>OZ035824.1:15214125-16524274 GCA_964034765.1 Knipowitschia caucasica | reverse complement strand
CCCTACGCGGCCCGATGCCTACCGTTTTGGACACAGCCAAAGTCTCAATCCTAATCCTGTTAGATCTGAGTGCTGCCTTTGACACTGTCGACCATGAGATCCTCTTACAAAGACTAGAGGACTGGGTTGGCGTCGCTGGCACCGCCCTAAGTTGGTTTAGGTCTTACCCTGAAGACAGGAAGTACTTTGTGGAGATTGGAAACTGTGTCTCAGATCATATGGCCCTGACCTGTGGAGTACCACAGGGGTCGATCCTGGGACCTCTTCTGTTCAATCTCTACATGCTGCCGTTAGGACACTTTGTTTCTGCGTATTAACTGACCTATCACAACTATGCAGACGACACTCAGATCTATGTCTCACTGACTGCAGGAGAACATGGACCAGTGGACTCACTCCTTCACTGTATCCAACAGATCAGTGAGTGGATGCAAAACAACTTCCTTCAGCTAAACGCAGACAAAACTGAAATGATTGTCTTTGGTCCCCAGAAACAAAGAGAGAGCGTCATCTGTCATCTACAGTCTCTCTCCCTTAAACCTTCAAACAAGGTCAGAAATCTAGGGGTAATACTGGACTCAGACTTAAATTTTAATAGCCACATCAAATCAGTAACATCAGCAGCTTTTTACCATCAAAAAAACATTGCCAGGATCAAAAACATAGTGTCTAAAGCAGACTTGGAGATTCTTATTCATGCATTTATCTCCAGTAGGTTAGACTACTGCAATGGCCTGCTCACAGGTCTCTCCAAACAGGCTGTAAAACAGCTGCAGTACATTCAAAATGCAGCAGCTCGAGTCCTGACTAGAACCAGGAAGTACGACCATATTAGTCCGGTCCTCAGGTCTCTGCATTGGCTTCCTGTGGCTCAGAGAATAGACTTTAAAACAGCTCTGCTTGTGTACAAATCTCTCCATGGCCTCGCACCAAAATATATTAGTGACATGTTAGTCCCATATGAACCAGCCCGGACTCTGAGGAGCACAGGGACTGGACTCCTGTTAGTGTCCAGAGTCAGAACTAAACATGGGGAGGCTGCTTTTCAGATTCATGCTGCTAAAATCTGGAACAATCATCCTGAAGATGTGAGACAGGCCGCGTCTCTGACAATGTTTAAAAGCAGGTTAAAAACGGTGCTGTTTAGCTGTGCATACAACTGAGGGATTTTATATTTTTATCTTTCCTTTTAATGTTCTGTGATTATTTATGCTATTTTGTTCAGCACTTTGAGTTGCCTTGTGTATGAATTGTGCTATACAAATAAACTTTGGGGCATTTTTTTCTGCAAATTTTATTTGGGTTTTATCATTGAATCATGGTGACAACAAAACACTGCAGTTATGGTACTTGTCGAGCAATTCCAGATAGTCCGATAAGGACTAGATGAAAGCAGTAACATTCATCTTGTTCGTAAAACCATACCATGGCATCGACAAGTGCAATAGGTGGGTTTGTGCTTGTGGTCGGCAGAATTTCTCTCATGAAAATGTTAAAAAGGACACATATTTGTTCAAAACACTTTTTTGGTAAAGCTGGACCAACAGTGGAGAATCCAGATCCAGTCCCAGCTAAACGTAGCTGGGTCTGGATCTGGACAGCTGTTTCAGGTCCATCTGAGCTCTTCTGAATGTAGTTAGCACAAACTTTGTCTTCACACCATTTACCACCATCAATCGATATTAGTATTTTTTGTCCTAGTCCAGAGTTGATGCAAGTCTCACACCTGAAGAAAGATAAAACGGATTATTTCAACTTTGTGACTATGCAAGCGACAATGTGTAGTAGGCAGGTCATTATCGGAAAATACGTACTGACAGGGTGAAGTAGCTTATTATACAGCTTTGTACCAACTGAACACACAAAATAAACTTCAGTCCACTTTTATGAATACCGAAAGGGTTATTTAACAGGAACAGTTAGGCTAGCAAGCTACTTAAAAACTAGAACTCCCTCGAACAACATGAAAACTGAACAAAGAATTCTGAACAACTTTGCCCCTTGATGCGGGCCACTCCGGGGCTGTCGCGCTCCAGGCGCCTCTGAAATATGCACTTTTGAATGCAAGATCCGTGGTAAACAAGACCTTCATCCTCCACGAGTTCTTCATGACGCGCTGGATGTACTTTTCCTGACGGAATCGTGGACACGGGTGGGTGAGTCAGCCCCTTTTTCTGAGTTGATTCCGCCCGGCTGTGCTTACATTAATGCTCCGAGATCCACTGGACGCGGAGGTGGCATTGTGTCAATTTTTAAGAACAGCGTGAGTTACAACCCGCTGACTACAGTCTCCGTTGCCTCATTTGAAACGAGCTGCTTTGAACTGGGGCAAAATGAGCCCATGTTTCTCGCGGTGGTCTACAGACCACCGAAGTATAATAAGGACTTCATCTGTGACTTTGCAGAATGAATGGCCCCCATACTGACGAATTATGATAGTGTTTTAATAGTTGGGGATTTTAACCTGCAAATCTGTTGCCCGTCTATGCCAATGGCAAGGGATTTTACAGAGCTCATTGATGATTTTAATTTTGTGCAACATGTGGACAGACCCACTCAGGTACATGGGCATACGTTGGATTTAGTTATGTCATGTAATCTGTCTATAAATGGTGTTTTTACTGGCGATGCAATTATCTCTGATCACTGTCCTGTTTTCTTTCACTGTATGATCAATAATCCTGTGAAAGAGTCTGGTCCGGTGCGTTACTGCCGCGCCCTTAAACCTGATACAGCGGCATCGTTCTGTCCTCTTTTTATTGATAATGTGCAGTCTGCTTTGGGGGACCGTTCCCTTCAGGACAAAGAGGAGTTGACAAACTCTTTCTTAAACACATGCTCCACTGTCCTGGACTCCGTTGCCGTTGAGACGCTCGCGTCCCAAAGATAATCCTGTGCCATGGATAAACACCACCACTCGTGAGGCTCGGCGCAGCTGCAGACAGACGGAGAGGAAGTGGAAGAAAGACCAGTTACATGTGTCTTATGATATTTTAAAGGAAAGCTGGAAAACGCATTTGAAAATAGTTAAAGAAGAGCATGTGAAATAATTTTTGGATTTGGTATGAGGAATTGTGCCCTCATTTTGTAAGCAAGCTGTGATTGAACCGCTCCTTAAGAAGCAGAGTCTTGACCCCTCCAATGTTGTTAATTTTAGACCAATATCAAAGATTACTTTTTTGGCTAAAATATTGGAAAAGAACGTTCTTAATCAATTACAGCCATTTTTAGATGAGCACAATATTATAGAATGTTTACAATCAGGCTACAAAGCCCTGCACAGTAGTCAGCTCTTTTAAAGGTTTTTAATGACCTTCTTTTAATGACAGACGGTGGAAATTCTGCCATTTTTGTGCTTTTAGACGTTACTGCAGCTTTTGATACAGTGAACCATGTAATTCTTTTAAACCGCCTAAACGACTGTGTGGGTGTCAGAGGGACTGCATTAGACTGGTTCAGTTCATACCTGTCTGGGAGATCCTGCACTGTCAGGCTGGGGTACTCCTCCTCTTCTGCCGAGCCTTTACTCTGTGGAGTTCCCCAGGGGTCAATTCTTGGCCCATTTTTGTTTTCTTTATCTTCTCCCACTGGGGGCCATTTTTCGTAAACATGGGCTCTCGTTTCACTTTTATGCAGATGACTGCCAGATCTATATGCCCATTTCAGAACAAAAACAGGGCCCTGTGAGACCCATGCTGGACTACCGTGGTGACGTCAAGGCTTGGTTGGCCCAAAATGTCTTGTGTTTAAAAGAGGGGAAAACTTAAATAGTTTTGTTTCCCTTGATCCCTTATTGGACCTGGGCACCCTCAGGGATAAGGTTCATCCCTTTGCCACCAACCTTGGCATCACCATGGACAGTGATTTTAACCTGGATAAGCAGATCAGCACAGTCGTTAAATCAGGTTTTTATCACCTTCGTCTTTTATCTAAGGTAAAACCTTTTTTCTCTTTTAAACATTTTGAACAAGTCATGCACGCTTTTATTTCTTCACGTCTGGACTAATGTAATGCACATTACACTGGGATTTCACAGAAGGCACTTTCACGCTTACAATTAGTCCAGAATTCCGCGGCACGGCTTTTAACAGGAACCAAAAAACGTGAGCACATTTGTCCGGTTTTAGCTTCTTTGCACTGGCTTACGGTTAATTTTATAATTTATTTTAAGATTTTATTGTTTCTTTTTAAAGCTTTGAAAGGACTGGCCCCTCCTTACATCTCGGACCTCATCCAAATTTACCATCCACCCTGCGCGCTGAGGTCCGAGGGCCAGCTCCAGCTTGTGGTACCCGGGGGGACAGGGCCTTCTCTGTAGCTGGACCAAAGCTGTGGAACGCTCTTCCCCCCCATGTCAAGACAGCTCCCTCGTTGGAATTCGTCTTATTTTTACTCTCTGGCTTTTAACACTGCGTGAGTTGTGAGGTCCTCTTTTTATTTGTTTCATTGTTTTTATTTTTATTTATTTTTTCACATCAAATATCTAATATTTTATTCGTTTTTATCACATGTTTATAGTTAACTGGTGTTTTATTGTTTTTATTACATTTGTATTGTTTTTACTTTGTGCATATTTAAATGTGTTGATTGTATCTCTGTGCAGCACTTTGGAAAATTGTTTTATAAAATGTGCTATATAAATAAAGTGGATTGGATTGGATTATGTGAATCAATGTTCTATTAATGTTAATGGTTAGTTGCGGGTTAACCGCGATCGCTTTTTGTCGGATTAAAACAGTTTTGTCATAAAAACATTAACAGATAATTATGAAAACCTCTATGCACGTGTGTTAAGAATGCATATGTATAATGTACTCTCAAATTAACTTTTAAATCTGTTAATTGATGGTTATTTGTGTTTATTGAGCGTGGCTAGCTCTGATAGCTTCACTCTGTAGAGATAGAAGTAGTCCATTGTGACCTCATGGATCTATTATGGCTGATCCTAGCTAACTAGATGATCAAACTAATTAGAAAGTTAAGCACAGTGCAAAAATTATGATAAACGGAAGTTAATCACAGCAAAATAAACAAAGAATGCGCTAGCATTGCTATTCAAATAGCTAGGCAAAAAGGCTCATCACATTCTCGAATTACAACCAGTCAACTCATCCTTTATTTACAAACCTTAAAACATTGAAATTTTATGACCTTGTAGAGTTATATACTCTAAAAATCATGTTTAGAGTTAAAAACAAACTTTTGTCCCAAACGCTGCTAAATATTTTTGACATAAGACAAAGCCATTATGAGCTCCGAGGAGGAGAAGTTTTCAATAAAAAATATTTTAGAACAGATACAATGGGTTCCTGCATTTCTACTAAAGGGGTCGACCTCTGGAATAACTGTACAGAGGAACTCAAACAGTGCACCTCTCTCTTTCATTTTAAAAGATCATATAAAAATAAGACTCTTGTCAGATACTTGAAATTTGTCCAATAATTTTCTGTTTCTGTATCTCCTTAATGGATAAACGGCCTGATGTTTTTTTTTCTTTTTCTTTTTTACTTTCTTTTTGTATTTCCAATGAGGAAAAACACAAAGGCACATGTTGTGTTGTAAAGGCAGGCATTATAAGCTTATGCTTCAGCCGACGCCTTTTCGGTCAGTGTAAAGTAAAGTAAAGTATCAGTTTGTACAATACATTCTTTCTTTTTTTGGAATATTTTATGTTCCTGTGGAAATTATCCTTGTACAACTTTGTTTTCGATGCCTGACCGAATAAACTACAGTAGGTTCCACTTCGTTTTGTCGCCTTTCACGCGTGAATCACACGAGACTCGAGCTACCGTGCCGCCTAGATTATGATCCGTTTAGGTATTTCTGTTTTGTTGGCACTTTTGTTGTATTTTATATCTTGTGTTTGTGTTTTTATGTATCCCCACTGGTGCTCTGCTGCAAATGAAGTTCCTCACAGATAAATTAAGAGTAAGATTAAGCGATCCTTTATCCGTCCCACAGCAGGGACATTTCAGTGTTGCATCACAAGTTACAGAACAGTAGGAATGAGGAGCACACAACACACGATAAGTGAACAATAATATAAGTGAACAATATCCTAATTCAAATAAAACCAAATCTATAACTCGAGCATCTCTATCTTTAACATAATACAGACGTAAAACAATCTCCAAATTTGGCTAAATAAGAAGCAAGTATAAAGTACTGTGTATTCTAGTGCAATCAATATATGTTAGCATCTGTACATATTCGCAAAAGTATGTTTACAAGTAAAGTTATTAGATTTGATTGATTTGAACATTCACAAACCCCTAAAAGTGCCAAAACCACGTATCCTGAACAGTTTGGACCACTGCCCCTTTTCAATCAGTGTTGTGGTCCTCGTGACTGCGGGACGTCCCATCTGGCCCTTCACCACAGCGCCTCCTGACCACAGGGCGCGGGGTTCAGTCGGCTCTTCTCTAATGTCTATATGCTATCAAATACTCACCTCAATGCTTTCATCTGTGCAATTAGCGGCTTGTGCTCACGTCCATACCATAATGTCCATTTCTCATTAGGTTTCTTGCTAATGTAGATGGGCTAGCTATATACAGTAATGCATGCGGTGGATGAGATTGCTATTTTTTCTTTTTAAACTGCCTGACCTATAGAGACAATTTTGTCTTAGTACTGTATTAGAAAGTGTTTGTGTCATTCTACAGAGTAAGGGCAAAGTTTTGTAATATTCAACATTAAAGGAAAGAAATGCTGCAAAATCATATTTCTCATCAAGTAAAAACATTGTTCCTTGTCTAAAACAGACGATTGCGTTTCAAACTTGTTACCCTATGATGTAACCTAAGAGTATGGGATTGGGCAACTTCTCTCAAATTAAGTTTTTAGTGTACAACTTTGATACTATTTAATTAAAGATCTAACAATTATAGTAAAGATCTAGAGGAAAACACACAGTTAGTAGTAGTAAGTAAGTAAGTAATTATTTATATACCGCCTTTTCACTGCAGAGCTGAGTCTCAAAGCGGTTTACAGTTGAACTTTAATATGACTGAAGAGTTTCATTTGGAATAATTCAGACGCAGAACTTGTGGTTCGTGATAGACTTAACCCATTGACTGTCGTTTTTAATGATTTCACTGATTTTCAAGACCCACAGAATTTTATTTCCTAAGACTATGAAACCAGATTCTGAAAGACTGGAGCGTCTACTTTCCTCAGCAATAATAAGTTTGTTTCTAGCTAGTTTTGTTCTTCTGTAATCCCCAGTGGAATAGAGGGTCTCAGACAAATAATGGCAGTCAATGAGTTAATATAATGAGCCGAGCATGAAAATAGAAGGAGCGGGGGTCATTTTTTTTGTCAGAAGTTGTAGATATCAGTATGGATAGAACCATAAACATCTCCAGGTCTGTTTGGATGACGGCATACATGTGACATCAGCACATTCACAAGAGCCTGCAGTTTCACATTGTGGTGGAGAGCAGCGGAAGTAAATATGTTAAGTGTCAAAAGTCAGGTTGTAGTCTGAGTTTTGGGTCAATCCACATGAAACAAAAACCGTCACAAAGATCCACATCGTCTCTGTCAGAACATTTCATGCATGGTCCAAATATTTTATCATAAAGGCGTCTAGAAGAGGTTACAATAATCATAAACATATACATGATGTTGGCAAGTAGAAAGGACTCTTAAATAAGACAATATAATAATAATAACCATTAATAATAACAATAATAATAATAATACAGGCAAGTCTGGGCGTCTCTGCTCAGACCGGAAGAAAATGGATGGATGGATGGAAAATAATAATACATCTTTATTTAAACAGCACTTTTCAAAAATAGTGTTTCCAATGCACGCTGCACAATCATCATAAACCATAAAAACCGAATTACACTGTCACAATAATACAAAGTCAAAATAAAGAACATTAGATACAGGAAAAAAAAAACAGACTAATAAAGTGAAACAGTAAAAAACACGAGACATTTTAAACTAGCAGTTAAAGGCTTGAAAAGTCTGATTAAAGTGGGTTTTTAGAAGTGGTGCTAGCCTCATCTCCTCGGGCAATCCTCCAGCAACCTATAGTACGCGTTCTTGCTCAAAATGGAAAATATTAGTCAAAATCCACACAAATGAAAAACACAATGGTGAACTCCAGTCGTTAACGGCATAATTCCTTTGCTACTCACCTGCTCTGTCGTTGCCTCGCAGTTCAAATCCCACATGTCCGTGCCGCGCAGCTCCGTCTGATGTAAAAAGCCAATAACATGTGTGTAAAGAGCCGCTTCCACACGTGCGCAGATTATATGTCTGCGTCTGTCTGAAATATTGGTCCCAGGGAAGCGGTCGACTCCCAACACTCTCTCCTCTCTTTTACTTGGATGGAATTTTTGATGGAAAAAGCTGCGTTTTATCTGTGCAAAGCGGAGCGTCCGGGGAATGCAGATGAAACTAAAGCTCTGTTCTCTGGGAGTTGACAGTGAATGATGAGTTTATAAGAGGCTGCCGTTGCACTGTAAAAAAGGAAAGAAAATGTTTTTGTGCAACTTTAGGTTTTGATAGTTCTACAACGTTACGCTGTTTTTGGAGGTGTTCCTGAAGAGTAGGCCAAGGAAATGTAATACTATTTATGCAACATCGCAGTAAACGCAGCCACGTCGAGGGCCATGCCGGGTGAGCAGAGCAGAGATACCTGTGAAATTGTTTATTCAGTAAATAGGAAAACAGCTGACACCTTGACACGAGGATTGTTAAAAGCATCCACACAGTAAAGTGTAAGTGCTTTGTTCAGATAAATAATATCTTGGATGGAAGAAGCTTGAACATGGCTTTTCCAGGTTGGCCAGAGAGTCCTTTTTTAACACTGAACAAAAATGTGTTGGTTTTTGACCCAAGGCCCCTGTTCCTGTTCAAAACGGCATTGATTCTCCCTGGTTCCAACTAATGCAGGAATTTTGAGCAAAACAATTAGGAATATATTTTTGGACCAAATTACCTTTTCCACCCACATGGAGCTCAGTCCAAATGGAAAGCTCTCAACTGGTCAATCTATACTGGTCACTCTATGTTCCCACCCTAACCTATGGTCATAAGCTAAGCCTTTTTTCGAAGGCTCCCTTGGGAGGTGTTCGGCTGGATGGACAATGTCTCTCAGCTGGCCTGGGAATTCCATGGGATTCTGGATGAGATGTCCTGTCCTGTATCCCCTGTGGAAAGCAAACTACATGCAATCTTTCTCTCTGTTGTCCTGGGTTGATGCACCATTTCAACATGGGTCAAAAAACATGTGTCTGCAGTTTGAATACACCTTGTGAAGCAGTTCGTTGACTTTCTTTTCAAGACTGCCACTTTTTTCAGGTTGATACAGGATTCAGTTTTTTGACTTTTCAAATAGACTTTGAACATACATAACTATAAAGATATATATGTTCCTCTACACACCTATAGAGACTTGAAACGGAGCGGGAAGAAATAGGGCTTATGAACACCCATCCCATCTACAGACACATGCATTCGCTTTGGCTGCCTGGCCAGTATCAACTATGTCAACAATAGCGACAACAATTATAAATGATATTGTGTAATATTAATACTGTCTGTCCTCATTATCGTCACCATCAACATTTTTATGTTCTGTACAGTCATGAAGATGTTTTTATTATTATATACTACCAGGCACAGTGGAATTTGTTTGTGACATAATGAACCAAACCTTGACATGACCAGTTAATTATTTTTTTACTTTTCATTTTAGTTTTCCCCCTTTTTCCTTTCCCTTTTTTATTTACAGTGAAAGCCGCTATATTCAATGGTGCCATTCCTCACCAGAGCATCAGAGAACTCCATTATGACATCGGCCAATCTCCTCCACACCTCTAGTCCCCGCCATAGCTAGCCTGGTCGTACCACACCATAGTACAAATGACATTTTGTACTAAGGTCTGGACGTGCTCCATTGAGCTCCGTTTACAGGTGGGACGGGTTAACTCCTTTTGCAGATTGAAACGATTGGATCTGAGTTTACCGTGACGTATTTAGTGCGCCCGAGTCTGTTGTTAGCATTTAGCCTAGCCATCTCCTTTGCCGCTAATGAAGCCCGCCAGCGATTATATTTGCTAAACATTACCCTTGCTCCGGCTTAAATTTCTTGATAGAACCAGACCCCCCACTTTACTATCGCATTTTTCGGCATTCCCAAACTACAACCTTCCCGTTCGACGCAAACTCTTGACATCACCCACAACTATCTACAACACCTGCCTTCCGCGCTCGCTGAATGGTCGATTGAAATTCAACCGATTGTAATCGCTAACACAGGGACCAGACCCAGACGTTACATGCAGTGAAATGATGATTGAACGGAGTGTATAGATGGCTAAGGCCAGGCTAAGCCATAACCAATCTGTTGTCCAAATGTTTCATTCTCTAAGTTCAGAAAGATGGGTGGGGATAGCTGGTCGGTGAAGAAGAGATGTTATACACCTTTGAGGCATCACATGTAGCTTAAAACAGCATTACAAAATCATTGGGTTAGACAAAAAGGGAACACATTATGAGTAGGCTACGATATAATTAAATTGACATTTACATATTATTCCTCTTTTCATTACTTTTTATTCATTACAGCGCTAATTTTTCACCATCCTCAAAGCCAGGATCGCATATGGTGTTTTTTTTGTTTTTTTTTTATCTTTGAGCTGCTGTTGTCTTGGAGATGTCTGTGGTAAATGGTTTATTACAGAGCTGACAGCCGAAGCTCGTGATTAATTGTCGTTTAATTAATGTTGAGTCAGCTTCTCTTTGGATAATGTTGCATTCAAGCGGCCTGAGAACATGCAGCCCCGGTTTAAAATAGAGCCGCCGTGTGAAATCGTCTGTCTACAAGTCTGCTGGAGCGGGCAGGATGAAAGATGAAGGGGTCATGTAATAAGGCTTCCTAATTTTCAATATTTACATTTTATTTACAACCTGTTTAAAATCAAACAAGGGAGAGTGCAGTCACATCTGGGCATTTTCTGGAGTGGTATCTCTAACTTTGTTTTATTAAAATCCCGATCTCTCTCATTAGTTATCAAAATAATAATTAATTACAGCCCAAACACAATAGGTCGTGTATTAGGAGTGGACTGATCGAGGACTGACATCACCAGAAGTGCTTGCCCAATTCGGAAGTAGCTGAGTAATTTCCTTATATGGGCATTAGTTCCGATAGTGTTAGCTTTGTGTAGTAGCAGGGACAGACGTGTCGCTAACAAGGTTGCTAAGATCGTTATATGGCTCAAATGTGGATTTACAAAGAGTATATCAAAAGGGTCAGTGTGACACAAAGGGTTACTGAGCTATAAGACTAGCTCATTAGGATAATGCAATGTCCTGTTCAAATATAAATACAAAAAAAGTGCATTTTAAAACAAAAAATAGGACAGAAGAAATGTTTTGTTGCCACAAAAAGAATAATCAATTTTAAATTGATTACCATTAATTCCGGACAATAATCCGCGGCTATTTCCCCTCACTTTGAACGTTGTAGCTTATACAAAGTGCTGCTTCATTTTTTATTTATTTTTCTGTGGCGTTTTGCCAATTAACTGCAGACCAACAGAATTGAGTAGTTCACAGTAGCCCAAGTAAATTTCATGACATGTATTTGAGTCATATGTACTCAACATGAAAAATACTAGAAAAGTATGAAAATGATAATTGTCATACTACTTACAGTAAACAAACAATATATTTGCATTTGTAATAATACTTATTACAATTGCGTTACAAAAAAAGCGTTTGCAATAAGTATTTGTTTGTTACCAAGTGGATTACATATGTTGAAAAGTTCTCACTTATAATAACTTTGTGTAAATATCTCTTATGATAAATAGTTTTTAGTTCTTTGTATAGACATGAAAGGGAAAAAAGACCAGAAGATGTTGCTCCCTATTTTTCTGCTTTACACTGAAGATTAAGAACAGCCAAAGTTCTTATAGTTCTAAGATATGATGAGTTTTTCAGCTACATTTTCAAATATCACAACATGGTATACAGTAGTTGCGGTGTGGCTTGTGCAAGTACAAAATTAAATTTTGTTCTAAAAATTAGAGCCTGTTGCTTATAGACAGATGCGGCTTATCGTGCAGAAGAAAGAGTATTGCTGCTGTGATCTCTGTTGCTCACTTAAAGACCTGTTTAGAGGCCCTCCCAGTCTGCCCACTCTAATAAAAGTCTACAGGAGCCAGAGCAAGTCAGATCAAAGCTTGAACCATGAGCACATCCCTATTGCTCTTTCAGGAGCTAAGGGGTTAGCTTTGTCCATCTATATAAAGTTTATGAATTATTTGCAAGCCAAGCTCTCTGGGCAAACTAACTGCAGATCATCACAACTTCATGTTTAACTCAATTGACTCGATGTTTGATTATAATGTTTGATACATTATAAATGATAATCACCATCATCATAATAATAACTTCCCAACTGCACAGGGCCCAAATAAGGATGAAATTAATAAATAAACCAAAATAACATAGTCCAGTTTTGGCATGTTCAATGGGACTGGGCTACAGGCTACTGTACCATCAGTACAGACCTGGAACCGATTTTATCGCCATCCTCAATAAGATCAGGAAGTTCTGCCACGAGCACGTCCCCCACCCCCTCTGTCTTTGCCGCTACAGTTTTATGCAGGACATATTATTTACAGCAAGAGTTGCACCTCTTCATCCATTATCTACCCATACAGTGACTACACGGCAAAAGGTGCTGATAAACAAGTTGCTTAAATTTGGGTTAAAGTATCTTAACTTGAGCACAATTTGATTGCCTTACAACAACATTTGCTGATGGAACTACCAAGTGCGGAGGGTGGTCCTTTCTTTTTTACAAAAAGCTGATCAAAGGCCAACAATACTGTATCATAAAACTTTGGTAGTTTCTATTATTTGAGGTTTGAAAGTTAAGGTACCCCAGCGCTAAAAATCCTTTCACATGAAATGCCAAAATCAATATTCTCCAGATGATATTTAAGGGTTAAGATGAGCACAAACAACATATCATATTTCTTCTGTAACTTCTGTAAGACACACTTTACTTTCCTTGTCTCCCTTGTGCCTGGCCCCTCCTCTCTGCTGCTGTCAGGTGAGTGTGGAAGTGCTAACCCCATCCATCCATCAGCGTTAAGCTAACAGCAGTGACGAATGGGCTTCCCGCGGCACCACCAGCATCTGCTCTGGAGTGCGCTAAGCAGGCCGTGCAGCAGCTGGCCTGTGCGTGCACCGCTTTGTGACCACCGGGCCCATCTGGGAAATAATGTCCATTTAGCATGCTTTTGGCTTCAGCTAAGGGTATGGAAACTATAGCAGTACACAGGATTACAACATGCTATGTATTGTGAGGCTTTTTAAAGCGCCAAAGGTAATTTTATCACTAAAGTTTCCTGCTTCAAATATGGTTGGGGAGTATTTGAAGGTATGCAGTTGTAAGGAATATCATATCTGCAAGTGTAAACATTTTCAAAACTAGTTTAGGTGCAACACTTTTGCTCTTTAGAGAAGGAAAACAGCTCTGTTCATGACATCATAGTCTGAGGGGTCTCTTTACACAGCTCTCCATCAGGAGAATGTTGGTACATAGATACAATGTATGTGTGACCAAAACAGAGATTGTTAGTTGTAAAAACTTAAAGATAAAACCAAATAAAATTAACAAATCAGTGGTAACGATTTGTGGCCAGAGTTTGATTCCCGGTCAATATGTGAATATTTAAAAATAATAATAATAAGAGTTGTGTCCCCACCACAAACCTACGCCATTGCAAATTTCCACAGCTTGGCAAGGAAATGTATTTGTATAGCACAGTTCATACCAGGAGTGTGACAGTATGTCGATATGGTGATGTATCGTGATTCTTTCTCATGCAATCGATTCTCGATAATGCTTTTGATAAGTATCAATTTAAAAAAATAAAAAAAAAGCTTTATTTGTATAATATATGGCTACATTACACCTTCTAAAATGTATGTAGAATGTTCATATTGATTTTATTGAATGTAAGAAAGATTAAGTAAGATTGTCACTGAAATGTGCAGGTTAAAAGGCATTTTTGCCTGTTCACTTAAATGTTACACATGAAGCTTTATCCATTCATCTTGAAATAAAGTGTATTTTTTCACTTCATTTATGCCATACATATAATAGGACAAATATTATCGTAGGTATGTTTTTGACCAATTTATCGATAATCGCTGCATTGTCATATCGTGAGATAATCGTTATCGTGACCTTTGTAGTGGCAATCGTATCGTGAGGTACCCTGAGGTTCCCACCCCTAGTTCATACACAAGGCAACTCAAAGTGCTTAACAAAACAAGATCCTCAGAGTCCTCAGAGTCCCAGCAGGAGGCCATGGATGGATGTACTTTGATGCGAGACCATGGAGAGACTTGTACTCAAGCAGCGCTGCTCTAAATTCTGTTGTATTTGTATCTATCAAAGAGAGGTCATTTGACACACCCCATTATGAAGAAACTTGTTTTTATAATAATAATTCAGGGTCAAATTTAACACACAACATCTACATGAAAAACACCGCACATATCCCACTTGTGATTTCCACCACGGCTCCAGACTCACTCTCCTCTTTGTTTGCTCCGTTGTTTATCAGGTGCAGTGAACTTGGTGAGCTTGCAGTATGTGTGCCGGAGGCGGGGTCCTGGTCTTTGCCTCTGCGGGGCCTCTGTGGCAGACACAGGGCCCCTGCCACCAGAGAGGGCCAGCAGAGAGGTCAGGACTCATCAGCAGAGCAGGCATGTCCACTGCTGTCTATTCACTCACACTGTTTGTTTGTGTTCATCATAGAGGTTGGACTGTTTGTAGCCTGGGCCCTTGTCCCACATTCTATGGAGCATCTGGAGGAAACCTATGCAGACACAGGGAAAACTCCACACACAAGGGCCTCGTCTGAAGGTAGAATTGAACCCAGGGCCTTCTTGCTTTGAAACAGAAGTTCCAACCATTGCGCCACTGTGGCCTCTGTCACATCTTTAGATCAACTTTTTCAGACAGAACATTTGAAACAACAGCTCTCAGGCCAAAGCGTGACTCACATGGCTTTTTCTTACTAGTTTAAAAGATACAAATATTTTGTAATTTTTCCGCCTGTAACTCCCTATGCTATCACCAGAGGAATGTTTTTAATGTTGTGGTATCTGCTATTATTAATATTCTTTAATTCTACATTTACGGGTCTTCATATGTATGAATGTGTTGGGACGTGTCAGCACTTAATGTCCAAAACTGCTGACCACTCTCTCTAAGTCATGATACAGAGAGGACGTCTGGTAAAATAATAGAGCCTTATATGTGTGAACAACATCTTTATCATAAAACTGAAATACTTTATCATGAGGTGCATATGAATGTCCGGTGACGGTTGTAAAGTGTGTCTTGTGACTCTCCTAATTTCTATAAGGCCTCGCTGCTTTCTGTGGTCGGGGTCTTTCTGCTATTCCATCTTAGCGGGACCCGAGCTGGTTTGTCTGTAATTTGTTTGTATTCTGCTTATTTACATTAAACCTTCTTTTTTATAGCTCAGCAGAGTCTGTAGTTTCCATTCACTAATCACTGGTTTGTGCGGGAGGGAAACCCAGTTAGATTATTTACTACAATGTTTTGGTTGTTTTTAAAGAACATTTGAAAATGCAAACACAGTCATGTCATCGTAAATAACGTAATTTCACCTGTGAAATAACCCAAACATGATTTCTGAGCAATACTTTTGTTTTAAAATTCATAAAAATGCTTTGAGTGTGATTTCATAGCTGTACACTGATGTCAAATTATTACTGATGAGGAACAATGTAAAATAATGGTAAAAAGCTCAAACAAGACAATTTTGTATAATATGTCATCTTTCATTTTTACAGTTTGGCGG
This sequence comes from Knipowitschia caucasica, assembly GCA_964034765.1. Classification (NCBI taxonomy): domain Eukaryota; kingdom Metazoa; phylum Chordata; class Actinopteri; order Gobiiformes; family Gobiidae; genus Knipowitschia; species Knipowitschia caucasica. Next base: position 16,508,390 of record OZ035824.1, on the reverse strand, counting down.
CGTTGGATAAATTGTGAAAATGGTGCAATAAAATCGAGACATAACTTTTTGTCATATCACCCAGCCCCTGAAGCAACATGGAGCTGAAACTACATGCGTTACCATGGCAATGCTCTATGCTCTGAGTGGTTTGGGGGCAAAGACAACCTCCGCTTTGTTTTGCAATTTCCGTATCCTCTGCCATGAAAGCAAGTCTCTTCGAACATTGTGTTTCCATAACTGGCCACTTACCAAACCACTTTCTAACTTTCCTCCATGCATTTGTTTGCGATCAAAGCTGCTGGAACATTTGCCGAATATCCCTGGTTTTGAACTGTGGTCCAGGTTACCGTCTCGTTGTTTGGCCGGTGGCAGGATGGTGTGAGGATTTCCCTGTTGCCTCCTCCATTTTTTTTATAATCTCGCCAAACGGGGATCCAGCTCCTGCCCTGGCATCACTCAGAGAGGTCAGCACCCCCCAAGCGCACCCTCACCACCACTCCAGCATTCCAACATGGCTCTGGGACAGCAGGCGCGGCCAAAAGCTGCGCTCTATCTAAGGCTCTGAATAAGGAGGAAACCATGGAGGTGAGCCAGACATATTGGACTTTTATTTTGTACCTAAATCTGAATTATCTCAACTACTGTTTGCTACTGTATATGCTAGTCTAAGACACTATGATTGTATTCTATATCTACAATTGTATTCTGTTGGTTTGGTTCACTAACTGTACATTTATATTACTGATTTTTATTTTTTTTCAAAATAATTAAGTAAGTAAGTGAGTAATCCTTATTTATACAGCGCCTTACACAGACCTGAGTCATAAAGCGCTTTACAATTGCGGGCTTTTTGGGCATTGTCTCTCACTTTCCTAGGGGTAGGGAGCACCAGGACGGGGGCACCTGGAGAACACCTACAAAAACACAGGGAGAACATGCAAACTCCACACAGAAAATGTTATGATGGTTCAGCACAAAACCATGAAGCTCATCTCCCGAAGCTGGTTCCCCAAGTGTCAAAGCTAAACTCCTCTCACGTGTAACTGATTAGTGCCCTCAAAAGGCATTGTCCCTTCAGTGTACTGTCTGTTATCACTTTGACAGAGAATGAACAGGAGTTTGCCATCACACACACACACACACACACAGCACTTATACTGATTTGGAGTGCATACAAAGATAGTATATATAGTATTTAGTACATTTAGAAATAAACAAACAAAAATCATGGAGTTTAACATAGCCTGCAGTTCTGTAAATACAGTTTAGTAAAGTTTATCTTTGATCACTGTTCACCTCCCTCTCCTGGCCACCTCCCTCTCCTGGCCACTTTCCTCTACATGGCCACCTCCCTCTCCTGCCACCTCCCTCTCCTGGCCACCTCCCTCCACCTCCCTCTCCTGGCCACCTCCCTCCACTGCCACCTCCCTCTCCTGCCACCTCCCTCTCCTTGCCACCTCCCTCCACCTCCCTCTCCTGGCCACCTCCCTCCACTGCCACCTCCCTCTCCTGCCACCTCCCTCTCCTGGCCACCTCCCTCTCCTGCCACCTCCCTCTCTTGGCCACCTCCCTCCCCTGCCACCTCCCTCTCTGTTCACCTCCCTCTCCTGCCACCTCCCTCTCCTGGCCACCTCCCTCCCCTGCCACCTCCCTCTCCTGTTCACATCCTTCTCATTCGCCTCTTACGGAGTAGGACATTGCCTCTGTGGTTCATCTATGTTCATACTATATGTTACTGGCCCTAAAGTATTTTTTGCACTATACTTTAGGGCACCATTCATTATCACCTGTCACATAACTTATCGAAATGTATGATTCATCATTGGGAGTGGGAAAGTACTCCTTTGTCATTTAATATGTGGTAGATACACAGAAATACTGCCATGAATGTATCTAAATATTCATTGTCACTCTTGACTGATTTTGCCAGTTTAATAGCTAATTCTGTACAGAACCATTTGTAAAGATCACCGATGCACCTGAGACATGAACAAAGACATTTTAAATTCAATGAATCAATGAGATTGAAATGGCATTCAAATCTGAAACATTTCTGTGTGGTTAGGACAGGGTTCGGCAACCGGCGGCTCTGGAGCTGCATGTGGTTCTTTAGAGTGCCCCTCGAGTGGCTCCTGGAGCATTTTTAAAAAATGTCTGAAAATGGAGTGGGAGGGCTATATTTTATTCCTAGTTTGAGTGTGGTTTCTGTAGGAGGAAAAACATTCTTAACGTTTTTAAATGCTGTAAAATTGTGCACAAGTAATATTCAATATCCACATTTCTGTCAACGTAGTGCGTCATATCCGGTGACGTGGCACCGCGCCAGGCGGCCGCTGTGGTAAACAAACCGGCGTGTGCGCACAGATCCCAAAGCTAAAAAGAGAAAGAGTCGATAATAAGACTGGACTAAGAATAAGAATGAACATTTATTTTCAGTCAATGAGGAAGGACTGCTTCATGTTTGTGATGTAATGAGAAGTTTTGTTGCAACACGAGGAACAATGAAGCACTAAACTCCGTTCACAGGGATTACGTGAAGGATTCTTTCATACAAAATTCAGAGCATCTATTTTCAGACTTCAAAAACCTCCACAAAGACGGTGAAAGAAAGGGCCATTAAGGACATTCAGCTCCAGCAAACTTCAGCCTGTGATCGATATGAGCAGACAGCTGCTGTGATGCAGGTGAACTCTGAGCCAAAAAGCAGTTTTATTTACTGTATTTCTACAGTTGCATGAAGGCAAAAAAATGGAAGTCAAAGTTAAAGCAGAGTCATCACGTGGTGCGTCATTCTCTCCTGGACACGCTGCAGTGAAAACACACATTTGATAATCATGAATGCTTATTATGTGTTTGTAGCCTTTACTTTGTCATTTAGATATTAGGCAAATATACCTAATACAGCTTCAGCCTGTGTTCAAATAAGCCTGATACAAGGCTGTTATTTTTTTGCGGCTCCGGACGATGTTTTTAGTTTTTTTGTCAAAAATGGCTCTTTGAACCTTTTGAGTTGCTGACCCCTGGGTTTGGAGATTTGTCTATGTTATTTTGAGAATTTTATCTCAGTTTACCGAAATGAACCAATCCAACTGAAAAAAACTAAAAGACATATTATATCTCAATATCGAGTAAAACGATGAGTCCAAGCACTCGCTCTGTGCTCTTCCTCACGTCAGAGAAACGTGGTCACAGCAGAGACCCCGCTCCACTGCAGATGAAGTTGAGATGCACATATATTCTTTGCATATCAAGACAGCGAGAGTAAAAACAAATAGCTTAACAAACTGAGTAATAACAGCGTGTGTGTACGTGTGTGTGTGTGTCTGTGACAATAGATTGTCTGGGCAGATGACCATGTCTTGGTTGATTTGCAGTTGTGCCATGCTCTTTCCATTCCCAGATGATGGATTAAACAGTGGTCTGTGAGGTGTTGAAAATGTGCTAAATCTTTGTATAACTTATTTAATTTGATGCCGTTTCCTGACAATCACATTTTATTAAGGTGCTATACCCGTTTCTGCAATGTTTGAACGTTTAGCACCGCCCCCAACTCGCTCTCAGGCTTCTCATTTCCCCTACGCTCTCATCCCACGGAGCCATCTAGTTTTATTTGCGATCTGACATGTATGCTAACATTAGCATTAGCGCAACTTCTTGTACTCACCGATGAAATGGTCCTAAGCAACGCACTGCTAACACAATATATAAGTGAAAGAATACCGCTAGTTTCACGTCCGAATTTATTAATTTAAACATTAGAATATATTCTAATATTTAATTATCATTTCTTACACAGCTCCTCACAGCAGTCTGTGAGGAGCTGTGCATTCAAGTCACTCCATTGACTTGAATGCAATTCTTCCGATAATTTTTTCTCGATAACAGAACTCTCAAACCAATAATGGCCGCAGCCCCAATGCAATTTCTGTTTGTAATTCAGGTGTGTAAAATACTGCCATTACTCTGCAAGTACAACAAGCTATCAGCGCCTGTCACTACACTGTGCCGTTTCTCTGCACACTTGTCTGTGTACAGAAGATAGCGGAGCTAGCCACGCTCAATAAGCAAATACATATCAATCAATCAACACCATTAAACGTTAATCAGACAATATAGTATACATATACATCCTTAACACACATGCACGGACGATTTCAGAATTTGCTGTCAACGTTTTCATGACAAAAATACTGTTTTAAAGTGACAAAAAGCGATCGCAAAAAACCCCTTCATGGCTGAAGTTACCGTGAAACAGCTAGCTAGCTTAGCTGTTACCTGCCTAGCACGTCCCGGTGAAACCTTCGGGAGCTAACCATTTTATTTGCAGTCATTAAATAAATTTCGAATTATAAGGGTTGTCTAATATTTGTTCAAATATATATATATATTTTTTATTTTAGAATTATACTCAAATTTTGAAGCCGAAGCCCTGGTGTTTAGCAGCGCTGTAGGGGCTAGAGGACGCAGGCTGGTCACTGCTCGTTCTGTGAGGAGAAGGAGCGTCCCGCTAAGACTCCACTCAGCACTTTTCTCGGCCTGAATTTCATATACAGCTAAATCAATGACCTCAAGTTTTCAATTAAATTATGTATTATGAGACAACTTGTATGTAGTAAAAAGCATTTTTATGAACTACTTAGAAAAAAAATTGGGTATAGCTTCTTTAAGATAAGATACATTTTATGTCAGATTAGGCAAGTAATAAAAGTTCTTAACATATTGTTATCTTTCTCAAGTATGTAGAAGACTGTAGCCATTTTATTATATTGTTTTATTTAATTAAAAAAAAAGAAAACCAGAAAAGGTGGGAGAAATCACAATGGAAGGAAAAGCCATGGTTCTACGTCATGGTGCTACGTCCCTTAGGACTTCGCTAGTGGGATATCACTCGTGACCCCCAGGTCACACGCCAGAGAGATCAAAATAATTTGCTCCAATCACCAGCCATCCTCCTCTATAAATGCCCCTGCACAAGGCCGCACCCCCTCTTTCACTCTGGCGCCGTTTGAGATCTACCACAGTACTTACTTCATTCTGAGATGTCTTCCTTGTTCGTCCGAGTTCCCTTCGCCCTCCGGCGTCGGACGTCGTCGCTGGATCCAGACGGTGGAGGACTTCACCTCTGTGGGTGCCACCACTCGAGGAAGGAGGAGGATGCAACCCACGTTGTGCCCGCGGATGGACCTGTTCGTCCATTACGCGACACGTGAGTGGCCTAAGCCCCTAGCAGCCAAGAGGCCTGCTCTGGGGTACGACATATACTGCAGCGTGCAGGACTGGTCCTGGACCGGTGATCGAGGATTCAGTCCGCATGGCCCTGCAGCCCTCCGCATCCGTGTGGCCCGGCACCAGACCTCTCCTTCCCTCTGAGCGGGACAGGATGTCTTGCCGATGCTGGATAGATATTATGCCAATGCGGCACAGGTCGTCACTTTGGCTAACAACATGACTTTCATCACGGGGGCCCTGGATAGGTCGCTCTCCTCTGGCCAGGCGCTCAGTGGAGACCTCCTGTCACAGGCGAGGACCACCTCGGCGGCAATCCTGCGCATGTGCCAGACGCTAGCTGTGGATGGTGGCCGCTTCATGGCAGCAGCCCAAGTCGGGGCCAGGCACCTTTGGCTTGGGCTGGTTAATATCAGGGAGGCGGAGAGGAGGCAGCTGCTGGACCTGCCCATCTCTCAGATGTCCCTCTTCGGCCCGGACATGCAGGCCTTGGTGGCGAGACTGAGTCTGCAGCTAAAGACTCGGCTAGGCTAGCCCCGCACCTAGCACCGAGGCGCGAGGCCCACCAACCATCACGGAGCCGGGACAGAGGCAGAGAGCGTTCGCCCGGGAGGCATCCTGACCCGTATCCGCGCTCGGTTGTCCATCGTCCCCCCTCGACGAGGCCCCCGGGTCCAGACAGACCCATGGGTGGCTCGCGGGAGCAACGCACCCACCGCCGACCTCCCTATGGCAGAGGAGGTCGGGGTGGAAAGTTTTCCTTCAATAAAGGCCGACCGGCATTTCATCATTACTCGTTTCTGAGTCTCATTTGGGGGTATGTAACATGTCAAATAATTTGAATTCTGATTGTGTTACTTCCCGAGCACATAACGTTGCTTCGCTAGGCCTGCAGCCCCCAGAGCAGGGTGTGCAGTGCGCTACGCGAGCTACGAGCTCCGGTTCTCTGGTTCATGCTATGCCCTCCCAGAGAGAGGTCAGGCGGAGGGATCTGGTGAGTAATGATGTGTGTGCTTCGGCCGAACGCGTGTTAGCATCTCAGAGCTACAAGGCTAACACGGGGTCTCCCACTCCAGGGGCTCGCCCCCCCCTCCATGAGGCAAGAGCCAGGGGGGGGCACAGCAGCCGACTCACGTGGGATGAGCAGTCCCGTACTTATGACGTCGGGCCTGCAGGACACGTGACCGCCCCCGGCGCTCACGGTGTGACGCAGGGGGCCCCCCGGCCCTTTCAGCCACCCCCCCTCCCTGCTAGGAACACCAGGAGAGGGCGGGGCCGTGACGTCTCGTGTTCCAGCTCCCGTTCCGCCCCTCACAGACTTCTACAGCATCTGGAGGGAGCAAGGTTGCTGACGGATCTGTGGCTGGAGAAAACATTGCGCAGGGGTTGCGCACTGCAATTCTCCCGGAAGCCACCACCATTCCGAGGCGTACGGGCAGCACGCTCTCAGGTACGGGGATCATTAGAGGCACTGCAAGCGGAGGTCTCCTCCCTGCTGAGTCGAGGCGCAGCAGTGGAGGTAGACCCGCAGGACGCCACCAGGGGGCTGTACTCCCCTTACTTCTTAGTGCCAAAGAAGTCAGGCGGGGTGCGTCCCATTTTGGATCTGCGCGTGTTGAACGAGTGCATTTCCAAACGGCAGTTTCGGATGCTGCCCACAAAGCAGCTCCTCGAGTGTGTCAGGCAGGGAGATTGGATATCCTCCATAGACCTGACAGATGCGTACTTCCACGTGCCGATAGTGCCGGAACACAGGAGGTTCTGCGCTTCGCAGTGGGAGAGAGGAATTACGGTTACTGCCGTCTCCCCTTGGGCTACGCACTCGCGCCTCGCACTTTTTCCAAGTGCGTGGAGGCAGCACTGGAGCCACTCAGACGCGCAGGGGTAAGAATTTTAACCTACATAGACGACGGGTTAATTCTGGCCTCATCCAGGGAAGTGGCCGTGAGTCATACGCACTGGGTCCTGTCCCACATACAGCGTCTGGGGTTTGTGGTAAACAGGGAGAAATGCAAGCTGCAGCCCGCTCAACGCATGATTTATCTTGGTCTGCAGTTAGACTCTGTGACATTCCGTGCTGCATTGTCCGTGGACAGACGGATGAACACTACCCGTCTGCCCAGGGAGGTTCTGGCGGGCCCCAGAGTCCCCGCTCGGCGCCTCAGGTCCCTGCTGGGAATGATGGTGACGGCTCATGCTGTGGTGCGGCTAGGCCTTCTCCACATGAGGAATTTTCAGAGGTGGTTCTCACGCCTCAGGCTTCACCCCTCCCGGGACGGGGGGAGGCTGATCTGGGTTCCCCAAGTGGCAGCATCGAACATCAGGTTCTGGCTCCCTCCGTGTCTATTGCGGGACGGAGTGACTCTGGCCTGCGCCGTGTCTCACGTGGAGGTGTTCACGGACGCGTCGCCCGAAGGATGGGGCGGGGTCCTCGGCCAGAGCTCTGTAGGAGGCTGCTGGTCGGACTCAGCCGTAACATCAACCTGCTGGAGATGGAGGCAGTGCACAGGGTACTGCTGCACTTTGCTCCTCAGCTGCAGGGGAGACACGTGATGGTGCGCTCAGACAACACCACAGTGGTCTCCTATCTGAACAGGCAGGGGGGCACCAGGTCCCCCGCTCTCCATCGCATGGCGACGGTGACGCTGCTGTGGGCGGCGCTTCACCTCCTGTCTCTCAGGGCGCGTCACGTCCCGGGGGTCCGGAACGTGGGGGCCGACAGGATGTCCAGGGGGGGGCCCACTCCAGGACGAGTGGGGCCTGGCCCCACGGGTAGCTGCGGAGATCTGGCGGAGGTTCGGCCGTCCATTGGTCGACCTTTTCGCCAGTGCAGAAAACGCACAGTACCCGTCCTGGTTCGCCTCAAGGGCCGCGGACGAGCCGCCCTTAGGCGTGGACGCTCTGGCTCAGTACCCCTGGCCAGGGGGCCTGCTGTACGCTTTTTCCACCAGTGCGTCTCCTGCCGGTCCTGCTGCGGAGGATCGAACAGGAGAGGAGGTCGGTGATCCTGGTGGCGCCGGCCAGTCCGCATGCCCGGTGGTTCCCCTTCCTGAGGGGCATGGCGGTGATGGAGCCCTGGGCCCTCCCGGACGAGCGGGGGGCTCTAGTCCAGGGGGGAGGAGCCCTGTTTTCACGCCCGATAATCGGCCGCAGGCTCTGGGTTTGGAGGCTGAGAGGCGGAACCTCGTAGACCTGGGTCTTCCCCCTGCGGTGGTGGAGACCACTCAGGGGGCGAGGGCGCCGTCCACTGTGAGGGCCTACGCCACGAGGTGGAGGCTCTTCAGCGACTGGTGCGGTTTCGTTCCTGGGATCCCAGGCGTTGCCCGCTGAAGGGGGTTCTGGGATTCCTACAGGAGCTCTTTGACAAGGGGAGGGCTGTCGCCACCTTGGCGGTGTTCGCGGCAGCCATTACTTCGGGTCACGACGGATTCGGGGGGTTCACAGCCCGCTCTCATCCGTTGGTTAAACGTTTTCTGCGGGGGGCACGCAGGAGGAGGCCCCCGCTCCAGAGAACGCCCCCGGTTTGGGACCTCAGGGTGGTCCTTAGGGGGCTATCGGGTCCGCCTTTTGAACCGGCGGCGGAGGCGAGTCCCGAGTGTGTTGCTTTAAGACGGCCCTCTTGTTGGCGTTGGCGTCTGCTAAGAGGGCGGGCGACTTGTGTGCGCTCTCTGACCATGCGTCTTGCCTGTCCTTTGGAGAGGGCAACGGCATGGTGGTATTGTGGCCCAATCCGGCTTTTCTCCCCAAGGTCATCACGTCGGCCTTTAGGTCGAGAGTCATCAGGATTAGGATTTCTATCCGCCACCACATGCCTCCCCCGAGGAGGAGCGGCGGCACCTTCTGTGTCCTGTTAGAATGCTGAGGCATTACCTGGCCATGACGTCGTCATTCAGGTTGGGTGGTCAGCTGTTTGTGTGTCTGGGCCCCAAGAACAGGGGCGCCCCGCTGTCGGCTCAGCGGCTGGCGCACTGGGTCGCCACGGCTGTGCGGCGGGCGTATCAGACGCAGGGTCTGGCCCCCCCGGTGGGCTTCAGGTCGCATTCCACGCGTGGGATGGTGGCCTCTACGGCCCTTCTCAGGGGGGTGTCGGTCGAGGACGTCTGCCGTGCGGCTTCTTGGGCGTCGTCCTCCTCTTTCGTCCGGTCTTATCTTTTGGATGTGTCGGACCGGTCAGTGGCCCATTCCGTGCTGAGTGCAGCGGACTGAGTTAGACCGTTAGGTCCCTCCTGAGGGGGCCTTCGGTTTACTTTCCGCCCTGGTTCAGGAGCTCTTGGGAGAGGCATCCTACAGGTGCGGTACATATATGTGTGTTTGGTCGGTCAGGTAGTCCACGTCAGGAGCCCTTGGGAGAGGCGTCCTGTGACTACGGATGACCTACATCTGTGTTACGTGGGGGTATCCTTGGTAGGAGTGGCCCTGTAACACGCATTGTTTCTTCTGCCCTGAGTCCTCTCACTGTGTGAGGGTCTTGCTCGGGCGGAGCTCCAATCACCCTTCGCTGGCCTGCTGGGAGTACATGTTCCTACGGCCTCCGCGTTGTGTCCCACTAGCGAAGTCCTAAGGGACGTAGCACCATGACGTAGAATTAATAGTTACCTAATGTAACTTAAGTTCTACGAATAGGTGCGTAGTCCCTTAGCTACGAGCCCATCAGGCCAGCCCGGCTTGGCAGAGTTCAAGAGGGGGTGCGGCCTTGTGCAGGGGCATTTATAGAGGAGGGTGGCTGGTGATTGGAGCAAATTATTTTGATCTCTCTGGCGTGTGACCTGGGGGTCACGAGTGATATCCCACTAGCGAAGTCCTAAGGGACTACGCACCTATTCGTAGAACTTAAGTTACATTAGGTAACTATTAATTTTGTTTGTTTGGTGTGTAATGTTATTGATTTTGGGTTTCTTATTAAATATTATTATACGGCTCCTCACAGCAGCAGTAGAACGCTCCATTGATTTGAATGTAATTTCAAAACGTTCTACCGGTCATTATTTTCTATAACGGACCTCTCAAAACAATAATGACCGCTGCCCATGGCAACGCTCTCTGCTTGTCTTTCAAATGCGTGGATAACTCCGCACGTAGTTCCGGCCACTCCGGAGCTAGCCACGCTCAATCAACACACTTAAATGTTAATCGGAGAATACTTATACATATACATTCTTCACACACGTGCACGGAAATTTTCCGAATTTTCTGGTCTTGTCTTCATGACAAAAATACTATTTCTCCGCGTCAAAAAGCGATCGTGAAAAACCCGGAAGTAGTTCCGGCCGCTCAATAAACGCAAATGCCAATCAATCAACGCAATGAAATGTTAATCGGAGAGTGAATTATACATATCCAGTCTACAAGTGCACGGAAGTTTTCAGAATTTTCCGTTTACGTTTTCATGACAAAAACACTGATGTAATGCGAGAAAAGGCGATCCCGAAAAACCCGGAAGTAGATACCGGCACATTTTAAGATACCGGCACATTTTCGGACACATTTGCAGAGGATCGAATTATGGATTTAGGTTAAGTTTATGTATGGGTCACTCACCGCTGATGTTCAGAATTCTTTGTTCAGTTTTCATGCAGTTCCAGGGAGTTCTAGTTTGGAAGTTGCCAGCCTAACTGTTGCACTAGCATAGCCACGGGAAAACCTTTGGGAACTATTTTATTTTCTGTCATTAAATAAACCTTTCGGCATTCCTAAAAGTGGACTGAAGTTTATGTTGTGTGTTCTGTTGCTATAAAGCCGTATAATAAGCGGGATAACGTATATTACGCAGGTCATCATCGGAAAATAAGTACCTTCAAGGCGGAAGCAGACAGCTGCGCGTCGGGGTCCGCTGCGCGTCGGGGTCCGCTGCGCGTCGGGGTCCGCTGCGCGTCGGGGTCCGCTTCGCCCTGTCGGTACTTATTTTCCGATAATGACCTGCGTAATATATCTATATATTACGTATATATTATCCCTTACTTATTTGGTCATGACAAAAAAAGAATAATAAGAAACTAAACTACCAAAACACACGACTCCCACCCTTACACCACTGTGACTTTACTGATACTACAGTGAATCCAGAGCGTAACAGCGCCGCCCCCACCCAAACAACAGGGGCCCTTGGATCCAGGCTTGGCCCTGTGCCAGCCATCCGGGCCCCTTAAGCAGCAGCTGGGGGCCGCCTGTAATAAGCAGGAGACAATGAGCACACCTCCCACGCCTTGTGCCATGTTACAAAGTCGATCCGTGAAAAAAACAAGAGAATTGATCTGAGCTGAGAACAGTGTGTGTGTGGGGTCAGCATCACGTTTGGTTATTATGGACTTTATTAAGCATGACTTCACTTGAAAGCAGCAACATTATGCAAAGTTGACTTTGCTCTTGATCATGTTACAACATTGTTCTCTCATCAATTGTTTTGTTTTCTGGCTCCATCCACTCAAATGATTTTTTTTTTTCATAATGTAGGTATTCTACACGCAGGAATTATTCTGATTGATGTCAGCAGGACCAAATTGGATATAAAAGGGCAGCCAAAAAGATGGGTGCCACAAGGTTAAACCCCTTGAATTGATATCTCACCAGTGGGTTAAGACTTCTCTGGACATTCTTTACTTAGAACCATTTAGAGTGGGACATTGAAAGGGTACCATTAACATATGGAAAATAGTACGTTAGACGTGTAGTCCCTAATGCCAGGTCTGCAAACCTTTACCTGGCTGTGGGACTTTCGAACCGGGCCACCAAGGAAAGAACAAATCATTTATCTTTTTATTATCCCGGTCTAAAAGACCTGGATTGTCTCTTTACATCTTGGTCATGTAAACAGAAACGGCCCACATGGACTCAGCAGGTTTTCTATTACCATTATACAGAGAACCAAGTGGAAAGAGGGTGATTATAAGTTCTACGTCATGGTGCTACGTCCCTTAGGACTTCGCTAGTGGGATATCACTCGTGACCCCCAGGTCACGCGCCAGAGAGATCAAAATAATTTGCTCCAATCACCAGCCACCTTCCTCTATAAATGCCCCTGCACAAGGCCGTACCCCCTCTTTCACTCTGGCGCCGATTGAGATCTACATTTCAATTTACCTGAGGAAAGATGTCTTCTGATGCTCGTCCGAGTTCCCCTTCGCCATCCGGCGTCGGACGTCGTCGTTGCTCGACTTGTCGGGTCAAGCTCCAGCGCAAGGACCAGCACTCCAGCTGCTTCGTGTGCCTGGGTTCGGGCCATGCGGCGTTGAGCGCCACCTGCGCCTCGTGTCTCGCTCTCCCCAGGGAGGAGAGTGAACGCAGGCGCGCGTTCTTCGCCGCTACAGCGCCCCGTCCGGACTCCTCTCAGGACGAGGAGTCTGTGACTGACTGGGCCCCCCTCGACCTCCCACCCGTGCCCGCGGAGTGGGGTGACCGCGAGGACGGAGAGGTGTCGGAGGTCGGCTCTCTCCTCACGCTGGACGAGGTGGTGTCCAACCCGGAGCCGGACCGCTTCCCGCTGGACCACATGCCTGGGCTCTACTCCACGGCGGCGGCCATCATGGATGCCCCCCTGCCACCGCAACCGAACCAGAGGGTGGAGGAGTTCACCTCTGGTTACGCCACCACTCGAGGGAGGAGGAGAGCGCAGCCCAAGTTGTGCCCGCGTATGGACCCGATCGTCCATTACGCGACACGTGAGTGGCCAAAGCCCCTAGCGGCCAAGAGGCCCGCTTTGGGGTACGGCATGTATTGTAACGTGCAGGACTGGTCCTGGACCGGCGGGGTCCCGGACATCGAGGACTCGGTTCGAGCGGCCCTGCACCCCTCCGCATCCGTGTGGCCCAGCACTAGACCTCTCCTTCCCTCCGAGCGGGATAGGATGTCTTTGGCGATGCACGATAGATGTTACGCCAATGCGGCTCAGGTCGTCGCGGTGGCTAACAACATGGCCTTCATCACCGGGGCCCTGGATAGGTCTCTCTCTTCTGGCCAGGCGCTCAGTGGAGACACCTTATCCCAGGCGAGGACCACTTCAGCAGCGATCTTGCGCATGTGCCAGGCGCTAGCTGTCGATGGCGGCCGCACGATGGCAGCAGCACAAGTGGGGGCCAGACACCTCTGGCTGGGGCCGGTGAACCTCAGAGAGGCGGAGAAGAGGCAGCTGCTGGACCTGCCCATCTCCCAAACGTCACTCTTCGGTCCGGAGATGCAGACGCTGATAACTAGGCTGGACACCGCAGCTAAGGACTCTGCTAGCCTAGCCCAGCATCTAGCTGCGAGACGCGAGGCCCGCCCACCAGCGCGGAGCCGAGACAGAGGCAGGGAGCGCTCGCCTGGCAGGCGCCCCGGACCATATCCACGCTCCGTGGTTCATCGTTCCCCAGCGACGAGGCCCCCGGGCCCAGACAGGCACACGGGAGGCTCGCGGGACCAACGCACCCACCGACGACCTCCCTATGGCAGAGGAGGTCGGGGTGGGAAGAATTCTTTCAATAAAAGCCGTGCGGCATTTCATCAGTACTCGCTGTCTGAGTCTCATTTGGGGGTATGTAACATGTCAAATGATTTGAATTCTGATTGTGTTACTTCTCGAGCATATAACGTGGCTCCGCTAGGCCTGCAGCCCCCAGAGAAGGGCGTGCAGCGTGCTATGCGGGCCACGGGCTCCGATTCACGGGTTCATGTTTTGCCCTCCCGGAGAGAGGGCAGGCGGAGGGATCTGGTAAGTGATAATGTGTGTGCTCCAGCCGAACGCGTGTTAGCATCTCTGAGCTACAAGGCTAACACGGGGTTTCCCACTCCAGGGGCTCGTCCCCCCCTCCATGAGGCAAGAGCCAAGGGGGGGCACAGCAGCCGTGTCACGTGTGGTGAGCAGAGCTACAAGGCTAACACGGGGTTTCCCACTCCAGGGGCTCGTCCCCCCCTCCATGAGGCAAGAGCCAAGGGGGGGCACAGCAGCCGTGTCACGTGTGGTGAGCAGAGCTACAAGGCTAACACGGGGTTTCCCACTCCAGGGGCTCGCCCCCCCCTCCATGAGGCAAGAGCCAGGGGGGGGCACAGCAGCCGGGTCACGTGTGGTGAGCAGTCCCGTACTTATGACGTCGGGCCTGCAGAACACGTGACCGCCCTCGGCGCGTCACGGTGTGACGCAGGGGCCCCCCCGGCCCTTTCAGCCACCCCCCCTCCCTGCTAGGAACACCAGGAGAGGGCGGGGCCGTGACGTCTCGTGTTCCAACTCCCGTTCCGCCCCTCACAGATTTCTACAGCATCTGGAGAGAGCAGGGCCTACTGACAGATATTTGGCTGGAGAAAACTCTGCGCAGAGGTTACGCGCTGCAATTTTTCCAAAAGCCACCACCATTCCGAGGCGTACGGGCAGTACGCTCTCAGGTACGGGGATCGACAGAGGCACTACAAGCGGAGGTCTCCTCTCTGCTGAGTCGAGGCGCAGCAGTGGAGGTAGACCCGCAGGACGCCACCAGGGGGTTGTACTCCCCTTACTTCTTAGTGCCAAAGAAGTCAGGCGGGGTGCGTCCCATTCTGGATCTGCGCGTGTTGAACGAGTGCTTTTCCAAACGGCAGTTTCGGATGCTGTCCACAAAGCAGCTCCTCGAGTGTGTCAGGGAAGGAGACTGGATGACATCCATAGACCTGACAGATGCGTACTTCCACGTGCCCATAGTGCCAGAACACAGGAGGTTTCTGCGCTTCGCAATTACGAGTACTGCCGTCTACCCTTCGGGTACGCACTCGCGCCTCGGACTTTTTCCAAATGTGTGGAAGCAGCTCTGGAGCCGATCAGACGTGCGGGGGTAAGAATATTAACCTATATAGACGATTGGTTAATACTGGGTCCATCCAGGGAAGTGGCCTTGAGCCACACGCACTGGGTCCTGTCCCACATACAGCGTCTGGGCTTTGTGGTGAACAGGGAGAAGAGCAAGCTGCAGCCAGCCCAACGCATGGTTTATCTCGGTCTGCAGCTAGACTCTGTGATATTCCGTGCTGCATTGTCCGTGGACAGACGGATGAATATTACCCGTCTGGCCCGGGAGGTTCTGGCGGGCCCCAGAGTCCCCGCTCGGCGCCTCAGGTCCCTGCTGGGGAATGATGGCAGCGGCTCATGCTGTGGTGCGGCTAGGCCTGCTCCACATGAGAAATTTTCAGAGGTGGTTCTCGCGCCTCAGGCTTCACCCCTCCCGGGACGGGGGGAGGCTGATCTGGGTTCCCCAAGGGGCAGCATCGGACATCAGGTTCTGGCTCACTCCGGGTCTATTGCGGGACGGAGTGACTCTGGCCTGCGCCGTGTCTCACGTCGAGGTGTTTACGGACGCGTCGCTCGAAGGATGGGGCGGGGTCCTCGGCCAGAGCTCTGTAGGAGGCTGCTGGTCGGACTCAGCCCGTCACATCAACCTGCTGGAGATGGAGGCAGTGCACAGAGTACTGCTGCACTTTGCCCCTCAGCTGCAGGGGAGACACGTGATGGTGCGCTCAGACAACACCACAGTGGTCTCCTATCTGAACAGGCAGGGGGGCACCAGGTCCCCCGCTCTCCATCGCATGGCGACGGTGACGCTGCTGTGGGCGGCGCTTCACCTCCTGTCTCTCAGGGCGCGCCACGTCCCGGGGGTCCGGAACGTGGGAGCCGACAGGATGTCCAGGGGGGGCCCACTCCAGGACGAGTGGGGCCTGGCCCCACGGGTAGCTGCGGAGATCTGGCGGAGATCTGGCTTTTCCACCGGTGCGTCTCCTGCCGGTCCTGCTGCGGAGGATCGAACAGGAGAGGAGATCGGTGATCCTGGTGGCTCCGGACAGTCCGCATGCCCGGTGGTTCCCCTTCCTGTGGGGCATGGCGGTGATGGAGCCCTGGGCCCTCCCGGACGAGCCGGGGGCTCTAGTCCAGGGGGCAGGAGCCCTGTTTTCACGTCCGATAAGCTCTGGGTTTGGAGGTTGAGAGACGGAGCCTCGTAGATCTGGGTCTTCCCCCTGCGGTGGTGGAGACCTGTCGGCTCAGCGGCTGGCGCATTGGGTCGCCACGGCGGTGCGGCGGGCGTATCAGACGCAGGGTCTGGCCCCCCCGGTGGGTTTCAGGTCGCATTCCACGCGTGGGATGGCGGCCTCTACGGCCCTTCTCAGGGGGGCGTCGGTCGAGGACGTTTGCCGTGCGGCTTCTTGGGCGTCGTCCTCCTCTTTCGTCCGGTCTTATCTTTCGGATGTGTCGGACCGGTCGGTGGCCCATTCCGTGCTGAGTGCAGCGGACTGAGTTAGACCGTTGGGTCCCTCCCCTGAGGGGGGCCTTCGGTCTATTTTCCGCCCTGGTGCAGGAGCTCTTGGGAGAGGCATCCTACAGGTGCGGTACATTTTGTGTGTGTGGTCGGTCTGGTAGTCCACGTCAGGAGCTCTTGGGAGAGGCGTCCTGTGACTACGGATGACCTACGGCTTGTGTTACGTGGGGGTATCCTTGGTAGGAGTGGCCCCGTAACACGCTTGTTTCTTCTGCCCTGAGTCCTCTCACGTTGTGAGGGTCTTGCTCGGGCGGAGCTCCAATCACCTTCGCTGGCCTGCTGGGAGTACATTTTCCTACGGCCTCCGCGTTGTGTCCCACTAGCGAAGTCCTAAGGGACGTAGCACCATGACGTAGAATTAATAGTTACTTAATGTAACTTAAGTTCTACGAATAGGTGCGTAGTCCCTTAGCTACGAGCCCATCAGGCCAGCCCGGCTTGGCAGAGTTCAAGAGGGGGTACGGCCTTGTGCAGGGGCATTTATAGAGGAAGGTGGCTGGTGATTGGAGCAAATTATTTTGATCTCTCTGGCACGTGACCTGGGGGTCACGAGTGATATCCCACTAGCGAAGTCCTAAGGGACTACGCACCTATTCGTAGAACTTAAGTTACATTAAGTAACTATTAATTATTATAGAAGGCATTGCATAGTAACACTGGGCTATTTTTTAGCTTGTTCCAACACACAGTCTAAAAATAAACCCCCTAGAATCAGTAAAAGGTGAAGATAAAAGGACAATAGAACAAAATAGATCTCAGAACGTGGTTGTTTGTGGTTTCAAAAGAAGTTAGCTCTACAATAGAAATGTTGAAGTAATGATGATTTAACTTTTTGTCTCTTTAACACTGAAAGATACAACCAGCTCCAGTCCAATTAATTAAATAACGAATGCAATAACGTTTACTTACATTTCTCAGTTTTGACAAATAAACACAGCCGCCACGCTTCACTTGACTAATCTGAATCTCACACAGTGGCTTTGTCATTGGATTTCTGTCAGTCAAGTTTGCAGCCATGATTTATCAAAGTCATGTCTCCTTCTTATGTCACCTGGCAGTCAATGTGTCGGCAGTGCATCATCGCTGATGTCGCCATATGGAGGGCTAAAAATGACCCACGAATACATAACAAAGACTGAGATGGTGTAGCTATCCAAGGAGAACAATGGGATATACAGAAACTATACAGTAAATATAACACAGGCTTCATATTGATGGAGATCCGGTAATTCTAAATCATTAAAATAATTCAATTGATTCAATCATAAATGTATGATACCGCTTTGACACAGATGTTGATACAGCCTTTTTTAAGATATTTCTCTGTAATACCCGGGGCCAATCCTACATACACCAAAACTAACACAAAGTTTCCACATCTTATTTGTCTTGTCCTAATTATTTTTCATACATTTGGCAAGAAGAGGTGACAAATTGGGGCGACAGTGGCCTCAGTGGGTAGGCATTGGCCCTTTGGGCCTGAAGTTTGCGGTTCGAGCCCACTGTAAGACCTACTTCACGACTCCACTGATGTCTGCTGTCATGTGTCCATGGGTAAGCACACCTAACCCCACTTACCCAAAGCCCCCCTGAAACCCCATCTCAGTTTCCTGTAGGCTCACCACCTGCAGAGCTCAGTGAGGGGCTGGTGTCGAAGTGTACTGGGTGCAGCTCTGAGGTAAGAAATCATGGACGGTGACAAAAAAACATAAGTAATGAGGCTGGCCAGTAGAAAAGACTGCCAAAGATAGAATGAGTAATAGAACTATTTTGTAAAGCAAATTTTCTTTTACCACAGTTCTAAATCTTGCATGAATTGGCACTTTCACTCCAACTGAAATTGAAATCTAGAACATGAACTCAACCTTTTTTTAGCTTCCACTTCATTGTAAACTCAAATTATCTAACTAAGCTACTCATTTCCTCAAAGTATAGCAAAATAGCTGAACTCTGCCATATATTTTCTTTTGAGCATCCTGCAAACTCATCCCTATCTCTCAGGAAACCTCTGACTCTGCTGAATAGAACCTAACAAGAACATTGTTGAAGAATATAAATCTCCCGTTCAACAGCCCCTGTCCAGCCCATGCATCATCCAGGAGATAGCAAGTCAGTGTAAACTATTGTCTTACAAGCTGTATTATTTAGGGCCCTGAAAATAGCTGTGCTTCAGAGTGACTGATGAGACTTAACCCCGTTCACACACAGCCCACTGGAAAGAGTCAAATGGCATATTCCTCATTTTCACATGTTCCCTCACCTGGACAGCAAGCCGTGCACACTTTATGTTCTCATTGGCTTGACCTCCACTTGAGAGCCATTTGAGATTGATTTATGCTAACACTTAATATTCAAAGAGCAGCCCTCGGCAACAAGATACAGTTTAATGACCTCAAGCCTTAAACTGTAACTTGTAGCTGTACTCTTTACTTATGGTGGGGACACACAGTGAAAAGTGTGGACCGTGACTGGTCGCCCTCTCAGGACACTTTTGCTCTGGAAACAGCTTAAGTGACAGACTGATACACCCTGCGTAAGGACAGGTTCATACAGTACAGAGAAATATCAGACCTTGGCCTTATAGGCCATTGATATTTCTCCATACAGACCTCGCGCTCGGTTAATAAGCCATTATTACTACATACAAGTTGTATTAAAATCCATAATGGAAACTTGAGCTCATTGATTCAGCTTGTGTAGGCCGCGTCCTCTAGCCTCTACAGCGCTGCTAAACACAGTAGCATGTTAGCAGAATTGGCTATAACTCCTCTTGCTGTAACTGCATACACAGCAAAACAGCCCAAACGACGCAACAGTGGGGAAGAGAAGAGGGAACTGAAGTGAAAAAAGGATCAAAGAAGAAATCAAGCCCGGGTGAATATACGTAGCGTTAGCTTACATCGTACCCTCTGGAGAGACCTGCGGGAGCGGGACCGCCTCGGACTACATTTGAACGCAAAACTAGCGGTAATCTTTGTTATATATTTTGTTAGCAGTGCGTTGCTTTTGTACCATTTTGTCAGATTACAAGAAGATGCGCTAATGTTTGCATACGTATCAGATCCCCTATACGTAGGGGAAATGAGAAGCCTTTGAGCAAGTTGGGGGGCGGTGCTAAACATTCAAACTGAAAAAAACCTTGCAGAAACGGGTATAGCTCCTTTATTCTTAAAGGTACGGTGTGTAATTGTTTGTGCCATCTAGCATTGAGATCTTATATTGCAGTCCAAGGTACACTCTAAGAAATGAAACATAGGGGTCGTCAAATATAATTCATACTTTTCTTTTCAATGTTGTTACAATTGATCATTTTGGGGTTGTAATTAATAACGTTTCATTGGATTTAATTAAGTTCAAACATTGTTATTGCTATGTGATCGAACTATCTTGAATGTCTTGAACATCTTTAATTAAATCCAAAGCGCCTTTTCCACACCCCTCTGAGCATGCGCAGAGGTTCAGCATGCGCTGTCTCCAGAGACCAGCATCCACTGCCATCCAGTTCTTGCCACGCAGCCATGAGTAACGTCATCATCGTGCAGGTTTGGGTAATTACTTCTTTATTATTATCAAATATTAACTGAGTGGTACTTTGGGATAATATGTTGGGTATTTCATTCGGAAATACTGTCCGTAAATATATGTGTTTTGTCATCTTTTGTCACAGTTGATAGCTTTCTTAAAATCCTTTTTATGTTGTTCCCTGAGATAATATTGTATTTTGTGGCAGTATATGGCAATCTGTACTGTTATGAAACAATAATTTGACTATTAGACGTTATTGTACTTTCCCCAACTGCGTGTTAAATAGTAAAATAGCATTCGAAAGCTATAAAGCACACTTCCCCCCCCCCCCTCACTTTTGTTTTCACGAGTTTAACAACAAACAAGTCATGGGGTCAAACACGCACAGTTTTCAAAGTGCGGTAGTGATGCATCAGTGCGAACTGCAGACAAACTGTATTTTAATTTAAGTCAACGCTGTAACCACGGGCTGTTGTTTGAGATTGTGAAGGGAGAATAACATGGACGTGGCTCCGTGAGGTCCACAGTGGACCTGCAGCGGCGGATCCACGGTGAAAGGACTGATTTCCGGTCCCGCACTATTATTATCCTGTTAGCTCTAGTTAGCTCCGTTAGTGGCGAAGGAGATGGCTATGCTAAATGCTAATTACACTGGGGACTTACAATCACTATTGATTGAGTACATTTTGTGTGGATTGCTGTTGAGCCTGGTGTATTTATATTTTCTCTCTAGGTTGCCATCTGTGAGGTGGTAACTGCTACTGTAATTTTCTCTTTCTAATCTTCTTATTTGATCTCTCAGGTTGTGAAGGTGGAGTTGTAAGCTCTGTTCTGAATGTATATATCTGCAAGGTACTAAAACGTGAATGCATCCTTGATGATCTTCCTGAATGAGAATCCTCAAAACCTCATCAAAGAGTATATGGTAAGTTACACTGAAATCAGTTATACAGGTGTATACAGGTGTATACAGATGTAAACATGCCAAGATGACTCAATCAGCTGTGATCGCTACAACCAACAATTTATCTTGTGTGTATGAATATGGTCTTGAGTGACATCACTTTGGCTGCATGTGTCTTGGTCAAATGTGTGAGAAAAAAACGTATTCACTGACTTTAGTGATCTAAACAACTCATGGATTAGTTGGGCAATTATTATATCAATCTATTTTCTATTTTTTCCCTTCATAAATAAGTAATTTATATCCAAGAACACTCCGCTACACATTTGAGTTCATCCAGAAAGTGATTTTGGGACTGGATGATAAAAAACGTTCAAACAAAACACAAGTGCTGAAGAACAGGAGATGCTCCTGAGTCCACAGGAGTTTAATGTCCTCCTGGAGAGTAATAAAGCGTCCATCGAGAGAGTTCAACAGAGAATGTTCAATTCTCAATTATCTTTATAAACAAAAATTGGAATGTACAGTTTATAGGTCACCTGTATTTGTGAGAAAATAATTTTTGTTTAATGCACTCTGAAAAGTATTTTCACAATCTGCTGTTATTTGGTTTTGTCTGAGAAAAAAGACTATACACAAATGGGCACAAAGTCGCCCAGTTTTTGTTTAATCTAACTTGTTCCAAAGTTAGTGAATGCACTATTTTTCAATGTTTTGTTCATGTAATATGCAGTGAGTTTTGTTTAAAATGTGACACTTTTGAATGTTCTAAATATTTGAGATAAATAACTACCTTAAATGCATTTTTATGTTTATTCCTTGTTTGTGCTGCAAAGGTTCTGCAAATGTTGAGCAGTAGAAACATTGTGTCGTATGAACTCTGCAGATCAACAGCAGATCGACAAATGTATAAGATCTTTGTACTACACTTGATGTAATCCATTTGTCACTTTGTTGAAAGAGAAAGAATGTTTTTGATTTTTAATACAACTGCTTTATGTACACGTTTGTTATTAATGCAACATAATTGTGTATTTGTATATGCTCAGTCATAGATGTTTCCAGATTATTGAATGTTTAATTGTTAATGTCTCTGTGTGAAAGTAGAGAAAGGTTCTTCAGCTGTCTATTGTCTAGAGAGGTTCTTTCATCTCACATCCTAGAGCTCGAATCTATGAGATCCTCGAGGATGTGAGATGAAAGATCCAACCTCTGATTAGACTATAGATGTGCAATGTTATCTACATTAACAAAGATGGCGCCTCGTACGGTCGACATGGCTCTTTGCTGCTCTCTTTTTCTTTTGTTTTTACTTTTTAACTGCGCATCTGGCTGTTCCTACACCCGTGAGGAACTTATGAACATCCGACCCACCGTCCCCATGGACCTATTGCCTGTTTTCTTGGCATCTGCGGCTGATCTAGTCCATGTTCTAGCCAAAAAAGTGTGGGCCCGTAAAAGGGGAAAGCGCGGAGGCCTGCTCGTGCGTCTTAGGAGGAGAGGAGCGCGCACGGCTCTCTCCGGCATTTTTCTCTCCAACCTACGCTCACTGGGCAATAAGATGGACGAACTCAGCCTGCTCATGAGAAGAAACAAGGACTTCGCCACATCCTGTGTCCTCTGCTTCACTGAGACCTGGCTAAACAATATCTTTGCATTCATTGTAAACCGTTTTACTCCCCTCGTGAAATTGTTTCATTCATTCTTGCCTCTGTTTACATACCGCCATGCGCGGACGCGCGCGAGGCTCAGCGCGCACTCGTAGAGCAAGTACTGTGTATGGAACGTTTATACCCGGACTCTCTGATTATTATCCTGGGGGATTTTAATAAGGGAAACTTGAGCCAGGAATTACCCAAATACAGACAGTTTATCAAATGCCCGACCAGAGAGGAGAACACTCTGGATCACTGTTACACCACCGTGCGCAGAGCTTTTTGCGCTGTTCCCAAGCCAGCCCTCGGCTTCTCAGATCACTCCATGATACATCTGGTTCCTGCTTACAGACAGAGACTAAAGCTCTCGAAACCTGCAGTGAGGAGCTCCAAAGTGTGGTCTGATGAAGCTGTGGAAGAGCTGCGCGCATGCATGGAATCTACAGACTGGGACCTTTTCAGAGCTGCCACAGATAGTTTGGATGAATACACGGACACTGTGACGTCATACATTCACTTCTGCGAGGATAGCATCATTCCAACAAGGACCAGGGTCATCTATAACAATGACAAACCCTGGTTCACTGCTAAACTCCAGCAGCTCAGGAAAGCAAAGGAGTCTGCTTTCAGGGAGAGGGACCGCAGTGGCTACAAAGCAGCTAAATATCAGTTCAGGAAAGAACTGAAAGCAGCCAAGTCCCGGCACAGAGAACGACTACAGGAGCAGTTTGGTAACAACGATACTGCTTCTACGTCATGGTGCTACGTCCCTTAGGACTTCGCTAGTGGGATATCACTCGTGACCCCCAGGTCACACGCCAGAGAGATCAAAATAATTTGCTCCAATCACCAGCCACCTTCCTCTATAAATGCCCCTGCACAAGGCCGCACCCCCTCTTTCACTCTGGCGCCGATTGAGATCTACACAGTTTAAATTTTTACCAGAGAGTAAAGATGTCTTCTGATGCTCGTCCGAGTTCCCCTTCGCCATCCGGCGTTGGACGTCGTCGTTGCTCGACGTGTCGAGTCAGGCTCCAGCGCACGGACCAGCACTCCAGCTGCTTCATGTGCCTGGGCCCGGGCCATGCGGCGTTGAGCGCCACCTGCGCCTCGTGTCTTGCTCTCCCCAGGGAGGAGAGCGAACGCAGGCGTACCACCACGCCGCTACAGCGCCCCGTCCGGACTCCTCACAGGACGAGGAGTCTGTGATTGACTGGGCCCCACTCGACCTTCCACCCGTGCCCGCGGAGTGGGGTGACTGTGAGGACGGAGAGATCTCGGAGGTCGGCTCTCTCCTCACGCTGGACGAGGTGGTGTCGAACCCGGAGCCGGACCGCTTCCCGCTGGACCACATGCCTGGGCTCTACTCCATTGCGGCGGCCATCATGGATGCCCCCCTGCCGGGGTCGGCCCGATGTTCCCCGGGTCCGATGTTCCCCGGGTCCGGTGTTCCCCGGGTCCGGTGTTCCCCGGGTCCGGAGTTCCCCGGGGCGGGGAACACCGGACCCGGGGAACATCGGACCTTCCAAACGCCGGAGGGCCCGGTGTTCCCCGACTGCGGGCCTCGCTCATAGACATGTTATTGCTGCGCGCGGATAATGGAGCAACAAGCGGCTTTCGCTCATAACTAGTCTATAGGGCTACTGAATACTTTATATTATAAGCCTAGTAGATCTCGCATTGTAGTAGCCAACTACATTTTTACAACCTACCACCTCAGAATAAGAACGTGTTGCAGATAAGAAAAGTAAAATTAGCTCCACCACCTTTTCTTTTTGGAAACATATCTCCCTCCGTTCATCCTCGCAACAGTATATCGGCGCCAGGTTTGCAATTTTGGGTAGGCCTGCAGATTAGTAAGTAGGCCAAATTCGCTTGCAAACTACAAGGGCTAACTGGAATTTGGGTTTCAAAGAATATGGTTCAAACGCACACACGCACGCACACGCACTCACGCGCGCACATACACACAAGCTCATTTATGAAACTTGCGTTGAAAAAGGTGTACATTTTGGGTGTATATTCCATTTACGCAATTTGCCAAAATGTTTTGATACATTAGAAAAATCCTTATTGAATTGTAGAAGTGAATAAATATAGATTGATTGAATGAATGAATTAATTCATATATATCATGCAGCGGTGGCTCTCATGAATGAAGCGTCTGCAGCGTCTTGGACGCAGCCTGGCTCGGGGTAGAAGTGCGCATTGAGGCGCTGTACACTTCAGAGAGCGTTTGCGGTCCAGATTTCACAAAGAAACTCTGGAGCCAAAACTTCTGCACATGTGGCGCGACCTCTCACGGCACTCGCTGCGCACTCTGGACAGGGCAGTGAGACGTTTGAGTGAGCAATACCATCGATGCGGTATTGGGGTGTGTGTCTGTGTGAGGCTTTCACAAATCTAATGAAATAACACATTGCTTTACCAGATGTGAATGAGGAATACAAATAGCCGTGCGTAATTACGCAGCGCAGAGCCTGCCACAGCAATAGATGGGTCACACATCCCTGTTGCGTAAAGTGTATAGAGCCTTTCACTGTCCAGGATCACAAAGCGCTTCACATTTTAAAAACATACAGATCAAAATAATACACACACAAGTCAGATTTAATAGAGGGTCCTCATCATGAGCTGTGATTTATTCGAAGTTTGCGTGTTTCCATTAGACTTTTTCTGATGCGCAAATTCAAATTTTGAAACATGATCCTCAATGAAAACACAGCTTATAATTTTGCCAGAGGGAATATGTTTATTGTTGTACATATCTTGAATTTCATGCGTGTTGTGCCGAAGGTTGAGTTCAGCGTATAGATTTACAACACCTCCAGACCTGGCGTTCATTTTTTGCGTATTGTACGCTCACGTCCAGATAGATAAATGCGGAAAAGTGTAATATTTTGCGTACGCCTCATTTACCCTGATTTGGCCGTACGCAGGTTTCATACATGAGGCCCACAGTGAGGCCCACAGTGAGGCCCACAGTGAGGCCTACAGTGAGGCCTACAGTGAGGCCCACAGTGTGTCTCACACAGGCCTAGAGTTTACCTCATCAGTGCGAGCCTGGCCTGACCGCGCTCTCCTCCTCTGGGACCTACGGGCCCGGGCCTCTGGCTCCTCTACCACAAAGTTCACGCTGAACTTTCTTAAAATTAAAATGAAAAAGGCTGCTCTGTTGTGAATGCTTTGAGAGCGTTGTCAATCTTTAAGACGAGGAATAGCTGGTTGTTCTCGCTTCACGCTGTGTGATATGATATTGGACAAAATTGTTCAGCCAATAAACAGGATTTGAAGCAACTTAGGAACGTGATGACGCTCAGGGGGTTATATTATTATTATAATTATTATTATTATTCCCCCCACTGTAGGAGCCAATACACTTTTCAATATTTTTGAATTCTGAGCGTTTCCAATTGTATTTAAAAATGGGAAACCTAATTAAACAATCATGAATTGAGCTTTTCCGATCTTATTTTACACTGATTCCTTTGATCATTTTTTTCTTAAAGTTCAAGTTGTAAAAATGCTATGTTTGAATTGGTTATTTACATTTTAACTGTGAGTGACACGTAAGGCGGGACAACAATGCACAATGACGCACGCATTCTGAATAGAATAATATGTATTAATATCTCTAAAACTAAAAGAGCATATTCAAGTTTTACAACAAAAACGACGTCATATGCGTGTCCATTATGCGTAAAAGCACAGTGCCCTCAGCAAAACCACGTATTTGGAAAAACTATAGGCTAACAGATGTAGTAGCTCTAGTTTCAATCGTCCTCATTTTATTCAGTCAGACTTGTCAAATATAGATGCCCATGGGAGAGCAAGGGGAGATAACATGCCCATAACATGCCCAAAAATATCCTGCATAGACTCAAGCTGCGATCAGCTGAAATATGAGCACACAAAGAGCGAGAGGGAAAAAGAAAAGTAAATAGGCTTAGGCTAGTTAGTATTTTTTCTCTCACAAAAGTTGGCGCGGATCATATGCCATCTTTCGTGGAGGAGGAAACATCAAATGTGTGAACTAGTCTCGTTGTTGAAGTCCCGATGTTCCCCCATTTGGCTGAGGCTCGAGGCTGGCAGAGCTGTGTGATTGGCTAGAGGCTCGAGGCTGGCAGAGCTGTGTGATTGGCTGAGGCTCGAGGCTGGCAGAGCTGTGTGATTGGCTGAGGCTCGAGGCTGGCAGGCACTCGGTCTTTCAGTCTGAACCTGCGCATTCAGCTTCATTATAGGTTTCAATGGCACGTGATACATCAATTTAAAGCGTTTGAGTTTACGCACGCAACCGTCATGTCAGAGTGAGTGACGGGCGCTGACGCGTCCGTCACGCACCGCCACCATTTGCATTCACCATTGTGAAAGCAATAGGCCGTTACCCCGTTCGGGGCTCGGGCCTAATGATGCATCAATATTTCTTCACCATGTTGGGTAGTGAGGAGACAGAGCATTGTATAGTGTTGGGGATTTTGGCGACTTTAATGGCATCTGCAAGAGGCTATCCATGGTTTGGGATTGATTTTTATCTTATTCAAAAAAACAAGGTATTGTCTCCTCAATTTTTTTTTACAATTATGTGTTATCTACCAATTATGTTTCATGGTGAAATTGTGCTGTGCGCTCCAGTACTCAGAAACTGCAATGATTCAATCTGTCCACTAGGTGTCAGTGTTACAACCTAGTATGAGCTCAGAGGCTCCGACACCTTAGAAACAATCTGGCAAAGAAAGCCTCAGTGTGTTACAGGGCTTCATCTGCCAATCACTAGCATGATGTATAAATACTGTTTAGTAATGAACCAGTTCTGAGCCAGGACAAGACTGAGTTTGTTGGAGACGAAGATGTAAAGTTAAGTGCACTTCATGTGCCAAACCAAAACTAACTTAAAAGTAATGCATAATGTATTACGGTTTTTAAGTAAATGGTCCAACACTGCTTATAACACACACATTTAAACCATAATTTACTTTTAAAATGTCCTTAATCAACAATAATGATCCACAAGTGTCACTGATCACTCTGCAGCAGACGGAATCATAGTTTCAAATGCGGTTTGTGCTTTAATACACACTAAAAATAATAAATAAAAAATAAAAAAATAAAGGCGAGAAGCAGGATGCGGCCGCGGTGTCTGGAGGAACGGCTTTCTTTGTACACTTTAATTCAACAAGAGCATTTGCGGTTCAGGCTTTGAGCCATCTCAAGGGCATTCCTGGTGAAATGAGTGAGAGTGCGCCCCATTTATCACCGGCTGACATCTGTCATGTTCCCGCTGGCGCCGCGCAGAGGTTAGGGCCACAGACAGCTCGCCGAGCGCACACACCACCAAAGACGCGCTGTGGACTCATCAGCCAAAGCTCTGTCCACTCCTCACTCATGCATCCTTATGCCACAATGAAGACTCAATAGGTAAAGTCCACGCAAGGACGCGCTCTGAGCAGGAGGCCGCGCATACAAGCACCAAGTAGGTTCACGTTCCAGTCTTAAAATCTACATTCTGCAAAATTGTGTTCACACTCATTTTATTTTTAGTATTGCCTGATACAAGTCCCGATCCAATGTTCTATCATCCACATACAGTAATTACCCTAACCTGTGTTCATAATATATCTATTAGTCAAGAGTTTTTTAATATATTCAGTGTTCTTACCCATAGTGCATGCAATCCAAGTTTAAAATAAAATAATCAATTCATAAAGAAATTGCAAAAAATGTTGGTTGACAGTATATGACTGGATATAACATAGGTGTCAAAGCAAAGGCCCGAGGGCCCGCGAATGAATGATCTTGACCCGCGTTGGATGATATGATTTTGTATTAGTACTATGATACAGAGCCATTAGAAAATGTGTTTTCTCTTTGAAGGAAGTTTTTTGTGTGAGCCTGTTGGAAAAAAAAAAACATCATTGGAAATGACTGACAGAGCCATACAAAAATATTGGATTATTTCTTTAACCATTAAAAAAAATATGGTACGCTGTGTTAGGTCTTGGTTCAATTATATGCAATTATTTAAATATGTTTTACTGAAGATTGAACCAGTCCGGCACTCAGCTTGTAGCAAATTTGTTTTTTATGGCCCTATGATGTATTTGACTTTTGCTGCTTTTCCATAGTCACGGTACGGCACAGCCAAATGTCGGTGCTTTTCCATTAAAAATAGTACCTCTTCAGCGTGGGAGGGGTTGTCAGACCACGTCAATTACGCGCGACATGTAACCAGTAACAAATGTAGAAAGTTAATTTTGTCTTCTTATGTTTAAAAGGGACCTAATCTTATTTTGTTCGTATATTGTGGTATTTTTTTGTGTTAAATAAAACTCATTTTGACAGATAGAAACTGCTAAGGGTGAAACTATCAATAATAATCATGCATAAAGACATTCGCGGAAAAATTGCCGAGACCGGAAGTGACGTACACATAGGTGTCCTTGGGCTTTGTTGATATGCATTTGTGCCATAACGTTGTATACGGACGTTTTAAACAGATATTTGTCATTCAGTGATGGACAATACAAGTCAGGGGCTTTTATTTATGAGCCCTTGCCTACTTGTTATGATAGTAATTCTGATTTTGAGGACTCTGACTCGTTTCAGATGAGGAGCAATCTGCAAGAATTGGACATTTGCAGACATTAGGGCCGTTTCCACGGGCTGGAGTATTGATCTATGGTCAATATATGGTCAAAATATGAGCTCGATGGTCCACCCGAGTGAGTATAAATAGCTAGCGTCAAGTGTTAGCGAAGGTATCGCTGGGGACGAAGGAGTACATCATGGACATCGTAGTGCAGAGAAAAGTTTAGAAGCGTAAAAGTGACTACCGTGAAATGAAAGATCCCAGCCGTAAAAGCGGACAGAACTGAAAAGTCTGGAGATGGTTTGACAAGATGGATTGACGCTATTTTTACGGACATCAGCAAACAAGCCAACATCTACTAACAAGCTAACACCAGCTAACACGTCAATACTCGCAACTCAGAAGCCTCAACTCTATGTCCCAGCTCCAGATGTTGAGTTTGAGAGAAATGGTGAGTGTCTTCTATCAAATGCAAACATGTAGTGTTATGGTCTTATTATGAACGTGTGTCTGTGGTTCTAAAGTCATATATAAATGAGTGTCTGTGGTTCTAAAGTCTAAAACATGATGGTATGTGTCATATCTATATCTTTTACTAAACGTAGTTAGAGTGAAACATAGATTCATGGTTCAATGACAGTTGTTGTCTTTTCTGCTGAATACTAGGTTGAAACTCATATAACTGGTTTTAGTTGGAGCTTGATAGAACTCATTTCATGGAACTGGCGCTGGTGTCTTCTCTGTTTGTTTGGACCGTCGCCTTCTCTGAATAAGTCAAAGATCGTAGGGACTGCTGTTTACACTCTTCTTTTGGTAACTTTCATTGCTGCATCCCGGGGCCGTACAAAATACATCCATTTTAAGGTTTATATGTGTCAAAGCGGCAGCAGGAGCAATGAAAAAAACACTGAGGCGAGAGTTGCGACCCCTCTAAGTACGTCATCATTTTTCTGGCCAATCAGAGGCGTTGATATTAAAAAGTTATTTTACTGATTTATTACTTGTCTATAACACAAAACACATTGCAAAGGTGGGAAATACATGTTTTTAATGTGTTTTATCAGAAAAAAAAAGTTTTTAATAACGTTAGTGTCCTTTTAAGGCTTTAAAGGTTCTTTTAATAAGACAAAAAAGCAAAAAAAGCTAGTACTGCTTAATTACCTGAGATTTTTCAGCGGTACACTTCACAAAACAGAATGGCAACACGCGAAAGAGCAAGATACAGCACACTAGCACAGGAAGGAGGTTCTAGCTTAGCTTGCTATCGATAGTTAAATGCAGCTAACTCACTATGTACAACAATCCAACTTTTACACGAGTAAATACATTTCAGTGAGAGTTTTGGGCTAACTGGATACATAGTTAACCTGTTATTTTCAGGATTACCACAGACTAGCCACAAATTAAGAGCTGGGCAATCTCTCTGAAAACCTTCTTGTTCCGAGTTGAGCAGTCTAGCTGCCTTTGAATTCTTTCTTTGGTGTAAAGAGAGTAACGTGTGGACCTCGTCGTCCAACCAGGATGTTGACTTTTGGGGCTTTCTGCGCGATTCCATTTCTCTGAAGTGAGGAGGACATATTATGGTAGAGCAGCTGGTTTTAAAGATGGCGGGGTTGAGTTGTTTCTACCATAGGGTCGGACGTCGCTTCCATTGACGAGACTAGTTGACCAATCAGTGTAAGGCTGTCGGAAGACGTCACATGGTGTAGCTTTAGCACGGTTGGAACCACGGTTGAGGTGGTACAAAAAAAGCATCCTTATCCCAAGCCCAGTCCTGGCGTAAATGCTACAAAACAGAGCCGTGCCGTACCGTTACTGTGGAAAAGCAGCATTTGACATTCCTGGTGTATAATAACTACACATTTGAGGTTTGAGCTGTGACCTTCATATAGTTGTGATTCCTGATGTACATCCAGTAATAAACCAGTGAGCGCAACACCTGAGGTTCCTTACGTCCCCAACACCATTTGAAGATGAAAGACTCACACAGCACAATCTAGCGTTCGTCAGTCCAAAATATGACCCACGCACAATCCTAAGGGCCCTAAGTGCATTTGAGTAATGACTGCCCTCAACAGAAAAGTACCCTTCAAATAGGGGAGGGCACTCGTAGGATATTCTCCCTAAAAATGGGACATCCATAGATCTATGGGACAATATGCAAATTGACGCAGCAATATTGACGTGGCTGATTTCACCACAGATAAGATATGACCACAGATATGACTTTATGAAACAAAGTATTTATTAAAGTGAGACATTTTAAATTGTATTTCATATGAAGACTTTATTTAATTAGTTACAGGACTGCTCCATATCATGCACACACGTATGTACACAGAGACAGACACACGTACGTACACAGAGACAAAGGTAAGATAAGATAAGATAGACTTTGTTGATCTCACACTGGAGAAATGCACATGTCACAGTTGCCATAGATAGAATCACTCAGATTTGTGCAAGAGACAGAAGCGTGTTCAGGATATAGTATGTACAATAAAAGAAACAGTGGCAATAGTAGTGCAGGTTTTTCAGTCCTGGTGCATTAGTGACTTAAAGTGACTTGTTGTAAAGTCTGACAGCGGTGGGGAGGAAGGCCCTATGGTAGCACTCCTTGCACTGAGGGTGCCTCAGTCTTCATCTGAAGGAGCTCCTCTACAGTCCTGTGCAGTGGGTGGGAGGTGTTGTCCATCAAAACAATCCCTTTGACTCTGAAGCTGAGCAAAGCTGAGCTTTTGAAGCTTTGACGCGGGCTTCAACCAATCAGGAGACGAGGAGCAGCAGCAGCAGCTGTGGGTCTGTCTCTGTCATGGAGAGAAGTCATGTTTTATTGTCATTATTGATTGACTGCGGAACCTTCCGCAGTCAACCATTGGTTTCATATACATTCACATGCACGGCTTGAACACACAGCCAATTTTACAAATTTCCTTTTGACAAGGAAAGAAGATAACAAGCTGATAACGTTACGTAATTGCACACAAGCAACCAAAACATGTGCAACCAAAACTGCCTCAGAAAAAAATCGAACCTGGGTTCTCCAGGTCCCAGTCTTTAATGTTAACCATTTGGCCAACATAGCATCTCTGGGCTAGACAGGTTTGCACGCAGTCTTATACCTGAGCGTCTAAGTCGCTGGCAGAGCTAAAGCGGACTTAGCCTGCCACCTTGTGGCGATAAGATGTAATATTTTTCACGCAGCTGCGCGATTCCCGAAAAGCGTGAATGAAGACGACAAAACGAAATGGGACCTACTGTAAACTAAACTAAAATGACGAGATAATGTTAGCATACCTCAGCATAGCAGGTCCTCACCACCTTTTTATCAATTCAAACTTTCTACCAGTTACTGGTTGACCAGGACATTCAAGCCAACGTTTTAATTGGGCAACACTATGATCCCCGATGGTTTGACGGTGGAATTTTGCTTCTGGTAAATCATTTTCATCTAAAATGACAAGTGGTATTTGACTCATTTCGGCAGTGTTGGTCCAAACATGTGGGCGGGACATGTTTGGTGAATCAGCTGTAATGCCTATGATCAGTGAGTGTGTGTCTCCATCGAATATCATGGGATGTCTATTGAAACAGCGGGTCCTGAACCTGAACCATCTATCCATCAATCCATTTTCTTCCACTTCATCTGTTGATGGAGAGTATAGAGCTGGTCCAGTGTTCCGCGGCAGGGACAAAAACCCCACTGCTCCTCCTGAATCCGTGATTCGATCATCAGTCGAAGTCTCCTCTCCAGTACCTTGGAGTAGACCTTACCGGGTAGGCTGAGGAGTGTGATCCCAGGATTATTGGAGCACACCCTTCGGTCCCCCTTCTTGTCAGCCAAGACAATCCTACAACATCCAGAGACTTTAAATAGAACGGACGTATCACATCCACTCTCGGAGCCTTGCCAACAAGGAGGCTGCCAACCACCTTGGTGACCTCAGCCAGGGAGATGGAAGTATTCACCCCAACATCCTCAGCCTCTGTCTCCAGAAAGGAGGGCTGGACGGACGACGCCCAACAATATCCCCAGTTGAGGTCAGCAGCCCTCCACATGTTGTTGTTTGGGTCTTTGTTTTATATAACTATGGTCTTCCATGATCCCTTTTTCAAACTTTTGAGGGCACGGTGGAAGAAACGAAAACAAGATTCTTGCATCCTTATCCACCAATGTATTTCAAGATGGTGAATTGACATGGACAGTACTCAGCTCTCATGGACATTTTTAAGTTAAATTCTAAGCCTACGAAAACAATTTTAAAACATGGTGGAAGTAAATATTCTTAAAAAGGTCGCATTTGTTATTAGTAAACATGTTTTTTTCATATTGAAGCAACTGTAAATATTACACAATGTAGCTTTAAAGAAAACTGAAGATTTAAAGAAACAATATGTAAAAATCTGGCCAAAAGTGGTTCTGCAGTCAGTCAATATTTTGTAGTCCTCTCCCACTCTCCCTGACTCAGGTTGCCAGATACACACCAAATCCAGCAGCAAACACAGGGAATTATTTTTTCAGTTGTTTTTCTGTCTCCATTCACATTGCCATGAGCCGTGCTGATGTTGAATTAATGTTTTTTTGTTTGGACATTTGAGATATAAAACACAAAACAAAATAAAAGCTATGTAATTATAGATTATCCAAAATAAATAAGCAATTGATGTCCAAAATAGGAGTTGGAAGAATGGATGTTGGAACGTATTTCTTCAGCGTATCAACATCAGGGTTTCCTCCAGAGGATATCACCTTTCTTCATTTTATGTATTCCCTATTTTTTAGACAAACATGTATAAGAGACCAACATTATTTTAATTGGGTACATGTGGTCTTAAATGATTATTTTTACAATTAAGCTATAATCTGCAAAAAGACATCCTGACCTTCGTCTGTTACCATTTTTATCTGTCATAGAATGTGATAACATGCAATTAAATGCAAAAAGACTCCACCCTGAATCGAACCCTGGTTACTGCATCGTGAGCACATAGGTTAAACCTCTAGGCCACCGATTCACAAAGTTGAAATTGCTCTAAAGAACGGAGTCAAAGCAGCAAATTTTGCATCACACAAAAACGTATCAGCTGTCTCAATTGTTCAAAGGCGTCCCGATATAATCCTCGTTTTAGTCTTTGTTTTTTAATTAATGGTTTGAGAGTCATAATAAGACCTTTTTTAGTTCTGCGCCACATGTTATTTTACCACTGAGATTAGTGAGCCGCGCGGAGTTCTGGCAACCCGATCACGGACTTACATGACACTTCCTGATTGGCGAAACGGCGGAGGGTAGGACATCAAAACAATAACAACTTTTACGGGTCGTAAAAGTAATTTTGATATTCAAATATCTCGGCTGATCTACTGTAATCAGTTAAAGATGTATTGGAAAAGAGCATGATTTAATAACACCTTTTGAAATATGGGGGCCATTTAATGATGACTTGACATGCAAATATTACATACTGCTACTTTAACAAGAAAAAAAGTTCAGGATCACAAGGGACACTAAAATCCCCACAAAATCAGACCTTTATGAAAGCAAATAAAATCTGGCCCATTGGAAATAAAGCAAAACTACAAACTAAGCTGAAGGGCCTGTACAGTCACTCAGACTGGCACACTTGAAACATTCTGCCACTGCTATGACAACAACCTGCAGGGGTCACCAACGCGGTGCCCGCGGGCACCAGGTCGCCCGCAAGGACCAGATGAGTCGCCCGCTGGCCTGTTCTAAAAATAGCTCAAATGGCAGCACTTATCAGTGCTATTCTTGTTTAAATCATACTTACATGCAACTTACAAATGGCATATAAACTAGAGCCGGGACTTTAACAAGTTAATAAAGATTAATTAATTACACACAAAAAAGCGCGTTGAAATTTTTTTAATTTTAATTGTATGTATTTTTGCACCGCGGAACGTTCCTCACTGAATAAGTTTCAGACGGACCAATTGAACTGACGCACCAACCGGAGCTCCATGACTTTTCTTGTTCAAAAGTACATTATTACAAGCAGAGACCAACTTTAAATTTGAGTAAATTAGACGGGAATGAGCGCTGTGTATGGAGCGATGGACTCTGTGTGTGAGGAGGAGGAGCAGTGACTCCTGTGTGAGAGGAGGAGAAGGAGGAGCGAGACACAGGTGTGTGAGCTGCTAATGCTGATGTTTACTCCGAATGCACACATCAAAAACGTATTATAAAAGCTTTAGCAAACAGCGCATGCCCAGCTTTAGTGCTCACAGCGTGTGCAGTGGATTTTGGGCTTAAAAAGAGTATGTTGTCGTCAGTGTGAGGAGGAGGAGGAGGAGCTTATGTTGTCGTCAGAGTGTGGAGGCAATGACAGAAACGTTATTTGATGTTTAGAAGTTATCCCTTAAACTCCATATTAACATGTGTTGCTTAAGCCTCATTTATTCAGTCATTATTCAATGGTAAACTAAAAATCCATGTGAAAAAAATTACTTCTCACTGTCCTCAGGTCAAATATTTATATGCGATTAAAATGTGATTAATTGCGATTAAATGGGACTGTCTTAGAAGTGATCATTTGTTAAATTTTAAAAATGTGCACTTAGAGAAAATATAAACGTTTTTCCACAAAATAAATATCATTAATTATTAGTAAAAACATAGAATTAAAGGTAAATTGAGCAAATTGGCCATATCTGGCAATTTATTTAAGTGTGTAACAAACTGGTAGCCCTTCGCATTAATCAGTACCCAAGAAGTAGCTCTTGGTTTCAAAAAGGTTGGTGACCCCTGACCTACAGGATTATTATTATTAGCACCACACAAATTATGTTGTCTGGCCAAACTGGCCATGTTGTCCATTGAAAACTAATTCATTTGTGTTATTGACAAGTTTGCCCAGATTAAAGATCGGGTTCATCCTATCCATTCAAGAAATAAACATTCAAAGGTTTTATTCAATAAAACAATAATAATAAAAATTACATTATTTAAAAAAGTGAAAAAGTTACATTGCGACTATCACCTTCAATGAAAAAAAAAGAAACTGAAACATCACCTTAACGGTAAAATCTTAAATGTATTGGAATAGGAATCATGTTGAATGCACAATGTTTACATGCACAATGTGTGTACAACATGTAATGATTGTTCATGAATGTGTGTTGTCTTGTTATCTTTCTGATATGACAGAAATCTACTTATTCTTTTTAATTATTTCAGTTCTTTTAAACACACAATGGAAACAGATGCGGAGAACTCATCAAAATGTATACCTCAATTCTGTAGTTTAATTTATTGCCCACCCTCAGGCACATATTATTCAAACATTAATATAAAGAAGAAGTATACATCAGTCTTCCACTCAGTGCATGCATTTTAGATCCAGCTTCCGATGACAATTACAGCCACAGTTACAGCAGACGGATGGCTGACGTTCAGATTTAGAGCTCAATTTTTAATGCCTTACTTTTTCAGCACGTTTGGATAATACAATTCATGCAAATACCCTGGATTGTATAAATTTTACATCAACCAATCTGTCTTGTGTCTGCACTGGACACATACCTTATGTGTCCTTACCGT
This sequence comes from Knipowitschia caucasica, assembly GCA_964034765.1. Lineage (NCBI taxonomy): Eukaryota > Metazoa > Chordata > Actinopteri > Gobiiformes > Gobiidae > Knipowitschia > Knipowitschia caucasica. The sequence goes on along the minus strand of OZ035824.1, from coordinate 16,471,707 downwards.
GAGGGATACCTCCAAGTGCTTTTTGGACGTCATTGAAAGTAACAACTGTCAAGTGAAATCAAAATACTGAATCTTGTGTTTTTTTTGTTTTTTTTTTGTTTTTTCGAGAATCATTTGAGGTGGAACTTACACATGCAGCATGTCTTGATGGCTGCTGAATGTTCAAATCTTCCCCATTACAAAAAACATTTTTATAAACAGAAAAGTTAGTCCTCTGAAACCTGCTTTAAATGGCAGCCTTCAGCTCTTCTGCATTGTTCTCTCTCATCTTTCTTTTGGCAATACCCCACACATTCTCTCTGGGGTTTAATGTAGGTCAGGAGAGATTGTTGGCCAAGTAAGCACAGTAATCGAATGGTCGGCACTAGATCATATACGGAATCGGGAAGAAACCGGAAGTAACAATCATCCTGTCAAATTAGTTTTAGACAAAAAAGTAGTTAAGTGGTGACTGGTTAAGTTTTAGGCGTCTGATTAAGATGGTCAAGGTTAGGGTTAAGGGTGGGTTGGGGTTATTTCATGGGAATGGGTGGTTAAGTTTAGGCATAAATAGGTAGTTTGTTATATATTTACTTCCGCTTCCGTCCCGATTCCGTATATGATCTAGTGCCGACCGTAATCGAATGGTCATTATACTAGGATTCAAAAGTATCTTTTGTCTTCCTGTCTGTGATCTGTCAAGAAAGTTTTTATTGACCTTTATTAGATATAATTAAGTAAGTAAGTAAGTTTTATTTATATAGCACCTTTCACATAGAGTCACAAAGCGCTTTTTACAATTGTGGGCATTTATCTCCCACTCCACACAGAGAGCGTGGGTCAGGAGTACAGGAGGAGTACAGGAGGCGCATGCCAGATCTATGGTACATGTTCTTAGTGGTAGGGGAAACCGGAGGAGGCCTACACAGACACAGGGGCCCTCATTTATGAAACTTGCGCAGAAAAGGGTGTATATTTTTGGTGGACATCTCATATACGCAAGATCCAACGGGGGATTTATGAAAGTGTGAGAACCGCCCAGATCTGAGCGTACCCACAGCGGCTGTTCATAAATGCCGCGGCTGAAAACCAACGTGTTTATGAAAGTCACGCCTAGAAATATGCAACAACTGCCTGTTTCACGCCCCGAGAGGAGACGGCAGAGAAAAAAAACTTCACGGAGCAGGAGATTGAGACCCTTATGAACAAAGAGGAGAAAAATAAAGTCTTACTATTTGGAAGCCTTAAAAGTGGCATCAAGGGGATAAAAAGAAAAAATATGGTAAGAGATGACAACATCTGTAAACAGTGTGGGGCCTGGAACATGCACTCCTGAAGAGGTGAGTTTATTCATGTTTGAAGTAATACACTATATTATGTCAAACAGTTGACAGATATATTGGGCCAATAGTTAGAATTTATTAATTTATGCCTACCGGTGAAAAAAAATTAAGCAACCTTAAAATGGTAACAAAAAATGGCTGTGGTCTCTCATCCATGGGCTGCTACACCAGTGCATCCAATGGCACACCGTGGTTCTGTGCCTGTTGTGGAGAACTGAGCCAGGGCCATGTTTTACTGCGTTACATACAGTTGGTAAATCATTTACGTATAGAGTGAACAAAATTGGCCCCAAACCTGAGCCTTGGGGGACACCAGCAGAGCAAGTGAGATGAGCAAGTTTGTTCTATTTGTACAGCTTGCTTTCTGTCAGTAAGATATGACTTAATTCAGCAGAGTTAGCATTAAAAGTATAAAGCTAAGCGTTATGTTGTCGTAGAAAGACAAGTGTAGCCAACAATAACTAATCAATGCATGTATCTGCAGTAATTGAATCACAAAACATGTATTTAAAACAACTACACAAGCATCTTATTGTGACCGCAGATCATTGCAAGTGTAGTACAGTCCAGTAAAGGAAGTGACTTAATAGGGGCTCGTGGAGGAGGTCACATGAAAGGGGCTCGTGAAGGAGGTCACGTAACAGGGGCTGAAAAGGGAGGTCTGCAGCCAGACACCTCTCTAACTTTAAGAAAAATGTTAACAAAGCATTTAGTATTTATATTTGGACTAGAGCCGAGAAAATGGTCCAAAACAAGCGGCTCCACCTCTGCTGCTGTGACCCGTCCTACTCCACCTCTGCCGGGCCTCAACATCTGGAGATGGGTAACCGGGCGCTGTACTACGGCGACCACTGCTCCTGACGTAAGCCTTAACAGCATCAGGATGGGTCAAATGCAGAGGATGAATTGCCCTACGGGGATAAAAAAAAGTGCACCTTACCTTACCTTACCTCTGCTACTGTGATGGGTCTTGCTCCACCCACTGGCTACTCTACCTAAACTGCTGTTGCATTTTATTATTACTATTGTAAGACTTTTAGAATGATCCATTTATTTTTGTTTGTGTGGAAGGATGTCCATCCATCCATCCATTTTCTTCTGCTTCATCCGTTGCCTGGTCGCGGGGGCAGCAGTCTAAGCAGAGACGCCCAGACTTCCCTATTCACACACCTCCCGGTGGGACGTGCCCAAAATACCTCCCCAGGGAGGCGCCCGGGAGGCATCCTGAACAGATGCCCGAGCCACCTGAACTGGTTCCTCTCGACGTGAAGGAGCAGCGGCTCTACTCCAAGCTCCTCCCGTGTGACTGAGCTCCTCACCCTATCTCTAAGGGAGCGCCCAGCCACTCTGCGGAGGAAACTCATTTCGACCGCTTGTATTCGCGATCTCGTTCTTTCGGTCCTTACCCAAAGCTCATGGCCATAGGTGAGGGAGGGAACGAAAATTGACCGGTAAATCGAGAGCTTTGCCTTTCGGCTCAGCTCCCTCTTCTTCGGGTACTCCGGTTTCCCCTACCACTAAAAATATGTACAATAGGTCTGGCATGCGCCTCCTGTACTGGCGACCCCGCTCCCATCTCTGTGTGGAGTGAGAGACAAGTGCCCAAAAAAATAACAATTGTAAACCGCTGTGTGACTCTTGTCTGTGAAAGGCGGTATATAAATAAACATTACTTACTTACTTACTTACTTCACCACAACGGTCCGATACAGAGACTGCGCACGCTGCACCGATCCGCCTGTCAATCTCACGCTCCATCAAGTCCCTGAGATTCTTGAACTCCTCCACTTGAGGAAGGACCACTCCACCCACCCGGAGAGGGCAAGAAAACTTTTTCCGGTCGAGCACCATGGCCTTGGATTTGGAGGTGCTGATTCTCATCCCAACCGCTTCACACTCGGCTGCCAACAGGACAACATTGTCCGCAAACAGCAGGGATGAAATCTTGTGGTCTCCGAACCGGACCCCATCCGGCCCCTGGCTGCGCCTAGAAATTCTGTCCATAAATACAGTGAACAGAACCGGTGACAAAGGGCAGCCTTGGCGGAGGCCAACATGCACCGGGAAAAGGTCTGACTTACTGCCGGCGATGCGAACACAGCTCTGGCTCCGGTCATACAGGGACCGGATGGCCCTCAGCAGAGGACCCCGTACTCCCAGAGAACCCCCCAAAGGGCACCCCGGGGAACACGGTCGAACGCCTTCTCCAAATCCACAAAGCACATGTGGACAGGTTGGGCGAACTCCCATGAACCCTCGAGTATCCGATGGAGAGTATAGAGCTGGTCCAGTGTTCCACGGCCGGGACGAAAACCACACTGCTCCTCCTGAATCGACCATCAGCCGTAGCCCCCTCTCCAGTACCTTGGAGTAGACCTTACCGGGGAGGCTGAGGAGTGTATAATATAATATAATAATTGGAACACACCCTCCTTCTTGTAGAGAGGGACCACCACCCCGGTCTGCCACTCCATTGGTACCGGGGGGATCGCCACGCGATGTTGCAGAGACGTGTCAGCCAAGACAGTCCTACAACATCCAGAGACTTTAGATAGTCAGGGCGGATCTCATCCACTCCCGGCGCCTTGCCACCATGGAGGCTGCCAAACACCTTGGTGACCTCGGCCAGGGAGATGGAAGTATCCGCCCCAACATCCTCAGCCTCTGCCTCCAGGACAGAGGACGTGGCGGGGGGATTGAGGAGAACCTCGAAGTATTCCTTCCACCGCCCGACAATATCCCCAGTCGCGGTCAGCAGCTGTCCTGGTGCCACGTGCACTGGTGGACACCCTTGTGCTCGAACATGGTGTTCGTGATGGACAAACCGTGACTAGCACAGAAGTCCAACAACTGAACACCGCTCAAGTTCAGATCAGGGGGGCCGTTCTTCCCGATCTCCCCTCTCCAAGTGTCACTGGCATTTCCCACATGGGCGTTGAAGTCCCCCAGGAGAATAACGGACTCCCCGGGCGGTGCCCTGTCCAGCACACCTCCCAAGGACTCCAAGAAGGCCGGGTACTCTGCACTGCTGTTAGGCCCGTAGGCCGTCACAACAGTGAGAGACTTGTCCCCCACCCGAAGGCGGAGGGACACGACCCTCTCATTCACCGGGGAGAACTCCAACACGTGGCGGCTGAGATGGGGGGGCAATGAGTATGGCCACCACAGCTCGCCGCCTCTCCCCGCGGGAAACGCTAGAAAAGTGGAGTGTCCAACCCCTGTGTTTTATATATACTGTACACCTGAATTTCTCCTTCAGGTATAAATAAAGTATAACTGTTTGATGAGCTTTTTGTATTGTATGTACTTTATTTGAACAGGGACAGTGTACAGTTAAGCATTAACACAAAAGGAGAGATGCATGTACCAGGTTATAGCAAAGATGCTAATTTCCACCTGTAGTCCCTGGGCAGGCTGGTGTTATGTTCAATTAAACTGATTACAATGTAGATGGATACATGACCGTGTCTTACATTTACAAGCTTTAAATAACATCATTCACAAAACATGAAGTTTATTAACAATAAATAAAGTTCCCCAACTTCTACTAGAATATTACACACTCACTCACTCACTCACTCGTGCATGCAAACGGGCTTTTTCAGAATTACTTGAGTACTCGGATGATCCTGGGAGCTATGTTGTCTGGGGCTCCATGCCCCTGGTAGGGTCTCCCATGGCAGACAGGTCTCGGGTGACGAGTCAACCATGGACAGCACAAACACGACAACCGTGACGCCACCCGGCATGGCGCAGCCGGGGCCCAACCCTGGAGCCAGGCCTAGTGGGCAGGCCTTAGCCCACGGGGCCCAGCCGGGCTGAGCCAGAAAGGACAACGTGGGTAGGCCCTCCTGTGTACCCCCCACCCACAGAGGGGTCTGTGGTGATGCAGAGAGGACTGGGCAGCAGCCGAAGACGGAGACCTCTGTGACCCAGTCCGCACAACCTGGCTCCCGGTGAATGAGAGGGTCGCCTCCGGTGGGGGACAAGTCTCTAACTGTTGTAACGGCCTACGGGCCTAACAGCAGTGCAGAGTACTCGGCCTTGGGAGGGGTACTGGACAGTGCACCAACCGCGGACTCCGTTATTCTCCTGGGGGACTTCAACGCCCATGTGGAAAATGCCAGTGACACTTGGTGAGGGGTGATTGGGAAGAACGGCTCCCCTGATCTGAACCTGAACGGTGTTCAGTTGTTGGACTTGTGTGCTAGTAACAGTTTGTCCATCACGAACACCATGTTCGGGCACAAGGTTGTGCACCAGTGCACGTGGCACCAGGACACCCTAGACCAAAGGTCGATGATCGATTTTGTTGTCGGCAGTAAGGGACGCTGTCAGGCTGAAGAAGGAGTCCTATCAAGACATGATGGTTCGTGGGACTCCTGAGGCAGCGGTCCAGTACCAGCTGGCCAAGCATGCTGTGGCCCGGGCTGTTCCAGAGGCAGAAATCCAGGACTGGGAGAAGTTCAGAGAGTCCATGGAGCATGGCTATCGGTCGGGAGATAGCTGACCTCGACTGGGGATCTTGTCGGGCGGTGAAAGGAATACTTTGAGGTTCTCCTCAATCCCCCCTCCGCTCTGGGGGAAGAGGCTGAGGATGTTGGGGCGGATACCACGTCTCCCTGGCTGATGTCACCAAGGTGGTTGGTAGCCTCCTTGGTGGCAAGGCGCAGGAAGTGGATGAGATCCGCCCTGACTATCTAAAGTCTCTGGATGTTGTAGGACTGTCTTGGCTGACACCTCTCTGCAACGTCGCTTGGCGATCGGGTGTGGTGCCAGTGGGGTGGCAGACCGGGGTGGTGGTCGCTCTCTACAAGAAGGGGGACCGATGTGTTCCAATTATTGTGGGTTCACACTCCTCAGCCTCCGCGGTAAGGTCTACTCCAAGGTACTGGGGAGGAGACTACAACCAATGGTTGAATCTCGGATTCAGGAGGAGCAGTGTGGTTTTCGTCCCGGTCACGGAACACTGGACCAGCTCTATACTCTCCATCAGATACTCGAGGGTTCATAGGAGTTTGCCCAACCTGTCCACATGTGCTTTGTGGATTTGGAGAAGGCATTCGACCGTGTTCCCCGGGGTGTCCTTTGGGGGGCTCTGGGAGTACAGGATCCAGGGTCCTCTGCTGAGGGCTGTCCGGTCGCTGTATGACCGGAGCCAGAGCTGAGTTCGCATTGCCGGCAGTGCATGTTGGCCTTCGCCAAGGCTGCCCTTTGTCACCGGTTCTGTTTCTGTCTTTATGGATAGAATTTCTAGGCGCAGCCAAGGGCCGGAAGGGGTCTGGTTTGGAGACCACAGGATTCCATCTCTGCTGTTTGCGGACGATGTTGTCCAGTTGCCTCCAACGAACCAGGACCCGCGGCATTCAAGCAAGCGGCTGGGATGAGAATCAGCACCTCCAAATCCGAGGCCATGGCGCTCAACCGGAAAAAGGTGCCTTGCCCTCTCCAGGTGGGTGGAGAGGTCCTTCCTCAAGTGGAGGAGTTCAAGTATCTCGGGGTCTTGTTCACGAGAGGGAAGGATGGAGCGTGAGATTGACAGGTGGGTCGGTGCAGTCGCTGTATCGGACCGTCGTGGTGAAAAGGGAGCTGAGCCAAAAGGCAAAGTTCTCGGTTTACTTTGGGTAGTGGCCGAAAGACCAAGATTGCGGGTACAAGCGGTCGAAATGAGCTTCCTCCGCAGATTGGCTAGGCGCTCCCTTAGAGATAGGGTGAGGAGCTCGGAGTAGATCCACTGCTTTTCCACGTCGAGAGAAATCAGTTGAGGTGGCTCGGGCATCTGTTCTGGATGCCTCCTGGACGCCTCCCTTGGGAAGTGTTCCGGGCACGTTCCACCGGGAGGACATCCAGGACATGATGGAGGAACTATGTCTCTCAGCTGGCCTGGGAACGTCTTGGGGTCCCCCCAGACGAGCTGGAGGAAGTGTGTTTGGATAGGGAAGTCTGGGCGTCTCTACTTAGACTACTGCCCCCACGACCCAGCAACAGATGAAGCGGAAGGGAATGGAATGTAATATTTGATGAGGGAAAAACTATCTCACAGTTCCTTTTGATAAACAACTTTATTTACCATCATCATTAGCATACATTTTTACAGTAAAATACACAGCCGCTAATGACACGGAGTAATTATCTTTCATTAACGATCATTACCAACCCACTGCTGTTTGAGGCTATTGGAGTGTTTGCTTTAGCATCAGGGGGCTAGCTCACACCCTTTGCTATAATCGCCAATGCTAAGTCACAAGACATCAGCTTGACTCTGTTAATTAGCACCTGATCCTTTCTTCCTGGATAATTAGGTGCCCATTAGTTCTAATCAAGTAGTTACTTAATTATTGCAGTAATTAGTCTAATGACCATGCAAATTGAAGCTTTATCACTTTCTGATAGTTAATGTTGGCAGAGCCGGTGTCAGGGCTCAGCAATCTGAAGAATTTTGTTAGGTGAGGTTTGGCGTGAGATCACCAACACGCTGCTGTTACAGCAGCAAGCCTCACCTCCATTTATTGAAGTGTCCAAAGTATTGAAATACTTTAAACATGACCTGTAATTAACCTCTGTCACATTTTTAGAAAATGCTAATGGTTTCTGTAGGAACCGATAACTTAATATAAACAACTAACTTTTAGTTGAAACAAAAGACTGGAAGAAAACAATGGATCCACATGCGTTGTGGAAATCTACGATGAAGAAATACCGCCTGGACCATTGTTTTTAAAAAAAAGTGTGTCAAATCATGTCATGATACCATTTTCTAAGCAGGCCAATAACTTAATCACCAGCCGATAATGTTTGGAGTTATTATTTTAATAGCTTTATGTTATCACATTAGTTATCGGTTTCCAGAAGCCTGGAAAAGTAATCTTCATGGAGACTAATGGAGGGTACTCCCAACGGGGAGAATATGTTGGAGAATAGTCTTTTTAGCTCCATCCACTGAGTTCTTATCCATCCACATGGATAAGAACTCAAAATAGAGCTTTTTGGCCATGTGTTCTTCTAAATACTCCTTTTGTGGCATACTTTCTCTAAACACCAGCCTTCCTAGCCTACTTCCTCCCTCGTTTCGTCCGCATATGACCCATTTTCACGCGCCGAAAAACAAAAGTCAACTTGCCAAAGTCCGCGGCGCTGTGACAGGCCCTCACGCAAACTGACACGCTGCACGCCTTAAATTGGGGCCCGGGGAACTCAAGCATAAAATCAGTCCAATCCCAAAAGCCGGTCTCTGAAGACCGCAGGAGCACGACAGAAGCAACAACAAGCCGAGTGAGCGGGTGACTTATTACAGCACACAAAACCCAGCTCACTCCCCTGCATTGGAATGATCAATGGATTTAGTCAGAAGGATATTCAAGCAGAAAATTGCAGCCTTTTTGCTTTTCTTTGAAGGATTTCCAGAATACGGGGAGCGGCCCCTGTCCACTGAGGTTGAAGTGTGTAGCGGTATAATCCAGAGGAAGAAAAAAGAAGGAAGCAAACAGTGTGAGGTGGGGGTGAAAGGAGCAGATTGGAAGTTTACAGGTATAAAATTGAAGGCAGCCATCTGAACAGACGTGGACAAAGTGTGGCGATTTCTGCACATTCGCAAAGTTTATGTTGTCTGTTTTGAGAGTGTGCTTTGCTCCTGGAAGACTTCTGGAGCTCATAAAAAGCATATATTATGGAAAATGTTCCTTTTTGTGCTTTGACCATGTTTCTACTTTGCTCCCTCAACATTAAAGGACATAGATATTATCTCAATCCACACAAATATCACGGACAAATAGTATAAGCATGCCCCCCTACCTTTCTGTCTAATGACATTATAACAAGTTCTCTTTCTACTATGTCATGGCCAGAGCTATTTTCTGTCTTTTAAAACAAATTTTGCCTGGAAATTAGTTGGGGAAGTTGAATTTATTAAATTCTTGCATATACAGCATGTACATCAGAAGTAAACCAGAGAAGGTATGTAAATCATCTTTATTTATTTAGGTTTGGATATATAGTAATAAAATGTCTTGTTACAAAATATGACAAATGTAGAAAGCGTGTTTAAAAAGTTTAATTTCAGGTCTTTGAGCATATTATGGTCCCATCCACTTATAGTAGGCTCTGTGTCAAAACGGTCCCCAAAAAAGATTTCAATTTATTATTGACTTGACAGGAGAATTTGCATCCATCAACTATTTAAAAGCACAAATGCATACAAACCATGTTTAGCCCTATAATGTTCTCCCCTTGAAGAAAGCAATGTATTTTTTTCTATTTTCTAAGATGTAGGAGCACTATTAAATTAAAGCCGCAAGCGGCATCAAACGGCCGGGGGTGCGCCGCACCATTATTTGCTCCCGCAGCGATAGAATACAATACAATGTGAAATTGTAATGAATATGATCGGTTGGTTTGGCTCATGTGTCTAATCTGCTTTGTTATCATTGAGACTTGGTAAGGTGATACATATACGTGATTTTTGTAAAAAGTACTTAGGCGCAAATCAAAACATCTTGCTTACCCTGCTTAAAGGTGTCCACAGCACAACAGCGTATTTTTGGAAACTCCATCTTTAATCAATTGTTGCTTTGAAGTGGAAACATCAAACTGGATTAACTCAAAGTAAGACACTGGACAGTGCAGTGGATACTTATTATTATTCATTTTGTTTTATATCATTTACAAGGGACATGTCAAATGCAGAGTGCAGTTCTCTGATACATAAGGTTTTTTGCTAGACTGGAGTCTTTTATATAGGTTAGATGTCACTATCAGGTGATTAATGAGAGATATGGTCAATCTGGTCTTCCCCTTCTTCTCTCCTCTTACTCCTCCATTTCCTTTCAGAACGTGAAAAGCAATGAGCAGCTTGATCTGGGAAGAACTTAACCCTGAGAGGGGTCTGCTAATGTCTCTCATCACAGCTAAAATGCCTGTTTTACACAATTATGATGTATTTTTCATCCCCTAGAAAAATCACACTTTTTTGTATCGAATCATTATAGAATTTCCAAAACAGTGACAATGTTTGGGAAAGGCATTTGGCGAAATGATAAAACAAGTTATAATATGCTTTTGTTATTTGCTTCTTAGCCCTTTCCGTTTAAAAGCTTCTGAGGTCAGTTTTTTACCTTTTAAAACAATATTATTGTCTATTGATTGGTTTAGGAAATTTCTCCATGTAATTAGTATACATAGTGCAATAGTAAATAATGTTTCTGTGCAAAAGTAAAGAATAACGTTCTTTACAGGTGCACTTCTGTTTGCAGCCGAAAATGTTCAAAATAGAAAACAAATGAATAATTTTTAATGGGCCGGGGATGGACTTGTTGATGGCCGTGTAGAACTGCACCAGCATCTGTGCAGGCAGCTTGGCTTTCCTGTGCTGCCGCAGGAAGTACCTCCTCTGCTGGACTTTTTTGATGAGGGAGCTGATGATCGGCTCCCACTTGACATCCTGGGTGAAAGTGGTGGCCAGGAAACAAAAAGAATCCACAGAGGTGATGGGGGAGTCCATCAGGTAGGGCGTGGGCAGGGGGTTGTGCTCTTCCTGAAGTCCACAATCATCTCCACTGTCTTCTGGGCGTTCAGCTCCAGGTTGTTACCACTGCACCAGGACACCAGCCGGTCCACCTCCCTCCTGTAGGCGGACTCATCGTTGTTGGAGTTGAGTCCAATGAGGGTGGTGTCGTCCGCAAACTTGATGAGCTTAACGGAGTCGTGGCTGGAGGTGCAGTGGTTGGTGTACAGGGAGAAGAGCAGGGGAGAAAGAACACAGCCCTGTGGGACTCTTGTATTTATAATCCTAGAGTCAGAGACATTCTTCCCCAGACGCACTCGCTGCTTCCTGTCCGTCAGGAAGTCAGTGATCCACCTGCAGGTGGAATCGGGCATGTTGAGCTGGGAGAGCTTGTCCTGAAGCAGGGATGGCAGGATGGTGTTGAAGGCAGAGGTGAAGTCCACGAACAGGATCCTGGCATAGGTCCCCGGGGAGTCCAGATGCTGCAAGATTGAGTGGAGGGCCAGGTTTATGGCGTCGTCTACAGATCTATTGGCTCTGTAGGCGAACTGCTGGGAATCCAGGTGGGTGGCGGTGGAGGACTTGAGATGAGAGAGGACCAGGCGCTCGAATGACTTCATGACCACAGACGTCAGTGCCACAGGTCTGTAGTCATTAATGTCCAGTGATCAGGGACTTCTTTGGGACAGGGACAATGATGGAGGATTTGAAGCAGGCCGGGACATGGCAAGTTTCCCTTATTAAAATTCCCCAGGATTATAATCAGAGAGTTCGGATATAGACGTTCCATGCACAGAACTTGAATGAATTAAACAAACTCACATGGGGAGTAGAACGGCATGAATGAAAAGATATTCCAGGAGCAGGAGAATAGTGCTTGGAGATCACTGTCACATCGTTACACCAGTTTGTTATAATGTAGAGGCATAGTTCTCCGCCTCTGCTTTTGTTGGCTTAAACATTAACCAAATCAGCTACAGATACAGCAAACAAATGAAAAACAAGGCATAAAATAGACCATGACGAAAACCAATCAGAAGGGATAGATAGGAGGACCAATGAGGGCTTGCCTTAGTAAGTACCGGTGGCTATTGCTAAAACTAACCACAACACCACTATTGCTAACGCTAACCACTACACCACTCTTGTAAGCTTGTAAAGTACCCATCGGTGATGAAAAGAACAAGAACATACCCACGGCTGGTAAAAAAAGAAAAAGAGATCTGTGGGCCCTTTTTACATTTGACAAAGAAGAAAACAAGAGATGGCAATATGAAGCCTCGTGAAGTGGCATTGCATGGCTGGAACCTTCGAGGTGATTAGTTTGCACAACCGCCATCTGTTCTTTTTTTTTTTTTATTAAAAGGACAGTGCATATTAATATACATTATACATGTAACTAGAAACTTGCAATGGCTGAAGCCATTGCGATTGACTGCGGAACAGATCTAATGTGGAATTTAGCTGAAAAATCCTTTGAAACTCCTGAAGTATTTGAAGCTCCTGATATCCTTTAAACTGTTATCCTTTATACTGGTTTACATGTAAAAACCCCTATTAAGTTGCATTATACTGGTTTACATGGAAAAATCCCCATTAAGTTGCATTATACTGGTTTACATGTAAAAAACCCTATTAAGTTGCATTATACTGGTTTACATGGAAAAATCCCTATTAAGTTGCATTATACTGGTTTACATGTAAAAACCCCTATTAAGTTCCATTATACTGGTTTACATGTAAAAACCCCTATTAAGTTCCATTATACTGGTTTACATGTAAAAAACCCTATTAAGTTCCATTATACTGGTTTACATGTAAAAAAAAACCCTATTAAGTTGCATTATACTGGTTTACATGTAAAAACCCATATTAAGTTGCATTATACTGGTTTACATGGAAAAATCCCCATTAAGTTGCATTATACTGGTTTACATGAAAAAAAACCCTATTAAGTGGCATTATACTGGTTTACATGAAAAAAACCCTATTAAGTTGCATTATACTGGTTTACATGGAAAAATCCCTATTAAGTTGCATTATACTGGTTTACATGGAAAAATCCCTATTAAGTTGCATTATACTGGTTTACATGGAAAAAACCCTATTAAGTTGCATTATACTGGTTTACATGTAAAAACCCCTATTAAGTTGCATTATACTGGTTTACATGGAAAAATCCCCATTAAGTTGCATTATACTGGTTTACATGGAAAAATCCCTATTAAGTTGCATTATACTGGTTTACATGGAAAAATCCCTATTAAGTTGCATTATACTGGTTTACATGGAAAAATCCCTATTAAGTTGCATTATACTGGTTTACATGGAAAAATCCACATTAAGTTGCATTATACTGGTTTACATGAAAAAAACCCTATTAAGTTGCATTATACTGGTTTACATGAAAAAAACCCTATTAAGTTGCATTATACTGGTTTACATGGAAAAATCCCTATTAAGTTGCATTGTACTGGTTTACATGGAAAAACCCCTATTAAGTTCCATTATACTGGTTTACATGTAAAAAAAAACCCTATTAAGTTGCATTATACTGGTTTACATGGAAAAATCCCCATTAAGTTGCATTATACTGGTTTACATGAAAAAAAAACCCTATTAAGTTGCATTATACTGGTTTACATGAAAAAAACCCTATTAAGTTGCATTATACTGGTTTACATGGAAAAATCCCTATTAAGTTGCATAATACTGGTTTACATGGAAAAATCTCCATTAAGTTGCATTATACTGGTTTACATGAAAAAAACCCTATTAAGTTGCATTATACTGGTTTACATGGAAAAATCCCTATTAAGTTGCATTGTACTGGTTTACATGGAAAAATCCCTATTAAGTTGCATTATACTGGTTTACATGAAAAAAACCCTATTAAGTTGCATTATACTGGTTTACATGTAAAAACCCCTATTAAGTTGCATTATACTGGTTTACATGGAAAAATCCCTATTAAGTTGCATTATACTGGTTTACATGGAAAAATCCCTATTAAGTTGCATTATACTGGTTTACATGGAAAAATCCCTATTAAGTTGCATTATACTGGTTTACATGGAAAAATCCCTATTAAGTTGCATTATACTGGTTTACATGGAAAAATCCCTATTAAGTTGCATTATACTGGTTTACATGGAAAAATCCCTATTAGGTTGCATTATACTGGTTTACATGTACAAATCCCTATTAAGTTGCTTTATACTGGTTTACATGTAAAAACCCCTATTAGGTTACATTATAGTGGTTTACATGTAAAAATCCTTATTAAGTTGCATTATACTGGTTTACATGTAAAAACCCCTATTAAGTTCCATTATACTGGTTTACATGTAAAAACCCCTATTAAGTTCCATTATACTGGTTTACATGTAAAAACCCTATTAAGTTGCATTATACTGGTTTACATGAAAAAAACCCTATTAAGTTGCATTATACTGGTTTACATGGAAAAATCCCTATTAAGTTGCATAATACTGGTTTACATGGAAAAATCCCCATTAAGTTGCATTATACTGGTTTACATGGAAAAATCCCTATTAAGTTGCATTATACTGGTTTACATGGAAAAATCCCTATTAAGTTGCATAATACTGGTTTACATGGAAAAATCCCCATTAAGTTGCATTATACTGGTTTACATGGAAAAATCCCCATTAAGTTGCATTATACTGGTTTACATGGAAAAATCCCTATTAAGTTGCATTGTACTGGTTTACATGGAAAAAACCCTATTAAGTTGCATTATACTGGTTTACATGGAAAAAACCCTATTAAGTTGCATTATACTGGTTTACATGTAAAAACCCCTATTAAGTTGCATTATACTGGTTTACATGGAAAAATCCCCATTAAGTTGCATTATACTGGTTTACATGGAAAAATCCCCATTAAGTTGCATTATACTGGTTTACATGGAAAAATCCCTATTAAGTTGCATTGTACTGGTTTACATGGAAAAAACCCTATTAAGTTGCATTATACTGGTTTACATGGAAAAAACCCTATTAAGTTGCATTATACTGGTTTACATGTAAAAACCCCTATTAAGTTGCATTATACTGGTTTACATGGAAAAATCCCCATTAAGTTGCATTATACTGGTTTACATGAAAAAAAACCCTATTAAGTTGCATTATACTGGTTTACATGAAAAAACCCTATTAAGTTGCATTATACTGGTTTACATGGAAAAATCCCTATTAAGTTGCATTATACTGGTTTACATGGAAAAATCCCTATTAGGTTGCATGATTACACTGAAGTCCTTGAAACTGCTGAAGTCCTTGAAACTGCTGAAGTCCTTGAAACTGCTGAAGTCCTTGAAACTGTTGAAGTCCTTGAAACTCTTGAAATCTTGAAACTGCTGAAATCCTTGAAACTGTTGAATCCTTGAAACTGTTGAATCATTGAAACTGTAGAAATGTCTGAAAGAGCTGAAGTCCTATTAAAATGCATGGGCCTATTAAAATGCATTGCAGAATTCTCAATGCAGATTTTTGTCCGATTGCGGAAAAACCGGAAATCGCTGAAGTCCCAAAAGTAATAGCAATAATCTCCCAAACATGTGGAACGTTTTGATGTATAACTTGTGGAAATTGTTGAAAATGTGAAAGCTGTGAAACGTGTCAAAAAAAATGACGGAATAAAGAAATACAAAACCAATGGTTGACTGCGGAAGGTTCCGCAGTCAATCAAATATGCCAGAATTAGCCTAATGGCTATTTTCCATCTGTAGTCCCTGGACAGTTGTTATGTGTCCTCCTGAAGGGAATAAAATGATACATAACACAATCAGATAAAACATAGCAGAGTAAAATATATACAAACAACACCCTCAATAACACAAATCAAACATATAGACATGAACATACGACTGTTACAAACTGCAACAAAAACTAGAAACTTGCAATGGCTGAAGCCTTGCGATTGACTGCGGAACAGATCTAATGTGGAATTTTTGAAAAATCCTTGAAATCCTTGAAACTGTTAAAATACTTTAAACATCTTTGAAACTCCTGAAGTATTTGAAGCTCTTGATATCCTTTAAACTGTTAACCTTTATACTGGTTTACATGTAAAAACCCCTATTAAGTTGCATTATACTGGTTTACATGGAAAAATCCCCATTAAGTTGCATTATACTGGTTTACATGTAAAAAACCCTATTAAGTTGCATTATACTGGTTTACATGGAAAAATCCCTATTAAGTTGCATTATACTGGTTTACATGTAAAAATCCCTATTAAGTTGCATTATACTGGTTTACATGTAAAAACCCCTATTAAGTTCCATTATACTGGTTTACATGTAAAAACCCCTATTAAGTTCCATTATACTGGTTTACATGTAAAAAACCCTATTAAGTTCCATTATACTGGTTTACATGTAAAAAAAAAAACCTATTAAGTTGCATTATACTGGTTTACATGTAAAAACCCTATTAAGTTGCATTATACTGGTTTACATGGAAAAATCCCCATTAAGTTGCATTATACTGGTTTACATGGAAAAAACCCTATTAAGTTGCATTATACTGGTTTACATGAAAAAAACCCTATTAAGTTGCATTATACTGGTTTACATGGAAAAATCCCTATTAAGTTGCATTATACTGGTTTACATGGAAAAATCCCTATTAAGTTGCATTATACTGGTTTACATGGAAAAATCCCTATTAAGTTGCATTATACTGGTTTACATGGAAAAATCCCTATTAAGTTGCATAATACTGGTTTACATGGAAAAATCCCCATTAAGTTGCATTATACTGGTTTACATGGAAAAATCCCCATTAAGTTGCATTATACTGGTTTACATGGAAAAATCCCTATTAAGTTGCATTGTACTGGTTTACATGGAAAAAACCCTATTAAGTTGCATTATACTGGTTTACATGGAAAAAACCCTATTAAGTTGCATTATACTGGTTTACATGTAAAAAACCCCTATTAAGTTGCATTATACTGGTTTACATGGAAAAATCCCCATTAAGTTGCATTATACTGGTTTACATGAAAAAAAACCCTATTAAGTTGCATTATACTGGTTTACATGAAAAAACCCTATTAAGTTGCATTATACTGGTTTACATGGAAAAATCCCTATTAAGTTGCATTATACTGGTTTACATGGAAAAATCCCTATTAGGTTGCATGATTACACTGAAGTCCTTGAAACTGCTGAAGTCCTTGAAACTGCTGAAGTCCTTGAAACTGCTGAAGTCCTTGAAACTGCTGAAGTCCTTGAAACTGTTGAAGTCCTTGAAACTCTTGAAATCTTGAAACTGCTGAAATCCTTGAAACTGTTGAATCCTTGAAACTGTTGAATCATTGAAACTGTAGAAATGTCTGAAAGAGCTGAAGTCCTATTAAAATGCATGGGCCTATTAAAATGCATTGCAGAATTCTCAATGCAGATTTTTGTCCGATTGCGGAAAAACCGGAAATCGCTGAAGTCCCAAAAGTAATAGCAATAATCTCCCAAACATGTGGAACGTTTTGATGTATAACTTGTGGAAATTGTTGAAAATGTGAAAGCTGTGAAACGTGTCAAAAAAAATGACGGAATAAAGAAATACAAAACCAATGGTTGACTGCGGAAGGTTCCGCAGTCAATCAATAAAGACAAGTCAGACTCACAGACAAAGAACAAGAGGCCGGCAGGGGGCAGCGAGAGGTGAGGAGTCAGTGCTGACAGCTTTGATTTTCTATGACCAATATTTTGAATGAGTTATATGTGTTGATGTTTCTAATTGTTGTGGGGGTGCGATTCCATTCATGGGCAGCTTTGACAAAAAATGTGGATTGACCAAAGAGGCTTTTTCTCAGAGGGATGATGCAGTCGCCTCTTGCTGCTGCTCTGGTTCTCCTGAGTTCTGCTGTACTGATGTGAATGAACTGTGCGAGTGGGGGTGATTCAGCACAAACAGCAAAACAATAAGTGGTAAATATCTGAGGCAAACATGAACAATTTATAAGTGCAGGAGGAATGGAATAGACGAGATAAGCTACGATTCAAACAAAGACAGGAACAGTGCAAAAGAAACGACTGCACAGTTTATAAGTTATATATATGTTAGATATGCAACAGAACTCTAGTCCAGAATCTCAGCGTATATCAGGCTCTGAGCCCAAACTACTTTTCCTTCTGTTCCTTCAAAGCGTGAAGCACTCTGCTCCATAGTGCCTCGTCCATATTCCCTGCAGCCGCTCCGTGCTTCCTTCCAATACACACACACGGACCAATCACAGCGGAGCTTCCTTGCGGCGACCCTTACGTAGTTAGAAAATGTCGATGTTGCGCGGCAGGCAACGTAAGGGCCTTGCGCAAGTGACGTCACGTCACCTCCGTAAGCTCTGCGCGAGTATACACTAGGCTTTACCCTTCACCTCTCTTTCTTATCATTCATATCGTCATTGGAACAATAGATCTTTTTCACGATAACCGGAAGTGCCGCCTCGCAGCGCTGAGTCACTTCCGGTTTTCACTGTTTGTATACAGTCTATGATGGAGAAATGGCTCTAATATTTTCACCAACACTACTCTGTTTGCCAGCTTTTTTGTTCGCTGCTGCGGAAGCAATTGCAGCAGCGAATTCAAAAACAGATAAACGGGATAAGGGGTATAAATTCTTTCATGAAGGATATTTACACGACTATCAAGGTAAGACTTATCAACTTACAGCTACGCTAGCTACGACACTTGAAGCACATAAATATGTAATACAGACGCCTAATTTGTGTGCTATATTATTCGACATTTGAATGGAGACTGGTATAGAATTTCCAATTATATTAGAACATTATGATATGTGTTTTTCATGTCTTATTTATGAAAGCAAACATGCTAAATGTTAGTTTTTACATGATGATGCTAGATGTACCTTAACCATTAAATTGTGCTTTGTTTCTGCATACTTATAGTATCAAATATTGTCGAGGGAAAGGTAGTGGTCAGAGCTAAATGCTTTAGGTCCATGAGGAGAAATGAGGAGCCGCACAGACTGCAGGTTTGAAAGTCAGAAAGCCGGTTGGCTTGTTCAGCTTTGAGTTCTTGAGTCGCTGACAGATGACAGCTGAAGAACGTTCACATAGGATGGACAGTTCCAGTAAAACTGAGAGCCTATACTCGCATCTTTCTGTTTGGTGGTTAGTATTTCTCTTCTGCTGCTGTTGCAGCATAGGCTTTTCTATGTACTGCTGCTGTTGCAGAAAATCTAAACTACAATCTCTGTCTTTATAAGATAAGTTATAACAAGTAATAACTATGTCAGTTCTAAAACTACTTTTCAGCTTTAGATCTCACTGGGTGCTGAAAAGGCTGAGCTGTTGGCTCATTCTTGTAGTTGTGCAGCAGGTAAAGGTTTTTGCAACCATGTAGTTGCACTTCTTTATCAGACTGCACACTACTCCCAGCTCCAGCTACCAGCTGTTCCTCCTGCCCTGGCATGTACGAGTGATCTACAAAGATGGCACAGACCAAGAACACAGGTAAATAAATAAAAAAAGTAATTTGCTCAACTCATTTCTATTGCATAATCATTTGGTATGCAATTTTCTTAACTACTTTAAGAAGAATATAATTAAGCTATCTAGCTATCTCTAATATGTGTATATATATATATATATATATATATATATATAAATGCCCTGTTAACAAAATCTATTTTTCTGTTTTTATTTCTTGTGAGGGGATCCACCCTGAAACTGCCAGCAAAGTCATAGTGCGAAAGCCCAAAACTGTGGGGAAACGATGTCTGCAGTCTACACTCTACAGAGCTTTCCCAGGTATAATTTATATATAAATTATATATGTATATATAATTTATTATATATAATTTATATATAATATAAATTTATATTATATATATTATATATTATCTATATATAATATATATCATATGATATATATATATATATATATATATATATATATATATATATATATATATATATGATATATATATATATATATATATATATATCATATGATATATATATCATATATATATATATATATTATATATAATATATTATATATATATATATATATATATATATATATATATATATATATGTATATGATATATATATATATATATATATATATATATATATATATATATATATATATATATATATATGATATATATGATATATATATATATATATGATATATATATGATATATATATATATATATATATATATATATGATATATATATATATATATATATATATGATATATATATATATATATATGATATATATATATATATATATATATATATATATATATATATATATATATATATATATATATTATATATATATATATATATATATATATATATATATATATATATATATATATATATATATATATATATATATATATGATATATATATATATATATATATATATATATATATATATATATAACATAAATATATCTGGAATGTTTCCTTTGTCATAAGTTATTGAGATTTGTCACTCATGTGTTTGTAGGACCACTTCCTGACCCCGACATCATCGCATCGGGAGAGAAATTACGCCAGCTGGAATCCCCGACACTCATAGCTCTTGTTTTAGAAGGTCTCTCAACTTTGGAGCTGGTTCCGTCCAAATTTGGGCCTGTGCCCCGAGGCTCACCAATGTCTTACCAGTGCCCACCTGAGAAGTCCTGCGACGTCATCATTATACACCACACAGTTCCAGACTTCCCTGCTCTTCCTATGATGTTTCACAGTCTTACAAACATGTGTTTTGTGCCTACTCTTGGTCAACTTAGGCATCTTCAGTCTCTGCAACTGTCACTGGATACGTCTTCAAAAATAGAGGCTGCAACCAGGGAGCAGTCCAGATGTCCTGCATGGGTACAGCTTCGCCAGCCAAGGCTTACACCTAGCCGTTTCCGGGATGCTTGTAAAGGAAGTGCTGAGGAGGAGTCTGTAGCCACAGCACATGCAGCTAGGATGATCAGGGGGTTCACAAAACAAACAGCTGCAATGAAGCGCGGTCTGCAGATGGAGCTCGAGGTGCTGGCGAACTATGCTGTTAATGTACTCCCTGTGGGATTTATCATTCACCCCGGGGCACCACATCTTGGGGCAAGTCCTGATGGCAGGGTGTATGACCCATCAGAATCACCCCCATTTGGACTGGTAGAGGTTAAATGTAGTAACAAAAATGATGTGTCCCAGGTGGCTCACCTTAAAGACCTTATGACGGGTTTGATTTATTTAGAAATACAGTTTTAATACCATTTTATATTAGAAGAGAACTACTAAAGGTTTCAAAATCAGTTGTTGTTTTTTTTGTCTGATCCCCCCAAATCGAAATAACCCCATAGCAGCGCCCTTAGAAACGAAAAAACTTCACAGCCCTTGGTGACGTCAGAACGGGTACGTTTCAATGTTGTAAGTTGTTTACAATTTGGTATTCGTTCTTTTTTCGCGGATATTCAAGATGACAAGGCCGTGTACAGCGAGTCTGAAATAACTACTAGAATGTGAGATTCGTTGTCAATGAGATAGTCCAGTGGTTATGTCGATGGAGTGCCAATCCAGATACTTGGGTTCAAATCCTGCCTCGGACACTTTTTCACACTCAAAACGGCAATTTATGTGTAGTGAGCAATTGTCACCTGTAGAGTGCAGTATTGTGTTGGGCATCAGTGGAGAGAAGAGAGAAAAGGCAGTCCTGTGGCATAGATCCATGGTTTTCAATGCATGGGCGTAACCCGCTATGACGTCACACACAGGTTAGAGCATAGACAACTTAAATTCATGAAAAACACGTTCTTTTTATAAAATATAGGATTTTTTTTGCCGGAATCTCTTTCAAATTGACATTGTCATGCAATTTTGATATCCACTATTTTTTTTTTTAAAACCCGTCATAAGGTCTTTAAGGTTTAGGATGGCTCTGCAAATGTGAGGCGCTCACATGCGTACTACTGGCAAGTACAGGGTCAGCTGGCAGTCACAGGGCTGGAATGGTGCGACTTTGTCACAGACACACAACTATAACAGTTGAGCGAGTGTGGCGGGATGAATCTTTCATTGACCAGATGAAGTCAAAATTGGACATGTTTTACTTTACCACCTTTATGAATGTGTTTATGTCAATGCAACACAGTAACTAATGATTCACAAATCCCCTTTTTTGTTCATTCCCTTTTTTTGATCATTGTAAATATCTGTCACAAAAATTGAATAGATGCATAGCAAAACAAAACATGAAATTGGCTTAGTCTTAATGACCTGTGCCTGCAGCTGAAAGCAAGTTGATGAGGTATAAGTTTTCCAAAACTACACTAATGTGCTTATTTTATTTCCTGTATGACTTAATACAAAATATGTCCAGCCTTGTTTTGTTACAAATGAAATGATTTGAGAATTACATATTTCATTTTGAACATAATCCACTATCACTTGCTATTTGTTTCACCTGTTTTCCCTTGCAACACAATCAAGCCACAATAACAAAACAAAAAATACTGAATTCTGCCCAAGTGTGTTTTAAAATGGGGAATAAACATCTCAAAAAATATGTACACTGAAACAGACACATAGAAGATTTAGATGAAACATTTATTCTTCCAAACAAAATGGCCTTGATAATTAGCCAAAACACAACAGTTGTGCCAGATCTGATTGACGGTTCCTATTAAAGTGATTGGCACAGGAGAATCCCAGATGTGGTAGTGCTTGATTCTGGCTATTGCCTGTTCGACAATAATTCTCAGACGAGCAATGGCTTGGGTCTCCTCAGTCTCTCTCTTGCTAAACTGACCAGGATGTCGAAAAGGTGGCATTGTGAGTTTGGCCCCAACTTCATCAAGGAGGTCTTGAATGAGGAAGCCCTTATCTGCCATGACTTCATCTCCTGGCTCCAGCAGCGGAAGAATTCCACTGATTTTAGTGATCTCTTTGTCGGAGATGCAGCCAGTGTACAGCTGTGATATAAACGTCACCAACCCATTGGGAGCAACTCCGATCAGCCCTTTCTGAGTGGTGCGGTTCTTGTACGCAGAGAAGGTTTCAGACTGTAAAGTTAGTGATGATGCCCCCTCTAAAGCAACTTCTGTGCAGTCCAGGATGACACGCACATTTGGAGAGCGCTTCACAAATCTATGAGGCATGCTGGCTTTCACCTTCTCCCGACTAATCCACATGTTAATTGACGAGAACACAATGAAAAGGTAGTTGGCCCATGTGATTGTCACTCGGCTGACAGTAGAAATGCTCACTTTAAACATGTCAGCAATGAGCTGCTCCTTCATTCCCACTGCAACCCTGAATGAGTACATTAAAAACTCATCAATAAGAGGCATGCGGTGTGCAGGGCTTGGTTCAGCAACTTCTTTATCTCCAATTTTCTGAGCTCTGGTCCATACACTAGACAGGATGCAGATGGTGCAATGGACTCCCAGAAGATCCTGAACACACTCTTAGATGGGAATTTTGTGTAAAACTGGATCTGGTCATCAGAAAAGCAATAACTACTAAAAAGTGTGCTGGGAGACAAATCCATCTTCTCCAGCCTGGCTTCCAACTCCTTGATCGTCTCAAGGGCTTTATCAAGCGCACCTGTAAAACCAGAAATAAGTGCTATAAATACCTTAAAAAGGTCTAACCATAATGTAATATATATATATATATATATATATATATATATATATATATAATTATAAATACAATTACACAGACAGTCCTACATATTGTATTTTATTTACAATGCTTTAATTTAAAACCCTTTGATTTTGTTCCACAAACATGTAATGACACTGAGCATTTATTGTTTCATAGTTATAATATTGACTGAAATATGCTAGAATAAAAATTTTACATAACTGATATAATTAGATATTTACCTGGGGGTGGATGTGCCGCATAATCATGTTCGGCAGTGGCAGCTTCAGCCTGGCTAACTTGCTCTGAAAGGACAAGCTGACGTTTCTGAGCCTTCTGGAATGCTGACTCCCTCTTAGGTGGTGCAATGAAATTATTCCAGGGGAATAGAGATGGAACATCTCCACTTTTAAGGCGGCTGACGGTCGATCCAGTGAGATAATCCTCCGGTGTGAAGTGCCGGCTGCATACATAAGTGCTCCCTGTCTTTATGGAGAACAGGGGACCCTCGTCTCTCCTAACTGCTTGGATCCACTGCCTTCTTCGGTCCGGGTCCGTCGGGAAAGCATGAAAAGATAAATAGGGTTATTTTCTTGCTCCACAAGAGCAACCAGGAACAGAGCAAAATCTAGCGCGGAGAGATTGAGCCATACTGACGGTGTCTCTGAACGGTAAAGCATAGGCACCGGAAGTGGCTTTACTCCACATCCGGTTTAAAACACGGAAGTGTGAAAAAGGTATGTGCATTTTAAATTATCTTAAAATGTGTTCTATGTACGTTAACCAAACCTGTGGCTACCCTTAGCAGATGAAGAACAGGAAAGGAGCTTTCTGATGGAATCCATTGCAGCGCTCACAAGCGGCCCCTACCCTGAGGCTGGCCTTACTTGGTGACATTATAATCCGTAGTTGAGAGCGATTAAGACCCATATTTGTTGTCAAAAATACAATTTATGACCTGTCATCTCAACTGTAGACATGTAGATTGTAAAGGAAATGTGTTTGAACTTTGTAAACCGCGATCAACAGAGAAAACAGTTCGATAGCAGTGCATGGGCTTCTCCCACAGTGAGCTATGGGCTTTCACGTATCCCAAGAGAGGCTCGCCTCACAGCCTCTGTCAAATATGAGAAGAATATGACAAAAATCTTCAATTTCAAGGTAAAAATAAATTAAATAAGGCAAAGTTACATTGAAATAATACAATAGCACAAATCATTTGATATAGTGACCAAGTATTCTTGTTTCCATGTTTTTTCTTTTTCTTTCCATGAACGCTGTGAGGCCAGGCCTCACCTGCCTCATCTGGCCGCACGTCACTGACACCCACTTTCCCAATTTCTCTGATTGGCTGAAGACGTACTCTTCCTAGACTTCAGCCAATAATTCTGAGAGGTTATCTCATCCTCCCTTTTCTCATGACAACATGCGCATGAGTCCTATTATGAAGCAAAAAAAGTTCATTGTGCGACTTGAGTAACGTGCAGTAACAGGGTGTCAACAATGATAACAGCGTTATAGTTACAGTCAAACTAATTAGTTAGATTACTCGTTGCTGAAAAAAGTAACGACGTTAGTAACGCCGTTTATTTCAACGGTGTTATTCCCATGTTTGTAAGTGTGCAAATGTGCATAAATGTTCTGGATCATCACTCTCCTTAGACCCTAAGGCATTGGCAAGGAATGATGGATACCCAGTAGGAGAAATAGATGAAGCTCGGGGAGGCTCATTTTGAGAGAGGCCGTATAACAGTAGAACCAGCCCTGAGGCTGTAGAACCAGGGCTGAGGCTGTAGACCTAATGTTGGGAGTAATGTATATTACAAAAGTAATGTAATCTCTGTGCTTAACGCAGTAATGTAAGACATTACAAATAAAAAACTGGGTTATTTAACTCGGTACAAAGGGCAGTAATGTGCGTTACATTGCATTTTAACTCAACAGAGTTTTGTTTTTAAACTATGCCACCTTGAGATCAGCAGAGGACAAAAAGCGCCAATGGTAGCCGCCTGGACAAGGGTTACCAACCCCATTCCGGCAAGCGCACGGTCGCCCAAAAGGACCAAAAAAAGCAAGGTTCCGGAGCATGTGTCGCTCTTCCCGAAGCAGAAGCTTCAAAACACTGCTTTGGAGCACGTATCAAAGCACACGTCCGTCTCTTTGCCGAATCTTAGTGATTCTATCTATGGCAAATGTGACATGTTAATTTCTTGATTGTGAGATCGATAAAGTTTATCTTATCTTTAATATAAGCACGTGACAAAACGCGTCAGTGTCTTGGACTCTGCAGCCACTGCTTCGCATGAACATTTGAAAATTTTCTCTAAAAAGGGCGTTGCCTGGAGGACCAAGGGACAAGAACAGGGGCAGAGAGTTGGGCAAGGTCTGGGCTGGGATTGACAGCTCACTTCAAAAAAACAATGACAGTTGTCATTGCTGCTTAAAGCAATAGTTTACACACCAGATAGACTCATTCCACCCTTGCTTACACACTAAGATAATTGTAGAGCTACACACCTGAACCTAAGCCACAGAATAATCTCAGCAGCAGTGGCTGTCAACTGATGTAATTACATTTGTATCCACTAAATGTCGAAAGAATACTCCAACCTGCGGCTGGGGCTGTGTGAGACTTGGATGGTTTTACACCACTGACGCCGAGAGACGCACGTCACACAGTTCCAGCTGAGATCACACAGTACTCCAGAGCCAATGGAGAGGCCAGGCACAAAATTCAAATATAGTGTCACCAAAAAGGTAGAGAGGGCGCCACACAGCCGTTTTTAGGCTCAAAAATGAGATTTTATCTAATTTGCACTAAAATGTCAAAAAAATTACCTAGAGATGTAAAGAGCACTAAAAGAAACATACTTGTGCAGTTTATGAGTTAAAAAAACTGATTTGGTGTTTCGTTGTCCTTTAATGCAAAATCAATGACTTTAGCATAGAGGTGGATAGGTGCTAACTAGCTATATTATAAATTAAAGCCACAAGCGGCGTCGAACGGCCCTCGCCGCACCGCACCACGCCACATTGTGCCGCACCACGCCTCCCTGCACCACGCCTCCCTGCACCACGCCTCCCTGCACCAAGCCGCCCCGCACCATGCCGCCTCTCACCACGCAGCCACGCACAATGCCGCCTCACACAATGCCGCCCCGCACCAAGCCGCACCACACCAAGCCGCACCACTCCGCGCCGCACCGCCACACCATTATTTGGTCCCGTAGCCATAAAAGAATGTTTGTGAATTTTTTATGAATATAATGAGTTGAGTTGGTTTGGCTTCCAATGTAAAACTTTGCCTCAGTCTGTAGGGGGCCAATTTCAAATATTTCCCTTTTACATGACCTAGACCCTAGAGTTAAACAATGTGATAAAGTTTTGTGCAAATCAGATTTTGCTTGTGCAAATGGAAGCTACTTTTCGATCGTAAAAAATGAAAAAAAACAGGTCACATTTTGCTGCTCCGCTGCTCAAACAACGTTTCACTAATCAAAAATTCATTTTGAAGGTAGATGTGTTGAGATGATGTGGAGCAATTTTGAGGCCAATCGGTGAAACGGCCGAGGAGGAGAAGATTTCCAACCGACATGAAAATTATTGCGGATCATTTTTCCATTTTGCAGTGAAATTTATGGGCTTCCTGTTTGTCAAAGGGCTTAGCCATAATAACATTTTTTTCATGTCTTGACTTGAGGAACATGTGTACCAAATGACATGGCTCTACGACAATTTTTACCTCGAACCCCTCCCATAGTCATGTTTAAATTGGCTGTTGTAGGTGGCGCTATAGAGCCAATTTCAAAATTGTAACTTTCAATTGCCCTAGACCCTAGAGTTGAAACATGGATTCAAGTTTTGTGCAAATCGGACTTTGTTTGTGCAAACGGAAGCAATTTTTCTATTGTCAAAAACTGAAAAGAAATACGCCACTTTTTAGCGCTCCGCTGCTCAAACAGCATTTTACTGATCAAAATTGGCTGAAATAAAAAATCGCCTGAGTCAGTTTGAAGGTACATGTGTTGAGATGATGTAAAGCGATTTTGAGGCGAATCGGTGAAACGGCCGAGGAGTAGATAGTTTCCAACCGACATGTATGAAAACTTTTGCTGTTAATTTTTCCATTTTCCATTTTTCATGGCTCTACGAAAAACTTGATCTCCAAAACTCCCATAGGGGTATTATTTTGGCTGTTGTAGGTGGCGCTGTTCTGGCATTTTTTGATTCCCAAAAAACACCAAAATATCAAATTTTTCACCAGGTCTGATTTTTGGGCAAAATTTAACAACTTTTTATGCATGTTCAGGGGGTCAAATTAAGGCTTAAAGTGCAGAAGAAAAAATAAAGAAAGAAATAAGGATTTTTTTTTCGACGTCTCGAGCAAAAACAATTCAATCTGAAGAGACCAAAGACACAATTAATACAATAAAATTATGTATTTGTTTGGCGCGTTGACCCCGGCAGTGACACTTGCAGCAATGAGATCGATTGCAGCTGAAGATGATTTCAGATCCCCCGGGGTCAATCACTGGTGGTGGCTAGAGTATGGTGTGAATGGGGCGTAGGCGGAGCAGGAGCCGGAGTGGGAGCCAGAGCGGGAGCCAGAGCGGGAGCCAGAGCGGGAGCCAAGAGCCAGAGGGGGTGCTGGGGAGGTGGTGGGTGTTTAAGAGCCTCAGGAAGCGTTGTTTGTCAGGAAGTGGCTGCCTTTTAAACTGCCCGCTTTGCTCTGAGAGGGTTGGCAGGAGGCTGGCCTGGCTGTGTGATTGGCTGAGGCTCGAGGCTGGCAGAGCTGTGTGATTGGCTGAGGCTCGAGGCTGGCAGAGCTGTGTGATTGGCTGAGGCTCGAGGCTGGCAGGCACTCGGTCTTTCAGTCTGAACCTGCGCATTCAGCTTCATTTCAATCTGAAGAGACCAAAGACACAATTAATACAATAAAATTATTTATTTGTTTGGCGCGTTGACCCCGGCAGTGACACTTGCAGCAATGAGATCGATTGCAGCTGAAGATGATCTCAGATCCCCCAAAAGAGGAAGCCGCGCTGTGTGTGCCGGGGAATGCGCAGGCCTCCCGTTGGAAGCTGCCTATCTGGAGGCGTGGGAGCATTGCATGGAGGCGGCATTGCATAGAGGCAGCATTGCATAGAGGCAGCATTGCATAGAGGCAGCATTGCATAGATTGCATGGAGGCAGCATTGCATAGATTGCATAGAGGCAAGCATTGCATAGAGGCAGCATTGCATAGATTGCATAGAGGCAGCATTGCATAGAGGCAGCATTGCATAGAGGCAGCATTGCATAGAGGCAGCATTGCATAAAGGCAGCATTGCATAGAGGCAGCATTGCATGGAGGCAGCATTGCATGGAGGCAGCATTGCATGGAGGCAGCATTGCATGGAGGCAGCATTGCATGGAGGCAGAATTGCATGGAGGCAGCATAGCCTGGAGGCAGCATTGCGTGGAGGCTGCATTGCATGGAGGCAGCATTGCCTGGAAGCAGAATTGCATGAATAGGATACAGAGAATATGCGGGGGTGACAAATCCGCACGCTCTGTAATGATTATGCGTGTATGAAGCGTTGGCCCTTGGAGCGTGCGGAGGGTTTCTCGCGCACAGACCGCTTCGTGAGGGTGCATGTATGACGTAGGCCGCAGGGGATCTGTGGGAACAGACGCTCACTGAATGAGCGGCTATGTGATCATGCGTGCGTGATGGATGCATGAAATGAAGAGTAAATGCGTGTAATCGCAGAGCTGATGCGGGCTCTGCGTGTTGAGAATGTGGAGCAGCAATGTAGAGAGCTTTCTCATACAAGATCTGCTATATTTGAGCATGCGTGTGTCAGCGTATGATACAGAGAATATGCGGGGGTGACGAGTCCGCACGCTCTGTAATGACTATGCGTGTAGAAGCGTGGGCCCTTGGGGCGTGCGGAGCTGCCTCTCGCGCACAGGCCGCTTCGTGAGGTGCGTGTATAGCGTGAGCCGTAGGGGGTTATGCAGAGAAGCTTCTCTGCACAGAGCGCTGCGGTGAGCATGAATGTATGATGTAAGACAAGGTGATCATATGCATGTCCGGATTGAAGTGCAACAGATGTTGAGAATGCTTATGTGAGAGAAGAGCCTTAGCCACCACTAGAGTATTTGATAATTACCTCAGATTGAAGAGGGAGCGCTGAGCAGTCAGAATAGTGTCAGTGTTTAGTCTGATAGAGGATGAGGCAGGACCAAGCCGTGGACCATTGACCCATTTGCTGTAGGGAAGAGTGAGGAAGGCCCAGCAGGCTGGAGTGCGGCGGCTATTCGAATCCAGCGGCCAGTATTGGAGAATCGGGAGATCACAGGAGACCGGCCGGATTTATTAAATGGGTTTGGATGCATTGCGCAAACATGACGTAATTTGACAGAGAGAGAAATAGCAGCCCATCTGAATCTCCTCTCCGTGCATGGAGGAGAGTGCATTTCATCAGGTGTTTATCTGGACAGGGGAAAAATAATGCATAACGAAAGTGTGACGGCACCTTCCTTTTGGAGTGTTGAATGCAGGGATTATAGTGATAGGGGTAATAAGTCCTTGGGGCCAGGGTGCAGCTAACCACTGGCCTTGATATGACCCCCAAAAACCCACGGACTGAGCCGCGTCCGTGAAAAAGAAATAAGTAAGTGGAAGAGGCGGTGCCATCATGAAAGACACCGTTCCGGCAGGCAGCAGCTGAAGCTGAGGTCAGCGCAGCACCTGCGAACAGGAAAACAGGGTTGCAGAGCGCGCAGGAGCCTGGGGATGAATCACGGCCTGAGGAATGACGTGCACTGCGAGGATGAGGCGGCCCAGCCGGAAGAGCAGCACCTGTTTGGGACGTGACAGAGGACAGGACGGACCAAGAGACCTTGGTCCTCCTCCTCCTATCCTCTCTCTCTCCATGTCCAAGCTGAGGGAGCATTTACGAAACCTTCGATGAGGGTCATCACGTGTGCCGGGTGGCCAGTGTGACGGCCAGACGCCTGCCCGGCTTGAGATGGACGAGCCCCGCGTAGGAAGGGCATGCCCCGCGCGGGAATGACAGGGCCTATTGCTACGAGAATAATTCGCAAGGCGCGGCCATGCAGCAAGAGCGCCCTGCAACATAAGGGAGAGATTAAACAAGAACCAACCGAATCTCCTTCTGGACAGGAGAGAGCTATCTTGATGCAATTAGGAAACTCAGAACGACGGCAAAGAGCGGCCACTGAGCAGAATAAGTACGAACAGAGCGGCACCTGAGAACGAGCAGTAGAGCGAGCAACCGTTACGATGACTCAGAGCCATGAGAGTGCGGCAGAGAGCATTGTGACCGTCGTGGATGCTGCCCCCCGACTCCACGCAGAGAATCGGAGAGAGATCGCCCGTATGAGGCGCAGGGCGGATCAATTGCACGCGGTAGCAGTGAGGGAAGGCCAGAGCACGTGGAGGATCCGGAGCAAACCGGCCGGACGAGGGGAGAACATGCAAAACTCCGCACGGAGGTGGAACAAAGCATAAAACTACTTTTGATAATCGACACCAGCCTGCTCAGGATAAAATGAAACACACTGCTAATGACCTGGGGCAACGCGTCCCTTTGAGCAATATTTACTGTACGCGGAGGGGGCTCGAGGATTTCAGTACGAGGGCCACTTCAGTCCGCCAGACTAGTCCCGGGGCCGACACGTAGGCGAAACCGCATTGGACTGGTCCGAACTTTAGGACGAACTATAAAAGAGCTGAAGTTGGCTGAATGACGACCTCCTGTCGTCTCGCTAGCTACAGATAGCGGAGATTCGAGCCCGACCGAGAACAACAACATCTCAGAACGGGTTACGACACGTCTATATTGGCTGCGCTGAAGTAGAATGGACGACACCGAATAAGTATTTACGAACCCAGATTACGACGGGTTAGCAGGCAGGACACCATGAAATGACAGGGAGGGCCACGATTGGCCCCTTGGCCTCAGTTGGAACAGGTTGTCTTTTAACGGAATAGCCCGACGACCAGCGAAGGTAACTCACATCATTCATTGCAAAGCATCTAATCATTATTACAATTAAACTACGGAAAGTTTGACGAGAGCAGAGACAGCCACAGCCCTGATGAGAACTGAGCGAAGCGAGTTTAAGACTATAAAACACATACGCATATACATATACATAATATATATGCACGCACGTATACTACGTACCTACATGTGCATGCACATATACAAGTCGAGTCCCTCCATGGCCTCGCACCAACATATAGTAGTGACATGTTAGTCCCATATGAACCAGCCCGGACTCTGAGGAGCACAGGGACTGGACTCCTGTTAGTGCCCAGAGTCAGAACTAACGCTGCCAGAGTCAGAACTAACGCTGCATTTCAGATTCACACTGCTAAAATCTGGAACAATCTTCCTGAAGATGCGAGACAGGCCTCCTCTCTGACAATGTTTAAGACAAGGTCAAAAACATATATTTCTATCCTTCTTTTTAATGTTCTGTGAATATCTATGATTTTAATGCTTTCTTATTTTGTTCAGCACTTTGAATTGCCTTGTGTATGAATTGTGCTATACAAATAAACTTGCCATGCTTTGCTATACAACATGCATTCACATAATAGTATTCACATACTGCAAATGGCAAATAAATGAATAAATGAATCTGAATCTGAATCTGAATCTGAATCTGAATCTGAATCTGCCATTATGCGCGTGACAGATCCATGAAGCTAAACGCACTTTCTTCACCTTATGGGAGCATCCAAATCAGACAGGCGTCAAAACTGCAGATTCCTCTTCACCCTGAGCGAGCAATATTACATTAGGCCTTTGTCTAGGGAGCAACCAAATCAGAGAGGCGCCAAAGCTGCAGATTCCTATTCACCCTGAACGTGCAATATGTCGTTAAGCCTCGGAGACCGATACATTAAGCCTTAATACGAACAATTCGGGCCTTAGAAGGAGACTGATTAGGGAATGATTAGGGAAGACTCCAAAATGTAATTTTGCATGCCACCAAGCACGCTGGAGTTTGAACTGTCTCACGGAGGAGACTTGAGCAGCAGTGACACGGAGCCTGGACGTGTTTAAGGAGCGGCGCCAATAAGCACTGACGAGCAGATCAGAGCGGGTCAAAGCAGGAACAGACCCAAAACAAACGATGGCACGGGACAATCACGGGCCCGGGACAAGCACGTACAACGCAACCACAATGCGATTCATACGGGCAAACAGACCATGTCACGCCAGCGTGCGCCGCTTGTCTCTGTGAGCCAGGTTACATACGTGTCTGAAAGAGCTGAGCCGTAGAGACAGGTGCAGCCTGGGAGCCCGCGGAGCGGCAGGAACAGCAGCAGCGGCACTTGTAGTAGTAGGAGCAGCAGGAGCAGGCAGCAGCAGGAGCGGCAGCAGGAACAGGCAGCAGCAGGAGCGGCAGCGGAACAGGCAGCAGCGGGAACAGGCATCAGTAGGAGCAGCAGGAGCAGGCAGCAGGAACAGGCAGCAGCAGGAGCGGCAGCAGGAGCGGCAGCAGGAACAGGCAGCAGCAGGAGCGGCAGCGGAACAGGCAGCAGCGGGAACAGGCATCAGTAGGAGCAGCAGGAGCAGGCAGCAGGGACAGGCAGCGGTAGGAGCAGCAGGAACGGCAGCAGCAGGAGCGGTAGCAGGAATAGGCAGCAGCGGGAACAGGCATCAGTAGGAGCGGCAGGAACGGGGAGCAGGCATCAGTAGGAGCAGCAGGAACAGGCAGCAGCAGCAGCGGGAACAGGCATCAGTAGTAGCAGCAGGAACGGGGAGCAGGCATCAGTAGTAGCAGCAGGAACGGGGAGCAGGCATCGTTTAAGAGCCTCAGGAAGCGTTGTTTGTCAGGAAGTGGCTGCCTTTTAAACTGCCCGCTTTGCTCTGAGAGGGTTGGCAGGAGGCTGGCCTGGCTGTGTGATTGGCTGAGGCTCGAGGCTGGCAGAGCTGTGTGATTGGCTGAGGCTCGAGGCTGGCAGAGCTGTGTGATTGGCACTGAGGCTCGAGGCTGGCAGAGCTGTGTGATTGGCTGAGGCTCGAGGCTGGCAGGCACTCGGTCTTTCAGTCTGAACATGGCAAACTCCACTCCAGACAGGCCCTGGTCCGACCGATTCGAACCCAACCTTCTTGCTGAGAGCGAGAGTGCCTATCCACTCAGCCACGAGTGCCGTCAGTCTGGAGAACATCCGCTTGAGCTTCATTGTATGCACAGCAAACAGCACCGTTTTTAAACCTGTTTAAAACATTGGTCAGAGAGGAGGCCTGTCTCAACATCTTCCAGGAAGATTTGGTTTTCCAGATTTTAAGCAGCATGAATCTGAAAAGCAGCCTCCCCCATGTATAGTTTCTGACTCTGGGCACTAACAGAGTCCAGGCCCTGTTCTCCCTCAAGTCCGGCTGGTCCATATTGTTGTGTTTTTGCATTTAGGTGTAAACCTACCCAATGTTTAATTTTTATAGCTACACTGAGTAAATTGTCACGTTTTCATGGAATAATCTCTCTCTGATAACACTATTGTTTGCTATCTCAGTGAGGTTTTACATGTATCATTATATTATTGAGTGTGCTTGTTCGTTTTTAATATCCCATTTCGGTGAATGGGTTAAACGGTTTATAGTTGTCATATGTAATTTAATAGTAGAGGCCAAGAATAATTTAAAACCCCTTGTCTTTTCATACAATGGTATAATAAAGATTCTCACACATTTTACTGAGGTTCGTTGCAGTAATATGAATACATTTGCAGACGTCATCAATCCACAGGTTTAAAGTGTTGCCATGCTCATAGCTTGATTATTTGTGTTATAGTTCTTATCTCATCTTTCTTCTTTTTTACCTTGCTGTGTAGCTTTATCTCTATTATTTAATACTAGTATGGTTTTCCTGTATTTATTTCGAACCTTTTTTGCATAGCCCCATATAAATAGTATTAATTGAATATGATGTGTAAATAGATATACTAAATTTGCTGTGTTTTAATGCATGATTTTGTGTACTTCTTTTTCAGAGACTTTGGTGTTATTATGGTCTTAATTGCTCCAGCTTTCTCTCCTGCTTCACCTCCATCTACCTCCTATCACCTACCGCTTCACTCCATCACATCCTGCTTCTTTTTCACCTCCATCACCTCCTGCTCTCACGGCATGAAAACATTATAACTAAAAACAAACTTGTATATAATATTTTCCTTTATTCTCCAGTCATGAATAAGTTTAGATACATGGGGCCTCTGCATCTAGAAGACTGTAGCAGATGGATCAGACTGCAAAGGAGGCAAAGGAGTGTAAACTGCAGCAGCTAAGGAGCAACTGGAGGAGCTTCAGAGGATAACATGCACAGCAGAAGAGCAACTGGAGTAGTAACAGCTGCAGCAGAGGGTGCACAGGAGGTGTATCTGCTGCAGCAGAGGGAGCAACAGGAGGAGGTTTCTTCTGCAGGAGCACAGCAGAAGAGCAACACAGCTGGACTGCAGCAGCAGCAGCAGGTGCTCAGTCACAGAAGGAGCACAACAGCAGCATGGAGTACAGAGGAGTATCAGCAGTAAAAGTTGATGGGTCTTTTGGTGATGGGTGTAGGGTAGGGGGCCAGGCTGGGAGGGGGTGGTGGTGGACGAGGGGGGAGTGGTGTGGAAGGGTTTCTTGGTGCTGGGTAGGGGGGAGGTGGGCTACTAAATGTTGCTGGGGGGGGGGTTGGGTGGGGTGAATACGCTGCATGGGGGTTAGAGGGAGGACGGGGTGGATTTTTGTGGGTGAATTTGAGTTGGTACGCCCTGGGTGGCGTTGGAGTATGGAGTATGGGTGTAGTTTTGAATGGTTCTGATAGGATCTCTTTGATCCTGGCTACATGTGGGAGTGAGAGGATTAGTCGTTCTCGCCGATTCTTATCATGCCTGCCGAGTGTTCCGGTATTTCCAGTAGTGATAGGCGGGGAATGGATAAACTAGGGAAAAGGGGCGTCCTCCATTTTCACCTAGTATGGAGTGGATGTAGCGGGGTGGGTACCCAAGCCAGATTCCATTGGAAAGGTGATGAGGGAGTCTTTGGTGGAGACAGAGGTGGTGTGAGGACCCCTGTACATGGCCTGAGCCTACGCAGTGGACTTCCCGGAGCTGTAGTGGGAAGGTTGCTGATGAAGTTGATGGAGCCGCCTTGCTGTGGAGGCGCTGCTGCTGCTGTATCCACTGCTGCTGGTGCGTGCTGGTTATGCGATGGCGCCTGATTGTGCAGCTGTGATTGCTGGGGGGTGGTAGGCGTGGAGCTCATTTTGGAGGGTGTGTGAGTTTGCAAAACCATACTCCGATTAGGACACAGTTTGTCCTTGGTGGAAGTTGTTTAGCGGCTTTGTTGTTTCAATAGGGGTAAACGCGGTTTGAAGTCTTCAGAACATTTGTGTTGTGGCCTTATTTCACTCCTATTGTCATTCTTAGCTTTGTCAACTTTGGGTTTAGCTCCACAATTGTTCCAATAATTGATTGACTGCGGAACCTTCCGCAGTCAACCATTGGTTTTGTATTTCTTTATTCCGTCATTTTTTTTGACACGTTTCACAGCTTTCACATTTTCAACAATTTCCACAAGTTATACATCAAAACGTTCCACATGTTTGGGAGATTATTGCTATTACTTTTGGGACTTCAGCGATTTCCGGTTTTTCCGCAATCGGACAAAAATCTGCATTGAGAATTCTGCAATGCATTTTAATAGGCCCATGCATTTTAATAGGACTTCAGCTCTTTCAGACATTTCTACAGTTTCAATGATTCAACAGTTTCAAGGATTCAACAGTTTCAAGGATTTCAGCAGTTTCAAGATTTCAAGAGTTTTCAAGGACTTCAACAGTTTCAAGGACTTCAGCAGTTTCAAGGACTTCAGCAGTTTCAAGGACTTCAGCAGTTTCAAGGACTTCAGTGTAATCATGCAACCTAATAGGGATTTTTCCATGTAAACCAGTATAATGCAACTTAATAGGGATTTTTCCATGTAAACCAGTATAATGCAACTTAATAGGGTTTTTTCATGTAAACCAGTATAATGCAACTTAATAGGGTTTTTTTTCATGTAAACCAGTATAATGCAACTTAATGGGGATTTTTCCATGTTAACCAGTATAATGCAACTTAATAGGGGTTTTTACATGTAAACCAGTATAATGCAACTTAATAGGGTTTTTTCCATGTAAACCAGTATAATGCAACTTAATAGGGTTTTTTCCATGTAAACCAGTACAATGCAACTTAATAGGGATTTTTCCATGTAAACCAGTATAATGCACTTAATTGGGTTTTTTTTCATGTAAACCAGTATAATGCAACTTAATGGGGATTTTTCCATGTAAACCAGTATTTATGCAACTTAATAGGGATTTTTCCATGTAAACCAGTATAATGCAACTTAATAGGGTTTTTTTCATGTAAAACCAGTATAATGCAACTTAATAGGGTTTTTTTCATGTAAACCAGTATAATGCAACTTAATGGGGATTTTTCCATGTAAACCAGTATAATGCAACTTAATAGGTTTTTTTTTTACATGTAAACCAGTATAATGGAACTTAATAGGGTTTTTTCATGTAAACCAGTATAATGCAACTTAATAGGGATTTTTCCATGTAAACCAGTATAATGCAACTTAATAGGGTTTTTTCATGTAAACCAGTATAATGCAACTTAATGGGGATTTTTCCATGTAAACCAGTATTAATGCAACTTAATAGGGATTTTTCATGTAAACCAGTATAATGCAACCTAATAGGGGTTTTTTCATGGTAAACCAGTATAATGTTTTTATGTAACCAGTTAATGGAACTTATAGGGGTTTTTACATGTAAACCAGTATAATGCAACTTAATAGGGATTTTTACATGTAAACCAGTATAATAACTTAATAAGGATTTTTAATGTAAACCACTATAATGTAACCTAATAGGGATTTTACATGTAAACCAGTATAAAGCAACTTAATAGGGATTTGTACATGTAAACCAGTAAACCAGGGATTTTTTCCATGTAATGCAACAACTAATAGGTTGCATTATACCACCAGACCAAGACCCAAACGAAGACTCAGACCACCACCAGATAATGACCACAGACCAGGTTTCCTTAGTTACAGGAACCAAATTGTTTCAGCGGTGAGGGGATTTTTCAGTTTCAAGGACACTTTCAATACATTCAGTAGTTTCAAGGATTTCAACTGTTTAAGAATTTAACCAGTTTCAAGGATATCAGGAGGTTCAAGGATTTCAGGAGTTTCCACACTTTCAACAGTTTCCAGGTTTAAAAAAGTTTCAAGGATTTCAGGAGTTTCAATGTTTCAACAGTTTCAAGGATTTCAGGAGTTTAAAGGTTTCAACAATTTCAAGGACTTCAGGAGTTTCAAATATCTATCAAGTATTTTAACAGTTTCAAGGCCTTTTAAAGGATTTCAAGGATTTTTTTTAGCAGATTTCCACATTAGATCTGTTCCGCAGTCAATCGCAATGGCTTCAGCCATTGCAAGTTTCTAGTTCTCATTGTTGATTTTGGGAAAAGAAATGACGTCATAACTTACATTTCCATTCTGTCCATTCATCCCATTTTCACTCATTGGAAGAGTCGGGTTAAGTCCCATTTCTGTTTCCACAATAGATATCCGTGTTTGAAGAGATTTGAGCTGATATTCCAGAGCACAACAGCCGCCGCAGACGCTTCTTTGTCTCTTTCGTACCGACATGACTAAAGTTGATAAATTCCACAAAGCTGAAGTGTGTAGAAGGAGTAATCCTCGTTTTGTAAATAAAATGATTAAAGGAGAAACAAAAAATGTAAATAAAATGATTCAAGGCGAACCCCCATTCACATTAGGTATGGTATTCTTTTGGATGCAACTCTCCTCCAAACACGCTGAGTTGAGCTTTTACCAAAAAGATCTATTTTGGTTCCATCTGACCATGTGACATTCTCCCAATCCTCTTCTGGATCATACATACGCTCTCTAGAATACTTCAGGTGGGCCTGGACATGTACTGGCTTAAGCAAGGGGACACTTCTGACACTGCAGGATTTGATTCCCTGGCGGCGTAGTGAATTACTGATGGTAGCCTTTGTTACTTTGGTCCCTGTCCTATGTCTCATTCACTAGGGCCCCCCGTGTGTTTTTGAGATTTTTGCTTACCGTTCTTGACCATTTTGACCCCACATCTTGCATGGAGCCCCAGATTGTCAGTGGTCTTTTATTTCTACCATCTTCTTACTAATTGCTTCCACAGTTGATTTCTTCACACCAAGCTGCTTACCTTTTGCCGATTCATTTTAGCCTGGTGCAGGAGTACGATTTTATTTCCTTTTTCCATTGACAGCTCTTTGGTCTTGGTCATAGTGGAGTTTGGAGTGTCTCTGTTTGAGGTTGTGAACAGGTGTCTTTCATACAGATAACAAGTTCAAACAGGTGCCATTAATACAGGTAACAGGTGGAGGACAGAGGAGCCTCTTTAAGAAAGAGTTACAGGTCTGTGAGAGCCAGAACTTGTGCTTATTGTAGGTGACTAATTACTTATATTCCGCCATAACTTGTAAATACATTTGATAAAATGTGATTTTCTGGATATTTTTCTACTTTTTCTGTCCCTCATAGTTGAGGTATATCTATGCTAAAAATTACAGAACTCCCTCATCTTTTGAAGTGGGCTGACTAAATCCTTTTTTCCCCACTGTACGTTTTATTTAACAAATTTGGTTCAAAATCACTCCACATCATCTACATGTAGCATCAAAAGTTAGCTGCAGGATTATAAACAGTGTGCAGCGTTAGCGCCCCCGACAGAGTGATCCAGATAATTACATGTACAAATCAAAGAGTATTAACAATCAAGGGTTAAGGGGCATTCACACCGGGCTGTGCTTTGCTTCCAGTTTTAATGCACTTTGGATTAAAACCGGAAGCAAAGCACGGCTCGGTTTGACATCTTTCAGTGGATAGCATAGACTTTATTGGATAGGCAATAACTATAGCTACAGTATGAATAATAATACATTTTATTTAAAAGCACCTTTCAAAACACCCAAGGACACTGTACAAACATGGCTAAAAGTGCAATTAGAAACAAAACAAAAACATAAGCATTGGTCACATAAAAACAGAAAACAACAGCATTGGATGACGGTATTGGGGTGACTGGTCATGTGGGAAAAGGTATTCTGAAAAGGCAAGTTTTAAGTCTGGATTCTCCAATTCGTTCCCCTCAGGCACACATCCCAAGATGGCGAATCATCTGAAAACTTCTGCAGGTGGCAGCTGTGTGTGAAGTCCAAAGTATAAATGGTGAAGAGAAACTGTGCTCTCACTGTTTCTCTTTACCCTGAGAACTGCAGACTATAAGTACTGTAGCCCCCCTCCCAGAACTATAGGCCAGCTGGGAGGGGGTGTGTGGACGGAGGGGTGCTGCCCACTCTCTCCCCTGCCTCCCCTGGCTTTTTAATGCACCACACTATACAGGGAAAGCAGTACACACACCAACAAAATTAAGGATAAAACAATAACAGAATATTTATGTATGATGACAATATCAATAATAATAATGCAACAATGCGTATGCAGTATGTATGTAAATATTTGCGTGTGTGTATAGGTGCATGAGTGCACATAATTGTGCATATGTAGATGTAAGGGCCAAAAAAAATAAAATAATTAAAGCCACAAGCAGCGTCAAACGGCCCTCGCCACACAGAGCCACTCCCCGCAACACGCTGCCCCGCAACACACCGCCCCGCCCCGTGACATGACGCACGCGCCGCTCCACAACAGCCCGCGTATCAGCGGTGGCGCCGGCGCGTCATGATTTGTTCCCGTAGCCATAGAAGAATGTTTGTGAAATTGTAATTAATATGATCAGTTGAGTTGGTTTGGCTCCCCATGTAAAACTTTACCTCAGTCTGTAGGGGGCGCTAATGGGTCAATTTGAATTATTTCACTTTCAAATTACCTAGACCCTAGAGTTGAACAATGGATTCAAGGTTTGTGCAAATCAGACTTTGTGCAAACGAAAGCAAATTTAATGTCAAAAACGGCCAAAAAAACCTCACATTTTGCCGCTCCGCTGCTCTAACAACGTTTCACTGATCAAAATTCCCTGAGGGCATTTTGATGGTACATGTGGTGAGATGATGTGGAGCGATTTTGAGGCCAATTGGTGAAACAGCCGAGGAGGAGTCGCTTGTGTGAAAATGTGTGAAAATTATTGCTTTGCATTTTTCCTTTTTGTTATGAAATTTATGGGCTTCCTGTTTGTCAGGGGGCTTAGCCATAATACATTTCATGTCTTTACTTGAGGAACATGTGTACCAAATTTCATGGCTCTACAACAATTTTGACCTCGAACCCCTCCCATAGGCGTTTTTAAATTGGCTGTTGTAGGTGGCGCTAATGAGCCAATTTCAATTTTTTGACTTTCAAATGACCTAAACCCTAGAGTTGAACCCTGGATTTGAGTTTTGTGCAAATCAGACTTTGTTAGCGCAAACGGAAGCAATTTTTCTATTGTCAAAAACGGAAAAAAAAACGCCACTTTTTGGCGCTCCGCTGCTCAAACAACGTTTCACTGATCAAAAGTCTGTGAAATAAAAAATGAAGGTACATGTGTTGAGATGATGTGGAGCGATTTTACGGCAAATCGGTGAAACGGCCGAGGAGGAGTCGCTTTCCAACCGACATGTGTGAAAAGGATCATTTTAAATGTTTCCATTTTGAAGTGAAATTTATGAGCTTCCTGTTTGTCAGGGGGCTTGGCCATAATGACTTTTATTTTATGTATTGAGTTGAGGAACATGTGTACCAAATTCCATGCCTATACGACAAACTTGACCTCGAACCCCTCCCATACAAAAAACGTTAGCTTCCCCTACAGATGTGCTCAATGAGCCAAGTTCATTTATTTCACTTTCAAATGACCTAGACCCCAGAGTTGAACAATGTGTTAAAGTTTTGTGCAAATCAGACTTTGTATGTGCAAACGGGAGCAAATTTAACATTGTCAAAAACAGCCAAAAAAACTCCTCACATTTCCCGCTCCGCTGCTCGAACAATGTTTCATTGATCAAAATTCCCTTAGTTCATTTTGAAGGTACATGTGTTGAGATGATGTGGAGCGATTTTGAGGCGAATCGGCATAACGGCCGAGGAGAAGTCGCTTTCCAACCGACATGTATAAAAATGATTGCTTTTCATTTTTCCAATTTGCAATATGGGCTTCCTGTTTGTCAGAGGGCGGGGCCATGATAAAAAAAATTTCATGTCTTAACTTGAGGAACATGTGTACCAAATTTCATGGCTCTACAACAAACTTGATCTCCAAAACTCCCATAGGGGTATTAAATTGGCTGTTGTACGTGGTGCTGTTGTGGCATTTTTTGAGTCCCATAACAATAAACAACAAAATAAACACATTTTTCATGTATGTTCAGGGGGTCAAATTAAGGCTCAAAGTACAGTTTTTTCACAATTTTCTTGTGGGCGGGACCACTCGCGGCCATTTTGGATAACTCCAGTAGAGCACATTTTTTGGCCCATTAGTTAGAACGGCGGAGATAGGCGTGACTCTGTCCATTAATTTATACAGTCTATGGTTTGGACGAATGCAGGGGGTAATTTGCGGCGGAATTATTACTTTACAAATTACAGACAAATTACAGGCGCATTCACATGGAACTAAAATCTCAGACGTCCTCCGTGATTACCAAATTACCAGAGGTCCATAGGTAATACTAATCCCGTCCGAATAGGTTTTATGACTATATTTGGAGGATTATGTTAGTATTTGGATCTCAAATTGGGTTGTACATTTTAGTGAACTGCTTTGGTTTACCTAGCATTGCCATATCCCTGCTGCATTGTGTCTGAAGGCTTGAGGTTGCTTACGATGCCAAAACCCTGTTGAGCTGCTGTCCAAATGTTTGCTTACACGCACGCTACAGCACCTCCTAATGAGCCTCCCGCCGCATGGACAGCCATCTTGGGATTGCCGCCGTGACAGTTAGCTGTAGGTCGCTACAACAAACATGGTTTCTCTTTCAAAACCGCCCAGTGTCTCGGGTGTCCCGATTTTAACAAGTGTTCTGTGGTCCTTGGAGGTGGCGCGCGGTAAAAATAAACACATTTGGAGAATGGCACAGAGCTCGGGGAAGTTTGGGCTGGTTCTACGACGCGTGAAGATGGTAGTTATTTTTGTTTTGAAAGGAGACAGCCTAAAGGATGAGCGCTGTCAAACTGGAGTAAGCAGAACCGTGGTGTTCCACAGCAATAGGCAAACAACTGCATTTGGATATACCACAAAGAAATAGATGAAGTATGAACATATAAAAAGTAGTAAAATGAAAATAAGACAGTCCTTTCCAAAAATGTTTTCCTTTATTAAATTAATAATTAAACTTGATACAGACAAATGTTTAAATAAATGCATAACAAAAGCAACAAAATGAATACATAATAAGGTTAAATTTAACATAGATAGGAAGTATAAATACATAAAATAATTATAAACTGTTTTGTTTCATGTACGAAAGGGAGTAAGAAGATCAATTTATTTAATCCCACTTCTTTTTTAAAATAACTTTCAACTTCCGCGTTGTTTGCTTCTAGATTATGAATTACAAATAACACTTGAAAAAAATACCCATGCCATGGTTCTGTGGTGATTGCATAATGTGGCTGCAAAGGCAACCGTCCACACATGCAGGGTTGCATATTTTTCATCTGTAGCGCAAAAATAACACATGCACGGTGATATCTCAGACAAATTGAGTCTCTGTGCAGTCGTTTGAACTGAAACGTATAACAATATTCTTTAACTTAATATCTTGTTCCAAATACTGAAATGCAGAAACCTTTTTGTCCACACTCTTATGATTTTAAATTCCATTGTATTCCTTGTATTATAACACTACTCATTCAACATAAAACATTCAGCAGCCACATTTTATTTCTTACATTAAAGCTAGGGTACCTCACTTTCAAACCAAGATCAAGACAGTATATGTGGTCTGATTTGTCCACAACATTTAAAATGTTCAAGATTTCTGTTGGAACAAACCACATAAGGAAGTTAGGAACCCCAGCTTTAACATGAAATGGCTTGCATCGAGTGTGGTGACCAGATGGCAGTGCTGAGCATGTTGTAGTCGATGGCAGAACTGTGGCTGATTGTTCAATACAAATATTTTCTACACACATACAATTTGTATTTTGTTATTTCAAAATTGTACCACTAGATGAGGCCCTTTCACTAATCCAGATCTTCTCCTTCTCTGTTCTATTATAGGTGCTTATCCATTACACAGTACATGTTCATGATTAACACATATAGTTCAATGCAATTTTTATCGTAATACAACTCATGGCCATACTTGCATGCAAAAGCCAGATCCCATCAGACCTCTTCGCCGACATTAGAATGAGTCTGGTGTTTGTGTGAATGGCTGGTGGTGACCAGAGGGGCCGATGGCACATTCTGGTTGCTTCACTTCTCTCAGTGTGCCCCTGGACAGCTGTGGCTACAGTAGTAGTTTACCTTCATGTGTATGGATAAGAATAATGACATGTGAAGCGTCTTTGAGCATCCTGAAAAGCGCTATATAAAACCAATGCATTATTAGAAAACATTTAGCACGATAAAGAGTTGGCTAAGTAAACATGGCCCTTACTTTTCTGTCTGTAAAAGCAGATCTAATGATGTGGCCAGAAATAGAGAGCAAGGAACTAGTTTGTTGGATTGCATTACAGTTATTTCTTTTTGAGATTTGAAAGTTAGATACCCCAGCTTTAATTGATATTAGATCTATATTAAGATCACAGATTAGAACTACACACAGCAAGACAAACGCACAATACGTCTTCTTTAAGCCTAACACCGCTCCACATCACCTTAGAACCAACCTGCCTCCAACAGACACTGTGTAAATGAAAGCAATTAGGCCCATGTCAAAGCTAATTAAAACCACGGCTTTGAGCTGCGAAAACAGTTGTCAGCGAACGCATCAAGTCTTCACCTCTTTCTGCCGGCGTGCGTTTGGGTCGCGCCCCTTTCCTCTCCTCGCCGCTAACCCTACGACTGGCGAGAAATAAATGCGCCTGT
Source organism: Knipowitschia caucasica (assembly GCA_964034765.1). Lineage (NCBI taxonomy): Eukaryota > Metazoa > Chordata > Actinopteri > Gobiiformes > Gobiidae > Knipowitschia > Knipowitschia caucasica. The sequence continues at coordinate 16,427,118 of OZ035824.1, read as the reverse complement.
CCATCCACCTCCCGGACCAAATTAATTGCAGCCTCTTCGCGCTGTCTGGCTACAACTGGGGCATTAACATAAGCAATTTGCGTCCAACTTCTTTCCCGTTTAATAGAGCGCCGGCCTGGGATGATAAGGCTGCGAGGTCCCTGGCTGGTGCATTAGCATTTTCATAATATGTACGTTAAAGTATAGATGGCTCCATTTGCAAACGGCCATTCATTATTGATAAGAACAAAAGGATTTTTTATATGACAAAGGCAGTGCGCGACCCGTAATTATGCGCACACTGTACACTGCACACTAGATGTAGTAATGAGGAGATTCATCTGCACCAAAGCTGCAGTTGTAGCAGTCAAAAAAGATAACGCACAATATTGGCATTTATTAAAATGACGCTCTTTTTTGGGCGTGTAACAATGTTGTTCATTCATCAAAAATAGAAATATAATTCATAACTAGATCATTTGAATTGCTGTCATTGCATTTACAAATTTGAAAACAAAGTAATTTATTTGAAAGAAAAGTTTGGGGGCAATCAAGTTGACATGGGACCCCCTCTGTCCCACAGTCCCAACATCGGGCAATGATTTTATGTTGTCAACAAGGTCTTTCATTAAGATAAGATAAGAAAAGATAGACTTTATTGATCTCACACAGGAGAAATTTACATGTCACATCTGGCATGGATAGAATAACTCTAGGTTGTGCAAAAGAAAGAAATGTGTAAACATGTTAAATGCAGGATATATATATATATTTATACAATAAGAGTGGCAATCAAAGAAACAGTGGCATAGTAGTGCTGGTTTTTTAGTCCTAGTGCAAATGACTTAAAGTGACTTATTGTACAGTCTGACAGCTTTGGGGATAAAGGCCCTGCGGTAGCACTCCTTATTGCACCGAGGGTGTCTCAGTCTTCCACTGAGAGAGCTCCTCAGCTCCTCTACAGTCCTGTGCAGTGGGTGGGAGGTATTGTTCATGATGGAGGTGACTTTGACTAGCACCCTCCTGTCCCTCACCTCCTCCACAGAGTGCAGGGAGCATCCCATAGTGGAGCTGACCCTCCTGACCAGCTTGTTCAGTCTGCTCCGGTCCTGCTCTGTGCTGCCCGGGGCCCAGCATACGGCAGCGTAGTGTATGGCAGACGCTACCACAGAGTCATAAAAAGTCCTGAGCAGAGGCCTGCTCACTCCGAAGGACAGCAGGAGGCGGCTTTGGCCCTTCTTGGTGTTATGGGTCCAGTCCAATTTATTGTTAATGTGAACACCCGGGTACTTGAAGCTGTCTTACCAGCTCAATGTCCTCCCCCTGGATGTTCAGCAGCGTGTGGGAAAGTGTTTTCTCCTGAAGTCAATTACCATCTCCTTGGTCTTACTGGTGTTCAAGCACAAATGGTTGCGCTCACACCAGTCAACAAAGTCTGTGATAACCGACCGATATTCCAGTTCGTTCCGCTCAGACACACAGCCCACGATGGCAGAGTCGTCGGAGAACTTCTGCAGGTGACAGCTGTGTGTGTCGTGTGTGAAGTCTGAGGTGTAGATGGTGAAGAGAAACGGTGAGAGGGCAGTGCCCTGAGGGGCCCCAGTGCTGCAGACTACCACCTCAGACTCACAGCTGCGCAGCCGCACGTACTGTGGTCGGTCTGAGAGGTAGTTGATGGTCCATGCGGTGAGGCTACTGTCCACTCCCGCGCTCTTCCCCCACAGCAGTTCTGGTCTGATTGTGTTGAAAGCACTGGAGAAGTAAAAAAACATGTCCCTTACAGCGCTCCCGGCGGGCGCCAGGTGGGAGAGCCCTCTACTCCGATGTTGGGCCTGTAGGCGAACTGCAGCGGGTCCAGGGTGGGGCTGACCACGGAGCGTAGATGGGTGAGGATGAGCCGCTTCATGGTCTTCATCAGATGGGAGGTCAGTGCGACTGGTCTGTTGTGAGCCGGTTCTTTGGCGTGCGCTATATTAGGAACCGGGATCACAAAGGACGTCTTCCACAGGACAGGGTCCTTCTCCAGGCTGAGGCTCAGGTTGTAGATCTAGCTGAGGACCTCAGAGAGCTGGTCTGCACAGGTCCTCAGCAGCCTGGGACTGATCCCGTCCGGTCCTGCGGATTTCCTCTGCTTCAGTTGCATAAGCTCACTCCTCACCTGGCCCGGTGTAATGGAGAGGGGGGAGTGGGGGGGACAGGGGTGTACTGTCAGAGGTGAGGGCAAGGGATGTTGGGGCAGGAGGGCCCGGGGCAGCCGAAGGCAGTATCCACTGGGCTGGAGATGTGTGATGAGGTGGGGGCTGGGAGGGGGGCAGATGGAGAGGGGGAGAATCAAACCGGTTGAATTATAGGTTAAATTCATCCGCCCGGCGCTGGTCTCCAGCCGCAGTCCCTCATTATCTGCTTCTTTTACCAAAAGTTAAACCTTTTTGAACAAGTCATGCATGCTTTTAATAAAATGTATAATAATAATATATATTTTTGAACACTCCAAGATTCTTCAAATGTTATTATTAATTCACTTCATCCACAGAGGCAAGAAACTACTGCTGTAGCCACAGCTGCCTTGGGAACACTGACAAAACCCTTATGGCAACCCCTTTGTGGAATTGGCCCCTCCGACCACCACCAACATTGGCGCACACGTCAGACACATGCAGGTATGTTACTACTGTAAAAATATTTTCTCAAACATATCACACTAATCCTGGCGTCTGTTTGTTTTTGAAGTTTGCGAAGGTCCAGCTCCACGCTACAGAATGTGTGTGTTGCAATGGGCTCGCAGCCCAGGATAGCTGAGTAGGGAGGTGGGATGGGTGGGTTCACAGGGGCCCACTGTGGAGCGTCTATGGCCCCAAGCACTGGCACTGGTCACTAACATGCACCATTAAGCGGGTTAGAGTAAAGGTGCGCACTGGGAAAGCAGGAGGACTTTAATACACGCCAGCTTTTTAGGCCAGTTGGAAAAATGCATGAATTTCACACTGGTCTAAAATGATTCTATGATTACTTTAGTATAGCCCTAATTCACAACAGCAGTCGTCTCAAAAGATTTTACAAAATTGCCAATATGCCAACAATAGATTAGAGTTGTTGAGGCTCGGTCCTATATAGACCAACTATCTTTACTGTGAAGCAGGGGGTGCAAACATTGTACTGGGCCATGTATCATACTGGGCCATGTATCTGACATTTTGAGTGAAAACCTACTTCCATCATTAGGGCAATTGGAGATGAAACTTGGGTCTTGGTAAAAAGTACATTGTAGTTTTTTTCTAATAGTTTTTTTAGCAACTCAAATATTCAAATATACTTTTTGCTGACTTCTCCAAAACGTAAAGGGTGTGTGTTGTTTCTTACAGGGATGTCATGGGCTTGAGATCTCAGCTACATAAATATGCTTTTATTATAGAAACAAATGTCCTTCCTCGATATAAAGTTTAATTGATGCTCTACACTTTCTTTACTTATGAATCAGCTAGGTATTTGTAATTGTAATGCTTTTAAGTTATAATTTTAATGTAGTTATATGTAATTCAAGATTTTTGTGGCTAAATTATATTGTATTCACTGTTAGCTCCAGCCAGTCTTCTGGGCAACAGGGGTTGTATACAGATGGGACCAGGGCTCGGCCTGGTCAGGCTGTCACGGTTTCTATGATTGATATGCTAAATACCAAAGGTGCCGCTTTAAAACTGTATGTACTGTATGTCAGGGGGCTGGGCTTGCTCAGCAAAAAGAAGTTTGAGCCTTGTCTGAGTCAGATCTGTCTTTGGAACCAGAGCACGTTCTGCTCTGTCTCTGTTTTAGAAATCACTTCATCTTGGAATGCAACTAAATGTAAAATATGCAGAAACTATGTTTTTTGTGTTTGTGATTTTGTCAGGATTGACTGTAAATTACAGCACTAACAGTAATACATGCTTTATATACTGTTATTGTAACCTTGACCAAGACGTACAGGTGAAAGTGTACCATAAAGTATTCCAATCTCCGCACTTACATCCTTCTGTCTCAGCGCTTATCTCTACTCTGTCACTGCCACAGGCTCAAAGACACTACAGGACAATATGTCTCCTTTAACATGAGAGTTTAACTTGTTTTATTTTTTCAATGTGGGCTCCTCATGCATTAACCAAGCACTCCTGGAGTTGTTTTACGCTCCATCCATGCAACTTCTGACACAATTCAAACAAACATACACCCTACCCCTTCTGTCGAAATACTGTTTTCAAATTGTGATTATGATGTTGAGAACAGAGCAGTTTTCTGCCTTTTATAACAAACAAAATTACCTCTAAATCAGTTTTGGGAAAGACTCCAGTAAAATTATGTTCCTTACAAATGCGTGTTCTCGAGATGCTGCATTTGTGTGTGTCTATAAAAACGATATCAATTTGGACAAACCAAGCGATTTCGTAGGAAAAATAATATGGATATAATGTTTTTCCCATTGTGTACCCACTCAAAAAAGGGTTAGGGTTAGAGACAGTTTCCGCTTTGTCCCCCAAATAGCAGTAATTTAGGTAAATATGGCCTATTTTTTATTAGAATAAATTCTCATTTGAATGTATTGGTTATTTGGTTGGGATTGCTACTGTTGATAATAATGTATCAGGCCTTTAAGTGACATGAACTTAAAATTCAACTAAATGCAAAGTACATTCATTGTTATAAACTTTTGCTGCTCTCATCCTACAGTAAGTAACATGGATCTACACTTTACAATAACAGATAGAAGTGGAGTTTGTCCTGTTTACGGTGAGTATAGCACTGCACCATTGCATCTAATCTTGTGCTGTGAAGGGAATTAAATAGCCTGCTTATTTGGCGGCGGCGTGGTGCGGAGGTTTCCCATCTGGGCTGAAGACGCACTGTTGTGGGCTTGATTTATGGTGAGAGGACGCTATTGCCAGTTGCTCGGTTTCTCCGTGTCTGGCCCCGGGGTCAACCTGTCCAGAAGGCCTGCTAATGTGGATCCAAGAGGAAAACAAAAAAAACTAAAAACCTGTTATTCTTTTAGAACAAGGTCTTTCCACTAGCCAACATTTGACTCTGTGACTGCCATTAGGTTAATGATACCTTGTGAAAGGCTGCCATGTCAAGCCCAATGCTAAATTTACTTGTTAAAATGTTGTTTTAAAGGACGCATACAGTGATCTCTTAACCACAATATCAAGAAAACTCTCCCTTACAGAATACCATGTTGAATCTTTTTGATCTGCTGACTCAAAGACAAGAGTTTTAAGCATGTTTTGACATTGTCCCTCATCAAACCAGACCTGGAAGTGGTTCTCTCTCCAACCATAGCAATAACAGGAACTTAGAATGCTTAGAAAAATCCTTCTTTTGTTTAAATGTTTTCCAATTGATTACATCATTTGGTTACTTTATTTTTTTTTAAAAGACAGTAATATACAGATAAAAAGAAGATAACCACATCAACGTATTACATGATTACAAAAACACTCAATATCAATATTATGATAAAAAATAAACACAATTGAAGCTGCTGACAATACACATACAATGGCTATAGCATTGTTTGATTATTGAAATACTTTCAATTAGATTCTTCAATGGTAGTTTCGCGTCTTTTTCATTCTTTATTTTTCTAGATTCTGGCCTGAAAAGTTTAAAAAACCCTGCTCTAGAAAATGTGATCTGATCTGATTCCCGGACCATCTTCCAAATAAATAAACAAATATTCATAGTTTTGTTTTGGACTCCCCCATCACCTCTGTGGAGTCCTTCCGTTTCCTGGGCACCACCATCACCCAGGACCTCAAGTGGGAGCCGACCATCAGCTCCCTCATCAAGAAGGCCCAGCAGAGGATGTACTTCCTGCGGCAGCTCAGGAAAGCCAAGCTGCCTGCACAGATGTTGGTGCAGTTCTACACGGCCATCATCGAGTCCATCCTCACCTCCTCCATCACCGTGTGGTTCGCTGGAGCCACAGTCAGGGACAAACAGAGACTACAGCGCATTGTGCGCTCTGCAGAGGAAGTGATCGGCCGCAGCCTTCCATCGCTGCAGGACCTGTACGTCGCCCGAGCTCGAGGCCGGGCTGGTCGTATCACAGCCGACCCCTCTCACCCTGCACATGGACTATTCCAACCACTCCCCTCAGGCAGGAGGCTGCGGTCCATCAGGACTAGAACCTCCCGCCACAAGAACAGTTTCTTCCCCTCTGCTGTTGGACTCTTGAACACTTCTTAACCTGTCCCCCCGCCTTTTATAAAGTCACTTTACTGCCCATCATACGTCACTTTACTTCACTGTACTGCTGTCACCTTACATTGTGTGCACCATGTGCACTTGTATATTGTAAATAGTAACTGTAACTCTATTTTAAATTTAAATTTATTCTTAGAAGTGTTTTTTATTCTTATTTTTATTATCTCTTTTTGACTGTTGCACTGAGCCAAAGCAATTTCCAAGTCTGTGACCTCCCGTTACTTACGTTGGCAATAAAAATGATTCTGATTCTGATTCTGATTTGGTTTTAATGCCAATTCACTACAGCGGATACTGTCATAAATGAATTATATAACTGATGTAATTTTGTGCACCAATAGCAGAAGAGAATTGAATAGCCATTCTCATGTTCAAGATCCAAAATCAAAACAAATATGAATCATGTTTGCTCTTTAATCACATATTATCGTAACATTTATCAGACAATTTTGCCAGTGTCAAAAAGATTCCTCACTCATTGTCTCTTTCTCTCTGATCCAGTGGATCGCACCTTTTCTGTTTCCAAAGTCAGAATAAATCTTTTGCCGCTCTAATCCGTGTCATCACTGCACATGGTGTAACTGTCCAAAAACACCTGATATCCTGGATCCAGACAATAGACCCCCCCCCCCCCCCCACTCTCTGCTCTGCATTCAACTGTGTAGCTAAATCAATCCTCAGCTACAAAAACTCCGGTCTGAAATGAAAAGCCCGAGGCCCGCTATCAAGGGGCCCCCACCCAGAGCTGCTGGGGCCACAATTGGAGCAGAGAAGAGCTGGGGGCCCGGAGCAGAACACTGCACACTCAAAGCTCTGTCAGGTGCGGGCCCCCCGGCCCTGCTATTCACTGAGGCTCTACTCTTCACAGGAGGAGGACGCTCTGGAGCCTGAAGCTTTGTCTGTGGATGTTCAGACTGTACAGACCAGCACGTACGGACCGGCACTGACGCTGGGAGCAAATATTGCAGATTCCACACCAAATGACAGCGTTAACACAACAGGAGGCACGTTGTGTAGTTTGTACACAACAGACTCACACACAACTTTTTTCACACTGACAATAATGAGAACGAGGCAGAATCTGCACACAGTGTCAGGATGTTCTGACCCGATTAGAGCGCAGTTCAACTACTGTCACAAGTTTAAACTAAACTTATTCAGGGACAAGCCTCAAATAAAACACACAGAATCCACACAAAATAATCACTAGAATACTTTATCAGCAGCGTGAGTGAATGTTCGGTTTTCTTACCGTGATGCAGATAGGCCGCCGTGGGTAACGCTAATGCTAACATGAGCATTTAGCCATGTCCTGTTGCGGCTGTGAATATGTCCTGCTTCTCTGATCATATTAGTTTTAAGCTCCTGCAGACATTAATTCTCCATGCGTCACTTCTCTTCAGACTGCGATTGTAAAACTATATATGGGAAAACCCATCACATGGTGAAATTTGACCAACTTAAAGTAGTACTAGAATTTAATATGCTGCTATCCAGAATATATAACTACAATATGTGTTTATAAAACTTCGGGTGTTCATTTTGACATGTTCAGATGAATTATGTTAAAAAAACTGCTTTGAAGTGGCACCTTTTCACTTCCGCATAGAAACGCTAGGGGGGGCCAAAATGGTGGCGATGACGTAGGACAGGGGTGGCCAACCCGCGGCTCGTGAGCCGCATGCGGCTCTTTGGCTGGTTCCGTGCGGCTCTCGGGCTTTCACTCGACAAGCGTCAAAAACGCCTCGGTGGTGGCGCTGCCTTTCATTCCATATGTAGTTCTGACCAATAGTAAAGGCCGACTTCACTCCACTAGCCAGGCCGCCAAAACAATCTGACGTCGGCGAACGTCAATTCTGGTTGGTCAGATGCATTGTCAATCACTCTGCAGCTGCTACCTCAGCTGTAGCAAATATCATAACAAACAACACGTTGCCTCGAACCATGACGTCCGTACGGAAAAGAATTCCTTGGTCGGTGGATGAGGGCAACACCTTCCTCAGTTTGAGGAGAGGACACCAGCCTGATCTCGCTGGTTCCACCAGAAACCAGAAGGTGTTTGTGGAGCTAGCACTAAGGACGGAGCAGAATGATTCCCACAAACATGACAATGCAGAGAAAAGTTAAAAAGCTTAAAAGTGACAACCGTGAAATGAAAGATCGCAGCAGCAGAAGTAGAGGCAGACCCGAAAAGTCTGGATGTGGTTTGACCAAATGGATTACATTTACGGACATCGGCTAACACCGGCTAACATGCTAAAACCAGCTAACAACAGCTAGCATTACACCAGGAGATAAGCCAACTCTGCCTGGTGAGTGTCTGTCTTCAATCAAATGCAAAAGTATCTGGTCTTATACTGAGCATGTGTCTGTGGTTCTAAATCAGCTAAAGTGGTGTTGGTGTTATGTGTCAAATCTATATCTTTTACTAAAGACAGTTGTGTTTCTGCTGAACACTGGGTTGAAACTTGATTTTTTTTTCTTGGTTAGAGATTGCAAGCATTCATTTCGGAATCATAATTGATGTTCGCTGACGTGAAATTGTTCTGGTATCGACTCGCCCGGTTAGAACCAGGGCCAAACCATTAATAAAAAGTACCGGGGAGCGGCTGAAGCGAGCGGTGGAAGCGCCCGCAAACCGGGGAGAGTCGAGTCCAGCCCTTTAGTACTGTACGAGTCAATTTCTGTCATTATCATGTTGATGACATTTACAATACATCTGTCTGAGCAGAGCACACCTCTCTCTGCACAGACAGATTGCATGTGTGTGCGCGTGTCTGCTCGTGTGCGTACGTGCCCGTGTGCGTGCGTGTGTAAGGGTTGGGGTGATGTTTATGTAGTGCACATTTGTATGATGTGGCTCTTTGCTGTAACACAGTAAAAAAAATTGGCTCTTAGTCTCTGACTGGTTGGCCACCCCTGACGTAGGAGAAGGACATCTCACAGCAGCAGCAGCAGTCTGGGCTGAATCTGTAGGAGGTTTCACTGTCATCTGAACAAGGTATAAACATATTTTCATCCGTTTTGTACATAATAGTGCACAACTCTTTTAACCTTTTAGCCTTATTTGTGAGATTCAAGCAAACTAGTGTTGGGCAAGTTAGCTAACTCTACTTGATATCATAAAACATGCTAACAAGGCTAATATTCGTTTTTACATTATGCCAGTCTCACTTTGGTTGCCTTGGATTATTTACCACAATGTACATTGTAATATCCATAAATGCTAACACCTATTAACGGTTTAATTAGCATTTTTATCAATGATTGCATCACATGTATAGTCTATGTTTTCAACTTCTGCAGCTTTTTGTTCATAAAAGTAAAATATTTATTTAATTCAAGTTATTTTGATTAGCATTTATGGATATTACAATGTACATTGTGGTAAATAATCCAAGGCAACCAAAGTGAGACTGGCATAATGTAAAAACGAATATTAGCCTTGTTAGCATGTTTTATGATATCAAGTAGAGTTAGCTAACTCGCCCAACACTAGTTTGCTTGAATCTCACAAATACTGCTAAAAGGTTAAAAGAGTTGCACACTATTATGTACAAAACGGATGAAAATATGTTTATACCTTGTTCAGATGACAGTGAAACCTCCTACAGATTCAGCCCAGACTGCTGCTGTGAGAGGTCCTTCTCCTACGTCATCGCCGCCATTTTGGCTCCCCCTAGCGTTTGTGAAAAGGTCCGACTTCAAAGCTGTTTTTTTAACATAATTCATCTGAACATATCAAAATGAACACCCGAAATATTATAAACACATATTGTAGTTATATATTCTGGATAGCAGCATATTAAATTCTAGTACTACTTTAAGATTCTGACACCATCTTAAAGCTGCTTTCAATCTATTTTCAAATCTGTTTTCCTTTTTTTCATAGCATGTCTGTAACAAATGTTCTCATTATCTGAAGTCAGCATATTAACATGGCTTTATGAAACGGAATTTTGGGAAAAACAAAACAGGTTTACAGATAGACATTTTAAATAGAATCACCACAATCAAATATAATATGTTAAATTTGAATTACTCTGTTATGGCACACACTTATTTTAGTCACTATGTTGTAAAAGATAAAAAAAATGTTACTTTGGCACCAACCAAACACACAACACTCATTAATTAGATGAAAATCAAGAATGTATTAATTCATTCAACATTCAATGAATTGAATTTGTTTTAAGTATCTTTTCCTCTAATTTTTGTGTGTCTTTCTCTATATAAGTTAAGTTATAAATTATATTAGACAATGCCAGTATTATTCTATCATCATGCAGTATATTATCAAATCATGCAGTATAAATATCCACTCTCAGCCCAAAAAGTCAAAAGGGGAAAATTAGGTACCCGAGCTTTAATCTCATGAGTTTTGGTTGTGCATAGGTAGGAGACACGGGGGAGACCTGCACTTGCAACAAGCTGTGGATGGCCCTGAACGCGTGTCAATGGTTCTGTCCGCACGACTATGGTTCTGTCCGCGTTATATGGTCCGCGCTCGGAGCCACGTTATGGCTGTGCTTTCACTGAGCTGTTGCCAAACCGGCTGTTATCAAAGCGCCTGTCACAAAGCGGCCGCAGCTGCTCCCAGGGTCAGAGCGGAGGATGTTAGATTAACATTAGGTTTATCAAAACATATCACAATTTTTAATGTATGAAACTAGTGAATTTCACCTAGATAATTTTCAGAAATTAAGGCAAGATGTTATGTAATAATTATTTAATGAAAACACAATTTTGCCAAATAAATGACAATCGACCTATGTTTACTATTTACTCGAAACGTGCCAGCACGACATCCTGTGGGTTTTTCCAGATCGCATCACATATTATAATAGATCCATGGTAAAACCCAGTAGAGCCTCTGTGCAGCGGGTGCCGCTTCAGAATGCGGCCTTGTTTACATGTCGCCTCCACGCGACTGTGGAAGTGCCCGACACGTATGGAGAGATAACCGGTATTTATCAACACTGATGGGAATAACAACGTAGAAATAAACGGCGTTACTAACGCCATTACTTTTTTCAGTAAGATTAAGATTAAGAGATCCTTTATTTGTCCCACAGTGGGGAAATGTCGGTGTTGCATCACAAGTAAAGAGTAATCTAACTAATTGCTTTGACTGTCACTATAACGCTGTTATCATTACCAACACCCCGTTAATGCACAATACTCAAGTCACATTTTTTTTTAAACTTCATGATAGGACTCGTGCACGTGTTGTCATGAGAGAAGGGAGGATGAGATAACCTCAGCAATTATTGGCTGATGTATAGTAAGATTACAGTATGTCTTCAGCCAATAAGAGAAATTGGGTAGGTGGGTGTCAGTGCCAGACGAGGCAGGCGATCATGGAAGGAAAAAATAATAAATTGGAAACAAGAATACTTGGTCACTATATCAGATGATTTGTGCTATTGTATTATTTCAATGTAACTTTGTCTTATTTCATTTATTTTTACCTTGAAATTGCAGATTTTCATCATATTCTTCTCATATTTGACAGAGCAGCGCGCTGTGAGGCGAGCCTCTCTTAGGATACGTGAAAGCCCATAGCTCACTGTGGGAGAAGCCCGTGCACTGCTATCGAACTGTTTTCTCTGTTGATCGCGGTTTACAAAGTTCAAACATAATTCCTTTACAATCTACATGTCTACAGTTGAGAGGATGGGTCATAAATTGTGTTTTGACAACAAATATGGGTCTTAATCGCTCTCAACTACGGATTAGAATGTCACGAAGTGAGGCCAGCCTCAGGTGGGCGCATGTGAGCCCAGAATTCGGCTGCATCCAATTCCATGAGAAAACTCCTTTCTTGTTCTTCATCTGCTAAGGGCAGCTACAGGTTTGGCGAACATACATATAACACATTTTAAGATAATTTAAATGCACTCAAGATAATGTTTCAATGACAATAGGAATGATTAGAAAGAGAGGTGAAGGGTAAGAAGGTTGATTTTAGAAATTAGATGCACCCGAGATTCGGCTAGCGAATCACCGGAGGAGTTTATGGAGGAGACACGCGTTTTGTTTTACTTTTTAAAACTCATTGGACTTATTTCCAAATGGAGGATTACATATCTTTTTCATACTTTTGTGTTTCGTATGAGTAGAAAATGCAGGCATGACACATATTTTGCTGTAGCCAAATTTTTTTTGAATAAGCCGCTCTGTAGATCCTGTTGATTTATATAATATGCTGTATACAGTATGTACATCAGATTGGGGTGAAAGTCAGTGCCTCACCAAACACTATAACCTCACCACACGTCACTGGTGGGTGTTTCCGCATTCACAGTGCTAGATCCATGCAGCACACAGAGAAAGATGGGGAGTGAGGAGGACTCCAGCAACAAAACAGCCTTTTCCAGAAGGAAATATTGGCACTAATTCAAACTCACTGAGGTTAAGGGTAAAAATGTGCACGTCGAGTGCACATTATGTTCCAGAACTAAACTAAAAAGTAACGCAATAGTTACTTTTATTGTGGAGTAACTCAGAGAGTAACTCACTTACTTTTTGGGACAAGTAACTAGTCACTCTAACTAAGTGACGTTCCCAACAATGTTTATCAAACTAAAGTATTCTTTCCTTGGCAGTCTGGTGAATGACTGAGAGTTGAGGAGCGTTGTCAAAGACACATATTTTCTATCAAAGGCTTCCGTAGTATACTCTAAGAAATAAGGTGTTGGATTTAATTGATACAGTTATGGCAAACTTTTCCATAAAACTCAGTCAATTAATTGTGAAATAACTTTGTTGTTAGCTGCAACCTCTATGGTCCCTTATATCAGATGTAAAATTGTTATTTAAATGCTACAGGTCTGCGTGATTACTGAATGCTGTTAAATGGTTATTGAAAATGTTATGTTTGATTTAATTAACATTATTAATTTGGATTTAAGTGCATCACTAGCATTGTAGTTTGGATTTAATTAACACTATTAGTTATGATTTAATTAACACCCTTAGTTATGATGTATAAACATTATTAGTTTTGATTTATTAACAATATTAGTTATGATTGATTAACAATATTAGCTATGATTTAATTAACATCATTGATTATTTTTTAAATAGATTTTTACTATTAATGTGTAATCAAAACTGGTGTAGTGTAAAATCAGAATCAGAATCATTTTTATTGCCACGTAAGTAACAGGAGGTCACAGACTTGGAAATTGCTTTGGCTCAGTGCAACAGTCAGAAAGAGATAATAAAAATAAGAATAAAAAACACTTCTAAAGAATAAATTTAAATTTAAAATAGAGTTACAGTTTATATTTACAATATACAAGTGCACATGGTGCACACAATGTAAGGTGACAGCAGTACAGTGAAGTAAAGTGACGTATGATGGGCAGTAAAGTGACTTTATAAAGGGCGGGGGGACAGGTTAAGAAGTGTTCAAGAGTCCAACAGCAGAGGGAAAGAAACTGTTCTTGTGGCGGGAGGTTCTAGTCCTGATGGGAGTGGTTGGAATAGTCCATGTGCAGGGTGAGAGGGGTCGGCTGTGATACGACCAGCCCGGCCTCGAGCTCGGGCGACGTATAGGTCCTGCAGCGATGGAAGGCTGCGGCCGATCACTTCCTCTGCAGAGCGCACAATGCGCTGTAGTCTCTGTTTGTCCCTGACTGTGGCTCCAGCGAACCACACGGTGATGGAGGAGGTGAGGATGGACTCGATGATGGCCGTGTAAAACTGCACCAACATCTGTGCAGGCAGCTTGGCTTTCCTGAACTGCCGCAGGAAGTACATCCTCTGCTGGGCCTTCTTAATGAGGGAGCTGATGGTCGGCTCCCACTTGAGGTCCTGGGTGATGGTGGTGCCCAGGAAACGGAAGGACTCCACAGAGGTGAAGGGGGAGTCCATCACGGAGGGTGGGGGCGGGGGGACAGTGCTCTTCCTGAAGTCCACAATCATCTCCACTGTCTTCTGGGCGTTCAGCTCCAGGTTGTTACCACTGCACCAGGACACCAGCCGGTCCACCTCCCTCCTGTAGGCGGACTCATCGTTGTTGGAGATGAGTCCAATGAGGGTGGTGTCGTCCGCGAACTTGATCAGCTTCACAGAGTCGTGGCTGGAGGTGCAGCGGTTGGTGTACAGGGAGAAGAGCAGGGGAGAGAGAACACAGCCCTGTGGGGCTCCTGTATTTATAATCCGAGACATTCTTCCCCAGACGCACTTGCTGCTTCCTGTCTGTCAGGAAGTCAGTGATCCACCTGCAGGTGGAATCGGGCACGTTGAGCTGGGAGCGCTTGTCCTGGAGCAGGGATGGCAGGATTGTGTTGAAGGCAGAGCTGAAGTCCACGAACAGGACCCTGGCGTAGGTCCCCGGGGAGCCCAGGTGCTGTAGGATGTGGTGGAGGGCCAGGTTAATGGCGTCGTCTACAGATCTGTTGGCTCTGTAGGCGAACTGCAGGGAGTCCAGGAGGGGGGAGGTGAGGGACTTGAGAGGGGAGAGAACCAGGCGTTCAAATGACTTCATGACTTCATGACGACAGACGTAAGTGCTACAGGTCTGTAGTCGTTGAGTCCTGTGATCCTGGGCTTCTTCGGGACGGGGACAATGATGGAGGATTTGAAGCAGGCCGGGACATGGCAGGACTGCAGAGAGGAGTTGAAAATGTCACTGAACACAGGAGTAAGCTCACTGGCGCAGTGTCTCAGAGTGGCCGGAGACACGTGGTCCGGGCCAGGAGCTTTGCGGGGGTGCAGCCTCAAGAAGAGTTGTTTAATCTCTTTAGATTAAACAACTTCTGTGTGGAGTGAGAGGACAAATGCCCAAAAAAATAATAACAATTGTAAACCGCTTTGTTACCCTTGTCTGTGAAAGGCGGTATATAAATAAACATTACTTATTTACTTGGGGGCAGGGCTGATGGGTGGGTCGTTAGAGTAGTGGGGGGTGGGGGAGGGAGAGGTGTCAGGGGCAGCATCAAAGTGACTGAAAAATAAGTTCAGTTCGTCAGCTAGCTTGTGGTCGTCAGCACAGGGGGGGGCTTTGGGTTTGTAGTTGGTGATCTCCCGTAGGCCCCTCCAGACAGAATTAATAGTTACCTAATGTAACTTAAGTTCTACGAATAGGTGCGTAGTCCCTTAGGACTTCGCTAGTGGGATATCACTCGTGACCCCCAGGTCACACGCCAGAGAGATCAAAATAATTTGCTCCAATCACCAGCCACCTTCCTCTATAAATGCCCCTGCACAAGGCCGCACCCCCTCTTGAACTCTGCCAAGCCGGGCTGGCCTGATGGGCTCGTAGCTAAGGGACTACGCACCTATTCGTAGAACTTAAGTTACATTAGGTAACTATTAATTCTACGTCATGGTGCTACGTCCCTTAGGACTTCGCTAGTGGGACACAACGCGGAGGCCGTAGGAACATGTACTCCCAGCAGGCCAGCGAAGGGTGTGCTCATTGTTGTTGTTCTCTCGACCTGATAATAAAAGCAGAACATGTGTTAACAACCTCGACTTTATTAGCATATAAATATTTAATATTGTTAATCTGATCAAGTTTTTTGTAGAAAGTTTGCATTAGCAACAAATGACAGAACGCGCTGATTGGAGCTCCGCCCCCACATTCACACACGTCATTCAAACATACAGACTGAATGCCCAGTTGGTACCCTACTACTATAGTAATATTATGTGCGTTGCTACATAGACAATTCGTTTATGCTCTCATATCATGTGCGTTTGGTACCATCATAGTTACTGTCGGTGTTTTCCTCCTCTGACTAGCGGTCAGAGGCATATGCCTCCGCGTGAAGTAACACCGTGATAAAACGACAGACAAGAGCACAATGCTTGAGCAGCGTTTACTTCAAGAGGAATGATTCTTCCTCATTTGCCATCATCAGACAAATGTACATTACTTTTACATTTCTTCCATATCACAATAACACAACTAAATCCCATTTTTAACAAGAGCTTGAGTACCATAAGGGCCTATCTCCACATCTAGTGAGTTTTCGTCACAAGAGCATACACTATCCGCACACTATACACAGACCGACTAGAAAGCGACACCAAATGATCGCAACACGTCGCGGAGGACCGTTCTCAGCGCTAGCACAGTGCTCACCGCTGTTTCGTCACAGTGGGCCCACGCTCCACACACAACAGTGCTACACCCAACACAGCTAAGGCCCATCGAACATGCACGCTCCACACGACTACGGCCAGTAGAAGATAGCACCCTCGGTCGCACTTCATTAGCTCTTGCGCGCTACTCACACACAGCATACGCTCAGGCGCGCGTGCCTCGCTCACCCGCTACAATTGTGGGGACTGGAGAGCGCACCGCGAGATGGCGAGGCGACAAGACATCTAACAAGACTCTCATCCAATGCGATACCACCTCTCATCGGCAGGCCCGGCGAAAGGACACGCGACGAGACGTACTCTCTCTCATTAGACAGATGATGTACTAAAGATAGCACACAGCGCGCGACTATCCCGGATTGCACATAACTACGAGGTGCAGCATCGCTCACTTATCCTATCTGCATTCGGCGCGCGTGATCCTCTCCAAACTGTGGTCGCGCGGCCCTTCACTAAGCACTGAGACGACTCAGGCGCGCAGAGACGCCCCGCCAACCCGCGAGTGATCACGCTAGCCCTACTACTACACTACCACTACTCTTCGCCGACAGCAACAACTTCTGCTAAAGGCTCTTCTATGCGATACACAATAGGTCTGACACACAATGTAAACACGGAAAGATACACTCATCAGCACTTGACACAGGCCTCTCTCTAGGTATCAACAAAAGGCAATTGAGATCCAGCCCGGATCGCAGACCCTCCTACGTTGAAGCCACGCACGTAGAGTGTATCTCAAACAACAAGCGCTAGAACGAGCGACGCATTTAGCGTCCTGCTGCGCAGGAGTCGGTAGTAGGATCCTGCACTCTGATCTCGCGCACGCAGACACGCGCGAACGCACACTCTAGCCACAGAACTCCGACCGTATTCTGACAACGTCGATACAGCGCGCCTAGCGTACGAGACAGCGAGTGCTGTGTGGCCTCCTTCCCGTAGCACTTGTACACTCTTTAGCACAGGGGTCACCTCACTGGAGCAGATGCACTCCGGCTCGAAGCTCGCTAGTAGCAGAACCAGCTACCGAATGATCACAGACTAGTCTAGAGCCTGCGAGCGTGAGTAGGCACCGCAACACAGAACACGCGAGGATTAGGGACGTGCGACACATAAAAAACCCACTTGCCTATGGAGCAACGCATCTGTATCAAATCGTTACACGCCACCTGGAGCTCAAGTCTCTCTCTCCCCAGACGGTGGACGCTCCAGTCTTGCTCGTAGCGGAGAGAACACACACGTCCGCACTGGGATCGGGTCGCAAATGGAGTGAACGGAACCGCAGCGCCAATGAACACCGAGCTACCCAGGCGACACGTTCTCAACAATCCGTACAGTGTCGCTCCGATCATAACGAGCTGCTTCACAGCTCAGCGGGGCGTCGCCTCCATCGGTCACTAATGACCCTGCAAACAACACTAGAGAAGCTGGCGCGAACACACGCGATAGCACAACTCTAACACAACTACCAGAGCGCGAGCGCAGATTGGAATAGACACACAGGTGCGCAAACGATGATAGTGTGGTCTCGCAGGTTGTGTCTACAATCACACATGTCCCTTGCCCGAGACTCTACACCACAGAGAGCCTAGGTACAGTGCCCAGAACACCTCACATGAGGCACCACGAAAAAGAACAGTCACAACGTACAGCGTGGGAACGTCCGCCATCTCCTGCTCTTATCGCGTAAATGTGCAGTGAGCTACAAACCGCACGGACCTTCTCACTGAGTGTGCTATCGAGTGTGTCCACTGACAAAGGTAAGAGGGTTAAGAGCACAGGAAACATGAACCTTAGGAGTTGTAAAAAGCTGGCACAGTCCTGTGCGCGATAATCATATGTAGCTTCCGATCGGTCATCCGAGTCTCACTCCATGTCCTTCCCCCTCAGGAAGGGGAACCACCGGTATGCGGATCTGATCTCTGAAACCTCTCTATCTTGCCAGAGGGACCTACAACAACCGTGTGACACAATCGCCTCACGCCGATGTTCCGTGTGAGTGAAGTATAGCACAACTTCACGACACGCTGCAATAGGAGTTATCTAGAAAGCTCACGACCTGAGCACACAGCGCGACCCTTAGCTTGAGAGCCCCTGAAGGTGGCTGACATACCAGAGTCCAGCAAAAGCAGGAACGACCCACGCTAGACCAAGCATAATTGAGGCCATCACAGATATAGCGAGTGCATTGCACAAACGGCACGGCGCCGTAGACTCGCGGGACAGACGGTGCCACCTTAGAGCGGGGGATCACCTCGGTTAGTATATGTAGGGTGGAGACAGAATTCCGGAGCACTAGTGAGAGCACACTCTCGTGTCTAATTCTGGCTGGATCGAGACATACAACAAGAACGCACGAGAGAAGTGTGTGGTCGGCACATCTAAACCTCACGCACTGGAAGAGCGGGTGCCGTGCACGGACACCTGCCTGGCCAGCACTCTCTCTGCCTACAAACGTTGCATCTGGTAGAGACATTAGTCGATGCCCCCCAGCCTTCATAGCGCGATGGTCATGACAAGAGCAGAGTGGGGCGCCCCCCGAGGCAGTGCGAAAGAGCTCACTAGAGCTCATGCGAGCCTACGCCTACCTCAAGCTGGCATCCGTGACACCCCGCATCCCCTGGTGCTGATCGATGTCGCGCATGAGCCCTGCAAGAGAACAGAGGTAGAAAGAGGTAATAAGAGTGCGAGTTTCGACACCGCTCTGAGAAAGATAGGTCACATGCGTGCACACCAGAGAGAGTGCGAGGCAGAGTGCCAATACATAGGGCGACACGAGACACACAGACGACGGGGTACATAACCGAGGGAGAATCCCCATCACGTGGCCTGAGGATATTGATATTGTCAGGGATCTCGGATGTGAGAGGACAGCCTAGCATACTATAGTGTCCAGTGTTGGGATAATAGGGCTGCGAGCCAGAGGACCCCATTCACGCGGTCTGCCCGGCGCAGCACGGGCTATGACGTCTACACTGGGCGCATAGATTCAGTCAGCCAGCCGCGCCGGATGGTCAGGCGAGCGCCGATGTGGGGCAGCTTGCTCGCGCTCTCATTCAGTTGAGTGATCAGTGAGGATAATCACTGAGAGAGGCGACACAGCTCATCATGCGTCTCCACACGTTGGAAAATTACGCAACAACCTGAGGCCATAAGCTAACAGCAAAGTCTTGCTTGGCTCGAACAGGCGACCTCCTCGCCATACTCATACCTTTGATCGAAAACCAGCGTCCCGAAGAGTGTGAGATCGCTCTATTCGCATCCGTCGTGTAGGTGAGTCGAAACACTCACACAAGATGGACTGGCAAGCGACACAGCAGAATACTAGGAGCTCTCGATCCACCACTTGGTGACACCGTGCCAACGTAGATTCTCGCTCGGGTCCAAGTGAGTGAGCCGGCTAAGAATCAGCGTCTAACACTATATACTGGCGACATCCAGCGCGTGACTACTTCTTAGAGATGACCGAGGCGCCTTGACACCCATAGCTCACCCTCTGGAATCCGAGAGGTGAGAGTGATTATGCTCGGAGTGAGCTCAAGAACAGCTGGAGGTACCCACAGGCAGAGCGTTAAAGGAGGGACAAGGCAACGAGTAGGAGGCAGCAGATAGCCGCTAGACGCAACATCTCACCCTCACGAGGACGCAATATGTGCAAGAGGCAGCTCTTCAGATGTCATAGAGAGCTCTCCGGTCTAGCCTTGGACTCACCGCTGGACATACATTAGCTCTGACAACGATAGTCCCTATCTACTGGCGCAGGCACTTGACACGGGTATGATCCAGGTGGGGTAGCTAATCAGTGGTACTGATTTCGACACGTTCTGGGACAAGGGACTGCGAATGCACGACTATGAGTCACTCTGAGAGAGAACAGAGACGGTGGGAGATCAAATAGCAAGCGGTGAGACTGTTATGTGAAATTAATCACACAGGGGGTGTCGTATAGAGAGAAAGTGTGGACGCGAGGACACCGATCACTGAGGAGGGTCTAACTATGCATCCAGTGGGGCTATACCTAAACACAGCTCCCATTGGTCAATATGAATTTGAGGGGGGTGATGTGCACGATCGAGCGGAGAGGTATGGTGTTCAGACTAGAACAAAAGTGGAGCACAATTGAGAGTTTTGACCGTGTTGCGCAGCACCATCTCCACGGACATGAGTGACCGGCTGGTGTCATCTCGTGAGGGTAAGGTGGTAAGGGGTCTGGAAGTCTAGGAGAGTGTGTTCGTAGTCGCAAGGGCACGGTTAATCTCGAGTGCGATTCTAGGATTGGTCGAATAAGCTATGAGTAATGGTGAGCGGAGAGGACTAGTCAATGAGGTGCCACGAAAGAGGGCGAGTGAGACAGAAGGGGAGTACGGAAGGAACGCAGGATTGTCATCGATACAACGGGGTGGAGACGCTGTCACACGCTGCGAGTCACAACTTACGTCCACACAGGGAGTGTTCATCTATGTGTATAGCGTAATATATGCGAGCGTGGTACGAAGTGAGTGTCAAAGAGGAATGTGATCGTCGATGCCCGGGTTGTTCACGATTGTAAGATTATGACACTATTGAGCTTGCGACTCGCGAGCAGTAACCCCATAGATGCGACGCGAACGCGGTCTGCTCCACACGCACGGGTTCGGCGAGCTATAGAGGGATATCAGCGTCTGTATCACACATTCTGATGCAGGCGGGTCTCGCTGGTGCTCTCATCGCGAGGAGTATCACCTGGAGTCACACACGCGCAGATCCTGAACTAGTGTACTGAAGCACCCCGCCGTATCGCTAGCTATACTTCGTTGTAGACACAGTACGACAGTAACACACTAGATATATCAACAGGGGAGTACAGTCTCGCCGCGCCTCGAGGGGGAGCGTCCCTCGCGTATGGGTAGACTACAGATGCCACGCGAGTCGCGCCGAGCGACGCTCAACCTCGAGTCTCTAGAGGAGCGATAGTGACACACACGGCCGCTTGCCTACTGGCTGGCCTATGTCAGGCGCCGAGTGGCGCCCAGGCCCACTCACTCGTGCTCATCTGGCTAAGTGGGTGGGGGCTTTCGGAAGAATTATGGCGTGTCTCGCGCAGGATACAAACCGCCTGATGCAGACCAAGGTATCTTAGCTTCATCACACACACACCAGATCTAGCTAGTTCCTCGTCAGCACACACCAGCGGACTCCTTCTGTCGTCCAACCTAACCTGGCCAATCAGCTCATAGCTGCCAAGTACCTGGTAAAATTGCTGCCAAGTACCTGGTACGTGTGCGAGAGTGCGCGGGGAGAGGTGAAGGCGCGGTGAGAGCGAGTGGAGTGCCGAGGGTGCGCGGGAAGAGAGGCGCGGGGTGAGAGGAGCGAGGGGGGGGGGGGGGGTAGGGGGGGGGCGGGAGGGGCCGGGAGAGGGGGGGGGGGTGGGGGGGGGAGGCGGCGGAGGGGGGGTGTGGTGGGGACGGTGGGGAGGGGGGGGGGCGGAGTGGCGAGTCCAGAGTGGTGAGCGCAGGTGGTGGGAGGCGGGTGGGGAGGGTGCGGTGGGGTCGCGGGGGGGAGGAGTGGGGGGGGGGGGGGGGGGGGGTAAGGGGGACAGTGGTACTTGCGTGGTGCCGGGTGAGGAAGCGATGTGGAGCGAGGAGGTCAGGTATGAAGGAAGCAGTGGTGTGATAGCGCGCAAGCAATTGCTGCTATAGTCACTGCACAAGCTCAACGCATGGAGCAGACTCACGTAGCGCGCCCCTTGCCCTAATCGCCGCAGCGAGTAGGAGGTTAACGTACAGGACGCTGGGTCACGATCGGGGTAACACAAACGCGTGGCCGGAGCGTGCTCTGCTATGGCGTACAAGTACTCTGGTCTCCGTGGTCGTGAGGCGACAGCTGTCGCGGTATGGTGCCTGGATGCGTCGACCCACATGGTAGTTAAATCCTGTGTGGCAGGCTAACGACGCGGCAGACGTCGTATCCCAAAGATCACCATGTGAAGCGCACGCGCGCACCACGAGGAGCACAACTCGGAACGTGAGGTAGTTGCAACACATGGCAACACACTGAGAGTTGGCTAAACGCAGAGGAGGGAGCGTGAGGTGGAGATGCACATCGCCGCGAATGCTTGATGGGTACGGCCAGGGAGTTGTACAGCGCGATAGGCGCGCGCAGGGGCACCTGGGCCACTGGTCATGACGAGGGACTGACTGGGGCAATCGTGGAGGAACTAGGAATCAAGGAGTGTACAGGCAAGGGATGGGCTCACTGACGGAAGAGTCTACGACGCAGGTAGAGAACCCTAACGCATACAACGAATTAGGTCGTCCAATATGTGCTTCTAGACGGCATAGAGCGTCCATCCTGGTGTCAAGCAAGCTTGTCCGTTCGCAACCGGCTAACCGCAGTCAACTCGGGAGGCAGGGACAGGGTGGTACAGTAGACAACTGAGGGTTTGACAAAGCAATTGCAGCATCAAAAAGGCGTTACCAGATGCTGTAGACACACCTAGCGACTCGGAGAACCATAAAGTATACTTGGACGGGGCGGACAACAACAACAAGGGAAACGGAGTGGTAGGTACCTAGGGCGGAGGACTCGGTCGTCAGAGTCTGCAACCGTGCGTGTGGTGTGGCGGGGTACTCTGACAATACTAGGTGGTGTCTACACGGGGGGTGTGCATTGGTAGCTGTCCGACTCAGAGCGGGGGCGAGCGCTAACCAGAGGAGGGTAAGAGGGCAAGACTGCAACGAAAAGGGAGGCGAAAGGAGGGAACGAAATACCCGAGAGGACCTAATGGAGGTGACAACTAGCATAGGGTATAGAGGAGAGTGAGACTAAGTGATAAGGACAGAGGGAAGGAAGAGTGCACCGAGAACTGCCTTTGAAAATACCATGAGCGCAGTCGGATGCCCGTGTAGCAACTGAGACATAGAATAGCAAAGGGCGATATCCGAGCAGCTTCGATTCAAGCACAGTAGCTAGAAACGGATTTCGTAGTGAAAAGGGGTGTAGAGGCATAAAACGTACGCCTGTTACACACATGGTAACGGAGTGAGGAGCACGCATGAGTGTTCGTGTGATAGATCGTATCTAGGCAAAGAACCCAAGACTCCGGCAACACTGATGACGACATAGGGAGAGGGAAGAGAGTGGCAGCAAAGTCGAGCTTGCCGCATGAGAGACAACTGAAGAAGGGGACAGCTGGAATATAGAATGAGATCAACAATATAGGACCATAGCGTGGAGAAGATGGGTGAGACACAGACGGCAGACGAGCGAGGGACCTGACGTAGGACGAAAGTGGAACAGAGCAAACAAACAGGGGTTAAAGTACACCCCTCGGTAAGTAACGAGATATAGGGGGGTCGAATAGGCGAAAATGCGTCTACACCGAAGGGCCGATACGTCTCTCAGGACAGCTAGTATGTAACCAAAACTCCCCAGAGACAGGTAATGGGTCAGAAACCAGTATTGAGAGAAGCGGGGCTAACGGACCACAATAAGTTCGCGGATCCGTGTCAGACAGTGTAGCTGCAGACTCTCTGCCAGTCGTCCCGCTCCTCACCAACAGATAAACGTTGCAACACACGGCATCGGAGGGTGAAGAGAGATAGTCTGAGGTCTGGAGCACCAGATCTATGCGGGAGAAAACATTGCACGCTACAGATGTACCTAAGTACCACTGTATGTACCAAGCAGATTAAAAACGGCAGCTAGCGGCATGTCTCTCTCGGAACACGGACCACCGCCTCACATCAAGTACACCACGATGAGGCTGCAAGTGCGTGTCGCACCGGGCAGCAACGGCCTCGAAAAGACGCAATGAGCCATTCCGGAGGCAGCGTACCTCCTCTCTGCTGAGCAGGTAAGTACCACTACAATAAGTACCACTGTAAGTTCCTTCGAAGGCGCGGCAGTGGTGCGTGAGATAACGTGTCACTCTCCCAGGACGCCAAGACGCTACCACTGGAAGTACACGGGGGCTGTACTACACACGCACTCTATTGAAGCGATTCATCTAGCTGCCGAACAAGTACTCAGTCCAGAGTACCGCGGGAACTAGACTAGTACGCTCAACCGTTGCCGCGGCGTATAGACTGTCGCGCCGTGTGTGAAGCGAGTGCATTTCCAATACGGGCCAGTTTTCGCGGTCTACGATATGCAATATCCTCTCACTAAGCAGCTCCTCGAGTAGCAATTCGATCAGAGACAACAGAACACAATTGGATGTCCACTCCCGAGAAAGTGAGAACCCTGACACAATAGAGACAGATGTCGAACACTCACTCTGCCAAAGTGCGCGACTCTTCTCTAGTCACAGTCTCACACGCGGACAACATACAACAGGAGGTGTGCGGCCGAGGTCGCAGGGGGAGAGAGAAGTATTCTCTGTACGTAACGTAGCTAGCCACCAACACTCAGACTCCCTCTCGGCTTACAGCGACTCGTACCGTCGAGCCTCGGACTCACTATTGGACCAACAACGCCGATCGCGCGATGAACAGCGCACATCGCGGGAAAAGCGAGTGAGTAAAAGAGAAATCTATACTCACTCTGCACGCTCGACACCGACGATTAGCGGGTAAGTCTAGCGCGCTACTCTCTCAACAGAACAGATATAGGCCCCTAGTCAGAGGAATCCATACAGCATGCTCTGGCTGGACCTGCCTGTCCCAACACTACACAACACCCAGCGTACTCGTCTAGCAGCATTCACACCGGGGTGAACAGGGAAAAGAGCTACTGCGGAGACAGGCACAGCCACATCAGCTCTTCAGCGTTCTATCTATCCTCAGGTCTGGCTTCGAGATCATAATGACTCGTCCAGGAGTGACAACAACTAGTACCGTGAGTGCACATCTAGTACGCCGCGGAGCGCGACAGACGGAATCAACATTAACCCTCGGGCCACGCGATAAGGAGAGCACGGTTCTGGCGGTCCAAGAGTCCCCGCACTTACAGATGATACCCGCTAGGTCCAGTACTCAGCTCCACTGCTACAATAGAGTGAATATAGCGCGATTAGACGAGCTGCAGCGCGCACCAGTTAGCGGCTACCCTGGTGAGCAGCAGCACTAAGGTAGCCCCTGCTCCACATGACGGAAACGTAAGATTACTCTCTCAGAAGGTGGTCTCTCTCTAACTACCGCCTCTGGCTTCACCCATCCTCAAAGGATAACGCCACTATTACGCGGGGTAGAGCACGGCTGAATCTCTGTGTGCGCGAACTCTTTAGCCCCAAGTGGCAGACATCGACGATCAGACGATCTAGCTACATCCTCTGGAGGCGAGCCGCACCCACTCGCGCGGCTCTACATTTCACGCGGACGGAGGTGACACATATCAGTGTTCCCTGCGCCATCTTGTTTCGATCGCGGATGGATGAGCGCTGTTCTCTACGTAGCGGTACTACGCCGTAACACATACGCACTGCCGGCACCAAACTGTTGCAATGCTGGGTAGCGCCCCGGTCCTCTCGGAGAGTACCCCACACTGTAGCGTTCTTACTCTCGGAGGCTCGTGCTCTAGCGAGTACCGGACACACATAGACGGTCTACGCTCCATCGACACCAGTCAACTACCTGCTGGAGACACTTGTGACGAAGCATACCAGTCTATGCACTCCAGGGACTGCTGGGCCCCTCTCTGAGAGTAGCGCGCGCATCGCTACAACCATATAGTTCTCTTATCACAGGGAGACCGGTGTGAAAGACGACGACTTGACCACTGAAAGGGAGGCCCTGTCCACGCTCTGCGTAGTGACGTAAAACGGAGGGTGAGACAAATTCACAGCCACGAAACGAGTAAGCTGGTCTCACGCCCCACCTCACAAGAGAGCCAAAAGTGCTCGAGTAGCGTGCATAAGGCACAGGAGTGAGTCTCATCACGCACCTATCCGCCCCACGCGACGACATATAGGTCAGAACAAAACAGCAGACATGTCACACATCACCTCGTTGTGCATACAGTCTATCCAGCCGAGCGGTGAGGGCGTTGTGCTGTGGGGCAGACGTGTGTAGCTACACCTGCCTTAGAGCCTAGGCGACGCCGGCTTATTCGCGCTCGAACTAACAGCTGCTTCCCCGTGTTGAGACACCTGGTGTGAACTCTAGGCGGAGCGTCGGGCGACCTGAGCAGCGAGCAGATGATCCAATGATCCGGAGACCCACTTCCTGGACAACGCGAACAGACGTTGTGGTGTGTACTCCAGAGTTCAGGCGCCAAGTTGGTTCCATCCATCGTCAGCGTGCGTGAAGGAGAACTACGTGGCGACGTACACGGTATGTTCCAGACGCCCGTGTGTATAGGCTGTGCAAGTACATATTATACACGACTACCTGTTGCTACTGGAGGTTAACGCTGGTTCTTATATAGCTGCGGTCGCACGAGTCGCGGAGGATCAGTAAAGCGTGAATAGCAGTTGCCGCACGTTCCCGCGGGTGAGCTATATGAGCTAACTCATATCCATAGATAGGGTATTTAGCCTCACGGTCGAGCCAGATGCCGTCTGTAACAGGCGATTGCGGAGTCGAGTCGTGTCATATCTATGTACGAGAACAATCACTCCGCCTAGTGTCGCCCACTTGGGGTGGGCTTCTTGAGATGCTGACAATAACGGCGGTGTCCTTCCCCCGCTTGTGGAGTAGCCTCATGATGTCCTATGCCAAATGTGGTGGATGTCGCACAGCGTAGAAAGTCCACGAGATACGATCACGATAGACCTTGTAGGTGAGAAACAAACAGAAAATCGCGTAATTCAGCGTTCTGCTGAGGAAGCGGTTCGTCATCCGGCACCCGGATTATGCTCAGCACAGACACCGCCGGCTAGATTATAGACCACCCGTCCGTAGACCGTCGCGAGCTCTAACATGTACTGGGACACACGGTCGCGGAGGGACCGGACCCAGAGAGGTCCGCCCCGATACTATGGACGAGCCGAAGGAGGCTGCCCCGAACGGCCAGGCGGGCCGCGCGCGTGACCGTGCTCCGAGTATGTTCGCAGCCGTGCCCAGATGAGATACAACAAGCGGGGCAGACCGGTGCGGTAAAGAGGGATTCTGCCTCTATAGAGGAGCGAGCGGAGGTCAGGGAGAGGCGCACTCTTTGTGCCTCCTTGGAGCCCCTCTGTAGCTCGCTGTCCTTAGACCCCCTGACCGGACGGGAGATAGCACCGGTAGACCTAGCAGCTATCAGAGTGGCGGCCCCAGCCTGTGCGGCGCCGAACGCTCATGAGTTAGAGTAGTGCGCGCCATGACACGCGATCTCGTGCGTTGGAGTAGGCGCGCTCCGCAGTCAATAGAGTCGTAGTCAAAGAGTATGAGCCCCTTATCTACCGAAAGGATCACCCGTAGGCGGTCGGAGAACCAGGCAGGTACGGGGTAGGGGGGTTTACCCGGAAATGACCTATGCATGAGAGCTCACTTCATATCTGGCGCACTCTGTGGCGATGTGAGAGGGCCACATCTCAACGCCCGTGAGCAACAGCCAGTAACGGTAAATTGTGTTTATATAGAGAGCAGCGAAAGTATTAATCTACGCCGCGAAAACAGGCGACGGCCAGTTCAGCTAGAACATGCTCCTCGTATGTTCACAAACACTCTACACGCTCGATGAATGAGCTAGCGCGGGTTCAGCATCTAAGCACCAGCTGACTAGCACACCAGAAAGAACTCACGTCTAGTACTTAATAGTTAGTTACCAAACACGTAACAGCTATATAAATTAAGATCCTACATATGCTAGAGGAAAAGTACATGACCGACAGACTAAGTCACAACCCGTCACAGGGATGTTCTTCAAGACACATCAGCGGCTACAACGCGATCATGATTCGAGAGGGGGGTCACCTGCTACCTGGAGGAGCCTTCTGTATAATGGCAGCTGGCGGAGCAAGAAGGAACAGTCACACATGTTTAGAAACAGTCTGTCTGCAGGTGGTCAGGACAACCGAAGTCTCGTTAACGGAGAGGGCGTGACTAGGAGGTCACCGCCGAAACCGTTGTGTACGTCGATCGTTGCCCCCGCTTAGATAGTCAAGACGAAGAGTCCTGCCGAGATAGAGGATGAGAGTGCATCTGGACGTCATGACGACAATGGAACACTGTGCGCTGAACGTGCCAATCCGCGATATCGCGGATCGTGCCCGACAGGGACCCATGTGCGGCAAAGGGCACACTGCTGGAAGGGAAAGGGGGTGTGGGAGTAGGATTGGGGGATGTTGTGGGAAAATACAGGGCAATGTAGGAGGTCGACACGAGAAACACACTGAGGGGTGGGGATTGCGATCTGACACGGGTGTAGGCAGTGTGTAGGGTCGAGAGATCATCAAGGAGTAAGGGCGTGTTCGATAGAGGCTTACAGAGCTCTAACCTTCTCAACCTATGAATACAAGTAAAAAAACATGGTGGAGGCAAATATTCCTTAAAAACGGGCCACAGGTGTGAGTCACCGAGTAATAAGACATGGGCGAGTATGCTACCTGCAGTGGACAGGCTCGACGTAAAAACGACACAACTCTGCACGAGTAGATGCACTAGTTTTACTGTTCGGTAGTGGCTGGGAGGACGCATTATGATATTACTGGCAATGCACGCACCGCGACAGACGGACGCACATGATACTCTTGTGAGAGGGAGGAGAGTAGTATATCGAGCTTTCGACGGATGGCGTGCTAAACACTGGTGGCGTGCCCTGACGAATCACAGTAGTGCAGAGACAATCAACCGGAGCCAGATAAGCGGGATCGAACATGGCGGACAATTACGAGTGGAGCGACTTCACTAGATTAGATGGATCTCGATCCTCGAGCCATGAGATAGAACTTCAATCTGGCTCTAAAGTATCAATGACTACGACAGGTAAACACCAGAGGCGCTAGGGAGGCGTCAACTCCCAGATGATAAAATCGTACGTACACTCTGCACTTGCAGTGAGAGTCTCTAGGGCACTACATATTCGATCGTATCGGGGAGTAGGTCGTCTATTCTATTCTAGGTGCACGTGAGGTTCCGGGATGAAGTTTGTGAATAAAAAAGCGGTTGATGTCGGAACCTTGTCACAAACGCTAGGGGGCACCAAAATGGCGGGCGATGACGTAGGAGAAGGTATCTCACAGCATGGCAGCAGCAGTCTTACTTGGGAACCTGCTAGGAAGTTGCCTGGCTCGGAACATGGCATAAACATATGTTCCATCCGTTTTGTACATAATAGTGTGAAACTCTTTTAACCTTTTGCGTCGTGCTCTTATGTGGTGAGCGAAGGCAGGGACTCAGTATTGATGCATGGGACGGCAAACTATACCCAGACGACCGTCCTTGAGCTAGGTCTAAGCGTAAATCACCACACTCTCACAAAACATGGCTAACCCTCTTTCTAGAATCCGGATCGTATATGCCTTGGTATGGACCTTTGTCTCACGAGTGTGTCCCGGCTCTCGCAGTCTCACGTAAGTCGCCATTTATGCCTTGACACGCTTAGAGTCTACGCGCACCAAACGTGGTAGAGCAACATCTAAGTGAGCGAGAGAGTGAGATCCATTAATAACATGCAGAATCCACAGAACCTCACAAGACGAGATGAAGGATTTAACACTATCTCTATATTGTACATCTAATATCATGAGTCGCGCAAAACCTAGCTAGCGCGCGTAAGTTCGCAAAACTGGTCAGAGTCAGACTTACTTGGAGAGGCATCCTTCTCACGAGATACGCAAGTACATTATCTAAAAGGCTACAGACGGTTATCAGAATACGGCAGGTAACATAGGTGAGTTGGATCTAGCTCCACCTTGTTCAACTAGGGAGGCGCGTAATATGGTTACACAATTGTATTACGAGAGTCGTTCGGCGTGGAGAGAGAAACGAAAGGACAGCATCAAATTCACTCAGAGGTGAGAACCTCGACTAACATATGCGACGAGCGTGGGATAGACACTATGATGTGGTACACAAAACTGTGGCACCGGTATCACGAAGCACTAGGTGGCCTAGGCTTATGCTTTGACGCGCAACTAGATAAGATATGCCACACAACGTAGAGCGATAGATAGAGTCTAGCTGAAGCATTCTAGGTCTCCCACTAGGATGTCTGGCGAGGAATCGGGACAGAGACGGAGCGTGGTGGGCCAAACGCTGAAGGGTGGAGGTGAAGGACGTCTCAGCACACGCATCCACTACGGGACCGCTAGTACAGAGTGCATGTATGCATCGATTTGCACGGTGCGCCCTCACTGGTAGAATTAAGATGACGTGGCAGCTCGATCGAGCCCTAGTCTAAGAAGACCAACTCCTAATACAAGAGAGTGGGTCGGTGCGAGCGAGACGACACAGACATACGGTCACACATTATATCGGTGCACTTGGGTGGACTGCGGATCGGGAATGTGTGTCTAAGATGGACAGTCACAGATCCAGACCAGTCGTGACACATTCGAGAGAACAGAGGAACGACGATCCAATAGCATAGTTCGAGTGGCGCCACTCGTGGGGCGTGGACGGAGCATACGGCTAGAGGCCGTGTCTAACTCCCTGTGAGCGATAAGAATATAGGTGTCGTGGTCTCAGAGGTGGAGAGTCGAACGCGCTGAGCAGCGAGATGATCATTAGGGCACACGCACTACCCACTGGTCACGCTAGAAGGCAGGTGAGACCCTAGATCATCAGGGATGATCACTCTGTAAACAATATCCCGTCGATCACCGTAGCG
Source organism: Knipowitschia caucasica (assembly GCA_964034765.1). NCBI lineage: Eukaryota > Metazoa > Chordata > Actinopteri > Gobiiformes > Gobiidae > Knipowitschia > Knipowitschia caucasica. The sequence goes on along the minus strand of OZ035824.1, from coordinate 16,396,113 downwards.
TGAGAGATTCTATAGATCGCTATCTGCTTACGGTAGAGAGTTAGTACAATGAATATCACATCGCTAACACTGGTGATACATATATGGAAGAAGAAGCGAAGACACAAATGCTAACACCTATTTACAGGTTACAAGTAGAGAAAGCTGCCTCACACGAAGCAGTTGCAGTTAGTCGATGAACCGAGAGACTCATGAGGCGACATATGATGACTACCTGTTTAAAGGACGAGAGGCGCAGCTCTAGACGAACGCTGATAGGAGTGTAGAGAGCTCTGCAGATCTGAGGCACTATTATATGATGAGGAGGAGTCATGGCAGGCGTACAGTACGACGAGGATAACGATATGGAGGTAACACACACAGCTGTGATCGATTAACTATGATGTTACATCGTGCGACGAGAGTATTAACGGTTATCATAGAGTGAATATTCATGGATACACAATAGAGAGTTACTGAACGTCAACTACTACAAGTCACGGCATTTAGATTCACCACGCGACAGAGTAAGCGCATGATAATCTTAACTGAAGAAGATGAGGAGTGACACTTGTCTAGGGGTTGGAGGGCGAACAGAGTTACTCGGAGAGGGTATCAAGCACAAGAGAGGGGTGAAGACTTACGATACTGATCTGAGTGCTCCAATCGACAGGAACGGGAGGAGTGGACGTTATGTAGTCTATACCGACCACCGTTCAGACGTTGCGAGTGAGAGAGACACAGCGAGGTAGTGGAAGACGGAGTGTCACGGTAATGTACAGTGTAGACGATAGATTACCAACAAAACTCGCGACATCTAATAAAGAGGGTGAAGAGCGCCTAGTTAGCGAGGACATTAAGCATAATCACTATGCAGGAACAGCGGGTCCTCTTGCGCTCTCAGAGTGTTAGAGAACGAGGTCTATACAGACAGCAGAAGCATGAGCATTGAGTCGAATTTCGTGAGGAGAGACATAAACACTTACTCATCCTAAGAAGCGTGAGCTCGAGAGAGACGACTGCAGCAACAGTAACTGCTAGGACGGGCGCGACCGTAGGCGTGGGGGATCATAACATAGGGTGTAGGCCGGAGGAGGCGTGGGAGAGTACAACGTGGCGGTAGCTGGGTCGAGAGGATCATGTCGAGATCTACAGCAAAGGTTGTCTGTAGAGGTTAAGACAGACATGTAGGTCACACAATTGACGATTCATGACACAGAAGGTAGTACACACAGCGCGTTCACGGACAGGGTCTATAGAGTTGCATGGAGGGTGAGTAGTGAAGCTACAGTTGAGTGACGTGCACTAGTATAGGGGGTGGATATCTGGATCTGCGACTGACAGAGCAAATCAGACTAGGATATCTTCGACGGGATGTAGAAGTCAATATGATTGATGTTTAGTGGTCCGCATGATAGGGCGATACACAGAGACACACACTAACGTGTCCACACAGATCTTTGGGTCGGACTATGTCGAGGGGTATGTACGTCCGACTGGTTGAGATTGACGCCACGGATACATAGCAAATGGGACGATAGTCAGGGTATTGTGGTCATAACAATCAGAGCGGACTGCTATTCATGGCAGAAAGAGAGCGGTTACGTAGCACCATATGACCACGTTAACTGTATTCAGAGGTGTGTCTAACACATCATCACTAGGTAGACATAGAGTCAAGGTGGTCAACATCAGAACTACAGAGGGACAATAGAGTAGAGTAGCGCCGGTCGAAGGCGACACAAGTGAGTACATGTAGGAGTACCTGCTTAGGGTAGAGCTACTATGTGGCACGGATCTATCGTCTTAATCGGTGACGTAAAAGGTTGAGTGGGTCGTTAAGAGAGGAACAGAGTGTGGTAGATAGTACGGAGTACACAACAGACCTAGTAATGCTATGCGGCACGGTGAGAGCAGGACACACATGTGGCACATGAAGCTAATCTGTATATGTAGAGCACATATACATAGTCTGACTGAGTGTAGAACACACAACGATTGTGTGACATCAAGATGAAATTGATAGACTACAGAGAACAAATACGTGTGTGACACATAGAGACAACTACGGCATACTCACGCGAATAGTAGAGGAGGAAGACGCGACCACGGAAAGAGAGGTGGTGAGTACACACAGGTAATTGGACTGGGCGTTGAGACACCGGCACGGCGTCAGGCAGTGGGTGATGTGTAGACGGTGCTATCTGCACATAGACAGGAATCATGATAGAAGACATTACTTCACCAGTGCGGGTGTGTTGTGAGATACTGTGGAGTGAGACGAGTGGGAATGGGAGGACGATTCGTTCGATATGTGGGAGCTCTTGTGTTAATAGCGTGTGTTAGAGGGATACAGTAGCTGGATGCACGTGAGGTCAAGGTGTTGAACTCGGGATGATCGAGGAGCACATTCTGTTAGCGATGTCGTATTATCTTGCGATGACGAGATGAACCTGGTGTGACGGTAGGTGTGACTACGAGATGTGGATGTACATTTGTGGTGTAGGCGAGGTGAGTACGGAGTGAGAGGGAGGTAGCATGCATAATAGACCAATCAAATAAGACAGATCTGAGGTAGGAGGATCGTACGGGGGAGATAGTGGATATACGATTGGGATGTGGGATTGCATGGGTCACGATTGGTTCAGACAGTAGTGAGTGTCATTGGAGATTAGATTTTGGGGGACTAGGCGGTTTGATTCTGTAGTGTGGCGGGTCTCTATAGGTGCGGGCCGCGGTCTCAGGTGACATGAAGGGAGTAGGTTGTTGCACCTTAAGGACACTAGATGTGTGCTGACGGTGTATAGATATTGGAATCTACCTAGGAGTGGCGCATCTCAGACACAGCATTCGGGCTACTATAGGTGAGGATGTGTAAACTTTCAGCGGCTCGTAGTGAATGGTAGTTATGTACATTAGAGGTCACACATCACAAAGGTGACGCTGTACATCACGCGCAAGCAGTGACTGTCGGTGGTAAGAGGAGTTTAGTTAGCAGGATTGAGAACTGCGGACAATGCATCTGCGGCGCATAGACGTCGCGAGGCACAGATTGGAAACACAAGTAACACAGAAGATCATGTCGGTGTAGGTAGTAGGGACGTCTCATAGCGTCACGTTACCGAGTCAGTGGATTTGAGGATAGAGTCTGGGGTGTGATATACATCTTTGGAGTGGTGTGATAAGTGTGACATAGTGTACGATGTGTTGTCGTAGAATGGTAAAGGCGTACACAGAGGTGAGAGTTGACTCGAGGTTGTGGGGGGGTGCAGATAGTGGTTGGATGCACAGAGGGAACACACAGATAACAATGGGGATCACGGTAACACATGAACATATAGGATAGTGAGAACAGAGAGATGACAGGGGACGAATGGATCTATAGCGTATGCACACAGACATAGTGGGGGACGGGAGTAGGTTATAGATAAATAGAGAGACGATCTTGCTGTCACTCATCTCACTTTGGGTGGAAGAACAGTGGTGCGAACGGTCTTGTGAGAGTGAACAAGAGAGCTGGCAAATGTGAAGTGACAGAACATGAGAGAAAAAAGGGATAGGCAAGGGGACATCATGAAAACTAGAGTCAATAAGACGAGAGGCGTGACTATATTCATAGTTTGGGGTAAGCGGCTGGTAGAGCTGGTCACGTAACAGACAATCTTGTGTCGGAGAGGTCGAGAATGGAGCACAGGGATTTGACTTTTGGCACGCGAGTGTTAGTAGGCCGACGCTCGATAGATCTGTGGAGGGTGGAGAACAAGTAGTCAGGTTACAGAATAGGGATAGACACAGATACAACGAATGAGTAGGGAGCGAGACGGTGACACTTATACATAGATGGTATGGAGTTACACAAACGACACAAGGTAGAACACACAACAGGATATAACTGACATGTGTATGATCTGGGATCTGTCTATTTTATCCAATAGAGCAGAGTGTCTCTGAACTGGCGTGGGTCGGTGTGGAGGGTGGCAATACTTAGTTGTGTTAGACAATGACACTCCGTAGGATTGTGTGGACGACTACGAGACTGAGATGGAAATTGCAAGGTATTAGGACAGTTGTTAATACAAGATACGGGATAGGTTTATCGTATGGTCAAGTGAGGCAATCTGACTAGCAAAATAAGACAGTGGGTACAGTAAACAGAAGAGTATACAGAGGAATTTAGAAATCTACTGTGAGGGTATAATTATGAGGGAGATAATAATTATTTAGAAGACAAAGCATTGAAGCGAAGGGGACAACATCGCAAAAACACGGCACAAAGACAGCGTTAACAACAGGAGGTACGTCCCGTGTATTTTGTACACAACAGACTCACACGTGAACATATACGTAACTTTTTCACACTGACAATGGGTACGAGGCAGAAACTGCAACACAGTCTCAGGAGTTCGACCCCGATCCAGCGCAGTCCGACTACTAGGTCACAAGTTCAACTAAACGTATTCAGGGCAAAGCATCAAAAAAAACACACAAATCCCCACAAACATCGGCAGGATAATGTATCATCAGCGTGAGTAATGTTCTGTTTTTCTACCTGTGATCAATAGGTTGCTGTGCTAACGCTATATTAACATGAGCTTTGCCATGTCCTCCTGCTGTTATTTCTCCCTGCTCTTTGAGCACCACAGTTTTAACCTCACACAGACTTTATGCCTCCATGTGCTCTTCTCTTCACACCGCGTTTGTAAAACTATAATGGTAAACACTTACATTAGGGGCCGGTAAGTCCATGGTAATACAGTGGTACTTCTAGGGTACGATTGTGGGACTAACAGAAAGAGGTACTTACATGGTACTTACAGAGGTACTTACAGGGTACTTATTGTGGGTACTTACAGAGGTTCTTACAGTGGTACTTATGTGGTACTTTACAGTGGTACTTAGGTACATTAGGTGGTGACTTACAGAGTACTTACAGTGTTACTTAATGTGGTACTTACAGAGGTAACTTACAGTGGTACTTATTGTGGTACATACAGTGGTACTTCCTAGGTACTTATTGTGGACTTACAGAGGTACTTACAGTGGTACTTATGTGGTACTTACAGGAGGTACTTAACAGCGTGGTACTTACAGAGGGTACTTATGGGGTACGTACAGAGGTACTTACAGTGGTACTTATTGTGGTACTACAGAGGTACTTCTAGGAACTATTGTGGTACTTAAGAGGTACAATACAGTGGAACTTATTTGGTACTTACAGAGGTACTTACAGTGGTACATATTGTGGTACTTACAGCGGTACTGGTACTTACAGTGGTACTTCTAGTGGTACTTATTGTGGTACTTACAGAGTGGTACTTACAGTGGTACTTATTGTGGTACTTACAGAGGTAACTTACAGTGTACTTATTGTGGTACTTACAGAGGTACTTACAGTGGTACTTATTGTGGTATACTTACAGTGGTACTTCTAGGTACTTATTGTGGTACTTAGAGAGGTACTTACAGTGGTACTTATTGTGGTACTTACAGAGGTACTTACAGTGGTACTTATTGTGGTACTTATTGTTACTTAGGGCTACTTACAGAGGTACTTACAGTGGTACTTATTGTGGTACTTACAGAGGTACTTACAGTGTACTTATTGTGGTACTTACAGAGGTACTTATTGTGGGGTACTTACAGAGGGTACTTACAGTGGTACTTCTAGGTACTTATTGTACTAGATACACTGTAACTTAGGAATAATGCTGTAGTATCCTTGAATTATATGTAGTAAATGTGGTACTTCTACATACATACATACAAAGGTCATTTGTAGGATTGTTTGACTATAAAACATAAAACAACATTATGTAAAACAAACGTCTTTATTAATATGGAATAAGTAGCACAGAAAGGACAGTATAAAATACATTTAATGATATTTCAAAACAAGTTTCAAGGACAAGGGAAAACACTGCAAAAACTAGGTACCCAACCCAAGTAACAAGAATTACACATTAACACACCAGTAAGACTTGGCAGCGAAGTACCAGGTACTTGCAGCAAGTACCAGGTACTTGGCAAGCATAGTACCAGTACATGGCAAGCAAGTACCAGGTACTTGGCAGCAAGTACCAGGTCTAAACTACCAGGTGGCAGCAGGTACTTGGCAGCAGTTACCAGGTACTTGGCAGCAAGTACCAGGTACTTGGCAGCAAGTACCAGGTACTGGCAGCAGGTACTTGCAGCAAGTACCAGGTACTTGGCAGCAAGTACCAGGGCAGCAAGTACCAGGTACATGGCAGCAAAGTACCAGGTAACTTGGCAGCAAGTACCAGGTACTATGGCAGCAACTGTACCAGGTACTTTGGCAGCAAGTACCAGTGTACTTGCCGCAAGTACCAGTACTTGGCAGCAAGTACCAGGTACTTGGCCGCAAGTACAAGGTACTTGGCAGCAAGTACCAGTACTTGGCAGCAAGTACCAGGTACTTGGCAGCAAGTACCAGGTACTTGGCAGCAAGTACCAGGTACTTGGCAGCAAGTACCAGGTACTTGGCAGCAAGTACCAGGTACTTGGCAGCAAGTACCAGGTACTTGGCAGCAAGTACCAGGTACCAAGTACCAGGTACTTGGCAGCAAGTACCAGGTACTTGGCAGCAAGTACCAGGTACTTGGCAGCAAGTACCAGGTACTTGGCAGCAAGTACCAGGTACTTGGCAGCAAGTACCAGGTACTTGGCAGCAAGTACCAGGTACTTGGCAGCAAGTACCAGGTACTTGGCAGCAAGTACCAGGTACTTAACAGCAAGTACCAGGTACTTAACAGCAAGTACCAGGTACTTAACAGCAAGTACCAGGTACTTAGCAGCAAGTACTAGGTACTTACCATAGGAACTGGCCCATAATAAGACAAATTACTTTAACATACGTACTAGTGATAACACCAGTAATTATACAGTAAGTACCAGGTAATTACCATAGGGACTGGCCCATAATAAGACAAAGGACTTTAACATAAGTACCAGTGATAATACCAGTAATTATACAGTAAGTACCAGGTAATTACCATAGGAACTGGCCCATAATAAGACAAAGGACTTTAACATAAGTACCAGTGATAACACCAGTAATTATACAGTAAGTACCAGGTAATTACCATAGGGACTGGCCCATAATAAGACAAAGGACTTTAACATAAGTACCAGTGATAATACCAGTAATTATACAGCAAGTACCAGGTACTTACCGGTAAGTACCATGTACTTACCATAGGAACTGGCCCATATTAAGACAAATAACTTCAATACAAGTACTTATGATAACACCAGTAATTATACAGCAAGTACCAGGTACTTACCATAGTACTGGCCCATATTAAGACAAAGGACTTTAACAAATTTGACCAGCATCTAGTGTGTGTATCCATTATTTTAAACCGACATGCAAACACAAACATGGTGTAAAAGGATAGTTGAATAGTTGTGAGCCCACAACGGTGTAGACTTTGGTTCAGTTTTAGTAAATTTGCCAAGTTCACATCTCTGATGAGCATAAATCACATCAAAAGCACACAATGACCACACGCCTCGCTGACCGCGATTGCTCATAAAAGCGAGCGCAGAGCACGCACGGGGACATGAGCACCTACCTGGTCAGTTAAGCCTCCACCAAACGGTAAATTATAGCTATCCGTTACCTTTATAGGTTGGCTTGCACTCACATTTCATGCCGCTATTGTCCAATACTAATTATCATTGGAAAACCTACATTAGATTCGGTGCTCATGTCTCATGCACAGGTGCGCTGCGTCAATGCAACTTTGTAGCGTAGGCTGATGCATTAGCCCGCTGCCCATCACTACTTCATGAATCCAAGCGGCAATAAAGGTAAACATGCAATTTAGTGTATTGGCCTACTGTCCGTGGCTCAACCAGTGCAGTTTATGCCCTCCCCCCTCCTGTTTTTATATTGCAGAATTAGATGAGTCATGTGAATTATATTTTCCCACGTCAAAATGGTGAATTTCCATGAAAGGCGACAGATTTGCATGCATGTTTGATGCATGCTCTGTCTGATTCTTCTGCTTTTGATGACTGTTGTCAGCCAGGGGAAAAGAGCACTGGCTTGTGGACTTTAGAAAACCATTCAGTCATCATTCTTCACTCCACCGCCATGGCATTGTTCAAAGTTTGCCTCTGCAAGAAAAAGGTAAAATACATGTTGAAAAATTATTAGCCAGGACTGTACAGTGTTTCCCACACATAGACTAATCTGTGGCGCACCGCCACAGATTAGAGACCGCCCGCCACAAATTGCGTTTCGTATTATTATATATATATTTTTTTTGTTACGCTATTTAAAACATGCATCGTCTAGTGCCGCCGCAGCGGTCAATTTGACAGCGGGGAGGGGGGTTTAAAATGTGGCGGCCCTTCGTAACTCTCACTCAAGCTACGCGTCTCTCCCACATACAGAGACCTACACACACACAGCCCCTCCCCTTCGTGCACACCGCGTGTCTCCGTCTCCATCAGCGATCATCGCTGTAAGCAGCTGTGTCTATTAATTTACCGCGGTAAAGTGGCCCGCATCTTTCAGCTCTATGAACATGCGGCCCGCATCGGGGAAAAGACGGTGCGCGTTTTGTTGAGAACTTACGGTAACAGCGGAACGTCCTTTCGGAGTCACCCATTTTTATCGAACAGAAAGCGCGCTGGGGTCTGGGAGACACGTTTTTGTGATTAAAACCTTATAGAGATGCCACCCGGCACACATAGCACCAGCCCCCTACGATTCCTCCTGCAGATTGTGAGTCCTCAGGAGGATAGCCACTCTATTGTTTACATGTATAAAGTACACAATTTGGTCCGCTAGTGCAATTTTCAAGTATTGTAACTATTTACTGGAATAAGGTGTGCGACTAATTTCACTTGACTCATGACCTTATTATTGCCCTCTGCCACTGTACCAAAGACCAGAAACTTTTACTGTAGAAATATTGAGAAATATTGAGGTAAAGTAGCCATTTTGGTCCAAAATACCTCCAAAATAGTCAAAACATGTCACTTTTGATCTACTGTAACTTTTTACTGTAAAAAGGTGTGCGACTAATTTCACTGGATTCATGACCTCAAGATTGTCCTCTACCACTGTACCAAAGACCAGACACTTTTACTGTAGAAATATTGAGAAATATTGATTTAAAGTAGCCATTTTGGTCCAAAATAGCCTAAAAATGGTCAAAACATGTCACATTTGATCTACTGTAACTTTTCACTGTAAAAAGGTGTGCAACTGATTTCACTGGATTCATGACCTCAACATTGCCTTCTACCACTGTACCAAAGACCAGACACTTTTACTGTAGAAATATTGAGAAATATTGAGGTAAAGTAGCCATTTTGGTCCAAAATACCTCCAAAATAGTCAAAACATGTCACTTTTGATCTACTGTAACTTTTTACTGTAAAAAGGTGTGCGACTAATTTCACTGGATTCACGATCTCAAGATTTTCCTCTAGCACTGTACCCACTCCCCCCCCCCCCCCCCCCCCCCCGCCGACGACCACCACACATTGCCTTCAAACCTGTGGGAAACACTGCTGTAGCCAAGATTTTACAAATACTAAGGTTCAGTTCCTGTGCTCATTAAACATTTACCTTTACCTACAATAAATAAATCCATGGCTACAACCATGCATTTATTAACAGCATGTGGACATCATTATTACTTACTTTTTTTTGTGCTCGTTGTTGTTCTCTCGACCTGATAATTAAAAGCAGAACATGTGTTAACAACCTCGACTTTATTAGCATATTAATATTTAATATTGTTAATCTGATCAAGTTTTTTAGAAAGTTTGCATTAGCGACAATGACAGAACGCGCTGAGCATTCTGAGGCCTACTTTTGTAAAGTGTCCTGACTGGTTCATTGGCCCACATTCACACGCGGTCTTTCAAACACAGACTGAAGCCAGTTGGGTAACACTACTACTATAGTAATATTATGTGCGTTGCTACATAGACAATTCGTTTATGCTCTCATATCATTGTGCTTTTGGTACAATCATAGTTACTGTCTGGTGTTGCTCCTCTGACTAGCGGTTCAGAGGGCATATGCCTCCGTGAAGTAACACCTGTGATAAAAAGTACAGACAAGAGCACATGTGTTGAGCTGCGTTTACTTCAAGAGGATTGATTCTTCCTCATTTGCAATCAATCAGAAAATGTACATTTACTTTTACATTTTTTTCCATATCCACAATAACACGAACTAAATCCATTTTTAACAAGAGCTTTTACATTAAATTAATTACTGTTTTTTAATATTTGAATTTACAAAAAAAAACAAAGAAATAGTCTCAATTATTCTCGGTGCTTGTGTACTAATTTAAATGTCCACAAGGTGGCACCAGACTCAGAACTGGACCATGTGCTTTTTTGCACTTACAATACTGTCTACTGATAATTGTTTAAACAATCAAACTCAACAAAACAGTATTACATGAAATAAGTTTCATAAATGTTCACAAATGCCACTACTCATGTGGTTCTTGTACCATAAAGTGGTGGGGTTCAAGTTTATCCACGTCGCAATTTCCCTACCATGACCATTAGCTTCGCAAGTTAGCATAAAAAAAAACGAGACACATATTCACACAAACCATCACACAAACTTCACTCTACACATTACCACGGTTCACAATACACTCCTAAGACACCTGATAACTCTAACAATTGGCATCAACATGTGTTTTTAACGTTTTACCAACCTGTGATAAAAAGTACAAGAGCACATGCGTTGAGCTGCGTTTACTTCAAGAGGATTGATTCTTCCTCTGCAGCGCTCAGTCTACTTTCTACCCACTCTGCGCGATATGCGCCAACTACTGGTCACGGGAGGAACTGCACTTAAAACAATATAGAGATTGTAGTAATCACATGAATAGCTACTAAACAAACAAAAATAAAGTTCTCAATAACAAAATAAAAATGAGGGGTGCCTGTTAATCATTTTGCTCTATTTCCAAGCCTCTACACTCTCCCCCACTTAATTTAAATGTCTCCTGTTAAGTACCTGGTACTTGCTGTTAAGTACCTGGTACTTGCTGTTAAGTACCTGGTACTTGCTGGTAAGTACCTGGTACTTGCTGGTAAGTACATGGTATACTATATAATTACTGGTATTATCACTAGTACTTATGGGTAAGTCCTTTGTCTTATTATGGGCCAGTTCCTATGGTAAGTACCTGGTACTTGCTGTATAATTACTGGTGTTATCACTGGTACTTATGGTGAAGTCTTTGACATATTACCAAGTCATTTGTATGTGGCCAAGTCCTTTGTCTGTGGCTAGTACCAGGTACTACCTGGTACTTACTGTGCTGCCAAGTACCTGGTACTTGCTGCCAAGTACCTGGTACTTGCTGCCAAGTACCTGGTACTTGCTGCCAAGTACCTGGTACTTGCTGCCAAGTCTTACTGGTGTGTTAATGTGTAATTCTTGTTACTTGGGTTGGGTACCTAGTTCTTGCAATGTTTCCCTTGTCCTTGAAACTTGTTTTGAAATATGCATTAAATGTATTTATACTGTCCTTTCTGTGCTACTTATTCCATATTAATAAAGACGTTTGTTTTACATAATGTTGTTTTATGTTTTATAGTCAAACAATCCTACAAATGACCTCTGTATGTATGTATGTATGTAGAAGTACCACATTTACTACATAGGAATAATGCTGTAGTATCCTTGAATTACTAAGTTACAGCTGTATCTAGAATTATCACAATAAGTACCTAGAAGTACCACTGTAAGTACCTCTGTAAGTACCACAATAAGTACCTCTGTAAGTACCACTGTAAGTACCACTATAAGTACCACTGTAAGTACCTCTGTAAGTACCACAATAAGTACCACTGTAAGTACCTCTGTAAGTACCACAATAAGTACCACTGTAAGTACCTCTGTAAGTACCACAATAAGTACCACTGTAAGTACCACTGTAAGTACCACAATAAGTACCACTGTAAGTACCTCTGTAAGTACCACAATAAGTACCACTGTAAGTACCTCTGTAAGTACCACAATAAGTACCACTGTAAGTACCTCTGTAAGTACCACAATAAGTACCTAGAAGTACCACTGTAAGTACGACAGTAAGTACCTCTGTAAGTACCACAATAAGTACCACTGTAAGTACCTCTGTAAGTACCACAATAAGTACCACTGTAAGTACCTCTGTAAGTACCACAATAAGTACCTAGAAGTACCACTGTAAGTACCATGGACTTACCGGCCCGTAATGTAAAGTGTTACCAGTATTATCCTAATAGTAGCTAATTAGGTTTGTGGTTGGGGTCAGTTATTTTACAATGGTGTTTGATACTCTAATCTGTGCTGATGAATCGACAGTGGGCTATACCCAAATGCATCAAAATGCTTTTGACTCTCTGTTGGTGCTAATCTATCTCATTGATCTAGGCATTAATCTAGGCTATACTCATGAACTTTTTGCATTGTCAACATTCACTCATGTTTGAACACAAGTGAATTTGGCAAGTATCTAATAAAACTGTACATAAAACTGTAAGTAACTTTATCTACTTTTGAAGTAAAGGTTTGTGGAATGGTACCATTTGATATTAGCACTGGCTACAAATAATCTCTATTTTATGGTTGATGCATTTATCTATTCCTATTTCTACACTATTGTGGCTCCAAAGCTCGGTTGCAGCTTGAGCAAAGGCATATTTCTAATTTGTGACTTCTGTCACTTTTAATATCTCTAAAATAACTCTGATTCTAATATTCTAGCTGCTCTATCAGAAGGATAACATTATATGGTACTATTTTAACTCTTGTGTGGAAATGCCGCTGTCCACCCTTCTCCATGCCTCCACTCACGGTACAGTGTCGGTTTCGTTGTTTTCCGCACTACCATGAACTGTACTGAACTGCGGCGTGTCAGTTATTCCCGCTGAATTGGCTCGCAGGCTGTGTTTTTACCCGATGCATTGCTCTTCAGGCTGTTCGTTTTACCATCTGCACTGGCATTTAGACCGTCCGTTTTCACCATGGACCGCACATTTTAACCACTGCAGTGACCTCCAGGCTGTCCGTTTTACTATGGACTGAACATTTTACCCACTGCATTGACCTTCAGGCTGTCAGTTGTAACCATGGACTATAACATTTGTCGACTGCATTGGCCTTCGCTCTGTCTAATTGACCGTGGACTGTAAGTTTTGCCCACTGCATTGCTTCCGGGCTGTCCGTGTCTGATGAGCTGCTCTGATTGGTCGGAGCGCGGCCGAGCCCCTCTGTGCTGTTTGTTTGCCCATTGCTTTGGCCTTACGCCACACTTCAACGCCACACTTCAACGCCACACTTCAACGCCACACTTCAACGCCACACTTCAACGCCACCACGCTTCGACGACCCCACGCTTCGACGGCCCCACGCTTCGACGGCCCCACGCTTCGACGGCCCCACGCTTCGACGACGCCACGCTTCGACGGCCCCACGCTTCGACGGCCCCACGCTTTGACAACGCCACGCTTCGACGGCCCCACGCTTCGACAACGCCACGTGGGTGGCCCCACGCTTCGACGACGCCACGTGGGTGGCCCCACGCTTCGACGACGCCACGTGGGTGGCCCCACGCTTCGACGACGCCACGTCGGTGGCCGCACGCTTCAACGACGCCACGTCGGTGGCCGCACGCTTCGACTCGTCCTCCACGCTTCGACTCGTCCTCCACGCTTCGACTCGTCCTCCACGCTTCGACTCGTCCTCCACGCTTTGACTCCTCCTCCACGCCGCACGCTTTGACGCCGCACGCCTCAACAACGGCGCACGCCTCAACGACGGCGCACGCCTCAACGACGCCGCACGCCTCAACGGCGCCGCACGCCTCAACGGCGCCGCACGCCTCAACGGCGCCGCACGCCTCAACGGCGCCGCACGCCTCAACGACGCCGCACGCCTCAACGACGCCGCACGCCTTGACGCCGCACGCTTTGACGCCGCACGCTTTGACGCCGCACGCTTTGACGCCGGCGCACGTTGGCGGCCGCACGCTTCATCGCAGCTCGTCGGCGGCCGCACGCTTCATCGCAGCACGTCGGCGGCCGCACGCTTCATCGCAGCACGTCGGCGGCCGCACGCTTCATCGCCGTACGTCGGTCGGCGCACGCTTCCACGCCGGTGGCCGCTGTTTGACGCCACGTCGGTGTCCGCCTCCTGCCGCATTCTCGACGCCACGCTTCGACGCATTCGCGTGCTCTCATCCATTCATCGTGGGACCAGTGTCGACCATGGACACGCGTTCCCTAATGGTGGGTGAACAATCCAACGCTTGGAGAGTTCTGCTTCACAATGACGGGAAGAGCCGGCATCGAAGGATCAGGTCAGTGGTCTGACTGAAGACGTGGTCTGACTGAAGACGTGGTCTGACACTGCCCGTTGGTCCTTTACACTCGAGTGATAGTGGTTCGAGGTTTCTCTTTTCAGCTTCGCAGGAACGTGATGCCGCAACGCCGCACCAAAGCTCTGCTACGACGCCGCGACGGTGGCCTGCTGCAACGCTGGCCTGCTAAGACTGCATGAGTACTGTTCGGCGTGGCCTTCAAACCTGGCCGGCTATCTTCCCCAGGCCGCACTCATTGGCTTTTGGTGTGTAGCACTGCCCGCCACGGTTTGCGTGCACTCTGAGTGGCTGTAGGCGGTGCTCCTTCTCATGTTCCCCAGGCATATTCTCTCCTGGTCTCCTGGTGCGGCTCCTGCCGCCGGGCCTGTCTCACGCTTCGCCTTACCTGACGCACCCTGGCCCTCATTCTGACCGGGCCCTTGTGCGTTGGTTTTTGGGGGTTCAGAGATCTCCTATCGAACATCAATCTTCCTGGGTAAGTTTACTTCATGAATCTCATTTTCACCTTCTAGTCTCCCCAAGTGGAATCATGTTCGAATATCAGCGCTCTAAACACCTGCAGTTCATCTTTCATTCAGCATTCTCCTTTCCCTCTCACTGCACACTCTCAGTCTCTGGACATCAGCATCGCGGGTACTGCTGTCACTGCCTCATCTACATCGGCATTAAATACATTCTCTAAAATCCACTTCGAGTCACACTGCTCCACCCTCATAAGAAGATCCTTAAAGGAGTATTGGCATGGTCCTTGTTCTGTAGTTTAGGTCCTGGACGACTAGCCTGTTTGTCCGTGGAGTGGATCCCTCTCTCATGTAGGGTCTTCCGAAGGTTTCTCACTTTTTTCCCGACGGGGTTTTGTGAGTTTTCCTTGCCATGCAGGAGGGTCTGGACAGTTAGTGTCCAACTAGAAGGCCCGTGGTGATGATCCAGGATACTTTACATTCTACAACATGTATGGACATTTTATCAACATTCATAGACTATAATTACTCCTTAAACAATCCCTTGACGACCCCCTGGTCTGAACAAATTCAAAACCTGCGCTCCCTGCATGTAACCTCTCTTCCTTTCTCTACATCCGCCACTCCTTCCGAATAGGAGCAGCCACTTGGGCTGCTGCCCTGGGACTCCCTCAATCATCTCTCCAGGAGCTCGGTCCCCGGTTCTCTACCACATTCATCCGTTCTGGCAGCCCAGCGCCTCCTCTCATATAAGTACGTATGCATCTCCTGGTGGTGGCAACTCCTCATTCCAGCATGCCGCGCACTCAAGCCGAGCTCGTGCGCGTGTAAACGCCTAGCGCTAGAGCCGAGCTCGCGCACGGACATTACGCCGCGCACTTGAGCCGAGCTCGTGCGCGTGCCAACGCCTAGCGCTAGAGCCGAGCTCGCGCACAGACATTACGCCGGGCACTCGAGCCGAGCTCGTGCGCGTGCCAACGCCTAGCGCTAGATCCGAGCTCGCGCCCGTACATTACGCCGCACACTCGAGCCGAGCTCGTGCGCGTGCCAACGCCTAACGCTAGAGCCGAGCTCGCGCACGGACATTACGCCGCGCACTCGAGCCGAGCTCGTGCGCGTTGCCAACGCCTAGCGCTAGAGCCGAGCTCGCGCACAGACATTACGCCGCGCACTCGAGCCGAGCTCGTGCGCGTGCCAACGCCTAGCGCTAGATCCGAGCTCGCGCCCGTACATTACGCCGCGCACTCGAGCCGAGCTCGTGCGCGTGCCAACGCCTAGCGCTAGAGCCGAGCTTGCGCCCGTACATTACGCCGCGCACTCGAGCCGAGCTCGTGCGCGTGCCAACGCCTAGCGCTAGAGCCGAGCTCGCGCACGGACATTACGCCGCGCACTCGAGCCGAGCTCGTGCCCGTGCCAACGCCTAGCGCTAGAGCCGAGCTCGCGCACGGAAACAGTCACTCACACCATGCGCCTTCCATAAACGCAGCAACCAAGTCGTGGCAAACGCATCGCTAGCCAAGCTCTCTTTTTGGGGATCATGATCTGCACCCAGGCGCAGATCTCTTCAGAGCACTGCCACAGCCGGGGCCTAAGCTCCAAACCAATAAACAAACTCAATCCATAAAATAAACAACTCTTAAACGCATCTCGTCTCTTGTAGTCTCTCCAGGTTGAAAGGACAATTCTACTTTTTTACTACTATTTAACATCTAATAAAACGCTACAATACTCATACTTTATCATTTTCAAACATTTTAACAGTTGCTCAGTCTCCCAGACTAAAAAGTCAAAGTTTTTGTCTGTCAGATGTCTGAAAACTTAACATGTATATTGCATTTGTCACAGTTGTGGTTCTGGTTGAAGCAAAAGCATCGGCAATAGACGATTTTTCATTGGCTGGTTCTTGTTCTGCAAATGTCTGTGTCCAATAGATCATCAGATGTCCAGAAGCTAGGGACAAACAAAAACAAAAGAAAGAATCATGAGTATCTCTCTCATTTAGCACTCATAAATGTATGATTTTAAAAATATAAACATCACTCCCCAGTTTTTTCTCTCTCAGATCCTCAGATCCCCAGGGTCCCCTGAGGGTGAGTCTCAGTCCTCATCAGGTCAGGTCATATTTCGAGAGATGTCATCTTGGACATCAGTAGGGTCCAAGCCATGGTTTTGGTCTCTCCAGATGCACATCGGATCTCCAGATACAGTCTTTTCACTTGAAGCACATCAGGTCATTTGCGATGCACTTCTGGTCAATGGTGCAGTGTCACAGTTCCTGTACACAGCTTGTTATGCAATAGTTACTCTCTATGGTTAAGACATTTTAATTCTACTTTAACACAATTTCTATTCATGCTGTTGCTAACGTCCCTCAGACAAAAGCAAGCGCAATGATTCAGTTTACTTCTCTAATTTGTGTTTTTATCAGATCTAATCAATGTAATTACTTCACACAGTACAAAATCAACAAATCAAAAGTGTCAGGACAGAGGTCAATTATGTCCATGACAATATAGAATTCAAATGAACATTTCTGGTCTCAAAAATACTGATTCAAGTAAAGATTCAAGTGATAGACAATTAAAAATATTTGTTTACATTGGAGTAAACTTTTAAAATGCTTTTTTCTCATGTTCTGCTTTTTCATGTATCTATATGTAAATGTGAATGTGTGAGTGTATGTGTGTATGTGTGTGTGTGTGTAGGGTGTGAATTTTGGGGTTGTGTCTCCAGACTCCTCGAACCACCTGCAGGTCTCAAAGGTCACTCTGGCTCGATGTAAACAAGCAAAGTGGGCACACTTCCAGATTGCAAAACAACTCACCCACCACTGCCTACAGAAAACCTCACTTTGTGGCCCCGGTCTCACTGCCACTTACGACCATCGGTCTGTAGTGGGGGAGGGGCACACGGAGGTAGCTATGTTGCCTTTACGATCTGCGGCTGGTTGGATGGTGTCTACTCTGGGCCACTGTTCTGATCCCTCAGTATCCACTCCTGCTGTCCAGTGGCCCTGTACAGTGTGTGCCCTTGGTTCTGGAACACAACCTTATAGTCAAATTAAAAACAACAGATACAGTATCAGTATGTGAATGAGATTGTTTTTCTCTCTAAAGTCTAAACCATTTTGGAGCGCTCTTGGCTTTTCAACATGCGCTATGTAAATAAAGATTACTTATTATCTTACTAATGATGACATTTTTAAAACCAGAAACTCTTAATATAAACAACAAAACTCAAATCTCAAAAATCTTCAAACTTTAAAATATGTATTATGTACTTTTGTACTGTGTTTAATTATCTTGAACATCCTTGGGTTTCACTTTATGGACTTTCCCTTTTTACACTTATTTATCTCAGCATCTATTCTACTAATTTAAAATAATTGCAGCATTTTCAAATTAAGTCAATATGAATTGGAGCACATTTTAGAGCCAGTCTCTGTGCTGTGGAGCAAGGTCAGGCGTGTAGTCAAAACAAAAAAGTCAGCGCTTGAATGTGAATTGGGTAGAATCGGGTACAGTTCAACTTAATAATACTTTTACAGCTAATCCTAATTCCCTCTTTCTTTTTAGACGAAGTCTATAATCAATAATCACTTTTAACACAGATTCTAATTTAAATGTTTGAAAAACGGCTTTTGTAACTAAAATAAAAACATAAAAACAAACACAAATCACAAAAAGTTAAGAAATAAGCAGCAGATTTAAAAGAATGGAATCTAGAAATATGTTAGGTCTAAAAATAATTGCACAGATTTTAGCACTAATATTTGGATTTCAAAAAACATACTAATTCAAAACTTATTCACTAATGGTGTTTAAAAACCTTTAACTGTGTCATAACACAATGTTCAATTGCAAATTTCGCAAATTTAAAAACTTATTAAAAGCCAAAATCCTAAAACAGTAGCTTTGCTCTGATTCAGAGCCAGAGCAGCGAAGGAGGGGGCCGTTTCCCTGACAACGGCAGCAAGATAGTGCTGTGCACACGCACAGGCAGAAAGTAGTGTTTTAGCAAAAATGCAAAAACAGAAAGAAGAATAACTTTCAAGATTACTTTTTTAAGCTAATATAACTGATGTTGTTCTTTAAACTTTTGTCATCCAAGTCTAGAAGTGATCACTTTCCACACTTGTAAAAAAAGGCACTCTTACTCTTTAATTTCCCTTACGCTTCTATTTTATCAAGGTACTGTAGCAAACTAGTTTAAACTCAAAATCTCGTTCTAAAAAAAACAAAAACAACTGTTGGATACAACCCTCTCATAGCTTAACTGTAGATAAAACTCGGCAAAAAATGTTAATAACTCACAAAAGCTCTCATAGCTCAACTTTAGATAAAACTCTGCATTCTCCGGTGAACTCTGTTCACGCCGAAAACAAAAACTCCTCTCTTCTGTATGTAATTTAAACCGTGATCACTGAAATATTGTTGCTTCTTTACTTTTGTCATTTATCAGCCTGAAATTCGTCAATTTCAAAGCTTTTGTAACAAAGGCCTCTTTAACACATTTCCCTTTTTATTGCTTTTATTATTACACCATGGTTTCACTAAGGATCCTTCTCTATCTTTTCTCAAAGGGACTCTAACCCCGAAAACGTTTTCTCAAAGGGACTCTAACCCTGAAGCTTCTTCTCAAAGGGACTCTAACCCCGAGACTTCTTCTCAAAGGGACTCTAACCCCGAGACTTCTTCTCAAAGGGACTCTAACCCCGAGACTTCTTCTCAAAGGGACTCTAACCCCGAGACTTCTTCTCAAAGGGACTCTAACCCCGAGACTTCTTCTCAAAGGGACTCTAACCCCGAGACTTCTTCTCAAAGGGACTCTAACCCCGAGACTTCTTCTCAAAGGGACTCTAACCCCGTCAGGTAGCGAACCTGTTTTTAATCTAATCTGATCTATAGATACATGACATTTGGCAGACCTCAAAACAGACCATAATTTAGTTCACTCAATTAGCAGACTTTGAATAAACAGGTGTCCGCTCTTACCTTTTGTTGAACAGGGCGCCAGGCACCGTCAGAAGTCCACCACATATCAGCTTTTCCACGTCCAACCGGGTCTCCAGATCATGAACCAGCGCTCACTAGTACCGGGAATTAGTTTCCATCGGCAGAGACCAATCGCACGTCAAAAATTCCCGGAATGTGGACATGGGAAAACAATTTTAAACGCTCAGTCCAAAAAACAGGACACAAAAAAAATATAGTGAGAGAGCGAAAAAGAGTCCCGGAGCCGGTCGCCGCTCCAGCCTGCTGGACCGCTCCCAGGCCCCAGACACTCTCAGCTCTCCCACGCAGAGAAAAAGAAACAAAGAAAACTCCCTCAAAACAATCCAGAGAATGGCACACACTGAGCCGCGCATTCTCCACCAAATCTGTCAGGGATTTAGCAGACGGAGACGGATCGTGCTGCGCCAAACTCTGGAAGTTTATTTAAGTTTCTCTCAAGTTCCACTGGTTTCAATTGTTTCTTTCTCTCAGACAGAATAAAGGCAGTAAACAGTTTATATAGTCATTGTCACGTCACACATCGAAAGACATACGTGTCACAAAGAGACAGTCAAATCTGTGGTGTAATCGTGTTGTTACAGTATACTGTTATACTCTTATAAGTGAGTAGCCACCATGGGGGAGACTGGGAGTGTTGTATGAACACGAGCACGTGAATAAAGGGGCTCGAGGAGAACTACCCAAAGCAGTGTTGTTAATGTGTGAACCCAACACAACATGGTGTCAGAAGTGAGCCTGCTTTGAGGAAGGACAAGTCAGCTTTGCAATCGGCTAGCGACGATGGATGGGCAAGCACAAGCAGCCGCTCCAGCAGCGGCACCTGCTCCAGCAGCAGCGGCAGCCCCAGGTCCAGTAATGGCGGCTCCACCCGCGGCAACTTTTACCATCAAGCCACCGGAACCTTTCGACTTCGCTAAACCACAGGAGTGGGAGAAGTGGATAAGACGTTTTGAACGTTTCAGAGTGGCAAGTAATCTGAACGGTTCCACTGATGCCAATCAAGTGAACACTTTAGTTTACTGTATGGGAGATGAGGCTGACGACGTGCTAAGAGGGCTCGAGCTAACAAATGACGAGCGCCAGCAATATGATGCCGTCAAAAGTGCATTTGATAAGCACTTCGTTCCCAGGAAGAATGTGATTTATGAAAGGGCAAAGTTTAATAAGAGAGTACAACAGCATGCTGAACCAGTTGACTCGTTTATAACGGCCCTATATGCACTGGCGGAAAACTGCGGATATGGGGAACTTCACAATGAACTTTTGAGAGACAGGCTCGTAGTGGGTCTTAAAGATTCATCGCTGTCAGAGAGAATGCAGCTCGACAAAGATCTTACCCTAACCAAAGCTATCATAATGGCCAGACAATCTGAAGAAATAAAACGACAGCAAACAGATTTGAGAGGTGAATGTAGTGCCAACAAAATAGCTATGGATGCAGTGCACATGAGGAAGCCGAAGCCAAACCAGTTCAAAGGTAAAGAGCAAAAACTGTTTAAGTCACTAAAACCACAGCAAACAAAACAGGACTTTAAGCCCTGTTCCAAGTGTGGAAAAATTCCAACTCACTCTGCATTACAGTGCCCTGCTAAAAATGCAGAATGTCATAACTGCGGCAAACGTGGACACTATGGAAGGGTCTGTAGGTCTACTACAACAGTCAACGAAGTAGCCGGCAGTGCGGATGGACTTTTTCTTGGTGAATTGGATACAGGAGAGGATCCATGGCTGGCAGACATTGACGTGGGAGGAAATAAAGTGACATTCAAGATTGATTCGGGAGCAGATGTCACAGCTGTTTCCGAAAAGACGTTTAACAACTTTAAACAACCAAAACAGCTCCAAAAAGCAGAGAAACCACTCTTTGGACCGGGTGGCACTGCACTGACTGTTTTAGGGTCTGCTACAGAAACCATTGCATACAACGACAGGAGCACCATTGAGAAAATCTACGTGGTCAAAAACCTGCGTGTGGCGCTATTGAGCAGGAAAGCATCTGTGAGGCTGAAGCTAATAGCCCGAATGGACAATATAAATGAAGACACTGTAAGGAAAGTCTATCCAAGTATATGCGAGGGTCTTGGGCTTGTTCAGAAGGAATACACAATAAAACTGAAGCCTGATGCTATTCCCTTCTCCCTGAAAGTGCCAAGGCGCGTGCCACTGCCGTTAATGGGCAAAGTCAAGGAAGAGCTGGAAAGGATGGAGAAGATGGGAGTGATCAGTCGTGTGGAAGAGCCCACTGACTGGTGCTGTGGCATGGTAGTAGCTCCCAAAAAGGACAAAGATAAGGTGCGTATATGCGTGGACATGACACCTTTAAATGAGTCCGTGTGTCGTGAGAGATACATACTCCCTTCTGTGGATCAGACACTAGGCATGCTCACTGGTGCACAGTGTTTTTCAAAACTGGATGCAAATATGGGTTTTTGGCAAATACCCTTGTCCAGTGAATCAGCTCTCCTCACCACGTTCATTACTCCATTTGGGAGATACCATTTCAACCGTCTACCATTTGGTATTTCCAGTGCACCTGAGCATTTCCAAAACATGATGGTGACTGAGGTGACAGCAGGTCTGGACGGTGTTGTGTGCCACATGGACGATGTCTTGGTCTGGGGATCCACCGTAGAGCAGCATGACACAAGGCTGCATGCCGTTCTACAGCGTACAGCAAAGGCTGGTGTTACCCTTAACATGTCAAAGTGTGAATTTTGCAAAAGAGAGGTAAAATTCCTGGGATTTATTGTCTCATCACAGGGGATGAGACCAGATCCAGAGAAAACTCAAGCTGTACAAGACATGAAAGAGCCAGAGAATGTGAGTGAGCTCAGAAGCTTCCTGGGAATGGTGAATCAACTAGGGAAGTTTATTCCAAATCTATCTGAAAAGGACAAACCTCTGAGAGACTTGCTTTCTACCAAAAATATGTGGTACTGGGGGCATGAACAGCAAAAAGCGTTTTGTAGTTTGAAAGGAGAACTTTCATCAGCTCCAGTGTTACAGCTGTACGATCCGAATAAGCCACAAAAGATCTCGGCAGACGCTTCATCTTATGGATTAGGAGCGGTTTTGTTGCAGAAGGTGAGAGAGGAGTGGTCACCAGTTGCTTATGCATCACGGTCACTGACCCCCACAGAGCAGCGTTACGCACAGCTGGAAAAGGAGGCGCTGGCTCTCACTTGGGCCTGTGAACGGTTCAATGACTTTATTTTGGGTTTACATTTTGAGCTTGAAACTGACCATAAGCCACTAGTGAGTCTACTGGGAGGACAAGCTTTAGATGCACTTCCACCACGCATACAGAGGTTTCGAATGCGCCTGATGAGGTATTCTTACACAATAAAGCACATTCCAGGTAAAAACATCACTACAGCCGACACACTCTCAAGGTTACCGCTCACACAGGGTGTTACTCAAGGAGACTCAGATCTTATGGAGGACACTAACATTTATGTTGACTCTGTGCTGGAAGGTCTTCCCACAAGCAGCAAATATCTTGCAGATCTTCAAGAGCAACTTCAGTCCGACAGCGTCTGCTTACAAGTCATGAGGTACTGTACAGAGGGCTGGCCGGACAGGAACCAGCTGCAGGGAGGGGTGAAACACTACTGGCCAGAGAGAGCAGTTCTGAGTGTACACAATGGTTTACTATTGAAAGGCACAAGGTTAGTGATACCTGCAAACATGAGAAATGCAGTTTTGGATAAGATCCATGAGGGTCATCAGGGTGTAGTCAAATGCAGGGAACGTGCACGTCAGGCAGTGTGGTGGCCGGGTTTAAGTAATCAAATCAGTGAGCTCGTCTTTAAATGTAAGAAATGCATACAGGAGAGAGTTAATGTAAGAGAGCCTTTGATGCCCACGGATTTACCAGAGAGGCCGTGGCAGAAGTTAGGTGCTGATATGTTTACTTTGAATGACAAAAACTACTTGTTACTAGTGGATTATTTCTCTAGGTATGTAGAAATTGCTCTTCTTAGCCCGACTCGCTCTGCTAATGTTATTGTGCATTTAAAATCAATGTTTGGACGTCACGGTATACCAGAGACTCTGATCACGGACAACGGCCCACAGTTTGCATGTCAGGAAATGAAGGACTTTGAAAATGAGTACTGTTTTGAGCATGTGACCAGTAGTCCCAGGTACCCTCAGAGTAACGGAGAAGCAGAAAGAGCGGTCCAAACAGTCAAAAACCTTCTCAAAAAGGCGAGTGATCCATACAGAGCACTTTTGGCTTACAGAACCACAGCTCTGGCAAATGGTTACAGCCCGGCTCAGCTTCTTATGGGACGTAGGCTGCGCACTACTTTGCCTATGCTTCCTGAGGCGTTACAGCCGTGTTTGCCGGATCTGCAGCAGATTCGTCAAATAGAGAAAGAGAGAAGGATGAGACAAACGAAATGCTTTAACGAAAGACACAGAACCAGGGATATGGACAAACTGTTACCCGGACAAGCCGTTTGGGTCACAAATACGAAAGCACAAGGGACTGTGACATCTGTACACCCAACTCCAAGATCTTACATCATCAATGGACCACACGGGACAATCAGAAGGAACCGCAGTCATCTTGTTCCTATGCCGAATACAGAGACAGATACAGAACCGCAGCAGATCCAGTCTAGTGAGAACACTCCTACAGAGACTGCTACTGAGACAAAACCACAGGAGGATGTTTTGAGAACAAGGTCTGGTAGAGAAGTGAGAAAACCAAAAAGACTTGATCTATAATGGAAATCAGAAAGATGTTTTATTTGATGTGCCAGGTTCGAATTTGTAAATGGCGTGGTTATATAAATCGGATATGTTTGTATCAAAGGTTTATCCGATAAAAGGTTAAAATCTACATGTAAGTATAAGTACATGTGAGTTAATTGATATAGTTAGTGGACATAACAATTGAACAAGGTTTAATTTAGTTATGTGTTTTGTTTACTGTAACAGAAAAGGTTGGGTGTCAACGTAACTTCAGTAAGGGGGATGTGGTGTAATCGTGTTGTTACAGTATACTGTTATACTCTTATAAGTGAGTAGCCACCAGGGGGGAGACTGGGAGTGTTGTATGAACACGAGCACGTGAATAAAGGGGCTCGAGGAGAACTACCCAAAGCAGTGTTGTTAATGTGTGAACCCAACACAACAAAATCATAGTCATAACATGGAGTCCTTGTAGAGTCCTTGTACAGTCCTGCACGTAGGCCATATTGCTATCTAATACTAACACTATCTATCTAGATGCAGCAGAATATGAGCTAAACTCAATCTGATGAATGGTGCTCTTGACATTAGAGCAGGTAAAATGCATGTGTGCAGAAAAGTGTAGAATTAAAATGCACTTTCCCCTCATTAACCTTTGGTTCAGTGCTTAATGTGCCTCAGGCCAAAGGCCATTGTAATCCTGCTGTACTGGCCCAGTCTGGGATCAATAAGGCTGCACTCATTGTTGAATGTTCCGGAGTGTGTTCCAGGGAGGTGTGAAGGCTCCTCACAGCGGACTTTGCACACTCATATTGAGACATGATGAAGACTTGTGTTTTATTGTTGTTGTGTCTTTCCTGTTGGAACAATGGGCTTCCGGCCCAAAGGCCCATCAGCAGCTCCTGTGTGAGCACGGCACACCTCCTGTATCCTCCTCAGCCCTTCCTCTGTGCACTGGCCATTGTCTGAGGTGGGGCACACGCGCTGGACTGGGGCGCGTCCAAACAACTCCTGTGTTCCTGGATGGGGGCCAAAATTCTTTCAGCTCATGTAGACTTTGTTTCAGCCCTGTGTTCTCGTAACAGCCGTGATGCCAATCATTTCGCTAAATCAAACCAAACTCAGTGTTCATTCACACTTTATGCTTTGTCATGTTGTGGGCTAGAAGACGGGCACGTGTGTTGAACATCCTATCTATCATGACGGCCCCCTATGGGCCCCTGTCCCGCCAGGAAGAGCTGGAGCGTGCGGCCCAGAGGAGCCCCTCAGGTGCAGGAAGAGCTGCTGTATATGGTCTCTTTGTGGAGGTCTCACGTTGCTTCCTGTCAGCGGGCTGAGTCCCAGCACTGGGCCCACAGTCCTGGCCCGAAGTGCAGGGGAAGTCCTGAGGTCCGGAGATAACAGCTCCTCTTCATCCACATTCAGACAGCACAAAAGGGAACATACTTACCTCTTAGTGTCCTCTGGAAAACCCCTCTGCCTGTGGAGGAGGCCTCTGCCTGGGACTTCCACAGAAAACAGGGAGAAGTATGACGATGATGATAAGGGCTACTTGATTTTGAATCATTTCACAGTCCTACATACTGGGCATAGTAACTTTCACAGTCATATTTTCTTCATGCAATAGCAATGAACAAACCCAATATGTTATATACTGTAAATGGGCGATACTGGCAGTTAAACATTTCATAATGTGCATGTGTCTACCAAAACAGTCAGAAACTGACTCCATAAGGTTGGTCTGAGGCTTGTGCTCATAGCCCAACACTATAAAGCCCGATTGGCATTTGTCGGAGAGCGCAGAAGTTGGTGCTCTGTACTCTTTTCAGTCAAAGCGTCCTCCACCACACGCTCTGGAAACAGTGGCTTTCCTAAACAAACTGGATTGAAGCGGGTAACACCACAAGTTAATCACCGATCTGCGCTAAATGTACTGGAAAATATAATTTATGGAACAATTATGAAAATGGTGTGCTTAAGTGAGAAGCCACGATAATTCAATTAATATTTGATTGGAGTGCTTGTTCATTTCGAGGCAGCTCTGGGGGTGGGGGCATGTGTCCTTGTTTCATATCTGCTGAGTTGGTTCCTAATGCATTTGAGAAGTTGTGTAATTATTAAGTACCTCATCCTTTAACGCCCACTTTTTCTTCTGTTCTGTAAAGCTTCTGAACCGGCTGATAATATTCAATGGAATATTGAATAACATTGAATAAGAATCTCCAAGTCTGCTTTAGACACTATATTTTCATTCTGGAAATGTTTCAGATAGTAAAAAGCAGCTGATATCACTGGTATGATGTGGCTGTTAGAATGTACATGAGTGCATTTGAGCTCTAACCTGGTATGTGTGTTTTTGGAAGAGACGAAAGGTGGGTGATACAAAAAAAAAGTTTCATTGCAGGATGTTCTGAGAGTGGGAGGGGACCTGTTTTCCAAAAGGGATTAAACTAGCCGCGTCTCCACTGCAGGAACTTTCCCCACAGGGCCATTTACAGGAACTTTTACGGGGCCCAACGGAGTCCCTCCTCCATGGTATGTACTCCGTTGGCCCTGGTGGAACTTAAGGTTAACCCGGCGCTGATTGGCTAAAGCTAGCGCAGGCTCAGACCGCTCAGACGCCATCAGAAAGAAGCAAAACCAGCATTAGCCCAGCAGACACCACTGGAACCAGCGAACAACAGCGCGGCATTGATTCAGATGGGATTTGAGGCATCGCGGCGAAATGAAAAGATATATTAACACATATCAGCTTCACCTCGAAGCACTGGGGATTCATCACACAAAACAAGCCGTGAAAAGTTTTAAAACTGAAGCAGGACTATAAAAAAACTCAAAGAACACAAAAACCGAAGCGGTCACGAACGTAAAATAAACAAATGGGTTTGCCGCATGGATCTATAATAATAGCTGGTTTGGCGTAATGCGTTTCGCTTCTGCGGCAATCGAAACTCATATGACGTTGCCGAGTGGACCTACTGCAGTAGAGACACGGACACTGAGAGGACAGAGGAGAGGAAGGTTCCTGTAAAAGTTCCACCCCGTTCCTTTTACCAGGAACTCCTGCTGTGGAAACCAGGCTAGAGAATAACTCTAGGTCTGTTCTTGTTATTACATAACTCACCTCACTGCATTTTCCATACTTGAAAAATCTAATTTCTCCTGTTCTATAAACCTTTGTTGGGATTAAACACAAGTCTATGATTCTACACTCTTCTAACGCTGATACTACTACTCTCATGTGCCTATTGTCTTCAGTCATGGAGAATAGCTTTTAGGGACTACAAATGGGAGGTGTTCAGATCCTTCCTATTACCGAGGGAAGTTAATGATCTTTTCACAAGGTCTTTAGTCCCAAAAATGGCTCTTTTATGCCATCTAAGAACTGGCTCTTTATGTGTGGGGTCCTCTGGGAAGGCTACAAGCCGCTTTCTCATTGGCGAGCTAAAAACAAACGTCTTAAAGCTTAAAGGAGGCATGAACGTGGGCTATTGAGCGGGTGCATTCTTTGGGATTCGCACTTCCACCCAGCCCCCTTCCCGTGGAGCTTGCTGGAACAGGTCCAGGGCTGGTGAAAGAGGCCATGGAGGCTGGAGAGGTGATGTTATTTACAGAGGTGACTTCTGTGAGGGACATTGTGCTGACTGTAAGCTGCAGGGACGAGTGTGCTGACTGAGGGTGTACTTTCAAATGTGCTTCATGTGCGATTGTGTTGTGGAAGTGGCCACAAGTAAACTCAAGTGGCTATTTAGTGGGGGAGAGTTGGACTGCAAATAAAAGGGTTGGAATTAAAAATGTTTTCAAATGGAGTTTTAGTATACCATTGAATAATGGAAAATGAAACTGAAAAAAGTCACCAACAAACTTTCAATATGCATTTAGCCTCACCTTGTATCCTTTTGACTATTCATTATGTAAAAAGAAACAAGTCGTTCGTTTCCATACTCTCCGTCTGCAGTATCGGTGGTGTTCAGCGAGACAGTCATGTCGGCGGTTCAGAAGCTCAAGGCCTCAATTACTTGAAGAGATTCTGATCGCACTCAACTATGATTCTGGATAATGTACTATTTTTTCCAAATGTTTTACTGTGTACCTACCCCATGATGCTTTGCACCATTAGAGTAGCGAAAACAAATTATCTGTTTTCATAAAAAAAAAATTGTACAGGCATTGTCCCTGCCTGTAAAAATGTTTTTTAAACAGTTCTTGGTTCTTCCAAGACCCACTTATTCATCCTGCAGATCAGTGAGTGGATGCAAAACAATTTCCTTCGGCTAAACACAAACAAAACCGAAATGATTGTCTCTGGTCCCCAGAAACAAAAAGAGAGCGTTATCTGTCACCTCTAGTCTCTCTCCCTAAAACCTTTAAAACAGGTCAGAAATTTAGGGGTAATAATGCATTCAGTAACATCAGCAGCTTTTTACCACAGAAAAACATTGCCAGGATCAAAAAAATATAGTGTCTAAAGCGGACATGGAGATCCTTATCTATGCCAATGTATTCAGTAGGTTAG
Organism: Knipowitschia caucasica; assembly: GCA_964034765.1. Lineage (NCBI taxonomy): Eukaryota > Metazoa > Chordata > Actinopteri > Gobiiformes > Gobiidae > Knipowitschia > Knipowitschia caucasica. The sequence continues at coordinate 16,367,066 of OZ035824.1, read as the reverse complement.
ACACTGCTACCCGTAGCCTGCTCGCTGGTCTCTCCAAACGAGCTGTAAATCAGCTGCTGTACATTCAAAACGCGCTTGAATCCTGACCAGAACCAGGAAGTACGGTCAAATCGGTCAATTTCTCAGGTCTCTGTACTTGCTTACTTTGGCTCAGGAAATAGACTCTCTATTTCGAAAGCAGCTCTCCATGTCTCACCATGGCTTAGCACCAAAATGAATCTGTGATATTTTGTGCAGGAACTCTGAGGATCACAAGGACCGCCCTCCTACTGGAAGTACTGGGACTGGACTCTTACTAGGGTTTAATCCCGGGAAACGGGATTCCTGGGAAATCTGATCAAAACTATTTCCCTATTCCCGGGAAATGTTATGACGGGAAATGAAAGTAAAAAATAATATTCCAGTGCGCTCCTATCATATTGCGCGTCATATTTTCGTTACAATCAACATGTATACAGGTGACAGGATGGCTCATAAATTGTGTTTTTGACAACAAATATGGGTCTTAATCGCGCTCAACCACAGCTTGCAATGTCACGGTCGGCACTAGATCACGGAATCGGGACGGAAGCGGAAGTAAAGATAACAAACTACCTATTCATGCCTAAACTTAACCAGCCATTCCCATAAAATAACCCCAACCCACCCTTAACCCTAACCTTAACCATCTTACTCAGACGCCTAAAACTTAACCAGTCACCATTTAAGGACTTATTAGTCTAAAACTAATTCTTAAGTAGGATTGTTACTTCCGGTTTCGTCCTAATTTCGTATATGATCTAGTGCCGACCGTAATGTCACCGAGTGAGGCGAGCCTCAGCCATGTGAGTGCAGAATTTGGCTGCATCCAATTCTATCAGAAAGCTTCTTTCTTTTTTTCATCTGCTAAGGGCAGCAACAGGTTTAGGAAACATACATATAACACATTTTAAAATAATTTAAAATGCATTTAGGCTAATGTTCCAATGACAATAGGAATGATGAGAAAGAGAGGTGAAGGGTAAGAAGGTTGATTTTAGAAATTGGATGCACCCGAGAGTCGGCTGCTGCAAGCGAAACACAGAGGAGTTGATTCAGATTCAGTTTTTTATTTTCCATTTGCAGTAAAAAAACCCACATTGGAATACATTAGCAAAAAGTCCCCAGTGTGCACAGACAAATACAGACATAAAACAACATTAAAAGACAAAAAACAAATAACAACAAATGTTTTGGAGGAGACACCCATTTGTTTTACTTTTTAAAACTCATTGGACTTATTTCCACATGGAGGATTACATATCTACACTCAAACTATTATCTGGACTTAAACATGAAACTGGTCTGAACTGAAGTGGTGCTGTTCATTAATAACTAAGGTAAGGCCCATAACACACTTGGAAATGTGCTTTTTACGAACGTTTGCGTTTTGTATGAGCAAACAATACGGGCATGAAACATATTCTGCCGTAGCCAAACACATTGTGAATAAGCCGCTCTGTAGGTCCTGTTGATTTATATATGATAAATATGTACATCTTATTGGGCTGAAGTCAGTGCCTCCAAACCTCACCGCACGTCACCGGTCGACATGTCAATTGTGCAGACATCTCAGCAAAGTGAAATTCCTGAAGAAAGCCCATCAACTTTAGCAAAGCTAGCATGTTGCTTGGTGAAACCATAGACTGTATATATTTACGGACGTAGTCACGCCAATCTCTGCCGTTCTGACTAATGGGCCAAAAATTAGGCTTTCGTGGAGTGATTCAAAATGGCCGTGGGGGCTGGAAAATGTAAAACACATCTGGGCATGCGTCAGCCGGCACGAGCCCCATTTATTTAAACGAGTGACTTCAAAAATTCACAGCGAGTAAACTACACTAAAAAATTCACTCCCCTCAGCATTGACACACATGTGGAATGGAGCTTTGGGCCAAGAGCCAACTTTTGGACCATCTTGCAAAGGTGTTTGAGAGGTAAGAAGATGATATATGTTAGCATTGGCTAATTCTTATTCTGGGTCCACCCCCATCGGCCCTGGCTGGTATTGCAAGCATTTCAGCGCACGTCATTTTGGCTTTTGAGCCGGGACCCGCCCCCACTGGGTGAAACACTAGCGGAGATGGCAGCTTTTGATGGATTTACGTTTAATAGTATTCATATTTGAGTGATATCATACATCACTCAAAACAACAACTACAAAAAACAGATGTTTCATGCAAACAATGAACTATTAAACTATTAAGCTGATTCATGGTTTCTCTGTTTTCATCTATGTATGTTATACGAGCACTAACATTATGCAGTTTGAAACGTTGGGTTACATTTATCAATTGAAGAGCTAATCTGCATGTGCAATTTCAGTGGTTTAATTTGATCCATCTCTGAGCATAGATAATTTTTTTCCAATGTCCAATAATCTCACACAGACTCATATGAAAAACATTCCCTTTAATGCAGCCCAGCCTCACCCAGACTTGACCTTATGTGGGCCCCGGATAAATTGAGACCCCTGATCTAGATGGTTTTCCTACCTGCATTCCTGGGTCACCTCCTCAGATAGGAGCAGCAGTTCTACACCGATCTTCGATAAGACTTTCTAATAATGACAGTGATGTGTATGATGACAGTGTGCTGGAGTTGGATGGCTTCCAACTATTTCGCGCGGACCGCCAGCATGAGCTCTCCAGAGGAAAGGGCATGAGGTGGAGGACTATGCTTCTACAATAATTCAAACTGGTGTAACCCAAAGAAGTCCCGGATCACTGGACTTAATGACTACAGACCTGTGGCAATGACGTCTGTGGTCATGAAGTCATTCGAGCGCCTGGTCCTCTCTCATCTCAAGTCCTCCACCTCCGCCTACCTGGACCCCGTGCAGTTTGCCTACAGAGCCAATAGATCTGTAGATGACGCCATAAACCTATCCCTCCACTCCATCTTGCAGCGTCTAGACTCCCCGGGGACCTACGCCAGTGTCCTGTTCGTGGACCATCCTGCCATCCCTGCTTCAGGACAAGCTCTCCCAGCTCAACGTGCCCGATTCCACCTGCAGGTGGATCACTAACTTCCCGATGGACAGGAAGCAGCGAGAGCGTCTGGGGAAGAATGTCTGGGATTCTCGGATTATGAATACAGGAGCCCCACAGGGCTGTGTTCTTTCTCCCCTGCTCTTCTCCCTGTACACCAACCACTGCACCTCCAGCCACAACTCCGTTAAGCTCAACAAGTTTGCGGAGGACACCACCCTCATTGGACTCATATCCAACAACGGTGAGTCCGCCTTCAGGAGGGAGGTGGACCTGGTGCAGTGGTAACAACCTGGGGCTGAACGCCCAGAAGACAGTGGAGATGATTGTCGACTTCAGGAAGAGCACAGTCAACTTGTTTGCACCAAGAGCCAAAGCAATTTCCTAGTTTGTGACTTCCTGTTACTCACATGGAAATTAAAGGATTCTGATCAGCTCATGTCCCGCCCTCACATGTTGATTATACTTCCTGAAAGGCTTTCCCAGCAGCACGCCTCAGTCTTGCTGAGCTGGATGAAAGCTGCATACACTGTGACTGACAGGCGGACTGTAAAGCTCCAGGCTAATGTACTTATGAATGCAACTCTGACAAGTGACAGGTTAACTCAAGTCACTGCAAACTGTGACAATAGCCTGAGCTGCCAAACACATGCATGAGTGGAGGCATCGGCCTGCAGACAAATCTGCAATGTCAAAGTTTTAATTTAATTTAATAAATTAAAACAATTATGTGTAAAAGTAGACAATGTTCAAAGCAGGGGTGTCAATGTGACTGTACTTTTACTGTATACTGTAACATATACATTGATATCCTTTGTGGAAAGATTGTATACATTTAGTTTAAATATTTAGTTTACTTTATATGAGTTTTATATTCTGTTTTTTTTTTTTTTTTTACAATAAGGGCTTTGGGATTATTGAAGACTAGTAAAATGTACAAATATTATGGTCTCCACCTACTCTAATGTACTGTGATTGATAAAGGCGGCAATGTGTATTATTAATAAAAAAAATGACCAATTGTTTGTGTGCATGAGCTTTAAATTGATGTACAGTGCCTTGTGAAAGTATTCGGCCCCCTTGAACCTTTCAACATTTCGCCACATTTCAGGCTTCAAACATAAAGATATAAAAACAATTTTTTTTATCAAGAATCAACAACAAGTGGGACACAATCGTGATATGGAACGAAATGTATTGGATAATTTAAACTTTAACAAATAAAAAACTGAAAAGTGGGGCGTGCAATGTTATTCGGCCCCCTTGCGCTAATACTTTGTAGCGCCACCTTTTGCTGCAATTACAGCTGCAAGTCGCTTGGAGTATGTCTTTATCAGTTTTGCACATCGAGAGACTGGAATTCTTGCCCATTCTTCCTTGCAAAACAGCTCGAGCTCAGTGAGTTTGGATGGAGAACAGTTTGTGAACAGCAGTCTTCAGCTCTTTCCCCAGATTCTCGATTGGATTCAGGTCTGGACTTTGACTTGGCCATTCTAACACCCGGATACGTCTATTTGTGAACCATTCCATTGTAGATTTGGCTTTATGTTTTGGATCATTGTCCTGTTGGAAGATAAATATCTGTCCCAGTCTCAGGTCTTTTGCAGACTCCAACAGGTTTTCTTCCAGAATGGTCCTGTATTTGGCTCCATCCATCTTCCCATCAATTTTAGCCATCTTCCCTGTCCCTGCTGAAGAAAAGCAGGCCCAAACCATGATGCTGCCACCACCACGTTTGACAGTGGGGATGGTGTGTTCAGGTTGATGAGCTGTGTTGCTTTTACGCCAAACATATTGTTTTGCATTGTGGCCAAAAAGTTAAATTTTGGTTTCATCTGACCAGAGCACCTTCTTCCACATGTTTGGTGTGTCTTCCAGGTGGCTTGTGGCAAACTTTAAACGAGACTTTTTATGGACATCTTTGAGAAATGGCTTTCTTCTTGCCACTCTTCCATAAAGGCCAGATTTGTGCAGTGCACGACTGATTGTTGTCCTATGGACAGACTCTCCCACCTCAGCTGTAGTTATCTGCAGTTCATCCAGAGTGATCATGGGCCTCTTGGCTGCATCTCTGATCAGTCTTCTCCTTGTTTGAGATGACAGTTTGGAGGGACGGCCGGGTCTTGGTAGATTTGCAGTGGTCTGATACTCCTTCCATTTCAATATAATTGCTTGCACAGTGCTCCTTGAGATGTTTAAAGCTTGGGAAATCTTTTTGTATCCAAATCCGGCTTTAAACTTCTCCACAACAGTATCTCGGACCTGCCTGGAGTGTTCCTTTGTCTTCATGGTTCTCTCTGCGCTTTAAACAGAACCCTGAGACTATCAAAGAGCAGGTGCATTTATACGGAGACTTGATTACACACAGGTGCATTCTATTTATCATCATCAGTCATTTAGGACAACATTGAATCATTCAAAGATCCTCACTGAACTTCTGGAGTGAGTTTGCTGCACTGAAAGTAAAGGGGCCGAATAATATCGCACGCCCCACTTTTCAGTTATTTATTTGTTAAAATATCCAATAAATTTTGTTTCACTTCACGATTGTGTCCCACTTGTTGTTGATTCATGACAAAAAAATAAAATGTTATATCTTTATGTTTGAAGCCTGAAATGTGGAGAAATGTTGAAAGGTTCAAGGGGGCCAAATACCTTTGCAAGGCACTGTATACTGCTCCATGGTAGCCGGATCAACCTCTCATTATCAAAAGTAGCAAATTTTATATAAAAGCTCCTAAATCTAGAAAACTTTCGACACAACGACCTGGCTTCCCACAAGCATTTCCTACATTTTTATTTCGTCTATACTTCTGTTATTGATCTTCGCTTCAGGGTTCCAAAATCTTGCTGGCAGAATTGAAAATCCATTAAGGGGTCCATATGTTTGACATGCCTGGTTCAGATGAATTATAATCTGAGGCTCACCTGGGGTTGGGCAATAAACCAATATACAACAAGTTGCTGGGCATTCCCTTACAGATAGGATTAAGAGCTCTAAATAGATTCACTGCTCCTTCATGTATCTCTGGACATGTAAATGCACTGCCTGTAACATCTGCACCCACGAGTGTGAGAAATCTGACAAAGCAGAACCCCGACAAAGCAGCCGAGCGTGTAACTAACCAACCGCCTAACCACACCACTAAAGTACCCTGTTTGTGCTGCAGCCTGCGGAGGAACCACAAAGGGTAATCACGTATGGAGTCGGGGTTAAGAAGCAATGTAACAGACTATTAGCTTTAATATAGATATGTCGAATAAGCATATGAACTGGGACATTAGCATAAATCTGGGTTCCACGCGACTTCTCCCGCCGCGCCCAGGCCTAATGACAAACACTTGGGCTTTCAATTAGCCTCTGCTCCGGATAGAAGTGCGCGCTGGGCCCAGAGAAGACAGAAGAGTTTATGGTGAATATTAGGAGCGCATTAGAGCGGACTTATAGAGCAGAGGTTGCAGACGACTGGGAGAGGGGCAGGGCCGAGTGACACAGCAGACTACTGTGCCACTGCAGGGGAACAGTGTAGATGGAAACAAAACAGCTAAACTGGATCTAAAAACGCTGGTTAATCGGTCTATGCGCAGGCAAAAGTTTTGGAACCATTCAATGACTTGAGTGGAGCACTTGAAAAAACTTCAACAGGCCTGTAAATCCCTCTACAAGTGCAAGGCATTATCATGAACCACTTTAAACATGTAGGAAGGAATTATGAAGGGAATAAACCTCCTCAAACCAATGATCAGTCAGAACATGAGCGCAAACACTCACATACACAAATGCAAACATGTTTTTATATTTTGAATAAGGCAAAAACAAATGACATGTTTAACAGAAGCTACCACACTGTTATCATATCGTTATAGCGTCAGTATGTTCTGTTTTTGTTGTCCCTTCAAGTCTCTCAAGCTTTTCTTGAACTGGGTTCATCAGAATTTCTCTTTTGCCCCCTTGTAACAATTAACATTAAAAGGAAATTCTATTCGTTATAAAGATAAAAGGTGCACTTTATTCATTCCTGTAGGGCAATTCATCTGCATTTGACCCATCTTGTTGCCAATTGAAATCATTGTTTTCTGATCTGCCGTTTATTTTTCGCATAATGTAAATATTGGCTCGTTTTCAAAAAAGCCTTTTCTCTCTCCACCCCTTTTTTACCAATTGCTTTCAATAAGTTTTGCCTCATTGCAACATCCTCGTTGCTTCATTAGTGCCGTGCTTTGTATAGATCATAGCCACAGCTCATACGAATCACACACGGGAGAGCTGCGCACTGCTGCAGCTGGTGTGGTTACTGTTCCATTTTACGCACGTTTGACGGGCAGCAGCCTACGCGCGTAAACAAAGACGCAATTAATTATGAATAATTTATTTTTAAGCTGTATTTAACTCTATTAGACTATTAAAAATTCAATCGTTTAACAGCCCTAATTATATATAAAATATATATATATTTATAATTTCAGGGCTGTCAAAATTATTGTGTTAACGCACGTCAATTAAATGTATCAATTAATTGCGTTAAAAAAAATAACGCCTGTGCCGAATGACCCGCCAATATGCATCCCATAATAACACTAAGAAGTGACGCTCACAGGCACAAGTAACCCTCCTAGTCTCTCCTCCCACGGAGCCATGTAGTTTTAGTAGCGATATGATAGGCAAACATTAGCAGTAGCACAACTTCTTATAAGCTGTACAACAATTACTTATTAAATGGTACAAAAGCAATGCACTGCTAACAAAATATACAGTTCAATAACAGAAAGATTACGCTAGTTTTGTGTCCAAATGTAGTTCGAGCATAGATAGTCCGAGGCGGTCAGCACCTGCAGGTCTTTCTGGAGGATACAATGTAAGCTAGCTATGTTCACCCAAGCTTGATTTCTTCTTTGATAATATTTTCGCTTTAGTTCCCTCTTCTCCTCATTTTAGCGTCTTTTGGGCTGTTTTGCCGTGTCTGCAGTTACAGCCAGACGAGGTATAGCCACTATCTGCTCCAATGCTGCTGTTGTTTACATGCACTGCAGATGCTAGAGGAGGCGTGGCCTGTTTGCAACTAGCGTCACGCAAAGTTTCTACCCAGCACTTTTTATCGCCTGAATTCATACACCAACTGAATCAATGAGCTAATTTTTTCAATTGTATTACGGGTTTTAATGCAACTTAGAAAAAAGACAGACTGCAGAAAGACAGAATCTGAAAAAGTTGCCGTTTTATGTTGAATTATTCTTATAATAAAGAAATACAGTACATATGTACACTATGTCATTTATCTTTTCATTCAAAGAACCATTTACAGAAAAATGGCATAATTTTGCAGATAGTTTGAAATGCGATTCATTAATTTTTAAGCCGTAATTAACATGCCCAATGTGATAAATATGTTATTCTAATTGTTGTTGTTTATTTCTTTGTCTGTGTTTATCATGGCAGTTCAAGGAGAGCTTGTTAGAGCATCTAAAAGTCTTTACCTCTCACCTCTCTCGTGCACTGGGCCCTGAACTCTGCTTGACTCGGTTAAAACAGTCACGGCAATTTACTGCAAATGACAAGAAACACTATTAGCAATATTATTATTATTATAACAGTACAGTGCTGCTACACTTTGCCTTCAGGGGCTAATTGTGCTGGTGTTTATCCAGGGCAGCAGATGAGACACGTTAACATGCCTTTGTCTTCCACCTCCTGCCTTCCCCCAATGCGAGGCCAGGCGTGTGCACCTTTGTCCCTGCCTGGGCGGAAGGCGAAATGATCCTCTATTACATTTCAATAAACAGCCTTTTGCCGGGTTCTCTAGAGTACAAGCAATCACGGGTTAAATTGGATCTGTAACGTATGCTCGCTGACCCACAAATCGCTTAGCCATCGCGCACAGCCATTACGCGCCGCGAGCAGATGACGGCTCAGGGATTGTGTGTATTAGCGCTAACATGGCAGAGGTATTTAAATTTTGATTTTTTTTCTAATGGGTTTTGACATGTTCCATTTCCTCCGAGGGGAGCCCACCTCACCTCGGCAAAGTAAATGTTGCTAAAAAGTCATCAAGGCAGAATATTAAAATTCCATCAAATGAGGATTGCGCTAATGCGTCAGGGCTGGGTTTGCAGGTACACTGTGTAGGCAGGGTCAGGGGCCACGGCTTCTGGGGAAATACTATTTGTTCCCCATGGCTGCTTTCTTTCCCTCTTAAATAAATGATGAAACTGCAGCCCTCCCCTCTCACACCTCGCCTTTGCCTCTTGGCACAGGTCAGGAGAATTACAGTCTAGGGTGTAAAAGCACGGTCTGCATGGATAAAGATCACACATATTCAACTATTATTTACCACCTCAAATAGTCATCGATCCTAGGTCCTGTTAATGGGCTAGTCTAAATCAATAATCGTTATTAGGATCGCTCAGTCCATGAGACATGCTAACATAGAAATACAGATACACATTTGATGCAATGCATTCAACTCAACTGTTGAACTGTCCTTATATATAAATATACAATACTATTCTTTGTAAGCCTCCATTTCCATGGTCCATGTTATGCAATTGTTTTTTAATATATACTATCAAACATTCATTATCACCACTGGCACTTGAGGATGTGAGGAGTTGTTGAGTGAATTTTTGAGCTCTACAAAGAACGACACAAATTCCTCTTGTGTAAATGTTTCTTTCATTTGTATAGATTGCAAGCATAGCCTGCAGACGAGGTATTCGGTCCTTCTGAGGCCATTACCAGGCTGACAGCCCACCAGCTGTCACTAATTGCTCACTAATGGGCTGTGGTGGTCGGATGGTTTGCCTGTGAGGGAGTTCCAGCCTACACTGGTCCAACGGCTGGCCAAATCAAAGAGGACACGTTTAAAAAAGCATGTCATGTTATTCCTCTAGCATTACGCTCTATATATATGCGCTGTCCAACCAGTGCATGTGTAATTAATCACCATTCTTCTCACCTGACATTACCTTGATTGTTTCAAAAATGCCAAAGATTACTTTGTTGGTGGCAACAGCCATTATCATGCATGATATTTCCTTTAGCGTGTCATTGAGCCGTGTGCAGACCGCGACAGGGGCTGGCTCCTGCCTCTGCGTCAGCCCGCCTGCTAATAGATGTGAGAAGGTCATCTGGCATTAGCGGCACAAGTACGTTAGCATTTGTGCTCCCTCGCTGTCCCAGACTGAACGCATGTTTGAAGGCGCTTGGACAAGCAGCCCCTTTCATAGTGATGAATGGCTTTTTTCAAGCGTTCTGCTCCCTAGTTATGAGAAGGGTGACCTGGTCATCCCACGACTTTATGAAGCTATAAAAAATGTATGTCAGTCTGCAGTGTCTAATGCCATCCCTAAACGGGGGGAGGGAGCAGGGGCCCGGATGGTAAAAAGGCCATTTACTGTCACTCTAAATAGCTCTCCACTGCCCTTCACCACTTATCTGACTATGTCCTTGTCGTCAGGACACTTTTCAGAGTCCGCTTTTATTTTATAGGTTACACTTCAGGGAAAGCAACTAGACTGTAGCATACACAAACTCATAAATGCTCCAAAGCTCTGCACTCGGCCATAGGAACACACTGGAACTAGATTTTACTGGAGCCAAGAGCAACCATGGTGTAACAGATATTTAAGATAATATTTATTTGTAACCACTACAGCAATTTCACTTTGCTCCTGAAACATTAATATCTAAATTGTTCATGTCTAAGTTCATTTAATATTTGTATCTACGTTTAGAGTCGTGTTAAATTCTTCAAGAATTGTCTTCATCAAGAAAACAACAATTGCAGAAAGAATAGTTAAAAGTGCATTTCAAATCTTAGCAGAGCATGGCTCCCCTCATACTGACAGGGCTGCATCCCATTAATCACGAATGTCTTTTTTTTAATAAATATGCAAATGTATATTAGCTGAACGGAGTTACAGCAGTGTTATGCATTAATAAGTGATGAGCTGCTTTGTGGGATATGGAGGAGAGACAGGGGTTCAGGGGGCATGCTTTGGGTACACGCTGAGGCTCCTGATTCCAGCTTTGGAAGATCCTTGACATTGCAGTCTTTAAATTACGTTTGGACAAACTTTCTCATTCAATGAGTTTTCTATCTTTTCATGACTATTGACTGCAGATTCACACCCAGGCTGTGTAAGGGCTATTTGACCAATGAGGAGAGTGGTGGGGGCTGGGCCAGATGACCTGGCCTCGACCTAAACCCAATCGAGATGGTTTTGGGGTGAGCTGGACCACAGAGTGAAGGCGAAAGGGCCAACAAGTGCCAAGCATCTCTGGGAACTCCTTCAAGACTGCTGGAAGACCATTTCAGGACCTCTTGAAGCTCTTCAAGAGAATTCCAAGAGTGTGCGAAAGGTGGCTACTTTGAAGAACCTAGAATAGAAGACATTTTGAGTTGTTTCATTAATTTTTTTGAGTACGTGCATAATTCCACATGAGTTAATTCATAGGTTTGATGACTTAAGTGTGAATCTACAATTTTCATAATCATGAAAATAAACAACTAATTGAATTAGTAGGTGTGTCCCAACTTTTGGCCTGTACTGTATATATATAAGTCGACCTGAGTCTCCTCAGTGGCTCCGGACCTGAGTCTGCTCAGTAGCTCCGGACCTGAGTCTGCTCAGTAGCTTCGGACCTAAGTCTGCTCAGTAGCTCCGGACCTGAGTCTCCTCAGTAGCTCCGGACCTGAGTCTCCTCAGTAGCTCCGGACCTGAGTCTCCTCAGTAGAAGAAGTCTCTCTCAGTAGCTCCGGACCTGAGTCTCCTCAGTAGCTCCGGACCTGAGTCCCCTAAATCGCTCTGGACCTGAGTCTCTTTAGCAGATCCAACCCTAGTCTCCTCACTTGCTCCAGACCTGAGTCTCCTAAGTAGCTCCGGACCTGAGTCTCCTCAGCTCGTCCAGACCTGAGTCTCTTTAGCAGATCCAGACCTGAGTCTCCTCAGTAGGTTTTAATGAGCTTTATTTTACCAGGAAAGAGTGTTTTCCTGGTCATATTCCAGGAAACTATTGTTGAAGAAGTTTGTGGGAGGATACACAAAACATTTGGTTCAACAGTTTAAACAGAATTTAAACGTGCCTCTCAATATCTATTAGGAATATTATAAATAAATTAGGTAAATATGATTGACCTAAACTTACTTCAGACGGTGTGAATAATACATTATATTTTTAATCTACTTTAAGTTTATGCAAAGCATTGTGAAAATCTTGTAGAATCAGCAAAACCAATCTTGTAGCTATTGTAATTTTTATACAACACTCCATTCTTTCTGGGATGTTAACCTTCAATCCAGCACTGACCTGCTGAAGTCCTGTGATTGTTTGGTGCCTGGACTGCGGCCTCCTATCGCATTCCCATGGAGATTGTGCACAGAGGCATTGGCGTGTTATCACAGGAAGGTTTGGGGGTTTGGAACGGGGGCCGCCTGTCTCCCGCCCGGCAATCAATCATGTCCCCTCACCGCATCTCAAAACACTTGTAATCGCCGCCCAGTAGATTGTTTGCCAAACTATTACCATAACTGTCAGTCCGCATCGGGCACGATAATCTCCGGGCCGTGGACAGATGCGCGCCTCTGCATTATTGATACGCTGGTCCGAAGAGCGCGGGAGAATTATAAAACATAGGTCTATTTACAAAGGGAGATTGGCTCTGGGCGTCAGCATGAGCGAAAGGGGCAGGTACCTCCGCTCCAGCCGGATAAGTTTAAGAAAGGAGAATAAAAAAAAACTTTTGCTGCACACCTCTGGGTCAAACCCCCAAGAAGAGCGCTGTGCAAAACACACATTTCTGCGACGTTATGATGCATACCTTTTCACACAATTGGTTTTTTTCAGTACATTTTCTGTATTTTAACTTCAAAACAAACCAAGATATAAAATATATTGTATAAAATACATGCCTTGTTTGATTTAAACATTTAGCTTTTTGGTACATTTAACTTTTAACATGTTTACCTGTGGCGGGGTGTGTCCTGGTTGGGCCAGACAAATATATGTATGTATTGCTATGCGATCAAATTAACAAACAGATTACAACCTGCAGGTGAAGCGTTTTGTAAACTGGTTTGAGGATTATCTTGTAATGTAAAGATTTTGGATCCGGGACATTTGGGAAATCATCGCCAACTTGGGTGTCCACATTGACTCAAGCCGGTGGAAATTCAACAGTTGTGGCCAGCGGTGGGGTTTTATTCAGCGAGAGACCTCTGTGAAAACTGTATGGAAGCAACATCTAACCCCTGAAGTGACTGCAGATGCATTATAAATTACTAGATCCTCTCTGTAGCGAATTATTTTTATAGTAGATGGTTTGGCCCTGGACTACCAAGAACTAATTAAAAAATTCAATAAATAAAAAGATATACAATAAATAGGTAAGATATTTTTTGTCCAATCTCAGTGTGATTGGCCTCAAAAAACCCAGCAGATGGATTACTGGTCTGAGGCTATAAAGGACCGATGGCTGAGGTGCTCCTGCAGTGTACTAGGTGACAAGTTGCTTCTTCTGGGGCATTTCTCTGGTGGTTCTACTGCTTAGTTCTGCCCATTTTCTCTGCTTTGGTTCAGTGTGAAACCCTGAATGTTGTTCTGAAAATGTAAAGATGAAAAAAGCCAATATAACAATAATTGTAAAGTACAAAACCCAATTGTTTCAGAGCTATTTAGGCCATGTTGCCGTTTCCTGCACATTTGGATCAATTACCACTGTAATTAATTTGTGTGAATAACCTGCTCCATATTTTGCTAGTTGTACGAACTTGTGTCCCTTGAAGTATCAATCAATCAATCAACTTTTATTTGTATAGCGCCTTTCATACACAATGCAATACAAAGCGCCTCACAACCCACATCGTATCAAGCAAATCATAAACCTTAATCTACATATACATAAAAAACACAAAAAATGTAAAAAAAACAAACAAAAGAATAAAATGAATTAAACATTAAAATAACACATGGATTAAAATTCTAAATAGCCACAGTGCATTAAAAAGAGTACATATAAAATCCTTCAGTTGTAGAGATAAACTGGAGTACCTGCATTTAAGCAAGTTGAAGTCGTTTTAACCCACCTCACTATTGTTTTTTGAGAGTGAACATTCTCCTGCGCTGCGACTTGGCAGCACTGCTTAATAAACATGCATGCTCGCTCTGGTTCATAACCTTTGCACGTGGAACAACAATGTGGACTAATGGAAACGTTCAGAGCTGCGCTAAAGGCTGTTTTCTCTTGCCGCTGTCACACTATCACACTTTCACTGCATTTGCTCCAACAAATGATGCTGAATTATGTATCTGAGGCTATGGAAATGCCAGTCCATTTACACCACTGCGGTCAAGCTGGGTCACACAAAAAATCAAAGTGGATTGTATTGTAATGGTAGAGAAATGAGCCCATTGTGTGCGCTTGGGCCGCGCTCCTGTAGCGGTGCTGACCCAGAGGGCCATGGGAAATGGGCTTTTACGAGAGGACTTAGTCGCTCCTAGCCAAGGTAGAACTGATTATTTGTTGCACAAAAATCACAATTTTATGATTTCATGATGATTGATGATTGTTGTCTGATTTTCCTCTCCACATATTTGGTCATATACAGAATTGGGACGATTATGTGCATTTGTTTCAGCTGTTCTTTGAGATTTGTCACAAATATCAGACTTGCGGATTTCAGAGGCAGGTCCAAGTGAACAAAGTCGATACCTATTTGCCTCATTCTCCGTCTTTGGGCCAAATACTATCGTCACATAATTACACCCAAAAACTAATATTTTCCAAGTCTCCTGAAACTAACACAAAAAGCACAGACGTATATTAATTGTCTATGGACCATCATAGACTCCTCTGATTCAGTTTCCACCCGCTGTCAATAATCTCTTGGATGCGGGCTTTTGACCTCACGATTTGGTCCACGTCACAATATGAAAGGTGCCATATTATGCTTTTTGACTTTTCTCCGGTATAAACATGATTACAGTGCTATATGACCTTCATACACATGCCCAGAGTGGTTTTTTCATTCATTCCCTCAAGCTTTAGTGAGAGAGTAATCTTTCTCTTTCATTCTCGAGAGGCACAGAAACAGCTCATTTCAAATTTTGACGTGCATCAGACGGTGTCGTCAAAAGCCTGCCTCCAAGAGGGGATTGACAGCGGCGAGAAACTGAACCAGAGAATCAGCGGCGTCTATGGTCAGCGCATCCAGCCTCTCTGAGTCCAGCGTCTGGTCCTTTGACAATAAATATGCGTCCGTGCTTTTTTGTGTTATCTTCATGTCAACTTGGAGACAATATGCTTTTGGGTGTAAATATGTGACAAAAGTATTTGGCCCGAAGAGGGAAAATTAGGCGATGAGGATCAAATTTTTTCACGGTGATCTGCCTCGTATCGCGAGTTTGAAATCTTCAACAAAACTTGCAGATGTTTTTCTGCGAGTGACGTGACACCAAAGATTGTTCCAGAACTACAGTTGAAATGGGACCTACTTAAAAGCTGATCTGGAAACCCGGTGTTATTTCCAACATAAAATACACCTCTGTCTGTGAGTACAGTGCAACTAACCCGCTGTGTCTCACTGTGAACTAAATAAATAGGGTCTGATTCAAGGACATAGGGCCCTATGTGACACATTGCCATTGTTGGAAAAAGTGTATTCTCAGGTCTGAAATGACTTTTACAGCAAAAGCTGTACAGTTAGCTTTTGTTTACCTCAAACATAGCGTGGTGCTGTGTTCACCCTTTGCCATAAATTAGTCTGTTCACACTTACAATAAGCAACAGCTCTCACCAAAAACCTCAGAATAACAGTGTGTCTGTACTCTGTACAGTGCATACTGCGTGTGGTGGAATAGCCTGTGGCGAGGATATGTGAGGTTACGGTGTGAGTGCACTCAGCCCCCATCCTCCTTTTGAGATGTGACAAGATCAGTATACATAAATACTTAAAGAACAATTTAAATACGCTGTCAGAACAATGGTTTCTTTGATTCATGAGAATATACATGGCTCAAACAAGGATAAATAGTATGCCCATTACAATAATTGCATTGATTAAAGCTCATTAAAATCAAGACAATGAAGCATTTAACTGATGTATATTTGGACTGTATATGTTAGAAAACTTCACTCTCCAAACACTCGTTAGTTTCTTCACAAAACGCAGACTCATCAGAGCTCATTTTCCTTGGTGTAGCTGTGTGGAAACATGCGGCCGGCCTGGCATGGCTCGGGTTGGCACGGCTAGGGTTGGCAGTGCGGTGTGAAAGCCATTACGAACTCTGGCATCGGAGACCCATGCCACATCCATGCCATCGGCGTGTGGCGCTCTGCTGATGGATGGCAGCTTCAGAGCAGGGATACATGCTGCTGCACATCAACTTCGACTGCTAGGTCTGAGGAGGGGGATGAAAAGAGATCTCAGAAATGCAATTCTCAAGCGAACATTGTTGACATCAGCTATATAAAGATTTGTGACACCGCTGCTTTGGAATTGACTGCATAATAAATTCTATATTAAAGTATGACAACCGTCCCAATTTCACATTAAGCCCAAGATTAGCTCTCAAATGATTCATATATTACGTACATAATATGCATGATTAGTATCAATATTAAGCATATGGTTTACTTTTGAATGAGCTGGAAAACGGCTGCAAGTCCTAAGTAGCTCTGAAACAGTTGTTTTATGCTTTTGAATTTTTATTTTTATTGCTTTTTACAACTTGATATCCTGATGCAGTACAGTGTTTTTGTACACTGTACTGCATCAGTACATGCAAAACCATCTTGTCTAGATGGTTTTGCACTGATCTAGACAAGAGCGGAGAGGATTCATGGTCCGAACCAAGCAGATCAGGAAAAAATCCACTGGAGGAATGCTAACTTTTTGAAAAATGCTAATTAAGCATGCAGCATTTTACTTTGGACTAGAGCAGAGAAAGTGGTCTGATCCAAGCGGCTACCCAGAGGCTACTCCACCTCTGCTGCTGTGACCCGTCCTGCTCCACCCAGAGGCTTCATGGGTGGAGCAAGACGGGTGGAGGCTACACTAGAGTTTCGCTTTTCAGCCTGAGCCCGAGCAGGCCCGAGGCCCGACCTGAGTTCAGGCCGGGCTTGGGCCTCATTTTGGCGCTCAGCTGTCGGGTTCGTGCCGGGCTCGGGCTTCTTTTAAAATAATGCATATTTCTTTTTTATTATTATTATAATTATTTTTAAATGATTTTTATACATAATGATATGCATATATATATATATATATATATATATAAATAACGACACACCAACCTGTGCACAGCCTGGATTGATTACCAGAAAGCCTACGACTCAATGCCACACACATGGATCATGGAATGCTTGAAGTTGTACAATATCAACAGGGCTCTAAGGGACTTCGTTGCAAACTCGATGGGAATGTGGAAGACTACCCTTGAGGCAAATGGCAAGCCGCTCGCACAAGTGACCATCAAATGTGGTATCTACCAAGGAGATGCTCTGTCCCCACTACTGTTCTGCATAGGCCTCAACCCTCTAAGCCAAGTAATTGACCAGACTGGCTATGGATACCGCCTCAGGAACGGAGCAAAGGTCAGTCACCTCCTCTACATGGATGACATCAAGCTGTACGCCAAGAGCGAGAGAGACATCGACTCTCTGATCCAACAACCAGGATCTACAGCCATGACATCGAGATGTCATTCACACTCGAGAAATGTAGCAGGATGGTGACTCGGAGAGGCAAGGTAGTCCACACAGAAGGGATCTCACTCCCAGAGGTAACAATAGCAGACGTTGAGGACAGTTACAAGTATCTCGGTATACCACAGGCAAATGGCAACCTCGAACAGGTGACGAGGAAAGCGGCAACTGCCAAATACCTCCAGCGAGTAAGGCAGGTCCTAAGAAGCCGGCTCAATGGCAAGAACAAGGCCGGGGCAATTAACAGCTACGCCCTGCCAGTGATCAGATACCCTGCAGGAATAATCAGGTGGCCAAAGGAAGAGATTCAGACCACGGATGTTAAAACTCGAAAGCTCCTTACCATGCATGGCGGGTTCCATCCCAAATCCAGCACCCTGAGACTGTATGTAAGCCGTAAAGAAGGAGGCCGAGGACTAGTGAGTGTGAGAACCACTGTCCAGGACGAAACATCCAAACTCCATAACTACATCATGGAAAAGGCCAAAACGGATGACGTACTCAGTGAATGTCTCAGGCAGTGGCGAGATGAGGATGTGCTGGAGGAGAGCCCATCATGGGAGAACAAGCCCCTACACGGCATGTACCACCGGAGCATAACAGAAGTGGCTGATCTCAAGAAGTCCTACCAATGGCTAGAAAGGGCTGGCCTATAGGACAGCACAGAGGCACTCATCATGGCTGCACAGGAACAGGCACTGAGCACCAGAGCGATAGAGGCCCAGATATACCACACTAGACACGACCCAAGGTGTCGGTTGTACAAAGAGGCACCTGAGACGATCCAACACATAACTGCAGGGTGCAAGATGCTGGCAGGGAAGGCCTACATGGAACGCCATAACCAAGTGGCTGGCATAGTGTACAGAAACATCTGTGCAGAGTATGGGCTGGAAACCCCAAGGTATAAGTGGGAAAATCCTCCAAAGGTGGTGGAGAATGAGCGTGCAAAGATCCTGTGGGACTTCCAGATACAGACCGACCGAATGGTAATGGCGAACCAACGTGACATCGTGGTGGTAGACAAAGGGCAGAGGACAGCCGTGGTGGTGGACGTGGCAATTCCAAGCGATGGTAACATCCGGAAAAAAGAACATGAAAAGCTTGAGAAATACCAAGGTCTCAGAGAAGAGCTGGAGAGGGCCTGGAGGGTAAAGATGACAGTAGTGCCCGTGGTGATCGGTGCACTCGGGGCAGTGACCCCGAAGCTAGAAGAGTGGTTGCGGCGGATCCCCGGAACAACCTCGGACATCTCGGTCCAGAAATGTGCAGTGCTAGGAAAAGCAAAGATACTGCGCAGAACCCTCAAGCTCCCAGGCCTCTGGTGGAGGACCCGAGCTTAGAGAGGTATAACCGCCCGCGGAGGGCCAAAGGTGAGTGGACATTTTTTTTTTTATTAATAACAATGTCTGTTGATTGACAACAAGTTATTAAAAAAAGTGAATATATTAATGACACCGTAACCGGCGTGTCCTACAGCAGCAGCGAGCCGTGAACGCATCATCCCCGTGTCTCCTGCTGCATGCTGTGGTCAACAGCGAACAGGATCAATAGTAGAAATGGATCAAGTGGAGACAAAACAAATTCAAAAGTGGAGATTAAACTTGCAATTGGAAGGTGAGTGCGTACAACAAGGAAATCAGATGTGTCGGCTTCTGTCGGGCTCGGGCCTGTTATACAGCGTTCACTGGTCAGGCTTATACGGGTTCGGGCTTAACATTAGCGGGCTCTGGCTGGGTCGGGCTTGATTTTTCAGGCCCGAACGAAACTCTAGGCTACACCACCTCTTCTGCTGTGACCTGAAGACCTGTTACTGATTATTACTATTTTTTACTTTTTAGAATTATCAATTTTTATTTCTTATTTTTGCTGTTACTGGACACCTGAAATTCTCCTATGGGGATCAATAAAGTATCTAGATAGATAGATAGATATCTATCTATAAATATCGTGAGGATTTAAACAGCAATAAAACCAAACTGTTTTATAGTGCCTTGCTTCCGCATGCACAACAGGTGAAAACAGTTATAGAACTACACACACGGTGACGACATACCAACTGTGAGGCAAAAGTGAAGCTCTTAATACTTTCAAATTTCTATTCTAGAGTTTCTGCTCTTTCTTTAACCTTACCCTTGTGAAAAAAAATCTAAACTTGTTGTTGTCCATCATAAGATAAGACAAACTTTATTGATCTCACAAAAATTTACATGTCACATTTGGCATAGATAGAATCATTCCGATTGTGCAAAAGACAGAAGTGTGCAAACATGTTACGATTAAAAATATAGTCTGTGCAGAATAAATTTTATACATCAAAAAGTGGCAATAGCGGTGCTGGTTTTTTCAGTCCTAGTGCAGGACAGCGGTGGAGATGAAGGACGTGCGGTAGCTCTCCTTCTTGCACTGAGGGTGCCTCAGTCTTCCACTGAAGGAGCTCCTCAGCTCCTCTACAGTCCTGTGCAGTGGGTGGGAGGTGTTGTCCATGATGGAGGTGAGTTTGACTAGCACCCTCCTGTCCCTCACCTCCTCCATTGCTACTCCTTGGGGATCTGCGCACTCGAACAGTGATTTAGAAAGTCTTCCCTGTGGGGAAAGCGGACATGGGTAGAAACATGCTAAGCTTTCTTGCTATTGTCCTGGAATAAACATCGTTTTTAATGTTTATTTATTGAAATATTAAAGTTCATATTTTAAATCATCTTGTCAGAAGATTTGTCATTGAATAAAATGTTTGAAATGGATGGAACTAAAAATAAGTGAAAGTTTAAATGTGGAATAATGTTGTCCAGTGGTTTTCTAGTGTGGGTTGGGATCAGTTCAGCCTTTAGCCTTTGGGCAATATTAAATAGTGATCTAGAAAAGATGTCTTTGAATAAGAAA
Organism: Knipowitschia caucasica; assembly: GCA_964034765.1. Taxonomy (NCBI): domain Eukaryota; kingdom Metazoa; phylum Chordata; class Actinopteri; order Gobiiformes; family Gobiidae; genus Knipowitschia; species Knipowitschia caucasica. The sequence continues at coordinate 16,346,476 of OZ035824.1, read as the reverse complement.
GTAATATTAAGAATGTATGCAATAATGCAAGTTTTTATACAATAATGTAAGTTTTATACAAACATAATTTATTTGAAATATTCATCATATTTAATTATTCTTATAGCTACTCTTTTACTTTTATGTGTTATATTATATATTATAAATAATAGTATATATAGTAAATATATACTAAACTTAAGTTCATATATAGACTGACACTGCTCCAGATTATGTTGTAAACATTTGAGCTCGAGAGTATGCATAGCTTTCAACCGTGTGAAGTTTGCAATGCACCACGGTGCACCAGCCCTCCATTGTGTGTCTCCCCACGTCAATCCTCCAGTTTGTCCACTCTAGTACGTCCCATTGTTCACACGCGTTTACATGCGTGTCGAGCTGTAGCGGTCAGAGGTAGGCCTGCTAACACCGCTTAAGACCGCTTACACCTGTTAGTGCGCCCCCCGTCGATGGCGAGCGCACAGCCATTAAAGCTTAACAAAAGAGACTGCGCCGCAGCTATAAACCGATCAATGTCAAGTAAATAACCTTTCTGCGGCTTATTTCCCGACTGCTATCGATCGCTCTCCCACCGGGGCCAAAAGTGTCACCTCTGGCCTCAGCATCAGCAGGAGGAATGACGCGCTGCAGTCTGGACACGACCAACGCGTGTTTACAATCTCTTATCTGTTATACAGTGTGGTTTTTGGAAATACAATAGATGTTATTGGGAGGGGAAGTTTGCTTGAGGCTCAAGATGATGAGTGTGAGAAGTTATACATGTTTACACTTGAGAAGATTCATTTGAGAAGAAAATATTTTTTAACCTTAAACATGTACCAATGAAGACTTTAAATTGTACATCATTATATCTACAACACAGAGGTCATTATTTGACATCTTGTTCACTTCAATATTGATCTAAAAAGGCTTAAAGGTGATGTCAGTAAATTATTTTTCTTGTCACCAATTCATTATATCTCAGAGATAGTGTTTCCAAACTGCGAGTATCCAGACCCTGAGAGATACGCCGGGGTATTGCAGGGGATACTTGATACTTGTGTTAATATGAGCATGCAATCATCATTTAAAGCTAACTCAATCCGGAGAGACCAATACAGGCACGTTAATGCATTTAGAACGATTTATTGTTTGGTGCATTGACCCCGGCAGGGACACTTGCAGAGGGGAGATCACTGCTGCTGAGATGATCTCAGATCCCCAAGAGTCAAGCACTGTGAATGGGACGTAGGCGGAGCAGGAGCCAGAGCAGGAGCTTGAGGAGGTGCTGGGGAGGCGTGGGTGTCAAGAGCTTCAGGAAGGGCTGGTTAGTAGGAAGTGGCTGCTTTTAAACTGCTGGCTTTGCTGTCAGTAGTTGGCAGGGGGGCTGGCCGAGCTGTGCGATTGGCTGAGGCTCGAGGCTGGCAGAGCTCTGTTAGGTGAGAAATGCGGCACGCAGGTGTTCTCAGTCTGAATTTGCTCTTAAGCTTCATTTCAATCTGGAGGAACCAAGACAGACACGTTAATGCATTTAGAAAGATTTGTTTGTAGGCATGTCACGATTACAAATTTTGCTGGACGATTAATTGTCTCCAAAATTATTGCAATAGGCGATAGTATTGTCATTCTGAGATCATTTTCATCTAATACAATGATAATGATGCAGGTACACCTTTTCAAAGAGAAATACACTTTTATTTTGGCACGCATCGCACATGCGCACGTCCCATCCTTAATGAGTTAACACAAGCACACACACAGATGCACATGTACACACACAAGCATGCACTCACTCAAATGCAAACACACACACAAGCACGCACACAAACAAATGAACATGTACACACAAGAATGCACATGCGCAAATGCACACACACAGATTTACACGTACACACAAGCATGCATATACAGTGCCTTGCGAAAGTAATCGGCCATCTCACTTTCATCTCAAACAAGGAGAAGACTGATCAGAGATGCAGCCAAGAGGCCCATGATCACTCTGGATGAACTGCAGATAACTACAGCTGAGGTGGGAGAGTCTGTCCATAGGACAACAATCAGTCGTGCACTGCACAAATTTGGCCTTTATGGAAGAGTGGCAAGAAGAAAGCCATTTCTCAAAGATATCCATAAAAAGTCTCGTTTAAAGTTTGCCACAAGCCACCTGGGAGACACACCAAACATGTGGAAGAAGGTGCTCTGGTCAGATGAAACCAAAATCGAACTTTTTGGCCACAATGCAAAACGATATGTTTGGCGTAAAAGCAACACAGCTCATCACCCTGAACACACCATCCCCACCTCAGCAGTAGTTATCTGCAGTTCATCCAGAGTGATCATGGGCCTCTTGGCTGCATCTCTGATCAGTCTTCTCCTTGTTTGAGATGAAAGTTTGGAGGGACGGCCGGGTCTTGGTAGATTTGCAGTGGTCTGATACTCCTTCCATTTCAATATAATTGCTTGCACAGTGCTCCTTGAGATGTTTAAAGCTTGGGAAATCTTTTTGTATCCAAATCCGGCTTTAAACTTCTCCACAACAGTATCTCGGACCTGCCTGGTGTGTTCCTTTGTCTTTATGGTTCTCTCTGCGCTTTAAACAGAACCCTGAGACAATCAAAGAGCAGGTGCATTTATACGGAGACTTGATTACACACCGGTGCACTCTATTTATCATCATCAGTCATTTAGGACAACATTGGATCATTCAAAGATCCTCACTGAACATCTGGAGTGAGTTTTCTGCACTCAAAGTAAAGGGGACGAATAATATTGTACGCCCCACTTTTCAGTTTTTTATTTATTAAAAAAGTTTAAATTATCTAATAAATTTTGTTCCACTTCACGTTTGTGTCCCACTTGTTGTTGATTCATGACAAAAAATTAAAATTGTATATCTTTATGTTTGAAGCCTGAAATGTGGCAAAATGTTGAAAGGTTTCGCAAGGCACTGTACACACAAGCACGCACTCACACAAATGCAAACGTACACACAAGCATGCACACACACAAATGCACACGTACACACAAGCATACACACACATGTACACACAAGCATACACGAACACAAATGCACACATACACACACTGATAAACACGTACACACAAGCACACACGTACACACAAGCATGCACTCACACAAATGCACACGTACACACAAAAATACACACACATGTACACACAAGCATACACGAACACAAATGCACACATACACACACTGATAAACAAGCACACACGTACACACAAGCATGCACTCACACAAATGCACACGTACACACAAAAATACACATGCAGTATACACACATACACAAGTACACAAATGCCAACGTACAAACAAGCACACACACATACCCACAAGCATGCACACATAAAAATGCACATGTACGGGTGACAGTGACTCAGATGGAAGAGCATTGGCCTTTGAGTCTAAAGGTCGCGTGTTCGAGCCCACCATGAGACTTTCTCCACTGTCTCCCACTGATGTCTGCTGTCGCTGTGTCTTTGGGCAAGACACATAACCCACTTTGCCTATATGGAGCGTGGAAGTAATGTTCGCTCCATGCCTTGATGTGTGTACGTGTATTCATCAAACTTAAATTTCCCCACTGTGGGACGAATAAAGGACCTTCTGCTTCTCCTTTATGTACACGTCTTGTTCTGCAGACCAGATAAGCTCCACCTCCTCATAGCAGCAGCGGCTAACAGTAAAACTACAATTTTATGGGCAGAGTTTCCACGTGTCCTGCGTGGTTTCCTCCAAGTGCTCCAGTTTCCCTCATTAAATGTACCGCGGGACTTTAATTGAAAACTTGAGCAACTGTTCATTCGATAAAGTGCTAGATTGATTTATTATAAAATAAACCGATAACTGCAGCCACAATATTTATCCATATATTTTCTACTCAAATAATTTACAATAAAATACAATTTATTCTTATATAGCCCTAAATCACAACAGCAGTCATCTCAGAGTAATTACACCATCGAAATCAGCAGAAAATACACATATGTATTGGTCCATAGGGAGAGACTCATGTCCATGAATGTTGATAAATGTTCATACATGTTGATAAATGTTCATACATGTTGTAGAATGTTCATACATGTTGTAGAATGTTAAGGTGTCCTGGATCATCCCCACAGACCCTCCTGCATCGGCAAGGATGAACTCTAAAACCCAGTGGGAAAAAAGTGAGAAACCTTGCACCTTTCACAAGTTAAAACCTGAAACGCTAAAATTGCACCTAAAATAAATAAAAACATCACATTTTATATGACTTTTGTACTGTGTTTGTAGGATTATCTCCTGAAAGTGGCACCTTTTACACATCTTTCATATATGGCAAAAAGGAATTGTATCTTGTTTAAATACAAATTGTATACGGTCTGTATAGTTTTGTAGAATGTAATTAATATAAAAACCGTATGTCATAGATATATGAATGTGTGTATTTTCTATTTATCATACCATAAGAGTAATGAGTGTGTAATAGTGTAATAAGGGTGTAAAAGCAGTTCTTTCAATTGCATGATCATAATGATGAGTCATCACAATAACTTTTGGGGTGGGGGGGGGGGGGGGGGGGGGGGGGGGGGGGGGGGGGGGGGGGGGGGTGGGGGGGGGGGGGGGGGGGGGGGGGGGGGGGAGGGGGGGGGGGGGGGGGGGGGGAGGTGGGGGGGGGGGGGGGGTGTGTGTTGCTGTGGATGGTTTGATACAAGTTTTATTAGCAATTTTTGTCATTGGGTTTTGGGGATATGGGTGTTGTGGAGTGGTGATAGGGGGGAATTGTTGGGGTATTGTGTGTATTTCTTTTGTCTCGGATACTCGGGTTGGGCGGTTGTTAGCTGTGTACCCTGTGTAATGCGATCCTCCGACGGTGCCATAGAAATAAAATGTTTCTTATGATTTTAAGATTATTTCCAAAGTACACACACACCAAGCCTTAGACCCAAACTCTCTTGACCCTACACCTCTCTTCCTATCGTTTCTCTACTCTTTAAAATGTAACCTAAACATGTTTTTTAGTCACTCTCTTGCCACTATTCCCCCCCCCCCCCCCACACCTTCCCTGTGTCCGCCCCCCCCCCCCCCCCGCCAACCCCCCCCCCCCCCCCTCCCCCCCCCCCCCCCCCCCCCCCCCCCCCCCCTCCACCCCCCCCCCCCCCCCCCCCTCCCCGCGCCCCCCCCCCTCCCCCCCCCTCCCCTCCCCCCCTTTCCCATCCCCCCCCCCATCTCACAGCTGGGTAACACCATCTTCCTGTTTCCAGATGAATCTTTTTGTCGTCTGGTTTTGAGTCCAAGTTTTACGGATCTCGAGAGAGAGTGGGCGAGGACCATTGTGAACTTCTCTCCGAGCACTCCGCACTGGTACATCCAGGTCGGATTTTTACTTGTCCGGGGCCAGGAACCAGTTAAACATGGCCTCAGTGAACGTGGAAGCGTACAGTTGGTTCATTGAGAGGAGGGGGGGGGGGGGGGGACCAGAATTCCCCACATTAGATACATACATATAAATCTGTCATATCCTTTGGCCCTCGCGGGCGGTTTATCACTCTCTTAGCTCGGGTCCCTCTACCAGAGGCCGGGAGCTGAGGGTTCTGGCAAGTATCTTTTGCTTTGTTCATACACTGCACATTTCTGGACCCTGATGTCCCGAGGTTGTTCAGGATCCTCTGGAACATCTTCTAGCTTCGGGGTCACTGCCCCGGTGCACCGATCACCACGGGCACTACTGTAACCTTTACCCTCCAGGCCCTCTCACAGCTCTCTCTGAGACCTTGGGTATTTCTCAAGATTTTCATGTTCCTTTTTCCGGGAAAAGGATGGCCGCGGTGAAAATGATGCGTTTTCAGCTCTTCTGCTTGGATTTTTGCTTGTTTTACCACTCACGTCATGGATGACAGCTAGTGGGGGGTGAAAAAGATGAAGATGCAGTTTGCCGCTAGGACCCCGTTCAAGTTTCAAAATTTTGCATTTCGCTGAGGGTACAAGCGGCGTGTTGAGTATTCGCAGGCCTTTCCAGCGTTAACCCAGACATCCGCATTGAGGATGAGAACTATCTTCCCATTCCCATGTATAGGCACATTGCTTCCTTCTTGTCCGTTTTCAAGGCAGGATGGGCGGCACGGTGGCTGAGTGGATAGCACTATCGCCTTCTGCAAGAATGGTCCTGGTTCGAATCCGGGTCGGACCAGGCCCTTTCTGAGGTGGGAGTTTGCATGTTACTCCCCATGTATGCGTTAGGTTTCCTCAGGGTGACTGGTTTCCCCTACCTCTAATAACTATGTCCAATAGTTCTGCCTGTGCCTCTGTACTGGCCCCTCCCATCTCTGTGTGGAGTGAGAGACAAGCATGCCCATTAAATTAACAATTGTAAACCACTTTGAGGAACTCAGATCTGTAGTGAAAAGGCGGTGGTATATATAAATAACTATTACTTACTTACTTAATTTCGCGTGGACTTGCCACGTCACCACCACGGCTGTCCTCTGCCTCTTTGTCCACCATCGGCTGTCCTCTGCCCTTTGTCACCACCACGGCTTTGTCTCTACCCTTTGTCCACCACACAGGATGTCTCTACCTTGGTCCTCCTACACCGGCTGTCCCTCTGACCTGTGTCCACCACCATGGCTGTACTCTGCCTTGGTCCACACACACGGCTGTCTCTGCCCTTGTCCTACACACGGCTGTCCTCTTGCCTTTGTCCACCACCACGGCGGTCCTCTGCCATTTGTTCACACCACCACGCTGTCTCTGACCCTTTGTCCACACCAAGGCTGTCCTCTGCCCTTTGTCCCCACCACGGCTGTCCTATGCCCTTTGTCTACTCCACCCACGGCTGTCCTCTGCCCTTTGCCCACCACGGCTGTCCTCTGCCCTTTGTCCACCAACCCGGCTGTCCTCTGCCCTTTGTCACCCACCACGATGTCGGGGTTGGTTCATTTACCATTTCGGCGGGCGGTCTGTATCTGGAAGTCTCACACAGGATCTTTGCTCCATTTTCCACCACCTTTGGAGGAGTTTCCACTTAGACCTGGGGGTTTCAAGACCATACTCTGCCACAGATGTTTCTGTACATATGCAGCCACTTGGTTATGGCGTTCAGTGTAGGCCTTCCCTGCCTGCATCTTGCACCCTGCAGTTATGTGTTGGAGTGTCTCAGGTGCCTCTTTGAACAACGACACCGTGGGTCTTGTTGGTGTGGTATTCTGCGGCCTCTATCGCTCTGGTGTCAGTGCCTGTTCCTGTGCAGCCTGATGAGTGCCTCTGTGCTGTCCTGTTAGGCCCAGCCCTTTTAGCCATTGGTGGTCCTTCTTGTGATCAGCCACTTCTGTTATGCTCCGGTGGTCCATGGCCGTTTGGGGTCTTGTTCTCCCTTGATGGGCTCTCCTCCAGCACTCCTCATCTCGCCACTGCCTGTGACATCACTGAGTACGTCATCCGTTTTGGCCTTCTCCATGATGTAGTTATGGGTTTGGAGTTTCGTCCTGGACAATGGCTCTCACACTCACTAGTCCTCGGCCTCCATTCTTTCGGCTGTACGGTACAGGTCTCAGGGATGCTGGATTTGGGATTGTAACCCGGCCATGCATGGTAAGGAGCTTCGAGTTTTAACCTCCGTGGTCTGAATCTTCTTTCCTTTGGCCCCCTGATTATTCCTGCAGGGTATTCTGATCACTGGCAGGGCGTAGCTGTTTATTGCCCGAGCCTTGTTGCTTGCCATTGAGCCCGGCTTCTTAGGACCTGCCTTACTCGCTGGAGGTATTTGGCAGTGGCCGCGTATTCTCGTTTGCCATGTTCGAGGTTCCATTTGCCTGTGGGTATACCGTGATACTGGTAAAAACTGTCCTCAACTCTGGCATTGTTCCTCTCTGGGAGTGAGATCCATTCTGTGTGCTACCTTGTCTCTCCGAGTCACATCTGCTACAATTTCTGTTCTGTCAACCAGGAGCTGGTGTTTGGCTCCTCTGGTGTCTCTACAAGGAGCGGTTGTTTGGCTCCTCTGGATGTCCCTACCAATGCCCTTCTGTGCTGTGCTCATGAATTGTTCCCATATGCCCATCTTGTCTTAGCCGCAAATGATACCTGACATTGAGCTTTCCATGTTGTGGAGAGACTAAGTTATTGGCCGGTTGTTGGAGGGGACTGCTTGATCAGGACGTTCGCCCTTCGGTTGCTGTTAGCCATTCTGGGTGAGGACCCATCTTCAGCTGCTGTCCATTTGTGCTGCGGAGGCGCTCATGGTGTGATGTGTGTGTCCTTAGCGCCCTCAGTAGCATGGACCATTTCAGGGCCAGGTGCGGTCCAGTTTTTCTTACCTGGAGACTTTTCCCGGATGTCTGCCTCTGTGTTGGGTAACTGTGTTCTGTTTGGGAGGTGGATGTGCTCCTCTCTCAGGGACCACCAGCCATTGTGCACTGTGTTTATGTGCTTGCATCCTTCCCCATATGTTCTTCAGAACTGTTCAGTTTCCTGCCTCGGTGGGTCGCTCCTGTTGCTACCATGTTGGTACCCTGTGTGTTACCCTGCAACCTGTGCGTTACACTTCTTCGCAGGTTGTGTTGCGAACAGCTGTTCACCCCTTCTGCTTCATCTCTTTAGTGTACCTCTGTAGGCGGGCTGGCCAGGGCTGGAGCATTTGTTTGGCAGTTTCAGTTTCGTGTGCTTCAGGGTATGGTTTTCTGGCTGTACTTTCTGGGTTCTGGTCTTTTCTTTGGACCTCTCTGGGCCTCTGTTAATTGACTCACTTTCTTCGAGCCACCTTGATTCAGCCTCCCAACCGTCTTTTCCATGGTGGGTATTGTCCATGGCTCCATGGTGCCTTCGTATTGCAAGCATCTCTAGGTCTTCACTGCTGCTGAAGTGTATTTCAGCTCTATTGGTTTCTGTGTTTGTGGTGGTAGGTATACCCACCCCCCCACCCCACCACCACCCCCCACACCCACCACCCCCACACAACCAACCACAACCACCCAAACCCAACACAACAAACCCACCCCCCAACCCCACCCAACACCCAACACCCCCCCCCCACCCACCCAACAACACACCCACACCAACCCAACCACCCACCCCCACACCAACCCACCACCCCAACCCCACACAAACCACCACCACACCCACACCCCACCACAACCCCAACCACACCCCCCCCCACCCCAACACCACCCAACCCACCACCCCACACCACCCCACCACACCCACACCCCCCACCACAAACCCCACCCACACACCACCAACCACCCACACCCCCCCACCACCCCCCCCCAACACCCCACACCACAACCCCCACCCAACACACCACACCCCCCCACCCCCCACCCCCCACAACCCCACCCCCACCCACCCCAAAACCACCCCAACCCCACACCCACCACCCCACACACCCACCAACCCCACACACACCACAACCCCCCCAACACCCCACAACCCCCCACCACCCCCACCCAACCCACACCACCCCACCCCCAACCACCACCCCACCCCCACCCACCCCCCCACACCCCACACCCCCAACCCACCCCCCCCCACCCACCCCCAACCCCCCCACCCCCCCACACCCCACCACAACCACCACCCACCCCAACCCACCCACCCCCAACCACCCCCACCCCCCAACCCACCACCCACCCACCCCCACACCCCACACACCCCCACCCACCCCCACACCCCAACCCACCCCACACCACACCCCCACAACCACCCCACACCACCACCAACCCCACACCACCCCACCCCCCCACAACCACCAACACCCCACACCACACCCCCCCCCACCACCCCCCACCCCACACCACCCCACAACCACACCCCAACAACCACCCCACCCACAACACCCACCCCACCCCCCAACCCACACCCACCACCCACCACCCCACCCCCAACCCAAACCCCACCACAACCCAACCACACCCCCACCACCCCCCACCCACCCAACACACCAACCACACCCACCCACAACCACCACACCACCCAACACCCACCACACCCCCACCCCCCCACCCCCCCACCACCCCCCACACCAACACCCCCCCCACCCCACCCCCAACACCACACACCAACCCCACCCACACCCCCACACAAACCAACACCCCACCCACCAACCCCCCCACACCCACAACCACCCACCCCACAACCCACCCACCCACCACCAACCCAACACCCACCCACCAACCAACCCCCACACCACCACAACAACCCCCCACCCAACCACACACCCCACACCCCACCAACCACACCCAACCCACCACACCCACAACCACAACAAACCACCCACCCAACACCCCCCACCACACCCCACCACAACCCCACCACCCCCCAACCCACCCAACACCAACACCCACCCACCCCACCAACACCCCCCACACCCACACCAACAACCCCACCAACCCCCACCAAACCCCAACAACACACCCACCACACCCCACACCCCACCACCACCACCCAACCCCAACACCAACCCCCACCCACCCCCAACCACCCCACCACAACCCCACCAACACCCACACACCCCCCACCCCCCACAACCCACACCCCCACCCCACAACACCCACCCACACAACACACCCAACCCCCACCCCCCAACACAACCCCACCACACCCACCCCAACCCACAACCACCCACAAACCACAACACCCACCACCACACCCCAACACACCCAACACCCACCCACAACCCACACCCACAACCACACACCACAACCACCCCACCCACCACACCCCCACAACCCCCACCCCACCACCCCAACACCCCCACCACAAACCCACACCACCCCACCAAACACCCAACCCACCAACCCCAACCACCCACCCACAACCAACACCCACCACCACCCAAACACCCACCCACAAACATCAACCCACACCCCAAAACACACATACAACCACACCCACCACAACACAACACCCCACAAACTACCCCCAACCACCCATCCCCCAAACACAACCTAACCAAACACAAATCACTAACCCCACCCACCCCCCCACACCCCCAAACCACCCACTCACCACAACACCATCACACAACCACACCCCCACCCCCACCCCAAACAAACAACAACACACTAAAACCCATACACCCAATCACACCAAACTCCACAAACCCCACAAACTCCCACCCCCCAAAAACCCCCCCCTCCCCACATACTCAAATCAACCCCAACCAACAACCCCACACACCCACCCACCCACTAAAAACACACCTCATTCATACATAAAATAATCTTTACCACAACCCAAAAACCCTCCAAACATAATTTCCCCCCCTCCACCCAACACAACATCCTCACTCTCAACTTACCCCCTCCCCAAACCCCACCAACTCAACCTCCTAATCTCATCAAATCACCCCACCCCACCCCTCACCCCATCCTAACCCATCCACAACCCCACACACCCACTCAACACCCCCCACCCACAAACCCTCCTAACCCCCTACAAACCCTCTCCATCCCCCCCCCTCCTACCCTCATATCTCCATACACATACACCCTCCCAACAAAACCACCTCCATCCCACCTCAATCACTTCCCATATATCCCTACACCCCCTACTACAACCACCTCACATAACCATACCCCCATAACCCTCAACTCCAATATACCAATACCCCCACACACCCTACCCAATCACCCACATAACCCCACCCACACACCCCCCCTTCACCCCCACCCACAACCACACCCACCCTATTACACCCTCTCATCCAATACCCATATCCACACAATACATCTCCCCATCACTACCACAATATTTCCTCCCCCCCCACCTCACCACCAATACCATCTCCCATCACACCCCCGCTCATACACTTATCACCCTCTCTAATATAAACATCCACATCATCACAACTATCTTATCAACACCTCTCTCGCTGATACATTAAATCTAAATACCATCTCACCAAACCCTAGAATACCATCATAAAACCTCCAAAATCCACTTACTAAACTTAAAAACCCACACTATTAAACCTTACCATAAAAAAACCCCCACATCATACACAACATCCCCCACAATAAAAACCTCAAACAAATACCCACCCCCAAATAAAACCACACATCTTCATACCCCCCATCCCAACCACACAACATCACATACCCTCAACACCCAACCAACAAAACCAACACATCAAATCACCAAACTCCCCCAACATCCCAAAAACATGACCCATTCAATAACCCTCACTCACCCATCCCCACAATCACCCCCATCCCTATACACCTCAAAACCACCCCACCCCCCCCCCCCCTTCCAACCCCAACATACAAACATACTACTCACCCCTTATCAAACCTCCCCCCCTCAACCCCCCTACCACCCCATCCTCCTTTAACAACAATACAAAATCATCAATCCTCAAAATCATCCTCTATCCTCCATCATCCTTATTTCTTCTCAACCACATAAACCATACTCCCCTCCCCCTTATTCAAACCCTCTATCCCTCTCCAAACAAAATAACACCCTCCCCCACCCTAATACTACTTTCAACACCCCCCCCATAAATTCAACCCCCCCCTCCAATCTCTTCATCCTATAAATCATCTAAACTACCAAACACCCTCTCACCCACCTTCTCCTAACTCCAAACCTCTTACCAACCCCCTCCCACCACTCCCACTAAATCCACCCCCTCCCCATTCTCAACCACATCCTCCATTCTCAAACACATCCCCTACACTCTCCATTCTCATCCACTCACCCCACATCCCCACACAACCCCACATACCCCCATTCTCACCACTACACTCACATCTCCTCCACCACTACCTCAACCACAACACAACCCACCCAACCCACACCAACCCTCCATATACCCCATCAATAATAACCTACCATCACCTCCCTAACCACCACTACCCCACCACAACCACCACCCCCCCCATCCCACTCCCCTCCTCTCCCCCTCACCCTCCAACCACCCATCCCTCCCCCTCATCATCATCATCATATCATCATCTCACTACACCATCAATTAACTCCTTCCTCTACCCTCAACACCCCTCATCAAATCACCTATCCTATTCTCTAACCTTCCCTACCCCCCTCACCCTATTCTTCCTACATCCATCTACAAAATCCTCCAAATCCTCTATACCCAATCCTCTTTTCCCAACCTTCTACCCCATCTCTCCAACCCCCAACCCAAATCCATCCACCCATCCTCAAACATCCTACCTCCTAACCTACCTTCATATCCCTCCCCCAACCTCCCCCACCCACAATAAATAACCTCATCTTCACAAACCTCCCATACTTCCAATCCTCCCTACAACCCACATAAATCAAATCACCCCTCCAACACCAAAATATCACCCCCCCCCCATCCCATCACTATTCCTTTCCCTCCAACTTACCCCCCCTCAAAAACCAAACTCCTCTATCCGACACACACAAAACCACCACCACCTAATAATAACATAATCTCTCTCTCTCTCACTCACCAACCCTCAATTAATTACCCCCCACCAAAAACAACCCACCCCTAACCCCTAATAATATCCCCCCCAACCCATCATATATCTTCACCCCCCCTCAAACATCCCAACATCCACAACCCTCCATAAATCCCACACCCACCCATACCCCCCCACTAAATTACATCCTTTTTCAAACCCCAATTCAACCCATTACTTCAACCCCTCTACCTTAAATCCAACCCCTTTTTATCCATTATCCTCTTACCCATTATCCTCCTCCTTTTCCTTCTACCCAATCCCCTCTACCCCATCAACCCCTCTCCCTAACCACCTCTTCCCCAATCCTCAAAATCCCTTTACCTCCCTACACATCTCCCCATCATCTCAAAATCATCAAAATCTCTTTCAACCCCCCACCTTCTACTCTCCTCTATCCTCTCTCCTCCTCCTCCTCATTTTACATACCATTCTATTTTTCCGACCAAAACACATATCATCATCATAACAAATACCAATAATAACAAATACCACAACAAAACCTCTACTACCTAAAACACCTACTAACCCCCCCCCCCCACCAATAACCACCCATCATATCCTACACAAAACAAACAAACCAACCTCTTCTCTCCTCATCTACATACTCTCTCTCTCTCTATCACCCTTATTCATCTTTCTCTCTATTATCCTTTCCTCTTTATCTCTCTTCTACCCTTCACAATCCTTTCCTCTCCTCTACCTTCTTTCCTCTTCTCATACCCTTAATCTTTTACAACCCCATTTCTCATATCCAATTTCATACCACATCCCTCTTTCACAACACACCTTCTCACATTCTACCCATCCTCACCCCACCTCCCCCCCATCCTCCACACCCTACATATTATCCACCTCCCAATAAAAACTCCTCCACCTCCCCTAACAAATTAACAACACCCCCCCCCCACCCTTCACTCTAACATTCCCACCCCCCCCTAATACATTACACCCTTCCCCTCTCTCACACCACCCCCCCCCTTCAAACCTTCTCAACCCACTCACCCTCAACCCCTCCACCCCCCATCCCAACCAACCCCCTTTACTAATCATCAAAAACCTCAAAAATTACATTCCCTCCAATCTAACCACCTCCCTCCCTCCATAACCATCCTAAACAATAAAACAATACACATCCCCCCCCACCCCATCCACATACCCACACAATAATACCCAACAAAACCAACCCCCCCCCCCCCCACACCCTCCCCCATTCCACCAAAATCCCTCACTAACTCCCATCCAACCAAACCAACAAACAATAAACTCATACCAACACACACACATCAATTATAACACAATAAATCCCTCCCAACCAAACTCTACCACCCCAACATATATACCCCCCACCTCTACACACCCCTTTCCCTCTCTCCCTCAATTTAAATCACCCCCCTTTCCATCAACCACACCATTAATACATCCCACCCCCACACCACAACATCCCCTCACACCCCACCAAATTCCCCCTAACCAAAACACAAAAACAAACCCAACACAAACCCCTACCTCACATTACACATCCAAACATCATCATATACTATAAACCCCAATCCAACCGTTATCAATATGTTCCTTTCATTTTACTTCTCTATTTCAGCACACTAATAATACATATTAAGTCTTATCAGTCCCCCACACATAATCATACACACACTTCCATTTTTCACATACAATACTCACATTCAATCCCCCCATCCTTCACTCCTTTCAAACCTCCTATAACCTATACAATATCCCCATCATCACATCCCCACATATAAACCATTTCCGTCTCTACCCATCCCCTTCCCACTCACTTTAACCATCTAACCCATACACTCTCATTACAATGTCTACCAAATTAACACCTAGCCTATATCTTCACACTCCTAGTCAATAAACCCACACTTCTGCCTCACTCTGCGTTGCCTCTCGTTTAAACATCTCTCTTTCTACACCACACATTCTCCTCTGCCCGTCCGCTCGGATCATCATGCTTTTCACTGTCCCATGATCCCTTACTCCTTACCCATGTGTTATTCACAAACGATCAGCTAACTCACCATGTATCCATATCTCTAACCTTCTATTTAATTATCACTTTATAAATTTAAACCAACATACCACTCAACATCCTAAAATCCAAATAAAAACCCTCATTTAACAACAACACTATCTACCACCAAAAAATATCATATAATCCCCCCAACCATAAATCCCCTAAATTATGAATAACCCCACAGACCACAACAAACCGCACATCTAACTTCACTGAAAAAAATAATATAAATACACCATGAACTCAAAGATATACATCCAACACATTTAATTAAATACACTAATAGTAAGGTCAACCATCTATAGACCTCTTCCCCTAACCACCATACACCATATCCCCCACATATCACTCCCACAAACCCATATTAAAATAAATTACTATTAATATCTCACCCTCCCAAACACAATTAAACAATAAAATAAATAATAATATAACCCACACTTAAAATAACACCACCAATCCCAATACACATAATACCCCCACATTAAAAAACACTTCACAATACAAAACCAAACCATCAAACCAATAAAAAAAGAACAATACAATCTAAAAATACAGTATGTAAAATCATACATGATCTACCCTACCAACTAAAATGAAATTTCACAATAACTAGAATTACCCAAAAAAAACAATGAGATTTATAAACACACCAAATTCAACCCCCAATTGTAATTTGCTTCTATTTCCAATTATAAGCATTATATTTATAGTCCATATATCAATCATGTATTGTAGTAAAATCAATAGAACAAAATAATAGTACAAAGTGTACAAGCTCTGACCACCAATAAAGTTGTGATTGAGCTCTGCATAACATCGCAAATTAAACATACATATTATCTGTATTCTAATTAAAAACAAAACAACATGATATCAAACCATCGCTAAATACATTCATAATAATACAAAAGGATATATGTGAACCTATTTTTATAAACGATCCACTTCTCAACCCATCATTCCCAATATCCACCATAATAAAACAATAAATAACTTCCAATCAATCCCATAAACCACCCTATACAATACCCCAAACCCCCAAAAAAAAATTTGTTCCGTATATAATCATATTTAACCAATTATTATAAAAAATATCTAACATCACAGTTCCATACATAATTAAAACAAAAATTCTTAACTAATAGTCCAAACATCATCATTCCTATTAAACCTATATTATACAAATAATTTCTCCCACATTTTAATTGCCATAAACTTACTAACACCAAAAAGAAAACCCAAAACCATTCCATACCCATTATAAAAAGTACCAACAAAAACCATTTATACCATAACAAAAAAACCACCACCATCAACACCAACCCCCGATACCTACAATTTTCATAAATTAAACATAAAATATAAAATCAATATGACATAGTTAATACACAATAGCTCACAGTCCTTATCTCAAATAATATCCAATCCACACAACATAACTAAAACATACCATATATTCAACATGTTAACACAACTTAAGTAAGTATCATCAAAACCCACGAAAAACCATAACATTTCAAAATGTACCTAAATCACAAAGCATAATTTGATCCAAACCCTTAACCAACATCACTTCTTACGAGAGAATTCTGTCGAATTATTGACATCAGGACATAGCATATCCATACAACAACAAACTATTGTGACCTAAACCATCTTCTCTACAATTAACCCCACTCATGCATATCAAACATGTTAGACAAGTCTATACATATTCGAAGTTAATTTTGTTAAACAAGAACACTATAAATTAATGATTAAAAAACACCCTAAAATATAATTAACACACTCCTAACCTCCACCATTTATTATATTTATATATCATAACAAAACACAAACTTTATATAAAATAAAATACAATAAATATAACCCAACACTCTTACATAAATCAAGCCACCCATATAATCGTATATTCATGTGCGTTGAAAATCAGTAAATACCCTAATTAATTTTACACACTAATTATTTAAGCTCTCTTCTTGGTCTTTGACCTCATACATCATCCATTTACTCACACAATTAATTGTTTTCAAAGTTATATTATCCAAAAAAACATATTTTCTATCTTTACCTAATTCCCATCTAATCTTTTTAAAACATCTATTTTCTTTTTTATGCTACAACTACCAGTACCTGAATAAAAAATAACTGGAATTTATCTGAAAAAATTATATAAACAAAAAATGACAGACATCGTGATGCACATTAGACATCCTAACAACACACACACAACACACCCACACCCACCTTCAAATTATTATAATCATTCAATTTTGAAAAATGATGTGACTGTTTTTATAATCTGTAATTGTATGTAATTTTTGTTCAGGACTCCCTTGAAAAAGAGGTCCTTAATCTCAATGGGACTTTCCTGGTAAAATTGAAAACATATTTTTTTTTATTTCAGTGATTCTTTGGCATACCACTAGAGGGAGCCCAGCATAGTACCACACTTTGAGAACCACTGTCATGCAGAATATAGGCCTCTAGATCAACAAATAGATAAACAAATTACTGACATGATTTTTATAAAAAGTTTAAACATGATTTTCCATATATAATCTGTCGTAGCCAAAATATGGAATTTGAATGTTGACATGACTGTTATTTATACATTTCATGCAAGTCCTATAAAACTTGTATAAAATATTTGTGCATAATTTCCATATGGGTAGTCTCATTGTCACGGTAAAAACCAATAGGAACACAAACACATTAGTTCATCTGAAAGCCAGTCTTCACGCGAAGGTTGAGATCATGATGTATTGTTTTACTTAGACAAGACGATAATAAGTAAGACAAATGCGATGTTCTGCAGAGCTCCTCCCCATTCTTGTGTGGACAGAGCATGACCCTGTTAACACTTCATTTGTGCTCATTGATTTTCTCCACACCAGAGCAGTGCACACAGGACTCACCCCACACCTCAACACCAAGGCCCACTCCTCCAGCCCATGTGGAAGCCATTTGTGATTTTACACAACACATATGTTATTTATGTTCAATCACGATCTTGAGAACTTTCATTAGAGGTAGGATAATTCACAAGTATGCTTATCCATACAGTATTTTGCTTCAATTTCAAATTTTAAATCATGAAATTAAAAGTACATATCCTATATAAGATCGCATTTATGGGACAACATATACAATGCATTTTATTAGTTCTTTAAAGTTTGGGTAAACAACAAACAAACAAAACATTTAATCCATGATAATAGTCTTGATCTCTAAAACACCAAAAAAAACACATGTATTTGGTCTATCACTAGTTTTCACATGTATACAGTATATTCTTGGCCTCTTTCACATCTTTAGATCAACCTTTTTCAAACAGAAAAATGTGGATTGCATACTCGTCTTTCTTACAAGTATTCAATCAATAACATGTTTTCTAATAAGATGCAGACTGTATGTTGTGGTCTGATGGGAACATCTAACTTTTTCAAGACTTTATGTTGGGGCAAACAGCATAAATTATTTATGGAAGAAGAGATGTAGGTACCCCAGCTTTAAAATCTATTGGCTTTTAGGATGTTGCGATGACATTTGAAACCCAAACACCCGACACCATCCCACTGCAGGTACGAGGAAGTGGATCAGGTGAGAACGCTGCTCTATAAGCCAATCCCTGTTTCAGGCGTAAGATCCAGGACTTGACCCGGCCTGGCGCACCGCCGCGGCCGGGCAGAGGGCGCATGTGTGTGACTCCCGCGATCATAAACACCGGCGCTGCCCTCGCTTGCTCGGCCTAGAGGGAAACAGCCAAGTCGTGATCCGCACCGCTCTGATTTCAATGGACGCCTAAGTACAAGCTTGACTTTGAAGGCTTTGATCCCGAGGCTATTCCGTGGCATTTGACTCGCCGGCTCAGAAACAGCAGCGTGTCAGAGCAGCAGGGTCACAAGATCACTTATCACGGCTGAATATAACCGGTGGCGAGCCTGCGATTTGGGCAATCCGAGAGCTGACATTAGCAGGTGCCCCCAGGACGAGAGGAGACAGCTACAGAGAGGGTCCTGACCCCACCACAGACTACTACTTGTGCTGCCCTGCTCTCACCCCAGGGGCCCGTCCACTTAGCACCGATGTTCTATGTGAAACTCGACTCTGCTGCATATACTGCTGATACTCAGAGCGAGCGGGTGAAAGTTAAGGATTGTTAATGAGATAATGAAATGTGTTGTCAGGAAGTTTTGATAGCTTTTGCAGGAAGTTTATATTGTTTTTCACCTTTATTGGTTTCAGGTCAAGTTTTTATCAAACACATGCTGTCTCTCTGCCCTCTTTGTTTATACGCTTTTTTTGACACACATAATTTGATTTACTCTAAATTAGGGCTGTCAAACAATGACAACATTTAATTGAGTTAATTACAGCTTAAAAATTAATTAATTGTAATTAATTGCATTTCTAACTATCGGCAAAATTATGCCATTTTTTCTGTAAATGGTTGTTTTAATGGAAAGATAAATGACAACATATTGTACATATGCAGTGTATTTGTTTTTCATGACAATAAAACACATAAAATGGCATTAACATTCTGTCTTTCTGTAGTAGACTCAAGGTGCTTTCAGACCAAAAGCTTAAAAAAGTCATCAACTGACGCCGGGTTATTATTGTCATTTTGATGCTTGAAGCTTTTGATGCGAGTGAAGCGCCTGATGCCGGTGGGAGGAGCTTCTCTGTTTCCTGTAGACCAGACAACGGTGGATTTCCAGAGAGCAGCGAGCCTTTATTTGTTATATAAAGCCAAATAACGTTGTCGTAGGGCTTCTACAAAACATGTTCTGGATTCACCACAGACTTGAGAGGCTGCAGTGTTTGCTGAGTTTCGTCATTTACTCCAGGAGCTCCTTACGGAGAAGTTCCGCTTTCAGAGGTACTTCCCCAAGTCACTCGCCCAGTTTGAATACCCGCAACCTGGAGCTCTCCTCTGCCCGCCTGGAGCTCTTCTCTGCCCGTCTAGAGCCTGGAGCTGCCTCGCTCCCCTCTGCCCACCTCTCTCTCCCCTCTGTCCACCTGGAGCTGCCTCGCTCTCGCTCTGAGCCAGACTCATCGTCAGCTTCCTCTTATATTAAATAAATTACATATACTTCACAGCATGTGTACAATGATTGTTGTTACGTACTGATTAAGAACGTTACTACTCGTACAATAATATTACTAATAACAACAATGACAATAGAACAGCAGCAGCAGCAGCTATGACTTCTCTCCATGACAGACCCGCTGCTGCTGCTGCTGCTGCTGCTGCTGCTCGTCTCCTGATTGGTTGAAGCCCGCGTCAAAGCTTCAAAAGCTCAGCTTTGCTCAGAGACGTGAGCGTTACGCGCGTCAAAAGCTTCAAGTGGCGCGCGTATTACTTGCGTCTTTTGAAGCATTTGACGCGTGTCAAGTGACGCCGGGCCCTTCGGCGTCACCTGACGCGCTTCACCATTCACTTTGAATGCAAACCTGACGCTTTTGAAGTCGAAGTTAAGTCCAGTGTGAAAGCCCCTTCAGACCAAAACTATTGTTTGTTACAGATGAGGGATATTTCAGAACAGTCTGAATTGCAGAATGTCATTAAATCTGTTTGATTTGCTCACAGCATTTTAATTTTGGGCACAACCAACATGAACTGGTAGTGGAAGGGAAAAATTAGGTACCCCAGCTTTAATTTAGCGAGTGCGCTTCTGAAGGTGTATTTATTGCATGCACAAGCTACGCAAAGACACGCACACAACAAGCAGAGAATACTCACAAAACGAGGAGCGGTGCTGCTACGAACTGGCTGCGTCCTCTAGCCTCTACAGCGCTGGTAAACACAGTAGCATGTTCGCGGAATTGGCTATAACTCCACACATAAGAAGGGAAAATAAGGTTAATGAGGGTGATGGGTGGATGCATACATTTGCTAAAAAAGGAGTTTGCACCCACACGCACACGCACACACACCCACACCCAAATATCCACACTATTGTCTGTCTTGTCTGTACGTCTGCACTTGTATGTCCAAATTTTCACAGTAATAAAAAAAATAAAAAAAGGAATTATTACAAATTATTATTTTGAAAAAGCTTTCTGAATAGTATCATTTTAACAATTTGGAATAGTTTTAAAAACGTAACGCTTTGCTTCAATGAAAAATGTTTTTAAAGTGTATTTATAGGGCGACAGTAGCTCAGTTGGTAGAGCATTGGTCTTTGAGCCAGAGGGTCGTGGGTTTGAGTCAGACCTTCACCATCGACTCCCACTGTCTGCTGTCGTTGTGTCCTTGGCAAGACACTTAATCTCTGGGAACACCAGCCACAGTGGGGCGGCTGCGGCTGTAAAGTGCCAAACTGCCGTTGTGTCCTTAGGCAAGACACTTCACCCCCATGAGTCTGGTGTGTGAATGGTTGGTGGTGGTCGGAGGGGCCGATGGCGCATACTGGTTGCCTTGCTTCTGTCAGTGTGCCCCAGGGCAGCTGTGGCTACAGTAGTAGTTTATCACCACCGTGTATTGGAGTGAAAGAATGATGACATGTACAGCGTCTTTGAGTGTCCAGAAAAGCGCTATATAAAACCGAAAATTGCAAATAGCCTTCAATAGCACTTTGATCAGGATCTGGATTTTCCATAAGAGCGGCCCCAGTAATGCAGTGAAAGAAGAAGACAGAGCCTCATATTTAAAACAGCCGCTGGCGATTGCTGGGTGCAGTATTTTCCGATTACTGGGAACACAATTAGCCAATAAAAGGTCTTATTGATATATTTACATTTTAAGTTTAAATGTAAATATCTCTATTTCCATGGTTACAAAGTGTACAGATTAGTTTGCTGCATGTGTTGTTTGTCCAGTCCAGGATTTACACCATCGTTGGTGGTCCTCACAGCAAACACATATCATCTTACACACGTCCACACACACACTTGCACACAGACACAGACACAGACACACACAGATACAGACACAGACACAAATGCACACACACAGACACGCGCACACACACAGGGCAGGGTTCTCGCCAGTTGCCGGCAGTAGGCGCCGTCTACAGATTGTTGTAGACAGAACATTATTTTGAGAGAACATGTCTGGGGCTGGTCCATGTGCTTAGCTGTGAAGTATAAAAGAGGCCTTCGCTGTGTTTTAATTACTTTATTTTAAGTATTATTACAGTAACGTTGTATCACACCTCAACTTTATTAATTGATTGTTCTCTGAAGTAAGACAACAGCTGCTACTTCTCCTAGCAACTTCGTTATTTATTGAATATAACCTTTGATTAATCCTCAAAGGAGAGGCCAGAAATATAGACACATTCTACAAAAACCTATATTTTCAGTTTTAACCATGTTACAACCTCCACCACAATGTTTCTGAGTCCTTTAATCCAAGATTGCCCTGTTTTTTTTTCTCCACTCACTTTCACTGAAAAACGCAGGCCCATTATATGATGCTTCCCTTCCCTTTTTTGACACTGGGGGATGGTGCTCTCAGGCTAAATTCATCATTTAATATAATAATTATTTTATATTATAACATAATATAAACCTTACTTTCAAGGCTAGACTTTAAAGAAGCTATACCCAATTTTTTTTTCTATTGAGTTATTAAAAATCCGTATAACTACTACAAGTTGTATTAAAAATTGTATTTTAATTGATTCAGCATAAGCATGAGTTTAGGCCATTCAAAGTGCTGAGATGACTTTTAGCGGGCCGCTGACTCTCCTCCACTCACAGAGTGAGGCTGTGTCCTCTAGCCTCTACAGCGCTGCTAAAAACAGTTGCATGTTAGCAGAATTGGCTATAAGTCCTCTTGCTTTAACTGCGTACACAACAAAACAGCCCAAACGACACAACAGTGAGGAAGAGAAGAGGGAAATAAAGCGAAAAAATTATCAAAGAAGAAATCAAGCCCGGGTGAACGTAGCTAGCTTACATCGTATCCCCTGGAGAGACTTGTCTATGGGAGAGACCTGCGGGTCCGCCTCAGACTATCTATGCTCGGACTATATTCGGGAGCAGAACTAGCGGTAACCTTTCAGTTATATATTTTGTTAGCAGTGCGTTGCTTTTGTACCATTTAATCAGTGATTGTTGTACAGCTAAAGTTGCGCTAATGCTAATGTAAGCATGTTTATCAGATCACAAATAAAACTAGATGGCTCCGTGAAATGAGAGCGTAGGGGAAATGAGAAGCCTCTGAGCGAGTTGAGGGGCGGTGCTAAACATTCAAACCTTGCAAAAACGGGTATAGCTCCTTTAAAACAGTCCTCTTCAGTTAAGCATATGGTTAGGGAAGTCAGTTTGCTGGGAGAAGTATGGTAGCACTTGTGTCATGGTGTGGATTTTATTTTTGTATTTGGTTTTATTTTGACAGTTGCTTAATTCCCTGTTGATTGTCTGCCCCGCCCTGATGTGTTTCACCTGTGTCTGCGTGTGTCTATATACCCTGTGCTTCTCTCCCCTTGTTGCTGGTTCATTGTCTTGTTCATGTCTTGTCAAGTTCTGTCCTGTTCCTGGTTTCTTTGGATTTTGGAGTTTATTTTTATGCCTTGGACTTTGTTTTATTAAAACCTTTATTTTTGCATTCCTGCGTTTGAGTCCTCCATCATCTCACTCCATGACAACTTGAGCACTATCCTCTCCTCCTCCCTACTTTACCTTTCTACATTATTGGAATTTTGACTGTAGTCTGTTCATTGCCATTCACCCGTTGTCCCATTGTCTGTTTCGTGGTGCGATGACGGGATCTCTGTACCTGGCCTCCTCCATCTACACCTGCGGACTGCCCTGCTCGACTCGCCTGGGAGTGCTTCAGTCCTGCACTGGACCTGTCAACGTTGTGTGTCCGCTGCGTGGCTCTGATCCTTGTTCTGGAGCTATAGCCCGTCCGTGGGAGCGGATCCCTCTTGTTTTTCCTTGCCGATGCAGTAGGGTCTGTTGGACAGTTAGTGTCTAACAAGAAGGACTGTGGTGATGATCCAGGACACTCTACATTCTGCAACATTCTGTGTTGGTGATTTCAATGGTTTAGGTCCTCTGAGAAGACTGCTGTTGTGATTAAGTCTATACAAGAATAAATTGTATTGTATTGTTTTGGAATATTGCGTTAACAATACATTTCTCCTTTCTGACCATCAAGCCCTGTAAGTAAATAGTATCCAAAACTGTAGTAAGCCCAATGAGGAGAGAGATCACATGTCCATCATAACAATGTAACTATAGTCTCATCCAATCAGAAGCAGGTTGGTCTAACTGTTGTTTGCTTTTGAATATCTCACTACAGTAGAAAAGTCAGTGATAATGTGTGTGTGTGTGTGCGTGAAATCACATTTAATTGCGTGGATCAGTGTATGGATGTGTGCAATAAATGTTTTGATTGTTGAGTCCAGATGTTCTATGGATCTACACTGAGCTGTCCCAGAAGCACGGCTCATTCATAACTTCACTGCTCTGGACTCAACCTCGTTGACTCATCGTCATGCCCTACACACAATTAATAATAATAATCATAACAATAATAATAATGCATTGGTTTTATATAGCGCTTTTCAGGACACTCAGACACTTCACGTCATTATTCTTTCACTCCATACATGGTGGGGATAAACTACTACTGTAGCCACAGCTGCTCTGGGGCACACTGACAGAAGTGTGCCCACCACCACCAACCATTCACACATACACAGACTCATTCTAGGCAATATGGGGGAAGTTTCTTGCCTAAGGTCACAATGGCAGTTTGGCACTTTACAGTCGCAGCCGCCCTGCTAATACTAATAATAGTTAAATCCTCCTGTTGTGGTAGTTTTAATCAAGCCGAAGTGGCATCAGGATGGGTCAAATGCAGAGCCGTAGAGGGACAAACAAAGTACCTTTACATACTATGACACCTGGTGTTCCCAGGGGTCTCCCATCACAGTACTAACCACGCCCTGCCTTGCTTAGCTACAGAGGTCTGACGGGATATGGCTTTAGCCTGCAGTTATGGCCATGAACACACCACACACTCTCTTCTGCTTCACTGTAAATAAGTGCCTGAAGTAAAAATGCATTAATACACAAAACCATTTGCAGATTTTGAAAAGGCAATCCACACATTTGTTATACTAATAATTCTAATGCATCACTTTTTATACTATACTAGCTTTTAAAAAATCTGACATTGTCACATAAGCTCAACATGTAACTTTCGTTCATCATCAACATGTCTCCCCACGTCTGTGAAAATGGATCTCAAACTATTACAACACCTCAGACTATGGTGTCATGAACACTTTTTCAAACAAAAGTATTGTCTCCAAGTTAGAAACAAGGAGGTTTCCTGAACTACTGTAGCGTGCTAGATTCAAAAAAGCTACACAATATGTGGTATGAAGAAAAATCTGTACAGCTATGTAGCTTCCAAGTGTCTTTTATTTACAGACCACGATAGTAAGGTTTTGGGCTCAGGCCCTTTTATGTCTGATGAAGGGGCTAAGGTTCATGTAAATAAAATGAGTAAATGATGTAAATAAAAGACACTTAGGAGCTACATAGCTGTACAAATCTTTCTACTATACATTCTACATCTAAGTTAGAAACACACATTTCTCTAGTCAATATCTTACTCCATTTGTCATGTGTATCTATGTATTTTCTACTTAATACAATAATTCACATTCTCAAAGTAAAAACCATTCTTCTCACAACACTGCGTGATGACTTTTCCACTGTTAGCTGTAATGATGAAGCGTTGCTCAGCCAGATCTGTGGAGTGGTGGCCCTTCTGCAGATGTATGGCCTGGGTGATCGAGGCATGAAATTAGGCGCCAACCGAATGGGGAACTTGCCGAGGCGCTCCAGTGGCTGCACGTGGGACCCCCCACACCGCATGGAAGGAGGTGTTTGGGAAGCACGGCCAGATTTATACTTAAAGAACAAACATAACTAGGGCTATAAAACGATAACAAATGTTTTAGTTGATTAATCGTTTAATGGTGAGTAAAATCATGATCAGTCGCATTTTTAACATTCTATTTCAAATCCACTCCAATTGAAGTTAAATGAGATTATCAAATGTAATGATACATTGTCATTCAAACCAAATGTACTTGAATCTGTTTAATTTGCTCACAACATTTTACTTTAGGGCACAACCAGTATGAGCTGTTAATGAAAGGGAAAATGTATGTACCCCAGCTTTAATTTAGCGAGTTTAGTTGTGTTTCAGGAGGAGACACGGACACTTACTGAGGCTCCATAGTTCAGCTTCAGCGGTGTATTTCGTGCACAGGTTATACACAATACAATACAATACAATTTATTCTTGTATAGCCCTAGGTCACAACAGAAGTCATCTCAGAGGACTTAACAAAACCATTGAAATCACCAACACAGGTCAGAGAATCAACAGCCAAAACACATGGAGGATATAAAGCACACACAGAAGAAAATGTCCATACATGTTGTAGAATGCTAAAGTGTCCTGATCATCACCAATCCTTTCTGTTGGACACTAACTGTCCAACAAGACCCTCCTGCATCGACAAGGAAAAACTCTTAAAAAACCCAGTGGGAAAAAGTGAGAAACCTTGGGGAGCACTAGGGAAACCCACAGTGAGGGAGACCCATATGAGAAAGGGATCCGCTCCTCCGGACGGACAGGCTTATGATCTAGGACCTAAGCTAGTTACAGGACGTGGACCAGTGGCCGCTGAACGTGGACAGGTCCGGTGCAGGACCAAAGCACTCCCAGGTGGGTCGGGCGGGGCAGTCCGCAGGTGCAGATGGAGGAGGCCAGGCTCAGAGATCCCGTCATCGTACCATGAAACAGACAATGGGACAACGGGTGAATAGCAATGAACAAACTACAGTCAGAATCCTAAAAGTGCTAAACAGATAAAGTAGATAAAGTAGGAAGGAGGAGAGGATAGTGCGTGTTATGCAAAGACACGCACACAACATGCAGAGAATAGTTCTGTGCGTGTATGGTCTTGGATCACGTTACCACGGCGCCATCCGCCGTGTTGTGAGCGGCTCAAAGTCACTGGAGGTGGGAACCGCTCTCCAGAGTGGCCTCAACTGCCCCAGGTCAGAGCGCTGCGGCCACGGAGGATGCAGACTTCAGTTCACATCAAACAACAGCAAGTGCCCTGCGGCCATGCGCGTATTCTTTTAAAACTTGAATTCCCAGAGGGCCTACCTGCTCTGTTGCCATCTCAGACACGCATGTGTCCGTGGCATCCTGAGTGATATTATGGGATACATGGACGGGTCATTCGGACATGAGTTAAATGCAATTTTTTTTTTATGCAATTAATTGTAATTAACGTGCGTCAACGCGATAATTTTGACAGCCCTAAACATAACACATTAATCGGTTCAGTTGAGCCATTGACCATGATCATGTGTCCAAACTTTTCAGTAAGAGCTGCCGTTTTTGTTCAGCAGAATTTTCGAGGACCAAAAGATTGTAACACATTTTGACTGAGAACTGGATTAACAGAGGTTCAGAGTTTTGCAATAAGATACAGCATACTGTATGTATATTTCTGGAGCTTAAGTTGGCTGGATGACACTGTGAACTTGTTTTTATGATCTAAATGGCTACTATTAGAGGATCACATTAGGTCCAAGGGCCTAATGTTGCGATCTTGAATGAGATTTTGACATCACAACTTGGACCTGGGAGTGTGTTCTAGATGTTACCATGGTGATGCCCTCAGATAGCTGTATATGACAGAGCCCACACGTCCCATTAGGTCCACTTTCCCCGTGAGAGTGACAGCTTTGCGAGGTCGTCCGTGGGCAGGTGCACTGCGCAAATTGTTCTTTTATTTAGCGCGCAGTGTGGCGGGCGCGCTCACCTCTGCGCTTCTGCACTTGGACACACGGCCGGCCCCTGTTCACCTCTCGTCATTGTGGCCCGGGCTGTCAGACACCTCCAGGGCCCTTCCCCTTTCCACCAGTTTGGTTGTGACTCCAGCTTCTATTTGGAGCTTCAGCGTGATTCTGCAGGAGTGGAGCTGCACTGAGACATAAGCCACTCTGTAAAGGACAAATATGATGAATGATGAATATTTCTAACACAGTGAAGAACAGGCTGCTGGCCGCTTTAGTAGAACCTATTACAGCACCAACACATTTTTTACCGTTCGATCTCAATACAGTTTGTATATTTACAGTTAAATGGTAACTAACTTTTTCGTTTCATACATATCACAATAAATCAAAAATATCAAAATAAAGAGTCTTGTAAAAGTTGAATGCACAAATCAATCTTCATCCTATAATTTTTTTTTTGCATTTTTGGGCTGATAGCTTATTGGTTGAGTGAGGGTGGTCCTGATTTACATATTTTGCAAACGTTTTTAAGGGCTTGCTTGAAATTTATAAACTACACATTCGACAGTCAAAAAACATAAATATTCCATAGAAAGATTTTATACTCCAAATTATACATGGAATATCATAGAGGATGCTTTGACAGTCAAATCTAACACAAAGTTGAATTTAAATGGAAAATCATGTAGAAGAATTGTGTAAGTTTTGTTTGCATTTTATAACTAACACTTGAGAGAAAACAAATCAAAATCTAGATAGGCCCTCACTTTAGGCCTATATTCTGCATAACAACAGAAACTTTAGTATGTGAATGCAAAATGTATCGAATGCAGAACTACATACTCGTAGTTCTGCAAATACTACAAAAGGTAGAAGTATCAAAGGTAATGTGATGACTCATCATTATGAAGATCATGGAAGTGAAAGAACTGATATTAAACTTTTACCCCATTACACTATTACACCCTTGTTAGACTATCACACCCTTATTACACCCTTATTACTCCATCCATCCATCTTCTTCCCCTTAATCCATTTCTGGGTCGGGGGGGGGGGGGGGGGGGGGGTGGCAGTCAGAGCTGCACCCAATTCACTTATTACTCTATTACTCTTATTACTCTATTACACACTTACTCTTATAAGTGTGTATAAGAATATTTTCTGTTGTATGATAAACAAAAAATATTGATTATATATTGTAAAACTGCAAATTATACAAAGACTGTACAATTTTTATAGTAACAACATAAAACACTTTTTTTGCCATTATGAAAGATGTGCAAAATGTGCCACTTTGAGGAGATAATCATAGAAATAAATGACTTTTAACTTTATTTGTCCCACAGTGGGGAAATTTCCATTTGAATACACATCAAGGCATGCAGGTTATTAATTCACATTGCGCACTCCTCATGGGCAAAGTGTCTTGCAAGGATAACAGCAGACATCAGTGGGAGTCAGTGGAAAAGGTCTCACGGTGGGCTCGAACCCACGATCATCAGGTTCAAAGGCCAACGCTCTACTAACTGATCCACTGTTGCCCATGGATACATACATGTTTAAACTAGTAATAGAACCAAACCGTTTTAGAGCCAGAAACTTACGTGGTTTTTGATTGGAGTGTTCTTTAATTGTGGTTTTGACAGAAACAAGAACAATGAAAATGGCTTAGTATTGATGTAGGATCAGCAACACTGCAATTGAGTGCCAGAAATGAGAAAATAAATCTTATACACATACATTTTTACAAGATTTTTATGATATGAAGTAACATGAAGGAACGCGGTTATAAAGAACGTTATGGTAGGGGACACTGGAGCACCTGGAGGAAACGTACACAGAAAAGCTATCTCTGTGATGCCCACAAAGAATACATGTCCTTTGATACCCACCAGCTCTCCTCAGCATGCTCTCCTCCATGGGGTCCAGGCCTGCAGGACCTCAAGGCATAAGGTCCTGTATGTGCAGCTCCAGGCATGGCGTTCTCTGTATGCAGCTCCAGGCGTGGGGGCTCGGCCTGCGCAGAGCGAGGCGGTGGCGGTGCCCTTGTCGCGGGCGGACGCGGGTCAGTTGGCGGGGGCTTGGCGTGTCCCGGGGCAAAGGTGGAAGACGTGATGTGAGAGGGGCTTGCACATGCGTTGCACCACTCCCACTCAGCCAATTATATTTCAGTCCAGACCAGACGGCAGACGATGTCACTCAAGTGTGTGACGGCTGAGAGCAGTGCGTCTCCAACTTTCACATCATGAGCTATGTCCACTCTCTGTTCCAGCTCACAACAACAACTTTTACCAAATCCAAACGTAAGAGCAGGATATTTATTCGTTCTGCATGAATATTTAAAAGGACACATGACACACTACTGCACTGTTTTTCTGTCAATGATTTAAAAATAAAAAAATTGTAGTGTCACACATTGTAGACATATTTTAGTAATTATAACTTTTGAGAACAAGTTTACTTTCAGATTTTTAATGGCCATTTTAGTAAGTTTAATTAACTTGTTTTCAAACATAAATATATGTATTTTTTTGAGTAACTTCATTGTTTTCAGTTAAATTACAGGAGGGCTTTAATTACTGCATGCCATTTTGATGTTGAGTGCTTTCGTGGCTGCCTACATCTTTGAACACATGAGTGATTACCTTTGGAAGGAGACACGAGGTGACGTCACACGGACAATGGGTGATTGTATGAACTGCGGCTTCCTTCCCTGATGCAGTCTGGCTTTGCAGATGTGAGCCGCTCCCGACACGTGTCCCAGCATGAGGGCCGCAATCTCCAGCTGGCAAGGCGAGCGTCAAAGAAATGTAATTTGGAAGTTGAAGATATTCTGAGATATCTGTGTTAATTCGGGTTTGGTTTTGTCTATTGATTTATTTTTCAAGCTTATTGTAGAAGTGTTTTTTCATCCTACTTCTACTTCCATGTGTCTTCCCCATATTCAAAATTACAAAGTATTTTATTTACTTTTGGGGACTTAAAACACACTTATCTTTTAATATTTTAGAATGTGAAAACATGATTTAGTTGACAACAAGGATATCATGATATCCCATCATCACGTCATGAAACAGACAATGAGACAGCGGGTGAATAGCAATGAACAGACTACAGCTGATGTCATAATGATGAAGTACCAATTAAGCCCAATGGGGACGTGCCCAAGGAAAAAGTTTTTCTCAAACTCTTCTTGAGGTCTCTGTGAGAGATCCAGGGTTTCGATCCCTGACCGGCCCCCACTTTTGTTACGACCCAGCTCTGCTAGGGTCAGGGAGGTAGCAAAAATAACAAGATGTTTCATGGCAAAGCAAGTAACCCAACGTTACCAAAACACTAAACTGACTGCAGTCCCAACAAAAGCAAAGTGTCAAAAAAATAAAACCTCAAAGTGACAGCTAAAAAGAGACAAACCAAACAAAAGCTATACGGACCATAAGAACTGTCTTTAAGTCATTGTCACACCTTGTGACAGACAATTTTTTGAGGACAAATGGCATACCAGCCACACACAGGCTGGCAGGTGTGGAGTGTGGCTTTTTTAAAGAAGCTATTCCCAATTTATTTTCTATTGAGTTCATAAAAATGTGTATTACTACACACAAGTTGTATTAAAATCCGTAATTTAATTGAAAGCTTGAGCTCATTGATTCAGCTTGTGTATGAATTCAGGCCGTAAAAAGTGCTGAGTAGAGACTTAGCGTGACGCTCGCTCTCCTCCACTCACAGAACGAGGAGCGGTGCTGCAACGAACAGACTGTGTCCTGAAGCCTCTACAGCGCTGGTAAACACAGTAGCATGTTATCAGAATTGGCTATAACTCCTCTTGCTGTAACTGCATAGACAGCAAAACGGCGCAACAGTGAGGAAGAGAAGAGGGAACTGAAGTGCAAAAATTATCAAAGAAGAAATCAAGCCTGGGTGAACATAGCTTAAATCGTATCCTCTGGAGAGACTTACAGTCTATGGTTGAGAACCTGCGGGAGCGGGACCGCCTCGGACTACCTATGCTCGGACTACGATGCGAAACTAGCGTTTTTCAGTTATATATTTTGTTAGCAGTGCGTTGATTTTGTACCATTTCATCAGTGATTGTGGTACAGCTTACAAGAAGTTGTGGTAATGCTAAGGTTTGTATACGTATCAGATTGCAAAAAAAAATAGATGGCTTCGTGGGAGGAGAGCGTAGGGGAAATGAGTAGCGCCTTTAAGTGGAGAGTGACTCCAGATGGGGAAGCTGGATTGGCCAGGTGCACCGCTGCTCCTCCAATCAGCACCTTAGTCACGGACTTCTGGGAGGTGGGAGGGCCAGTGGTTCTCCAGTCACTGGCCAGGGATCTCAAGACAGAAGGGGTTGCCACACACACACACACACACACACACACACACACACACACACACAAAATCATAATATGTGACATTAACGCACAAATATGTCAAAGTAAATACGTTGTGTGCCATTGACGCATTAATATGTCAATTGCCTTTCCCGCTATTTTCATGTTCCCAGATGTCTAGTATATCTAATATCTAAGGGGATTCGCTTGAGACCATATTTTATCTAGCCAGCAGGTGGCAGCATTGCTCTCTGAATGGTTTGAAAACAGCTAGATGCACATGTTGTGCCTCTTTTTTCTCAGCTTTCTGGTGATTTCAGTAAAACTTCCCTCTACTCGACGGGGGATTATAGGGGAACGAAACAAGCTAGAAACAAAATTATTTTTGCTGATGAAAGTCATAGTACACAATATTCTGTGGGTCTTTAAAAATCAGTATAATACCATCAGAAACGGCTGGCAATAAGGAAGTACCTGTTCTGAAATGGGCTGGCAGTCAATGAGTTAATAAGCAAACTCTATAGAGAGTTTACTGTAGGTGTAACACCATTTAGGTCTTTCTGCTATCCTGGTCTGTATGTAAGGGATAATGTCTAGGACCCAGGTCATTATCAGAAAATAAATACCAACAGGGCGAACCGGACCCTGACACAAAGCGAAAGGGTGCGCCCTGAAGCTACTCACTCCTAAAACACAGTCTATGTTTAATTTATTAAACATAACAATTATTATGATGATCATATAGCTCATTATTCTTACAATCAATATTAGGTGTTTTGGTCCAGAAAGGTCAATGAATATAGGATTTTTCCTACATTTGAACAAAGCAAATCTCAAGTGAGGCCCCTGGCAAACATCTTCATAGAAATGACTTGTTACTCAAAAACGTTTTTTTTCACGCCACGATGTTGTCTCTTCATCAACCAGCTCTTCTCAGTACACTCTCCTCCATGAGGTCCAGGCCTGCAGGACCTCAAGGCATGGGCAGTGGGGTGCTCTATACGCAGCTGAAGGCGTGGCATGCGCAGAGCGAGAAGGTGGCGGTGCCCTTGTTGAAGGTGGGCGGACAGGGGTCAGTTTGCGCGGGTTTCATAGAGATGACTTTTTGAACATTGATTTCATAAAAAAATATAGATGTGTTTAAAAACACAATTTTCATATCTTTCTGTAGTCATTACAGAATAAAATAATATAAGAATAATTAAAGTCATAAACCTCTTAGCAGCATGTTAAAGGATATAATCAGTTAGTTGCAATGAATCAATCACTTTTTCAGTTTTTCATATATTCAAATTGCACATCAAACATGTGCAATGTTTTTGAAAGGACACAGTATTGTATTGTATGTAATTTATTTGAACAGGGACAGTGTACAGTTAAGCATTAACACAAAAGGAGAGATGCATGTACCAGGTTATAGCAAAGATGCTAATTTCCACCCGTAGTCCCTGGGCAGGCTGGTGTTATGTTCAATTAAACTGATTACAATGTAGATGGATACATGACCGTGTCTTACATTTACAGGCTTTAAATAACATCATTCACAAAACATTAAGTTTAATAACAACAATAACAGTTGTCTCTTTAAAAGTAAAACGAAAGAGGAATACTTTTGTTTTGAAAGACGGTATAACGAGCCACAAGGTGGTGGTGTCGAGGAGTGTGGCTCAATAACAAAATGAAAATCGGGGGTGGAACAGAGACGGGAAGCGCAGGTCCAAAGTCAAGATTGTGAAACGTTGTGAAAAGTAAAATCATTGAGAAACTTATTTGAAAACATTGTATTTAGGCAGAAGTAGGGCTGGGCGATATGGCAAAAAAGTAAAATCTCAATTTCATTTCCTGCTTAGGACAATTTCGGTTTTAAATCGATTTTCATTAAAGTCACGAAGACACACTTTACCCTTAAACATATT
Organism: Knipowitschia caucasica; assembly: GCA_964034765.1. Taxonomy (NCBI): domain Eukaryota; kingdom Metazoa; phylum Chordata; class Actinopteri; order Gobiiformes; family Gobiidae; genus Knipowitschia; species Knipowitschia caucasica. The sequence continues at coordinate 16,311,944 of OZ035824.1, read as the reverse complement.
TTTTGATCTTCCCGCTCAATCTTCAAGTTTCAAAACTATTTTTAATTTGTTTCCCCCAATCTGAATTATAAAAGTCTTGTACAGACTGTGCTGATATTGCAAGTATAATTCATGTGCTGCTGGAACTCTCACAATATTCCTCATTTGATTTAATATTTTTCACATTTTTCACAAATTCAATTTTTTCAATAGCCGATTAATTGCCTAAATTTTATTTATTGCCCAACCCTTGGCAGAAGGGGTGTGTTTATGCTAAAAAAACTGCAGAACTGCTTTTGATGGGAATAATGTTTAAACAATGTTCTGAGTTTAGGTTCCTATGTTTTCTCATAAAGAGAAAGATGTAGTTTGACCAACAAAAGGATCTTGACAACAGACAACAGCGAAATTCCCTAAACCTGATGCTGCATAGTCATCATAGTGAACGCTCCATAGTCGTCATAATGTAACTCCGTTTGAAATGAGAGAATATAGACAGAAGGCTCAAGAGAATGTGTAATGGTGTTTGATTCTTGCCTTTTCAAAATACAGATAATCCCTGTTTAGGTGCAGGAGTCTACAGCAGTCAAAGCACACTACACTACGCAGGCTCATAAATAAGCATGTGGAATAACACATGTGACGGCCTCGCTCACAACCGCGCCAAACCTCCCGCCTTCTGCGCAATACTATTAACCTTGTCGCGGCCAACACTCCTAATGCCCCTAATTCTCATGTGTGGACATGAAGTGAGAGCTCCGTATTTAAGGGCCCTCGTGCTGACAAGTGCCTGAGATATGGGCCCCGCAGCAGTCTGTGAACGTGATTGACCGCCCCTCTCCGGGACGAACTGCACAAACTCTACCTACAGGCTCAATAAAGGAGACAGATTTTCAGCTTTTCACGTTCTTCCCAACTGCGTGACTGCAGTTACAGGCAGCCGTGTTACAGTAGGTGCATAAAGCCGCTGTACCTAATTTTTATATAAATCCATTTAACTAGTTCCTAAAACGGTTTGTTTCTCTCACTAGTTTGGACTTACATGTATTTTTGGCCTCTGTCAGATCTTTAGATAATCTTACAGATGTCACCTTAGTGTTTGCTGAATGTGGAAGAAGCTAATTTCAACATTGGTTATTGAGAGCCAATTTCCTTATATGAATAAGATTAAGATTAAGAGATCCTTTATCCGTCCCACAGTGGGGAAATTTCAGTGTTGCATCACAGGTTATAGACCAGTAGGAATGAGGAGCACATAGCTCAAGATAAGTGAACAAAACTTTGTCAATGAGCACTTCCCTATTGGGTTTTATTGAGCTCTTGGGTAAGCATTGTCCATCTATATACATTCTATGTTTAATTGCAGTGTAGATGGACAGAACGCAATTTTCCACTGCTGATTATTAGTTGTTCATTACTTATTTCCCTATTCATTTTACATGTTTATCCATATTTAACAATCTATATTTCATTCTAAAAAATGAATGCTTAAAGTAATAATCTAGATTTCTTGTTACTGACCAAAATTACCCCCAACATGGGTCATATCGTACCAGGTTTGAATATTTTAGACTATTAGACAGAAGGGGCGGAGGTGCAATTTAGCATAATATCTGCTTTAAATGCACACAGCTGTCATTTTTTCTGTTGGTCTCTATTGAAAAAGCCTTGTGCAATTGGTGGATATGTTTTCCACTGTTCTGTTTTGGTTGTACCCTGATGCAGTCTTGGTGCTGGTGTCCGTCCGGTGGGGGATTAAAGAAGCTATAGTCGATTTATTTTCTAATGAATTCATGAAAATGCGTATTAATACATACAAGTTGTATTAAAATCCATAATTTAATTGAAAACTTGAGCTCATTGATTCAGCTTGTGTCTAAATTCAGTCCGTAAGAGGTGCTGAGTAGAAACTTAGCGTGATGTTAGTTCTCCTCCAATCACAGAACGAGGAGCGGTGCTGTTACAATCAGGCTGCCTCCTCTTGCGTCTGCAGTGCAGGTAAACACAACGGCATGTTTTAGCAGAGAGTGGCTATAACTCCTCTGGCTGTAACTGCAGACACAGCAAAACAGCCCAAACAACGCAACAGTGAGGAAGAGAAGAGGGAACTAAAGCGAAAAATGACCAAAGAAGAAATTAAGCCCGGGTGAACATAGCTAGCTTACATCGTATCCTCTGGAGAGACCATGGATCTACAAGGAAGAGACTTGCGGGAATGGGACCGCCTCGTATGGACGCGAAACTAGCGGTAATCTTTCAGTTTTATATTTTGTTAGCAGTGCGTTGCTTTTCAGCCATTTCATCAGTGGTTGTTGCATAGCTTACAAAAAGTTGCACTAATGCAAATGTTTTCATACGTATCAGATCACAAATAAAACTAGATGGCTTCGTGGGAGGAGAGCGTAGGGGACATGCGAAGCTTGTGAGCGAGTTGGGGGACGGTGCTAAACATTCAAACTAAAAAAACATTGCAGAAACAGGTATAGCTCCTTTAAGGCCCCTTTTGGTCGTGTGGTTCTTTTCTCCCATTTGCCAGTGACCGCAGCTATTAAAGCACAGCGAGGAGAAAGGATGGAGCGCTCTGACAGTTATGGCTCTCCGGACGCGGATGACCGGGCCGTCTTTAAACACACAGTAAATTATAGCCAAAGTAAAAGCAGAGCTAAGGCCATGAGAGAGAGGGACGTTAAACTAATAATAAAATTATATCATACTGTTATACTCTTAAATAATATTTTCTGACATTTAGTTTGTATGTCTATCTTTTAACCAAATCCAAGTAAATGATATGATCATAGACTGGTGGACTCACCAAGTGCCGACGTTATTATAATGTTTGTTGCCAAATGCCGAAGGCGCGGATTTGAACATATTTCATATGGCTCCAATAAGGTTGATGAGTTGTGAAGATGGTTGCTAAGGTAAGCTGTAAAGTTAGTTTCCCCAGGAAATAAAAGCATCTGGTTGATCAAGATAGTATACGGAGTTTTGAAGCCCAAATAGGTGAGTGCGACACAGTTACAGTGCTATAAGATAAGATAAGATGAACTTTATTGATCTCACAATGGTGAAATTTACATAGACCTTCCCTTTTGGGAACAGGGATCAATTTTGTTCACGGGTATGTGCCCTAAATCCACAAGTCTGAAATCCTCAACGAAACTCACCGAGGTTTTTCTGCGAGTGACGTGACACCACCAAAGACTGTTCCAGAACTACTACTACCTTGAAACAGGACCTACTCAAAAGCTGATCTCAAAACCTGGTGTTATTCACCACATGATGCTAACAGGGAGCCTCAGTCTGTGAGTACAGATCCCAAAACCACTTCTATCTCAGTGGATTAAAGGAAGACTTAATAAAATTTTTATGTTTATTGTGGAATACTATGCATACTAACGCAATTTCCTTTGTGGATCATTAAAGTCTGTCTAAGTCTAAAAACCTCACACCTGGAAGTGTGACATCACAGCGGGTACCAGCTCATTCAAAATGGACAGTGATTCTGAAAAAACCTTGTCTATTGCTGCGGTCACATGCACAGCCTAAAGCCCGGTTTAAGTGGGCCGGGGCCCACTTTGCGATTAGATCCGGGCTTTAAGTGCTATGTGACCGCGGCAAGTGGGCTTGGGCACAATAGCCTCAACCGCGCCCAGGTATGCTTGAAGACTTGGGCAAAGGCCCGCTTTGTAAAGCCCAGATGATGTAAAGTCAGTATGGCGGGTGGTGGGGACTTGATATTGTGTGTCACATTACGTCTTCCGTTGTTACGGGCATTTTCACACACGTCACTTTCGTATTCTCCCCTTGTGTTAAACCTTTCATATAAGCCCCGGACCCTGGTCGAAGGGGTGCAGGGGAGTGTGTCGCTCCAGAGCCAAAGAAAGAGAGGGTCCCGTAGTTCTGCAACTTGTTGAAGTTTGTTGGCCGTTCTCACCGAGGCTGTGATCAAGTCCATCCTCCTCGACTTTAAAACAGTCTTCTTCCTCTTTCCTCTTCTTCCTCTTCCGTCCAAAGCCTCCTCTTCTCCTTTGGCCTGAGGCCTATTGTGCACCTGTGAGCAGTACATCGCAACACATCTTCTTGTCGTCTTGAATATTTAGTGCTAGAAATAGACGAACAAAATGTAAACAAGCGTGATAACATGGAGGACATATACTTCCGGATCATACAGGTGCCCACAGTGACATAACCAAGGGAGAAGCGCTGGTTTGGTTTGGTTTGGTTTTTATTGCCATTGCTATGGTCTTTTCTCGATTTGGGGGATCAGACAAAAAAAGAGAAAGGTTTTAAAACCTTTAGTAGTTATTTTCTAATATAAATTGGTATCATGTACCCAAGACCATATACGCGCACTGGACCATGTTGTGTCTCCCCTGTGTCTCCTCCCAAAGCGCAACTAAGCTCACTAAATTAAAGCTGGGGTACATACATTTTCCCTTGCATTAAGAGTTCATGTTGGTTGTGCCCAAAAGTAAAAAAAACAAATTAAACAGATTTGTGCAATTCAGACTTTTTTGAAATGTCCCATTCTCATCCCTGTAACAAACAACAGTAGTTTTGGTCTAAGGCCATCTCCCTCTCTGTAGTGACATGTGTATTACTCTCTTGTAATGTAGACTATTGCACTTTAATTTAATTGTTGAAAATGCATGCATCCTGATACGTGCTTCTGCATACCGTATAAATAACCGTAAAAATAAGCTGTCAAAGAGGCAAAAATGCTCGGGTTGTTTTTTGTTCTGTCCAGCCCTGAATAACACTGGGCCTCATTCACGAATAACTTCGTAAGAAACTACTCAACTTTCTTCTCAAGTTGTCCTTAAGTAGATTTCTAAGAAGTCCCCACGTGGGATTCATCAACGCACTCGTAAGCCGCTGAATTGTTCGCAGCTGTTCTCTCAGATTGATGAATCCCATTTCCTCGAAAGTAGAGCGCGCGTGCCCGGTGCTTCATTACCATAGGTACTTAGCATAAGTAACCGCCCACTAATGCCCATATAAGGGACTGCAGGGCCGTGTGCAGACGCCAGAGGAAACAGCAACAGGCCTAAAGCAGGCTTTTGCCAGACTGAGAATAAAGTTATAAAATGTTGACTTAAAAGTCGAAATATTATGATTATAAAGTCGAACTAGCAAAATTATGAGATTAATCTAAGAATATGATGAGATTAATCTCAAAATGTTATGAGCTTAATTTAAAAATATATTATGTATTATTTTAAAGATGAATCTCAAAATGTTTTGAGATTAATCTCAAAATATTTTGGACCCTGGGAGGAGATCCAGCGCGGACCAGCGCTGAGACCAATGCAGACCCGAGGAGAGACTGGAGTGACCAGCACACAGAAACCAGCGCGGACAGGAGAGACCGCATAGACTGGAGACACCTGACTGGAGAGACCGGTGCGCAGAGACCAGCGCGGACCGAAGAGAGACCGCATAGACCAGACTTGAGAGACCAGCGCGGACCCGTATGGATCCATGGGAGAGACCAGCGCAGACTTGTATAGATCCATAGGAGAGACCAGCGCGGACCCGTATAGATCCATGGGAGACACCAGCGCAGACCCGTATAGATCCATAGGAGAGACCAGCGCAGAGACTCAGCGCGGACCCAGTAACCTCCTGCAGCAGCAGTATATATGCCGTTGTTCTGTGGCCCGTGGATAAAGAAATGCCCCCTATAAATAGGAAGGGGTGATTTCCAATGTATTTGATAAAGCGTTGGCACATTTCATTTCAAAATGAATTAAAAAGTAGGCCAGATCTGCAGTGAAAAAGGCGGTATATAAATAAAGATTACTAATAAAGATTACTACAAATAAATAAATACATACATCGATATGACGGACATATCACTGGAATGTTGTATTTTTATTAAACTTCACCAAAGAGGACAACCCCGGCTGTGAACATGTCGGCACTGAATGCGTACGAGTGCTCCTGAGGACTCGTAGGATTTGTACTTGCCCAAGTGAAATTCTGGTTACGAGAAATATTCGTGAATGCCACTTTCTTCGTAAAAACCGCGTAAGTAGGATTTACGTACAAATCTGTTCCTAAGAACCGTTCGTGAATGAGGCCCACTGTTATGGGATTGTCAACATTACTGTATACAGATCCATAGCCCCCAGCCAAAAAGCACTGGGTTTTGTGCAAGTTGTTAATTTTCTTCTTCTACTGGGAAACCCATGAGTAGATTTGGTTTAATTTTTGTACCTGCAAATCAAAAACTGAGGAGGCAGCCGGTAAGACTTGCCTGTTTATATGGACTTTATGTGGCACGATTGGTCGTGTGCGCCTTGTATTTGTGCTCTGACAATCTCTCTGCTCTGGAGAGCAGTTTCAGTGACAGACTAATTCACCCTCGCTGTGTGAAGGAGAGGTTCCGTAGGTCTTTCCTTCCTGCTGCTGTCAGACTGTACAATAAGAACTGCTGAGTCTGCAAATGTCATCCATCTGTAAATAAGTAAATACTAAATCATGTGCAATGTGCAATACTGCTCCTTCAGAATGTCACTGAACAATGTCACTTTACTTTATCTACTTCTTATCCTGCACTATATGTACAGTATATAACTCTGCACTGCTACATATATTTATTTTTTTATTTTGAAAGATTGGTATCGAAGCATTTACAGCATTTACAGATAGTTAAGTAATACAGCTACTACTTTTTTTGTATTGTGTGCTCCCTGTGTGCTCTTACTACTGTCCTGTCTGTGCGCTGCAACATAGAAATTTCCGAACTGTGGGACGAATAAAGGAACTCTTATCTTTTCTTATCTCTATTCGGTCAAGGGTTATGCGTCCTGCTTTCGTGTCAGCTCAGACATTTAATTTTAAATGTCCACGCTGGGTTGGGGAAAGCGCAATAGTAGTGTACTGTTGATTGTGAGTGTTTAAGTGATTTATGAACTAAATTTGTAATTATGAGAAATTTTTATTGAAGATTATAGAGTGTAAATTATTTGCTAAATGAATATAATGAATTTGAATTTATCAACAATCGAATCAAATTGTGACCCTAAAATTGAAAATCAAATCAAATCAAGGATTTGGAGAATTGTGACACCCCTAGTTTTTATGTATTAAGACATGCTGAAAATATTTAAGAATTAATCTTGTCTAACTCTGTGCTGGACGAAGAAATAGACTCACATTACAGCCCTTGTATGGGAGCTCATGAGGTGAGTTCTACAGGAGCCAGTCTAAAGTATCGGGCCCCTGTGGCCCCTGTGACCTGCAGGCACACACCTGGTCTGGGTTAGTGTTACAGGTCAGGACCATACTCCTGTCTGTAAGACTTATTTAGTCAATAAGGGTGTAAAGTAGATGTATCAAACATGCAGCCCATCTCTAGAGGCTTCTGACATGATCTTGATTATTACATTGAATAATGCAGTGAGACTGATGGTAAAACATGGATATGTGCTGCCACGGCATCTTATACATTATTTTCAAAAGCAATTTTTCTCAGTGGGGACGACAGTGGCTCAGTTGGTAGAGCATTGGCCTTTAAGCCTGAAGGTCGTGGGTATGAGCCCACCATGAGACCTACTTCAAGACTCCCACTGATGTCTGCTGTCATTGTGTCAGAACAGCTGTATAATGGACTTGATAAAAACATGCTTTTGTTGTGGCGGCAATTTGGTGCCCCCGGTTCCTCCGAAACTGTCTGTACATGAAAACTATCTAACACAAGATGAAATGGTGGTCTCGTATTTCTATTTGTCTCATACTGTATGTTTATTATCCCATATTTCAACTTATTCCATCACTTTACATTTGTTTACTTTGCGGGGAAAAAACAGGACAATTCGTTGTGTAACCTGTCATAATCATGGGCCTTAATGAGATTGATAATGGCAGTGCAGGGATCAGCACACCAGGGGGAGCAGTCATACTGTCCATATCCCCTTTGCACCTCTCAAGCTCATACACACTCACACACGAACACACATACCCTTAAATCACACACACACACACACCCTCACATCACACGCTCTTCCTCCTGAATCATTACTGTTGCTTTAAGTGGCCCCTGCTGCTGTTTAATGTGGTCAACACTGAGCCCCTAGAGCCAGGGCCAGAGCTACACCTTAATGCAGTGGGTTAGAACAAGTGTGTTTGAGAGTGTCTAACAGCTGATTGGAGTTAGTTGGAATCAAAAAAGTGAGTTGCTGCTGTTCACAGACTGTTGTACATTGTTTTTTCATCTGAGGCAGACAGATTCTAGGCTCTTGTACAATGTTTATTATGAGATAGATGGATCCCAGGCCTTTGTACAGTGTAGACAAGGGTATTAAAATGGTTGTTGATGAGTTAAAATCGTGCTGCACCTTGGATTCAGTCTCAGTTTATTCATTATTATTAGGGCAGAAGCGAAAAACCTATGCGCCCACAACACATTTCAAATAATAAACACTTGGTATTACATTTAAGTTTCACGTAAGTTCAACAAAATCATTCAGTCGTAATCTGTCCAGCATAGACCGTGACCATGTTTTCTCAAATTCCAAAAAATAATTGCTGAGATTGTTCCATAAGTGAGCCCCATGAAACAACAGAAATCTGAGTCATTGATTTTCTAACTTTTGGCAAATAAAATGTACTGTCATCTCTTATACTATATCTAGTTTTTTGAAGTTGAAAATACTTTTGAAGACCTTCTGGAAGCACATTTATTTAGCCTTAAACAAGTATTTTTTAGTTAACAAGGTCTTGGAATTTCATTGAAGATTTGTTATTAGAAATGATGGAATTGTATTATCATAATATCCTTCTTTATTTTTTAGGTGAATGACACGTTTTTTCAATAATGTTAGAGATAATTACAGTATAGCTCCCCATTATACGTTGTGTAAGAATGAAGGTACAGTAGAAAATATATTGTGCATCATAGGTGAATAAATCTTTAGTTTTAAACAAAGTATGAAGGTAATTTTCATTATACACGATAATGAAAATTATATGGATATGTGGTGATAATGATGACGTTATGACACTTAAAGGCATATAAAATATTAAGGTAACAAGATTATAAACTTATTATACATATACTGTATAAATCAAGGGCATATTAACTTGAATGTCACTGTTGCATAACTGCACCACTGACTAAGCTAAGCTATAGCAACCATAATTTAAGTTAATTAAATTAGAATAATAAATAGGGGGTGGGAGTTTAAAAGTCTTAACTTCTTCCCACTCCTTTTCGAGCTGACTTTTTGTTATTTATTATTTATTGTTTTATTGTTTGTATTGTTTTTTTTTTTCTATTCAGTTGTTTTGTTGCTGTTCCTTGTTCTTGTCTGACATGGCTCGAAATAAAAAGTATTCATTCATTCAAGGTGTGTGTGTCAGTGTGAGGGGATAACAGCAGAATTCACACAGTCTTTATCTGAGCTCTCAAGTCTCTCAAGATCTTTTGAATTTGCTTTCTCCAAGATTACTTTAGCTCTTGTCTGAAAATCCGGACACTGTGGAAGTCATCTTCTATTGTCACACAGGTCAATCAATGTCGAGAGGATGACGCAATTCTCATCTTTCTGGCTCTTCTTCACCATAATCTTGAGAAAGAGAGAGAGGGAAAAACATATGTGCTTTAACTGTGTGACCTCGAGATATTTATATCAGAGCCACTTTTGGAGGCTCAAAAATATTATTCCAATGAGTTTGGGTGTTTTTGGGCAGATAATGTTGTCCAAAACACACATTCATTGATGTGAAATTTCCCCGTTGTGGGACGAATAAAGGATCTCTTAAGATTAATCTTTACTTTAGTTTTGGATCAATATTTTAATGATCCTATGAGTGAGAGAGTTTAACACTAACAACTCCCAAAATCATAATATATCCCCATTAAATGAAAATCATGATTACTTTTCATAATGGTCCGCACTCGGTGGAGCTCACAGGACAGAATGACATAAGTGCAGTGTTATTTCAGCCTCTGGTCCGTTCCTCAGCCCGGGTAAATGGCTCTATTACAGCTCTGCGCTCACTGTGTTATTGCCTCGTCCCGGTGACATACGGCACAGCCTCCATTTGCGCGCCGACAGTTATGGCTGGGTTATGGTTGGGTTATGGCTGGGGTGTGGGTGGGGTGGGAAGCAGTCACTGAAGGATCCTTCCTCCGTCCTTGGTCTAAGGGCACCAGTTTTTCTGGCTCTTGACGGTACCATTGAGACCTGTGCGCATATGGTTATGAGAAATCCCAGAGCGTGTGACATACACATACAGTATATTTCTTTCATGTGCTTTAAACCATCTAACAACATTGACCCCTCTGAAAACAGACTTGATCAATTCATGTTCATACCGCCATGCGCGGACGCGCGCGAGGCTCAGCGTGCACTCGCAGAGCAAGTACTGTGTATGGAACGTTTATACCCGGACTCTCTGATTATTATCCTGGGAGATTTTAATAAGGGAAACTTGAGCCAGGAATTACCCTAATACAGACAGTTTATCAAATGCCCGACCAGAGAGGAGAACACTCTGGATCACTGTTACACCACGAGCGCGAGCTTTTTGCACTGTTCCCAAGCCAGCCCTCGGCTTCTCAGATCACTCCATGATACATCTGGTTCCTGCTTACAGACAGAGACTAAAGCTCTCGAAACCTGCAGCGAGGAGCTCCAAAGTGTGGTCTGATGAAGCTGTGGAAGAGCTGCGCGCATGCATGGAATCTACAGACTGGGACCTTTTCAGAGCTGCCACAGACAGTTTGGATGAGTACACGGACACTGTGACGTCATACATTCACTTCTGCGAGGATAGCCTTATTCCAACAAGGACCAGGGTCATCTATAACAATGACAAACCCTGGTTCACTGCTAAACTCCGGCAGCTCAGGAAAGCAAAGGCGTCTGCTTTCAGGGAGGGGGACCGCAGCGGCTACAAAGCAGCTAAATATCAGTTCAGGAAAGAACTGAAAGCAGCCAAGTCCCGGCACAGAGAACCACTACAGGAGCAGTTGGGTAACAACGATACTGCTTCTGTCTGGAGGGGCCTACGGGAGATCACCAACTACAAACTCAAAGCCCCCCCCTGTGCTGACGACCACAAGCTAGCTGACGAACTGAACTTATTTTTCAGTCGCTTTGATGCTGCCCCTGACACCTCTCCCTCCCCCACCCCCCACTACTCTAACGACCCACCCATCAGCCCTGCCCCCAGCCTAACAATAGCCTCTAAAGAGATTAAACAACTCTTCTTGAGGCTGCACCCCCACAAAGCTCCTTGCCCGGATCACGTGTCTCCGGCCTCTCAGACACTGCGCCAGTGAGCTTACTCCTGTGTTCAGTGACATTTTCAACACCTCTCTGCAGTCCTGCCATGTCCCGGCCTGCTTCAAATCCTCCATCATTGTCCCCGTCCCGAAGAAGCCCAGGATCACAGGACTCAACGACTACAGACCTGTAGCACTTACGTCCGTCGTCATGAAGTCATTTGAACGCCTGGTTCTCTCCCATCTCAAGTCCTTCACCTCCCCCCTCCTGGACCCCCTGCAGTTCGCCTACAGAGCCAAAAGATCTGTAGACGACGACATTAACCTGGCCCTCCACCACATCCTACAGCACCTGGACTCCCCGGGGACCTACGCCAGGGTCCTGTTCGTGGACTTCAGCTCTGCCTTCAACACAATCCTACCATCCCTGCTCCAGGACAAGCTCTCCCAGCTCAACGTGCCCGATTCCACCTGCAGGTGGATCACTGACTTCCTGACGGACAGGAAGCAGCAAGTGCGTCTGGGGAAGAATGCTCTTCTCCCTGTACACCATCCACTGCACCTCCAGCCACAACTCCGTGAAGCTGATCAAGTTCGCGGACGACACCACCCTCATTGGACTCATCTCCAACAACAATGAGTCCGCCTACAGGAGGGAGGTGGACCGGCTGGTGTGCTGGTGCAGTGGTAACAACCTGGAGCTGAACGCCCAGAAGACAGTGGAGATGATTGTGGACTTTAGGAAGAGCACTGTCCCCCCGCCCCCACCCTCCGTGATGGACTCCCCCATCACCTCTGTGGAGTCCTATCGTTTCCTGGGCACCACCATCACCCAGGACCTCAAGCGGGAGCCGACCATCAGCTCCCTCATCAAGAAGGCCCAGCAGAAGATGTACTTCCTGCGGCAGCTCAGGAAAGCCAAGCTGCCTGCACAGATGTTGGTGCAGTTCCACACGGCCATCATCGAGTCCATCCTCACCTCCTCCATCACCGTGTGGTTCGCTGGAGCCACAGTCAGGGACAAACAGAGACTACAGCGCATTGTGCGCTCTGCAGAGGAAGTGATCGGCCGCAGCCTTCCATCGCTGCAGGACCTGTACGTCGCCCGAGCTCGAGGCCGGGCTGGTCGTATTTCAATTTGGAGAGACGAGAAAACGAAAATGCTTTTGAGTATTTTAATGAGAGGTGGTTTGGCGCCCTAGGCCCCGGTGCGGCCTTCAGTCGGAGAGTCTCCTGCGATGGAGCGCGTACAATCCCCCGGGACCTAGGCACTGGTGGCGGCATTTTGGCAGCGGGAAGCAGATTGGAGGCAGATTGGAGACAGGGTGAAGAGGAGGAGGAGGGGAGGCGGTGGTTGCGAGGCTTCGGGAGGCCGTGAAGTGGGAGTTTCTCCGCTTTTAAGCGGCTGCCTGGGCGGTACGGGTGATTGGAAGGGGGCGTTTGCTGTGCGATAGGCTGGGGATGCGAGTCGGCCCGGAGGGGGTAGCTTTTGGCTGACATCTTCTAAATTGAATTTCCGCGAGCTGCATTTCAATTTGGAGAGACGAGAAAACGAAAATGCTTTTGAGTATTTTAATGAGAGGTGGTTTGGCGCCCTAGGCCCCGGTGCGGCCTTCAGTCGGAGAGGCTCCTGCGATGGAGCGCGTACAATCCCCAAAAGGCTGTGTGTTGATGGAGTTTTGCAGCCTGGTTTGCAGGGGACAGACGTCGTGACCGCTATCGCTATGCTGTGACCGCTATCGCTATGCTGTGACCGCTATCACTAACCATTTTTTGCTATGCTGTGACCGCTAATGCTAATGCTATGACCGCTATCACTGATGCTATGACCGCTATCACTATATGCTATGACCGCTATCGCTATATGCTGTGACCGCTATCACTATATGCTGTGACCGCTATCGCTATATACTGTGATCAACCGGACGCTGCAGCAGAGTTATCTTTGAGCGCTGGGACGTGAGCGCTCGCATCACGATCAACCAGACGCTGCAGCAGGGTTATCTTTGCGCGCTGGGAACGTGAGCGCTCGCATCACGTTCTGTCAGACGCTGCAGCAGCGAAGAGTGTTTGAGAAAAGTGCGTGCCGCCACCAGAACTTATTGCTTCACTTACTTTGCTTCGTATTGCTTTGCTGGGAGCTTACGAGGAAGCCAGTAGACGTTGTGCAGCCAGGATAGCGGACGCGTCTGGCCTGATGTAGGCGGAGAAAGCCGAAGAGGACCAGCGCCCCAGCTGTTGCAGAGAGGTGTGGGGGAGCCCCAGCGAGGCCGCGCGCGTGGCAGCGCCTATCCTGAAGGAGTGGGTTGTATGGAGCTGGGGAGACAATTGCAGAGGAGCAGTAGGGATCTTAGCTGAGCTCTGAACCAGGTTGCTGTCATGGGAAGGTTGTCTGGAGTGAGAATTAGAGGTCCGTTAAAATCTCCTTTTTGCCGCGGAGGCGAGTGTAACGCATCATGGACCTGTAGGGGCAGAGAGATGTGTCGGAGCGAGCTATTATTATGTTGCAGGCGCCTTGGTCTTTGAATGTTTGGGATGGAGGTTGAAATGGTCTGGGGACATTATGTTGGGTGAAAAAGAGCGACCTTTGTGTAATTCTTCCACTACGTCGAGATTATCACGCATGACAGAGATCCTCTTTCTCTGCCACGTGTGATTCCACGGCGCGCAGGCCACGACCACTGGGAATATCTCGTGTAGGGCAGAGGAGATGCTCCGGTGGAAGGTAGCGGCCACGGCCCGGCAACCCAATGGTCCTGTGTTAGGCTGCGCGTCGGTCACCTCCCTGCTCTCTTGTGCATTTGTAATCCTTGTGATTTTTCTTGTGTCAACCCTTCCAACTACTAACTATGTCTCTGCAATTATACAATATGATCGGGCCGCGTTGTTTCGCATTAAGGCTCATATGCAGGACTTTTGCACTACCTGGGACAGATTCTCAGAGTCATCCCCCCCTAAACGGACGCGTTTGTCTAGAGTCTTCTCACAGCTCTATACTTTTGCAAGTTATTTTTTTTAACCAAGCTTTTAACTCTAGTTTTATCAAGCGTTATCGTAGGATTAGGTGGATTTTAACAGCTATTTGCAACCAGGACTGCTGTCATTCCCATCTGGACTAAATATCGAGCTTTTAACAGCCACCAGCGGGAAACTGCTACCATGGATACAGCACCGCCTCCACCAAACATATACAAGGAGATCTACAAATCACAACTCACTACAATGCTCCCAACAAAACCACCACACACAATGACGCCTGAGGAACTTCAACTCAACATCTCCAAACTCTCAACGGAACTCAGACACAAAGAAAAACTGCTCGAATATTTTATGGACATTGCATTTAGACAATCACAACACATATCACTATCCGCAATCAGACACTCTCAGCACGCATCCACACTTCAGGACACCGCACTCTGGGACCCAATCTTGTGCCCCCACCCGTTCTCCTGCTCTACCCCGCTTCTTACCTCACGCTTCCCGGTGGCGGCTGCTCCTGCTGGCCCCTGCACGTCTGACCCCCCCGACGCTCTCTCCCCGCCGATAGGCCCGGAGCCCGCTTCCCAGAGCGGCGCGGAGCAGAGGCCTGGAGACCCCGGGGTGACAACATCGACATCCCGTCGCAGGTTAGTGGTGGAGGCAGTCCGCAGACACTCCGGGAGCTTCCCGCGCTTTGACACAGCGAGGGAGCTCCCGAGTGCTGTGCCTAATGTGAGCGGTGAGGCAGCCCCGGGGGGATTTCCTCGCGGTGACCCCGCGCGGGCTGTCCCCGGGGCTGCTATCTCTGGAGTGGGAGGGTCTGTGCGCTCTGACGCGGAGGGGAGTCCTGACAGCGCGGCTTATGCCCAGGTACCCGCGGGGAGGCCTCGGCGCTCTGACGCAGCGCCGAGGCCCCCCGTGAACGCTGCCCCATCCGCGGGGGGGTCTCCACGCTCTGACGAGGCGCGGGCCCCCCCCGCGAACGCTGCCTCACCCGCGGGGAGGTCTCAGCGCTCTGACGCAGTGAGGAGACCTCCCGTGCACGTGAAAGCCATTCCGCCTGTTGGGCACCCCTCCAGCCCTGCGCTGGTCCCTCCCACGCCCGCCACCACCACCACTACTGCCACCACCACGGCCAATATGGTCGCCCCGGCTCCAACAAAACATCCGTCTCCGGGTGCTCCATGCTGCTCCACTGCCGCTCATGGGGACTCAGCTCCGGGCACACCCCAGGGCCCCTCTGTACCCCTCTCACCCCCAGCCCCTCCACAGGTGCCTGTCACATCACACCCTCCACGACCCCTCTTCGCTCCCACAACACTGCTGGTGGGTGACTCCATCATCCGTAGATGTAGGTTTTTTAACGCCACCACGCACTGCTTTCCCGGAGCCACAGTCACCACTCTACTTCATACACTTCCTAAACTTCTCCAAACTGCCCCAAGCACAATAACCCGGATCATCGTCCATGTTGGTACCAACGATACATCACTCCGCCAGTCTGAGAACACAAAACTCCATTTTCAGGACCTTTTTAAACTGCTATCAGAGACTGGAAAAACTGTTTTTATCTCTGGCCCTCTGCCCACTCTGGCCCGTGGCGGGGAGCGTTTTAGCAGAATTTTATCACTTAACACCTGGCTCAATCATTCGTCACTCCAACACAACTTTGCTTTTATAGACAATTTTAATCTGTTCTGGGACCGCCCCCTCTTCTTCCAACGAGATGGACTTCATATCACCCCCCTTGGCAACCGGTACCTCACTTCCAACATCATCCACACAGTTCAATCCCGCTCCATATATTTCTGACAACCCACTACCGCATCCCCCATCTCACCTGCTCCGTCACCCCTCAACACCAGCCCCTCTTCTCCCCAGCACAAGATCCCAGCCATATCCAGACCCCGTCCCTACAGACCCTCCAGTTCCAGGAAACCATGTCTCACCAACCTCATCCCTGTTGCCCCCCCTCCTTCCACGTCCTCTGCTCCTCACCACGTCCCTTTGAACTCTGAACTTGCAAAAAATAAATCTGCCTCAAAAGGTACACCGCCAACACCTCTTTTAACCATAAGCCTAGCTCTTTTAAATGTACGTTCTCTTTTAAACAAGACTTTTATCATTCATGATCTTATTTTAGAAAAAAACCTGGATGTTATGTTCTTAACTGAGACCTGGCTTGGTTCAGATGCATCGGCTATTCTCACAGAGGCCTCTCCCCCAAATTTTAGCTTTGCTTTTACCACAAGAGAAGGGAAAAGGGGCGGTGGCACAGCCTCACTATGCACTAACACTCTTGCCACCAAACCTATCACTTTTAACCAATACTCAAGTTTTGAATATCTTTCTCTTGTTTTTAGCAACCCCAAAATTTTAGCAGTCATAATTTATAGGCCACCAAAGAGGTGCTGCCGTTTTATTAAGGAATTCTCAGAGTTTTTATCAGTTATATACAATTCTTATGATATGATTCTTCTAACCGGTGATTTTAACATACACATCAACAATCCCTCAGATAATTTTTCCAATGAGTTCTTAAATGTCCTTAATTACATGGATTTTACCCAACACGTCACACAGCCAACGCACGACAGGGACGCACCCTCGACCTGGTCATTACTTATGGCTTGACTGCGGATGTGTCCTCTGTTGTCGACCTGGCTGTCTCTGACCACTACTGCGTGTTTTTTAACATCACTGGTTTTATCCAGCGTGAGACCTCTTTGAGAACCGTGAGGAAGCGACATCTAACCCCTGAAGTGGCTGCAAATTTTATAGACATTCTTAATAACACTCCTCACTTGGTTTTACCCGCCCCCTGTGATCTGTTAGCAAATGATTTTAACAGTAGACTCAAAACTACGTTAGATCAGGTTGCTCCTTTGAAAACAAAAACTACCGGAACAAAATCTGTACCCCCATGGAGGAACGAAGAAGTAAGGAGAATGAAAAGAGAGTGCAGGGTGGCGGAACGTAGGTGGAGGAAAAACAAAACAACAATCAATTACGAAATGTACAGTAACCAACAAAAAACATACAACAAAACAATTAGGAAAAACCGAAACAATTATTTCTCAAAACTAATCACCCAAAACAAAAACAATGCGAAAGTCCTATTTTCAACCATTGACACCATTTTAAACCTGATTTTAGCATGTCTCGTTTAACCCCCACAGACTCCCTCTGTGAGGATTTTGCAGTCCACTTCATGGGGAAGATAAACACAATCAGATGTAACATTTTATCCAATTGTACTACTGTTTTTAACACATCTGATTGTTTGTCTTCGCCAGAGGAAACACTGGACAGTTTTGTCCTGGTTGATGCTGAGATGCTTGATAAAGTTTTCTCCTCAGTGAGGCCCACCACATGTCTTTTAGATCCAGTCCCCACTCCATTTTTTAAGTCATTTTATGAATCTTTTAGAGAGGAGCTTTTAAACCTGATGAATTGCTCTCTTCAGACTGGGGTCTTTCCTGCAGCCTTCAAAGCGGCTGTGGTGAGACCCCTTCTGAAGAAGAGCAATTTAGATTTTAATGATCTTAACAACTACAGACCGGTGTCCAACTTACCATTTTTAAGCAAAATTTTAGAAAAACTTGTTTTTACCCAGCTCAATGCCTTTTTAGATCAACAGCAAATTTTAGAGACATTTCAATCAGGTTTTAGGGTGAACCACAGCACAGAGACGGCTCTTTTAAAGATTTTAAATGATTTTAGATTAAATTATGATTCTAAAAAGGTTACTGTGTTGGTTCTACTGGATCTTAGCGCTGCCTTCGACACAGTAGACCACACCATTCTTTTATCCCGCCTGAAACACCTCGGCCTCTCTGGTGCTGTCCACAAATGGTTCACTTCTTATTTAACAGACAGATCCTTCATGGTAAGTTTGGATACCTGCTCCTCTCAGGTCCATAAAATCACATGTGGTGTGCCCCAGGGTTCCATTTTAGGTCCAGTCCTTTTTAACGTGTACATGCTCCCGCTTGGCGGTGTCATCAGGAGACATGGAATTAACTTCCACAGTTATGCAGATGATACTCAGCTGTACATCTCCATGTCTCCTGATGACACCAGGCCAATGGATGCTCTTTTTAACTGCATTTTAGACCTGAAATCCTGGATGGCAGAAAACTTTCTCCAGCTTAACCAGGACAAAACTGAGGTTTTAGTCATCGGTCCTGAGGCCCAGAGAGAGAAACTTTTACCAAAACTCCAATCACACTCTTTTAATCCATCACCACATGTGAAAAACCTGGGCGTAATTTTTGACTCTGAGCTGACTTTTATTCCTCACATTAAGAATATAACAAAAATAGGTTTTTATCATTTGAAGAACATCGCCAGAGTCCGCCCCATTCTCTCTCGGGCCAACACGGAGACGCTGATGCATGCTTTTATAACCAGTCGCATTGACTACTGTAATGCCCTGCTCTCTGGTCTTTCCAAAAAGAACATTTCAGGTTTACAATTACTCCAAAACTCGGCCGCACGTGTCCTGACTAAGACCAGGGGGCGGGACCACATTACACCGGTTTTAAAATCGCTGCATTGGCTCCCCGTGTGTTTCAGGATTGATTTTAAGGTTCTCCTAATGGTTTTCAAATGTCTTAATGGTCTTGGCCTTCTTATCTTTCAGAACTGCTTTTATCCTATGAACCCTCCCGGCCCCTGCGCTCCTCCGGCAGCAGACTCCTAACCATCCCCAAAGTCAGGACACACACTCACGGTGAGGCGTCTTTCCAACACTACGGCCCCCGTCTCTGGAACAGTCTGCCGGAGGAGCTCAGGGTCGCAGAGAACATTCATATTTTTAAAGCCAGGCTCAAGACACACCTTTTTAGATTAGCTTTTGATTAGTATTTATCAGTCCATTTTTATATATTCTATTTATCCTTTATTATTTATTATATTGCTATTGCTTTTATTCATGTTTTTTGTGTGATAGTTCCTTTCAGGCTCACATTTTAGTGTTTTACTTATTGTATTGTTTTTAAGTATCCCCAGTGTTTCCTCTGGAGGAGCCCTCTGCGCTGGGAGCGGTGGTTGGCTGTGGCTGTGGGGGTCGGACTCTTGGACCTGGTGGGGGCCCGGGGCCTCGGTTTTGGGTCCCCTCTGGGTCCTGTGTCGTCCCCTTTGGCTATGGGCGGCTCTCTGCTCCTGGTGCTGACGGCTCCTTGGATGGCGTTTCTTCAGCCGGTTGCATCTGAACCCTGCCAAGTCTCTTATCATCGTTTTATTGTTTTATCGGTGCGTGTGTGTGTGGGGGGGGGGGTGTTTGCTTGTGGTCTGGGGAGGGTCTGTTGGGCGGTCGGGGGGAGGGCATGGGCAGGATTGTTTTTTAGCCAAACTGTAAAGCACTTTGTGTTGCATCTGTTGTATGAAAAAGCGCTTTATAAATAAACTTTGATTGATTGATTGATTAAACCGGAGTGTCATGCGTCATCGCTGGAATACTTGCTGCTTAGCCGGCGCCGTGGAAGGAGAAGGAAGCGGGGATCCAGGGCTGGGTTCCAAGTCAGGAGGAGGATGTGGCGATCCCGTGGTTCTTTACCCGGGCTGAACGGATCCGGAGCTCCTGGGAGTATGCGGTGCCTGAGGTTCGTTCCGGTCCGTGCGCCACCGCCTGTGCGGAGCACCTCCGACCGGGTCTTCCCTACCCGACTGCTGGCCATCGTTCGCCTCGCCAGCGTGTCCTGCGCCCGGTTACCTGTCAGACGGATCCTGCCATCCAGCCTGTCCCAGGCCAGCCCTCGACACGCACGCGCACCACCAGGATCGCACTTCTCAACGCGCGCTCTATTACGAACAAAGCTTTTATTCTGAACGACCATTTCACTAAGGAGACCTTGGATTTTATGTTCATCACAGAGACTTGGCAGCGGGAGAACGAGCACGTTCATCTAAAAGAGCTATGCCCCCCGGACTGCTCCGTGATTGGGACTCCGCGACCCGCGCACCGAGGAGGCGGCCTCGCGCTAGTCTTCCGGGATTCTTTCTGTTGTAGCTTAATGGTGCCAGCTTCGTTCGACTCCTTTGAGCTGCAGATGTGTAAGGTTGGAAAAACTCACCCCTTTTACTGTGTTTTAGTTTACCGACCTCCTGGCCCTGCACGCACATTTCTTGATGATTTCACTGAGTTTTTAACGTCTATCATCAAACTAGATAGCGTTTTAGTCCTCGTGACTTTAATCTACATATTGATGACCCTTCATGTTTGACTGCAGCCGAACTGTTGTCTATCATGGACTCTTTCAATTTTGAACAGCACGTTTCTGGCCCCACACATAAAAAAGGTCATACGCTAGATTTGGTTTTCTCCTGTGGCCTGTACATTGACAATCTGAGTGTTGAGGAAATCCATGTCAGCGACCATTGTAGCATTTCTTTTAATCTGTCACTTATCACGATGCCCACTGTTTGTAATGCTGTAACACAAAAACGCATCATTAGTGAGGCAACATCTAGTGATTTCTCTGCCTCTTTTGACCCTCGCTCCTTTGCTGACTGTGACGATGTTGATTCCTTTGTACAAAGTTTCAATAACCACTGTTTGTCCATATTGGATATGGTAGCACCTGTTAAAACGATTTCGGGTTCACACAAAAAGGCCCTCCCATGGATGATTGATAGCATTCGTAATTTTAGGAGAAAATGTCGGAAGACAGAGCGTCTGTGGAAAGCCACTAAATTAGAGGTACATAGACTCCATTTAAAGGAAATGATGCTGGAGCTGAATGAGTTGATAAAGCAGGCTCGCTCAGCTTATTTTTCTAACCTTGTGTCAGGAAATAAGAAAAATCCAAAAGTCCTGTTTGACACCATTGAAAATCTAACTGCACCTCTGGCTCCTCTTGTGCCTGTGTACACACATGAGGACTGCAACAACTTTTTGTCGTTTTTTGTGAACAAAGTACGAGACATTAGGGCAAGTGTTAAACCCCCTCTCGTTAGCGCTTGTTCTATTGATTTCTCTCCGGTGTCGTCTTGGTCGTCCTTCACTCCTGTCAGCCTACAGGATGTGAAGACCTTAATAGGAAACATGAAACCGTCTTCAAGCCCCACCGACATTGTCCCAACACCTCTGTTGTTGAAAATGTTCGATACTGTCGGCCCCTGTGTGGTAAAAATTATTAACCTGTCGCTTGCATCTGGCTTCTTCCCCAGCTGCTTCAAACACGCTGTGGTAAACCCAATCCTTAAAAGGCCCAGTCTTGACCCTTTAGAACCTAAAAACTACAGGCCCATATCAAAACTTCCATTTATTTCAAAAATTTTGGAAAAAGTCGTTGCGTGCCAGCTGACCTCCTTTATGGAACAGCACAACTTGTTTGATACCTTTCAGTCAGGTTTTCGAAAATTACATTCCACTGAAACAGCTCTTATCAGAGTCTCTAGTGAGGTGATGATGGCAGCGGACTCCGGCCGCTACACTGTACTCGTACTTCTCGACTTGACCTCTGCTTTTGACACTGTGGATCACAGTATACTGATCAACCGGCTTCATAATGAGATGAGACTATCTGGATCTGTCCTCCAGTGGTTCTCTTCCTATATTCAAGGCAGAACCTTTAATGTTGCTGTAAACAATGTACAGTCAGATGCGACCAATTTGTCTTGCGGAGTGGCTCAAGGATCAGTTTTAGGCCCTATTTTGTTTTTACTGTACATTTTGCCACTTGGTCAAATTATCGGCTGCTTTAAGGATGTATCGTATCATTTCTATGCTGATGATATCCAGTTGTATTGTTCTTTTAATGATGCTGAGCTCCATCGTTTGTCTCTGTTCTTAGAGTGCGTGTCCTCTATCAAAGACTGGCTGTCCACTAACTATTTGCAGATGAATTCAGACAAGACCGAAACACTGATCATTGCTCCAGACCACAAGATCCCCCAGATCAAACAGTACCTTGGCTCTCTGGGCTCCTCTGTCAAACCCAGCCTCAGAAACCTGGGGGTTGTGTTTGACCAGGCCATGTCTTTGGAGACACACTCTAAACAGCTCGTCCGAAATTGTCTTTATTACCTTAGGACCATCTCTAAAATTCGCAAAATATTGTCAAGGAAGGATCTGGAAATTATTATTCATGCTTTCATTTCAACAAGACTGGATTATTGTAACTCTGTTTTTACCTGTCTGAATAAGTCTGTTTTGAACAAACTGCAAATTGTTCAAAATTCTGCTGCTAGACTTTTCCGGATTGATTTTAAGATACTAGTGCTGACTTTCAGAGCCTTAAACGGTCAGGCCCCACAGTACATCCTGGACCTTTTGTGCCCATATTCCTCTGGCCGCACCCTTCGGTCCTCCGGTCAGAACTTGCTTGTTGTCCCAAAGACTCGTTATAAAACTCGAGGGGACCTATCTTTTCAGTCCGCTGCTCCCAGACTGTGGAACGCCTTGCCCCTGTCTCTGCGTCTGGCCGGATCTGTGGACTCTTTTAAAAAGGACCTGAAGACATGTCTATTCAAAAAAGCTTTTGGTTGATGGGTTTTCACTAGTGTCACTTTGATTTTACAGGTGTCCCCACATTTTTTTTATTGTTTTTGCTCTTACCCTGTACAGCACTTTGTGATTTTATCTGTGAAAAGCGCTTTATAAATAAACTTTACTTACTTACTTACTTACTACTCGGCCAGCTGCATCTGATAGAATCAGAAGATTAAGTAGAGAGATGAAGCATGACCGCCGAAGCGACCCTGGGAGCATAGGTGCGAGTCCGGCGCAGCGCGGCATACTCAGCCGGGCTGCGTCCATTAGAAGCAGGATAAGCTTCTGAGAGAGTGGGTTGCAGCAGTAGCAGTAGCAGTAGCGGCAGCAGCAGTAACCTCAGATAATAACAGCAATAATCCTGTATCAAGCCGCGGCAGCAGCAGCAGCAGCAGCAGCAGCAGTAGCAGCATCCTTAGAAAATAACAGGTATAATCCTGTATCAAAGCCGCAGCAGTAGAATGTTGTTGTAGCTGTTCAGTGTTTCAGAAAAAGAGATGCAAGTGAAGAGAGATGGCAAAGTAAAAGAAGCAGCAGCAGCAGTAGTAGCAGCAGTAGCAGTATGAAGCAGCAGCAGTAGCAGCAGTAGCAGTATGAAGCAGCAGCAGCAGCAGCAGTAGCATGAGAAGCAGCAGCGGCAGCAGTAGCGGTAGCAGTATGAAGCAGCAGAAGCAGCATTAGCGGGAGCAGCAGCACCACGATGCGAGTCATACGAACAACAGACGTGTCACGCCAGCGTGCGCTGCTTGTCTCCGTGAGCCAGGTTACATACGTGTCTGAAAGAGCCGAGCCGTAGAGACAGGTGCAGCCTGGGAGCCTGCGGAGTGGCAGCGGCAGGTACAGCAGCAGCGGCACATGTAGTAGTAGGAGCAGCAGGAGCAGGCAGCGGGGACAGACAGCAGCAGGAGCAGCAGCAGGAACAGGCAGCAGCAGGAGCGGCAGCAGGAACAGGCAGCAGCGGGAACAGGCAGCAGCGGGATCAGGCATCAGTAGGAACGGCAGCAGGGACCGGCAGCAGCGGCGGTCAGAGAACCATGCCCATGGTTGTTTAAGAGCCTGAGGAAATAAATCAACCCGAATCCAAAACATTCCCATGCGAATAACAGACGTCCCCTGGAGCCATCTTGCTGCTTTGGTTATGGCAGATACGCATGAACGATCACTGTTCCACGCGTTCATTAGCTCCAACACCACTTCACACCCATTGCAGATTCACATTGGGCCCTTTTTCTTTCTGCTGCACTTTCAAATGCAACAACTGCAGTTTAGTTACCTAATTAAATACCAGTGACCTAGCTATTTAAATACATGGCCCCTCCTTCCTCCCGCAGATAGACGAAATTAATACAATCATTAAACAATAGTGACCTGCGAGTAATGAGATTAATGCTGCAAAGATGGCGCCGTGGCAAGAGCTCTGGTGTGTGCCGTCTGGAGCACAATGGGGTAGTCTTACAGATTTTTCCGACGTGGTTTTACTGCAAGTGGCAGAACATGAATCTGAATTAATGCACATTGCTCCTCTTATATCCCCAGACGATAGAGATTGGTGCCATTTAATATGCATTGCCCCTCAGTTAGCTCAAACACATGTGAAAACGAAGCCTGCAGACCAAGCACGGGGCGAAAACTGACGCCTGCAGTCCAGTGCGCGGGGCAAAGACCAAGCCTGCAGCCCAGACTCCGGGATTAATCCGTCCGCGGTCAACACACACACATGCCAGGAGACTTGGGAAAACCAACGGGACAACGCGGCACGCCGACGGTGGCAGGGACACGCACGGCACCGCCAGACCGTCTGCGCGCGGCAGCAGACCACGAGGAGACGAGCAGCACGGAACCCGCGGAGGGGCCCGCGGAGCAGCCCGCAGAAAAGAGCCCGCAGAGGAGGAGAGCAGTGGAGACACGCAAACCACAGCAGGTGCAGGGACGCGGAGGAGGAGCAGACCACAACGCAGCAAGACGGAGGACACCAGGGACACGCACGAGTAGCGTGAGTAGACGAAGGTGATTCCTCCAGAACGATTCTTTGCGAGGCTTCGGGAGGCCGTGAAGTGGGAGTTTCTCCGCTTTTAAGCGGCTGCCTGGCCGGTACGGGTGATTGGAAGGGGGCGTTTGCTGTGCGATAGGCTGGGGATGCGAGTCGGCCCGGAGGGGGTAGCTTTTGGCTGACATCTTCTAAATTGAATTTCCGCGAGCTGCATCACAGCCGACCCCTCTCACCCTGCACATGGACTATTCCAACCACTCCCCTCAGGCAGGAGACTGCGGTCCATCAGGACTAGAACCTCCCGCCACAAGAACAGTTTCTTCCCCTCTGCTGTTGGACTCTTGAACACTTCTTAACCTGTCCCCCCGCCCTTTATAAAGTCACTTTACTGCCCATCACACGTCACTTTACTTCACTGTACTGCTGTCACCTTACATTCTGTGCACCATGTGCACTTGTATATCGTAAATAGTAACTGTAACTCTATTTTAAATTTAAATTTATTCTTTAGAAGTGTTTTTTATTCTTATTTTTATTATCTCTTTCTGACTGTTGCACTGAGCCAAAGCAATTTCCAAGTCTGTGACCTCCTGTTACTTACGTGGCAATAAAAATGATTCTGATTCTGATAATTAATTCTGTTAATATCCCCTTCTCTCACAAAGTATAGGTGATCCGTGACATCATGAACAGGGATGTGGAAGTTTTTTATGCTTTTTTGAATCCTTCTTTTATCTCTTTATGCACGTCAGAGTCACAGAGGCTGTACCCTGAACACACTTTCCCAAGTTCATCAGGGGAATCCTGAGGTGGGCCCAGATCAGCGAAGAGACCTAGTTCTGTGCATCTCCTGGATCAACTTGCCTGTAACACCTCCAGGCAAGGATGGGACATGCCCGGAACACCTCCCCAGGGATTCTTCCAGAAGGAATCCCAAACAGATCCCTCCTCTCACTTCCTCAACTGACTCCTCTTCACGTGATGGAGCAGCAGATCTATTTCAAGGTCCTCCCATTTGACGAAGCTCCTAACCCTATCTCTATAAGGTAACGCCCAGTCATCTGTGGAGGGAACTCATGTGGAACCCTTGTTTTCTCCATCTTTTCCTGTGGGTCGTTCCCCAAAGATCATTACCATAGGCGAGATTGGGAGCATAGACTGAGTGGTAAACCAAAGATTTAATTGTAGACACTGCTCCCTCTTTGCCACAACAGTCTTATAGAGACTATAACCATTGTCCCATTTATGTACTCTCAAATGTTCAGAAAAAAAGAACATTGGGACAATGGGCATCATATTTATCCTCAGAAAGTAGCAACAGCGTTGCAAAAAAGCCACATTGGGGAATATCTTCTTTGAATTCATTTTAACCTTCTTGATGATGTTAACATTAGCGTTTCATAATGTGAATTGGTCGTATACAGGAGGCACATGGTAGGGGAGACCGGGGCAAACGCTGGAAGAACACTGTGCCTCTGCACCACCTGACATTTTACATTTACAAGACTCTTCCTTTTGGGACAAACACAATTATTTTTGTGTTGGATTATTTATGAAAGATTTACCCATTGTCTGTGTGAGTGGTCAGTATGGTGGTTTTACTTTCCATTACAGTGTTTGCAAAGATGCTATTGGATCCATTGTTTGCAAGGTTTTTTCTGCTGAGAAACCAGAAAACCTACAAAAAAATGTGTCCTAAAAAACTGTAGACATCATAATTTGAACTTTTATAAGTGGAAAATGCCCCTTTAAGCAAAGTTTAATACATTTTAGTGAGTAGAAAACATGTGAAATATTACATTACCCCTTGTTAGCGGTAGAAGTGAGAAATTATGCTATTACAATATGGTCTAACAAAATAATTGTAAGAACATCATAAATGTAACTAAAAGGTAAAACATGCAACTTTCTCAATGTGTTGTGTGTGAACACAACAATTGTGTTGTAACTCCACGCGCCAGTTTGGGGCCATGGGGTTTAACGATGATTGCTGAGCGGTGCGCTGTGATTGGTGAATTTGCGTGCCTGACTTCCTGTCCGGTGCTCTTCCTTCCTGGTCCCGGCTCTGTCTGACTTCCTGTGGGATTCCCCGCTCCATCTCATCCAGCTCTCCGGCAGCAGAACAGATGAAAGAGTGATTGTTCTGTACTTCTACTGGCCTCACACTTTACGTCTCATCATTATAATGGATATAAGACAAGGCCAGTTTTTCTAAAATTACGAATAACCAACATACATGTATTTTAACGTATGTGGAGCAACTCATTTTGTTTCCCACAGGGTCAGACAAAAATACCTTAAATTTTTATAAAGTTTAGGTCTGAATGACCATCTCTTGACGAGTCGATGACGTAACCTGCACTGTCCCAATTCCGCCTTTTTTGCACGCTCGTAAGCTGCGCACTCAAACCCTTGCGTGCACTTCAAACAAATGCACACTTCGTAGAGGAGTGTAGGGTGCAGTGTGGGTATTGGGATTGGGCCCAAGACTGAACTCACTTGACGAAATGGGCGGAGTCTGCTCTGCTCCTGCTGGGTCTGATAGAAAACCTGCTGTCACAGTGGCCCTTTCTGGACCGGTTTGGACACCCCTGCTTTAGTGAGTTCATTTCTGTTGGTGATGGAGAGCATGTTTACGTACATGCATGCAAGTTCCTGCGCTCCTCAGATTCCCAGCAGGAGGCCAGTCCCTGTACTCCTCAGAGTCCTAGCTGGAGACCGGTCCCTGTGCTCCTTAGAGTCCCAGCAGGAGGTCTGAGTTGGTTCATATGGCACTAACATGTCACAGATGTACTTTGGTGCGAGGCCACAGAAAGACTTGTACTCAAGCAGAGTCTATTCTCTGAGCCACACGAAGCCGCGCAGTGACCAGGACTAATTTGATGGTTCTTCCTGGTTCTAGTCAGGACTTGAGCTGCAGCGAGATGAATATACAGACATGTTTTCGGATGGTAAAACGCTGCTGACGTTACTAATATGATGTGGGTGTAAATGTTTAAGTATGAATCCATTATGACCCCTAGATATCCGGCCTGATTAGAAGGTTTTAGGGAGAGAGACTGGAGGTGACAGAAGACACCCTCTTTGTTTCTACTGTTTCCACTGGTCCATGTCATTCTGTCTCAGTAAGACATAGATCTTAGTGTAGTCTTTGTTGTTATTACTGTGTATTAACTGACCTAATGGTAACATGTAGAGACTGAACAGAAGAGGTCCCAGGACTGACCCCTGTCAGAGAAATAAAAGATTGATCCACATTTACATCAGTGACATTAGCCATCAGTGACAAAATAGATTGAATCATGATTCAGAAGTATTACTTGTTTCTCCTGCAATGCTGAGTGACTTTTTTAATTAATTTAGTTTTTAACACATTTAATTCAGTGTATTGTAAAGCAAAAGGGTTTGAACAAATCAGTGTGGTCTTCATAAAACTAATAGCATATAGTATTAATACAAAGTGTTTCAGGTTCAATAGTCAGAGTGAAATGAAGGTGAAATTAAAACTTCTAATTATGTCCAACATTGGCCATATAAAGAATAAAATCTAATTCCTAAGAAGAAAAAAGTGAACGCAAACAATTCACATTTTTTCTTTTAAAAAGGCAGAACAGATCTCCACCACTGTCCGTAACAGGGCGAACACACGTGTGCTGTGTGAAGAAGCCAAAAGCTCCTGAGAAACACTGTCATCTCCTCACCAGCTCAGAGCAGTCCAGTTAGCATGTGTTGCATGAGGGTAAACTTAGCAGATCATCTGGAAGTGGGCAGAAGTGTGGCACATCCAGCAGATTGGGATTATAAATTAGACGCTGTCAGGATTACAATGTGTATTAATAGTTGCAGCTCGTTTTAATGAGTTTGGCATTGGCAGCTGAGAGGAAGTACAAGTGATCTGGAGCGCACCCCCGTGAAACAGGCCCTAATAAATCTTGTGGAGCAGGCCTCACCATAAATATGTATCGCACCAGGCATCTGTTTTGCATTCTGCATATAAATCAGGCTTCGCGCTGCATGGCAATGAATCAGCCCTGACGATTTGATAACAGAACCACGGACATGTTAGGAGGCTGGATGTAGTGAGGAGAAGACCAGGGCTGGACCGGGGTCAGGGCAGCAGTGTGTAGGGCTGCCCTTGTATTAAGGAAGCATAGAATCAATCTATACAGTATATACAATTATGTTCTATCCACATATGTATATGGGATATTGACACTTCTTCAAAGGCATTTTTCAACCATAGAGACGCAAAGATGGTATCAGGTATCGCTTGGCCATCCTGTGGCTCAGAGACATGGAAGTTGCCTTTTACAATATTTCTGAAGAAAATTACTATTACTTCATAAGCCAGGACCCTATACTTTAGGTGATTTAGCAAAGTGGTCAAGGGCAAGTAAATCAGTATCACAATGTGCCAAACAGGGGCCCTACATGCAAGTACTGGCTTCTTCTGAATAGGCCTTTAGATGGTGTCACATCCTTTATCCTCTTAAGCATGTTTTAAACATAGTAATAATCAGGCAAGCTTTCAAAAGCTGACGTTTGAGCTAATTTGACATTTGTGAGCCATGCTACTGTATAGTGTCCCTTCTTATTTACCCACAAGGGTTGATACAAGGTACTTCCTGATGTTTGAGTGATGTATATCCTCCTGAATGAAAGAACTCAACTCCAAAGCGTTATTGTTCCCAAGGGGGGAATTGTTTGCATGTTGTGAAGCAGTAAAATAAATACTATGGCAGTAGAACGCAAAGACACCATTGCTCTGATGACCATCCACTTTGTTGTGTTGCTTATTTTGATCGAGTGGTTTAACAAACTCATTACAATCACACTTTTGTTGCCAAAATCTTCCCGCCTGTGACAAAGTACCACCCACTGGGATTTAGCGACTGTATATATGTTATGTATCACAAAAACTATAAATCTGAAATATCTGAAAATCAGTACAGTATGAACAATCATGTCTGTTGTATTTTAAATTGATAACAACTTCTGTTCAGTGATGGTCAAATGCAATTTTTACATGTGACATATAATCTGTAAACACATATAAAAGATATAGATGGACTTTAAAATGAAAAAAATCACATACTTTCTTGGTATCAGTGAGTAAGGAGCAAACGCCAGGTCAATCTTTGATACAAGACCAACGGTTTAACAGCTCTAAACATCTTTGTCACAACACGTGGTCTTTAATCAGCAAGATAATAGTTTGCACAGTGCATCTCTGGGCGGATTCTCCACACTTTCCTTCCATCTCATGCTCCGTCTCATTCTTCTGTCAGCGGCAGCGCACTCGCGTGTCCGGTCTCAGGAAGCGCTTTGGTTTCCAGCTTTTGTCTCTGCGTCAGTACAACCAACGCTCTCTCAGCAATATCCACTCCAGCAGCGCCGCTCGGCTCCCCAAGCCAAACACACACACACGCGCGCGCACACACACACTTTGTTCTAGACAAGTGCGACTTTCCCCAATTAGGGCCTTGTGCTCACGGTGCCCATTGTTCTGACAGACTTTATGAGCTGAGTGAAGGAGAGACATTGTGTGATGGCCCATGATTCTGAATGACCAATACATAATTATTTTTTTCAAGCAAATAAAGCTGGCAAATTTGTTTATCCAAATGTATTGATTTTATCTCTGTGCAGCACTTATGAAACTTGTTCTTTTTAAAATGTGCTTTAAAAATAAAGTGGATTGGATTGGACAAACAAAGCTCCCCACCATATTGAAGGTCAAAGGTCATTTCATTTAGGCAAAAAATAAAAAACAACAACAAATAATACCATAACGTACCAAACTCTTCTCCAGGTTCTCCAGTAGAAATATGAGCTTAGTTTACATGCAATTTCCCACAAGTTGTATTCATCATAATAACCAGAGCAGATGAAGGCACCAGTGAATGCACACTTTAAAACAAACTAAAGTTAAAGTTAAATCACTGTAAAGCACTAGCACACACCTTAGTCTATGCAATGTGCTAGATAAAGACTTACTTACTCGAGAACTAAAACAATCTATTTTAATCTGGTTTTCTTCTCATTTGTTGACTCAAAGTACACACTCAAACACTTAGTGTGCATTTTTTGGAACTGCGTTGAATTGAACTGAAAATACAAAAATATATCTAAAACTAGAAGTTTGACTAGACTTATCAGCGACACATGATTGGTGTTAGCCACTGTTACCCAGGGCTGTCAAACTGATTCAGGAAAGTGCCAGTGTGGCTGCAGGTGTGGGCAGTTGGAGCACACCACACTCCACCCATGACCTCAAGTCTTCAGGTTCAAACTGGACTCACTTGAGGAAATGTCTTATGTGCTCTGGATGGAATTAAAATTGCAACACCAGATCTTTGAGCACTGATTTGACACACCTGGTTTATCAATTTAACCAATTTCAGTTTTCAATACATGCATTTCGGCCTTGCATTAGCCTCATCTCATCTTAGCCTTAGCATTTTAACCACAATACAATCAGCGTTTCCTTCATGTTATTCTTGACAATTTGCATATTTCATCTAATCTGTATTGTACATACTGCATTAAATCTACCAAACCATCTTTGTCTAAAAGTGATATTTGTGCTGATAAATTAGGTCACTGATTTGTAAAAGTATTCATACCTTCAGATTCTATTGGAATTATAGCTAATTATATAATTAATGACTCATATGATTACTGAATCAATAAATGAGCCAATTAATAGATAACGTGACGTCATACACACGTTATCAGTGGTGATTTGTTCACTGGTGCCCCGAAATAAAGCTATTATCAATTATTGTATTGTATGATTGTTTTCGACCCAATTCTCCGATAACAAATAAATAAGTTATGTGTGACGTCGACTTAAATAATCCCTACATATATATACATATGTATATATATTACATACACAGATATATATACTGTACAATTCTTTTTTTTTTTTTGGGATTGAAACATTTACATGTTTCTTAACTACAGCTAGTTAAGAAACATAGCTACTACCTATATACATATATATATATATATATATATATATTATATATATTTATACATATATATATATATATATATTTTTTTTTGTTTTTTTTTTTTTATTGTATTTTGTTGTTTTAGTTGTTTTCCCTTTGTGTCATTTACATGTTTGCTCTCACAGATAATTTACAAGCAGTGTTTGAAGTTGCAGTAAAGTGGACCCCCTAAAGATAAACCAGCCCTGGCAGAGGCAATGAGAATATTGTGTTTCATGCTCTTCCGGTCTCTAGTCTTTTCTTGTAGTACGTGTTCCTCCTCCCAGCCCCATGTTTGCCTCCACGCTACAACCCTGCAGCAGAGGCTGCAATTGTGGCATGCTTATACAGTAGTAGCGGTGTTGCTCACCGCAGTAAACATGTGGCTTTGTAAACACGGCAAGCTGGTTAGCCAGGCCTGTTCTAGCAGTGCGCCTCTAAACGGGAACACGCGCCCCACAGATGAGCCAGATGTTAGACTGCTGACGGGACCCAGGCTGCAGATGGGCCGAGTCTGAAGCTGAGCCAGGAACACTTGTTTGGCTTCAGAGGAGACTCGTGGAGGAGTGCTGGCGGAAGATGTTCAAAGTGGGATTTGTATTAGTAT
This sequence comes from Knipowitschia caucasica, assembly GCA_964034765.1. Classification (NCBI taxonomy): domain Eukaryota; kingdom Metazoa; phylum Chordata; class Actinopteri; order Gobiiformes; family Gobiidae; genus Knipowitschia; species Knipowitschia caucasica. The sequence goes on along the minus strand of OZ035824.1, from coordinate 16,279,652 downwards.
GAATGGGTTCATGATGTTTAAAGAACACAAAATACAAACCAGTTTTTAGTGGTCTTATCAATGTTTCAAGCTTTTTCTCAATAAAACACAAAGGGTTATTTTAGCATCCATACCTTGAGCTGTCACCAGGCCTAAAAAGTTAAGCCTGGCCTCGTACTTTAGAGGAATCGATTAAATTCACCATTTCAATGTATTTTTGTATAAGCCCTAAATCACAACTCTCACTCTCACGTCTCAAAGGATTTTTGTCAACACAGATCAGACAATAAACAACAGGGAATGCAATGATAACAAACACATAGGAGCCATTTCTCAAAGACCCTCCTGCAGTGGAAGGAACCCTTGTAGACCCTTCTGCATTAGAAGGAACCCTTGTAGACCCTCCTGCATTGGAAGGAACCCTTGTAGACCCTTCTGCATTGGAAGGAACCCTCGTAGACCCGCCTGCATTGGAAGGAACCCTCGTAGACCCTCCTGCTTTGGAAGGAACCCTCGTAGGCCCTCCTGCATTGGAAGGAACCCTCGTAGACCCTCCTCCATTGGAAGGAACAACTTGAAAACCTAGTGGGAAAAAGCTAGAAACTTCTGGGAGCTGACCATTTTTTCCAAGCCCGAACTGGCATGATTTTTTTCTAGTTTGCAGTGTGCCGCCGATTTACTGCGCACACCGGTGGGGGGAGCCAATCTCATGTCCAGGGCACACACAACAGAACCATGACCGTTTCTGTCTTTGCATCCGTGCGCACTATGGGCATCTCGTAAAGCAGGCCTACAACCTAGTGATGTCTGCAGCACATGGGAGATTGTATCTTTCCCCCTGGCTTTCCCCATTCAGCTTGTACATTGTGGACAAGAATTAAACATGTCTACAGCGTGACAAACATAACATGTGCCTGTACAGAAATGATCACTTACACAGACAAATTCCACTTGACCGGTTTAATTAAAAGTCTTATTTTTGTGATTTCTTGTGACTAACAACATGGTTAAAACCTCTAAAAACAAGTCTCCTTTAACAATTCTATACAACGACCACATACAGATACTTGAATGCAGTAAGGTGATCATTTGTTTTTAGTTTCCACTCAGCTCTTGTAAGGGCACAGCTGTTTGCCTCCACAGAGAAGGAGCCTGGAGGACATGGGGGCCAGAGCGTACACACCTTCAGAGTTCAGCCTGGGCCCCTAACAGCAGCCTGAGGGGCCCACATGAACACCAAGCAGCAGCCAAGTGGACAAAGACTTTGCACTGACAAGACATGGCTCACAGCTAAACATCATGTTCAAATATGTTCTTGTGATGTCCAACATGGGGGAAGGAGTTTGGATCATGGTCCCAAATGATTTACACTTCATACATACAGTGTTTCCCTGGAAAACTCAAATGGGTTTTGTTATGTTCCATTATCATTATAAATTCCTAAATGATCCCTTCATGAAAAGCATAGTTCTTGTGTTTCAAATTCAATTGCACTTATTGAAACCAAAGGAAGACCTTTATCTTTTGGTTTTAGAAGACATTCACATGTTATTGTTCTGAGCATCTCCTGATTTAGTCAGATCTTAAGAGTGAAGCAGGGCAGGGCCACTAGAGTAAGATCACATTTTAAATGGCTTGCTTTGAAGGATGTAATTCTTTCTAGATTTATTCATTATGATTTCACATTTTGTCCACACACCATTATGAGGTTTTTAATGTTTTTTCAAAGACTTTTAGAAAAAATTAGAAAGCGCTTTGGTTTCCAGATTTTATCTACCTGTACCATACGTCATGGTTCTGGTCAGGACTACGCAGGACACCTACATGCTGCATGGGGGTCCTCGCACTAAATCAACAGCTCCATGCATGTCTCTCATAGTCGACAGTGGGGTTTTAAAGTGGTGCAGATAAAGTAATAGTCTGTGATAGGGCTGCACAATATTGGAAATTAGTGCGATATGCGATATGGGTGTCTAGAAATTCGATAACGATATTATTGCGATATTATTCTGTCACCTAAAAAAGGCTATCTGCAGGAATTGTTAGAGGTACTACGGTTTAAAAAATCCAACATTGCAATTAAGATCACAAGTCTTGCCTAAAGTTGCATATTGCATCATTCTACAGATAAAAGAATAACTCAATTTCAAAGATTGTTTAGTTTAGTTTAGTTTATTCCAAGCCGGTACAATACAACATAAGATAAAAAGAAATACATTACGATGCTATACAATATTAACACATCAATAGAAAAGGAAAAAAATAAAAATAAATAAACAGCTTGGAAGGGAGTGGGATGAAGACAAGCTTATTTACTCCCACCCCCATTAAGTCCTCAAATATATGGTTGTCGCCATTTACAAGGAAATATAACAAAAGCAAAACCAGCGGTAGTTTTATATACACATTTCCTACTACATATTATGTCATTTATCTTAAATTTCTCCTACGGTGGAACAATAAAGTATCTATCTATCTATCTGTTTATATGTATTTATATGCATGTATTTTTGTGCTCTAGTCAAATAATCGCTCACTTTTATATTATAATATAGTGAAATTATGATTCAATATCAATCAGCTAAATAATTTTGTATCTACTAGAATATAATTTTAATACCATACTATAAAAATAACCAATAATATCAATGATAATAATAGACATACAACACAGTAGACAATAATCAACGCACAACACAATAAGGGACATAAACAAAACATACTTCAGAGCCATGTACCATCACTGAATGTTGTTTTTATTGTTGGCTTAACTTTGTCAATATGATTTTTACATTATTACATTACTTATAGGTAATGTGTATGCTTGTGTTGAATGCATTAAAAACACAGGTTCTTTTGTGAGGTCACATCCCGAGATGCACTGATATGTCACTACCCACCGGACCTGGTCAAGTATGAGGTCGATGCATTTATAAGGCAGGCCTTAAAATTATATGGTGTTCTGTTCTGAAGAGCCATTACTCACGTGTCCTGCAGGGTGCGCTGTCATGGCTGGTGTGGTGCATGGTACAGGCAGAGAGACGACTGACCACAAAACTGATGTGTGTTAATTATTAAACCACGTGTTATATTCATATCATTACATTTATACCATTTATTAGTTTATATAGTATGGTTATATAGAATTAGTCTGTTGTTTTATTTTTCTAAGATATACTATCCTGTTATAACATTTCCTTATCTTCTAGAATGCACTACATTTTATTGTGTGATACACTATTTTATTATTAATAAAGCACCTAACCTAACCCTAACCCGTTTCCGATCATACACCCTTATATTGTGACCAAACCTTTTCCCTGTATTTAGCTTTGAATTGATGGATATTTGAACACTGTCTAAATTGTAGCTCCAGTTGGTTCCAAAGTTTGACACCACAAATAGATACACACCAACGTTTTCTTGTGGTCCTCACAGGATGCACCTTAAAGATACCACAACCCCTCAGATTATAGCCCCCTTCTCTAGGAGTGAAGAGCTTTTGAACATTTACAGGTAACATATTTTTACTTGCTTTATATAGCAGCTGTGCTGTATAGAAATTCACTAGGTCACTCAATTTCAACAACTTGGAGTGCAAAAACAAATTATTAGTATGCTCATAATATCCTACTTTGTGTATGACTCTTACTGCCCGTTTTTGGAGTATAAAGAGGGATTGTAGTGAACTTTTATAATTGTTGCCCCAGATCACAATACAGTATGTTAAGTACGGCAATACTAATGAGCAATACAGTAAGTACATTGCACTATAATCTAAAAATTGTTTACCTTTATTAATAACTGCGACACTCTTAGATATTTTATTTTGTATGTGTTTGATGTGTGCTTTCCAGCTCAATTTGCTGTCTATGATTATTCCTAAGAATTTTATTTCCGACACAGTGTCTATACCAACACCATCTACATTTATTATTTGATTTGAATTTTGTTTGTAATGTCCAAAGTACATTACTTTGGTTTTACTTAAGTTTAGAGAAAGTTTGTTACGATCCAACCAAGATTTTAATTTATGTAACTCATTATTTATAGTGTGAATTAGGTCAAGATAACTGTCACTAGAATAAAATATATTAGTGTCATCTGCAAACAGGATTAATTTTAGTGCCTTAGAAACATTAAATATATCATTCATATACAAGTTAAACAATACTGGACCCAGTACAGAACCCTGTGGCACTCCACATGTAATGTTCAAACATTTAGACTCAAATTCACCCATCTTCACAAACTGTTTTCTTCCCATTAGGTAACTTTGAATCCAGCTCAAAGCCAATCCCCTAATACCATATCTCTCCAGCTTCTTTAACAATATTTCATGATTGAGGGTGTCAAATGCTTTTTTTAAATCAATAAATAATCCAGCTGCATATCTTTTCTTGTCTAATTGGTTTGTGATTTCTTCAACTGCATCAATTATTGCCATTGATGTCGACCTTCCTAACCTGAAACCATACTGACTTTCATTTAAAATATTACACTTATCTATAAACATGTCTAATCTTTGTTTGAAGATTTTCTCTAATATTTTAGAAAACTGGGGGAGGAGGGAGACCGGTCTGTAGTTGGTGAAGATGTGTTTGTTGCCATCTTTATAAAGAGGAATTACCTTTGCTATTTTCATTTTGTTGGGAAATGTTCCTGTCTGGAATGATAAATTGCATATGTGTGTCAATGGTTTAGAAATGGTATGTATAATTTGCTTTATCACAGTCATATCAATATCGTAACAATCTGTTGAAGTTTTATTCTTGAACTTGTTGACAATCTCTATTAATTCAGCTTCAGTCACTCCAGACAGAAATAATGAACATGCATTTGATTTTGGCTGCCAATTGTCACATTGGGTTTCTATACCAGTAGGGATTTTACTAGCCAACTCCGGCCCAACATTTACAAAGAAGCTATTAAAATTATTAACAACCTCACACATATTATAATTTTCACTGTTATCATCAATAAAATAGTTAGGATATGAATGATTATTTTTATTCCCCTTAATAACCGTGTTTAATATTCCCCAAACCTTTTTAATGTCATTTTTATTATTATGTAATACATTTGTAAAATATGTTTTTTTGCTGGTTCTCTTAATATCAGTTAATTTATTTTTATAGATTTTATATCTATGTTCAGATTCAGCAGTCCTTAATCTTATAAATTCTTTATATAAATTGTTTTTCTTTTTACAAGCATTTAGTAACCCACTAGTCATCCACGGACATTTTATTACTTTATTGTTTTTGCTCATTTTACGAATTGGACAACTTTTATTGAATAGTTCTGTAAAGATTTCTAAAAATAGATTAAATGCAAGATCCACATTACTTTGGCAATACACTGTGCTCCAGTCCTGCTCTAGCAGGCTTTGATAAAGAGTATTAATGGTTCTGTCATTTTTTATACGTTTATAGAAAGGCTTATTGGGTACATTAAAGTGATTCAGGTTTTCATCATGTACAACAAAGACTGGTAAATGATCAGTAATATCGCTGATCAGCAGGCCACAAGTATTAGTGCATTCAATATTGTTCGTGAAGATATTGTCAATGAGCGTAGCGCTGTGAGTTGTGATTCTACTGGGTTTTGTGATTGTTGGAAAGAGACTCATACTATACATTCTATTAATATATTCATCGGTTAATCTATGGTTATTTGGGTTAATCAAATCCACATTGTAATCCCCACATATAAATATTTTTTTGTTGTTACTTATTCTTGAGAATGTTTTTTTCCACATGTTTTTTCCAGATTTTAGCAGCATGAATCTGAAATGCAGCCTCCCCATGTTTAGTTCTGACTCTGGGCACTAACAGCAGTCCAGTCCCTGTGCTCCTCAGAGTCCGGGCTGGTTCATATGGGACTAACTTGTTACTAATACATTTTTAAAACATGCTTTATTATTTATCACAAACTGTCATGGGTCTGATTCAAACCTACTATAAATACATGATTTGCCATCAAGAGTTCAAAACATGGGAAATATTTAGGCATAGCGCATGTTTGAAAGCTGCGCACCTGCCCGCCTCTGCTTTGTGCGTTGGCGAGGGTCGTCTTTGCGCGCCGGGAGCAGTTGGACATGATTAATTGCAGTGTCTGGCGGACGGTGTGCTCCAAACAGCGGGATCCTGTGCATATGTAAATAGGAGCGCTCTCAGCACGTCTGCACATTAACTGTCTCCTCACTTATCCGCTGCCTGAGCCTCCCCAGGCCTTATCCAAACACATGCATCTTGTCATAACGCAGCGCGCACACACGAGGTGAGAGGTGCATCAGATCCGTGCGTCAGGTGCGCATACATGTGTCATAGCCGTATCTTTACAGCAGACTGAATGGAAGTACAGTGGAGCGTGTTCTGCATGCGTCTGGGTGGTTTTCCTCTCAGTATGAGCCTAAGTGAACTCCCCAATGTCAGCAGGAGGAGAGGGTGAGAGGTGCTGCTGGTGGAATGTGTCATTGGACCGTAGTATACATTTTATGTGATGAAATGTTATTTGTAGTACATGTTTTAAGTGCACTGAATACTTTCTACATGCAAACATGACTTTTCTCTCATTAAACACGTTTCAACATTGTTCCACGCAATTATCACAAAGTTATGACACTACCATGCCTCCCCACCCGTTCTGTGTTCAACAATTTTTGTTTGTTTTTTGCTTTTCAACCCAAAACTTTATCCTTTAAATGAGTTGTAACGCTTACAAATACTTTTCTACTTGTACTTTCTACTAGATCTAGGGCTATAACCAAGATTATGTTGATAATTGATGTATCAAAGTTATTAATTGGATTAAAACTTGGGAACAACCAATATGTATGATTGATGCAATTTAAAATGTCTTGAAGTTCACAAAGACACAGGATAAGACACAGAGACTTCCTGAGGCTCTCATAATCCAGGTCTGTATTTGTCACATGTACAGACTGTCCAAAGATGTGTTCTTTCAGCGAGTTGTCTTGGGAATAGTCCTGTCCATGCTTGTCACATTTTGGCCACACTCCAGTTCCGTGCTCGCTACGCTGTTGTCAAGGTGCTCGTTCTGTTCATCTCCAGACCAATGTCGCCTGCCTCTATTTCTCTTTCCACTGTCCACAAGGCGGACAGTTTGCGTAAACTAGTTTCTTCTGCATTTGTCTGACACAGAGGCAGTCTAGACATCCTGCTGAGCCTGAGCCTGGCAGAGCCTTCTGTGCTTCTTCTTGCACTAAATCACCAATCATCAGCAATCTGATTTGATTTTTAAACTAGGATATTGGGCCTCATTCACGAATAACGAAGAAACTTCTTAAATTTCTTCTCAAGTCGTTCTTAAGTAGATTTCTAAGAAGACCCTACGTGGGATTCATCAACGCGCTCGTAAGCCGCTGAATTGTTCGCAGCTGTTCTCTCAGATTGATGAATGCCAACTCCTCGTAAGTAGAGCGCGCGTGCCCGGTGCTTCATTAGCATAGGTACTTGGCATAGGTAACCGCCCACTAATGCCCATATAAGAGACTGCAGGGCCGTGTGCAGACGCCAGAGGAAACAGCAACAGGCCTAAAGCAAAGAGTTACACGGAGCAAAAGAGTCACCCTTTTTTCTTCTTTTGCCAGACTAGGAATAAAGTCATAAAATGTTGACTTAAAAGTCGAAATATTTTGAGAATAAAGTCGAACAAGCAAAATGATGAGATTAATCTCAAAATGTTATGAGATTAATTTAAAAATATATTATGTTTTAATTTAAAAATGAATCTCAAAATGTTATGAGATTAATCTAAAAGTATTTTGGACCCTGAGAGGAGATCCAGCGCTGAGACCAATGCAGACCCGAGGAGAGACTGGAGAGACCAGCACACAAAAACCAGAGCGGACCGAGGAGACACCGCATAGACTGAGACCAGCGCGGACCGAAGAGAGACCGCATAGACTGAGACCAGCGCGGACCGAGGAGAGACCGCATAGACTGAGACCAGCGCGGACCGAGGAGAGACCGCATAGACTGAGACCAGCGCGGACCGAGGAGAGACCGCATAGACTGAGACCAGCGCGGACCGCATGAGACCAGCATGAGACCAGCGCGGACCGAAGAGAGACCGCAGCGACTGGAGAGACCATATGGAGAGACCAGCGCGGTCCTCCTGCTGCAGCAGTATATATTCCATTGTTTTGTGACCCGTGGATGGATAAATGTCCCCTATCAATAGGATGGGGTCACTAACGATATGATTTCCAATGTATTTGATAAAGCGTTGGCGCATTAAGTTTACAAATGAATTTAAAAAATGACTAAATTACCATAAACAATGAAATAAATAAATACATACATCAATATGGCAAACATATCACTGTAATGTTGTATTTTATTGAACTTCACAACACGAGCGTGCGAACATGTCGGCACTGAATGAGAAATTCTTACCCAATTTCTCTTACCCAAGAGAAATTCTGCTTACGAGAAATATTCGTGAATGCCACATTCTTCGTAAAATCCACGTAAATAGGATTTACGCTCAAATTTGTTCGTAAGAACCGTTCGTGAATGAGGCCCATTGTTCTTGTTGTCTTTACTGATTGAAGTGATCCGAACAGTGAGGGTGTTGATCTCAGGTGGACAAGATCCCCATTGCGAACTGTTGGAGGCCGCAGGAGTTGCAGGCACCTCAGTAATTTACTAAAAAGTGGCTGCAATAGCGGTCAGAACAGAGCAGAGGACGAACGAGGGTCTCATAAACAGTATTGGTCAGAAACCTGAACTACTGTAATTACTGTAATCCAATTACTTTTTCTGAGTAACGAGTAAAGTAAGGGACGCGTTAGCTCATGTTTTTTTACTTCTCCAGCGCTTTCAACACCATCAGACCGGCACTGCTGCGGGGGAAGATGGAGGACGTGGGAGTGGACAGTAACCTCACTGCATGGACCATCAACTACCTCTCAGACCGACCACAGTACGTGCGGCTGCGCAGCTGTGAGTCTGAGGTGGTAGTCTGCAGCACTGGGGCCCCTCAGGGCACTGTCCTCTCACCGTTTCTCTTCACCATCTACACTTCAGACTTCACATACGACACACACAGCTGTCACCTGCAGAAGTTCTCCGACGACTCCGCCATCGTGCACTTGTATTTTGACCAAATGTAAACCGTTCATCCATGATTATCAATATATTGGTCAGCAATATACCATATGCCAATTTATGGCATAAATAAAATAGAAAAATGTTAAGTGAAAATATACACTTTATTTCATGATAAATGGAATGGAAATATATCTAGCCATATATTAAGTATTGATACTAATAAAATATGAAAATAAATAAAAAAACATTGAAAAAATATATATATATATATTTTTTTCAAAATCGATACAAATGCATATCGATAATTGATCGCGGTAGAAAGTATCGCGATATATCAAAAAATCGATATATCGTCACACTCCTATTGTACACTGTCCCTGTCATCTTAAATAAATAAACTAAACTTAAAATTAATGTTTGTATCAAAAAAAATGTTCAAATATAGTCTTGCGACCCCAAAATTAGTGTCCCACTGATCAAACATGACAAAGATCTCCAGCGTAAAATGCACTCATTCTTTAAGGGTTATTCTCTTCTTTTGTTTGACCCATTCGTGTTGACAAACTTCCCTTGTCCTGTCTCTTCTGCAGTGGCTCATCTGCTAATGCGCGGGCCGTTCCGTGGAGTTGCCGACCGGCTGATTTACGGCGGCTCCATTAGGGGGCGACGGCGGAGAAAGCGGCCCGAAATGGTCACGCTTTTGTAGTCGTGTTACGAGCCGTGGTGAGATTACCACAGGGCAGGTGGGTCGTCGCAGAGCTGAGATCATTAGACTCATCGCTCTTTCTGTCCCTACGCGCACACAGACACACACACACACACACAAGCTCATATATATGTCACATCAGGGGACACAAGCCAAGAATACAGGTTGTAACACCAACGCTGGTTGCTTTCAGGATCTATCCACGTTAGTATCCGAAATGTTCATTGCAACCGGGTCCTTTCCTCTTCAGAACGCTGCGTGTCGAATCTGTCCAATTGGTGACATAATTGAGTCCATTGAGTCAGACAGGCTCATTCTGCTCTTACACAAGCGTCAAGTTTTCTCTGTCTCTTTTGGAAGTGTGCATGTTTTCTCTGGAGTTTTTGTTGTTAAGCAGCTTGAGTTGAAGTTTGTATGGAAAGTTCTACAGAAATAAGCCTCTTCTTTTCGCCTTAAATAACCATAGCATTTCAGATGCACATTGAATTACAGTAAGTAGAGCTGCAACACTATTTAGAGCTGTAACACTATTTAGAGCTGCAACACTATTTAGAGCTGCAACACTATTTAGAGCTGCAACACTATTTAGAGCTGCAACACTAGTTAATATAACTAGAAAATTTCTCTTTGTGTCAGGGCCAAAAGATGCAGTTCCATTCTGCAAAAAATGTAAATCCTGATAATCTCTAAAATCTAATCATTATTTAGTCCCACTTCCAAGCTTTCCTGGATATTCTGTTAAAATAATAACATAATAATAATATAACTTTGTGACTTTAATATCTTGACCACTAATTAACAATAAATACAATGACTCTAAAACATGCAACAAGGACAACATACTGTAAAATGCAATGTACTGTCACTAAAATACATCTGTGGCACCAAGACCACAGATTATGTTCCTACCATCACAACTTCATCTGGTGCGATTAACAGGTTCTCCTGTTTATAATACACTGGATATACATAATAATTAATTAAACCAGTGTTTTGTGCGTGTCTGAGTCATTTCTATTCTGCAGAATTCAAGACCACTGTTCTGACAGACCCCATTTTGCACATTCACACTCCTATTCATGTGCTTTGTTCTGTTACATTATCCTCCATTTGCTGTAAATCTGCTGCTTGCTAACATGCTCCAGTGCTACAACTATTTGCTCTAAATGAACTAAAATAATCAATCTCCCTTTAGGCCTGCATGTGCTTTTTCTGATTCCTTCTTCACACAACAATATCAATAACTCATGAATAACTACAGATATACGTTAAGGTTAAAGTGGAGTCTGACGTCCCAGAGTCATGCTTCTATTCATCGGAACTCAGGACACCATTGCTGTCATAGTGCTCAATTTTGTTCTCCCTCTATGACTCCCCAAGTCACAAAACCTCTCGAGAACAAACGCAACTTCAGAGTCAACAAACATGACAGTGAAAGTGATAAGAGTATGTAGTTTGTTTTCAATGTCAATTCAGGCATTGGTTAAAAGGAGTGGAGACAACGCAAGGCAAGTTTATTTTTATTGCATAATTCATACACAAGGCAGCTTTAAGTGCAGACAATGCAATCATGGGCAGTACTGTTACTGTTTGATACAAGGGCTAGTCAAGCAAAAAGTGAACTAAACTATTGAGTGTGCATTGCAAGCTAGGGATTCCCCTTAGTGCTTCCAGTATTCCCCAAGCCACTGCGTCACCTTGCTTTCTGATTGGCTACATGTCACTGCCACCTCTCTTTCTGATTGGCTACATGTTGCAGTCACCTATTTCTGAATAAGTCACAGTCACAGGCCGCTCTCATCTCCCCTAAAACAGCGAGACATTGGACCCAGACAATCCAACATGTTGAATATCCCATATTTGAGATCTCAACATCCTTCTACATGTAAGAGCAGTTTTACCACACCAAACACACGGCAAGATTGTTTATGAGATTGTGTGGCCAAACTTGCATGTGAAAGCCAGATCTGTCAGACCTTTGAATCTGTGCAGGGCAGAGCCTGGATAGTACTGCTTTAAGAATATAGTCAGAATTCCCAGAGCTGTGCTGGAAGCTCCCCTGGCTTTAGTCTCATCTATACCATGATCAAGGCCACTGGCTCCTTAATGAGTGTCCTCATTTTGTCTGAATAATACACTTTCCGTGATGCAGCTGTGTCCTCTCTGGATCCTGTAGGTTGTTCTTTATGGCACACGTTTAAGACATCTCCTTGATTTTCAATTAAGCAGATGATTTCTCTCATGCAATATGCTAATAGCTGGATGTGTGTGTGTCGTATAACATATTTGTGTTGTAAAAGTTAATAGCCGTATGTTTGTGGGTCCTGTATGATGGGCTCTACGCTCATACGCTACGTACCTTTTCACTCAAAGGGCGGTTATTATGGAAAATGTCTCTTTTACATCACATATTATCTATTACCCGTGTTCATTTTGGCCCAACATGATCTTGACAATATTTACTTTGGCATTTCTCTTAAGCAAGTTATTCAAGAGAAATTATACAAATAAATATAAAAACATCACTGCACCCCTTCTGTCTAAATAAAGGAACTCTTAAACACTTAAAATTAGTAGCTATAACGAATCCTCAGACTATGATGTTATGGACAGTGCTGTTTCAATTTTGGACATTTGTTCAGTTGTTCAGTGCATGTCTTCAACTGGTTCACATTTAGCTCTTCAAAGGGTACCTAATGTACCTAAAAATCAAAGCATTTTGTAAAAGTACAAAGAAATGAGACCAAAATATGATGTCTTGGTCTTATTAGAAAGAGCCTAAAGAGTCACCGCTTGAGAGCTGATTGGCTGTGTGAGGGTCCTCTCTTTCTGACTGAAAAAGTTGAAATATGACAAAGGACACTAGTGATAGAAGACCTGTTTAAAAGGCAGGAACTAAAGACATGCATCGCAAAGACTTCAATAATTGAAGTTTCTTGTAAAATAACAATAATCTAAAGTTTTAGGAATTATGGAAACAATATTTGCAATTTTGTAATGTATCTTTTAATGTATTTTCTTATGTAACACACCCAAGCTGTTTGATTTATGAATTATTACTTTTAAAATATATATTGTAAATTGCATCGTCAAAGTTAGGTACCCCAACTTTAAAGGGGCATTATGCAACTTTTGATGTGAAAAAGTGTAGACAGTGGCTGTAAGAGTAGCAAGGTGACTATCCATCACAGTGGTCTCTAATAGATCAATCTTTTTGAATTTTTTCTCAGCTGTGGGACCCCAGCCCGAAAAAAACCTACAAAACAATTGGTCCTGGAGCTCTGTACATTGAAAAAAGTTACACAAAATATGTCAAAAATTGCTTAAATATTGCAAAATGTATCTTATTGTGTCTCCCTTGGAATTAGAAGACAAAGCAACAGTTCTTCAAATAAGACTAAATGGCTTGTCTCATTGGCAAATCTTGTTTTAAGACTGTCAGAATTTACTCAAATGAAGATTAAAAACACTCCATTCAAGCTATTATTAATCATATTTCTTTTTTTTTTTTTTACAGTTAGATGGGGTTGGGCATAACATGTTCATTTTCCATTGGTAAATTTTGTTGTTCTATGCAGAGATAGTATTTCAATGAGGGATACTTGTAGAAAAAATGTGCCTAGTCTTTAACCCTTGGGGTGAGGTGTGTCTTGTCTACTCTGGTCCGAGTTCACCTGCAGAGCTGCTCTGCTTGGGCTAGAAAATAAACGACTAGGGTGAATAATGAATGACACGCAGGGGGTTCCAACAAGGTTAAGTGTAATGCCGCCGCCGTTTACGTTCCAAGGGTAGCGTAGCTTTATGGCGTTCAAAAAGAGGTCTTGGGAACAAAATAAGCGTAAATCCAGTGCGGCGCGTGTTGCATCTGACATCTCAATCAGCCTTTATCAGCGGCCCTACTGAGTGCGCTCTACTTCCCGCTACGACGAATGTTCGAAAAGCGCCGCGTCAATGTATCTGACCCAATGAATAACCTCGCGTCTCCGGCTGGCGGAAGCAAGATCACTTTTTTTGTCATGAATCTGTGCCGTAATATAATGCCGAAAACACAGGCGTGACTTCCATTTTCTTTGCTTTCTATCGATTTTCAGTTCATAACGCTTGGGGAGCTAAACGGCCGTGCTGAGTACCTAATAAATCCGAAGCGCCAGAGCGTCTTTTATTGAGGGGGATTTAATAAAAGTGCGGCGAAGAGGTGATGTGGGGATTTGAAGGAGGTAAGAATAAGGAGCAAGGCTTAATCTGTAGAGGAAAAGGCTGATAATAACCATGGCATTTTATCCACTCAACAAGCAAGCGCAGTTAACCTGGAATACGGCAAGATGAGCGATAATGTTAGAATCATTGTCTAGACTTTAGGGGACAGCTTTTCATAAGAGACTCAAGAGAAGATCTATTCTCTTTTAACCGTCTTACAACATTGGTCTCCATCAAAAACATACCTGTAGTTGTGTTTAGCTTCATCCATGTTAATATCAGTAACTACTGGCACAAATCCACACAGTTCTGTCTAAATTTTTCCAACTTTTACAGACCCAATATTCATTCCGTCTTGCAATGTTTGAACAATAAACGTGTGTATACAGCCACAGAAATATATCTGAACCGGGAAGCACGGCTAATTACAATGAAAAACTTAACTTAGAAGCATGGCTTATCTCCAGTAATGGACTGAATTGGCAACATGGCTAACCATAATCACAATGAAAAACTTAACAGAGGAGCATGGCTAATTACAATTACAATAATTTCAGACCATATTTCAGACCATGGATAAATGGTATAAAATAAATAAAAATGGAAAAACATTACACCCACTTGAGGGATGGTGCATTGGGTCATTTGGGAGATATTTTGTATTCGAAGTTGGTACCTATCATGATAAAAAAGACACCCCACACACCTCCTCCAGCTCATCCAAGGGAGGCTTCCCAAACAGATGAACCACCTCCACTGGCTCCTCTCCACGCAGAGACTGAGCCCCATGTGACTGAGCTCCACACCCTATCTGACAGTGGAGATGACTCCACCATCACCTCTGTGGAGTCCTTTCATTTCCTGGGCACCACCATCACCCAAGTGGGAGCCAACCATCAGCTCCCAAATCAAAAAAGCTCAGCATTTACTTCCTGCGGCTGCTCAGGAAAGCCAAGCTGCCTATTATTACTGAGGCTGGTGCAGTTCTACACGGCCACCATCGAGTCCATCCTCACCTCCTCCATCACTGTGTGGTTCGCTGAAGCCACAGTCAGGGACAAACAGAGACTACAGCGCATTGGAGAAGGAGATCGGCCGCAGCTTCCCATCGCTCCAGGACCTGTACGTCGCCCGAGCTCGAGGCCGGGCTGGTCGTATCACTGCTGACCCGTCTCACCCTGCACATGGACTATTCCAACCTCTCCCCTCAGGCAGGAGACTACGGTCCATCAGGACCAAAACCTCCTGCTATAAGAACAGTTTCTTCCCCTCTGCTGTTGGACTCATGAACACTGAAGACATTTATGTAGATTTTTATTTATGCATGCCTTTGATTTTATTCTGCTTAACTTGTTTGCACCGAGAGCCAAATCTATTTCCTAGTTTGTGACTTCCTGTTAATTGCATGGCAAGAAAAAAGGATTCTGACTCTGATAAGGGGTGTTCAAACCACCAACAGATCAACTTAGCGTCCATTTGTCTCGGACGCATGTTCAACTAAATTCAGCCGCAAGTCTTTAGTAAATCTGAATGATACCAAATGTGACATGTACATTTCTCCATTTTGGGATCAATAAAGTTTATCTTATCTTATTTAACATTCACTTTAAAGTGATAGTCTGGAACTCTAAATTAATATTTGTTTTTTTTTTTAAATTAAATTCACCTCCTGGCATTAAATGTTGATATAAAATAAGTCATTTTATGAGTTATAATAATATATAATTACGGGTAAGTCCCGCGTTCCCTTTTCTTAGCTATAGCTCAAAATCCACGAACCCGCCCACTTTAACCAATCAAGTGATGCCAAGGGCTGTCAATCATCGTGCTCGTGAATAATTTGAATAATTCGAAGATTAAATATATATACATTATATTCTAACAAATAATAGCCAGCCCTTAATATTCAAAGCTGTAATGGGCATTATCTTTTTTGAATGATACAGTATATATAAAACAGTTAGTTCCCAAAGGTTTTGACCTAATGTGGCCAGACGTGTAACAGCTAGGCTAGCTAACTAACTAGAACTCGCTGGAAGTGAACAAAGAACTCTGAACATCAGCGGTGAGTGACCCAAATATAAACTTAACCTAAATCCATAATCAGATCTTCTGCAAATGTGTTCTAAAATGTTATTACTGATGTTACTAATGTTAATAGTTACTTCCGGGTTCGCTTACGGCTACTTACGCATCGCTTTTTGACTCATTAAAACAGTATATTTGTCATGAAAACATGAACAGAAAATTCTGAAAATCTCTGTGCACGTGTGTTAAGAATGTATATGTATAAGGTATTTTCTGATTAACATTTAAGTGCGATGATTGATTAATATTTGTGTTATTGAGCGTGGCTAGCTTTGATAGCTTCTCTCACACAGAAGTAATAAGTGACAGGCACTGAAAGCCCGTTGTGACGGTGTACGAACTACTGTCCAGAGTAATCTTAGTATTTTATACACCTGAATTAACAGCACAGAGTGCTGGTAGCAGTCATTATTGGTTTGAGAGGTCGGTTTTCAAGAAATAATGATCGGTAGAACGTTTTGAAATTACATTCAAATTAATGTAGCATTCTACTGCTGCTGTGAGGAGATGTATAATAAATTATGATTAAATATTTGAATATTTAAATTAATCATCTCCTCATCTTTGCGCCTGGTGCGTGCACGGAGAAGTAGGCGCGGCTTCAAGACCAATCAGAAAGGAAGGGGGAGGGAGCTTGGGTCGTTTTTTTCAAATCATGTACCTCTCTCTCTTTTTTCTGATAAACTCCAAACTATCACTTTAAAGTATCCATTTTGTAAATAAGGAGCAGAAGGTACAGTATGGTTTTAAAAGTCAGGAGTAAAAGTAAAAAGTTGTCTGAGGTACCAGGAAGAGAAAATACTTATTTACTTGCCACCTGAATATGACAGGTATTTACACAATGGGCCTTTGTGGAGAATCACAAAGCTGGTCTTTGTGATAGCACTATGCTATCCCATTTGTGTTCCATTTCATTCAGATATAAGTTGACATTCACCTGCTTATTCCAAACACATTTCTCCCCTCTAGTGTCCAACTACAAACGTACAAATATGCAATTTTTTCTCTTTTGAAAACTTGCTTCTCAGATCAAGGTGAGGTTACGCGCTTCACCAAATCTGGGCACCTTTAAGTAATAGGGTGGACGGGTAAATAGTTGAAATATGCAGGAAAAAGCATGTAAATGAGATGAATGGACAGTACTTATCCATTATTCTGCTGCATGAACACTTTGAATGTCCATGAATCCTTTGTGACCAAGAAACACCTTTGAACATTCACAAGAGCCATACAAGATTCAGCTTTGCACACAATCTTAATTAAATGTTCTGAAGTTATTCATGTTAGCGTCAGTGTAAGAGACCATTTTATGATTATAAGAAAATATGTGACTTGACAAGATGAGCCCTGTATCATTGTGAGAAGACCTTCCAGACTTGAACTGAATACAGTCGCCACATCAGACCAGTCAAAGAGATTATGATACTCCACAAACTCAGAAAATGACAAAAAATGTTTACTGATTACGTATCATGGTACCTATCATGAAAAACATGTCTATACGTAATAAAAGTAAGCATTTATGAAATTTAGTGAAAAGATCAGCCCAATCTCCTGCAACCATTAACTGTATAAAACTCTTCAGCCTAAAGCCCAGTTTCCACCAGCCCTATTTGACCCTACTCTACTTGTATTCACACAAGTACATAATTCTAGCACTAGAGTATTGTTTTGTTTACTGCTTCAAAAGATAGAAATGATCTTTTTATTTTTTTTATTTTACTTTATAAAGTATAGGGTTGTGCTTACATTGTGCGGAGGGCCTTCCCAATGAACCAACCAAACATCATGGTGGTGGACAAAGGCCACTGCCCTTTGTCCACCACCAAAGCTGTGGTGTTGGACGTGGAAAATGCAAGCAGGAAAAAATAACACGGACATGTTGAGATATACCAAGGGCCCAGAGAAGAGCTTGAGAGGGCCTGGATGGTAGAAGTGACAGTGGTTATAGGAGCACTTGGGCAGTGACTGGAGGAGTGGCTACATCAGAACCTTGGAACAACCACAAATCTCAAAAAATGTGCTGTGGTGGAAGCAACAAATTATAATAATAATAATACATAAAATATAAAATAGATCATTCTAAAAAGCTAACAATAGTAAAAATAAGTAACAACCCTTCAGTTCACAGCAACAGAGATGGAGTAGCCTTTGGGTGGAGCAGGACGGGTCACAGCAGCAGAGGTGGAAATTCCGCTGGGTGGAGCAGAACAGGTCACAAGGTGGAGTAGCCGCTTGATTCAGACGATTTTCTCTGCTCTAGTCCAAAGAAAAATACTGAATGCTTCATTCGCATTTTCAAAAAGTTAGTTCCTCCAGTGGATTTTTGCCGGATCCGCTTGGCTCAGACCATGAATCCTCACTGTTCTAGGGCAAAACCATTAACACTGTACGTCAGCAACATCTCAGGTAGAAAAAAGCAATAAAAATTGGAAAGCACAAAATAACAACTGTTCGAGAGGACACATTGTTTTTTAATGAGTATGATTTAAATTGATGTTGCATTTTTGCAATGATGAAATGGAAAAAAAACATGGTCAAAAGCAGTAAAAAGTCTCTTTAACGCGATTACCTTTGCCATCACTGTCACCCCATTCCATGTGAGAAAAGCCGTCTGTATCTTCTGCCTTTCTTTGTACTGTGCTCACCTCTGAGGGTCAACGTCTCCACAATGTTATCTGCCTGCACCTAAACACAGCACTTGTGAAAGCCATTGTCAGTATTCCGCTGGCCCAAATATGGCAATAAACATTTTCATTTCATTTGGCAGATAACACCACTGCAGGGTGTTCATACTTGACCCGTATTATCGCACACCTGATTTCCTTGGAATCAATTGTCAGCATATTACTTTGAATGGTGGGAACCTTTGCAGCTCAGTCGAAGGTCTCGAAGCTAGAGGAAGCTGACAGTGTTTCATCAGATTTTGATGATTATTGATTGTTTTATGTTTTACTCCTGAATGTGTATGTTAATATAATAGCAAAAAGGGAAAGTACTGTACAAGGCTTTGCCACTAAGTTATGGTGGCCATTCAAATGTGATGCTGCTGTATGAAGTCAGATATATACATTCTTTCAACATTTTATTTTATGAACGAATAGATGGTAACTAAATTGTCTGCTTGTTAGAACTGAAATGTGTTTTTATAAACGTAATAAATCTATCCGCATCCGATCGGGATTGTTGAGACCGTCACCGATCACAGCCAATAACAGCGACAAAGGAATTCTATGAGTCAATCATAATTAGTACAGAAGTAAACACAGACAGTATATTTGCGTTAGCCTGGTGGTACCACACCTTAGTACAAATTTCATTTCATACTAAGGTCTGGATTTGCTCCATTGTGCTCCGTGAACAGGTGGGAGGGGTTAACTCCTTTTGCAGATTGAAACGATTGGATCTGAGTTTACCGTCACGTATGTAATGCGCCCAAGTGTGTTGCTAGCATTTAGCATGTAGCCTAGCCATCTCCTTTGCCGCTAACGGAGCCCGTGGGGAGTAGCGCCACAATCTTGACAAGTGATTACATTTGCTAAACATTCCTCTTGCTCCTGCTTCAATTTTTTGATAGAACCAGACCGGATTACTTTATTCTTCGCCACTACCAAACTACGACCTGCCCGTTCGGCGCAAACTCTTGACGTCACCGGCACCGACCTACAACACCCGCCTTCCGCGCTCTCTGAGTAGCCGATTGTATTCGCTAACACAGGGACCAGACCCAGACGCTACATTCAGTGAAATGATGATTGAGCGGAGTGTACGGATGGCTATGGCCAGGCTAGATTTGCGTGAGTGTGTATGACTTACGCTTTAATCAATACAACTTCACAGAGAGCAGTCGAGAGAGCAGTTCCTCGACCTGGTGCAGGCCTGGTTCAGTGGTGGGTCAATCCTAGTTCCATCCTGGTTCTGTCTTTTTCAAGCAAGGTTTTCACACCCAGTTGCCTCATTAGGCCTGGTTCAGTCCTGGTTCAATCAGGTTTCCCTCATTGCAGTCTTCTCTTGATTATTAAACTGGGATTCTGTTCTGTATTGAACTTATCTGAGCTGTCTGTTCTTTCTGGTGGAGAAAGATTACTTAAAGTAAATAGTTAAGCTACGAATAGAGAGCATTCATTTCCTAAGTAGTTTGGTTTTTTTGATTCTTGTATCTTACATAAATGCAACGTCAATACCTTATTTTTTTGAAAACCCAAACCTTAAAAGTTGGGGGAACCCTGGAAACAATGCATATTATTCTGGAGCAAACTTCAGTATTTGACTAAAACGCATCAATCCACATGTGCTTTTTACATTCAGCAGTTGATACGCAGGCACGTTTCACTCCGGCCGGCGCCAAACCTCCACAACTCTCTGGGATCGATGCTTGGGCTCTGCATTTGGACTCTGGGGCTGGCTATTTGATTAATCTGGTTAGGCGGTCCAGTGCAGAGAGGTGGGGGCAGCAACAGCTGATAGCTCCATGCCATTAGGACGGCCCCGGTAATGAAATCTCATTTAATTTTTCAGGAAGAGAGTGCTAATGTTAAAAAGCTTTCGGGTAATAAAAAGTCTGGGGGAAAGGGAGAGCTTTAAGTGATGGCGCGATGTAACAGAGCTGCTCCAAAGGACTATTTACATAACTGTCAAAGAGGTCGGCCGTAATTCAATTAGCCGTACGCCTGAGCGCACTATTCCCACGTTTGGAGCTCACATCCAGAGTCCAGAGGCAGACACCACACACAGATCAGACGCCTTGAGATCTAAGTGCTTGAGAATGTACTCCAATGGAAAAATGCTGCTCAAATGAAAAGTTAAAATATCCTGAAAGACAACAGCCTTGGTTCTTTGTGTGTAATCATCTCCCTGAAATATTTTTCACATTAACTGGGGCCACTGTCATCATCTTTGATCTGGTCTGTTGGGGGAACCCTTCTGGCTCTCGGTCTGATGTGATTCACCAAAGACTGCATTTCATTGGTGCTCTGTGTTATTTCCATGTTTGTATCTTAATGTCCTGCTTCTTTCACTAGATTCCAATCTCTGGCTACCTAGAACTAACCTTGCCTGCAAGCTGAATTCTCGCGGTATTTGTGAGTTCACAAACACTCGAGAATACATCTTGTACCGCTCCCGCTTACACTTTTCGAGTCGAACCACTGGGTGTGCGAGCCAATCACGCGCCAGTCTGGGGGTTTAGGGCGGGATATCCGGGTTTGACGAAAGCAAGAAGTGCCGGGCCGAAGCAAAACAAACATGGCTACGCAGGAGGACGGACGCAAAGTCAGTTTTAGCAGAATCTCCAATTTCTTTTTTGAAAGATGAACAGCGAGAGGCGCTTTGTGCATTTCTGGACGGCAAAGATGTTTGTGCATTTTTACCTACGTAAGTCAAACCTTGGTAGGCGGGCACACAGCGTCACTTCGCCCAATCAGCTTCAAGTATTCTGCTGCTTACCCCTCCTTTCCCCGAAAGGATTCTCCGGGAGAAATCCCAGATTGATATCGCGGAGAACGCGTTAGAGTTCTACACAATCATCAATCTGGCTCTTGCCAGGTTAACCTAGAACTGTGCTAGGGACCTAATGCAGCAAATTTACCAGCGACCTCAAGTCTTCGAATCCCGGAATGCAAGCTCAGACAGCAGATGCAGTTCATCTCATAGACCGTGGGACTGGACCATCAAAGTGCTGACGGGTTACCCACAGTGAAGAGGCATCATCTTAACACCATATCCGTATTAAGGCCAGGCTGAATCTGGGAATAACATTGTCATTTATAGTCGCAAGATTTAAGTTAAAAACATTCTTCCATCAGTGACAACATTGAAGATGAAACATGACTGGGTCTTCCAGTGTGACAATGATCCAAAACACATCACCCAATAAAGAAGGGAGTATAATAGTATAAAGTTCTGGAGTGGCCTTTCCAGTTTACAGATCTCAAGCCAATTGGAAATCTCTGTAGGGAATTGAAAGTCTACATTGCCCAGCAACAGCCCTAAGAGAGCTGCAGGAAGAATGGCCCAAAATACCAGGCCCAGAGCTTACACCTGCTAAAGAGCAAACAGGAAATGTTTGATCTCTGCCATTTCCAACAAAGGTTACATTACACAAGTATCTTGTAACTCACAGTTGAATTTTTTATAAAGTGGGAAAACTGCCAAATACCTGTTGGCCCCACTAAAGATCAAAATATCTTGACATGGAGCTGTTGTAAGCGTCTTCTTAAAAACTCCCCACATCCCTTCAATTGTATCTTTTGTGTCATATCATTGTTAACTTTTTAAACATTATCTATCAGTCCATTTTCTTCCACTTCTGCGTGGGCGTGTCACAGGGGCAGCAACCCAAGCAGAGCTGCCCAGTCTTCCCTCTCCACACACATCTCCTCAACTGTTCCCAGGCCAGCTGAGAGACAGTCCCTCCAGCAGGTCCTGGGACTTCCACTGGCCATGCTTGGAACACCTCCGAGCCACCTCAGCTGTCTCCTCTCGAGGTAGAGGAGCAGCTGCTCTACTCTTAGCTCCTACCTTGTGACTGAGCTCCTCACCCTTTCTCTAAGGGAGCAGTGGAGAAAAATCATTTTGATAACTTGTACCCGCGATATTGTCCTTTTGTCCATTACCCAAAGCTGATTGACCAGTAAAACGAAAGCTATGCCTTTTGACGCTGCCCCCAGTTCAACACAACAGTGTGATACAGCTCTGACTGCAGTCGCTGCTCCCTCTTCACCACAACTGATCCGTCTGTCAGTCTCACGCTTCATCTTTTCCTCACTCGTGAACAAGACCCTGAGGTACTTGAAATCCTCCACTTGAGGACCTTAGTTTATCACGAGACAAAATCACATTCTTATCAGTTTGGCTTTCATCACTGAGCTGTAGATTGTAATTGACATAATTGAATAAACATGTTACAAACGTGATTGACGGACAGGAGTTGTGATTTAAAACCTGCTAATTATAAACAAAGTGTCTTTGTACTTAATCAATTTAATTAGACTGTGCAATTTTCTCAATTACATAAAGCATTTACTAAGAAAAGATTAAATATATAAATAATATAATTTCATGTCCTAAACAGGTTCAGAACGTTGTATAAAGTGTTTAATTAAATCTAAACAGAAGCTTCAGAAAAAATATTATTATTAGCCTTGAAAATGCTTATATTAAAACAGCTTTTATGGCCGTTTTGCCGTCCTCATTGGATTACAGAGCAACAGAATCAGCAGCTCTTCATATTGGGGCTGAAATCAATACTAACACTTTAAACAAAGACAATACAAAGTCTGACGAAGACCATCTTGAGTCAAATGCACTGGTGTTCGAATAAACCTACGCATTCTATACATCTTTGGAGTGCCTTGTATCTTCTTTAAAAACAAAAAAAAAACATTGTAATAACTCTTGAAATATTGTGACTGTTTTATCTATTTCAAAATAGCATGTACTTATTTTGTTGTATTTAAGCAAAGAGACTGAGAAAATATTGTACACACACATGTTGTAAAATCATTGTTAATTACTAATGAGTCTAAAATATATTGTCTTTCATCCGGGCTGAAAAACAAAACAAAACAAGTAGGAAGAGTTAATACAGTAAAGGTTAAGCGAACATGTGCGCACTTTGGTTTGTTGTGGACATAAGGACTGGCTGCTATCAATGCTATTTTGATCTGTTTGGTTCTTAATGCCAGCCTATTTCAGAAAAGGTACTCCCACAGTGCCAGCCATTTATGATGATTTTTACTGATTTTTCAAGACCCACAGAATATTGTGTACTATGATTATCTGAAATCCGACACCAGATTCTAAAAGAATGGACTGTCTACTTTCCTCAGCAAAAAGAATTTTGTTTATAGCTTTTGTCGTTCCCCTGTAATCCTCCGTTGAGTAGAGGGAAGTTTTACTGAAATCACCAGAAATCACCAGAAAGTTGAGAAAAAATAGGCACAACATGTGCACCTACATGTTTTCAAACCATTCAGAGAGCAATGCTGCCACCTGCTGGCTCGATAAAATATGGTCTCAAGTCATCCCCATACATATTAGATACAATAGACATCTGGGAACGTGAAAATAGCGAAAAAGGCATTTGACGGATTAATGCGTCAATGGGACACAATGAGTTAAACTGTCTAATTAAACACCACTTGTGATATCTGCAGCTTTGGGCAGACACTGCATTTGTAACTAATGTCTAATAAGTAACTGTTAGTAACTGAGGTATGTGTTGTTTAACTGTGTTTTAAATATTGATTGTTTAAACAGTTTTAATTCTGACATTCAGTTTATTTTTACTCATTCATTTTTTTTACGTTATGTTTTACAGTGTTTGTAAATGTATATGATTTCATGTTGTTTTAAAGCACTTTGGGTGGCACTGCATGAAATGTTCTTTATAAATAAACTTGATTGATTGTTCAAGAAACCAAAAGTGCAACTCTTGCTTAAAGGTATATAGGAGGATTTTCCCAAATCTAAGGAAAGAACTGCCCTCTCCACTCTTATTTGTCTTTTTTGATGAGCACATATCACCAGAATGATTGTCAATTGGGAGTACCAATAGTCTCGATGATCCACCCAGAAGTAGAAAATCCTCTTACATGGTCATTTAAGTTGGGTAAAGTTAAACTGAGCTAACTAAGACTAATGTAGATAAATCAGGCTAATGTTGCGTTCTTTGCAACCAACTGGGCTCTCATTTTTAAGATAGTGGCTAAAAACAGAGAACAGGGCTGGGTTCAAAGACCGGAGCCTCCAGGACCTGGCACCTGATGAAGACAAATAAGGTTATAAATAATTTTACAATGACTTGCGGAATGAAAAAAGCCTGAAATATTTGCTATTTTCAAATTGTGCATAATTGAATTTCCATTTCCAATACGTCTTGCAGCCCCAGTCACTCCTATGGCCCCAGTCATTAGCTGTATACTGTTTAACACCTCGTACTGGCTAAGGTTAAGCTGCCTGGCCTGTGCTCTCACCCCCACCCCCATGCCTGCCTGCCCTCTCCACCCACACAACCCTCTCCTGGGACTGGGTGCATCTTGCGTCTCAAGGTTGCACCTGAGTGTTCAAGGGCAGGTCCAAGTGTAATCGGCACTTAGATCAAAGATTAATCTTATTTGCGATCTATTAGCCTTGATTCAGCCTCCCTCCCACCCCTTCCCCAAAGCCAGGATTACTGCGATAGTTTAAGATAATGGATTCTTACGGCAGGCCGGGGTCAAGAAGCGTCCGTGTGTTTCCAAAAGCGTTAGATAATATGATTAATCTAAAAGCCCCTTCTCTCAAAAGAGCTTCCACCTTCACAGCCCTAATTGGCCAAAAAGGCTATGGAATAAATCGGCGGTGGGGGCCTTCTATTAATTACGGCAGTTTCTTTCACCGCATGTAGGTGAAAATGCAATTTGTATCTACTCCACATGACAAAAGGATTCGCCAGCTTCCATCAGGCCGATTGTCTGGGAATTACTTTGTCATTCAAAGTGGCAACAAGTCATACAGGGAGTGAGAAGTCTGCAGTGGTGTGCGGGGATAGGAAGCAGCAACAGAAATGTAGAAATATAACCAATCAATACATTTTGCTGCATTCAGTCAGTCCTTGAAGCTATTACAGGGATGTTTTATTAAACTGACTTTCCTGAGATCTTAGTATAAAGAATGTATTATGCAAAATAGTATTTATTTTTTATGTTGAACGACATAACATTGTTCATGATAAAACATATTTTTTGGCTTTGACCATGCGAAAGTCTGGAACTATGTAATCGTTACAAGTACATGACTTTGCACCATGTAAGATTTAGATCTAAATCTAATTTAGCTTTCTGAGGCAAATAATTTCTCTATCGTTTTCTTTTTTGTGCATAATACAAAAAAACAAAATATGCTGGTATATGTCAAAATTATACCAGCTCCTGTGGACTCACCACCTGCAGGAGGATCAGTGAGGGGCTGGTGCTATGTGTACTGGGTGCAGCTCTGACTGCCACCCCACAACCTAGAAATGGATTAAGGGGAAGAAGATGGATGGATGGATGTCAAAATTAACATCTTTGAGAAATGTTTAAAACTAATTTTGAGGCATGACTTGTGAGGTCTGTGTCTGAAGAGTCATAGTTTGAGTGTTTGCAAACAGTGCATTTCGACCAAAGTTCACACTCGATAGTTCAGGAAAGATGGAGCAAACACTAAGATTAGTTTTTATTTTTATTAAAACAATAGAAACAAAAAAAAGTTTAAAACTCAGTAAGTAACGACCATAGCTTCATTTGGCTTCACACAGAACCTTCCAGTAGTTGTCCACAAAAATTAAACCCCCACTAATAACATTACATTGTCCTTCTGGTAATGATGGTATATTGTCCAATGTGATTGACATTTCTGTAACACAATAATCATGTCGAAAATAGGACTTCAGGCTTCTCCAAAATGCAGTATTAACATTTCAAATCACCATCAGGGCCCTCATGTCCCCACACGTATTGATTCTATAAGTACATTCAGGGAAAAGGTCTGAGCAAATCAGAAGAGCCACGTCAGATTGCGGGCTCATTCTGAAGCCAATGTATTTCATAATATTGTCAGAAGTACTGAAAAGTATGGAGTACACAAGCTAATATCAAAACCAGATACACATTTATGCAAGGATCTATAATAAAATTTATTTGATATGTATTGTCCAAAAATAGAAACAAAATGTGAATATTTACCTCTGACGGAGACGAAATACCAAAATTCTAGTAAGACCTGGAGCATGCTATGCTTCCCTTAGCTTAGTTGTTAGCTTCAATGTAAAAGCACCAATGCAGTTCCAGCATTTTACCTATCTGTAATTGTGTTAAACTGAGTCCGCAAAAGGCCTGTTTCCACAGGCCCGACCAGTGGGGGCGGGTCCCGGCTCAAAAGTGGCCAAAATGACGTATACTGACATGCTTGCAATACCACCCCGGGCCGATGTGGGTGGACCCGGAATAAGTCTTTTGAAGACCCTCTTGAAAACGAGATGATGCATCTCAAGGGGTTTATCCTCTCAAATGAGTAAATAAAGTATTAGCCAATGCAAACATATAGCATTGGCTATAATTAGCCAATGCGAACATCAATTCTGATTGGTCAGAAGCGCTGTCAATCACTCTGAGGAGAGGACACAAGCATGAGCTTGATGACGGCCACTCAAAACAAGTTTCAACAAAGCTTTCAGCATATATAACACAAAGACTGTCATTGAACCATGAATCCATTATTCACTCTCAAACTACAGCATGTATACTAAAAGACATAGCCATACCAACACTCACCATTTCTCTCACACTCATCATCTGGCACAACGCAGAGTGAAGGCCCGTGTACACTCGCACGTCGCTGCTTACGGTTGCAGTTACGTTGGACCTACGTAACCACAGTTGGTGGTACAGTCGCGCGTTCCCCTTACAGAGTTTTGAAGAGAATGTTGTAATCCCACAAACAACCACGTGTGGGCAATCTCACGGGAGTAGCCTGAAACCCATGGGGAAACCAAAGCGGTCCAGCTGCTACTTTCTCCTCTTCAGAGGACAAAGACAAAAGAGAAGCAACTGTTTGAGATCATTACATGTGTTTCTACTGTAGGTTTATGTGATAGTTCTATGAACTCATCGTTTCAACTCATTTAACTGTGATGTAGTGAATAAAGACACACTTATTGTGGGAAACACGTTATTATTCAATTGTTTTCAGTACAAACAACAAAACAATAGGTGGTATCTGAGACAAACATAAACGATTTAAAAGTGCAGGAGGAATGCAGACGCGATAGGCTACGAGTGCAGATTCAAACAAAGACAGGAACAGTGCAAAACAAACGCACAGTTATATGTTAGACATATGTTAGATATGCAACAGAACTCTCGTCCACAGTCTCCGCGTATATCAGGCTCTGAGCCATGAACCCAAACTACTTTTCATTCGGTTCCTTCGAGGTGCAAAGCAGTCTGCTCCGAAATGCCTCGTCCATGCTCCTGCCGCCGCTCCATGCTTCACAGAAAGTAATCACACACGGACCAATCACAGCGGAGCTTCCTTGCAGCGACCCTTATGTAGTTAGACATTTTTGAGGGTGTGCGGCAGGCGACGTGAGGGCCTTGCGGTGAGCCACGCGTTGCGCAAGTGACGTTACGTCACCACTGTAAGCTCCGCGCTGCGCGATTATACACTAGGCTTAAGGCTTCTCTCCCAGTGTAGCTGGTGGTAGCATATTTGCTGGTGTTAGCTGGTGTTAACTGGTTTTAGCTGATGTCCGGGAATATAATCCATTAGGTCAAACCACCTCCAGACTTTTCGGTTCTGTCCACTTTTGCTTTTGTGATCTTTGATTTCAAAGTAGTCACTTTTGAGCTTCTTAACTTTTTATTTGCACTGTGATGATGTCTGTGAATATTCATTCTCATCCATGCTAAGTGCTTCCTCCAAAAACACTTTCTCATTTCTAGAAAGCTCATGGTGTCCTCTCCTCAATCTGTTGACTGCATCCAGAGACCAAGAAATTGTTTTCCGTACGGATGTTGTTTGTTTTGTTGTGATGCATCAGCTGAAGAGTGATCGACCGCGCTTCTGACCAATCAGAATTGATATTCGCCGACGTCAGATCGTTTTGGTATCCACTCGGCCCTGCAGTACCAGGACTAAGCCGTTTCTAAAAAAGTACAGGGTAGCAGCTAAAGCGACCTGGTGGAAACACCCGCAAACCGGGGAGTGTCAAGTCGAGTTGAGTCGGGCCCATGGAAACGGCCCTAAAGACTTGAATGTTACCCATACACAGTTTCTATCAAGGATAGTAATGTACCTTGATTTATAACATATATTGTCCTGTTTTTTTAAATTACTATTAAAAGTTCACACATGAGTAATTGACAACTGTGGATTGAAAGCAAAATGATACATGATTCTGTTATTTTTAAAGAAAAGAAAATAGAAAGTAATACACACACAAGTAATAATACAGCATGAGTAAATTCTGTGTGGATTTCTTTTGTATTCTTCCCATCACCTCTTCACTGTCTCTATTGAAGAAAAGCTGCTCCTTAACATAATGCTGCCACCTTCATGTTTGACATGGGAGGGTGTGCGCTGATGAGCAGTGTTGGTTTTAAGCAATACAGTGGGCCGATTTTAGATTTAGACAAAAAATGTGGGTCTCATCTGATCATAGAACCTTCTTTCACATGTGGAATGGGTCCCGCTTTGCTTGCGGCTTTATTTTAACACGGTCTTCTACTGTTTCTATTCACTACTTGTCCATAAAGGCCAGGTGTGTGTAGTGTATGTCTCATTTTTGCGTTATGACTCCCCCAGGTGAGCTGAGATTGACTGAGTAACCATTTCCTTCGTGTTTGTGTCTGTGATCATTGTCGTCCTTGTTGGACCCGTGGGTAGTCAGAAAAGTGAAAAATAGAGGATTACCCTCACTCAGCCAATCAGCTCTCAGCCCAAAAAGTCAACTAGTGACTCACAGGTATGCAGAAGAGAACATGACACGAAAGCAGCATGCTGTGCTCTGATGTGTTACTGAAAAACTTTCTGTTGGGACAAACAAAATACAAAAACGAAAAGTGAAGTTGCGTTCCTCAGCTTTAATCAGCCTGATGATAACTCGACAATCTCTCTCTCATTTGAGTGGCAGTTTACAACACTGGGCGACCCCAACAATTCCAAATAGAAAAAAAAGTGACAATAATTACACCTACTTTTGGAATTGAAAAACGTGTTAACTGCTCACTCACCAAATATCGAAGACCTAAAACAAACTGTCATTTTGGCCATGAGTTAAACAGCTCCATGCACCAGCCGAACTTCTTTGCACAAAATAGAACTGATTGATTGATAAATGAAGAGTAAAAAGACAATATTCCTGGCTGCATTTGGAGTCTTTTGTGCTTTGTGGCTGCTTGAAGGGCCATGCAGGCGTGAAAAGGCGGGGTGATAAATATTCACTGTGCTGATGACTGGAGCAGATAGCAGTGTCCGTCCCCAGGGTTATCAGCAGCACGCCACATTTGGATATATTTTATCAGCGAGCATCTATTATCTGTTTAGCTAGTGGTCACTACGAGAAACAAGCGCACGCCATTTGGATTCAAAATGAGATTGTACTTAGGCAGATCGATATGTGTGCGCCGAAGGCTAACCTTTGGAAGAGCACGGCCTGAAGGCAAGAGAGCATGCAGCGGTTAAAAGGACTTAGCAGTTAGCAATATGAGAACAATCAAACCATGACTGTGAAGTATTAAAGCCAGGGTACCTAACTTCTTTGTTCCATGTTAGACATAACATAAAAAATAATATATATAATATAAAGTATTCTCCTATTTAATTTCTGTACATGTTTATCTATAAATGATATCATAACTAGACAATATATTCTAGTCATGAAGTTAAAGGGACGGTATGTTATATTTTGATTAGGCCTGACCCTGACAGGGCATAGAGCGTATCGCTTTCCCAAACATTTGCCCAGGGCATTCCTTGTTGTAACTTAATACGGGTGAATGTCCGGGCAAAGTGCTTTCACCACTAGAGCTGAAGAAAGGCGGGATCTTCAACCCACACAAGTTGCTCAGGTAGTAGCAACAACTCAGCAGCAGGTCCATTGTCTCTTTCTTTGTGCACAGAGGAACAGGAGGAGCACAGCCAAATCCCCCTCGCTGGCCACTAATGTACATATTTCTGCAGTCAGAAACCAACTCATACGGCTTGTCTGAGGTCCCACAAGTGGGGTCTGTGATCACAACCCAACGCTGTACAGCCCAATTGGCATTTGTCAGAGAACGCACAGGTAGGTTTACCATTGGCGCCCAGTACTCTTCATAAATGAGAGCAGATTCAGCATGACCAGTGTGGTGGTGGGTATGATATGGTGTTGAATAGATCTAGAATTATTTGAATTCCAATTGATTTTAAACTTGTCCTAGGATTCCAAGTGTCTTGTATGGTGGACGTTAAATGCATGTTATTATTTGATATTAAATGGAAGCAGAAATCACTATGTGGTTTCCACAGCAGTTTTTTTTTTTCTTCGGGTCAAAACTAAGTATAGAAGATGAAGTTCTTAATGGGTTTTAATCTTGGTGAACTTGCGTGTCGTGGCGTGACACCGGATCAGCGGGCTAAGCACTTTCCGATAGGTGACGTGCTCTATACGCCTTATCAATAACAGCCAGCTCATTAGCAGAGACTTACACATGAGCCCTCGTAAATTTACTACTGATTGATTTACATGACGCGACACAAGGCCAGGACCACACTTATGCTCCTCAAGTACTCCCTGAAGTACTCCCGACTGGACTGTCAGGACAGGCTGCTCATGGACTGCTGCTCATGAGTTGCAGTGCTAAACACTGGGGACTGTTTTCTAGTTTCAGCCCTCAGTTTACCCAATGTGGTTTTACTGCAAATGGCAAATAAACTGAGTCCTGAATCTTGATGAGTGCAAATACTAAAAGGGCTTGTGGGTTCACAGTGTTGTCAGCCCTACAAGCAACTGAGATGTATATGAAATGTTAAAATATGTGGTTAGAAAGACAGTCATTACTGAGTGTTTATGTACTTTAATACTGTATGCATTATGATTTAAATGAAAAAGGAAAAAGCATAAATTAGAATTGAATTGTTAGTAGTGGGACTGAGATCAGAATCATTTTTATCACCATGTAAGTAACAGGAAGTCATAGACTAGGAAATTGCTTTGGCTCTCGGTGTAAAGTAAAGTCAAGAGTAGAGAAGGAATAAGGCATGATAATACATTTTTAAAGTAAAACATTTTCTAAAATATAAAACATTAAAAAGTAAAATTATTGCTGCATACTTCTCATTTTGCACGGGAGCACACGGAGCTCCAAACTTTAGAAAGAGCAGAGTTTTGAACCATATACCGTGTTCACTCGTCAGAAACAAAAACTTTCTGTAAATGCTCTGATTTCAAAATTGTCACGCGAGAACCAACCCCATTATGACATTATGAAGCAAAATATCCCCTGCTTTTTAAACAAAAGTATTGCATCTAAATTGGTTCTGAGAATATAACCAGTTTATCCATATATTTCATACTGAAATTATTCAGATTCTAACATAAAAGCCTGTTCCAGTCAGATGTCATATACAAACCACGGCATCAGGGCTTGGCCTGGTTAGTGCAGTGATGGGAGACCTGATGCTACAGTGGGGCGGCTGGGGAAAAACTGCTGTTGTGTCTTTAGGCAGGACACTTCACCCACATTAGAATGAGTCTGGTGTGTGTGAGAATGATTGGTGGTGGTCGGAGTGTGTCCAAAATTAGCTTTATAAAACAAATTCATTATTATTGTAATTACTACATGAAAGTATTAATTGAATATGAAAAGATATTTTTCATCCATCCATCAATTCTTTCGCTTCATCCGTTGCTGGGTCGCAGGGGCAGCAGTCTAAGCAAAGACGCCCAGACTTCACTATATACATACACTTCCTCCAGGTTATCCGGCCAGCTGAGAGACTGTCCCTCCAGCATGTCCTGGGTCTTCCCGGGGTCTCCTCCCGGTGTGACATCCCCAAAACACCCCCCATTGGAGGCGTCCGGGAGGCATCCGGAACAGATGGCCAATCCAGCTCAACTGGTTTTTCTCAACATTTAGAAGCAGCGGCTCTACTCTGAGCTCCTCTCGTGTGACTGAGCTCCTCACCCTATCTCTAAGGGAGCGCCCAGCTACTCAGCGGAGGAAGCTCATTTCGACCGCTTGTATCTGCGATCTTGTCCTTTCGGTCATTACCCAAAGCTCATGACCATAGGTGAGGGAAGGAACGAAGATTAACCAGTAAAATATATTTTAACTTTGAAAAATATGTCCACTTGTACAACCCATATTGTCTTTTGTTATACTCCCCAAATTTCCCCTTCACAAAATTTTCTGTGTACAACTTTTTTATGCCAATAATCTCCTCCCGTAGCATACAGTAAATCTCCTTACAAAATAAACCATAAAACTACTCTCCTTTCCCCGAAGGCCATCTCAACTCCCCATTCCACTGTACATCCGTGACGCACTTTGGGCTTTATCTCCTCAGCCGACCATGTAATCCCCCTTTACTCCTTCCCCATCTACCGGCGGCACGAAATCGCTGCAGCCGAAATTAAGCTAATGTCTCTAATTGGAAGCGCTAATGGAGTCTCTTCCTTGGCTGGCAGCAGTCGGAGAGGCCCGTGTAATCAGCTCCGACAGTCGTTAAAGCTTTCGCAAATCCGGGGCGCTGGAGTCACGGAGGCGGCCTGGGCGTTCCAGCTGACACTACCCCAATCTTCCGCGGACCCATTAAAGAGCAGTTTGAACACATTACCAACCATAACATCCTTGAATATCACTGATTTTATTTGCGGTATCAAACATTTCATTTCACGCGCCATTAATGGGGAAGTGCTGAGGTTCCAATGCCGGGAAACATCGTACCTGCCCCGGACGCGGATATCCAATTAACAGGAGCGACAACGCGGCCAATTAAACGGCACAAATAGGTGAGTCCGGAGACGCTTGCTGCCCCACTAATTTTTCTTTGCTGGGGATGGCGGCGCGGAAGTGGGCAGGTGGAGGGATAATCTTGTGACATTTAATACAAGGGTAAACAGGAGCAATGGTGTGTGTAGGGTTCAAAGCAACAATACGTACAATATTGATAGGTCTGTTCAGTTTGCGGGTCTTTGCTTGTGTACTTTTCCATTGCCATAATAAGACAAAAAGCTGTAGTTCTTGATTGCGGACATTTTATTGAGTTGCTTCAATGTATAAATCATGTCACTTTTGGGTCAAGGTTGAAGCTAATTGTAGGAAAAAATGTCATTTTTGTCTCAACAGAAAGAGTCTAATAAAAGTAAAAGGAAGAAATCAGATTACAACATACAATCTTCTCTTTAGGAGCCCTGTGAGTCAATATTGACACTTTTGACCATAGAGCTCATTGGAGTGAGGGTGGTGCTTTTTACACTTTTCTCTTTGAAAGAACTGATCTAAAGAAGTGACAGATGTCAAAAATTAACGGCATAGGTTTGATTTCAGTTTTGGTGGGGACCTTCACTAGGGATTACACCCATTGAACATATTTGCAAAAGTTTGTTGCGAACTGTGGTTGAACAATATGTCTATATTCTACAAAAATGTCCCCCCCCCCCAGACATGCATATTTATCCAAAATGCACCGTGTAGAAATTAAATATGTACTCTTATGTACTCTTTTGATCTGAGTTGAAAGGACATCATCCTATATTTGGTGGGGGCATTTTGGTCCTCCCACAATATTGCTGAGGACATGTCCCCACAGTCCCCTCGCAAACCTATGCCCTTCACCAAAAATATCATCTTCGCATGAAAACTGGTTTGTTAGGTACCCCAGCCTTTAGGCATAACAAACTCTCATTGTGTTAGCAAGTGGATTTAACCGCCCCACTGAGCTTTGTGTTATGGTAACACACTCTTAGTTCCAGCTACATTTAATGATGTAAATTCTAAGGATGGACTCACAATCTACTCCATTCTTTGATTACAGGCGTTTTTACATCTTGGCACTAAATCTAATGTCCATGTTCTTCCAAACTAATGTGAAATAATCTTGAAAGTGTTTAAGGTACAACTGCATTTTCCTTAGCGCAATCTAACCAACTCCTTTTCACAATTTAAATGCTCAGATAAGGTATTTGTACAGTAATACCACTTCTTTAGGAATATCATACTGAATTAACGTCATACTAAATCTAGAAAGAAACATGTTGTTCTGTAGCACAGATGCAGTTCAAAGAGCGTGGATCATTTGTACCTTTCAAATCCACCATTTTTATTAATGTCCTTTGTTATTCTGGCCCTCCGTTTCTGACCCCATCTGCTCTGGTCATATTTTGTATCGATCGGTGCCCTGCCTTTCTCCTCGTATAAAACCCAAACGCGTCAATAGCCCCGTCTAATAGAGTCTAATGGCGAGAGGAAACACAGTTATCACCATTCATCAGAGCAGATCCGCACTCCGCAGATTTTTAAAATGTAGCAAGGCTCTGACATGGGAGCGCATAGAGGTCGTCGTGAAGAAATGCGTGGATGGCTAGAGTTGAAATGGAAACATAGGAGGGTCAGGGAAAGGTGGCTCTGGACAATGAGCAGAGGACCTTCTCTGAGCTGGATGTATCTATTGGTTTTCATCGGCTTATGAAAAGAAACCACAAAGAGCGCTTGAATAGTCATGACAAGTATGGCAGGAGTTATTTATGTGTTGTTGCAAACATGTGCAAGCAACACTGACTGATAGAATGTGGTGGTTGTCAAAAGAGACATGTATAGCAAGGTAGTCGTTTTTTAGTGTGCTTCAACATTGTCCCTTATCAAAAACAGAGCTGATGTTGTTATATAGCCAGTTGGATAAAGATTATGAATCCCCAGAATATGATGTCAAAATACAGTAGACCTTTTTTCTGCCTTTCAAAACACATGTGCCAAGCTTTTGTTGTGTCCTTGGGCAACACTCTTCATTTAAGGGTAAGTATTCTTAATTGTCCCTGTTGGGAAATTTGTTCTTTGCATTTGACCATCCTTCATCCTCCAATGCCAAGAGGGCTTCCGTCAGGAGCAGTGGTGTCTGTAGTACAGCACCCGGGTTGTTTTGGACGATTTTTGAACCCCAAAGCAGAGGGAGGCCAAATCAGTGTAAAGAGTGTTTAATTAAACAAAATTACTCAAAAAATGAAGAGCGGTGGAGACAGAGAGCAGGCCGGCTGGGGAGTCCAGTCGTGGTCTATTCAGGACTGGACTCCCCAGCCGGCCTGCTCTCTGTCTCCACCGCTCTTCATTTTTTGAGCACAGGCTCTGGAGATAGGAGCAGGAAAGTTGAGTAATCCACAACCGGGTAAGTAAAGAACACGCTGGCAAAGCACTACCAATATGACGGAATTATCTGGCAGAGGAGTGATGAGCAGACCAGGGTTGTAGACTGAGTTAAGTGGAGTGAGTGGACGTAGGTGTGTCTCGTCAGCAGCCCAGCAGAGACCACACCCCCTGTCTCACACGCTCTGGAAAGAGAGAGCAAAACAAACAAAATCATGACACAGGTAACCCTCTCCAAATGTTGATGTTTGGGTCGGTCAAAACTGGAGCTGGGAGCCGAATCCTACTCCATCCTAAGTCCATCAATGTTTCATACGCAAATGTTTTAACAGCGGCGATGTTGTGTACTGTTTAGGGTCTTTACTACCACGAGACAAATCGGCATTGCAAATTGGACATGTAGCTCGACTAGAACCACCTTCTTTGGACTGAAAGTACTGCCAAACAACACTTTTACACAGCCTGAGCCACTGTATTCGAGAAAAAATACTTCAAGTAGCCGCACAGCTAGCGCCCAGATGCGTTCAAAGGCACGAGGAAATGAGGCTAACACATACAGTTTAATTTTTTATTAGATTCACTGTCCTTTACTTGTTTAATCATCATACACCTGTTATGTGTATCCCTGTGTTGTATTTCTGAAATAATTATTTGAAATAAAATGGTAAACTGTCTATGTGTTTCCCACATGTCCGTTTGCCTTTGAACGCATCTGGGTGCTAGCTGCCGGCTACTAGATACATTTTTTTCTTTGAGCTTTTTTCCTGCCATTTCTCGTAATAAACCTTGATACATATGAGCACAAATCAATAATATAATCTGTATATAACAACACAAACTGTTTACATGTTTATTTACACTATTTGACATCCGCAAACTGAACTTCCGGACGAATCCGGTTTCCGGGATGAATCCAGCAGCCACAAATGGATCTATTAGCAGCCACAGCGCTCATAGTGTAAGCGCAGGGTTCGGTTCGGTGGGGAAAAATTATAAGGTTCGGTCAGAACCCGAACCCCGTCAAAAAAGCCAATATTCGACCGAATCCGAAAAAATATCCTGGATTCGGTACATCCCTATAGGAGACACAGGGAGACATCCAAACTCCTCTAAGGCCTTGGATTCTAACTAAGCACCTTCTTGCAGAGAAGCAAGGGTGCTAACCACTCAAGCACCTTTCTACACCCATATTGCCACACAGTTTGCGTCTGGTGGTGGTAGCCTGTTTGTTCCAGTTGTGCATCTCAACTGTGAAACTTAGAATATTGCTTATTTCTGTGGTTTAACCAAGCCCAAGTGACCCAAAATATCTTCCATTTCAAATAAATGGTCTGTGCCCATTGACATACGTATGGTCTCGCCATTAAGGTAAAGGTGCACTTTATTGATCCCCGTAGGGCAATTCAACCTCTGCATTTGACCCATCCTGATGCACCAACGTGTGAATGTATAGAGAATCAATGGATTTAAAAATTTAAAAAAAGGTCAGAAAGCCGAGGGACAGTAAAATCCTCACCGAACCCGACCTGACCTGTGTCACATCTTTTGATCGGCTTTTACTAACAGAAAAATACCTCACTCAACCAATCAGCTCTCAGCCCAAAGTGTCTAATAGTGACTCACAGGGCTCTTTCTTACAAGTATGCAAAAGATAAAACATGTTCTAATAAGATGAAGACAGCATGTTGTGGGTTGATTTTGCTTTTACAAGATTCTGTTGGGACGA
This sequence comes from Knipowitschia caucasica, assembly GCA_964034765.1. Lineage (NCBI taxonomy): Eukaryota > Metazoa > Chordata > Actinopteri > Gobiiformes > Gobiidae > Knipowitschia > Knipowitschia caucasica. Next base: position 16,242,014 of record OZ035824.1, on the reverse strand, counting down.
ACACCATAAGCCGTGGATGAAAAGTGTCTATTATTGGACCATTTTGGAAGTTCATCCCTTCTGCTCTATCTGCATTCTGGCTGCACTATGGTTATGCTGTTTTCCACATTGATAGCAAAGTCTATATTATATTATGCGTACATGCATTCTGATGTAGTCCTACATCTGCTGGTGCTCAGGCCAAATTGCAGCGAGTGTTCTCAGCTGGTGCCGCTGAAGAGCTGGGATTAAATATCCTGAATGAACTGCATGTTTTCCTAAAATAAAGCATGATTTTTTTGTGTCTTTGTCCTAATCTCCCACAGCAAGTGTTGCCTTAGACAAGACACTTGAACCGGCTTACCCAATGAATAAAGGTTAAACATTGAAACATTTAAGCCTTTTAGCTGACAAATCTGCAAATATACAGTAAATGCATGTGAAACGTAGCCAGCAACAGCTTTACTTATTACACTTGTCAAACTTTATTTCTGGGTTTTGTGTTCTTTTTTTGTCTGGTGGTTCCTTAATATTTCAAAGACAAAAATAGTCTTGATGATCAGCTCAAAATGTTTTTGGACTTCGGCAGCTTTTTCCATCCACCCATTTTCTATCCCTTAATCCATTTCTGGGTCGGTGGGGTGGCAATCAGAGATGCCACCCAAGTCACATAGCACCAGCCCCTCACTGATCCTCTGGTAAGTCCACAGGAGGACAGCTGCGCTGTCAGTGAGAGCATAGCCTTGATCTCTCAGCGGGGGCTTCAGGCAAAATGGGGTTTAGTGTCTTGCCCAAGGACACAACGACAGCAGACATCAGTGGGAGTCGGTGGAGAAGGTGTTAAGGTGGGAACTGAATCCACGACCTTCAGACCGAAAGGCCAATGCTCTACCAACTGAGCTCCTGTCGCCCCTGTTAGCTTTCTACAACCATCAAATCATGAGAAAGGCTTGCACAATGATGTCATCAACCGAATTTGAATGAGTTTAGACAGACGTTATTTACCACCACATTGCCGCATACTACTGTTAGGCGGCTCTGGTGACGTTATTGTGCGTTTACTCTTGTATGGGCTCTATGCACGCACCACTTCAGCAGATGTTTACACAAGTTTCCTAAATAATGCTCAAACAGGAATTAAACTGTGAGGATGCTGGGCATTTTTGGGACACAGCTATTAGATTGTGCTGTCATTGTGCTTTTAAAAAGTTAGCTAATCTCTCTGAGTGGCCATAGTCAAAGCTATTCCTCAGAGAGAAAGCACGTTGACACTTTTGGGTCAGTCTCACAGCTGAATGTATCAATCTAATTACTAAAAAAACGTCACTATAACTCACCACAATACCATAGCGATAGCATGGACAAGAAGTAAACGAGCTGTTATACTGTAGCTCGTGCATATAGCCATTGTTGTGTTCATCTGTTTGTAAGGACGTAAATTAAAGCTGGGGTATGTAACATTCATGCCACAACAATGGTACTGTGTAACAACATGAACTGGTTCGGGCTCTAAAACAAGGTATTCAATTCATTCTTTATTAAGAACACAGAGAAAACTGGTTAATATATTAAAAACAAAAAAGCATACGTATACAATAAAACTGATTTGAACATTGTACTTTAAGAGAAACTTTTTTGACAGACTTTATGAGCTAAAAAAAAAAGGTACCCCAGCTTCAATGTTGCTATTTGGTATTTGTTTATGTCATGAGATTGAATGTGTTTTATGGATTAAAGCTGCACTAACTGACTTTGGGATTTGGAAGCCGCGGACTCGCTGGCCTCTCTCTTTCTCCTCCCCTCCCCGCACCCACGAAGCTATCGCCCCCCACACACACCCACTGTTGTTAGCGGAGCTAGCGTCTCCCAATATGGATAATACATGGATATGGATTTGCACGTGGATGGCGTGACCATAGAACGATAGAACCAGGAAGCGCGGAGGAACGAGACTTTCTTTTGGATGGCTGTTTTGCTGTGTAAACAGTAACCGGTGATGAAGACGAGGCAGCTTCAGGTTAGCTCCGCCGCTTGTTGTGCAAACTCAGCTGTCTATGCTAACGGACCTGTAAATTTCTCACGAAAGTGGGGGCTAGTGGTCCGCTGTGATTGGTCACAATCTGCGATCCGAAACACATTCTCTTCCTTGTTTCATCAAAACTCAATCTAAAATATAATGTATATCAGGACGTATATCCCAATGCACTGCACGGACATGGATAGCATTTTTGTAAAGAATACGAAAATAAAGTCAGTTAGTGCAGCTTTAAATGCCCTTATGCTCTTCAAATGCCAACTAGGAACAACATTATGCACATGTATAAAAAAGGTTTTAAAAAGTCAGGATTTTACGGTCAAACTGCATCTCAACCATTGGTAAAGGCCTATAATGAAAAAGAAACAAGGCGTTAAAATATTTGTTTTATTAGTGCCCTGAATCTTAGACAATCCAAAAAAGAAACTAAATGACATTGCTTTTCTTCATCGGTGAACATAAAGGGTCTCACAAATCTCTATGTCATTGAGATTGTGTTAACAAATCTTTAGTTTAAGTTAACGCTTGAGCATTTTAATGGCCACCAAATATGTTTGTACAGTATATATCCACTCACCTGCCACCATCAAGCAGTTTCTGCAGATTTATTGGCTGCACTTTCACAATACAAATCTCCTGTTCCACCACATCTCAAAGTTGCCCTATTGGATTGAGATCTGGCAAATGTGGAGGTCATACAGTACAGTGAAATCATTGCCATGTTCAAGAAACCAGTCTGTGAGGATTTGAACTTTATGACAAAGTGTTTTATCCTGCTGGAAGTGTGGTCATAAAGAGATGGACATGGTCAGCAACGATATCCAGGTGGGCTGTGGCGTTGCAACAATGCGCAATTGGTACTAAGGAACTCAAAGATAGCCAAGAAAATATCCCCCACTCCATTACATCCCCACCACCAGCCTGAACCATTGATACAAGGCAGGATGGATCCATGCTTTCATGTTGTTGACTCCAAATTCTGACCCTACCATCCGAATGTCACAGCAGAAATCGAGACTCATCAGACCAGGCAACTTTTTCCCAATCTTCTATTGTCCAATTTCTATTGTCCTCTGGCATCAACAAGGCATTTTTGCCCACCCAACTGATGCCCAATGGATATTTCCTCTTTTTTGGACCATTCTCTGTAAACCCTAAATATGGTTGTGTGTGAAAATCTCAGTAGATCAGAAGTGTCTGAAATACTCAGACCAGCCCGTCTGGCACCAACAACCATGCCATGTTCAAAGTCAATTAAATCATCTTTCTTCCCCGTTCTGATGCTCGGTTTGAACTGTAGCAGATTGTCTTGACCATGTCTACATGCCTAAATGCATTGATTGGCTGATTTAGGAATTTGATGTCGGATTGGTCAACCTAATAAAGTGGCCAGTGATATAAAAATCTCACCTTTCGCCCACCGCTGGCGGTTATCCCTCTCTAAGCTTGGGTCCTCTACCAGAGGTCTGGGACCTTGAGGGTTCTGCGCAGAATCTTTGCCGTTCCTAGCGCTGCACATTTCTGGGCCGACATTTCCGAGGTAGTTCCAGGGATCCGCTGTAACCACTCAGAGCTTCAGAGTCACTGCCCCGAGTGCACCGATCACCACGGGCACTACTGTCACCTTTACCCTCCAGGGCCTCTCCAGCTCCTCTCTGAGCCCTTGGTATTTCTCGAGGTTTCCGTGTTATTTTTTCCTGATGTTACCATCGCTTTGAATTGCCACGTCCTCCACCACCTTTGGAGGAGTTTTCCACTTAGACCTTGGGGTTTCCAGCCCATACTCTGCACATATGTTTTTGTACAATATGCCAGCCACTTGGTTATGGCGTTCCATGTAGGCCTTCCCTGCCATTATCTTGCACCCTTCAGTTATGTGTTGGATCGTCTCAGGTCTCCCTTTGTACAACCGACACCTTGGGTTTTGTCTGGTGTGGTATATCTGGGCCTCTATTGCTCTGGTGCTCAGGGACTGCTCCTGTGCAGCCATAATGAGTGCCTCTGTGCTGTCCTGTAGGCCAGCCCTTTCTTGCCATTGGTAGGACCTCTTGAGATCAGCCACTTGCTCCGGTGGTACATGCCGTGTAGGGGCTTGTCCTCCCATGATGGGCTCTCCTCCAGCACATCCTCATCTCGCCACTGCCTGAGACATTCACTGAGTACGTCATCCGTTTTGGCCTTCTCCATGATGTAGTTATGGAGTTTGGATGTTTCATCCTGAACAGTGGCTCTCACACTCACTAGTCCTCGGCCTCCTTCTTTACGGCTTACGTACAGTCTCAGGGTGCTGGATTTGGGATGGAACCCGCCATGCATGGTAAGGAGCTTTCGAGTTTTAATATCTGTGGTCTGAATCTCATTCTTTGGCCACCCGATTATTCCTGCAGGGTATCTGATCACTGGGAGGGCGTAGCTGTTATTTGCCTGGGCCTTGTTCGACTTGAGGTCAACCTGCCTTACTCGCTTGAGAACCTGCCTTACTCGCTTGAGGTATTTGGCTGTTGCCGCTTTCCTCGTTGCCTGTTCGAGGTTGCCATTTGCCTAAGTATTCATCACAAACAAGGCAGAGGTTTCATTCCTAAAGAGGTATTTTTTAAATATTCTCAGCCATTGTAACATTTTACACAGTTTCAACAGTAAGACTTAAATATAATAAAAAACAAACGAAAAACTGTACTTCAATTAAAATGTTAATTATTACGAACTGCAAAGCCTTAACTAACCTGTGAATGATATTCTGGAGTGAGATGGCCTTCTTTGTCCACCAGAAGGTTTGGACACTGGTGTAAATTTGTTTATAAGGCTATGCTTGGTCTGCTGCACTCTTACATCTGCCATTTACTCACACAAAGAGATGTTGATTCATATGGTTTGCGATAGAATCATCTTTTGTTGCTCTCTGTTCCTTTTGCCCACACAGAACTGGGAGAAAAAATTATCTGAATTTTTTTCATTGAATGTTTTTAGATCCAGACTGAGAGCACTTGAGACATTCTCATTGAAAAGTAACTGTTTTTATAATCCGTAATTTTATGAAATTGTATATGACTGTTTTTATAATCTGTAATTGTACGTAACTGTTTTATGATCTGTAATTTTATTTAACATTTGTCCAGGACTCCCTTAAAAAAAAGGTTGTAAATCTCAATGGGTTAACTTGGTAATTAAATTAACCCCTTTTAAATAAAAAAATATAAAAAAACTATATAGTTCTTTTCATTTTTTTATTTTTTTCATTTAAGTGACTTTTTGGCGTGCCACTAGAGGGAGCCGGGTCTAGTGGTACGCGGGGTACCACACTTTGAGAATCAATGGCTTAGAGGGTTGAGGCCTATGCAGAACAGCAGTGGGGACAGAGCATCTCCTTGGTAGATACCACATTTGATGGTCACTTGTGTGAGCGTCTTGCCATTTGCCTCAAGGGTGGTCTTCCACATCCCCATTGAGTTTTTCCTGTTGATATTGTACAACTTCAAGCATTCCATGATCTATGTGTGTGATCCATGATCCATTGAGTCGTAGGCTTTTTGGCAACCAATCAAGCCTGTGCACAGGTTGGTGTGTTGTGACCGGCAGTCTTGAGCGACTGTTTTGTCAACCTCTGGTATCTCTCCCTTCTGTGCTGTGCTCATGAATTGCTAAAGAAGGATAAGTATTGAGACAGACTCATGTTTTTGACAATTTATCATGAGGTATAACATCCCATCATAGCTTAAAGTGAGGAGACAGTATGAAGTTTGCAAATATTGGGAAAAAACTCCACACTTTTAACACTCACTGTTCATCCCTGCTGCTGCTCTGCCACAATAGTCCTCAGTTCCTGTTTGCTCATCAGGCATTTTCCCATTCAACAAGTGGAATGCATATTTTTACTGTCTCTGCTAAAGCATCATCAAGCATTTACTTTTAATGCCCTGGTGTATAACAAAGTGTCCAAGGCAGGACTAGTGTTGGAGGATTGCATCTTCACGCTAAATATGTATGGTCCTTTTTGGAAGATTCCATGATGTCCCGTGTAATTTCAAACATGTTCCCCGGCTTGACGGATATACAACTATAGTTTTTAGTTCCTATAAATACTGTTGGTATCTGTCCCGTCAACATCAGACACGAGGAATAACTGTAAGCCATCACCCACATGTGGAGATTAAACACACCTCTTATTCCACGTCCATCCACTGGTTCCGTATTCACAGACAGACACACTCAAAATGTGACGCCCTGACCTCTCTTCCTGCTCTTAGTCAAACCGCTTTAAACAAACACTCACTGCACCCCCACCCCGCGCCCGTGATGGACAGGGGGCCATGACAGGTGCCCAGGTCTGATTAGAAATATGATAATGGGCTGCGCGATGTTTAAATGCTAACATGAGGTCTGGCGCGCTGACTGTAGATGATGCGCTAATGCAACTCTGGCTTTTGTATAACATGTGGGAATGACAAATAGGGTTTTGTCATGTGTGAGCAAAATGCAATCATAGCCTCGTGTTTGGAGTTATTACAAAGGGCAGAGAGGGATTATTGTGAGCAGTGAACATGTGCACAGACTAAGCCGAAAAAAAAACACAAGACGCAAAGATAAAGACATGTCGGGGATTGTCCTTAAAGAAGATGCAGACCCGCTTTGTGTTGGGGTTTTGTACCAAACTATAACATGTGGATCATGTTTCACGAAGGACTTTTGGCACAGTTTGAGAGCTTTTACTGAGAAGTGTTGTCAAAACCATCTTTATGTATGATTTTGAGCGTGCACATGGCAACATCACTGCTGGTGCCGAGGGGAGGACCAGAGACAGCAGAAAAAACCTTGGTCTCAGCATCATCCAAGTGTTTCCTTTGACTTAGAGTTGAACAATTAAATGCAGTAAAATGTTGATAGATGTTTTTTGATCCTCAACCCTTTTGCAGTATTACTGATGTACTTGCTTGTAGCAGGATCTCCAAGGATGCATTCAGGATGCATTAGTATGTATTTTAGGGTGCGTTCAAAAACCGAAGTGATCTTTTAGAGAACCACCAAACATGAGCACTGTCCCATTAGTCATTTTGGTGGTTTCTCATCACCACAAATTTGGAGACGTTTACGTTTTCCAGTTCACTTAAAATGAACTCTGACCCTCAATTAAGTGAAATTTCCGTATGTTTATTAGAATATTATGTGTTTACTTTGTTTGTCCTTATCCTCAGAATTTCAAACGATAAAAATCGGTGCTTTGTGTACTGGGTGGCCTCTCTGGCCACTACCCAGGACCCAGAAATTGATTAAGGGGTAGAAAATGGATGGATGGATGTATTACGGTTTATAAGACAGTGGCGACTCTCACATGTGTTAGTCCAACAACAAATCAAATGAAAGGAGTGGGTCTTAGTCATTAAGCACTATCCCCTTGCCGTCCCGCCCCTCGCCTCACGTCTTCATCAGCACTTGTGTTTTCCGTAAAGGGTTAATTCAATCATGTCGGCACCGGCGTGCTTCAGTGCTCCGGGGCCATCGACGCCACCTTTGCCTCCACAATAGAAGCTAATTTGTTTGAATCTTTCACAGGTCAGGAGGCTGCTTAGAGGCTATAAGAAGCCGAAACAAAGCCATCCACACAACTCAATACCTTTTTTTTCTTCTTTTTTACGAGCACAGCCACAGCAAACATAAATATCCATTGGTTTTCCCCATCGCCAAGATCTTCCCGGGTGTCCCACTTAGCGCAGGTTAATAGAGTCATTCCGCTGACATGTCTCATAATGAACAGTAAATTGTTTTATCTCTCTTAAGTATTTGGTCAGCCAGGAAAACATAGGAGCTAATACGGCCGCAGCTAAATGGAGCGTATAATAGATCTGCGGGTGAGCCATGAGGGGAGGTTGATGGCCGGGATATGATTTATGGAAATAATAATACTGCTGAAATTGAAATATTTGGCTCTTATTCTGGACGCTTTTCTTTGCGTGATGGATTTTTGACGCTGGTAGCTTTGTTTATGTCCAGTGGGGTCATTGAATGCTCGGGAAAATAGTGGAATGACCCTTACATCATTATTTTATATCAACATAATAGGCTTTTTAATATTGGCACAGTGCTTCTCCTCAGGCAGATCTTGTGACATGTGGATTCACATTAGAAGCAGGGTTTTGGTGTTAGGTGTTTGATGTTAGGTTATGATACACACAAGCAAGATCCAGTTGATCAATGTTAAGATAAGATAAGAGAATCTTCATTCGTCCAACAGTGGGGAAAGGTCAATGTTGCAGAGCATAGGTCAGTAGTAAGAGCACACAGGGAGCACACAAAATATACAATATACAGTAGCTGCTATGCTTCTTAGCTATTTGTAAGTGCATCGATATCTGTCTCTCTTAATAAAAAGAAAGCATGCAAAATTGCATAGACAGAATTCCACAAAACAGTAAGGCCACAGTTGGTGAATAACGTTATTGTGAGCGACTGCTGTATTCAAATTATTTGGTATGAGATTGGTATCATATTTGCCAGGATTAAAATACCCAACATAATCTCTACAGTCAGCAGGAGACAGAAGATGTGTAAAAGGCACATGGCTGGAATATGTTTTCAGGACACAATCTACATGTAAACACCGGCAAAACACAAAAGTCAACTCAACATTATTCACGCTCATTATGAGGAGCTAACACTGTTTTCGCTTCTCTACTCACTTATTGGACAAAAGCATTTCAATCTGGAGAGACGAGGAGACAAAATGCATTTGAAGTTTTATATTGAAAGGTAGTTTGGCGCCCTAGGCCCCGGTGCGGCGTTCAGTCAGTGAGGCTCCTGCGAGAGTGCGCGCACAATCCCCCGGGACCTAGGCACTGGTGGCGGCATTCGGGCAGCAGGAAGAGGCATGGTTGAGGCAGGGTGAGAAAAGGAGGAGGAGGGGAGGCGGTGGTTTGCAAGGCTTCGAGAAGGCCGTAAAGTGGGAGTTTCTCCGCTTTTAAGCGGCTGGCCTGGCCGGCGTAGGTTGATTGGAAATGGGCGTTTGCTGTGCGATAGGCTGGGGATGCGAGGCCGGCCCGGAAGGGGTGGTTTTGCTGACGTCTTCCAAATTGAATTTCCGCGAGGCTGCATTTCAATCTGGAGAGACGAGAAGACAAAATGCATTTGAAGTTTTTTATTGAAAGGTAGTTTGGCGCCCTAGGCCCCGGTGCGGCGTTCAGTCAGCGAGGCTCCTGCGAGAGTGCGCGCACAATCCCCAAAAGGCTGTGTGTTTGATGGAGTTTTGCAGGCCTGGTTAGAAGGGGACAGACGAACGTGCACCGCTATATATAAAGGCAACACTATTTATAAAGGCACCACTATATATAAAGGCAACACTATTTATAAAGGCACCGCTATATAGAAAGGCAACACTATTTATAAAGGCACCGCTATATATAAAGGCACCGCTATATATAAAGGCAACACTATTTATAAAGGCAACGCTATATATAAATGCACCGCTATATATAAAGGCAACACTATTTATAAAGGCAACGCTATATATAAAGGCACCGCTATATATAAAGGCACCACTATTTATAAAGGCAACGCTATATATAAAGGCAACACTATTTATAAAGGCAACGCTATATATAACGGCACCGCTATATATAAAGGCAACACTATTTATAAAGGCAACGCTATATATAAATGCACCGTTATATATAAAGGCAACACTACTTATAAAGGCAACACTACAGTAGGTCCCATTCCGTTTTGTCGTCTTCATTCACGCTTCTCGGGAATCACGCAGCTGCGTGAAAAATAGTACATCTTATCGCCACAAGGTGGCAGGCTAAGTCCGCTTTAGCTCTTCCAGCGACTTAGACCGTCACAAGAGCTACACATCACTGTGTTGACCTAACAGCCAATCAGGTTCAGAGCAGCGGCAAAGTCCGCCTCCATTTACACTCATCTGTCTTTTGAAAACCGGACCGGAGCGAGGCTGCCCCATGGATCTGGGCTGCCCGCGTCAACAAAATAAGGTAACTATTATAATATAAATAAGTATTAATTCTCATTACAGTGTTGTCTGCTTTGCTATATGAGCCGTGCAGTGATTAACACGATAAAAGAGGTTTGTGGGAGTCACTTGTTCGTTTTTATGTTAGCTTTCTATTGTGGCTAAGGAGCGAGCTTGTTAACGGTCTGTGCTAAACGTAACGTTACTACATTTGATATTAATTGGTGGGCTTGTTTAAATGGATCATACAAGATGCCAGCGTGACTATTCTTTGTTCCTTGTGGGCTGAAACTGGCATTAAAGTGGCGCAATGCGTCGGCTATCTGGCGCTCATTGGGCTACTAGCCACGCTAGCCTTGACATCGCTCCCGTCTAAATTGTTAGTTAACCCTAACCAGACGAAGTGAGTAGCTGTGGTTAACACTTAACGATGTAATCGATCAAGATATGTGGGGATAACTGATCTGACAGATCATTTATCAATAATTGCGCGAAGTTGACCCCCGCTTTCGTAGCTCTGTTTTTCCAGGTTAGCCACTCGGATGTGGTAGTGCTAACCCAAAGCATCCAATAGATTCATGGTGCGGGCACACAGTTTAGAAATGCTCATAAGAGGACCGTAAATGTGAAATGGCCAATGCTGGCTTTATATGTGATATTTGAGGTGAGTGCGGTGTTCACCCTGTCATGGAAGCAGGAGGCTAGCGTTGAGTTTGAGGGCTGCTGCGGAAGCACGAGTAAACTGAGCCGTTTTATTGCATACAAGATATACTTATGGTAATTAATTCTTGCTCGCGTAGTTGATTATTGCTTACATTTTCCACTAGTCTTGTAAATTTTAACGAGCCTTTTTAAAATATTTTAGATAACCCGTGTTTATGAATTTCATGATCTGTAATTTAAATAGCTATAATACATACATTATAATTTAGCATTTGTTTAAAGATGCTTAATTTGGCGGTGTGTGCAGTTTGACAGGTAAGAATATATAAAAAAAAATTTATTTTGTTCTTTTTTTCCCTGTCAGATGGAGGAGAATCCCAGATCTCTTGTGACTATTGTGCTGGATGACAAAGAGATTGCCAAAAGAGTTTACCATCTCAACACAATTAAAGAACTGATTGATAAAAGCACAAGCTTTTTAACAGACAAAGCCGACTTTCATTCTGTTCAAATATACAGTGAAGATTTTAAGGAATTTATTGATGCGGATGTCAATGTACTTGTCCAGAACCTTGACAAATACAGAATTTCATTTAAATCATACACTTCGGAATATCAGGTTTGTAATGTTCAACTATTGGTAATATTTTTTATTTCTTATTGTAACCTCAACTTTTATCTGTTTACTGTTTTTCCTTCCTAAGAACCAGCCCTCGGGTTCAACTTCAATTGGAGCCATTGCTTCATCTACAGTTGGACTGTCAGAGGTATGTCATTTGTTTACATGTTTTACATTATATTGTAGTGAATGATGAATCCTGAGTAATTTTAATAGTGTGTCAAAGTACATTCTTTTCACAACTTAAAATGTGAAGTAATATATATTATGGACTTATGGTAAAGTGACTAGTGCCAATTATTTATGCCTTTATTCTAACTTGCATTATTTTGCTTGTAAAAACCACAAATGCAGTCTTTGTCCTGACTCTGGACTTGGTCCTGATATCTTTCTGTAATTATGTTGCAAAGGTAAATTCCTTTTTCGAGATCTCCTTGTCCATTTTCCATTGTCGATTCTCCTCCATCTGACTTTAAAAAAGAAGAAAAAAATGTTTTGCCTTATTTTTATGTATTAGTTTCACATAATTACATTTTTCATGATTTTCAAATGTTTCAGCATTCACCTGTATTCATGGATTTCATTGTTTTTTGCAGAATGAACCACAGCCAGGCAATGATAGTTTGAGAAAACTGTTGAAGGAAAAAGCCCCAAATCTCCTCTTGGAGTTCGAATCATCAGGCAGTCTTTCCATCACGTCACGAAAACTGCTTGTTAAAGTATCTGTGAGCCATCTCGTGGAACAGAAGGGATTGTAAGTATTTCAAAATACTCGTATCTACACCTGTACACACACTGCAGTCCAAAAGTCTGACTGATGGCTTTCATTTCAACCAAGCAGGGGCACACCAGACCCCCTCCAATTCTCATGTAAGAAGAAAGTCTTGAGGAAATGGGTGGAGTCCGGTGTGGCTCTGCTTGGTTGGAATGAACCTGTAACTAGGCCTATCACGATAACAGTTTTGATGGACAATAAATTGGTTCACAAACATAACGCGATACATGATGCCTTTGATTCTAATACAAAAACCAAATAAGCAATTTCTACATTTGCCAATTTCACTAAGTCATGCATTATGAAAGTTAACAAAATTAAGTCATTTGACCTTGAACTGTTGACTTTTTGCATTTGTTTCTTAAAAAGAAACTCTTTTACGCCATGATTATTATAATGCAATTTACATCATTGAATATGTCAGACCTTTTGTTAATGCAGAGTTTTAAGATAAGATTACAGTTATGGTATCTATATTAAAATGTATCATACAGTTAATCATACTTTTGTCTGTTATTTAGCTATCCCTCAAAGGATGACAAAATACTTCTGACTAGAAGTATAGTAAGTCTTTCCCTCGCTAAAGATAAACTACCAGGAAAAAAATGAAGGATTTGTGAGTATATTTACACACACGTGTGTGTGTGTGTGTATAATATATACACATGTATAACTGTTCTTTTTTTTTATTGTCTAGGAGCATTTCTTTGACCCAGTTTCCCATTGTGGGTTTATTGAAATGAGGCTGAGGAACCTCCGCAAAAGTCTTCACGAAGATCAGCGGCGATACCGGAAAAGAGTTTGTTGTAGTGTACCCGATCCTGATGTCATAGTTACCCTTCACATGGCAGAGCAGGAGGCAGAGGCTACACTGGAGTGGACATCTGCTATTAAAAGGATGAAGCCCATCCCTGAGAACATTGCAACAATCAAAATGGGCATGGATAAAACATTCACAAGTCGGAGGCTTTGGATTTCAACAGAGTCTCCCACAATGCAGGAAATTGTCGCTCACTATCCACGCTTTATTGACCTACTGTGCTTGGTAAACATTACATCTTCTTAACCAATAATTGTGTTCTCTAAATGTATCATTGGACATAGTAACAAGAGAATTTAAAATGGAGATGGAAACTGCTCTGAAAAAGTTTAGATTTGAAAGTGTCAATCAATTCTTACAATTTGTCTCTATGAAAACTTAATATAGCAAGGTTGGCTTTATTTGTCTAAATTCTCTTTCTCTGGCTCTTTATCGCCTCAAACACTTTTGTGTTTGTACAATTACATAGTTAAACTATTGTATTATACACTTGCTCATAAGGTCATGGTAGTTTAATTGCTGTTTGTTTGCACATGACGCTTACATGTATTTTTGTTTACAGATTGACATTGAATTTGGGAAGTTGTTCCCTGGGAAGCAAGACAACTTCCTTTGCAAGTGGGAAGCACAATTTGTTCCCAAACTGCTCAAATTGTCAACTATGGAAAAAAAAAGGCATGCCTGATTCTGAAGAAACCAGTGGTGAGTTGTTTTGTGGAACAAGAGTACTGCCTTTCTAGGTTTGCAGTTGCTCCTTTGGTGACACTTTGTTGTCCCTTTAACCAGTTATGTTGACAGAAAATTATTTCAGCTAATTTGCTCTCAAATGTTAAACAGGGGAACTAATATAAACAATATATAGTTCTTGTTAAAACCGGCAAAAAATGTGCATTGAAACAAACTGTGTAATATTTTTGCAGAGTTCTTCCTCCAACCGCATCAGGAAGAGGCAAGGGATGGGCAAAATGCAGCGTGAAGTCTGCAATGTCCTACATCCTGGATCTCAAGCCGGTAAAGTCAAAACACCTAATCTTTTGGTCTTTATTTGCTTTTTTTGACTTGACATTAATTTTAACATATACGGTTTACTAACATCAGTAATTTACGTCTCATTTTTTTTAGTCTTGTTTAAAATGTATGGCTACTGTTGCAAGTAGGGGTGTGACAATGCATTTGAGATGCAAGAATGCTGCTGATTCTAGCGCATTTAATTTATGTGTATTCACTTTAACTCAAACAGTTGTTCTGTAGTTACAGGAGTTGCCGTTTAAAAACAAATGGATCTGATTTATAATGAGTGAGCTGTTCTTTGAGAAAAGAACCTTATTCTTTAGTGCCTTCACTGGTATCTGTTCATATCAGGAATTGGCAGATATTGAAAGTCAATATATCGTTATTGGACTTTTAAAAGCTGGATTGTGAATCCCTAATTAGCTGTGATCTCTTATGAGAGCCTTATTTTATGTATGGCATTGTGTGAATTGTGGGTCCTGCATTGTTTTGCAAATTGAATTGTGACATTTGAGTATAGTAACTGTTTTCAAACTGTCTATTTTTATTTTTTTATTCTCCAGAGTGGAACAAGCATTTTGAGTCTGACTGCAGACTCTGATTCAGAAGTCCAGCAACCAAAACTCATTTGCCTAGGACATCCCAGGAACCCAGCGGCACAATATTTCATCGTTGCAACTAATGACAAAGTAATCATCCCTCTCCAAGATGAAGGACTGGCTTGTGCCCTGGACAAACTCTTCAAACTATTTTGGGTGTGCAACCTGTCATATCCTCCTCAGGTCAAATCAGTATACCAGTTTTTGGAGTATGCTTATGATTTGAATAAGGAATCTGCAAAGCGCTCTAAAGTCTTAGAGCTGATTTCCAAATTGCATGGAATGTAAATTATCAACCAACATGTATACTTGTCCCAAGTGCAAAAGAGCAGTGTCAAAGCACATAAGACAACTCATCAATCATCTCAGACAAGTGCATGCACTAAGTGATGCACAAGATTACACCATTGTGTGCCACCAGGACAATTGTCAAAGAACTTATCACAAATTAAATTCATATGCTAAACATCTAAAGAGAGTTCACTCTCAGATTGTACAACCAGTAACGGAGTCATCGGCTAACCATGGCATTGTGTTTGAGAAAGCCAGTGAAGAATCTCCCATTAGGATGGACACTTCAGACACAATTTTGGACTCAGTCAGAATGAAACATACTGTTTTATAACATTATCATGTGCTTCAGTCAGAATGAAACATACTGTTTTATAACATTATCATAACGTTCTGTAGCTAGCTTAGGTCCTAGATCATTAGCCTGTCCGTCCGGAGGAGCGGATCCCTTTCTCATATGGGTCTCCCTCCCTGTGGGTTTCCCTAGTGCTCCCCAAGGTTTCTCACTTTTTCCCACTGGGTTTTTAAAGAGTTTTTCCTTGTCGATGCAGGAGGGTCTTGTTGGACAGTTAGTGTCCAACAGAAAGGATTGGTGATGATCAGGACACTTTAGCATTCTACAACATGTATGGACATTTTCTTCTGTGTGTGCTTTATATTCTCCATGTGTTTTGGCTGTTGATTCTCTGACCTGTGTTGGTGATTTCAATGGTTTTGTTAAGTCCTCTGAGATGACTTCTGTTGTGACCTAGGGCTATACAAGAATAAATTGTATTGTATTGTATTGTAATTGTCATGTGCTTCAGTCAGAATGAAACATACTGTTTTATAACATTATCATGTGCTTCAGTCAGAATGAAACATACTGTTTTATAACATTATCATGTGCTTCAGTCAGAATGAAACATACTGTTTTATAACATTATCATGTGCTTCTTCAGTCAGAATGAAACATACTGTTTTATAACATTATCATGTGCTTCAGTCAGAATGAAACATACTGTTTTATAACATTATCATGTGCTTCAGTCAGAATGAAACATACTGTGTTAAAAATGTTATTACAAAATATATACAGTATATTAATTCTCAGGGTTCACAGTCTGGAAGTCACTCATTCGCAGCCCTTCCTCCCCCAGACGAATAAACAAAGCCCACCCTAGCCCCCTGTTGTTTCGGTCATCACCTCATTTGACATGCAAATGTTAGCCATGTCTCAGCAGCTCACAGCCTGACTGGAATCAGGGGCTGTGCAGATTGTCCAAGTGTGCTGGTCCAGATGCATGGTTTCTCTTGAGGTTTCTCAGTTTTGGCTTAAAAAAAAAAAACACATTTTTGTGTAAAAAAAAAAAGTAGTCTTCTGTTCTCTAGATGTTACAGACAATGCCCGCATTCTCCACCACCTGAAGAAGATGACAAAGTCTGGGATCGCGTCTTAAATTCAGACAGAAGACATGTTTTATTGTCGATGGTAGAGACAGCACGAACAACAGATACAACAGAATGCAAGTGTATTATACAGAGCGGAGGCATGGAGACCTCCAATCAGCAGCTGCCACGTTGTGCTTGTAGCTCGGCCTTCAGATAGACAAAACATGAAGTGGAAAAGTACAGGCTTCTGCACATTGATAGAATGATGAGTTTAACTTTAACAAAAGTTGCTTAAAAGTGTTATGAAATCTCACATTCCCCCCTCTGGTCACACATTCACGTGTGACCATCAGGATCGATAAACAGCAACATAACATCATAACTCAATACTTAAACTCGGTACTTCACTCGGTACTTCTGTTAGGATTTAAGCAGACAGAGACGGATCGTGGTGTGCCAAACTCTGGAAGTTTATTTAAGTTTCTCTCAAGTTCCACTGGTTTACTCTGTTTCTTTCCCTCAGACAGAATAAAGGCAGTACACAGTTTATATAGTCATTGTCACGTCACACATCGAAAGACATACGTGTCACAAAGAGACAGTCACATCATAGTCATAACATGGAGTCCTTGTAGAGTCCTTGTACAGTCCTGCACGTAGGCCATATTGCTATCTAATACTAACACCCTCCCCTTTGATCACATAATCACATGTGATCACTCAATTTGATCAATCAATAAAATGGAAAAAGAAAAAAAAAAATTCCAAAAAAAAACTTCAAAAAATTATTAAAAACAAAGAAAGTGTATGCATTAAACTCATAATCATCAAATCAATATCAGTGGATTTTATCCTCTATCCTGGGAAAAAACAAACAAACAAAAATGAAGTAAATAAACAAAAAAAAAAACAACAAACAAACAAAAACAAATCAAAAATAAAAACAAACAAACACTATTGGACACAGTAGAACTCAGCAGATTCAGTCAAAACACAGACAAAAAACGAGCTGAGTCTCAAATTAGAAGCTAATTTCACTTTAATTACTCTATACTTTTATTCCAATGATAATTGTTCTTCACTTCACTGTATTTTCACTGTATTATTTTCACTTTTCAATCTTAGACTGTGTACTTTACTCTCTATTCACTATAGTTTAAAACTATTCTAATCTATTTACAAATATGTTTGCATATTTGCTTCTATTGAGCCATATTCTTAAACATACATTTTAATCTAATAAATCTCTCTATTCTGTGGTTTACACTCTAATTATCAGTGGCTTATTATCAGTGGGATTTGCTCCATGTCTATTCTCATTCTCAGGAATAAAACTGTGAACACAGTAAGGCAAATGGTCAACATTTACACTTCTATAGTGGTCAGTGATTTATTACTTTTTATTATCTAAAGATATTATTGTCAGGCATTTGGGATGAATGTACATCATTAATCAAATTAGTATTATCCTTACAAGAGCTAATCTATTTTAGCAGGTTTGGGGTTGGGGTCAGTTATTCTACAATGGTGTTTGATTCTCTAATCTGTTCTGATGAATCAACAGTGGGCTATACATCAAAATGCTTTTGAATCTCTGTTGGTTCTAATCTATCTCATTGATCTAGGCATTAATCTAGACTACACTCATATGGACTTTTGTATTGTCAACATTCACCAATGTTTGAACACAAGTGAATTTGGCAAGTATCTAATAAAACTGTACATAAACTGTAATTAACTTTATCTACTTCTGAAGTAAATGTTTGTGAAATGGTCCCTTTACCATTTGATATTAACACTGGCTGGAAATATTCTCTATTTTTGAAAGCATCTATGGTTGATGCTTTTATCTAATTCTATTTTTACTCTATTTTTTAACTCCAAAGCTCGGCTGCAGCTTGAGCAAAGGCATATTTCTAGTTTGTGACTTCTGTCACTTTTAATATCTCTAAAATACTCTGATTCTAATATTATAGCTGATCTATCAAAAGGATAACATTGTAGGGTACTATTTTAACTCTTACGTGGAAATATGTTTATGAAAAACAAAGGAAGTCAAATTCTACTCTTTTACTACTATTTGACATCTAATAAAACGCTACAATACATACTTTATCATTTTCAAAGTTTTTGTCTGTCAGATGTCTGAATACTTAACATGTATATTGCATTTGGTCACAGGTTCTGGTTGTAGCAATAGCATCGGCAATAGACGTTTTTCATTGGCTGGTTCTTGTTCTGCAAATGGCTGTGTCCAATAGATCATCAGATGTCCAGAAGCTAGGGACAAACAAAAACAAAAGAAAGAATCATGAGTATCTCTCTCATTTAGCACTCATCAATGTATGATTTCAAAAATATAAACATCACTCCCCAGTTTTCTCTCAGGTCCTCAGGTCCTCAGGGTCCCCTGAGGGTGAGTCTCAGTCGTCATCAGGTCAGGTCATAGAGAGAGATGTCATCTTGGTCATCAGTAGGGTCCAAGCCATGGTTCTGGTCTCTCCAGATGCACATCAGGATCTCCAGATACAGTCTTTTCACTTGAAGCACATCAGGTCATTTGCGACGCACTTCTGGTCAATGGTGCAGTGTCTCAGTTCCTGTACACAGCTTGTTATGCAATAGTTACTCTCTATGGTTAAGTCATTTTGATTCTACTTTAAAGACAATTTCTATTCATGCTGTTGCTAATGTCCCTTAGACAAAAGCAAGCGCAGTTTACTTCTCTAATTTGTGTTTTTATCAGATCTAATTCTCATCAATGTAATTACTTCACACAGTACAAAATCAACAAATCAAAAGTGTCAGGACAGAGGTCAATTAGTCCATGACAATATAGAATTCAAATGAACATTTCTGGTCTCAAAAAATACTGATTCAAGTGATAGACAATTAAAAATATGTTTACATTGGAGTAAACTTTTAATGCTTTTTTCTCATGTTCTGCTTTTTCATGTATCTATATGTAAATGTGAATGTGTGAGTGTATGAGTGTGTATGTGTGTGTGTGTGTGTATGTGAATTTTGGGGTTGTCTCTCCAGACTCCTCGAACCACCTGTAGGTCTCAAAGGTTACACTGTGGTGATGTAAACCACGTAGACACACTTTCAACTCCCTCTAGGTCTCTACCTGACACTCCACCCATCACGTCTCCAGATACCTCTCTTTCATGGCCCCGGTCTCACTCCCACTTACTTCTGTAGTGGGGGGAGGGGCAAGGAGGTGGCATTTCCCTTTGCTCTTTGATCTGTGACCTGTGGCTGGGTGGGCGTTGCGCTGTCCAGTGTCCAGCAGTGACCCTGTACAGTGTGTGCTCTTGGTTCTGGAAAACAACCTTATAGTCAAATTAAAAACAACAGAGATTGTGAATGAGATTGTTTTTCTCTCTGAAGTCAAAACAATTTGAGCGCTCTGGGTTTTCCCAAGCGCTATGTAAATAAAAGATTACTTATTATCTTACTAATGATGACATTTTTAAGACCAGAAACTCTCTTAATAAAAAACAAGACTCAAATCTCTTAAACCTTCAAACTTTAAAATATGTATTATGTACTTTTGTACTGTGTTTAATTATCTATGCATTTATCTCAGCATATATTTTACTAATTTAAAATAATTGCAGCATTTTTCAAATGAAGTCAGTATGAATTGGAGCACATTTTAGACCAGTCTCCTCTGCTGTGGCATCAGCAGGAGCAACAAGGTCAGGCGTGTAGTCAAAACAAAAACAAAAGTCACCACTTGCATGTGAATTGGGTAGTTTAACTTAATAATATAATACTTTTACAGCCTAATTCCCTCTTTCTTTTTTAGACGAAGTCTACAATCATTAATCACTTTTAACAGATTCTAATTTAAATGTTTGAAAAACGGCTTTTGTAACTAAAATAAAAAATACATGAAAAAATTCTCACAAACAGCTATGAAATATATCAGAGATACAATAATGGACTCACAAAATAAGCAGCAGATTTAAAAAGAAAAGCAAAGCTTTTTGTACTAATCTTTGGGTTTCAAAAACATACTAATTCAAAACTTCTATTCCCTAATGGTGTTTAAAAACGTTTAACTGTGTCTAACACAATGTTCAAATGGCAAATTTAACGGAATAACAACTATGAAAAGCCAAAAGTCCTAAAGCAGTAGCTTTGCTTCAGATTCACAGCCAGAGCAGCGAAGGAGGGGGCCGTTTCCCTGACAACGGCAGCAGCTAGAGATGTGCACACACAGGCAAAAAGATACAGAAGAATAACTTTCAAGATTACTTTGTTAAGCGAATATAACTGATGTTGTTCTTTATACTTTTGTCATCCAAATCTAGAAGTGATCACTTTCCACACTAGTAACAAAAGGCACTCTTGTCTTTAACGTTTACGCTTCTATTTTATCGAGGTAGCAAACTAATTTAAACTTAAAATCTCTTTCTAAAAAACAAAAACAACTGTTGGATACAACCCTCTCATAGCTCAACTGTAGATAAAACTCGGCAAAAAATGTAAATAACTCACGAAAGCTCTCATCATTCTCCGGTGAACTCTGTTCACGCCAAAAACAAACTAAAAAACAAAAAAAACTCCCTTTTTCTGTATGTAATTTAAACCGTGATCACTGAAATATTGTTGCTTCTTTACTTTTGTCATTTATCAGCCTGAAATTCGTCAATTTCAAAGCTTTTGTAACAAAGGCCTCCTTAACACGTTTCCCTTTTTATAATTACTTTTAATTTTAAACCATGGTTTCACTTATGGATCCTCACTTACGGCCTTTACACTGTTTACAGGGACTAAGAGTTCAGGACTGGATCCAACCTTCATTTGTGGACCGGCCTCACAACCGCAGACCACGTGTAACCACACCAGCCCCGGACCTTTACCTCCAAGATTGTCTGAGACCAGCCACCAAACAATTTCTGCATCAACTGTCAGAAACAGTCTCAGGGAAGCTCAACTGCATGATCGTCGTTCGTCCTCACCGGGGTCTTGACCTGACTCCAGCTCGTTGCCGTACCAGACTTGAGTGGGAAAACGCTCACATTGGATGGCGCCTGGCACGTTGGAGAGTTGTTCTCCATGACTTCCTCAACTCTTAACCTGGGTTTTCTCGTCTCCAATGGAGGTTTAGGTTCAAATCCCACTCCTGGCAAGCCTTTTGGAAAAGGGGAGCAATATTGAAATGGTTTGGACATTCTTCCAAGCAACTGAAGAAAAGAAAATACGCACTTGGACTTTGGCTAAAGGGTGAAGGGAAACGTTATAAATATATTCAATATTTGGAACTGTGGTAAGTGAATGTTCAAAAAGGGCCAAAAAAACAACCCGTTTTCATTCAAGCAAACGCAACTCAAGGTCCTTCTATATGATGTCAAACTGGTAAACTTGATTACAGTTTTGCAGGCTTTGGAAATATCAGACTTTTAATCTGAAGGTCCAGGGTTCAAGTCCCTGTTCGGCCGATTGTTTGCCTTGACTACTTGAAATACAGTTAGTCATGTCAATTTTTAAAAGTCTCTTAGTAGGCTTAGATGTATGTCAAATAACATTATCTGAAGGACTTAGTATTTATTGCAAAGCACATCTACTATCAAGAGCAGCTTGCTCCAAGGTAAGAACAATGTTCATTAGGAGAGGTTCACCTTTCAAAATAATGTTCATTTCTGAATTTGATGGTGTAAAAAAGTTATTTTAGCAATTGTCATCACACTGGCTGACTCATTGTTGTGGGGTATTATTTCTTAGTGAATTTCAAATACTTTGGCAGTTTTTCTCAACATTGAACCCAATGCTTCAGCAGCTGCGAATTGAGCCCAACACGTGGCAAAGGCTCACTGAGATATGTCTTACTGTGTATGAGAGGACAACTACTGATTGTAGCCATTTTTTGTTCACTACAGTAGGTCCCATTCCGTTTTGTCGTCTTCATTCACGCTTCTCGGGAATCACGCAGCTGCGTGAAAAATAGTACATCTTATCGCCACAAAGTCAAAGTCCGCTTTAGCTCTTCCAGCGACTTAGACCGTCACAAGAGCTACACATCACTGTGTTGACCTAACAGCCAATCAGGTTCAGAGCAGCGGCAGACACTCATCTGTCTTTTGAAAACCGGACCGGAGCGAGGCTGCCCCATGGATCTGGGCTGCCCGCGTCAACAAAATAAGGTAACTATTATAATATAAATAAGTATTAATTCTCATTACAGTGTTGTCTGCTTTGCTATATGAGCCGTGCAGTGATTAACACGATAAAAGAGGTTTGTGGGAGTCACTTGTTCGTTTTTATGTTAGCTTTCTATTGTGGCTAAGGAGCGAGCTTGTTAACGGTCTGTGCTAAACGTAACGTTACTACATTTGATATTAATTGGTGGGCTTGTTTAAATGGATCATACAAGATGCCAGCGTGACTATTCTTTGTTCCTTGTGGGCTGAAACTGGCATTAAAGTGGCGCAATGCGTCGGCTATCTGGCGCTCATTGGGCTACTAGCCACGCTAGCCTTGACATCGCTCTCGTCTAACTTGTTAGTTAACCCTAACCAGACGAAGTGAGTAGCTGTGGTTAACACTTAACGATGTAATCGATCAAGATATGTGGGGATAACTGATCTGACAGATCATTTATCAATAATTGCGCGAAATTGACCCCCGCTTTCGTAGCTCTGTTTTTTCCAGGTTAGCCACTCGGATGTGGTAGTGCTAACCCAAAGCATCCAATAGATTCATGGTGCGGGCACACAGTTTAGAAATGCTCATAAGAGGACTGTAAATGTGAAATGGCCAATGCTGGCTTTATATGTGATATTTGAGGTGATGAGTCCGGTGTTCACCCTGTCATGGAAGCAGGAGGCTAGCGTTGAGTTTGAGGGCTGCTGCGGAAGCACGAGTAAACTGAGCCGTTTTATTGCATACAAGATATACTTATGGTAATTAATTCTTGCTCGCGTAGTTGATTATTGCTTACATTTTCCACTAGTCTTGTAAATTTTAACGAGCCTTTTTAAAATATTTTAGATAACCCGTGTTTATGAATTTCATGATCTGTAATTTAAATAGCTATAATACATACATTATAATTTAGCATTTGTTTAAAGATGCTTAATTTGGCGGTGTGTGCAGTTTGACAGGTAAGAATATATACATATTTTTTTTATTTTGTTCTTTTTTTCCCTGTCAGATGGAGGAGAATCCCAGATCTCTTGTGACTATTGTGCTGGATGACAAAGAGATTGCCAAAAGAGTTTACCATCTCAACACAATTAAAGAACTGATTGATAAAAGCACAAGCTTTTTAACAGACAAAGCCGACTTTCATTCTGTTCAAATATACAGTGAAGATTTTAAGGAATTTATTGATGCGGATGTCAATGTACTTGTCCAGAACCTTGACAAATACAGAATTTCATTTAAATCATACACTTCGGAATATCAGGTTTGTAATGTTCAACTATTGGTAATATTTTTTATTTCTTATTGTAACCTCAACTTTTATCTGTTTACTGTTTTTCCTTCCTAAGAACCAGCCCTCGGGTTCAACTTCAATTGGAGCCATTGCTTCATCTACAGTTGGACTGTCAGAGGTATGTCATTTGTTTACATGTTTTACATTATATTGTAGTGAATGATGAATCCTGAGTAATTTTAATAGTGTGTCAAAGTACATTCTTTTCACAACTTAAAATGTGAAGTAATATATATTATGGACTTATGGTAAAGTGACTAGTGCCAATTATTTATGCCTTTATTCTAAATTGCATTATTTTGCTTGTAAAAACCACAAATGCAGTCTTTGTATCTTTCTGTAATTATGTTGCAAAGGTAAATTCCTTTTTCGAGATCTCCTCTTTCCATTGTCGATTCTCCTCCATCTGACTTTAAAAAAAGAAGAAAAAAATGTTTTGCCTTCTTTTTATGTATTAGTTTCACATAATTACATTTTTCATGATTTTCAAATGTTTCAGCATTCACCTGGCAAGGGCAAGGCAAGGCAAGGCAAGGCAAGGCAAGGCAAGTTTATTTATATAGCACAATTCATACACAAGGCAATTCAAAGTGCTGAACAAAACAAGAAAGCATTAAAATCATAAATTATCACAGAACATTAAAAAGAAAGATAAAAATATAAAATCCCTCAGTTGTATGCACAGTTAAGCAGAACCGTCTTTAACCTGGTTTTAAACATTGTCAGAGAGGAGGCCTGTCTCACATCTTCAGGAAGACTGTTCCAGATTTTAGCAGCATTAATCTGAAAAGCAGCCTCCCCATGTTTAGTTCTGACTCTGGGCACTAACAGGAGTCCAGTCCCTGTGCTCCTCAGAGTCCGGGCTGGTTCATATGGGACTAACATGTCACTAATATATTTTGGTGCGAGGCCATGGAGAGACTTGTACACAAGCAGAGCTGTTTTAAAGTCTATTCTCTGAGCCACAGGAAGCCAGTGCAGAGACCTGAGGACTGGACT
This sequence comes from Knipowitschia caucasica, assembly GCA_964034765.1. Taxonomy (NCBI): domain Eukaryota; kingdom Metazoa; phylum Chordata; class Actinopteri; order Gobiiformes; family Gobiidae; genus Knipowitschia; species Knipowitschia caucasica. The sequence continues at coordinate 16,217,445 of OZ035824.1, read as the reverse complement.
AATGTGGTCGTACTTCCTGGTTCTTGTCAGGACTCGAGCTGCTGCATTTTGAATGTACTGCAGCTGTTTTACAGCCTGTTTGGACAGACCTGTGAGCAGGCCATTGCAGTAGTCTAACCTACTGGAGACAAATGCATGGATAAGAATCTCCAAGTCTGCTTTAGACACTATGTTTTTTGATCCTGGCAATGTTTTTTAGATGGTAAAAAGCTGCTGATGTTACTGATTTGATGTGGCTATTAAAATTTAAGTCTGAGTCCAGTATTACCCCTAGATTTCTGACCTTGTTTGAAGGTTTTAGGGAGAGAGACTGTAGGTGACAGATGACGCTCTCTCTTTGTTTCTGGGGACCAAAGACAATCATTTCAGTTTTGTCTGCGTTTAGCTGAAGGAAGTTGTTTTGCATCCACTCACTGATCTGTTGGATACAGTGAAGGAGTGAGTCCACTGGTCCATGTTCTCCTGCAGTCAGTGAGACATAGATCTGAGTGTCGTCTGCATAGTTATGATAGGAAACTTTGTTTCTGCGTATTAACTGACCTAACGGCAGCATGTAGAGATTGAACAGAAGAGGTCCCAGGATCGACCCCTGTGGGACTCCACAGGTCAGGGCCATATGATCTGAGACACAGTTTCCAATCTCCACAAAGTACTTCCTGTCTTCAAGGTAAGACCTAAACCAACTTAGGGCGGTGCCAGTGACGCCAACCCAGTCCTCTAGTCTCTGTAAGAGGATCTCATGGTCGACGGTGTCAAAGGCAGCACTTAGATCTAACAAGATTAAGATTGAGACTTTGCCTGCGTCAGTGTTCAGCCGGATATCGTTTGTAACCTTAACGAGAGCAGTCTCAGTGCTGTGGTGGGGTCTAAAGCCGGACTGAAACATATCAAATGAGTTGTTGATTATAAGAAATCTAGTAAGCTGTAGGTAGACAACTTTCTCAAGGACTTTCCCCATAAATGGCAGATTTGAGATGGGACGATAGTTGTTAAGTACAGTGGCATCCAGACTGCTCTTTTTTAGCAGGGGCCTGATGACTGCAGTTTTCAGGGCCTTTGGGAATATTCCAGAATGAAGGGACATGTTTACTATCTGTGTGAGTGAAGGTAACAGACTGCTCAGAACAGACTTCAGAAATCTAGTGGGTAGTACATCCAGGCTGCATGTGGAGGAGCTCAAACTGGAGATTATCTCTTGGACAGTTTTATCATTTACAGGTGCAAAGTGAGTTAGCTCAGAGAGCCTTTCTGGCTGTTGGATGGTTATCTGTGGATTGGAGACAATGGCGCTTTTGATGCCTTGAACCTTGTCATTGAAAAAATTAGCAAACTCATTGCATTTACGTTTGGAAGTAAGCTCTAATGGCATTTGAACAGGGGGGTTTGTTAATCTATTAACTGTTGAGAACAGAACACGCAGATTGTTGCTGCAGCCTTCAATCATTTCAGAAAAATACCTTTCTCTCGTACTACGTAGCACCCGGTTAAACTCGCACAACTTATCTTTGAAGATCTCGTAATCTACCTGGAGGTTGGACTTGCGCCACTTCCGCTCGGCCCTCCGGCACTTTCTCTTTTGTGCCCTGACCGAGTCTGCTTTAGCCCACGGCGCCTTCTGCTTATTTTTCACTATTTTAACCTTCACAGGGGCAACGGTATCCAGAACATTCAAAACACTAGAGGTGACAGAGTTAAACAGTTCATCTACAGTAGAATACGATGCATTCTCAAAGTTTATCATTCCCATAAATAGTTCACCCGTATTTTCATTTATGTGTCTTTCTTCGAACAGTTGCAGAGTCCACTGGTGGTTTGTTAGTGAAACACATGTCAAAAAAAACACAGAAATGATCCGAAAGAGCAACATCGACCACGTTTACATTTGAAATAATCACCCCCTTTGTAACTAACAGATCTAGAGTGTGCCCTCTGCTGTGGGTGGGGCCACTTACGTGCTGAGTGAGATCAAAGGATTCAAGTACAGAACTCAGCTCATTTGCATTTCTGTCATCAACATTATCCACATGAATATTAAAATCACCTGTAATAACCAAACTATCAAAATCTGTGCATACAACTGAAAGCAACTCGGTAAAATGATCAATAAAACTGTGACATGACTGCGGTGGCTTGTATAGGACAACGAAGAGTATTGGAGGAGATTGTTTTTGTTGTATTTTAAAAGACACATATTCAAATGACGAAAACTTCCCAAGAGACATTCTATGGGAGACAAAGTGGTCTCTAAAAATGGCAGCTAAGCCTCCTCCTTTTTTGTTTTCCCGTATTTCAGATTCAAACTTGAAATTTGGTGGTGATGCTTCTATTAAAACTGCATTTTCTGAATTTTGGTCAAGCCAAGTTTCAGCCATGAACATAAGATCAAGATTATGAGAAGAAATAAAATTATTGATTAAAAAAGACTTGTTACAAAGAGATCTGACATTAAGCGTAGCAAGTTTCAAAGTTTCAGTATCAGCGGTTGCGGTCGGCTGATTCTTACACGGAACAAGAATTAGATTTTCCAGATTAGACTGATTAACTCCAGATGTTTTTCTGTAATGTATTCTTTGTGTTATCACTAAGGGAATGGCACAGGTGGCTTCATGACAGGGCCCCAGCCGGGTCTCTCCTCTAACTAGACTGCCAGTGGCTGCGAAGCAGAGACCCTGTGCATCCTAGTGTTTAGAGAAAAGAGGGGTAGGGGAAGGCGGGGGAGGAGGATGGAGAGGTGGGTGGCTTTTGGGTGTTGAACGAGGGGGGCAGGGAGGTGGATGGGTTTTTGGTGATGGGTTAGGGGAGGGGCAGGCTGAGTTGGGTGGTGGACGAGGGGGGAGTGGAGGTGGAGGGTTTCTTGGTGCTGGAGAGTTGGGGGGGGGAGGTGGGCTAAATGAGCAGGAGGGGGGGGTGGAATACTTATGGGGTTAGAGGAGGGACGGGTGGATTTTGTGGGAGAATTTGAGTTGGACGCCCTAGGTGGCTTTGGAGGTACGTATGGGGAGTAGTTTTGAATGTTAGATAGGACTCTTGATCTGGCTACAGTGGGTGTGAGAGGAATAGTCTTCATTGCCGATCTTATCATGCCTGCAGAGTGTTCCGGTAAATCCAGTAGTGAAGGCGGGGATAGAAAACAAAGGGAAAGGTCGTCCTCATTTTCCCTAGATGGAGTGGATGTAGCGGGGGGGACCCAAGCCGGGTCCATGGAAGGTGATGAGGGAGTCTTTGGTGGAGACAGAGGTGGTTGAGGAACCCCCAGTACAGGCCTGACTGTAGCCTGGAGTAATGGGGGAAGCTTCATGGGAGCTGTAGGTGGGGAAGGTGCTGCTGAAGATGACGGAGCAGCCACTGCTGCTGCTGAAGATGATGGAGCAGCCACTGCTGCTGCTGTATCCACTGCTGCTGGTGAAGATGATGGAGCAGCCACTGCTGCTGCTGAAGATGATGGAGCAGCCACTGCTGCGGCTGTATCCACTGCTGCTGCTGAAGATGATGGAGCAGCCACTGCTGCTGCTGTATCCACTGCTGCTGCTGAAGATGATGGAGCAGCCACTGCTGCGGCTGTATCCACTGCTGCTGGTGGTGCTGTATATGCTGATGGCGCTGATGAAGATGTGGCAGCTGCTGATGATGCTGGGGGTGGAGGCGTTGAGCTCTTTCGAAGCCGTGGAGGTGTTGAGTTCTTTTGGAACCTTGGAGGTGTTGAGTTCTTCTTGAATCGTGGAGGTGTGGAGTTCTTTTGAGGCGGTGGGGGTGCAGAGAGACCTCGGGAGTCGGTGGAGATGGTCGTGATGTCTGTGCCCTTTGCTTCTTCTTTCTCCCTTTCAACGGCTGCACGCGCTGCGCAGGCTGAGGTCTTAGGGCAGATGCAAAGTTATCCATCAGCACTTTTACTCCGTAGTTGTTCAGATGTGGGCCTTTTTCTTCAAAAAGCTCGTGCCTATTCCAGAACAGATTAAAGTTTTCAATGAAGCCAAGTCCTCTGCGTGAACACTCATTGAGTAGGAATGTGTTTAGCTGATACAGACGGCTAAACTTCTCCATTTTTCCATCTATATTTGGCAGTGGGCCACTAAGAAAAATTGTTATGTCCATTTTCTTGAGGTCATCCAGTAACAGCGTTAAATCCATTCGTAACTTCTCGCTTGCCTTCTCATAGATATCTACCGCCCCCGTGTGGGATCAATAATGTACGCACACCACTGTTCTCAGATAACACTTTAGGCAGGAGAGTTCTTATCTCAGCAACTTTAGCAGAGTGAACTGAGACAGTGAGCATGGACTCCATGTTTACATTTTTCACCGAGCCATCTCCGATAAGGACACAGTTTGTCCTTGGTGGAGGCGCTGCAGTTTTTAGCAGCTTTGTTGTAGAGACTACTGCTGATTCATCTTCCAAAAGTGGTGAAAAGCGGTTTCTTGTAATTAAAGATTTTTGCTGTGGCATTATGACACTCTTGTTATCATTAGCTTTTCCTTGTTTGGGCTTGGCACCATATGTGTTCCAACAATTGTCTCTGTTGATTTTGGGAAATGAAATAGCGTCATCATAACTTACGTTCTGTCCATGTGGTCCATTTCCTTTCACTGGTATTGTTGTGTTCAGCCCCAATTCTGATTCAAGCACAAACATTCGGTCTTGAAGAAGTTTTAGCTCCTGTTTGAGTGAAAAACAGCCGTCGCAAAGTTTTGTTCTTTCCCGTCCTCCCGACATGCTGTAAGTTAGGTAAATTCCACAAGTCTTGTGTTGAAGTTTGTAAAAAGGAGTAATCCGTGTTTTGTGGAATAAAAATGTAAGCAAAAATGATTAAAGGAGATAAAAAAAGCAGCAAGCGAGGAGCAGCAAGAGAATCCTGTATTCATGGATTTCATTGTTTTTTGCAGAATGAACCACAGCCAGGCAATGATAGTTTGAGAAAACTGTTGAAGGAAAAAGCCCCAAATCTCCTCTTGGAGTTCGAATCATCAGGCAGTCTTTCCATCACGTCACGAAAACTGCTTGTTAAAGTATCTGTGAGCCATCTCGTGGAACAGAAGGGATTGTAAGTATTTCAAAATACTCGTATCTACACCTGTACACACACTGCAGTCCAAAAGTCTGACTGATGGCTTTCATTTCAACCAAGCAGGGGCACACCAGACCCCCTCCAATTCTCATGTAAGAAGAAAGTCTTGAGGAAATGGGTGGAGTCCGGTGTGGCTCTGCTTGGTTGGAATGAACCTGTAACTAGGCCTATCACGATAACAATTTTGATGGACAATAAATTGGTTCACAAACATAACGCGATACATGATGCCTTTGATTCTTATACAAAAACCAAATAAGCAATTTCTACATTTGTCAATTTCACTAAGTCATGCATTATGAAAGTTAACAAAATTAAGTCATTTGACCTTGAACTGTTGACTTTTTGCATTTGTTTCTTAAAAAGAAACTCTTTTACGCCATGATTATTATAATGCAATTTACATCATTGAATATGTCAGACCTTTTGTTAATGCAGAGTTTTAAGATAAGATTACAGTTATGGTATCTATATTAAAATGTATCATACAGTTAATCATACTTTTGTCTGTTACTTAGCTATCCCTCAAAGGATGACAAAATACTTCTGGCTAGAAGTATAGTAAGTCTTCCCCTCGCTAAAGATAAACTACCAGGAAAAAAATGAAGGATTTGTGAGTATATTTACACACACGTGTGTGTGTGTGTGTGTATAATATATACACATGTATAACTGTTCTTTTTTTTTATTGTCTAGGAGCATTTCTTTGACCCAGTTTCCCATTGTGGGTTTATTGAAATGAGGCTGAGGAACCTCCGCAGAAGTCTTCACGAAGATCAGCGGCGATACCAGAAAAGAGTTCGTTGTAGTGTACCCGATCCTGATGTCATAGTTACCCTTCACATGGCAGAGCAGGAGGCAGAGGCTACACTGGAGTGGACATCTGCTATTAAAAGGATGAAGCCCATCCCTGAGAACATTGCAACAATCAAAATGGGCATGGATAAAACATTCACAAGTCGGAGGCTTTGGATTTCAACAGTCTCCCACAATGCAGGAAATTGTCGCTCACTATCCACGCTTTATTGACCTACTGTGCTTGGTAAACATTACATCTTCTTAACCAATAATTGTGTTCTCTAAATGTATCATTGGACATAGTAACAAGAGAATTTGAAATGGAGATGGAAACTGCTCTGAAAAAGTTTAGATTTGAAAGTGTCAATCAATTCTTACAATTTGTCTCTATGAAAACTTAATATAGCAAGGTTGGCTTTATTTGTCTAAATTCTCTTTCTCTGGCTCTTTATCGCCTCAAACACTTTTGTGTTTGTACAATTACATAGTTAAACTATTGTATTATACACTTGCTCATAAGGTCATGGTAGTTTAATTGCTGTTTGTTTGCACATGACGCTTACATGTATTTTTGTTTACAGATTGACATTGAATTTGGGAAGTTGTTCCCTGGGAAGCAAGACAACTTCCTTTGCAAGTGGGAAGCACAATTTGCTCCCAAACTGCTCAAATTGTCAACTATGGAAAAAAAAGGCATGCCTGATTCTGAAGAAACCAGTGGTGAGTTGTTTTGTGGAACAAGAGTACTGCCTTTCTAGGTTTGCAGTTTCTCCTTTGGTGACACTTTGTTGTCCCTTTAACCAGTTATGTTGACAGAAAATTATTTCAGCTAATTTGCTCTCAAATGTTAAACAGGGGAACTAATATAAACAATATATAGTTCTTGTTAAAACCGCAAAAAATGTGCATTGAAACAAACTGTGTAATATTTTTGCTTTTTTGACTTGACATTAATTTTAACATATACGGTTTACTAACATCAGTAATTTACGTCTCATTTTTTTTAGTCTTGTTTAAAATGTATGGCTACTGTTGCAAGTAGGGGTGTGACAATGCATTTGAGATGCAAGAATGCTGCTGATTCTAGCGCATTTAATTTATGTGTATTCACTTTAACTCAAACAGTTGTTCTGTAGTTACAGGAGTTGCCGTTTAAAAACAAATGGATCTGATTTATAATGAGTGAGCTGTTCTTTGAGAAAAGAACATTATTCTTTAGTGCCTTCACTGGTATCTGTTCATATCAGGAATTGGCAGATATTGAAAGTCAATATATCGTTATTGGACTTTTAAAAGCTGGATTGTGAATCCCTAATTAGCTGTGATCTCTTATGAGAGCCTTATTTTACGTATGGCATTGTGTGAATTGTGGGTCCTGCATTGTTTTGCAAATTGAATTGTGACATCACACACGTTGTCGGAGCGGCGCATGGAGCGCGCACATTGGGTCATATCTCCGAAACTGAGGACAACTAGTTGCCGAAAAGTAGAACACGGGCAACTGACTGAAACTGGAGACCGACTGATCATCTCCAGTTGTAAGAGCGCGCACATCGACCGATTTCGGCAACTGATCATCTCCCATCATCTCCTCTCAGTTGCCAAAAGCCGCCTTGCAACTAGTTGTCCCCAGTTTCTCTGTCGATGTACGCTAGGCTTAAAAGTTCCCTAAGAGGAAGAAATGGTGGACGGTAGAGGCAGGAGAAATATTCTATACACTGGATGACAGTGAATCAGTAAAACACTGCAGATTGGATCCTGCAGGAATCATGTTTAAAAGTCAATCATGTAAAAGTCATCATGTACAAATATATTGTTTGTTTATTGTTTTATTAACAGCAATCCAGTTCAAAAAGGAGTGTGAAGAAGTTAATACTTTTAAACTCCCACCCTCCATTTATCATTCTAAATTAACTTAAATAGTGTGGTTGCTACAGCTTAGTTTATTCCAAGGTGTATTTACAGTCATGCAACAGTAACATTCACAATAACATGCACTTGATTTGTTTATGTATAAAATGCTTATATTAATATTTTTTCCTTAATTCCTTTTACGTCTTTCAGTATCACAGCCTTTACTAATCCTAATGTTATAATCATCTAATTTATATATATATATATATATATATATATATATATATATATATATATATATAGTGCTCATGTTATATACGTTTGTTAAATATGTGTGATAAATTGGTGCTGAGCAAGCTTATTCACTTTAATGGCCAACACTTTTCACTTTATGGATCCTATTCACTTTAATGGCCAACACTTTTCACTTTATGGATCCTCACTTATGGCCAACACTTTATGGAATCCTACACTTATGGCCTTTTCACTTTATGGATCCTATACACTTATGGCCTTTTCACTTTATGGATCCTCACTTATGGCCTTTTCACTTTATGGATCCTATACACTTATGGCCTTTTCACTTTATGGATCCTATTCACTTTAATGGCCAACACTTTTCACTTTATGGATCCTCACTTATGGCCAACAATTTTCACTTTATGGATCCTCACTTATGGCCAACACTTTTCACTTATTTGAACACAATTTAGAGAGTTCGACAGACCTCAAAAACAGACCAAAATTAAGCTAGTATCCAATTATGCAGACTTTACATATAAAAAGGTGTCTGCTTACCTTATTCTTGTCAAACAGGTGCATGCACGGACTGTCCGAGAGGTCTGCCAACCTCTTTTCCGCGTCGGAATATTCAATTTAAAAAAACAAAAGTGACAGAAGCGACAAGAAGCATCCAAGAACAGCTCTTCCAGCCTGCTGGAATCTCCGCTCCCAGACACAGCATGCCGGTCTCTCACGCAGAGGAAAAGAAACAAAGCAAACTCCCCCAAAACAATCCAGAGAATGGCACAAACCGAGCCGCGCATTCTCCACCAAATCTGTTAGGATTTAAGCAGACAGAGACGGATCGTGGTGTGCCAAACTCTGGAAGTTTATTTAAGTTTCTCTCAAGTTCCACTGGTTTACTCTGTTTCTTTCCCTCAGACAGAATAAAGGCAGTACACAGTTTATATAGTCATTGTCACGTCACACATCGAAAGACATACGTGTCACAAAGAGACAGTCACATCATAGTCATAACATGGAGTCCTTGTAGAGTCCTTGTACAGTCCTGCACGTAGGCCATATTGCTATCTAATACTAACACTTCAAAAAACTCAGAAAACTCATAAAACATTTTCAGATATTTCATTAAACTTGTCAACAATCTTCAGTAAAATACCAAACTTCATCAGTCGATGGTTCTCAGATATTGCTTTGAAAACAGTCTCTCCCACTTCTCCTGTTGGTTTCTTCAGGCATGCATTTGTGTCGAGCCATGAATTCTTCTGTGACGTGTCTTTCAATCGCACGTTTCAGCTTTAGTGTCCAGATTCAGCAATTCAATTCAGTCCAAATTATGTCCAAATTCAGAAATCCAGATTGTTCCAAATGATGTCCAAATTGTTTAATCCAATTGTTCCAAATGATGTCCATGCAAAAGAGGACGCTGGGGTTGTCCATGTCTCAGCAGCTCACAGCAGGCCTGAGTGGAATCAGGGGCTGTGCAGATTGTCCATGTGCTGATCCAGATGCATTCTCTTGAGGTTTCTCAGTTTTGGCTTGAAAAAAAAAAACAAATTTTTGTGTAAAAAAAAAAGTCTTCTGTTCTCTAGATGTTACAGACAATGCCCGCATCCTCCACCACCTGAAGAAGATGACAAAGTCTGGGATCGCGTCTTTAATTCTGACAGAAGACATGTTTTATTGTCGATGGTAGAGACAGCACGAACAACAGATACAACAGAATGCAAGTGTATTATACAGAGCGGAGGCATGGAGACCTCCAATCAGCAGCTTCCACGGTGCCATGTAGCTTGGCCTTCAGATAGACAAAACAAGGGAAAAGTACAGGCTTCTGCACATTGATAGAATGATGAGTTTAACTTTAACAAAAGTTGCTTAAAAGTGTTATGAAATCTCACAATCATTATGGTAAAACTGTGACAAATGTAAACAATAAAAAAACACACCTTGTCGTGTTAGGAAAAATGTTCAGGATGTAAAAAGATAAAGTATTGTATGAAATCAGATTGACAGATTTTGGTTTTGAACGAGTTCAACAGTTTTGTATGTGATGACCAAAGCCATGAAATGAGCTTTAGTTTTACAGGGAGAAACTATTCAGTCGTGATAAGTTTTATTTTGACTAACAGGACAGAAGCAAATGACAATATTTATTTTTACCAACCGTAATCGACAGGGCCAAGCCAAAGTAGCCCTGTATATTCTCTGGGTCAGTCTTAGAAACATTAAGTTTCCCCTCTGGGTCACAGTGTGTGCGGCACGGTGGCTGAGTGGATAGCACTCTCGCTTCTTGACACGAAGGTCCTGGGTTCGAATCCCGGTCGGGACAGGGCTTTTCTGTGTGGAATTGGCATGTTCTCTGTAGCTGCGTTTCCATTGAATAATGCGCAAAAACTTTTTCGATACATTTCAAAATTCGAAAAACTTGTAATTCGCAAAAGCGGCCGTTTCCATTAAGACATATTCGAATAAGTATACACTATTTTCGCGCGTTTATTCACTAGTTTCTAGTACGTCAACATGGCAACAGAAGTAAACAACACTTTGATTTACGTGAGATATATTAATGTCTTGACTTCTGCTGCGGCTCTCATCCTCTCTGACCCCGGGAGAAACTGTGGCTGCTTTGACAGCTCGGCGAACGCGCGTGTTCATGTACCGAGCGCGGACCATAGACGCGCACAGAACCATAGACACGGGTCTTGCCTGTCTCCCCCGTCTCTCCCCCATGCCTCTCCCCCGTCTCTCCCCCGTCTCTTCCCCGTCTCTCCCCCGTCTCTCCCCCATGCCTCTCCCCCGTCTCTCCCCCGTCTCTCCCCCGTCTCTCCTCCGTCTCTCCCCCATGCCTCTCCCACGTATCTCCCAAGTCTCCACACGAAGCGCAGCCAAAACTCACTGAATAAAGCTCAGCTCGGCTTCCTCCGCTATATCGAAATAAGTGTTTCCATTATATATTGTATATTTAACAATAAAATGTGACAATAAAAAGAAAAATGGCAGCTGCCTAATATTGATAATAACAATAGTAAATGGGTAGATACAATAAATAATTAAAAATAGTAAATGATAAAAATAAATACAAATAGAATGTGTCTAAAAACATAAATAGATGTACTAAAAAGCAATAATAAATAATAAATACTAATCAAAAGCTACTCTACTCTTGTTATATTTATGTATTTATTATAAATGTTAGAGATGCCAGAGAAAAGGCGTCTGCTTTTTTTCTGAGTGGGAGGAGACACCAGCGGAGCTGTTTGAGTCAAATAACGTTCAGCGTTATATTACCAATAGTTTCTCTTTCCATAACGATATTCTGTCTTTTTGGAAAGATCACCAACGTGATGCAAAAGTTTACGTTATATGCAGTAGTTTTAATGTCTGCGGGTTATTCCAGAGACTGGCCTGCTACAAGGAGTTGCCCGTTTTAACCAGATTGTCGATGTGCGCGGGGCAGAAACTCGCCAATGTAACCCTGCTCACAAGTGCCACCTGGTGGTTGTTTTGGTCATTGCAACGTCACTGGGAGGGGGGAAAATAAAAGACGCGTGAATCACACGTGAGTCTCGTGTGATTCACGCGTGAAAGGCGACAAAACGGAATGGGACCTACTGTATATATAAAGGCACCGCTATATATAAAGGCAACACTATTATAAAGGCAACGCTATATATAAAGGCACCGCTATATATAAAGGCAACGCTATTTATAAAGGCACCACTATTTATAAAGGCAACACTATTTATAAAGGCACCACTATTTATAAAGGCAACACTATTTATAAATGCTCAGCTGCTGCCGCCACCAGGGAGTTTGCAAGTGTTTTACGGAGATGCCAAGAGACGCTGGGCTGCCAGGATAGTCGAAGTGTCAGGCCTGATGTATGAGGAGAGGGCCGATGATGACCAGCGGCCCAACTGCTGAAGGGCAGAATGGGGAAGACCCAGGGAAGCAGCGCGCGTGGCAGCGCCTATCCGGAAAGAGTGAGCTGTGTAGAGATGAGGGGACAGGTTACAAAGCAGCAAGCTGGAGTAGACTTTCCAAGCAAAACTGTACAATTTCAGTGTGGAAGGTGAGAGGCCCATTTTCATGTAGGATGCAGCGGAGGAGAGGAGGAGGTGAAGAGACGGAGGGACTAGTCCAGGGCGAGGGATTCCATGCAGGGGATCTGGCATGGCGTTGAATTGGCAGAGGGGCAGAGGCGTCGGAACTCCTGGAATTTAAAGCGAGAGAGAGAGTCAGCAATACAGTTAAGGTGACCAGGGACGTGACGAGCAGTGATGATAAAATTGTTTAGGACTGAGAGCCATGTGATGCGTCTAAGGAAAGACATGATTTGGGGAGAGGATGAACGACCTCTGTTAATTATTTCAACCACGTCGAGGTTGTCGCACATCACGGAAATCCTTTTCCTGTGCCACGTATGGCTCCACACCACGCAGGCTACAGTCACGGGATATATCTCGTGGAGCGCGGAGGAGATGCTTCGAGGGAAAGCGTCGGGCCAGGGCCCGGCGAACCACTGGTCCTGGAAAAAAACCCCAAAACCCACGGACGGGGCTGCGTCCGTGAAGAACCGCAGGGCATCTGAGGACAGGATGACGTCACTGTAAAAAAAAGATACACCATTCCAACGGCTCAGCAGACGGGACCAGAACGCCAGGTCGGAGCGGCACCCAGCGTCCAGGCAGACAGCATCATTGAGGGAGGAGACGGAGCCAGTGAGGGAGAGGAGTCTGGAAATAAAAGAACAACCTTGAGGAATGATACGGATGGCATAATTAAGATGCCCGAGGAGGGAGAGCAGCTGACGCTTCGAAAGTGACGGGGAGGACAAGGCAGACCGGGAGAAAGCGCGGATGCGCTCGAGCTTGTCCAGCGGGAGGGAGGCCTCCATGGCGCGTGTGTCGAGGCGGATGCCGAGAAACTCCAGAGCGGTGGCGGGGCCTGTGGTCTTCTCCTCGGAGAGAGGGACTCCGAGGGCAGAGAAAGCGAGCTTGAGCTTGCGGAGAGAGACCCCGGAGCCGTCCGAGGGTGGGTCAACCACGAGAAAGTCATCAAGGAGATGCAGGACGGAGGGGAGCCGCACGTAATTAAGCAGGATCCAGCACAGCGCCTCCGAGAGATTATTAAACAGAGAGGGACTACTCCGGCAGCCAAAAGTGAGGCGCACAGCGAAGAAGAACTCTGAATGCCACTTTACCCCGAACAGGTGCCAGTGGTCGGGGTAAATGGGCAGCAGCTTGAACGCGTCCGTGATGTCGGCCTTGGAGAGCCAGTAGCCGGGGCCGAAAGTCTTTATCAGCCTAATCGCGTGGTCCACGGTAGCGTACTGCAGGGAGAAGGGCGCTGGAGGGATGAGACTGTTGATGCTCGGGGTGGGACCGGAGCGGGGACAGGAGAGGTCGAATATAAGACGCTTCTTCCTAGAGTACTTACGGGTGGCGATGCCTAACGGGTTGGAGCGAAACAGAGAGAAGGGGGGCCTGGAGAAGGGGCCGATGACGTAGCCCAGGGAGACCTCCCGCGCCAGAAGCCGCGTGACGACTTGGGGCTCACGGAGAGCTGAGAGGAGGTTGCGGGACACGAGAGACGCCGAGGGGAGGGCCTCGATGCCCACGAGAAAGCCGTGGGCCAGACCAGACAGGAGGAAATCGACAAAGACCCGGTCAGGATGGAGCTCGAGCGCACAGGCGAGCCCGTGCACGGAGACCGGGGTCGAGAGGTGGGCCCTGATCAGCGCCTGGAAGAAGGTTGTGTTAGTGCAGAGATACATACAGACAGGTGTCTAGCAACTGTGAGCCAGCAAGTAAAATACACAGAGGCCCGTATACTTAACGAAATACATCAGTTAAAGAGACAAGTTCACCATCTTCAAACTGAGCACGTAAAAGTTACTAAACAAGTGTTGGTGTTGCAAAATCAGCGTACAAACGCTACTATACACAGAGCTAAACTACGGGCTAGAGGCCAACGAGCCCAACTACAGACACGCGCGCTTCAACGAGAGGTCCTACAATTGCAAACTCAATACACGAAAACCTCTATACACAACAGGGAATTAGAAACAAAAACCTTACGCGGGGAAATACAAATTCAAAATTTGACTACCGAAATCAAGCAGCTTAAAAACACGGGAAACGTAATAGCTGATAGAATTGCACAAGTGGATAACCAAGCGAGCACGTCTATAGCGGCTGTTATAGAGCAAATCAATGAAAACACTTCTCATTTGAAAGCCATCGAAAATGCTTACGATCGTGAAGCACACTAAAAGGCCTAACGCTACAGCACCCTCTCAACTTCCTAAAAAAATAAGAATTAATTATGGCCAGCGCTCTAACACTTATGCATCTGTGGAACGTTTAATTCGTACTAATTATCAAACAACGCGTAACACGTATCCGTGTATTGATCGACTAATTCGCACAAATCATCAAAGTGTATCACATGCTGCAGAACGGTTAATAGCACCGACCTATGTCATAGCTGAAAGGCCTCCGCTAGCAGACATTACCTCAAATGCTGATAATGTTAACCAGTCAATAAGTAAAGATACTATCCAACCCACAATACAACACCCTACAAACAACTGTGTAGGTATTAATAGTCAAACTATAGAAATGGATACACAAAATGACGAGTCACCTAGACACAGCTCTGTTTTAAGTCGACACAACAATGTTACAACTGTTTCAAGAAATTGTATAGTTCACACAGAGCCAGACCCCATCGAGGGTAATGCTAATGAGGGTAACGAGACCATACAAGTGGGTGGTGTTGTACAGATTACTGAACAAAGTGATGTCCCCGCTAACGTACAAACAGGTGGGGAGGTACATGTTAACGTAATAACAGAGTTTAATACCACAGTAATGTCTGAGCACATTGATTTTCGAGGTATAGACCCTACAGATACCGTAAAGGCTTGTGAAAGAGTAAATGAAAAATTAACGAGGTTAATAACACAGGCTGTAAACAATGCAGAACAAGGATGTGTGATGAATGTTGCATTACGAGGGCCCTCGCTTAGTGACGATATTCAAGTTATTTTGAACTCTGACAATGACTACAACATTGATCATTTTTTAGAGGAAGTGGAAAAAGTGTTACAAAGTAACGACAAGTCCATTATAGAAGATGAAATGACATTAATAGTGAGTATAGCACATTCACAAAGTGGTGGTGGTCAGCGTCTCAAACTTGGTGCTGTAGCATACGATGCAATATTGCTAAAGAAAGGTAAATTTCTTTATAACCCTCACAATACCGAAAATGCCTTGTGTTTTGCCATGTGTATAGCTCATGCATTTCATGCGAACTATACCCATAGTAAATTACTCGATAAAGCCAAAGAGTGGCAAACCGCAGTTGGTCTGGATCAACAAACAAACGTGACACTGAATGATGTGTCAAAGTTTGAGAATCTGTTGAACATAAAAATTGTTGTTTTTCACAACAATCCACCGACTAAACGTCTTCAATCATTTGAAACACAGGATAGAATGCACGAATGCACAATAGCCTTATACCTTTATGAGAATCATTACTATCATATCAAAAATAAAACGGGGTTCTTTGGGAGTCCATATGTGTGCAAATACTGTCTCAAGCCATACGGTACTAGTTTGCAGCATCTCTGTAAATACCTTTGTAACATCTGTTACACGCAATGTGAAACCGTAGGGAAAAACAAAACAATTAAATGTCCTGAATGTAAACGCATCTGTAAATCTTCCCACTGCTTTAATCAGCATAAACTCCCTGACCCCGTCCACGATAGAATACCTTGCTTTTCTGTGACATATTGTGAAGAATGTAAACATCTGTATCACAACACAGCTAAAAAACACGTGTGTAAAATTCCAATATGCATCCACTGTGATGCTGAGCTCCCTGAAGGTGGTGAAAAGCAACATAGCTGTTACATCAAACCTTTAAAAGTGGTTCAAGAGACAACCAACTACATTTTTTATGATTTTGAGACAAGGTATGATGGTAACAAGCATGTCCCCGTGTTAGTCTGTACGCTTGACCAGGACGGTGATAAATATAACTTCTCACACGATGGTTGTGTTAAACGAATGTTGAAATATTTTAGAACACCAAAGTTTCGTGATTACACATTCATAGCACACAATGCCGCGGCTTTTGACAACTATTTAATTCTAGAAGAGTTTGTGAGACAGGGGTTAACCCCACGTCTCACCGTGAGAGGCACGCGTGTGCTCAGCATGTATGACAAGCGACTTAGACAAAGATGGCTGGACTCGTTCAGTTTTCTCCCTATGCGTTTAGCACGTATGCCTGAAGCATTAGGGTTTGATGACCTAGAAAAGGGTCATTTCCCCCATCTATTTAACACCAAAGAAAATGAGTGTTATATAGGCCCCTACCCTGAACCGGCCTTTTACGGCGTTGACAAAATGGATCAAGCACAGAAAGCTAAATTCAACGAGTGGTATGACGGTGTAAAACATACAGAATTCAATCTACAATTTGAAATGCAACGCTATTGTCTCAATGACGTAGCTGTTCTCAGACGTGGCTGTCTGCTCTATCGTGAAATGTTACTCTCTGGAACAGAGGTGGATCCGTACACGTTTGTAACTCTCCCAAGTTATTGTATGGGTGTTTACAAAACGCTATTCCTGGAGAAAAACACAATAGCTCTAACATATGACGGATGTTATAACGGGGCCAACAAGTGTTTCTCTGACGGATCAATCAAGTGGCTCAAATACCTCTGTAAAACCAAAGGGTTAACAATACAACACGCTCTCAAAGGGGGTGAAAAGCAAATTGGCCGCTATCACGTAGACGGCTATAACCCCTCTACAAACACATGTTACGAGTTCTTTGGGTGCTTTATTCACGGACATGAAAAGTGTTACCCGCCGGGAGGGATGAATCACCTATCTAAAAAGACTTTTAGTGATCTCTACATTGCAACCATTGATAAAATAAAAAACCTGAAAGATCAATCCAAAGTGGTAGTCATGTGGGAATGCGAATGGAACAAGTTAACTAAAACAGATGCTTCTGTGAAAGAATTTCTCAAAGATTACAAAAGTCCCGAGCGTTTAAATCCACGTGATGCTCTTTATGGTGGTCGTACAAATGCCATAAAGTTATATTACAAGGTGTCTGACGGTGTAAAAGTACTCTACTATGATTACACTAGTCTATATCCGTCTGTACAAGCGTGCAAAGAATACCCCCTAGGTCACCCACAAATCATCATTGGTGATTTTGAACCCCTAGAAGCATATTTCGGATTTGTAAAATGCGTAGTATTGCCTCCTAGAGGACTGTTACATCCTGTGTTACCCCATAAAATGCATGACAAACTGTTTTTCATCCTATGTAAAACATGCGCCACAGAATTGAATCAAATGACCGAGTGTGATCACACTAGCACAGAACGAGAATTCACAGGGACATGGCCTATTACGGAAGTGCTGAAAGCTGTGGAAAAAGGTTACATTGTACAGAAAATTCACGAAGTGTGGCATTTTGCTGAAAAATCAGATCAACTGTTTAAAGGCTATGTCAAAAAGTTTTTGAAAAGCAAACAGGAAGCCAGTGGGTATCCTAATCATGTGAAAACACCCGAGGATGAGGAGAAATACATTGATGAATATCACGAACGTGAAGGTATTTTACTGGATCGTCACAACATCAAACCTAATAAGACGCGACGGAGCTGTAGCAAATTGTTACTAACTAATTTATGGGGTAAATTCTGTCAACGTTCAAATCTAGGCCAGACAGAGATGGTGACAGATCCTGCGCGTTTTATGCAACTCATGTTTTCTGATCATTTTGAAGTCACCCAATTCCACTTCATTTCCAATGCATTGGCTATAGTACAGTGGCGCTATGCTAATGGGGTTCAGTCGCATTCCAAAGATTGTAACATTTTCATCGGGGCCATGACAACATCCTACGGAAGACTCATGTTATATGAACTTCTGGACAAGCTTCAAGACAGAGTGCTATATTGTGATACAGACTCTGTCATATTCACAGCAAAAAGTGGTGAGTGGATCCCACCCACAGGGGGCTTCCTAGGTGATTTGACCGATGAGCTCGGCAATGGAGACAGCATTACTGAATTTGTCTCAACAGGGCCTAAATCGTATGCCTACAAGACGGTCCTAGGGGACAAACAAGTCAAATGCAAAGGTGTGACTTTGAGGGGTGTAAATGTGGAGGCCGTGACACATGACTCTCTAAAGGACTTGTTAGATAAATTCATGGCTAATCGAGAGACGGATGAACATCTGATAACAGTATCTGACACGATTACCAGAGATAAGACACGCTTTCACCTCAAAAACAGGTCACTTGTTAAAAAACTGCGTGTGACATACGACAAACGTCGCTTGCTCGATGACTACTCTACAAAACCCTATGGATTTTAAATCAGAGCTTTTTGACACGAGGCTCCAGCATCCTTTTAGCTCTGTTATTAGTGGGCCTTCAAATTGTGGCAAGACATATTTTGTTAAAGACATTATTGAAAATGCTGACGCTTTAATATCCCACAAAATTGAAAACATTGTCTACATATATTCATGCTGGCAACCGCTCTATGACGATATTCTAAAAATACGTAATGTCAACTTCATCAAAGACCTCCCAGAATCTTTAGCAGATGACACATTGTTACCACCGAGCAAAAACAATCTACTTATAATCGACGACTTGATGAACGATGCTTCAAACAATTTGGAAGTGCAAAATGTATTCACCAAATATGTCCATCATAGAAATCTTAGTTGTATTTATATGGTCCAAAATTTGTTTGTGCAGGGTAAAAGCAGTCGCACAATTAGTTTAAACACAAACTATCTAATACTTTTTAATAACCCCCGGGACAGATTCCAAATATCTCTATTAGGTAAGCAGATGTTTCCTAACAAATCCAAATTTTTTCTAGAGGCTTTTAACGACGCTACAAACAGACCCTATGGGTATCTTTTAATCGATTATAAAACTAAAACACCTGATCACTTTAGACTCAGAACGAGTCTGCTTTCGGACAAAGTACTTGTGTATATACCTAAAAAGGTTAAAAAGTAATTATGTCGGCACGCGTGGTACGAAATTTATCTTTGCTTCAGTTGTTATATAAGGCTTCGCCCAAAATGAGGAAGGTTATTCTGACTAAAGCGAGTCCGGACCTTATTAACACCCTGTCAGAGCTAGCCATTAACGTGCTCAGTGGTAACATACCTCTGACTACGAAACAGTATAAGCAACTTGAGAAAAAGAAAAAAGTTATTAGAGTTATCAGTAACAAAAAGTTAAACGTTTTAAAGAAGAGAAAAGCCTTGAATCAGCAAGGTGGATTTCTACTACCGCTTTTGGGAGCTGCTATACCGTTTATAACGAGCCTCATCACCAGTCGTTAACATGGAATATACGGAAAAAGTGTATTTGGTGCCGCAACAACAGCTGGATAAACTAACGCAGCAGGGTCATGAAAAATCCATCGCACACAGGGTACAGACAGAGTTGGACAAAGAAATGCTTGATATTTTGAATAATGTAGCTATGGACCCTAATGAAAAAGCTAAACACTATGCTCACATTCTACAACGTTTTCTTACGCTGGTGAGAAAAGAGGAGAGTGAAAAATCTGTTTTAACATTAAACATGCCTATCTCAACTATAGAAGATCCTGTTGTCAACACAGACGTGATAGCTGCCGAGGTTATGAGACATATTCCACGAAATAGTCATAAAAACGCTAAGTTAATATTGGAGATGTTGTCAAAGACACCACGGGTGGTTACGTGGAATGGAGATGGTGAAGTTGTGATTAACGGTAGTGTTGTAAAGGGCTCTCATGTTTATGACCTCATTAAGAATGTTACAGCTAGTCATAATATACTAGAAATTTCAAGACCTATTGGATGGTCTTTGTTTTTAAAAACACTAGCCGAAATGAATATTCCCCAATCTGTCATTCCTAACACTATGGTTCGTAGAACTATTAATGAGTTTAAAAATATCCCTCCTTCTGATGTTTATGGGACGCCCTTAGTTAGTGCTAAACGTAAAAGATTACTGTCACCTAAATTCACCACTCCTTTAGTCACCAAGAGGGGAGCAAGTTGGTTAAGTTTTTAAATCTTCATGTGTGTTATGAAATGTTTATCATTCAGTATGATAAAATGTATCACTTATTATGAAATGTTTTTCACGTGTGTTTATCATTCTGTATAACGTAATGTATCACTTATTATCATTCTGCATGAAAAATAAAAGATTATACTTAAATTCTCAATGATTTTTATTATGCACTACACATTGTACACAGTCGAAATCAGTTTCACTACATATGGCCACAGGTTGTATAGCATTAACAAAATGACATACCAAGGAATCGTTACAAGCCACGTTGGAATCATACACACGGATAAACTCTTGATAACTTGAACCTTTTAACATGTGGCATAGAAAAAAT
Source organism: Knipowitschia caucasica (assembly GCA_964034765.1). NCBI lineage: Eukaryota > Metazoa > Chordata > Actinopteri > Gobiiformes > Gobiidae > Knipowitschia > Knipowitschia caucasica. The sequence goes on along the minus strand of OZ035824.1, from coordinate 16,197,006 downwards.
ACACAATGTTGTCCACATGTTACAGAAAGATGACTCTGTACCTGTTTTATGGAATGGTAAAAACCTTCACTATTCTCCCTCATAAATATATTAATACTATTTGGAAAACTTTTATAAGCTGGTCCGTTGCCGAAGCTGTCAAAGAAGTATCCACACCTATCTTTACGAAAGTAGGCCGCTACCCAGTGTTCTCCAGGAAGGGCGGATGGGTGGGTGTTAATGATGGCACACGCTGGATAACGTTTTATGACACTAGGTAAACGATCTGAGGGCAAAACACCTAGGAAACCCGTGCCTTTTTTGACACACAGCTTCATGATGCTCGTTAACTCTATAGTATTCATTAGTACGGCATCTAATAATAGTCTAATAGAACTTGTCTTCTGTTTGAAATCTCAATAATGGAATCAAAAACTGCATAGCAGATCAAATTAACGGTACGTGCTAGCGGTGTCCTAAACCTAGCTTCTAAACGTACGTTACCGGATTTAACTAGTGAGATATTACCACCATGGCCTTCATCGGCCTCTAAATTAAAACAGAACAGAGTGTAACCATCTGCAAAATCGTCTCGATCTATCGCAAGAGACCTGTCTTTTAAATGACGACCCGTTGTTTGCACCAGCTGATAATATTCACGTACATACTGCCCTCTATTAAACAATGGTTGAAAAGGTTTAGATGGGTAGGATTGACCGTCTACGTATAAACTCATAAATTCAGTATCAAAATGCTGGAAATTATAAGGATTTAGGGTATAGCTCCCCGTGTACGCCTCGTTGTCAATAAAACACACAATTAAGAATTTAGGTATTTTGCCGAAAATAAAGATTGTCTTGGTTGCAAACTCTAGTACCACTAGGTATTGAAAACGTCTTTAAAGCAACACGATCAATAGTATATTTCGCATTGGTATGTTGTAAGGCCCTGCTGTGCCCGAGTCTAACCATAGGGGCTACAGCGACTTTTTTAACAAAAATAGATGCTGAAACTATTTTCACACGGTACTTGGGATCATCAGCCCCAGACATCAGTACAAATTCATCTTTAGACCGCATAAATTTCAATGACATGTCTACACCGTTTAAAATGAGTTTTTCTTGAAAAAATATATCCGAATGTATAGGACCGATCAATTCTACAATACGACCATTGTCTGTAAATGTACCTCTCTTATTTAAACCTAGGTTATTACCGGCTATACTAGCCGCATTCATATGCCCTGTAGTGTCTTTACAAAACAAGGCTGTGCCAAATTGAGTGTCTAATGTATCCTTACTGTAATTAACCAAACATTCTAGAATCCCTCTATAAGGATAAGTGTTAGATGACTGAGTAATTAATTTATCACCCAGCATTATATCCACTTGCGAAAACAGTGCAGTAGTCGGATAATTTACAAAACCCACGTCGGCCCCCACTGCTACGGGTGTACCATCAGCGTTTAAAAGTTTTGTCCGTAGAAATATATACGAGTCATTCAAGTCTATATAATCTTCACCGCTCCCTGTTATGTGGAATTCAATAGGTCCGGTGTCTGTTATGGCTGAAATTGGTGGGATTTCTATGAATGTACTCTTTTCAATAGAGGTTTGGGTGATTGGCAGAGTAAAAAGGTCCAATTCCGTCTTGACGCATTCCTTAGAGTCGCTGTGTAATAAGGCCATATTTTAAAATATGTCACGCGACAGCTCCGTCAGCTTTGACTGCTTCCTCGGTCCGGCGTTTCGCTTGTGTGATAATTTACGCTTGCGAGTTGTTTTACGTCGTACAGTGGGGTGTGTCGCTAGCTTCGCACCAGGGGGGAGGCTTTGAGGTTTTTTAGTAAATACAAGCATGCCTCTACCATCCTGTTCATCACCCATCACCTTTGAGACAGCTGCTTTAGAAACTCGGTTTGTTATGTCGTTGATGATATTACCCGCTGCTGTTTTCAAATGGGGTTTTAACACGTTGAGTCCTTTATGAAACAGAGGCATACCCCATCTGAATAATCCACGAAATATCCCTCCTAGCCCATTTCCATATTGGGTGTGAGCCCCCCTGAATCCTGGCAGGTCCCCTCCCGCCTGAGACAGGTAGTAAGCTATGTATTTAGACTCATCCGCTCTGTGTGGCATATAAACCATTTTTACGTCTAAAATGTAGTTTCAAAATTACTTTCCCGTATAAAAACGGAATATGCTTGTTTTGATCGTTTTTAAAAGATATTTCAATATCGTCTATGACTGATTTAGACACGGGCGTGTAATGAGGCTTATCATAGGTTACCGTTGGATATGATGCATTTTGATTTGTAATATTTATCACGCGTAGTATAGGGGCGTGGCTGTCACCCACCAGCTGATAGTCGACAATATCAGTGTATATAAAAATATTATAACATCCGGCGTATATGTCTGCTGGATGAGGTGCAGGGAACGGTTTAATTTGGTCATCGGGTATGTAGACACTCGCCTGATTTTCAAAACCCAAGATAATAGCTAATAACCCGTAAAATGTCAACGTGTGTCCTGCTGCTTCATGTATAGTAATTTTGTTGTTAATGTTGTTGTATTGTAAGTGAATATTCCCCGTTATCGCGTTAGTTGATAAAGCATAATTAATTTCCTTCACTATTCTGTCCATGGATTCATAAAACCCTACTGTAATCTCTATAGCGTCCGAGTTTCCTGTAGGTGTGATGACGATCATTTTTGCTGCTCTTTCATCGAAAGATTTCCAAATTCTAGGATATTGAACTTCAATTAAACCTACTTCATAAGGCTCTGTTAATAAGAGGGGTCGTGCAAGTTTGTTTCTAAATTTCCATATTTTGTTATTTGGGTAAACCTCCATAGACGCGTTGCTTGCGAGGGTGACATAAAATCCTTCATTATGATTCATTGGTTCTTCTTCCTATATGTCTATAACCTCCTTAGCATTTATCCACGAGTTAAACTCCTTAGGCCAACCGATCCAGCTAACAAAATGCTGTTTAGTTTTGCCCACACGCTTTGTTTTTAAAATATCTTGAATTTTAAAAACTCTGTTATGTTCGATAATGACACGTTGTAGTTCTGATTCATAAAAAGTCCCTTGCAATAACGCCTCTGACAGGTCCTTCAATCTATAGACAGGTGGTGTTCGGCCTATGCGCTCAGCTATTGTGAAATATTCATCCGTGAAACTCTGCTCATATCCTTTACGAAAAATCCCTTTCTTTTTAGATATTCGTACTGTGTCACCTAATCCATATTTAAAAAGTAGTTGCTTTGTCGGCTTCTTCTTGTATAATGCCTTAAAAACCTGTGCCTCATTATCTTTATTCACACTCACAGGTGTCATCTTGATACTTTGATGGTATGCATGATTATATCCATGGACTAGTTGATCCAACACGTCTATGTACCGTCGCGAATTTACCGATGTTAAATATCTCCACATTCGGGTCTTGAAAGTACGGTTGAATCGCTCAACCACGCTGGCCTTTGTTTCATTAGCCGTGGAAAAATGTTTAATTTGATAGGCACTCAACACATTCTGGAAATGCTTATTATAAAATTCTTTTCCATGATCTGTTTGTAGTTTTCGAGGGATCCGTCCTTCACTTAGAATTTGTTTAAACACTTCTGACACTTCTGGACCCTTTTTCGATTTGAGACACTTCACCCACGCATATTTTGAAAATACATCTATACAAGTTAGTAAATACCGAACATTATCATTTTCATTGACATATTCTGTCATATCTACTAAATCAGCCTGAAATTGATTGTCTATGCCATTTACTAGCACTCTGTTAGTTGGAAAATTTATCCTAGGTGATGTATGGAGTGTATAAACGTCTTGTTTAAGTAGATAATTTTGGACTTGAGGTATAGTAATATTAACCCCTTCCAATTCGTTAACCACCTTGTACAACTTATTAAAACCACCTAGACCCCCTGGGTGCTTAGGGTCATTGTATATTTTACTAAGAGTACCTTCTATGTTGAAGAACTTTGAGACACTGAGTTATAAAAGATGTTTTATTAGCTTTAAAAATAAAAAAAAATAAACAACACACACACATACAGTGTCTCATCATGCGTTATTCCCTTCCCACACAGACAATGCCTCATCAAGAAAACTTTTCTCGTCAGTTAGTGAATCCGTCATATCTTGTATTACAGCATTCAAATCGTCTTGCGTGAACACGTACAACAGCGCGTCGACCGCCCCCTTCAGACGTTGTCTAGGCAACACCACGCCTTGTGTTGCTAGGTAAGCTTCGACAGCTGGTATGAAACGTACATTCCACAATTCAGGAAGTCGTTTTTTACCGAGAGTATGGTAGAAATATTCGGGGTATCTCTCCAAACAGCTGTGCTGGATCTGACTCGGGTGGTCAACCTCGCAACCATAACACTCTGCCTTCCAACTCTTGATCATTTGAGCATCAATTAGGTATAAAAGGATCTTCCGCAAATTCAATATGAAATGCTCTGATTCATCTGTGAAACCCTCTGTGGGCTCTGGCTCCTTCTCCGCGGGGGATTCAGGCTCCTTCTCCGCGGGGGATTCTGGCTCCTTCTCAGCATTCTCTGGTGTGACTAAAAAAAACATTCTGTTAGTAACAATATAGTGTTAAAATAATAATAATCACTTATACACACCATAAGCGACAGCATTGTCATCATTAAGGACCGGGGATTGTGGTAGGAGTGAGATTTCCAATTCATCAGTCGCATCTGTTTCACTTCCATCTTTTAAAGAACATAGAGGGGTATTAATTAAAAATATATACTGAATATCTTTAAATAACCGTACCTGTTGACTGTGTGTTTTCATCACCCTCTGAGGCCGCATCCATTGGTCGCCTTCCTGTGGAATATAAACATTATTACGTTGTATAGAAAATACAATAAATACATTAGTAATACTTACCATAATCTCTTGTTGTTGTTGTATTCAGAGGGAACCGCATATTAGCTGTTTCAGTCTCAGCTTCCAGATATCGCAGTCTTTTTTTAACAGTTTCCAACTCCATGTAAAAGTAATCTTTTTGAATTGCTTTATCAATTTTGCTAAATATTCTAGATACTTCAGGCCAATCCTTGTACTGTACAGAAACAATATTCACCTGTTTTTTGGGTAAGGCACCCGATGTAACACATTCAGCGTAATTATGTAATTTAATTTGCACAAGACCCTTGTTTTCTACGTCTGCAGGGTCATTCGTAACCACTAGCTCATAATCTCCTTTGTTATCCTCTCTCCAAAAATGTCTATACTCTACATTTTTAACCATAGCCGTATTTATAGCGTTGGAGTGAGTCCTGAAATGGAACCAACTCGCTATAGACATGGTTTCCTCCCCAAAAATAACATACCCAGCGGCGTACGTAAATGTATAAGACGCCTCACTTCTCCCTTGGCGTGTGACGGTGTACGGTTTACGCTTAAGACCTTTCGTTGTTAGGGAGCGCCTTTTCGATGACTTCTGGGCTGACATCTGAGATCTTTGCGGAGTTGTCATTATAGCTTTGTTGGAGAGGAAAAAAAAAAAAGCTATTCTTGTGTGTAATCACAGGCCTATATAGGGACGCTCCTTAAACAGAGCAACCTATCACAAACCCCTCACTCTGCTAGGACGGTGTAAACAGACCTCCCACCCATTCTGATTTGTTGTTAGTACACCCTCCCAACCGTTCATCATGATAACACTATCACACACACACACCTAAGTGTCGTTAACAGGTCCTCCCTGCACCTTAGCTATTAACACTTCTTCCTAACTGGTTGCTTTAGAATAAACATGTGTTATGATAAACCGTGATCATAAATCACTTTAGACAACTGTGAAGCATTTACTTTATCACACACACACAGGGTCAACAGAATCTAACTCATTACATATTCAAAACTCTTTGAAAAATACCGTGCAGTAACACCTTTCACCACTTTCTCAAGAGCGCCGTCCCCTTTCTGGGGAGTTTTAGGGTGCAGTACCACCTTTTCACCACTTGCTCTATACCGCCGTCATATATATCTACTAGGGCCTACCTGGCGCTGGAGCAGAAACAGCGGTGCCGAGGGAGAAGCCAGCCTCGTGGGAGTCCACGGGAAACGCCGCGGCAGGAGAAGGCACCGGGACAACAGCAGGAGAAGCCACCGGGACAGCGGCGGGAGCCCGGTACTCAACGGCACGAAGCCAGCTGGACACCGAAGCCACAGTGCGCTGGAGGGAGGAAACAGCAGACAGAATGGCGTCCGTGCGTGCACAGAGGAGAGCGCGGTCCTGGGCCGCAGCGGAGGCAGCAGCGGAGGTGTCCACGGGACCAGCCAGGGGAGCAGCAACGGGAGGAACGACCCGCGGAAGCGCCGAGGCGGCCATGGGTGCGCATGCGGAGCGGGGCCCACGAGCGCGTGTAGGAGCCCGGGGGGGCGCAGCAGGAGAGCCCGAGGATGCAGGGGAAGGCCCGGAATCCGCGAGGGGAGGGCGTGGGAGGCAGGCGCGCTTCGCCTGCGTGTGCTTTGTCTTGGATTGACGTTTGCGGGGAGGGGGGTCCGACTCCCGGCGGGGCGAGGTAGAACCCGCCGACAGCTGGTCAAAGAGACTCTGGCGCTGGAGCGACGTAGCATCGGGGCCAGGCACGACTCCCCGCGCCGCGAGGTAAGCACGAACCGTCCCTGCGTCCCTGGAAGCCAGACGCACGCTCTTTCGTGGACTGGTGGGCATGGGCGAGGCGTCGCGGAGGAGGATGGAAGGGGAGTCAGGCGCAGAGTCATAGGGAGACGCGGACGCGCGGACATGAGGCGAAGATTGCATTGTGCACAGGTGCGGGTAGCTAGCATACACTTGCAAGGCTTCGAGAAGGCCGTAAAGTGGGAGTTTCTCCGCTTTTAAGCGGCTGGCCTGGCCGGCGTAGGTTGATTGGAAATGGGCGTTTGCTGTGCGATAGGCTGGGGATGCGAGGCCGGCCTGGAAGGGGTGGCTTTGCTGACGTCTTCCAAATTGAATTTCCGCGAGGCTGCATTCTTCCTCATCTGTATCGGCATGTGTTTGGGTGTTGTTGTTCTTATTGCACCTCCTACATGAACACGTATTGCATTCACTCCCCACCCACATAGGAGTGTGGGTGGGCCCAGAAGTTAATTTACAGAAGTTCATTTATTTCATTAATAGAACTGAAGAACTGATACCCTATCCAACAAATGTTCAACTATTGGCATCAATGTTCAACATTAGCCACGTTTCCACCGCAGGAACTTTGGGGTAATTTAATAGGAACCTCCACCACAGGGCCATTTGCAGGAACTTTTACGGGAACCAGCAGAGAGTACCTCCTCCATGCTAGGTACTCCTTTCGGGCTTGAACAGCTCCTGGTGGGGCTTGAACTATCTGTGAGATTAGCGCTGCGTGGTGAGTTTTGGCAACCTGGATCACAGACTTTCTAATTGGTTAAACGGTGGAGGGCGGGACCTCGAAATTAAAACAATAACAAAATTTATGGGCTGTAAAAGTCATTTTGAAATTAGCACATCCCGGATGAACAATTATTGTCAGTTAAATAATATTAGTACAGCCAATGTTGAATGCTGCTGCAGGTGAACCTGCTCACAGCTGCTGCAGTCCCTCGGTCATTGACCAAATGGTGGACAACACTATGGAGTCTTTAACATCTGCATTAAATGCAGCGGCTCCTATAAAACAGAAAACTATTAGGATTAGATCATCGTCGCCATGGTACAATATTCAACTCCACACTTTAAAACAGAACGTTAGAAAATTGGAGAGGCTATATCGCCACTCCCACTCGGAGCCTGTCCACAGGGAGTGGAAAGCAGGTCTCAGAAACTACAAGAATTACCTTCGCAGGGCTCAAACTCAATACTTGCTAAACTCACAAACTGCCATAGCGCGATTGAGCCTAAAATTCCAAGCTCGCTGAGCAGTGTTAACTTTTTTCACTTCTTTAATAATAAAATTACCACCATCAGTGAAAAACTGGAAACCACTTCTAGTGTTGGTGATGGACAGGCTGAAGCGTTGTACTTGATTTTCCACCTGGACTCTTCAGTGGGCCTCGACAAGTTCATGGCTGTCAGCCAAGAGGAAGTGATCTCTGTGGTCACATCTTCTAAAGCCTCAACTTGCATTTTAGATGCAATCACTGCTTGGCTCTTTAAAGACACACTTCCTTTGATAATAGAGCCTATCTGAAATACAATGGACACATCTATACAATGTGGCTATGTCCCACAAGCTTTTAAAACCGCTGTAATCAAACCCCTTCTGAAGAAAACAAACCTGGACCAGGAACTGCTTACAAACTACAGACCGATCTCAAACCTTGCTTTCATATCTAAAATCCTGGAAAAGCTTATAGTTGAAGAGCTTTTCTGCCACCTGTAGGAAAATAATTGTTTGAAATCTTTCAATCAGGATTCAGAGCTCATCATAGCACAAAAACGGAACTAGTCAAAGCTGCTGATGTCTTCAGTGTTGGTCCTACTGGACCTCAGTGCTGCATTTGACACAATAGACCACAGCATTCTACTGCAGAGGCTAGAATGTGTCATTGGTCTCAGAGGAACAGCCCTTGGCTGGTTTAATCCTATCTATCGGATCGGTATCACTTTGTTAATATGAATCATAACTCGTCGCCTTATTCTGGAGTGGAATTTAGTGTGCCGCAGGGATTGGTACTCTGACCGATTCTTTTCACACTCTACATGCTGACGCTATGTAACATCATTAAAAAGCATGGAATTAACTTCCACTGCTATGCAGATGACACAAAGCTTTACCTGACGATGAAACCAAATCAGACGGATCAGTTGAAAAGGCTTAGTGCCTGCATAAAGGACCTAAACACATGGATGACTCTTAACTTTCTACTGCTTAACCCGGAGAAGACAGGAGTGATCCTACTTGGTCCAAAGCGCCTGCGCGACCCCATTTCTGACCAGATAATCACTCTCGCCAATGTCAGCATAGTACCCAGCAACACCAGGAGGAATCTTGGAGTCATTTTCGGTGAAGAACCTTCAAGGTTATATAAGCCAAGCAACTAAAACGGCTGTGTAGGGCGTCAGTCTGCTGGGAGAAGTATGGTAACTTGAGCACTATCCTCTCCTCCTTCCTACTTTATCTGTCTGTCTATTGGGATTTTGACTGTAGTCTGTTCATTGCTATTCACCCGTTGTCCCATTGTCTGTTTCATGGTGCGACAACGGAACCTCTGAACCTGGCCTCCTCCATCTACACCTGCGGACTGCCCTGCCTGACCCGCCTGGGAGCTGTTTCAGTCCTGCACCAGACCTGTCCACGTTCTGTGGCTGCTGCGTGGCTCAGGTCCACGTTCTGTAGCTTAAGTTCTGGATCTATAACCCGTCCGTTCGTGTGGAGCGGATCCCTCTCTCAATATGTGGGTCTGTGTCCCCAAGGTTTCTCACTTTTTTCCCACTGGTTTTTTCTTATGAGTGTTTCCTTGCCGATGTAGGAGGGTCTGTTGGACAGTAAAGCCTGGTTCACACGGCAGGATATTTAGGCCGATTTAGACCCGATTTACCCCTTACGACAATCTTAAGAAACGCTCCGATTTCCGTAACAAAATCTTACAGATTATCCTGCCGTGTGTGGTGTGTTAAGACTGCACTCGTCGCTCGGAAGGACATCGGGACTGCTCCCGATCTCAAATCGGGGATATCCAACATGTTGGATTGTTTTGGCCCGATTTCTTGTCGTGTGTGGTGTCCTCCGAGGACAAGCGAGCGCGTTGCCATGACTACGGCGTGTAGCCAATAAGAAGACGAGGTGACAAGCCGGTGAGGAAACACCGGAAAAAAACCAAAACACAGCAGCATGGCTTTGACCATTGCCTTTTCTTTGGATTACGTGTCTTCTCTGTTAACAACAAACTGCACACTATCGCCACTGCATCCTCTTCGTCCGCCATGACTGTTTACTCTGAAGTCACGCTTGATCTCGAGAGATTTTGTGAGATATCCGTCTGACCTGGGAATGCTCGGGGGGGGGGGGGGGGGGGGGTGTCGGTTCGTGTGTGATGTTTGTGGCTTGCGTGATCTTGCCGTGTGGCTACGCACCACACACTGCACGACCAAAGTGGTTAGACGCAGGATTTTTAATCTCCCCGTGTGGGGTCTAACACGGAGAAAAATCGGCCGACAATTTTAAAATCGTCTCGTGTGAACCAGGCTTTAGTGTCTAACAAAATGGAATATGGTGATGATCCAGGACATTCTACAACATGTATGGACATATGGATATTCTTTTTGTGTCTTAACTGTTGATTCCTTGATCTGTGTTGGTGATTTTGATGTTTGTGTTATGTCCTCTGAGATGACTACTGTTTTGATTTAGGGCTATACAAGAATAAATTGTATTGTATCGTATTAGGCTCATTTAATGATGACTTGACATGCACATGTTACATATTGCCACTTTAATATTGTTGATCTATGTGGTGAACACAATGTACACTTACAATCCATGTATTAGCCTGCTAAACCTCATTAGATTGGTAATAACCTATTCACAGAACTGGGCAGAGAGTGATTGATGCAGAAAAACAAGAAATGTGACAAAAAGGCAGATATTAGTCATTACATCATTTACTTTCATGTAGTTGTTCTGCAATTTGAATTGCGCCTGATTTCAAAGATCCTTTATTCAGTGACAGACAGACAAGGCTGGTGGAACAGCTGCTCCCGTCTTTTCACTCACTTCAATAAAAAGGTGTAAAAAGAAAGAAAAACATTAGCAAGAAAAAAAAAATCTTTGACTTTGAATTCAGGTTCTATTGATACGCTCAGATAATGCAGCGATAGAGCTTCTGTACGGGGATTGGATGGGGAGGAGGTGCGTCCCACTTGAAAAAACTTGTTCCTAATCACTGCAATTTTTTTAGTGTCAATTTTGAACAATATTTTAGCTTCAATTAAGGCTAAGATGACTAGATGTCAGCCTAGGAGCATCTTACATAACAGCATCACTTTTCTAATTACTCTTCACTTTTTTGAGAGAGAGTAACTTTGCTTAGTTACTCTCTAAAGTAGCTTGTTACATTACTCGTTACTTTTGTGTTACTGTTATTATGCTCGACTTTGAGCAGAATTGTTCTTACATTTGTTGTATAATTTTTACTTTGAAGATCATAACAGATTTCTTTCATGCTCTTTATTATAAAAAAAGGCCACAGAGCAAGTACAAATTGGGTTGTTGTATTTCATAAACACAACTCTCACTCAAGGGAATTGATTTAGGACCTATACTCTGAGCCTGATCTCATATACTCAAGTACCTCAGCGTCTGCACTAAAGGATGTTGCGTCTTCCTCCTCAACAACTTCTCTTTGTTTATTCTCAGTTGGCTTTTCATCGTGAGGTAAAGTGTGACACTCCGTAATGAGCAGCTCCACCTCTTTCTGTCACATACAATGTGGTGTGAGAACTTTAGCGTGAGTTGTAACTGATGTGCAAGCACCAGCAGAAGAGTGGTCATTGCTGCCCACTAAATTGTTGATAGTAATTAGTAATGAGTACACACAAAACTGCTCAGGGGCCTCAAATCACAAATGTCTCCCACCACAGAACGAGCCAGGACATGCAGTATAAAAGTAAATTCATGTAGAATTTGTATGCACTATTTCACTCTTCTATTTGGCTGCATGGAGGCACAGCAGATAGAGCTTCTCTTTCAAAGCAGGAACCTCCTGCTTTTTATTCCACCCCCAGGCCTTTTTGTGTGGAGTTTGTAGGTTCTCCCCGTGTTGGCGTATGTTTCCTTCAGGTGCTCCGGTTTCCTCTACCATTAAAAACCATGTTCAATGGGTATGAATGTAATTAGTGAGTGAATGGACAGTGTTGATGCGCCAGTGTATTCCATCATCACCGTGTGGTGAAAATGGAAAAATATCTGGACTCTGAACATTGTGTAAAACGCTTTGGGTGACCTTGGTCTGTAAAATGCACTATATACTGTAAATAAACCTTACTTACTTTCTATTCAAATCCATCAGGAGCAATAGATTAAATGAATGCATTATTCGCGGGAATATCAAAAACACCTCCTCAAATACACTTTCTTCTACACCTCGTGAAATCAATTTGGTCACAAAAGTAATTAAACCTATCCTAGTCACAAATACTTCATCAAGAAATTATTCATCCCTGTAACTGTACTTTTACTGGAATACACTCTTTGCCCTTTCCTGACATGTGTAAAAGGTGGGTGTGCGTGCAGGGGAGTGCTGGCTGTGCGGTGATAAATTACCACTCTTAACTAGCATCGATTAGCCCGTGTTTCAGCGCCTTGCCGTGACACGCGCCGCGCCGCCGTGAGTGGCTCGTAATGGCAAATTAGAGGAGAGTTTCCCCCGCGCATCGATCCCAGTGCGCCCGCCTTAATAAAGACAAAGTGACGTTTTGGTGCTGCGCGCGGGGACACAACCCATTCACCAAGAGCGTGTTTTTCTTGCCCAGCACACTCTGATGTGGAGAAACTGCGCACTCGGCTCAATACTCGAGCAACGGCGGCTTGTAGAACTCAACCATGATTGTTTGTCGAAATTACCGGTGAATAAGTTTGCTTAAGCATTGTTTTGCATTTTGGTAAAAGTAGACTTTAAAACAGGCCTTAACCTCAATTATATTTGTTTTGACAAGATGGTTAAATCTATATTATTATCATCAAATTACGAAAGAGGGAGTTTGCACAAATCATGTAATTATTCAATGAAATATCCCGAAGCAATGTTGATGGAATTTTCTCTATAGTTACATACTGTATGTGATTTATTGGCTTTTATTAGTGAACATGTTCAGTGAATGTGCCATAAGGAAACTACAATATTGTCTTTGTGCTCCAAACAAGCAACAATTCATATTTCATTGTCACTAAACATCACTGAACTCTCCCCCTGTGAATGGTATTTTTAGCGATTGTTTGTGACATCACAAAACTGGACTATCTTGCTGCATTCCTCGATACAAACGCTTGGAGAATATACACATACATATGCATATACATACAGTACATTAGGGCTGTCAAACGATAAATGACAGCATAGCGTACATAATGTACTGTAGTTGTTTATTATAACAACAATAAATCCACATTAACATTATTAACATTCTGTCTTTCTGTAGTAGACGCAGACCAAAACTATTGTTTGTTACAGATGAGGGACATTTCAAAATGTCATTAAATCTGTTTGATTTGCTTACAACATTTTACTTTTGGGCACAACCAACATGAACTGGCAGTGCGAGGGAAAAATTTGTTACCCCAGCTTTAATTTAGCAAGTGCGCTTTAGGAGAAGACACAAATGAGACACGGAGGAGACTGAGGCTCCGTGGTCCAGCTTCAGAGGTGTATTTATTGCATGCAAAGGTTAGGCAAAGACACACATACAACAAGCTGAGAATAGTGCGTGTGACGTTACGGCGGCGCCGTTTGCCGTTGTTGTGTATATATATATATATACACTACACATTTTGCGTGCTCTCACTACTTTCCTGTATGTGCGCTGCAACATTGAGATTTCCCCAATGTGGGGAGAATAAAGGATCTCTTATCTTATCTTTTCTCACAGTCTGGTCAGAAAACTAAATGTTTTTTGGGAGAATTTCTTAGAATTCATTGGTTTGATTGTGATGAGTCAAAAGGCCATGAGAGCCATGAGAGCCATTGCTCTGTGAGTAGTTTCAGAATCTTGGGAGTCCAAAAAACAAGGGTGTCAATACCAGAGGTGGGACAAAGTCATTGTTTAGCAAGTCACAAGTCAGTCTCAATTCATTGCCCTCAAGTCCCGAGTCAAGTCACGAGTCAAGACAGGCAAGTCCCGAGTCGAGTCCAAGTCAAAGGCCAACAAATCTCAAGTCAGTCCCAAGTCCTACGGTTTGACTTTCGAGTCCTCTCGAGTCTTTTTGACCGCGATTTGTTTCTTGTTGGTCTCCACGTACTTTTGTAGGCAAACAAAATAATGTTAGGAATCATTTTGCTGGTGCATTCTCGTTGGTCTCTGACCCATGGACTAACAGTTTGTTCCATGTCGTTGGCTGCTGATAAAATCAAAACTATCTACGTGATCTAATTGGATGTTGTGCCAGATGCAGGCTCAGTTACACATGCACAGACCACACATAAAATCAGAGCAGTCCGTGTCAACATACTTTTTATCTTTGGGGTTTTTAATGGGAAGTAGCAAGTGCAGCATATATGAATATGAGTATTGGGCTAGGACCTGTATCTATATAATCAGTTTAATGTCCATAGTGGTTATTGTTCCAAATGTCCTACTGTAGAATAGGGGTAGTATGAGGGGTCTAGGCTTTGGACCTGGGGCAGCTCGCCATCAACTGGACCAGCATTAGCAATATCTCATAATTACCAATATATCATTACATAATAAAATGTCTCATATAAATTAATTCAATCAGTCAAAGCACTGATTCTCATATCAATGCACCATAAACAATAGTGCAAATATTAATCTAGCTTAGTGCACATAATCAAAACAACTATCTAATGTATGCAAACTTTAGCAGGAGGAGCACAGCAAAAACATACTCATAATAATAGGCCTCTGCGCCCACACAGAAAAATATAAGAAATAGCCAACAGAGCAGCGCAGGCTAGCGCTAGTTTGACTCACCAGTTCCTCTTTAAAACACGGCACACAGTGTGACAACTGCGTCGATTCAATTGTATGAGGCGCCTGTAGTGAAAGCATATCAATTACGGTTTGTAGAACAAAATATGACGTTAGGTCGCGATAAATACCTGCAGCTCGCTCATTTCCAGCTCCCCTAGACAACACACCCACCGGTGAATGCAGTCCGCTTGTTTAGGGAAGTGTTGCTGCGTGAACTGCCTGGAACTCACGTTCGAACTCTCGCGCGAGCGCTACAACTACCGCGAGGCTTTGTTTCTTCACAGACGGCATAGATAGAAAGAGAGATGCGGAGAAAGGTAAAAATGGCCCGGGTTACGCAAGTCTTTACAAGTCAATTGGCGCAAGTCCAAGTGAAAGTCAGAGTCATTGATGTTAAAGTCCAAGTCGAGTTGCAAGTCTTTTTATATTTGGTCAAGTCGAGTCTAAAGTCATCAAAATCATGACTCGAGTCTGACTCGAGTCCAAGTCACATGACTCGAGTCCACACCTCTGGTCAATACTGCTCTTTATCTGCGGTTAGGTAGGCTTAAACATGTAGGTATTATTGTACATGCAATATGCTTGACACACTGAAGACAGCTTCATGTTATTGAATATGTTATTAAACATATGTCTACACTGATTGACATTACATTTAAATATAAAAACAACAGATTGTTCCAAAGCCTGGTTTTATATTTCAATAGAATCATGCTAGTGATTACACCTCCTAACATCTGAAATCCAACAATATATTGGATTGAGTGTCACAGTATGACATAATCGGTTCTCAATCTCTGCTCTACTTCCTGTCACATCTGTCATTTATCATTGATGTTTCCAGTAGGCATTTTGTCAAAATCAGAAAATCTAAACTTTCAATATGCAGTACACTCAAAGAGGCATTGCTCTTTAAGTGTTTGAATGTACTGCCGTTATTATTGCATTAAAAGTTTAGATTTCTTGAGTATGACACGACCCTATGCCCACCGGTTCAGTTTGGACTTTTCTTGGAGCGACAGCAGACCCAAGTGAAGAAAGAAAAGTGTCATTTCTCTCACACTCAAGAAGATGATGCAAAAATACTCCACTTTTGTCACTTGCGCCTAAAACACTCCTCCATTCTAATCAGTTTAACCCTTGGTGCTCTGGCCTCTCTCACATGACAGCCCGTCCAAACCCTGGGCCAAGAAGCCTCGACCTCCGCTCTCCCCTTGGCTCCTGCGGGCGACCATCTTGTGCACTTCTTAACCTGCAGCTATTATGACATTCTGCTTATTCAAATGAGGCGCGGGCTGTGTTTTTGTGGATGTGTGCGTGCTGACGGGCCACTGACGGGGCGCTGACGGGCCTGTGACGGGGTGGGTCAGCCTGACACCAGCCATATGAAAAGGCTGCGGGGCTATTTGCTTTGGCGCACGGATAACAAGGCAGCAATGGGACGCTTGAGTGACGCGGAACATTGTTTGAGCGCTGATTGCGTGGAGAGAGATGTAATAAGGCGACTTCAAGTGGGGCACATACATATGGCCGTATACCCAGCAAACAACTACTCAGAAATGTCTTTACTTCCTAGTTTCAAAAGTTTGTACGTTTTTTTTTTGTAAAATGAATTGAGTTGAAAAAAATAAGATACCTACAAAAAGCATAATAGACAAAAAGTGAACAACAGCAACAATTTCTTTCTTGTTTTAAGACGGGATGGGCACATGCCACAAATGCAGTTTTTAAACTCTAATAAACACGTGATTTGGTGAAGATCAGCGCATAACTCAATACGTTGTTCCAGATGAGAGGGAAATGGACACTCCCACAGAACAGTAGATCTGTTTACTTGATTCCCTTGCAATATCTGATATTTGTTGATGTATCGATTTAAATTTGTATTTTTTTTTATTTTTTTTTCCAATTTGGTGAGAGACACTCAGTTACTTTATCGCTATCTTGTTTTGTGCAGCACTTTGAGTTGCCTTGTGTATGAATTATGCTACGCAAAAAAACTTGTCTTGCCTTGCCTAGAGCTGATTGAGGGGAGTGCTCTCTTTTTCACTCTGCTGTCTAGAATCTGTGAAGACTAGTGATAGAAACAAACTGTTTTAGCACAAAGAACGCGTCACATGGAACACATTAATTTTGTTGTTATCTGAAAGTAAAGTACACCGACTTTCTTTCATTGGCTCGACACTTGGGGGGGTTAGACTCCTCTGTCATGGTTCAGGGCAGAGCGTCCTCTACTGGGTGTTCACCTGCAACCCACTAATATGAAGCTGCAATTTATGATGATGAGGTGAGAATTTACAGTGCATCGCGAAAGTATTAATACAGCTTGCACTTTTGCGCATTTTGTCAGGTTTCCAACCATAAACATTTACTGAAGGTCCACACATAAGTAATCACCTGTGAAGTGAAAACAAAATGATTCTGTTTTTCAAAAATTAGAGAATCAAAAAGTTGGGTATGCATAAGTATTCATACAGCTTTTTTCAGAGTGCGCATAAGAGATTAAAAAATAAATAAATAAAAAGGAAATGAACGGATAAGCAGGAGCAGTGCTGCAACATGAGATCTCTGTAACCACTAATTATTAATTTGTTGATGTTTTGACCATTTTCAGTACACAACATCCATCCATCCATCCATTTTCTTCCGCTTTATCCGTTGCCGGGTCGCGGGGGCAGCAGTCTAAGCAGAGACGCCCAGACTTCCCTATCCACACACACTTCCTCCAGCTCGTCCGTGGGGACCCCAAGGCGTTCCCAGGCCAGCTGAGAGACATAGTCCCTCCAGCGTGTCCTGGGTCTTCCCCGGGGCCTCCTCCCGGTGGGACATGCCCGGAACACCTCCCCAGGGAGGCGTCCAGGAGGCATCCGGAACAGATGCCCGAGCCACCTCAACTGGTTCCTCTCGACGTGGAGAAGCAGCGGCTCTACTCCGAGCTCCTCCCGTGTGACTGAGCTCCTCACCCTATCTCTAAGGGAGCGCCCAGCCACTCTGCGGAGGAAGCTCATTTCGACCGCTTGTATCCGCGATCTCGTTCTTTCGGTCATTACCCAAAGCTCATGACCATAGGTGAGGGGGGGAACGAAGATTGACCGGTAAATCGAGAGCTTTGCCTTTCGGCTCAGCTCCCTCTTCACCACAACGGTCCGATACAGCGACCGCATCACTGCGCACGCTGCACCGATCCGCCTGTCAATCTCACGCTCCATTCTTCCCTCACTCGTGAACAAGACCCCGAGATACTTGAACTCCTCCACTTGAGAAAGGACCTCTCCACCCACCTGCAGAGGGCAAGGCACCTTTTTCCGGTCGAGCACCATGGCCTCGGATTTGGAGGTGCTGATTCTCATCCCAGCCGCTTCACACTCGGCTGCAAACCGCCCCAGTGCATGTTGCAGGTCCTGGTTCGTTGGAGCCAACAGGACAACATCGTCCGCAAACAGCAGAAATGAAATCCTGTGGTCTCCGAACCGGACCCCCTCCGACCCCTGGCTGCGCCTAGATATTCTGTCCATAAATACAGTGAACAGAACCGGTGACAAAGGGCAGCCCTGTCGGAGGCCAACATTCACCGGGAACAGGTCTGACTTACTGCCGGCAATGCGAACACAGCTCTGGCTCCGGTCATACAGGGATCGGATGGCCCTCAGCAGAGTACACAACAGTAGCTCTTTATTTTAATGTAATCAGAAAAACTCGACCTGGTTATTACTTTCGCAGAGGAAAAGTGATCACCAGTGTTTGCGTCATCTTTGTCAACATGACTCAAAAAAATATGGGAGGATTTGGACATGCGTTCTTTTCTAGTTTCCTATGGTAATGAATGATTTGACACGGAGCATATATGAAGTAATTAAGTGACGTGAAAACTAATTTTAGTAATTTGATTTGGGGGATGTGTCCTTTAATATGAATACATTTGTCCGTCCAGAATGTTGCTCATCTTCTTAAACATACCTAAGATATACCTTCTCTCTCAGTGAGTGTGTGTGTGAACGTGAGATGGCCTTATTCTTTTGGCTTTGCGGACATGACTACTCCAGCTCCTCTCATCTCGTCAAAGTCCTCGGCTTTCCCTTTGGCTGCTCTGTCCTTGGGAATCCTACATCTTTCCCCCACATCTCTGGAAACCTCTGGAGAGTCTGCGCTGCCAAAACTCTGCGTGGGAATGAGCCGGGCGGGAAGAGGGCCGACATTTTAATTGTTTTTTCTACCTTTTTTTCCAAGATGAGAGGGGGGGATAGGAAGACATCAAATTGGTCCTTATTGACTTAACTGTATGCAGGAAAAAGAGCCAGAAGGGCTTTGTAAATGCTTTTCGAATTACACGTATGAATTCTTGTTTTGTCTGAGATTAATCAAAGGCTTTGAAGATGAAAATGGGACCAGTGTGTGCGTATGTGTGTGTGCGCGCATTTTTGTGTGTTCCTTAAAGGGATCAGCACTACCACACCTTCCCAATTATGTCCTCAATAATTGATCCAAACCGTTTGCCATCCGTGTACTTTTGTCTAAAACAGTCATCTCAAAATATTTCACAAAGTTTGATTTTCCAATATACAAATTCAAACAAGTAAAACAGTCATAATTTTGTCTTTTGGTCACTGAGTGTCCAGAGCATACGCTGTCTTGTCGTAAGAGATCCTTTATTTGTCCCACAGTGGGGACAGGAGGCCGATGGTTACTCTGGAGGAGCTGTAGACATGACCTGGGGGCTGTGGTTATCCACTGGCATTCATGGACGAGTGTTAAATACAAAAACAGTGTTGAAATCATGCTGCAAGAAGCTAAGTAGTGAGGCTTTTGGAAGACGACCAACAGTGAAAGCAAAATTCTAAATTGAAGGAGGATCATTTAGGACAATTCTGAATTCTGAATATGTCTTTCTACAAAGTCGTAAGTTTAATTTAACAGTGAGAAGCAATAACTCATGTCTTTTCAGAGTCTAAGTGAACTTCCTGGTTCCATTGTCCATCCATCCATCCATCCATTTTCTTCCCCTTAATCCATTTCTGGGTCGGGGGGCGGGCAGAGATGCCACCCAGTCCACAGAGCACCAGCCCCTCACTGATCCTCCTGCAGATGGTGAGTCCACAGGAGCTGAGATCTTTCAGTGGGAGCTTCAGGCAAAGTGGGGTTAAGTGTCTTGACTAAGGACACAACGACAGCAGTCATCAGTGGGAGTCGTGAAGTAGGTCTTACGGTGGGCTTGAACCTACGACCTTCAGGCTCAAAGGCCAATGCTCTACCAACTGAGCCACTGTCGCCCCTGGTTCCATTGTAGGTTCCATTGTATGTCCCTTAAAAACATAGAAACTGTCTGTGCGTTTGTGTTCGAGTGAGTGTGTGCGTGTGTAAGTGTATGTGAGAGTGTGTGTGGACCGGCTAACCTGCCCTGAGCCCAGCTGAGCAAACAGGCCGCTCTGGAAGTTAATTTAGACCATGGTTTCCCAATGAACTCATCTGAGGAAGTTGAAATTTGAGGTCAGAGCAATGCAACAAGGGGAGCAGCGATATTTACACAGCTCATGTTTGTTTGTGCAGAAAGAACGAAAGTGCTCGAGCTAAATGAGGGGGAAGTGATGAGAACCACTGAAGGAATAATTAAGGAACTCTGCCGTGACTACGGTGTGAATTTGTGTTATATGTTTATCGATTTATATGACTTAAAGGACGTCTATGTATCCACAGTAAAACAGTGTTTCTCACTAAAAGCACACATTAAGTAGTTTAGTTCTGTTGTTTGGCACAAGTGCTGAGCATTCTATCATTGATGGAGCTAACAACTCCTGGTCTGCGAACAATATTGTAAACATGCTTCATGGATGAACATTGCTAACCCGTTAGCATTAGGGAAAGTGCTCACGGTGAAGTTGACCTCCATTCACTTGCATTGAAAGGTAACCTCCTCTAGCACAGTAGTCATTTGTATCACACTCAAAATGTTGGGCTTAAAATACATGGTTTGGCCGTGATTCTGGTGTTTATATTCAAATGTTGTCCTTGAAAATTAAAACACAAACCCTAACAAATGAAGAAATTTCTATGGCTATGGCTAGCAAGTAGTTGAGCAGGGACAGACGTATGCCGATCCTGATTGGCTCCTTCTGGCTTCTTCAACAAAACTATGCTATGGATTGGAGGTCCACTCCTTATGCGACCTATGATTTAAACATGGTAGAAAGCTTTAGTTAGTTAAGACAACAGTGACAACTGTGGTTATACAGTTGGTAAAACCAATGCTCGTTTAAGATTCCTATGAAATGTGAACCTATTCATGTTGGTGAGGAAATGGGTCAAAGGCACTCGGGCAGTTGCAAAAATTTCAACTTTCAAGAAGTTTAATCTTGCAGTTTTCATCAAGGCTTGTGGTAGCCTGTTCTTACCATACCATCGTACTAATTTGGGAGGGGTTCAAATCCGTGTATCATTCGTTCTTTTGATTTTCTAAATAAAACCAACATTGAAAAAACGAATAAAGAGGGATGTTTTTGATTCTCAATATTTGAATTTAATGCAAAATAGAAATATTGGTTTGTTTTTTTGTTTTCTGTGGATCCAATTAAAACGAAAATGCAGTAAACCAATAATGACCGTCTAAATTACATTTTGCGATTTTCCTTTGAAACACAAACGTCCCCCGGAAGTGATTCGAAAGTGGGAGTTTGTCACTAGAACAGGAAGTGTCGCCTCCAGGTACTTGGATCGCACCTTGTTAGCGCTGGTTGTAGGAGAAATGTCTCTTAAAACTCTCCTCAACATCAGTCAGATTACCAGCTTTTTCGTTCGCTGCTGCAGAGACCATCGCAGATGAGAATTCTCAGATTCACGAGAGAAGTGTTTTCTTCGATTAAAAATATATACACAAGTGTCAAGGTAAGACATAACTTAGCAACTAGCGCTAACAGCTAAGTTAGCGTTAGCTACGACACATTTAGCTTAAGCACATACATGAAACACTTAGCGTTACACATGTAACAAATGCACCTAATTTGGGTGCTTTATTATTATAAATGTATGTTATAGACTTTCATATTATATAAGAACATGATATGTGTGTGTATTGGTGAAAGTAATTATGCTAAATTTTAGTAAATAAAAGATGATGCTAGATGTACCTTAACCATTCAATTGTGCTTTGTTTCTGCTTCATTCTCAATTATTGTCGAGGGACAGTAGTTAGAGCTAGATGCTTCAGGCTTATGAAGAGAAACGAGGAGCCCTCAGACTGCAGGTTTGAAACAGTCAGAAAGACTGTAGGTTTGAAACAGTCAGAAAGACTGCAGGTTTGAAACAGTCAGAAAGACTGCAGGTTTGAAACAGTCAGAAAGACTGCAGGTTTGAAACAGTCAGAAAGACTGT
This sequence comes from Knipowitschia caucasica, assembly GCA_964034765.1. Lineage (NCBI taxonomy): Eukaryota > Metazoa > Chordata > Actinopteri > Gobiiformes > Gobiidae > Knipowitschia > Knipowitschia caucasica. Next base: position 16,174,997 of record OZ035824.1, on the reverse strand, counting down.
AGGTTTGAAACAGTCAGAAAGACTGCAGGTTGGAAACAGTCAGAAAGACTGCAGGTTGGAAACAGTCAGAAAGACTGCAGGTTTGAAACAGTCAGAAAGACTGCAGGTTTGAAACAGTCAGAAAGACTGCAGGTTTGAAACAGTCAGAAAGACTGTAGGTTTGAAACAGTCAGAAAGACTGCAGGTTGGAAACAGTCAGAAAGACTGCAGGTTGGAAACAGTCAGAAAGACTGCAGGTTTGAAACAGTCAGAAAGACTGCAGGTTTGAAACAGTCAGAAAGACTGCAGGTTTGAAACAGTCAGAAAGACTGCAGCTTTGAAACAGTCAAAGCCGCTGGGCTCATGTTCAGCTTGAGTTCCTGTCCTGATAGAAGACTAGCATAGCATCTTTCTGTTTGGTGGTTACTATTTCTCTTCTGCTGACTTTATAAGATAGTTAAGTTATAACAAGTAATAATTATGTCTGTTCTAAACCCACTTTTCTGTTTTAGATCTCACTGGGTGTGCAGCAGGTAAAGGTTTCAGACTTCACACTACTCCCAGCCTTGGCCTATACCAGTGATCTGCAAAGCTCTCCAGCTGGTCCTGGCCGGTACCAGTGATCTGCAAAGATGGATGTGTTTATGTCAATGCAATAAAATTAATAATAACTGATCTACAAATCTCCTTTTTGTTCCTTTACATTTTAAACTTTCAACTCGTGTTTATCATTGTAAATTTATGTTACAAAATTAGAATCATTGCATGAAAAAGCACGTACTCATCAGTGTACATTATGTTCTGTCACATTTGAAAGTGTAAAAACTGTTCTTAAATCCAGTTGTCCTGGTCTTAATGGGCATTACACACGCAGTGACCTCACAGAGATGTAAACTGTATGGTCAATCTAACATGCTGGTTATGAAGTCTAACGTGTTCTGTGAATGTAAAAACCTCCTTGTTCCAGTCTTTTTGGGCTCCTTTATTCACAAACCAACTATGGCGGAGCTACAAGCAGTCAGTCTGCAGAGGTTAACAGTTTCCTATGACTCAGTGAGGATGCTGCTGAAGATCCCAGACACAGTCGTCCAGTCAGATGTTTGCTGAGTGCAGGGTGCGCTCCTTTCCTACGTCACTGCTACTATCAGTCGTGACTTGCTGTAAATATGTGATTATGTGTCTTTTTAACAGTTTTTTTTTTGTATTCTTTCATTCTTAGCTCTGGATCCTGTTCTTGCATGTAAGTCCTTAGTAAAGTCTAAATAAAATTGGACCCATGTTGCTGCTGAAAGGAAGTCTGAGGTGTAAGTTGTTCTGTAAAGGTACATTCAAATACACAACTTGTCATTTTACAGTCTTGTTTAGTTAAGAATGTCATTTCCTAATTCATAAATCTATTGATACATAATCCACTAATAGTTTAGTATTTGTTTTAACGGGTTTTCCATTGCGATTCAACACAATTTAGAAAAAAAATGTACAGAATTGTGTCCAAGTGTGTTTTAATTTGGGAACAAACTAATCAAAAATATTTACACTGGAACAGACACACAGAAGATTTACATACTTGATGAATTTAGTCTTTGGCCTTCATAATTTGCCAAAACACAACAAGCTGTGATTCCTGAGCCTCGGGAGACAGAATCCCTCTTGAATGTTGCAATACAATTATTCAAGGAAAAAGAGATGGAGCAGCAATAGTTTTAAGGCGGCTGATATGTAAAAATATATATATATGTATGTATATACTGGGCAGGAACATGATCCATGTTTAATGAATACATTTACTCAGAATACCTTTCTGTGAACCCTATACGATGAAATAACGCCACTTCAAAAAGTTTGCTTTCGTGATTAACCACTGTATCAAAAAGAAGGGACATGACTCAGCTGATGACTTGACATTTGGACAAACCTAGTCGGTGTAACGTGGTTGATATTTCTGCATGTTTGAATGTTTTAGAAGCATTCTATCGCTGTATCTGCAAAGTCTTCCAACGCACCCATCATTTAGTTCATCTCCACCGCTACTCCACTGTTTACCTGCGGGATGCGCACTTGCGAATCACTTCCGGGGGATTCTTGTGTTTCAAATGGAATTCGCAAACAGTAATTTAGACGATCATTATTGATTTACTGCATTTTCGTTTTAATTGGATCCACAGAAAACCAAAAACAAACCGATATTTAAATTTTGCATTAAATTCAAATATTGGGAATCAAAAACATCCCTCGTTATTTGTTTTTTCAATGTTGGTTTTATTTAGAAAATCAAAAGAACGAATGATACACGGATTGGTTCACTCCATTTGCAGATTGAAACAATTGGATCTGAGTTTGCCGTGGCGTATGGTATGCGCTCCAGTGAGTGAGGCATTTAGCCTAGCCATTTTTTTGCCACTAACGGAGAGCCACAACATCTTTGCCAGCAATGAAATTTGCAAAAATATTCCTCTTGCTATGGCTTCAATTTATTGATATTTGGGAGCCACGACAGTATGGACTATTTCATACTATCGTATTCACTGCCATTGCCAATCTCCAACCAGTACATTTCCCTCGCAGTGACATCGACCTGAGGCAATAGTCCCGAGCACTTCACCTCACAATGTCAGTGAAGCATCTTTGTGGGCTGATGGACAGAGAGGAGTTTCCATTGTGCAAAGCCATTCTCAGAGTGGATAAGCATAACAAAGTGTGCGCAGGGGGCCGTCAAAGTTCCAAAAAGCACCAGTGTCCCGGCACACCACTATTTACATATTTGTCTTTGTCAGCGTACCAGCGGCTGAATAAGTCATAGTCGTTAGGGATCGCGGGGTGACAGCCAGCCGCTCGCGTTTGTCCATCTACTTATGATGTATTACAGTGTGTGCATATTTACAGAAAACTCTAACTGTCATTTCACAACATCACGCACTGTCAATGGCAACGGTTTGAAGCTGAGACATTAGTGAGACAGGTTTACATGTGTCTTTATCAAAAAAAAAATGGAAGATTTGATTTTCTCTAGTTGTTTGTGAATACACTGATTGAAGTTAGAATTCTGTGGATTCTGGATTGTTTTTGTTATATGGATTGACATTTTAAATCAGTTAAAGGATCTTAACTCTCGAAACACCTCCATCGAGAGGGACATTACACTCTGCTCTATAAGCAACCATAAGACATGGTGCAGTGTCTCACAATGTTGTCGGAGGATTTGTCAATGTAATAGAAGGGATGGGGGATGTACTTTTTTATTTTAGAAATTCCTGATATTATTAGTAGTAGATTGTCTTAGTTTTTTAATGAGGAAGGATGTAGTACATAATACAAAATTATATTACCTTATATTTGATCACCTTTGCAGTGTTGTCCTCATGTGTGTATATTACTATCAAACCAAAGAGAGTAGTTGTAAGATGACGACTCAGAGTGACAGTTGAAGAGATTTCTCAGTTGCTTCGAGTGCGGGCTCTCACATACACAGACCTTCCAAATGCGAATGCGCAATTGTATTTTGATAGATTTCCACAAGGGCCCCTTAACCTTAGGAGCCCTGTGAAGCGGGGCCTGTAAACATCCAACTAAACGCAACATTAACATTTGGAGCACAGCGAAAAAACAAAGGAACCCAGGGGTATCAGCTTGCATGCTCGCTTTCACTGTAACCTACTCCGCAGAGAGGGAGGGGGTGCCGAGGCTCCCATGTTCGACTTGCTCCAGTGTAAGTTTGATCGGGCTCCGTTTGTCCTACAACACAGGAGATAAGAGGGGCCCAAAGGGACAGATCGCTTCCATCAAAGTCAAAGTCCTGTACAAGCGGGAGAGTAGATCATTTCAAATGTGACTGAAACTGAGTAGAGTTTGTTAAATCACACTCATTTTGAACTGTTTAATGTTTAATCAGCATTGGTCAAAATAACAACTCATTTCCAGTTTAAAAACGTCTTGCTGCCCTTTCTGTCTGAATTCCGTTTTCAAACTTGTTGTGCTATGACAAATCCAAAATATTTGCCTCCAACTTCAAGGCATTTTTTCAGTCGAATACACAAGTGCATTGTTCAAATGGGTGGCTTGTTACATCATGCTGTAGGGGTCTGTGTCACCCATCTACAAAACAACCTTTTTCATAATTCATGTCAACTAAAACATAAAGTGCCATGTGTTCAGCACTTCAGCAAGACCACTTTCCTCATTTAAATGATCCCCCTTTCTTATGTAGCACTATAGGACATACTGGATGTAGATTTACAATAAAATGTCCTCAGTATAAAATGCACCATAGAGCAATATTCCATGCCGATGCCTCAAAGCTCTACATAAACCCACACATTTACACCCCTGCTTCCGCAGACACTGGAGGTGAGGAGGGTTAAGTGTCTTGCCCAAGGACACATGTTGTCCATTGTTTGCTGATTCCACACCTTAACCTATACCCATACACACACATACATACATACATACATACACACACACACATATATATATATATATATTAGGGCTGTCAAACAATAAAAATGTTTTTGTTGATTAATCGCATAGTAATGGTGAGTTAACTCACGATTCGTTGCATTTTTAACATTCTATTTCAAATCCACTCCAATTGAAGTTAAATGAGATTATCAAATGTAATGACACATTGTCATTCATACCAAATGTACTTGAATCTGTTAGATTTGCTCATAACCTTTTACTTTGGGCACAACCAAAAATGAGCTGTTAATGAAAGGGAAACATTTACGAACCCCAGCTTTAATTTAGCGAGTTTAGTTTAGTTTAGTTTCAGGAGGAGACACATCCACTTCCGCGGTATATTTGCACGCACAGGTTACGCACAGGTTTTAAAGACAAGCACACAACATGCAGTAGTTCTGTGCTCTGGTTCGCTAACAACAACCAGAGCAGCCGCAGCTGCCCTCGGTGTGTGCCCCGGGAGGCAGACTTCAGTTCACAACAACAGGGAATTCAAGTTTTATTCTTATAAAACTTGAATTCCCAGAGGGCCTACCTGCTCTGTTGCCATCTCACAAACGTATGAGTCCGCTGCATTCTGAGTGATAATATGGATAAATGGGCGGTTCATTCGGACATGCGTTAATGCGTTAATTTTTTTTAAACGCGTTCATGAAAAATGTACTTAACGTGAGTTAACGCAATCATTTTGACAACTCTAATATATATATATATATATTAAAGTACTAAACCCTAAACCAGCATTAGTTAAAGTCACAAATGACTTACTACGAGCTGTTGGTAATAAACTGTCAGTGTTAATTGTTCTGGACAGTTCTGTGTTTCTGAAAGTCCAATGACGGCACATTCTGAATGAACTGCCCGTGACATGTTCTATAAAACATGGGTTCATGAGAGGAAGGTACAGAAAAGTCCTTGACAGGATCAGGTGACTGATGAACTGGGGCCCAGTGATGACCTCCTATGAGGATGGGGGAACAGGTGACCACCTCCAGGACTATGATGACCAGTGGAGTCATTATTGACCAATAACTCTCCTTCAGAGCCATTCAGAGCACATATAAATCATGCAACTAAAACCGAACATTTAGGAATATCCTTCCTAAAAGTGATGCAGAAAAACAAATCTACACATTGACACAGCTGGCAGCGTGCCCTAAATTCTCTGTAAAACTTGTTTTACTTACATTTGAATTTCAAAGTCTTACTTACCTCGTCATTAAAGAGGGATTTTAGAGGGTTTACAGCTGGCCTTGAATTTAGAGACTGTGTCCACTTCCTTGACGTGTATAGGGAGGAAGCGCAGTGCTTGGTTTGGTTGATATGATACTAATGTGTCTTGGTTCTAGGAGGGGGCCCTGCCATTTATAGCCTAGTTTGTCTTAAGAAGGATTTTTGATTTAATTATAAATAAAACAGGAGTTATGTGTTCCCTTGTCTGTTTCAAGGCGCAATGATGACACCCTTGAACCTGGCCCATTTACCTGCACCCGTGGGCTGCACCACACTGCCTCAGTCCTCATTTGCTCACATGTGCCCATCAGACACTGGCTGTGTTTCTCCATGTTTCATCAGCAGCAGCGCATGTGTGTCGTGTGTGTGAGGAATGGCCGGTGTGGGGGAGAGTACACGCCTTAGCGCAGACTGGAATCCAGGTGCAGCCGGTGTGGTGCAGGAGGAAGGGCAGGAGCACGGGGCCACATGACCTGAGCAGGGAGAGGCCCTTGGGGACACACTCCTGCTGCCTTATCTCTTCCCACACTTTTACTTGTGTCTATCCGGCGAGTGGCTGGCTTCCTCAGGCTATTGTGTTTAGTGCTGACGCAGCCGGTGCAGAGGGTGTGCTCAGGATGTGCACCAGCTTTTACCCACTACACATCTATGGGTGGAAGAAAAGACACGTTCTGAATCCTATGAAATGCTCTTTATTTTCATCCGCCGAAACAGACCAGGAGTGATACCATGTGTCTCACAACAGCTCACACACTTCCCCCTGGACCGTCTGAGTAATTCAGAGGTGCCTAAAGTGGAGCCCTTTAATCACCCACCCAAATGATCCTGAAATTGAAGCTTTGATGGTTACTCTGTGATGCCGTCATACATCATTTTAAAGCAACATTGCAACACTGAACTCAAATGAAATAGAGGATGACGCAAAGAGATTAGCAATCTATGCTTACCTTTGGTCCAGTTTTAATTCAATCCAAACACCTGATTTGAATACTTTTTTTTTGTAAAAAGCCAAGGCACATTTATTTGTATATTGAAGGTTGGTCCATCAGGCAACTCAAAGTCCCCTTGCAGTCCAAGTTGGGTCATATGGTACTAAAATGTCACGGATGTACATTGGTGCGAGGCCATGGAGAGTCTTGTAATCAAGTAGAGCTGCTTTAAAATCTCTTCTCTGAGGCACAAGAACTGGACTGGACTATGTATTTCAATGTACTGCAGCTGTTTTACAGCTCGTTTGGAGAACCCAGTGAGCATGCCGTTACAGTAGTTTAAGCTACTGGAGACGAATGCAAAGATGACTATCTCCAAGACTGGTTTAGACATGGTAATAATCTCCAGATGTTACTGATTCTATGTTACTGATTCTTTTTTATTGGTATTAGACCCGACGCGCACAGAACTGTTATGGGATTATTTATCAGGAAACGTGTTTTCTCTTTGAAGGAAGTTTGTAATCATTTTAATGTATTTTAATAAACATTTAACCAGTTCGGCCCTCGGCTTGTAGCAAATGTGTTTTTTTGGCCCTCTGATGCATTTGACTTTGACATCCCTACTCTAGATTGACATTCCCTACTCTATCTTGTTTAATATCTGCATCAGTGAACCTTACAGGCTGCTCACAACAAAACAATTATCTCAGACTTGTTACAATATTTCTTTACTTATAAAGCATTTTTTCTCCTCTTTGTGTTGCACAGCAGCACGTCGACCCTCATCCTCCTCATCTTGTCAACTCCATGACAAACTGTAAGTAAATGTTATTTCATGATGTTCCAGTTGCGTTAATTTCCATGATGTCATTTTCATTGATAAAGTCATAACCAAAACTGGTTGAAGAAGAGGATTTAGACAGAAGGGGCAAAGAAGTTAGCATGGTAGAAGCTGAGTGGATAGCACTCTCGCTTCTCAGCAAGAAGGTCCTGGGTTCGAATCCCGGTCGGAACAGGGCCTTTCTGAGTGGAGTTTGTATGTTCTCCCTGTGTCTGCGTAGGTTTCCTCCGGGTGCTCCGGTTTCCCCTACCACTAAAAACATGCACAATAGGTATGAATGTCAATGAGAGAGTGAATGGATGGTGTTGATTGGGGGCTGATGGTCCAGTGCAGGGGTCACCAACCTTTTTGAAACCAAGAGCTACTTCTTGGGTACTGATAAATGCGAAGGGCTACCAGCTTGTTACACACTTATAGATTGCCAGAAATAGCCAATTTGCTCAAATTACCTTTACCTCTGTTATTATTAATAATTAATGATATTTATCGTCACGTCACGTCACCTCCGTAAGCTCCGCGCGACTATACACTAACTAGGCTCAGTGCTTCTATTTGAACTATTTTTAGAATAGGCCAGCGGGCGACTCATCTGGTCCTTACGGGCGACCTGGTGCCCGCGGGCACCGCGTTGGTGACCCCTGGTCCAGTGTGTTCGGTGACTCGCTTCCGTCATCACCGTGTGTGGAATGATTGGAACAAAATCTGAACTCTGTACTTTGCGTGACCTTGGTCTGTAAAACGCGCTATATAAATAAACATTACTTACTTACTTACATAAACAACTCCAGGTCTGTTTATGATATACAATGATGTAACATGATTATAAACTCAAAAGAACATGTCTCGGCAGACCAGACATACAACCCCAGCCTCGGCCCCTCCCTGTGCAGAGCCAGTGCCTCTCTAATCCTTTACAGTGGATGACGGGGCCGCCCTCACCTTGCCCGCCACTTAAAGAAGCAATCTTTCAGAAAGTCCCTAGAACGCCCGTGAGGGGAGTGCGAGATGTAAATGAAGAGATGCATATCAGAGTTAATCCATCGCTTTGTAGTCACGGCCATGCGCAAAAGTCTGTCTAATTTCCCCCCGCGCTGCCTTTTCGCAGCCAGAACTCCATCGATCGGCTGTAATTGAAGTGTACTTGATAATCCACGAGGTGAGGGGAGGAGGGGGAATGGTGGGGAGGGAATGAGGATGTTGAATGGGGGTGGCCAGATTTCCAGAGAGCAACAAGCGAGAAGGGCCTCTGAAATAGACCCCAAAACAATTGAAAATAAAAGACCAAAAAGGTGCATACTGCTGATAAGTAACTTTCTATAGTAGTAAGTTATTGTAATATGTTAATTTCTGAAAGTAAATAATCAGTCACTTCAAGATTAAGGTATACATTAATAGCCTGATGAATACTCCCTGCCATTTATAAACAGATCATAATAGTGCACAGATTAACAGAGAAATAAACCAATCAGCAAACAGTGAACGGGCTGACAGCCGTGTGTCAAGAATTCTTTTGTAGATAAATTAAAAAACATTGTGACCGGTAGAGGTTAAATACTTTTATCAATTGTGTGATCATCATTTTCAAACCAGTTACAAGTGTATTTGTCTGTAATATTGATATTTCAATTTGGAGAGACGAGAAACAAGAAGCTTTTGAGTATTTTATTGGGAGGAGGTTTGGCGCCCTAGGCCCCGGTGCGGCCTTCAGATCGGAGAGGCTCCTGCGATGGAGCGCGCCAATCCCCCGGGACCTAGGCACTGGTGGCGGCATTTGGCAGCGGGAAGCAGATTGAAGGCAGATTGGAGGCAGGGTGAAGAGGAGGAGGAGGGGAGGCGGTGGTTGCAAGGCTTCGAGAAGGCCGAGAGTGGGAGTTTCTCCGCTTTTAAGCGGCTGCCTGGCCGGTACGGTGATTGGAAGGGGGCGTTTGCTGTGCGATAGCTGGGGATGTGAACCGGCCTGGAGGGGGTGACTTTGGCTGACGTCTACCAAATTGAATTTCCGCGGGCTGCATATGTAAAAATATGTATTGTGCAAGTTCGAAATTAATTCAAAAGTTTAAATTAATCAATCACGTCATTAGTTTTGTTCAACCCCTTCTGCACTTGTGGTTGAGCTAAATTTTCGGAATTTTTCATCTTTAAAATAGTTAATGTGAAAAGCTACCCCAGAAAATCACATTCTCAAAGTGGATGTAAAGAAGCCGATTTGGCAACTCGGCTGTGGGGAGCTGGCGAGGAGGGGTGTGTGTGCGTGTCTGTGTGTGTATTGATGTGCGTGTGTATGTGGGGGTTCCCGGGGGTGCTAATGTCTGGGCGGGCTGGCAACTCCCCCTCAGCGCTCCTTCTCAGCTGATTAAACTCATTGAGGGGCAGACAAGTGGAACAAATGGATATAAAGGCTCGGCTGGCAGCTTACATTGAGATTTCTTCATCGGGACGGGCCGCAGAGTGCAGCGCTGCGCAGGAAGAGTGGCTCAAAGAGGGGGATAGGGAGAGGGTTTCAGACGCCGCTTTGCAAAGTAAATGCTTGTTTTGTTTCAGGTTAAAAGAGCTGTTGAAAAGGCTCTTTGGGTTTTGGTGAAGAGCTGAATGTGTAAGGAGAGTATTATAAAAGAGTACTAAATAGAACAGTTATTTTTCTGTTTTATGTTGAACAATATTGTACATTACCATACCCTGAAAACTGTATTGTAAAGGATTCGGAATTGAAGAACACTATAGATGTATAATGCATCACGCACAAACACACACAGCGTTACTCTGCCTTGGATCTTCCCCACTCCTCCTCCTGGTGAGATATTCTAAAATGTTATACCTCAGCTGACTTCTCTTATTTTGGAGGAGCAGCAGCTCTACCCCGAGCTCCTTTTTTGTGACTCCTCACCTCCTCAAGCTCTCCATGGGAGCTTGTCTTTTGGGTCATTCCCCAAAGCTCATTGTCATACATGAGGGTGGGAAGTAATTTGGTTTTGACCCAAGCAATATTGAGCTCAAAATTCTCAAGAACCAAAGCTATTCATAAACTGTGACAACACAACAAGTTCATATTTACATACAACAATTATTACCATTAATTTGTTATCTTTAGTTATTACGCAACATTGTGTTCAGCCTTCAAATATCAATTAGAATCACATTTGAACGGGTTTCCGTAGGACCGGAAACATTTCTGCATGCCACGGTCCAAATTAGACATTCCACAATCTTCCAGGACATTTTTAGAGGGAGCGGAAATTTGGATGAAATAAACGGTGCGCCTGTTCCCCGGAGGATGGTCTGCATGTCCGCAAAACAGATGTCCTTGTGGAAACTGCAGAGCTCAGAAAATACGTCTTATAAGCATGTCATCCCAGAGATGGTGTAGTCCCAGAGAGAGACTGTAGGCAAACATGACATTTAAGAAGTTTGGGATAAAAAAAATTAAAACATCTTCATGCAGATCATTCTCATTAAAATACGAAGGTGTTTGTATGTCTGCTAATGCCATGGCTTTTTGATCCATTTAAGGCCCCGTCCACACGTAGCCGGGTATCTGCTAAACCGCAGATATTTTTCTTCCTTTGCACTTGTCATCCACATGGCAACTCATCATAAACGAATATATAAAAAAACTCCGGGCAACATGCAACCACTGATCACTGAAGAAGGTCTTACTGCCTTAAAAACTGTTCGCTTCTGCAATCCTTGCTCCACATCAGAAAGCAGCAAAGTGATCACAGCTAAACCAGGATTAAACCAGGGCTGAGGACGGGGGTCAATGCTTGTAAACATATGTCTTTACCCTGAGTTTCTACTGTGTCTGTTAAAGTGCCGCTACAGAAGTACCGGCGTCAGCATCAAAGCTCCGCCCACTTCTGTGTTTTTCCCCAAAGCAGGACGTCACATGTTTGGAATGTTATGAATGTGAAGGTTGCTCACCGATTATCTGTACTTCAATTAGCACTTCATCCTAATAGCTTCATCAAGGAAAATAATGCTCAGCCGCAAGTTGGAGTTCCTTGACAAAGCTCTTTGGATGAAGAACAAACTGTCGGAAAACCTGCTAACAGAAGTACAGATGATGATGGGTTAGCAACCTTTCTTTGTTTTGTATTTATCTATTCCATAAGGGCATTCTTACTATCCTAACTTCTATGACTTGGTGAGAGTGTTGCCATTCTAACACATGAAAGGGCAAAATATAAAATAATGCATCACATGTGTTCTTGAAGTGCTACATTCACTTTTCTGTGCCTTCACTCTGACTCGCACAAACACTTCAGCACAATTATCCTCAGGAGGAAGAAGGCAGCAGGACCCCTACTCCTCGCTCTTCATATCTATCACTCCATAATTTATTCCAATTAGGTAATAGCTGACACGCCGCATAACTTATCTCCCAACTTATTTGAGCTAATCTCTGTGGCCTGTGAAGTGTGCGCTGACTGCAGGAATGCTAATAAGGCGCCATGACGAGCTCAAAGCCAGGCCAGCCTCACAGATCCGCCGATACGAGGTGGGAAGGTGGGAGGGAAACAGGCTCATCGCTGCTATTGTTCACATTCCAGTGTAATTTGTGTGATTGATTGCCGGAGTAAACACAGGTCCTGATGCTGTTATCCAAATAAAACAAAGTGGTGCAAAATGAGAGGCTGCCAACATTACACCGTTGAAGAGAGAAAGAGGAAACAAAAGACAGGAGGAGCAAATTGGAGTCTAATGCTAATGATAACTGTGGTGTTAGTTTTACACTATAAAAACAGAATATAAATGCTGAGCGGTGCTTTTTAGACCTGCACTTTTTTCATGTCAAATCTAAATCTTGCAGAAAGTAAGATTGCACATCTGCCACTATTATTTAAGTCTTGCTCATTTTAGCAATCGCTTATTGCTGGGTATTTAACTTTCAAAGCACAACATTGAAATTATATCATATGTAATGATATATATGTAATATATTCCTAGTTCCTCGCCCTCAAAATAGTTTTCACACACATGTGTGTGTCTGAATAAAATACGAGTTGCATACTTCCATATTCAGTTCCACACTATTGCTCGGTACTCTGCTCTTTATGTGGTGACATTAAAACCTGGTCAAATCAAAGACCCCACAAGCTCAGCCCTGGTCAAGTTAATGATTAGCAGTTTTTTTTGTCACTCGACATGCAAAAATGCATGTCCTTATCTGTCCCAGATATTAAAAGTCTCTGCTCTCCCATTAAATATGTTAATGATTCTAAAAAAATCATGAATGAAATAACTGTGAGTGTGTAAATGGCTAGAGAAAAAAACTGTTAACCGGTCAAAATACGATAGCTGTCCATGTTTGCATGTTATGACCCCTAGGCTAGCCACACAAAAAAAGTATATTAGTTCTTCAAGACATTCTCCACCTGATAATTCACTGGTGAACCCCTTTTCCACAGAATGCTGTCCTCATGTCGCTTCGTAACCTTCATAGCCCTCTCCTCTGCTCGCCACTCAGAGGTCGCCGACTCAGTTAGCGGTAAATAACCCAGCGGACGCACACCGGCGCACGCATAACTCCTCATCTGGCACTGCGTACTCGCACATATATATATATATATTGGCCACACACACACACTTACACACAGATCCGAAGCTTGTGATCCCTCGCCATAACCGACTCCGCCCCCGCTGACCCCTGCGTCTAAGTGAGGAGCAGGTAATTGTTGAGGCCCAACTCCCTGCGCGCATGTGTCATCTCTATTTATTATATCGTGCACAAATTCTCCGCCGCCCGGGAAGTCGCTAATCAATTTCACAAGGATACCGGCCCCGATAGAGAGCGCAGGCGTGTAGAGGTCAGGCGCAGATAAACACGCACCAGTCGGCCCTCGCTGCCCCTCCCCGCCACGGAATAAAATCGTAGGGCCCAGAGAAAGGTGACGACCCCGGTGAGGTGGCTCTTGTTACGACTGACCTTCAGGATTTCATCGCGCCTTGTAATTGTGTGTGAGAGTGCAGAGATATATGCAGCGCTAGAGGAGCGCTACGGGATGTGGCAGCCATATTGCAAAGAACCCGCATAATAGAAGTAAACAGGGACATATGTGCTTTAAAGTGTATATACTAAGAGATGTCATTGTTTGGTCCATATTCTGGACAATGATGTCATAATTGAGCCAAACTGGGGAGATCTCAGTTGTGCAGTAATTTACCATAACTCTTGGCTTTTTGCCAAGAAGATTGGCGAGCTTTATCAGAGTGGATGAAGATCCTCATCCACATCTGCCAGAAAATACTTTTTTTGTTAAAGGGACAATATGCGTTAATGAGATTTGAGATGGTGGAAAAAAACATGTGTTTTCACATAAAGTCTTCCACAAACCTGAATTGTACTTGTCCTGAAAGACTTTCTCCAGATTTGTTTTTCCTAAACCTTTACTTTTCAACAGATAATGCTCCATAAACTAGTTTTAACTTCTGCATGGAATCAGCGGGGATGTACCTTCAGAAAGTGATGGACTGTTTCTTAAACTGCCCTGGCCATAGAGAACTGTTTTCACTGCTTTAAAGCAGAAGCAAAGTAACGCTCTCTCTAGCCCTTCACAGACCATGAGCCTGGAGCAGAGGCTTTATTTGGGTGTCTGGGGGGTGGTGGGTGTTATGGTGTTATGAGGCTCTGATATGTCCACACAGGTTTATAGACTCGACAGCGGCTCATCACTCACACCGCCTCAGAAGGACTAATGCCTGATGCGCCCTGCTTACCATAAGGCATTTAGATTCTCTTTACCCTCGGGGATTGCAATAGGTAACATCCCTCATTATTGCCATCATTAAATATCAGTAAGTAAAATGAGGAATGTAAAACTGGGATTTAATTTGAAATAATGCAAAATATTTCAGCTGGGGTATACAAACATTGTTTAGGTTCACATAAACACACACCTTTCGCCGGCCGCGGGCGGTTATCCCTCTCTATTCTCTATTCTGATTCTTTTTATATATATATATATATAACAAATCGACAAATCCGACCACAAAGTTTTCTAAAAATAAGTGTAAATGAGAAAAGTTTTCTTTGACATCCCGAGAGATCGACTTACTTTCACTGAAAATGCTGATCTTATGAAGTGACAGGGCCAAAAGAACAAGTATGTTAAAACTAGCAATAAAATTGTTTTCAGAGCAAGGAACTAATAAAATTTTAGGGATGCACCGATACCGATACTGGTATTGGGTATTGGGTCGATACCATTGACTTGCAATACTTGTATCAGTATTTGGTATTGACAAGTACTCAAATTAAGGTACTCATACTCGTATTAGTTTTGAAGAAAGTGGTATTGGTATATTGTTAATATTATTATTATTAATATCATATTATTACTTAGTCAATGGTTTGTGGTTTGAAAGTTAGTTGTCGCCTTTATCTCCTGTTGCAGTGTATTTTGGTCCCATCTGCTGCTGAATATTGCATGCTGCTGACGTAGCGTTCGCCACGTCTCCACCATGTCCCTGTGTGTTGTGTATGAGTGTGTTGTGTATGAGTGCAGGTCCGGTGTAGAGAGGAGGCCCACAAATGTCACGGTGCTGCATCAGCCTCAGTAAACATTCATTATGAGACCTCTCCGTGTTTACCGTCCCTGAGCGCCGCAGCTGTGCATATTTGCCCACGCGATTGGATCTCATGTCTGTGGATTTGGAGGAGGTGCCTATAGAGCGCTGCCACAGAGCGCTGCTTGCACACATATACCTGAGAACAGGCCATTAAACACACACATTCATATGCAGCTTATTGCAGACTATAATGACAAATTCGTAATGTCTTTTTGAGCTTTAACCATGTTGAATATGTCCTGCAGTTGTTTTGAAGTCCATCCACTTTTGAGAATTTAGACATCTTTTCTTTTATGCTAAATATTTTATACTATGTCTTTTTATTCTAGTGTTGTGGAATTTCTGGAGAGTAAAGGACACAATAATTAACTATAAAATAAACAACCAAGAGTTGTAATACAATCAAAGTGTGTTTTTTTATTTCAGTAAATGTATACATATACAGTACAAGAAATACAACCGTCAACCGCGTGGCAGGTCCCGAGTAGATCTGCTGACGAATGCTCACTCTCTCCTGTATATATAGGATGGAATAAACAAAAGAGTCTATCTATGGCGTCTCTGAGTCCGAGTTTGAGTGATAACTGTCTCTCAAACCCCCTCCCTTCTGACGTCTCTGATACAACTCTGATATTACGAAGAGAAATCAGTATGACCGGACACCGTATTCCTCGGTCCAGATACCAAGCTAGCGTCTGCCGCCCTCCCGTCCTTGGCCTCGACGTTTCAACAGAACAACAGATAGTTAGCTCGACCTTTGTCCCTTAGTGCATGATTCATTATTAGATTCATTCTTAAGTTAAATTAATTTATAATCTCAGTTAGAGAGGTTTACTTTAACTTAATCTTCGTATAGAATTATTATTCATTTATCTTGTGTCGTGTGCTCCTCATTCATACTGAGTGACGCATGAAGGATTTCTTGATCTTCCACTTGACTAATTGGCACAAGCAGCAAAATCAAATTTGTCATAAATCATATAAATGAAGAAGAAATAAATGTTATGCTTTTCGTTTTTGTTCGGTGAATGGAGTATGAAAGGAAAAAAATGCTTTCTGTCTGTTACTTTCTTTGGTACCAGTACCACCAGAGGGAAGACTTGAATTTGTTTTTTATTTATTTCAAAATGCCTGCCATACAATTGTAGTTTAGTGAATTTTGGGGGCAGAACGAGCTGCTTCTGTAGTAAATGTCACACATTTGGATAGGTTTTAGTGCTCTATATGATCCTGGTCTCCATCCTTTTATTTGAATTATAAATGAATGTGTATTTGATGCTGGAAGCCCATAGCCGTACAAAGCCTCATCCACGGCTCTTTTGCCGACGTCGCGTCACTATGTCATTCCAGGACAGACAGCATGTATGTAATATAGACAAATATGTGTAGTAAGAGTTGGCTTAGGTCTGTGTGCTATACCAAATTTAGATATTGGAAAACATGATTTCTTTTTTTTCATTGATCCATCCCTACCAGACTGTGTTCCATTCCTACATTCTTTCTTCAGGCTGCAGAGGTGAACCCTTCTAGCTCCGTCCCACGTCCACACACACTCAGACGCACAAACGCACACCTCCATGCATGTGACCTTGTGGGTGCTTCCAGACCATAACAGTCTGGTATTATCTTAGCCCCTCCCCATTGCACACACAAGGCCATGACCTGATGAACCCCCTCCTCTACATTAGGTGGGTCTCCATGGTGATGTCACAGTAGGTCTGATGCGAGCTTCATCCCAGAATGTGATTTTTTTTTTTCACATCGTTTTTGACTCTAATTTTGTCACATCTTCTGCTCATGTCCAAGCAGGAGCTCACATTATTCACTTTTGTTGAACCCTCTTTACTCTATAAAGGCCACAATTAATGCACTACTGTCTTGTGAGGTTTAATCACGTTACAACCAGTGTTGGGATACTGAGTAAAGCGTTACTGTCACAAAATTACAATTTAAGTATTGTAGTAGTTACTATTATGAAAATGTTGTAGCAGAATTATATTACAGTTACTACTCAAATACTTTGTTACTGGCGGCACTGGCCTCGGGAAAGCAGAGGAGAACTGCACTACCGTCACGTTGAGCACACGAGCAAGATTCTTTGAAAAATAACATGGAAAGGAAAGTCTTTTACTCATAGAGATATGACACTATTTTTACTGTATCAGTCAAAAAGATAAAAACATTGTTGAGGAGTGCAAGTTTTGCGCGGGCAGCAAGCAGTTGTTCTGAAGATAAGCAAACTTATCTTCAGACCTTTTAAAACATACACCATAGACTGTGAACACTCAACTATTAAGCTAATCGCTAAAGAGCGTCTGAGCGAAGCTGGCGTCTCCGACAGCACAACAGCTACACAGTTCAAGAACATGGATTTGAATGACGCTGATATAAAGCGGTGTACGTTTTAGAAGAGATGCCAAAATGGGTTATCCAATTATTTGAGCCTCATATGCTTTTATCCTGGAATGTGCTGTGAACTGAATGGACTGACTCTCTGTGTGTAGAGTCTTGTAGTGAACTGCTCTGCGATTGCTGAAAATGAATATTCCTCTGGGATCAGTTTTCTGTATCTTCATTGGAGTCGATCTAAAGTTCAAACAATGATTAATCGATTACAGTATTTGCTGTGCTGAAAGCTGCAACTGTTTTCCAGATATTTATGCTCTGCGGCCTATATGTTGATGCGGCTCATGCATGTATAATTATTTAGCTAGAGCAACTTTTCATGGGAATTAGGAGGAATATAAGAGAATAAACAGGAGTTAAGACAACGGCATAGAAGGGCACCATAAATGATTCATAGGCATACATTTTTTTAAGACTTCTGTTTATATTTATTCTTGGATACGATACAATTAAATAACATTAATTCCCAGTTATGGAATGTTTCACAAATTCCCAAGCTTAACTCCCCATGGAAATGTTCTGCTCCATTGAAACCCTAGTTAGAAACCGCCCTGGGGTGCAAGATGGGATTTGGCTACAACTCTATTAGCTGTTGAGTCCTGCTTCCCTGTGTGTTCATGTGAACAGCAAAGAGCTGACCCAAGGAAGTAAAGGTGCACCTTAAAAATCCCCGTAGGGCAATTCATCTTCTGCCTTTGAGCCATCCTGATGTCACTAATGGTGCATTCAGACCGCAAACGCTCAAACCCCGCTCACCAGACGCGCATTCTCTAGTTTTCAGACTCAAAGGACTTCACACCAGAACGTCCTGACGCGAGCCGGAAGTACCGGAAGTAGCAGGCCGGCTCTAATGCTAACAGAGCTATGCTAGCGGCTTCTTGTGTACAGATCTTCTCCAATATAGAGAACAGAGACCTTCCACAGAGACCTTGCACAGAGACCTTCCACTTTTTGCAACACTCGAAGCAGTTGCATAAAGTCACGGGAGCATGACAACGCATATATTCACAAGCACACAGTCCCCCATTGTCAACCCTGGTTTAGTCCTGGTGTAGCTCCTGTTTTGGCTGTTTACAGTATGTTCAGTCTGCTCGTTCAGACCACCAATGTCTCCATGACCACTTTGCAGCTCTCTGAATGGTCGCTGCACGAACGTCCCGAGGAAAAGTTGAGCAAAGTTTATCTCCTCTGGGCGTCCGTTTTCCGCTCCTGCTCCTCCCCTTTTACTTTCCCACCAAGTCCGTGCGGCTCTACTCAGCGGTCCGTAAGTGCGTGCTGAGAGGTCGGTGCGTTTTGACGCTGCAACGCACGTCACCATAGACTTTGCATTGAAACCCGCCGCAACGCATGATCCGGTCTGAACGCACCATAAGACTTCCGTCAGGAGCAGTGTCTGCCGTAGCACAGCGCCCGGGAACCCATCTCCAGATGATTGTGCTTGGCATGGTCAGGACTACCGCAGCTTGAGAATTTTACCTATTGTACATACGGTGTAGAGAAAAACGAGTTGTTTGCATGTGATCCATAGTCAAAGTAGAGTTAATGGACTTATTATTTTGGGTCCATCAAGTTCTAATATGGACATTATTTTTAAATATGTATGTGATATAATATACATGTAATATAATGTATTTACCAGTCAACAGTGCGTTAAAACACCAGTTAAAGCAGTCATCTATCGTTTCATCAATTTGCTCCTTCAGCTGATGGTTAAGTGCACTTGTATTATGTAATGCAACCTATATGTGGAAAAAAGTTGTTTATCTTAACATTTAACCAGTACGGCTTATATACAGGTGTGTCTAACAGTCCAGCAATTACTGTACCTTATTAGTTATATTAACTATATCAATAATCAATTAGATAAATTTGTTACAGACCGACTTTCAAGCAAAACTGCATATTTATCCATATTTTTCCTTGTAAAACATGCAATGCCAAACTAAACATTCTCATGCTCATATTAATGTTTCTTCTTTCACATGTGTCTAAACTTTGCCTCCATACCTCTCACACCTCTCAGCCCTCATGACTCTCGCAGAAGCCTGTTGCAGATGGGAATTATTCATATGTATCTGCTTTGGCTCAGTGCGGAGGAGCAGGGCGGCCGCGGCTGTTGTTTGAAGGGCCGCAGTGTTAAATGTCCGGACGCTGGAGAGAGCTGTCACAAATGTGAATGGGCCCCTGCATGATTGATGACTGTGGGCTTGAAACTAAAGCCTCCCAATTGCAAACGGTCTCTGTACCGTCAGGTCGCGTCCCACTTTTTACACACACAAGCAATAAGAGCAGAGTCATAGCTCAGAGTGAGAGCTGAAGGGACCAGGGAGTTTCATTTGAGCTATTTGGATGAAATGGATTTGGAGACGTATGCGAAATGGACTAATTTGAGCATTTAATCATGTTACAATACTAAACAGGCACACCTAAATAAAGTTTCATTAATAATCTCCAGGGATGGGGATTTTAGTTGGAGGAGGGAAGTGATCAATGTGGGTCTCAATTTGTGAAGTAGTGCTGTGGAATAATCTGAAGGTTGAAATCAAAGAAAGAATTAGTATAGGTGAATTAAAAAAAAGCATGTATGAGGAGGAGCAAACTAACTGTGGATGTTCTTGTCTTGTATAATTCTGTTATGTTGTTTATTAGTACATAATTGTTTATTTTATTTACCACACATAAACTATATCACCAAAACATCCTTTTTCCAGCTTTGCAACATCGCCCGTCTCCACCCCTCCCTCACACAATCCACTGCAGAAATCCTCGTCCACGCCTTCATCACCTCCAGACTCGATTCCTGCAATAGCCTCCTCTACGGTCTCCCTTCCACTCATCTCCAAAAACTGCAATACAACCAGAACTCTGCTCCAGAGACCACATCACCCCTGACCTCAAACAACTCCACCGCATAAAATACAAGGTCCTCTTCACCACCTACAAATCCCTTCATAACCTATAGCCCCTTCATACCTCTCTGACCTCCTCCATCATCACTGTCCCTCCCGCCGCCTTACTGCTAATTTACACAGGAGGCGTTTGGTTAACATTATTCCATGTAAACCAATAGGGATATTTACACAACTAGTGTTATACGCGCGAATGACGGACGTATATCGCGAGGCTGCGCTTAATTTAGGATGGATTTCTAATTTTGTGCGCGCAACGCGTCTCCCATTGAAATCATATGTAAAACATGATTTTTCTAGCGGCCCTTGGCTTTAGATCACATCTAAACACACACCACTTGTATCTAAACATCAGCAGGAGGAGCAGCAGGTTTTACAGTGATTCTAGACATCGCTTTTTTTTCTTTCTTAAAGTCTCGCGTCTGGCCAAACCAGCGCACAGAGACCATGAGGACCAACACATGCATGTGATTTGTGTTGCTCTACATCAGTCCTCTGGCCCGTACTGTCCTCTACACTTCCCCATAGACTACACCGGGAGAACATCAGAAGCTGCGGACTAGCGCGCACAGCCAGTGTAGATACACCCAAATAATGTGAGCGCAATCAACGCGTATGCGCTGTTAACGCCTACTGTGTAAATTCTCTGTCAGATCCACAGACTCCAACCTCCTCACTCCCATCGGAACAAAGTGCCAAACCTTGGAGGACCGAGCCTTTGCAGCAGCTGCCCCCACTCTCTGGATCTCACTCCCACCTCACATTAGGAACTCTGACTACTAGGGATGTAAAAAACTATGCATTTTCATGACCGACCACCGAGCCTCATTAACCGGTTGAAACCGGTTAACCACGTAGTTTAAAATATTCCACGTTCTTTGAAATAGCAGTCATTTCGAGCCGCGTACTTTTCATAAGTTTATCTATGCGTTCTACTAGATCAGAGCTGAGACAGCGGCGCCAAAACCCGCAACAACTTCGGCACCTTTGCGCACAGAGAACTGCTTTTTTAATCTTCCCATACTGTGCTGCAAAAGACGGCTTGTTCACATGGTCAGAGCAGCGAGTTACACGCCGCGTCTCGCAGGTCTCCGCTAAAGTTTAAAAGTGATGTGTGTGGATCTGATCTAATGACAAGGACCAGCAGCACAAACATGTTTCATGTGTTTGACTGGGGCCGCGTATTTGCGAGGGTTCTTTGGGCTGCGAGACACAGAGGTGCGCGACAGACCGGTATGTGTGTGTGTACAATTCATGTATGTATGTGTGTGTAAATGTAAGCTCCAATGTAGTTCTGACCTGCACTAGTGTGGAACTTTGGCGGTAACAGAGGGGAGAGATGATGCGTGTGGATGTTACGTATGGAAGGGGGGAAAGTGTTTGTGTATGTGTGTGCGCGCGCGTGCGTGTGCGTGGCTGCGTGCATATGTGGAGCGTGCGCCATGAAAGTCGCCCGTAGTCTACTAATGCATTGGCGCACACAGCTAGATACGGACCCGCTTGTCACATCGTACAAATAGGGCTTAATTAAAATAGCCTTATTAAGAGACCTCCCCTCTCCGCTTTTTCTTATTTTTAACCGACAGCTTTGACCGGTTAACGCTGTGACGGTCAACCACCGGTTAAACGGTCACCGATTTACATCCCTACTGACTACAGAACTTCAAATCACTTCTCAAAACCCACCTGTTCAAAAGTGCCTACACTTAACTGTTAATTTTTAGCTTTTTATTTTTTATTTATTTATTTTCTTCTGTAAAGCGTCTTGGGTGTCCAAAAAAGCGCTAAATAAGTACGATGTATTATTATTATTCCAATACATTAATTGTCTAATTGATAATTAAGAAAGAAGTTCTGACAATGAGACATCTTTGGACTTGATTGTTGTTGTTACAGGTTTGTGCTATATATCAATCACAGTTCTACTGTAATTCTCTGGTTATTGGGCTGAAAGCCTTTCTTTTAAGGATTTTGTGCTGAAGAGGCCCCTTGGAGGCTTCTGGCCTCCTGCGCCTGTCTATTTGCTTAACATATAGACAGCAGTGAGGAAAGTTTACTCACTGATTTATATTTTGCAGTACCTTTGTTTTCTATTACCATGGGAAACGGGGGGAGCCGGGTCTAGATTTACTTTTACTGTACGTAAAAGTTCTAGTGATGAGTCTCATTGTTTTGTTACCACCAACAATGAAACATTTAAATTCCATGTATTCTTGTATAGCCCTAAATCACACCAGTGGTTATCTCAGAGGACTTAAAGTGGTTCTCACCCCCGCTCCTCGGAGCTTACGTGACTCACATTTCCTGTTCAAATCTTCCTCTAAATGGGCGTAGCCTGGAGGACTGAAGGGGGCGTGAACGAGACTGGGCCGTTTATATTGCTCTGGGCGGGGGGCTGCTGACGTCAGGTCCAACTTGCAGACGTCAGGTCCAACTTCTGTGCCAGTGTTGGCGCCAGATTCAAAATTCAAATGTAATAATACAGGTCGCCAGCAGATGGCGCCTCACAGACGGTTTTAGGCAGAAAGTTTAACTTTCAACTAATTTGCACCAAAGTGAAAAAACTATGACCAGGATATGTAGACAACACTATTGGACACTCATTTAAATCGTTTATCAGCAAAAAAAAGTGGATTTGAGGGTGAGTTGTCCTTTAACAAACACACAAACACATCCTGGATCATCCCCACAGTCTTTCTTGTTAGACCACTAACAGTCTAACAGACCCTCCTGCATTAGCAAGGAAAAACTCTAAAACCCAGTGGAAGAAAAGTGAGACACCTCGTGGAGGTCCACATTGAGAGAAGGATCCGCTCCACACGGACGGAGCGGATCTCCGTTCTAGAGCTATAGATCCAGGACCTAAGTTACAGAACGAGTACCAAGGCCACGCTGCGGTTGTAGAAGGGGCGGGCAGGGCAGTCCGAAGGTGCAGATGAAGGGGGCCGACAACAATTTTTAAAATCTTTTTTATTGACCCAGTTAAAACTCAATGACAAAAGGATAATAGTCAAATCAATAACAATTCAAAAGTGCAATGGCTAATACAAAATACTGAAAACTAGACGCACACTAATTTTTATTTGAACATATGGATCAATGGAGGCCGTTGTAATGGATTCACAAACAGAATGCAAAGTAGCAGTATAATATATCACACCAGAATGTTGTGTAATGATTATCTTTGACCGAATCACACCAGTGTTGATATTCAAAACAGCATTCCCTCTCATGTGATAATGCTTTATTAATATTAATCATGTGCATTTTAACAACAAAGCTTACAACTATTATAATATATAAATGGGTGGAAAAGTGACTATTACCAGCAGAGCAAATGAAACCTAACCATACACTCAGAGTAGTAGGGAACATAAACCAACTTCTTGCACTATGCAATGCTTGTTTGAAGAGGCCAACATGAAGCTAAAGGGCTGCTTTGATGCCATTGACTGGTCTGTATTTCAGATAGATGATGTAAATGAATTCTATGACGCTGTGACTGGATACATTCACTTTTGCATTGACTGCTGTATCCCGCAGAAGGTTATTAATTGACGTATTTGTCTGAGACTGATGATTTCTGATGAAAGTATAAATCCAGTTTTTCAAAATCTGGTTTCACATTTCACATAGAATATTCTCAAAAACAGCTGCCAGTAAATGAGTTAAAGAACTTCAGTCAAAACCCATGGATGA
This sequence comes from Knipowitschia caucasica, assembly GCA_964034765.1. Classification (NCBI taxonomy): domain Eukaryota; kingdom Metazoa; phylum Chordata; class Actinopteri; order Gobiiformes; family Gobiidae; genus Knipowitschia; species Knipowitschia caucasica. The sequence goes on along the minus strand of OZ035824.1, from coordinate 16,150,977 downwards.
ATGCGGAAGTAGGATTGCCAGTCGTCCCTTAAAGGAATAGGCCACTGTCTTTACATACTGACATATGTTCTTACCTTACCTTAGACTAGTTGATATGTACCTGTCTGGTCTTTGTCCGTGCGCTCTGTCATGCAAACGGAGCACAAACGCAGCCTCTTCCACAGACTGTATAGTAACAAATCAGCTCCCGTTAGAAGCTACCAAACTCTTCCACGTGTTCCCTATTTAAATACGTGACGTGTTACACTACAAAGTAGAGTAACACAGAAATGTAACATGTCAATTTTTTCGATAAAAAGGGGTACTATATTGTGAGGCGTAATAATACGAGGAGCACTACGTTCATATCAACTAGTCTAAGGTAAGGTAAGAACATATGTCAGTATGTAAAAACGGTGGCCTATTCCTTTAATAATGCGAAAAAACTATGTGCGTCCTGTATTGAATTGAAGAGGAGCAACTTTTGTCACCTTTAAATGCATCACTCACTCACTGCATATCCCACGCACAACGCATACACAGTTATCACTGTTTAGGCGCCTACTTTTCAGTTCTGTTTAACTGTGCATACAACTGAGGGATTTTATATTTTTATCTTTATTTTTAATGTTCTGTGATAATTTATGATTTTAATGCTTTCTTGTTTTGTTCAGCACTTTGAATTGCCTTGTGTATGAATTGTGCTATATAAATAAACTTGCCTTGACTTGCCTACTTTTTGGCCAATCAGTGTCAAAGGGGGGGCGTGGGCTTAATCACATCCATGGGCTTAATGTTGACAAGCGACCAGCGTGGCCCGGGTTAGAAAGTATGACGTAATCAGAATCAGAGAGCCCATCCTGTTCAACTCAGAAAGGTTCAGGAAAGAAACAAAAGCGACTGCAGAAGTAGAGACGAAAGTGGGAAGCACATCACGCGTGGTTAGAGATGGGGAACGGCAATTGCTACCAAGCAAACTGTTCTTTTGGCCGCCGTGTGTACTCTGTTTCTCACTCTGTTTCTTCTCAATTTTGTCATCATGTCATTTTCTTCCCCATTATTATTTCATTTCTGGGTTAGAACTGCCACCCAAGCCTCATAGCGACAGTCCCTCGCTGATCGTCCTGCAGGTGGTGGGTCCACAGGATTGGCGGCTTCTCTGTCATCGAAGACATGGCCTTGGTCTTTCAGCGGGGGCTTCAGGCAATGTGGGGTTAAGTGTCTTGCCCAGGGACACAACGGCAGCAGACATCAGTGGGAGCAGACAACATGGGTCGTGGTGGGATCAACTGTCTACTGTAGATTTTGAATATGGAATTTTATGATTCCTGTGTAGGTTGAAAGGAATAAAACTAAAAAGCGCTCAACCTGATTCACCAAAAAGGTGTTGTTAAATGCTTTGATTTTCTGTAAATCCACATTTAATGCAACGAATTCTGCTTGTTTGTCTCCCGCACTAGCTCCGATCTAGCTCCACTCTAGTTCCACTGTAGCTCCATTCTGATCACAGCTCCGCTGATTGGTCAGAGTGCAGCCGAGCCCCTCTGTGCATGTGGATGAGAGCTCATCAACCGGGAGGACCAGACGATGCCCAAATATGTGCGAGTTCCGCTAATCTTTTGGTCCCCGTGGCTGTCCCATGCGCTACTGAGCACAAGCCATTGATTTGAATGGGGTGCCAACTTAGATCACTGGGGCGTTGCTCTGAGCAACTATCTTAATAGACATTTTCAAACTGTCGCTAAGAAACTGTACTGTGCCGAAAAGCTTAAAGAGTCGACCATAATCTGAGTTCCTAAGAAAACTGACATGCCTCAATGACTATAGTCCTATTCACCTCACATCTGTTCTCATGAAGACTTTCAAGCAGCTCGCGTTGGACTTAAGAGCCAGATCCCTGTGAGTATTGATCCGTTCCAGTTTTCCTACAGACAGAACAGGAGCGTTGAGGATGCAATCTCGTTTTCTCTGATCTCTGTGTACAGTCACTTGGAAAATAGTTAATCTGTCTCAAGAATGCTGTTCATTGGTTACAGCTTTTAATTGCCCTGTAAACTGATTGAAAAACGTATGTCTCTCGGTGTAAGTGATAAGAGCACTGGATCTCCTCAGGTATATTTTTTGAGTCCTTTGCGTTTTACATTAAACTGCACAATTGAAAGTTTGCTTGTTGGTTTTGTGACTGTGTGGTTTGTTAAAATCACAGGCAAAGAAAGGAGAGCTCTAAACATGGTACTCCGCTCTGCAAAGAGTACTGTGAGCTGTGAGCTGCCTGTTCTGGAGGTTTTTTTATAAATCCAGAATCGAGCTCTTAGAATAATCAATGACTCTTCTGGCCACCCTGGAAAAGCCGTAAGACATCTAAATATGCTAACAGCTTCTCTCCACAAGCTGTTATCAGTTTAAACAGAGCACTTTAATTGATCTTGCTTTGTATTGAAACTGTTTTAGTTGATCAATTTCACAGTGTCAATTGTTTCTTGTTTTGTTTGTTTTATTCATATACTTTTAACCTTGTTTTATTTATGTACTTATCTTGTGCACATTGGGGACTTATGCGGATGTGTTCCAATGTGGTTTTACTGCAAATGGCAAATAAATGAATTAAAGGTAAAAAAATGTTTAAAAGATCTACCTACATTATCTTTTTCCACAAAAAACTTGGCCCTCTCTACAATATTAGCTGATGTTAAAACAGTTAACTATGTATTTATTGAATAGCAATTAGCAAGTCATGTAGGTTAATGTTAAAAAGCAAGGTTACTCTCACGTTCTGTAACAGACAAATAATTTCACTTCTGTCTTTGTCTCATTTCTCTTCCTCTTCTTTTCTTATTTTTGTTCCCTGGGTACTAGACAGTTTTGGCATCTTGTGTTCATCATCAACGGCACGTACTAATGGACAAGAAAGGAAAAGGAGGGGACGCGACGTAGTCTTGTAACAATACAAACATATTATTTCTATTAAATAGTTTTGGCTTTGCATTTAAATTAGCGAGGGGATTATTTTTGTAATAAGAAATAATAGTACAAACTAGATATAAAAATAGTTAAAGTTACACTTTCTGACACTGGCGTGGGGACGGCGCCCTTAGGGCCTATGCCACGGGCACACATATATTTTCCAGCATATGCAGTATTTTTCCCTCATTCACTCAAACCTGAAATGTGGGAGAACAGGAGTAAGCCTACAGGCCTGAATCCATCACCCTGACAGATGACACATGACATAATGACATGGCCCCAAGTGGAATCCACAGTATAACAGTATTATGGTAAGGTATAATGTAATGATACATATTATAATGATTTTCTTAATAAAGCTTTAAATCTTAATGTCCTAAAGATGTAATTCATTAAGAAGACAAATGGGTGTGGAGTTCACCTGTATCTGGAACAGTACCCGAACCACCATTAACGCCAATGGCTATTATTGTATTTCCATGTGTTATAATTGTTCAATTCTCTAATCTGATGTTTGCGAATTGACAATGTATGTGACTATCTTTAAGACAACTCCTTTGGTATACAATACCAATAAACTGATTTTATTTGTATTTGAATGGAAGGAGTAAAACAAATCTACTGTTATAAAATATGTGAAGTAAGCGTTAATGAAAAAGAGAGTTAGAATCAAACTATGGTTCTTTGAATCCGAGATGATTGCTTCAGGCGGTGTTTCACGTGCAGGGGAGATCCTCCAGGGCTTGAAGCATGTCAGCAGCCAGCTGCGATGAAACAAAAGGGCTCCCAAAACACAAATAAGAAAGCAAAAATAATGTATTGGAGAACGGAAGCATCTGAACATTGAAGATCTTCATCTTGTCTGTGTCAGTGACTGAGCCACTATAAAAGCAAGCTCCATTTCCCCTTTGTCCAGAGGCACACACACACACGCAGCACATACACCAACACCTAGACACACACACGCCATGCATACACACACACACTCACAGACATACACACATTTATGCACACACCCATGCCGTCATAATAACATGGATAAACATAAAGCTAAATACCAGGCCGCGCTCTGCTGGCTTTTATGTGGCCGCAGAATGATTGGCGTCTCGCTTGACTACGCCGGGAGGGGGATCAAAGCCTAGGGGGGTGGGTTTGGGCAGAAGGAGGAGAACAGATCCCCCTCACCCCTCTCCCTCCATGGCCTCTTCTGGAGCAGAGTTAATGGTCAGGGTTGGTACCTGGGTCAAAACAGGACTCAGCTCCACATTGTGCTCATGTTAATATTTTCCATATGGACGATGCAGACTTGTGCAGAAGAGCCATAGGAGTCACTGACAGCTCTGCTTCTTCATATTAATGTGATATTGTCTGTTAGGAAGCCACTAGTTCATCAGAAGCTCCTCATCATTGTGGTCTCCAGCTGCAGTTTGGCTTTGTAACCGGCACGAGTGGACACATGTAAACGTTGAATGCCTTCTGTCACATGAGGGACTTCATCATTGTTTATTTGGTTGGGACAGTAAATGTTAATGAACACATCACTCCAGAATGTACTGTAGCCATGGGCTAATTTGCATCTGCGCGTCCCACAGCCGCACTCACAAACACACACTCATTCGTTCATTCACCCTGAACTATTGTACGTGTTTTTAGTGGTAGGGGAAACCGGAGTACGCGGAGGAAACCTATGCAGACACGGGGAGAACATGCAAACTCCACTCTGAAAGGCCCTGTTCCGCCCGGGATCAAACCCAGAACCTTCTTGCTGAGAAACGAGTGTTAACCACCACCGTTTTGCCACTTCTTGGCAAAACTTCTTCCGTTCCTGTAAATTCCTGGGCTGCCTTACATCAACTTCAGATTTGACATCCAAGAGCAGCTCAATTATGTTATCATTAGATAATAAAAAAACAATTATTTTACAAAAGATGACTTCACACAACCACAATGAGCAGAGTGGTGTTATCATCATATTCTGCAAAATATGACAGAAAGTGCTTCTTGGGTGTGAGCTTTCAAGCACAACTGTAAACTTCTGTATACTTTTATCTTTATTGTCCCATTTGGCCAATCCTTTACCAACACTATTGGTCCAAGACTATACAGTTGAATACCGTGTATTTTGTTTACACGGTATTCAATTGTTTTTAATATTATTTAGGGAAAAAATGGCAGTAGCACATTAACAGCTATTACACCGTACAGACCATGGATCTATAATAATAACTGGATAGGGTATTACTCGCTTACAGCTGTCCCACCCATGGGCACAGGGGGGCGCCCGTGGTACTGCCGACTAAAATCACGCGGGCTACCCAGAAAAAAGTCCCATAGAACTCAATGTAAATTAAAACAGCTTGACCTCAGCTGACAGAGAACCCACAGCTTTCAAAAAGATCGGATTTTGTGGGGATTTTAGTGTCCCTTGCCATCCTGAACTTTTTTTCTTCCAACCTCTTTACAGCAACCGGCGCGCCGGCGGCCGTTTTTATGTTTTTAAATGTTCTGCTGGCAATAGCAGATGTATTTTGAACACCAAACCCCAAAAGCTGTATATCATTTTAAAGCTTATTTTTCTTATCTACATTTATATACAAAATAAACTACATCAGACTTTGCATTCAAAAGATATAACACATAATGTGGGCACAAAATAAATCAATTCCGAAATAGTTTTTTACCTTTGGGCTTGTGCTGTACAAATAAATCAGCTCTCCCCCCAGCTTGCAATACATCATTCTCTCTGGAACAGTCCAAAGGAAAATTATATCCACTTACTTTCCCAAAGTAAAATCCATTCTGTAGAAATAATCCAAAAATGTGCATTTATCATTAGCGAAAAAAACGAAAAAAAAGAGCACAGATGTTACTCTTTCACTTTTAACGGACTTTTAGCTTTGTTTTTCACCCAAACATCTGGTATCTACGTGTTCCTTAGCTCCTTATCTTTCAAATGAGACTACTCCCGAAAAGCTAGACCAATTTTTGGGTCTGCAAGAGCTCCCGTAAGTACAGCTAGTGCTGCCGTTTGCGTATGGATCACTGATCTTTGTTGTGATCCCAACTTGTTTGCTTTTACTTCCGGGATTTATGATTGACATATCCTTGTAGCCAATGAGGAAAGCTTTCGAACAAGGGGTGGGACAATGGTGTCCTGTCTTATGTTGTGCCTGTAGAATTGTGCGTAATGGCAGCCAAAAGACGCTCTCGAAGCTGCAATGAATTTACACTCATAAAAAAATAACTTTGACATTTAAAAAAAAAAACACACATAGATTAGTAACTTATAAGTACCAATAATAAAAAATATTGTTTTTATGATGATTAAATGTAAGTAAAGATATTTGGCACAATTTGGCACACTTGTGCCAAATTGTGCCAAATGTGCACTACTTGATGAAAAGGAGAAACTGCATAAAAACTGTAAAACTTAGAAGTCTGAAACTTTAGACAGTTGTTGTCAACAACACAATGAACAGAGGGTTTGAATATTGTGAACTTACAATGAAGTATGCCTTTTTTAGGGCCTTTAGAAATTGAAAATGTTAGGCGAGGCTAAAAAAATTGATTTTTTTCCCCAAACTTCAAAGGATGCAGAGGAAAATAGGAATGACAAACATTATTTTAGTGTTTTTTTACATAAACTAGAAGGCTCTACCTTTAAAATGATGCATCACACAAGCATGTGAGATGTAAGATGTGTTTTTAAATAAGCAAAGACATTTGGGTATGCCCAACCATTGTGCACGAGCCAAAATGAGGCGGATGTTAAGAGGTTTTAAATCCTTCTGTTTTCTTTAAATCCACACTTTACTGCCACGGACTCTGCTCCTTTCCTTCCCGCTCTGACTCCGCTCTTCCGCTGCTCTGATCAGCAGCTCTGATTGGTCAGAGCGCGGCCGAGTCCCTTTGTGCACATGCACGTTTGGCGCACGTTTGGCGCAACGCGTCATGGGAGCTAATCCAATGCGCAGAACCGGGAGGACCAGACGATGCCCAAATATAGGCGAGTTCTGCTAATCTCCCGGTCTCCGTGAAGTCCCATGCGCTACTGAGCACAAGCGATTGATTTGAATAGGGCGCCAACTTGGATCACCGGGGCTTGGTACAGACAGACACCAACCTTAACCCTGTTCTTTCTCAAGTATGCAAAATATAACATGTTTTCTAATCAGATTAATTGTGGGCTGAATTGATAAGTGAATTGAATTGCGGGAGACAGGGCGGTGGGATGTTGGGGTGATAATGATAAAATGAGGGACAAAATGTATACATAAACATTTTTGTCTTCCGACTGTTCCTGTTTGTTCATGCTGCACGAATTTTAAGACAATACATATGATGTATGTCATGTGATGACATGGACAAATATTATATTAATAGATAATTAATAAACAAATGTGTTGTTTCTGAAATAAAAGAAAAGGCCACTCCATTGTACACGGTGCTTTGGCGGTTCTTAAAGGGTTAAGACACATGACCTCACATGTCTCTTTCACATCGCAGGCTGAGAGAGGGACGAGCAGGACGGGACATGTCCAGAATACGACCCATTACACATACACACACACTATAGACTACACAGAAACACAACACACACACACACACACACACACACATGCACTGACGGAAACACTCACACCAGCACACACACACACCATAGACACACCAACACACATACACACTGGCATAAACACCACACATGCACACACTATAGACTACATAGAAACACAACACACACACACACACATCATAGACACACTAACACACACACACACACACCATAGACACACCACACATGCACACACTCGTCCAAAGCACCAGGAACATGTTTACAACCCACAGGTCAAGGACTACGGGAAAGATATGTGCTAACACAATCACAGACTGAGGGGTCCTGGGGCCTGGGGCCACTGGGACGGACACACAGAGAATATAGACTGTGTGAAGTTATTCTATCGACTGTTTTAGGGGCCGTCACCCACACAGGCTCAAGCTAAGGTGACAGCAGAGTTTAAGTTTAGTTTATTCCCTCAACGTGATCAGTTAAAAACAAAATTAAAAACTCGTCAACAACAGAATGATTTTGTTTTAAAAAGCTTCTGTTACATATCGATAATCAATTACGCTCATTTTGAATCATTGAATACTGTCTGAATCCAGTCAGGGATCTATGGTCTCAGGATCTATGGTCTCAGGGTTTTCCTTACACATTTCCCTCGCACTTCTTTGTAAGGGGGTTACACTGGGTTTTCCTTACATGCCATATGAAAACAACTTGGCATTTAACCTGTCTTGCGATATCATCATTGTTCAGAGGCATATCCAGTGTGAGCATTCTGACCAAATATAGCAGTAATTTAGACATCCATAAAACTGTTTCAAAACCCCTTTGCTTACATGTAGATCAGGGGAAGAAAGTTATGAGTAAAACTACACACAAGGGTACAATAGTTTGCATAGTGATAGCGAAACAAGCCGTGGAGTCATGTTTGGGTGAGTGAAGTTCTTACCAACGGAGTTTGGGCTGTCCCATGCACTGACTGTATGTTTATCAAGTTCTTGTATGTTTAAGTATTTATATTGCAAGTTTATCTTGTGTGTATAATACATTTTAACATGTTAGAGAACTTATTATTAGTTTGTTTTAACCCATTTTCACACGTTGCTGGTATCCCCATGGTGAAAAGCCAGGTCCAATGAAATGTAGATCTGTCCTATTGTTCCGTGATGCAAAAAGCAGAGGGACGGGCCAGCCCTGTCTCTTTGATGGTCCTCTCTCTTTTCTGAAGCTCGCCATTCAATATTAGTAAGTAAGTAATATTTATTTATATACCGCCTTTTCACTGCACATCGGAGTCTCAAAGCGGTTTACAATTGTTATTTTTGGGAGTGGGGGTGCCAGTACATGAGGCACATGTCAGACCTATTGTACATATTTTTAGTGGTGGAAACCGGAGCACCCAGAGGAAACCTACGCAGACACAGGGAGAACATGCAAACTCCACTCAGAAAGGCCCTGGTCCAACCGGGATTTGAACCCAGGACCTTCTTGCTGAGAGGCGAGAGTGCTATCCACTCAGCCGCCGTGCCGCCCTATATTAGAATAATTACCTTTTAGTCAAATTATTAATGAATAACAGTTATTCATATGAATAATATAGGAATGCAACTCAATCTTAGGTCTGACCTTATTTTTGCAATGCTTTCGTGTGTTTGAGTCACCGTATGAATGACTGCCTTGGATCCCTACGGTGGACCTCTTCTGGGCCTGTCCACACCAGTGGCTCTGGTCCTGGTTGAAGATTTGCCTAAACTTAGCCACACGTGTGCTGCAGCTGGTGTTGCGCTAATCTCTGCTGCACATATGTACTTTTATGTTGTTCTTTCTTCAAACACTTAAGTATCCATTACAAAGAGCGCGTGAGGAGGTGACAGGAGCAGGGCCAGGCTCCAGACAGAGACAGGTGCAAAATAATGAGCCCAATGTACGTCACATTAGTCAGTCACTATAAGTCATCTTTGTGTATGTAGGACATTTTCATAGACAAACAGTTACAATGATTACTGTTACATAATCAAAGTATGTGCCTCAAGAAAAAGTACAAGCAATCAAGGTTTGTTTCCAAACTTGTACAATTTACAATAACATGGTATAAGACAAGACAACACACACTTACACTCAAGACACAGGCCCGGACCACAGCCTCTCTCCAACTACACTCTCAGAATCACTCTCTCTCCCTCTTCCAATACACTCTCACTATCACACTATTACTCTCTCTCTCTGACTACACTCTCACTCTTACACTATCGATCTCACTCACCCACGTAGGGTTTTCTAAATGCAATCTGGTTTGAGCATGTTTTTAAATAATCTGTTAATCTGCTCCATGTGTATCTCAAAGCATGTATCTTACACTGAGATACACATTGATTTTAAAGCACTTCTAAATACAGGCACATACTTTTGTATTTACCCCCGTATGATTTGGAATATGAAATTATGGGGAGCATCTCTATCACGGAATAAGTTATGTAGATGAGGTGCAGCAAGTTTCCAGATGTTTTCTTTAGATTTAATGACACTTTAATTTGTTAATTTCCACACTAACAGTGGACACCAAATCATCACCAGCACTTATAATACTGGTGTAATAAATAAAAAGCATGAATTAAATTACATTTGTTATTTTGTCATATCAATGTATGTACTTTATGAATGCTGTGGATCCCAGTATTGCGTTTGTCATCCTTCCACAAATCTCCAACCATTTCTTTGATATTCCAATTTTGCCATATCTTCCTTTTTTGTATGTTAAGATACAAGTATAAATGGTATTAAACTCCTTTTGAAGATCAAATATACAGTATATATATATATATATATATATGTGTGTATATATATATATATGTATGTGTGTATATATATATGATGTATGTATGTATATATATATATATATATATATATATATATATATATATATATATATATAAATATATATATATATAAATATATATATATTATATATATATATATAATATATAATATATATATATATATATATATAAATATATATATATATATATAAATATATATATATATATATATATATATATAATATATATATATATATATAAAATAAATATATATATATATATATATATATATATATATATATATATATATATATATATATATATATATATATATATATATATATATATATATATATATATATATATATATATATATATTATATATATAAAAAATTCCTCTCTTCATCGCCTAACCCGGCACAATAGCTGGGATGTGAGTGACGTGCTTGGCCTCAGCAGAAGGCGTCCGTGCGCTCTGCTCCTCCGGACTGTCACTCTCTTTGTGGTCCTGGAGGTTTATGAGGCCCACGTCGAGCGCGCCTCTCAATGGCCCTTTGTGGAGTGCGCACAGGCCCTGCACATGGGAAAAGCAGCCACTCGGAGGAGGCAGGCCCATCCATCTTTGGGTCAGTCAAACTCCCGTTGCTGCTGAAGAGCTCCCCGGGTTAACTCGCTGGAAAATTGCCTTGCATTTTGATGAGTCCACGAGAACTGAAAGCACAACACAAGGAGAAGGGTGCATGAAGAGCAAGACCAGGACGCTTGTTTCCGCTGACTGGGGCTGCCAAGATCAGGGTTTACTTATAGTTTAGTTTATTTGGACGATTGTATAGTACGATGCTTACTAGTCACCACTTTCCATACCAATATTCATGATCGCGGCACAACATTTTCTGTGCTTCAATATACACTGCAAAAAGTAATAAAAAATAAGTCAGAAATTGCAAACATTTGGTAAAATATTTCCTAATTTTAGCATTAGCCAATGGGACAAGTAACATTGTCTTGTATTAAGATACAATAATGTACTCAGAAAAACCCTCTAATCAAGAAATTATTATGTCATATTTTAAATTTTTTTGCAATGTAGATACAGACCTCATTTTAAATCTGAGAGCCCAAATCCAGTCACTCAATCTTTACAATCTGGGCAGGTTAAAGCTAGGGTACCTAACTTTTTTGTTAACATTAACTTTGTTAACTTTATCTTATGAGGAAACACGTTATCTTATGTTGAGAAATGTAAGAAAGAGCCCTGTGAGTTGCTATTTGACGCTTTGGGCTGCAAGCTGATTGGCGGAGTGACAGGGGTCGTCTCTTTTTAACTTAAAGGCTGTTCCAGAATATCCTGAGAAAAAAGAAAAGAGGAATTGTGGACAGGTCACGAAAAAGGAGCGGTCATCACGCGGCGCTGATGGCTCCGTAGGGGGGGCTTTGTTAATGGGCTGCCCCAGGGCCAGTGTGACCAGTGCTGGACAGTTGTGGATGACGGAGCAGGAGTCATGAGTGTCCACTCCATCACTAGTGACACCATAGGACAGAAGAGATCACTAACTTTATTCAGCATGTTTCTTCTTTCTCATAAGAGAGAGACGTTGTAGGTCAAGTTGTGTGTTTAGCTATAGCTACGCTAATATCATTTTTTTTTTTTTATGAAAAATTGCGACAAAAAATGTAATCATGTAGCCAATAATAAGTTACATACATTTAGATATTTTGTTCTGTTTTTGGTGGCTTGAACATTAGGTACTCCAGCAAAATAATACAAAGGATCTCAACATGTAATGAATGGTGGTGGTCTGAGGGGCCAATGGCACAGATTTGTAGCCTTACTTAAGTCAGTCTTGAATGGTTAGGCATGCAAAGCATCAAAAAGGCGCAATCTCAAACTTTGGCTAGGATTTGGCTTTCTGTTTCAAAGGCCAAATTGTGGAAGATCACCGCCACAGCGATATTATTTTCATAGAAAAAGCTTTGAGTAAGAGAATATCCTTTAGACATAGTGGGTCTCCTTTAAACCAAATGTAACAAGTGCACGGCAGATGGATCATTGAGTTGTGATGATGGATTGGCTGAAATAGAGCAGTAGCAGTTGACAAAATCTCTCACAAGTGTAAATAGATTAGTCTTCAATAGAGTATGGATTCCCAGTGACAGGAGTGTATAGTGAGCATGTTCGATATGCAGCGCACTGATCTGCTGCTCAGCTCTAATGAAGCCCCTGAGGGTCAAAAAGCTCAAAGACTTCAACACCTCTGCGCTGACACGGAGCAGGCCATAAGACTGCACTTGTATTACAAGAGACATTCTGTGCACTCCTTTTTTTCCTCTTTCACAACACTTTCCCTCCAGCGACACTAATATTTGGAACTTTTAGTTCAAACTGGTCTCTTCCCTCTCACAAAACACTATATTGAATCTGCAGCGCCATTTACCTTGGAAGTAAAAAAAAGAATCCACTGATATCCGTGGCGTCAGTACATCTAGAACAGCACGGTAGGATCACACGCATGTAGATTTAAAAAAAAGGACCAAATAACTTAATTACCGCCTTGCCTACAGTAAATGCATACTTTGGAGCAAATTAGCTTTTGGCAGTTGCAGGTTTCACAAGTCGTCCAACTTACAAAGATTAGAGCAGTCCTTAATTTTCATCACACTACACGTAAGAAAGTAATGTTTATTTATATACCGCCTTTCACAGATCAGTCACAAAGCGGTTTACAATTGTTATTTTTGGGCATTTGTCTTCTCACTCCACACAGAGATGGGAGTGGGGTCGCCAGTACAGGAGGCACATGCCAGACCTATTGTAAATTTTTTTAGTGGTAGGGAAAACCTACGCAGACACTGGGAGAACAGGCAAACTCCACTCAGAAAGGTCATGTTCCGACCGGGATTTGAACCCACGACCTTCTTGCTGAGGGGCAAAAGTGCTATCCACTTAGCCACCGTGCCGCATGTCAACAATGATTGATAGAACACACACAAAAAAATAAACAGGCAATCCATATAATTTTATAATAGGGTGTGAACATAAATAACTGACCAATAATAAAAGTAGTAATGACCAGGCCAAACATTTTTAGTAGGTCACCAGGTTTCCACACTGGAGCTGGTATTTTAACCCGTTCTTCCTAGCTTTCAACTCCCTGAGATTTTCCCTTCCACAGGTGCGGGACTGACTAGTGTTGCCATCGTGGTCATAACATGACAAAATGTGGGCTTCAAGCTGTACGGACACTCTCGCAAGGCACTGTATAGTTGAACCAACTTTTATAGCATTGTTTTAGGGTGTACTAATTTAAAATAATAATTCTTGGGAGTCATAGATTGTCAGTGTGAATCAGAAGTATAAGTCCCCTGTTTAATTGCAGCAGTGGCTCAGCTGTTTGCAGGTCAAAAGCATGTGACTGACAGGTGGGGGGCAGGGGCAGAGGCCATGTTTGGGCAATGCTTCCTGCTTGCGTTACTGTCGCATCTACGTGTTAAAGGCTCAAGCTTTTTGACCCCCAAGGGCTTCTTCAGAGAGAGAGAGGCAGCACGGCACCAGAGTTAAACACTGGACACAGGGGAACCTCTGGCCCTTTGCACCAGGTCAGAATAAACACGGTCACATCAGAGGCCACCACAGACCACAGATAAAGTTAGCCATCAGCAGATTGTTTTCCTTCAAAGGAGCAAAAATGGCTAGACAAATACGCAGGCAAGAAAGTAAGTGAAGTAGGTAAAACAGTGGCGTGGTCAGTACAGGGGGAACAATGGCAGCATGCTAAAGTGGCAAACACATTAATTAGAAAATATCCAACCCAGGTCTATGACAGGGTCTACATTTAAACCAGCTCCACCTCACAAACAAATTACTACTATAGTTTTATATTTTCATTATTGTGTCCCTTCAACATGACTTTGAAACCTCACCTAATTTCCTGATTCATAACTTTAAATAATTCCTGTGTGTAGGAAAGATATGTGATGAAAACCAATGGGAATTTTAACCCCCAATGCAAGCTGTTGTAGATTTCAGAAATGTCTCCATAAAGCTGTTTTATACTAATGATTAATCATGTGTTTTTATAAAGTGTGCTTATATTGATCATTTGGTGTTTGCATAAAAAGCCTTGTGTATAATGTTTAGCCTGAGTCCAGTGAATTCAGGGAAGATTCAAGGACAAGGGTTGGTTTCTGTGATATAGTATCCTTTTAGGAACGGAGCATGCCTCTCTTATCGGGTCAAGGGATGAGACCAGACCCAGACCAAACTCAGAAGACTAGAAAGAAGCCAGATGACGTCTGGCACTTCCGCTTTCTTTCATACATTTTCATAAAAGTGTTTGGTAGGACATTTTTGTTGAGCAGTCTGAGCCAGGGACAGAGAGAGATGACTTTGCAGAGCACCTGGTTGTCCTCTCAGTACATTGTCAGGCCTGGAGGGATAGCTAAGTTGGCTCAGCTCAAAGGGTTAGGTATAGAAATAAGAGCTCTGAGAGTTTTGTATTAATATTAAATTGTGAAGAGAGTTCAATTTTGATTGATTTTGAACTGTTGAATCTTGGTCATATTTCTGTATCAAATTCTGAGTGATGTCCTGCTCATTGACAATAAAGCTGTTTTAAATTTTAAAAATGTAGTTGTAATGTTCATTGGTTGTCATAATGGAACGAGTTTGAGAACAAAATATAGAAACAGATGTTGCAGATTTGCCTGGTATTAGCATGAATGGATATGAATACAATTCTAGGTCTGTTATTGATGTTTTTCAGAATGAATAGTGCGTCGATGGTAAATCCAAATATGTGAGTGATTCTGAAAGGAAGACTTCAGAAAGGCTCCAGCTCTCTAAATGCTGCCTCTGTCCCGGTATGTGCTGCACTCTCTCTGGTGGGACGAGACACAAAGGCTGGAGCTGACCCGGAGAGCCACCTTAGACCCTGTCAGCCACCTTAGACCCTGAGAGCCCATGGGGAGGGGGTGCAGTCCTGAGGGTTGAGCACACTGCGCATTGACCAACGAGGCGTCGGCTTCAGCTGGACAGTTCAATACTCTGCGTGTATTGAACTGTCTGGAATAGCCTGATGAATCAGCTGGTGCAAGCGCTCTTTCTTTCAAGTATGCAAAAGATCAATTAAAAGATTAAGAGATGCTTTATACGTCCCACAGTGGGGAAATTTCAGTGTTGCATCACAAGCTACAAACAGTAATGAGGAGCACACAACACAAGATAAATGAATAATAAATCTATACTAATTAACACCATAAAAATAATAGAAAGAAGTAGTGTAACATTTCTATCGTTAGCATAATAAGGAAATACGTCTAAAATCTCCAACTTTAGTTTGATGGAGAAGCAAGTATAAAACACTGTATATTCCAGTCCCAGAAATATATAGTTCTATGTATACATCTGTGCATGCTAAAGTAGCATGAGGGTCTGGGACAAAGTGACTTAGTCCTCAGTCTTGAGGACCCCCTTGATAACGAGAGGATTCATCTCAAGGGACTTGTCCTCTAAATAAATGAATACATAAATAAAGTTTAACTGTTTAACATTGGACACATTTGGTTCTATATTGCACATTTAAAAGACAGCATGTTGGGGCAAAGAGTATAGCCCGTGTGTCCGTGAGGAGCGCATCCTTCTCTCAATGTGTACCTCCCCAAGGTTTCTCACTTTTTTCCACTGGGTTTTAGAGTTTTTACTTGCTGATGCAGGAGGGTTTCTTAGACTGTTGGAGGATCTAACAAAAAAAACTGTGGTGATGATCCAGGACACTCAACATTCAACAACATTTATGGACATTTATCAACACTTATGAAACTCCCTTTCTATGGACCAATAGCTATGTGTTCTCTATTCTTCGTTTGTTTCTCTGATCTGTGTTGGAGAATTCAACGGCTTTGTAAAGTCCTTTGATGTAACTACTGTTGTGATTTAGGGCTATAAAAGAATACATTTGATAGTATATAATAGAGTATTTTATATTTATGAAAAAAGAAAGTTATAGGTACCCAGATTTAACATACATGTATAGATAAAAATAGAAAACTTTTGTAACTTTTTATTTTTTGAAAGAGTTCCGCAGTTTCCTGTGTAGAACATAGACTGCGTTGGTCTAAGCAGCTGTCTCCTGAAGCTGCTGTGACCCTCGTAAAAGTGTATCTCTGCTCTAATAGCCGCACGGCGTGTTAATCTGTGCCTTTGTAGAGCGCTCTAACAGATTCCAGAGGTGGGACATCTGGAGGGGGGGCAGAGGGGCAGAGGGGCAGAGGGTCAGGGTCTGGGTCTGCTGGGACACATTACACACCACTCTGGAGCAACAAGTGATATATGAGGATAGGCCTTTCACACGGATGTTACAGCAGCTATTTATGTGGCACAAAAGTTATTTATGTGCTTAAAGTGATCCTTTTCAAGCTGTTTAAAGACTCCGAATGTAAGTGACATGTCGGCAGTGAGTGAACAAGTGCTTAAGTCCAAATACTTTCACAGAACATAAACATGTACTTGGAGCCAGACTGTGCAACTGTGCTGTAAAGGCATCTCCTGATCACAGATGATACTTTGTATTTCAGTTTCTGCCAAACACCCATCTGAGTTACATTGTCCTTTAAAACAAGAACTTTTTACAAATTTGATTAGATATTTTATCTTAGTGTAAAGTTTGAGAGAGACACTTTTTCACAACAGTCTCAACATTGTGAAGTGGTCAGTGACTGCCCTGTCGTTACACACTTGGGGCGTGCATACAGCTGTAAATGGATGTGAATAATGTCCCCAATAGCAACAAAAGCCTTTGTGTTTTTCAAATGCAAATGGATAATAACGTGCCTTATCATTTCAATTACACCTAATCTTCATTCAACAATATACTGTACCTATATATACACCACTGTGTGCGTTAAGTAAATATCCACATGCACTGATTTGAAGATTATTGATATATTTGTAAAACATTTGACTCAGTGACAGGTGTCTAACTTAAATGACAAAGTTACCTGATGTAGGGACAAAAAAATTGTCGAGACATAACTTGCCTACGTTGTTACCATTTAGTCCCATGTTGCTGGAGCTGATTAGTGTTAGTGGCGTGTTAAGCATAGTTTTGGCTGCAAACGGAGCTGAGCGTGGAGGGGTGCAGGGTCCAGGCCGGGGGTCAGCCTGCAGGTGTGAGCAGAAGAACATGGGAACGTGTGTGCTCCTAAATGAGGCATCGCGGGCCGCACACCGGCACCAGCTTTGGCTTGAAGCCGGCCGAGCTCTCTGCCCGGCACTACAAAAAATGTCTTTATGCGTGATTTCAAACAACTTCAAGACCAGTGTGGGAAATGAGAGGTCAGAACTAATTTCATACATTGTATAAACCAGATATGGTATAAACCATATTGTGTACAACAAGCAAACAGATAAACATTCCTATCCTAGAGGTGTGTCTCGTCCTCATGAGGTTCACCGCAGCAGCTTTGAACCAGGTGCCTCGGCCCATTACGGCCTGCCCAAAGACCACAAGTCGTGCACTTACCCTTTCACAAGTAAGAATGGGTTAACAAAGGTTAGGAGAGCGCCGCATGGTTATAAACGTTTGAACAGATTGAAGCCAACCACAAGCTCTTTGGAGATTGTAGGTGAATTCTTTATTGCGATTACCATAGATTTAGATTTTATTCGAGCTTTCACATTTACAATGTTTATTAACCAGGTGCATGCATTGTTATATACATTTACATTAAACAGAAATTAATGTGAGTAATAATACATAACATATGCCAAAAACGTTATACACAGTTCGAAAAGGGAGTGAGAAGAAGTAAACGTACTACCACCCTTTCTCATTGTTATTCCGTCAGCTTGAAACAAAAGGCATTCTGACGGTTGAAGTTAAAAACCCTTAATTTGAACATGGCTTTTCAAATTTAAAAATGCAGCCGTTTCAGCCACTTGTCTCAGGGTGCATACAGCTTCCAAAGTGCTTTGGAGTTTTTTTTTCCGTCTGATTGTGTTTTGATTATTATTAATGAGAACAAATCTTAGGAAGTGAATACATCTTAAATCAAGAGGCTTAATATTAACATTCTCAGTTTAGTCGATGTAATGTCTGGTTAGGAACTTCATTTTTGAATTGCACTCACTAGTTGCAATGAAGATTCAATTCAAATTAATTAAAACAAAATTGTATAGCCCTAAATCACAATAGTAGTCATCTCGGAGGACTTTATACAACTGATGATTCGCCAGGACAGATCAGAGAATAAAACAGTAAAAACACAATAAATGCAAGATAAAATAAAAACATAGAGCCATTTGTCCAAAAGAAGCAGATGACCAATGTCCATAAATGTGGATGAAGTCCATAAATGTCATTGAATGTTGAGTGTCCTGGATCATCATCACTGTCCTTAGACCCTCCTGCATCAGCAAGGAACAACTCTAAAAACCCAGTGAGAGAAAATGAGACACTTCAAGGAGGCCCTCATTGAGGGAGGGATCTGATCCTATGGACGGACAGCTGTAGATTCAGGACTGTGTCCCAAAAGCGCTATATAAAACCAATGCATTGTAATTGCTTCCATCTGGTCAGAAATGTCTAATAAACCAGTAAATAGTCTCGGCCACGTATGTAAATAAACCTCATGTCCCAAACACATCTTAAACAAGTGCCTGAAGTTAATTTAATTCATTTTTGCAGTGCAGCAGGCAGTGTGCGTTACAGGGGCTTTTACAAGGCCCCAGTGCATTCCTGCAGATGGAGGGGCCCCGGGGTCATGCAGAGGCCGTTAGCCTTTGGCCCCTGAGAGTAGTGTGGGAGAGGGCTTTAGCTGGAGGTTCAGGTGTGCAGTCATTACTCTGTGACCACGTCTGTGCAAAACAGGAGGATAATATTGTGTTTAGATACAGATCAGTGTAATAGTTATTATACATGTGACAAGCTGAATAAATAAGGACGAGTGCACGATGCACGAGAAGCTAAACCACCACTGTTCATGTTGTGAAATATTTGTACATATGTATAAACATGAAAAAAGGGAACACTACCGTGACCCATAGCCTAGACAATGGCCACAGGAAAAAGATTACATAACTTTGTTGTAGTTCAATCCCAGGTGCAGAATCTTTTGTCCTAAACTAATGAAGATCATACAATAGACAAAAGGCATTCACCTGATTTAGCCCTGTACCTGTCACCATGGTTACTATTTCACTTTTGTATTGACGCACGGATGTCTGCATGTGCGCTCTTTGATGGTTTCTCTCCCCTCTTGCTCTTCCCTCTTCTTTCTCCCCCCTGTCTCCTTTCTCCCCTCTCTCACTCCTCTCCCCCTCTTTCTCTTTTCTCTTCTCTCCCCTCTCCCCCCTCTCTCTTGGGGCAAAGGCCAGCTGTGATTAAGGGCCCGGTGTTTCCTTGTTACCTGCAGAGTAACTGTGCGTCCCCCGAGGCGTGCACTTATGAAGAGGCTCCGTTTACAGAACCGCAGCCCTGGGAGCGATGACTGCATTCCACCTACATCCATCCCCAGTTGGCCTGAATTAGGACGCTGGCTTCAGCCATGGAGCTACTGAGGTGAGGAGGAGCTAGAGCAGAGGAGAACCTGGAGCTGAGGAGGACATGGAGCAGATGAGGCCATGAAGCAGAGGAGGACATGGAGCAGAAGACATGGAGCAGAGGAGGACATGGTGCAGAGGACATGGAGCAGAGGAGAACCTGGAGCAGAGGAGGACATGGAGCAGAGGAGGACATGGAGCAGAGGAGGACATGGAGCAGAGGACATGGAGCAGAGGACATGGAGCAGAGGACATGGAGCAGAGGAGGACATGGAGCAGAGGACATGGAGCAGAGGAGGACATGGAGCAGAGGACATGGAGCAGAAGAGGACGTGGAGCAGAGGAGGACATGGAGCAGAGGAGGACATGGAGCAGAGGACATGGAGCAGAGGACATGGAGCAGAGGACATGGAGCAGAGGAGGACATGGAGCAGAGGAGGACACAGAGCAGAGGATGAACTCTTGCTGAGAAGGACAAATATTCATCTATCCATGTTTTCCCCCTTTACAGTATCCTTTGTCTGGTCGCGCGGCCCACACCAGACACTTCTTACAGTTAATTCAGAAGAATCTTGAGAATTGAGGGACCGGAAGTCCTCCACTTGAGGAAGGACCTCTGCTCCTGGAGAGGGCAAAGATCCTTTAGTCGAGCTAATATAAATAAAGTCTATGTTCTCCAACACTCAATGAATCCTCATTGAGACATTGGACAATCCTCATTGGACAACTGACAAGGCGACAAAGACAGTACTGGTTTTTGCCGTTTAAAATGAGTGGCTTAATTGATTTTATGTTCTACTGTGTCAATCTATCAATAAAATAACTTTTATTTGTACAGCCCCGTTCCTACAAAAGACAACACAAAGTGCCTCACAAGCCATATCACATCAGACATAAATCATGAACATTCAAATCTACATAAACATTACAAAATGATTGAAAACAAACACAAGAAATGTCAAAAACATAAACAAATATTAAAGACATTAAAACTGCACATGGGATTAAAATCCTAAATAGCCACAGTGCATTAACAAGAGTAAAGATAAAATCATGCACTTGTATGCAGCTAAACTAAACTGCTTTTTACCTGAATTTGAACACTGCTAGTTTACAGTTGACATCACATAAAAATCATGTGTAACATTATTCTGTAACTATAACTTCAGTCAGTCTTCAGTTGCTCTCTCACTGTTTTGCTTCTGTGGAGGATAAGAGGATTCTTGTTGTTTTCACCACATTGTTCAGTGTAGGGGTTCTTCTGGCACCCCTTCTGCTGTTTCCAGTTAGCTGCTCTTTGTCAGTGTCAATAATATAGTTCTCAGTCACTCTAATTAAATGGGTCATAATTTGATTTCCCATTGAAATGAGCGTGTGGAGCCGAAGCGTGTCTGAGGAGGTTGCTCCGGAACAATTGTGTTATTAAAGTCTATCTGTGTTGCATGATGAGTAGTCTTCATTTGACATGTGCTTGTGTGTGTGTGCTCTCTCCTCTGGGCCCGGCTCATCCCTCCACTGCCCCACTCCACACAGAGCCAGCGGGGAGCCCCTGTAATCACCACACACGCAATTTCACCCACCATTTCAACAACATTTATTATCTGCACTCAATAAGGAGCCAGAGAGGGGAAACCCCACACATACACACACACACACGCGCGCACGCACTCATACACAAACAACTAACCCATGTACTGTCATTATTTCAAACAATAATAAGTATTTCTTAACCCTTTTAGAACTACAGAAAAAAAAACATATTTCAATTTGATTCCACTTCTGTTGCTGGTCGCGGAGGCATCAGTCCGAGCAGAGACTCCCAGACCAGGCCAGCTCAGAGACGCCCAGACCAGGCCAGCTCAGAGACGCCCAGACCAGGCCAGCTCAGAGACGCCCAGACCAGGCCAGCTCAGAGACGCCCAGACCAGGCCAGCTCAGAGACGCCCAGACCAGGCCAGCTCAGAGACGCCCAGACCAGGCCAGCTCAGAGACTCCCAGACCAGGCCAGCTCAGAGACGCCCAGACCAGGCCAGCTCAGAGACGCCCAGACCAGGCCAGCTCAGAGACGCCAAGACCAGGCCAGCTCAGAGACATCGGAAAATTCAGGACATAGCTCCTTCTTCACCCTGAAACACCGATCTCCCACTCAATCCTTTCATCACTGTGAATAGCCTTAAGACTTCACATTTCATCATTATAATTATCATTATGGGAATTACAGCAAGTTATTTATTTACAGTAACATATGCAATATATAAATAGTAATTTTGATTGATTGATTGTTATGTATTTGAGTATTTTGCAAACATATATTTTCAATCATCATCATTTCAAACAATAAACAATTATTTGAATTTATCAAAGTTATTGAGATATAGATAGATAGATAAAACAGGAGAAAGTACTGTATGTTCAAACAAGTCATTTATTTGTGATTTGATAAAATTCGTTCCACTAAGGCAGGGGTGTCAAACTTATTCTGTCGGAGGGGCAAATTGAAAAACGCTGGTTGGGGCCAGTGGTTTTATTTTTTTATTAGGCCCGAGCCCCGAACGGGGTAAGGGCCTATTGCTTTCACAATGGTGAAAACAAATGGTGGCGGTGCGTGACGGACGCGTCAGCGCCCGTCACGCACCAAAACGTGACGGTTGCGTGCGTAAACTCAAAAGCTTTAAAATGATGTATCACGTGCCATTGAAACCTATATTGTTTTTGCTCGAGACGTCGAAAAAAAAATTCCTTTTTTATTAGGCCCGAGCCCCGAACGGGGTAAGGGCCTATTGCTTTCACAATGGTGAAAACAAATGGTGGCGGTGCGTGACGGACGCGTCAGCGCCCGTCACTCACCAAAATGTGACGGTTGCGTGCGTAAACTCAAAAGCTTTAAAATGATGTATCACGTGCCATTGAAACCTATATTGTTTTTGCTCGAGACGTTAACAAAAAAATTCCTTTTTTATTAGGCCCGAGCCCCGAACGGGGTAAGGGCCTATTGCTTTCACAATGGTGAAAACAAATGGTGGCGGTGCGTGACGGACGCGTCAGCGCCCGTCACTCACCAAAACGTGACGGTTGCGTGCGTAAACTCAAACGCTTTAAAATGATGTATCACATGCCATTGAAACCTATATTGTTTTTGCTCGAGACGTTAAAAAAAAAAATTCCTTTTTTATTAGGCCCGAGCCCCGAACGGGGTAAGGGCCTATTGCTTTCACAATGGTGAAAACAAATGGTGGCGGTGCGTGACGGACGCGTCAGCGCCCGTCACTCACCAAAACGTGACGGTTGCGTGCGTAAACTCAAAAGCTTTAAAATGATGTATCACATGCCATTGAAACCTATATTGTTTTTGCTCGAGACGTTAAAAAAAAAATTCCTTTTTTATTTATTAGGCCCGAGCCCCGAACGGGGTAAGGGCCTATTGCTTTCACAATGGTGAAAACAAATGGTGGCGGTGCGTGACGGACGCGTCAGCGCCCGTCACTCACCAAAATGTGACAGTTGCGTGCGTAAACTCAAAAGCTTTAAAATGATGAATCACATGCCATTGAAACCTATATTGTTTTTGCTCGAGACAAGTCACAAAAAATTCCTTTTTTATTTATTTATTTATTTATTATTAGGCCCGAGCCCCGAACGGGGTAAGGGCCTATTGCTTTCGCAATGGTGAAAACAAATGGTGGCGGTGCGTGACGGACGCGTCAGCGCCCGTCACTCACCAAAACGTGACGGTTGCGTGCGTAAACTCAAAAGCTTTAAAATGATGTATCACGTGCCATTGAAACCTATATTGTTTTTGCTCGAGACGTTAACAAAAAAATTCCTTTTTTATTTATTAGGCCCGAGCCCCGAACGGGGTAAGGGCCTATTGCTTTCACAATGGTGAAAACAAATGGTGGCGGTGCGTGACGGACGCGTCAGCGCCCGTCACTCACCAAAACGTGACAGTTGCGTGCGTAAACTCAAAAGCTTTAAAATGATGTATCACGTGCCATTGAAACCTATATTGTTTTTGCTCGAGACGTTAACAAAAAAATTCCTTTTTTATTTATTTATTTATTTATTTCTTTCTTTCTTTTTTCTTCTGCACTTTGAGCCTTAATTTGACCCCCTGAACATGCATGAAAAGTTGTTAATTTTGGCCCAAAAATCAGACCTGGCGAAAAATTTGATATTTTGGTGTTTATTTTTATGGGACTCAAAAAATGACAGAACAGCGCCACCTACAACAGCCAAATGAACGGGGTAAGGGCCTATTGCTTTCACAATGGTGAAAACAAATGGTGGCGGTGCGTGACGGACGCGTCAGCGCCCGTCACTCACCAAAATGTGACAGTTGCGTGCGTAAACTCAAAAGCTTTAAAATGATGTATCACGTGCCATTGAAACCTATATTGTTTTTGCTCGAGACGTTAACAAAAAAATTCCTTTTTTATTAGGCCCGAGCCCCGAACGGGGTAAGGGCCTATTGCTTTCACAATGGTGAAAACAAATGGTGGCGGTGCGTGACGGACGCGTCAGCGCCCGTCACTCACCAAAACGTGACGGTTGCGTGCGTAAACTCAAAAGCTTTAAAATGATGAATCACATGCCATTGAAACCTATATTGTTTTTGCTCGAGACGTTGAACAAAAAATTCCTTTTTTATTTATTAGGCCCGAGCCCCGAACGGGGTAAGGGCCTATTGCTTTCACAATGGTGAAAACAAATGGTGGCGGTGCGTGACGGACGCGTCAGCGCCCGTCACTCACCAAAACGTGACGGTTGCGTGCGTAAACTCAAAAGCTTTAAAATGATGTATCACATGCCATTGAAACCTATATTGTTTTTGCTCGAGACGTTAAAAAAAAATTCCTTTTTATTTATTTTTTAGGCCCGAGCCCCGAACGGGGTAAGGGCCTATTGCTTTCACAATGGTGAAAACAAATGGTGGCGGTGCGTGACGGACGCGTCAGCGCCCGTCACTCACCAAAATGTGACGGTTGCGTGCGTAAACTCAAAAGCTTTAAAATGATGTATCACATGCCATTGAAACCTATATTGTTTTTGCTCGAGACGTTAAAAAAAAATTCCTTTTTATTTATTTATTTCTTTCTTTCTTTTTTTTCTTCTGCACTTTGAGCCTTAATTTGACCCCTGAACATGCATGAAAAGTTGTTAATTTTGGCCCAAAAATCAGACCTGGCGAAAAATTTGATATTTTGGTGTTTATTTTTATGGGACTCAAAAAATGACAGAACAGCGCCACCTACAACAGCCCAAAATAATACCCCTATGGGACTTTTCGGAGGTCAAGTTTGTCGTAGAAACATGAGATTTGGTACACATGTTCCTCAAGTCAAGACAAGAAAAAAATATTATTATGGCCCCGCCCTCTGACAAACAGGAAGCCCATAAATTTCACTGCAAAATGGAAAAATGAACAGCAAAAGTTTTCATACATGTCGGTTGGAAAGCGACTCCTCCTCGGCCGTTTCACCGATTCGCCTCAAAATCGCTCCACATCATCTCAACACATGTACCTTCAAAATGACCTCAGGGATTTTTGATCAGTGAAACATTGTTTGAGCAGCGGAGCGGCAAAATGTGACCTTTTTTAGCAAGACAAAAGATAAAAAAAACAAAGATGAAAAGAAAAATTCATTCAGTTTGTAATAGCGGAGCTAAACAGAATTGTTTGAGCCTAGATTTAAAAGATCCTATAGTAGACGCTGTCTCACATTCTCCATAAAGACGGTTCCAGACTCTAGCCGCTTGAATCTGAATGCATTTGCCCATGTCTAGGACCGACTCTGGGCACTAACAGGAGTCCAGTCCCAGTGCCCACAAGTCCTGGGTCGGTTCATATGGCACAAACCATGTCAAAGGATGTACCTTGGCCGAGAACCAAAGGATAGACTGTACACAATTAAAGCCGGCTGCTATGAAGTCAATTCACTGAGTGAACCAGGAAGCCAGTGATGATACCTGAGAACTGGACTAATGTGGTCGTACTTCCTAGTTCTGGTCATGACTCGAGCTGCTGCATGTTGAATGTACCTGCACAGTTTTACAGCCTGTTAGGACAGACCTGTGAGCAGGCAATGGCAAATAGCTAACCGACTGGAGACAAAAGCGTGTATAAGAGTCACCAAGTCTGCCTTAGACAACAAAGTTTTTTTAATTTTAAGCAATGTTTTTAGGTGTAATAAGCTGTGCTGATGTTACAAAGATTTTATTAGGCTTATGAAATTAGATCTTGAGTGTCCAATATTTAGTCTGGGACTGATAGGAAAAAATGTCGGAGCCTGGTAGCTAGGTGGTGACGGCGGCGGTTGCTCTCGCCGATGCGAAAAACCAAAATCTACTCAAACTTCCAGCGCCAAAGGGATCGTAGAGGAATGAATTTTTACAATTTTTCTATCCGTCACGATGCGTACCTTGGCGCAAAGAACGAAATTTAATAATGCTGGCACAAGAAATTCTCAACTGAGTGATTGAAGACTCCAAAATAAGAATCCACTTTGGAAGTCCTGCCCGAGTACATCTCTGCGTAATATTGCGCACAAAGGGGCCCAAAAGACTTGAACAATATAAAAATATGTCGAAAGTGCTAAAATGAAGCTGGGGGAAAATATTCCCCGTATGTCCTCTCACTACCTGGGGACCTGCCACCTGTGGGATTTGGCAGCATCGTATGCCTCTGCGCTAGACTTGCCATACTGGAACAACTTAACCGGGAGGGTCACCGCCATGAAGAAAGCGTGCAAGGAGCCGGCTCACTGGTAAATGAAAACCATGCGTAAGTCTACAGAAAGCATCATGGAGCGAGTTCCGCGAATTGAGGGAGCAACAACCCCCACTGTCTTTGGCACGAGGATTGATACTCACCGCGCACAGCTGGGATCATGCCTGGAAGCACTGTGCTACTTGGTGAACGCGTGAGGATCGAAACCGATGAAAACCAGAAACCCCGGTATGGTCTGCTGAAATCACCCAGTGCCCTCGACAACGAGTCCAAGTGGTCTACTGTTGTCAAAGAGGGTCGCCGAGGTGAAGCATGTCCGTTGCTGAAGACGCGGCCCCGTGAAAGTAGCTTAAGAAAAGTGGGCATAACTGGGACAGTGCTGAGCACCATCAGGACTGTAACTTCTAAAAACTGGTGATTGTATTTGCCACACGCTTGAACCCTGCAGTGAGAAAGCCGTTACACCTGTGTTCTTACACAGTCAGATAAACTTGACAAACACAACAGTACAGGTGTAGAAAGATCATGCTCTGTTCAAATCCGCTACAGCTCGTTTCATGTCTCCCACCCGCTGATGCAATACGTTATCGTGCAAGTACGCTCCTGAACTTGTTTGGCCAGCAGGTACATATTTGCGTCCGGACTGACACGAAGCGCGCATGCTGGAGGAATGCCTGTATGGTAGTAGCCCCGACCTGTAGCGGGTTTCGGGACGCAGGTGCGGGAGCCCGCAGGGAGCCGCAGGTTGCGGTAACCCACCGAATAAACTGTATCATGCCCCTTTACAATTGTTGTCTTATACATGCGCTGCCTGAGCTGCGCGTGTGGACACAGTAAAAGCAGACACTGCACGCTCGTGCTGATATGTGACTCACATCTGCAACCTTTTGATATCTTATGTATTCAAGAGACTTTTCTTAGCCAAGCAGGAATCTGTGATAAACATAACTCTGTGCATGTGGACTTTCCATGGGCAGCGGGAATCCACTACAGATCTGAGCACTAAGCTACTTAAGGCAAATTTCATGCGGATTGCTGCTACTTAGAGCACAAGAAATTAGATTCTGAGGTTACTGTGCTCATGTGTGGGAGTTTGACTGGGGGGGGCCCATTGGGCTTCAGGTTCAGTGTAGTCGTTGGAATTTTATCTCATTCTGAATATAGATACTCCTTATGAATTGTCCTAATAATGAGGATGAATATCTTAAATTGTCTGGCTGGGGGATTATGGCATTTATTCAAGACCTAAACTGCACCTGTATATTGTAGTTTGGGGACATGAATGCTGATGTTTTGGATGAGAAATCACATTTGCCAATACATTTAAAGCAATTTTGTGTTGAGACACCCGCCTAGTTCTTTCCAAAGTATGGCTCTTCTCCCAAGCGATACTTCTCATAATGTTAGTGACGCCTGGCACTCACATCCTGGCTTGACCATTGAAATGGCACCAGTGTGCTCATTGCAGTTATTGATAGCATGCAGATCAGATCTGAATTGGCTACATCAGACCACATGCCACTTGTTTTTAAATGTAACCTGGTAGTGTTTCCCTTGATTACTTCTTTAGGGCCGTCTGTATATTAACGAGTAGAGGGACTGGAGTCAAAGATCTTACTTGAGAGGACATCTGTGCATAAACTCGGAAGACCCATTTTAATCTTGGACATATTGACTGCCGAGGGGATACTATTTTATGCCGTGATATGAACTGTACAAATCATGAACATTCTACCCAACCTGGAATTGTTTTATTGTAAAATCTGGGAAGCCCTTATAAGTTCTGGGAAACCCAGTCAAAACAAGATACGCACCCCCCTTGGAAAGCCCGGTTGGAATAGGCACGTAGGTTAGTCTCATGCCTGAAGGCCCGTGCTGCATTCAAAAGCTTGGTTGAATTCAGGAGATGCAGAGAGGGACCTCTGTTTGAAAACAAGAAAAAAGTCAATGCAAATACAAAAACAGTCTAGAGGTAACATAAAAAAGAATAACAGCGTTCTTAGGGCTGAATCTCTGGCATCTAAGCTGCAAAGACACACCTGCAGTGACTTTTGGAAGGAGATAAGAATTATGGAAGTAACATCAACACCTCCCTCCCTTCGGTTGTGTATGGAGTGAGTGGCTCACAAAATCTTTTGACAATTAATGGAAAGAAATTTTTACTTTGATCTCTTTAAAAGTGTCATTAATGGAAAAGCTCCCATTGTAGGGTTCTATTTTTAAAACAATGCAGGTTCAAAAGTAACGCCACAAGAGTTTTATAATGTTGTCCACAACTCAAAAAGTAAAAATTCCAAGTGGCTCAGATAATCATCACATCTGAACACCTCAATTTTGCAAGTAGAATTATGTACTCCTCTGCTGGCCCTTTGGATCACTGGATACATGGTTCATGGAAGTCGCTGAATCTCTTCTTCAGTTCTGCAGTCCCTGTATTAAAGACAACGCAGGAAACTGACTAGCTCAGCTAACTATCGTCTATAGCTTTGGCTAGCATTCGTTTCCAAAGTTCTTGAGACTGTGATTTATAAATAGACTTTGAAACCTTTTTTTAAGTACAACATTTCACCAGATTTGGGTTTTTAACTGGCCATGGTAACAACACATGTAATTTTGTACTGAAGGAACGATTTTAGATAAATATCATTGTCAGGGGCTCTAACCATGTTAGTGTGTTTTCTAGATGCTCAAGGCTTTTGACAGAATTGATCATGAAAAATGTCTTTTGAAACTTCAAAGCGTGGATTCCTGGTATCTGATCAGACGTGCTTATTTTTTGGTATTCGTAGCAGACCATGCATGTTGGAATGGTGGGAGGCACTTTCTGCACTCCTTCAGAGTCTCTATGGGGTTCGTCAGGGATGGGATTCTCTTCTCCCATGTTGTTTATAATGTGTACATGGTGTACCTGTCCGGTGCAACTGAACACCTTTACACAGGACTGCAGTGTTGGTTACAGCAGATATAATCACCTCATGTACGCAAGATACACTGAGGTGTTTCAGTCCCTGGCAGTGCGGATATTCACCAGAAAATCAACTACTTAAATGTGTGCTCTCAAAATGTTTGTGATCGTAAATATCAAATATAACTCTGCACAAAGCCTGGTAATGATTGCGCGTACTAAAGATGGACAGTAAATTAATGTTTTCCTGATTTTTTTTTTTATTTTTAGGTTTTTCCATCCGGAAACCTATAGGAATCTGCAGATGGGGGAGGTGAAATACCTCGGTCACAACATCAACAGTGACCTTCTATGACAAGGACATTCACAGGCAGCTTGTGTCGTTAAATGGCCAATCAATATGCTGGCTTACGTAAGTTAGTATGTCTCCTCCTGATGTAAAGGTAACTCTTTTTTTATAAATCTTACTGCTCACCTAATGTACACCTGCTTACCTTTTGGAAGAGTGTAAAAGTCTGTTTGCAGAAAACTCAACTCACTGTGGGCCTATAACAACTCCTTGAGCTGGCAGCTGAAGTTCCTCGGCACAGCAGCGAAGTGAGATGTGTGCTTACTGTGGTGTTCGAGTCTGTTTCTGCATCTCTCATCGAAAATGTTCAGTTCAGATTTATGGTCCGTCTGAGGAACTCTATTAATGATTGTTAAGACTCTCGTCAGCACCGAGTTCGCTCACAGCTGTTCACCCTCCAAGATTATGTACTTACTGGAGGTTATGCCTTTTACTGTTTCAGCAGCTTTAATGTTTCACTTTTTGTTTTGTTTTTCTTGTATAAATTTTTTCTTTGTTTTTTAACTATGGACCGTGATGTATTTTGTGTCCTTATTATTAATTAATCTTTATTAAGGACACAATACAACACGTGTCCATTTTTAAAAAACCAAAAGAAAAAATATATACAAGAAAAACAAACAAAAGAGAACATACAGCAGCAGAAAAACATATAAAGGCATAACCTCCAGTAAAGTCCATAATTTGGAGGTGAACAAGCATTGAGCAGAACTCGGGCTGACGAGAGTCATAACAATCCCATTAATAGATTTCCTCATACGACACATAAATCTGAATCTGAACCTTTCGAAGCGATGCAGAACAAGATCGAACACCACAGTAAGCAAACATCTCACTTGCCGCTGCTGTGCCGAGGAACCTTCAGCAGCAGCCTCAATGAGTTTGTTATAGCCACATGAGTGTCTGCAACTGGACTTTTTGTAAACTCCATCCAAAGGTAAGCATGTGTACATAGAGAGGCAGTAAGATTTAAAAAGAGTTACCTTATACCTCAGGAGAGCACATACTAAACTTACGTACAGCATTTTTTTGATTGGCCATATAACTGACACAGCATCCTGTGCATGTCCCTTGTCATCAGAAAGGTTCACTGTGATGTAGTTGACCGAGGTATTACACCTCAGTCTGCAGATACCAAAGGTTTCCGAAAGGAAAAAATCAGGAAACATAATTTACTGTCATCTTTAGTACGCGCAATCATTACCAGGCATTTTTGCAGCGTTATATTTGATATTAGATCCAAACCATATTGAGAGCACACATTAAGTTAGTTGCTGAAGACCAGCAACTGCAGGGACTGAACACCACCAGATCGTCTGCGACATGAGGTTATTATATCTGCTGAAACCAAGACTGCATCCTTGGTACAGGTGTTCAGTTGGCACCGACAGGTCTTCCATGTACACATTAAACACATGGGAGAGAGAATCCCTCCCTGACGAACCCCATTAAGACTCTGAAGGAGTCAAAAGAGCCTCCCCCCATTTCACCTGCATGGTCATCTCCGAAAACCAAAAAATAAGCAGTTCTGATCAATACCAGGAACTCCACGCTTTTGACAGTTCAAAACAATTCTTCATGATCAATTCTGTCAAAAGCCCTTGGAGCATCAGAAAAACACACATAACATTGTAGAGCCCAGACATGATTTTAATCTAAAAGTTCCTTCAGTACAAAAATACAAGTTTCTGTACCCAGCCTGAATAAACCAAACTGTATAAAAGTTGTACTTAACAAATGGTTCAAGACTATTTAAAATCACAGTCTCAAGAACTTTGGAACGATGCTAGCCAAGCAAAAGGACGATAGTTAGCTGAGCTAGTCAGTTTTCCTGCTTTGTCTTTAATAACAGGGACCAGCAGAACTGACAGAAAAGAATCAGGCAGACTAATCCATGAACCATGAATCCATTAAACACAGTGCCCAGCAGAGGGTACATATCTACTTGTCCAAATTTGAGGTGTCAATGTGATATTAATCTGAGCCACATGACTTTTTTACTTTTGCAGTTTTGTTGGACAGACATTAAAAACCTCATTGGCGTACTATTATGAAAAAAAAAACCTGCATTGTTTAAAATAAACCTACAATGGGAGCTTTCCCTTAATACAAAAAAGAGATCAAAGTAAAATTCTATCCATAATTGAAATATTTTGTGAGCACTCACTCCAACCACAACCGTAATGGAGGGCGGAGTTGCTGTTTACTCATCATACATATCTCCTCCAAAGTCACTGCAGGTGTTGTCTTGGAAGCTTAGATTGCCAGAGATATCAGCCCTAAGACTCTGATCATGTCTTTTTTATGTACCGTCAGACTGTAATTTGTTCTTGCATTTGCATATTTCTTGTTTTCAAACAGATGTTCCACTCCTGCATCTCCCAGCATCCACCCAAGTCTTTGAATGCAGCACGGGCCATCAGCATGCGCCTCACCTACGTGCCTATTCAACTGGCTATCCACAGGGGAGCGAAACTTTTTTGACAGGCATTCCCAGAACTTTATAAGGCTTCCAGAAATTTTTACAATAAAACAAATCCAGTTGGGTAGAAAGTTCATGATTTGAACAGTTCATATCACTGCCCATCAAATAGCATCCCTCGGCAATCAATATGTCCCCCAAGAATTAAAATGTGTTTCTCCGAGAAAATGCACAGAAGACCTCACAAGTACGCTTAGACTCAAGCCACTCTCACGTAATATACACGAAGGCCCTAAAGAAGTAAAACAAGGGAACACTACCTCAGTTTACATTAGAAATAACAAGTCATTGGTCAGATGTAGCCAAATCATATCTGATTCTGCATGCTATCAATAACGGCATGAGCATCACTGTGCATTACAAAGGTCAAGCCAGGATGATGAGTGCCAGGCGTCACTAACATATGCAGAAGCTACGCTTGGGAAAAGAGCCATATGGAAAGAACTAGGCGGTTCTCAACACAAAATGCTTTAAATGATTGGCAAATAGAGATTTTCTCACCAAAATACATCAGCATTCATTCCCCAACTACAAATATACAGGTGCAAGTTTACGGTCTGAATAAATGCCAAAATCCCAGCCAGAACAATTTAGATATTCATCCCTCATTATTAGCACACTCAATAAGGATGTATATATATTCAGAATGGAGAAACTCCCACGACTACACTGGAACCTGAAGCCCCAAATGCCCAGTCAACTCCCAACCTGAGCACAGTAACCTCAGAAATCAAATTTCTTGTGCAAGTACAGCTACACCCGCCTGAAATTCTGCCTTTAAGTACTTAGTCTCAGATCTGTAGTGATTCCCCTGTCCCATTTGAAGTCCATATCACAGCTTACGTATAACCAGATCTGCTTGGCTAAGAAAGTCTCTTGAATACATAAGATATCACAGGAATGCAGAAGCTGATCCACAACAGCCCGACGTGCAGAGTCTGCTTTAACTGTTGTCCAACGCGCTGCCCGCGCGCATTATAAGAACACAATTGTAAAGGGCAATGATACAGTTTTTAATCGGAAGATACCCGCACCTCGGCTCCCGCTCTCCCGACCTCGGCTCCCGAACCCCTACAGGTCCGGCACTACCAACATGCATTCCTCCACCACTGCGCGCTTCGTAGTACCGACGCACATATGTACTCAGCTGGCCAAAGTTCCAGGAAGCGTACATGCACGAAACTTCATTCGACTCACGGTGAGGGGCCATGAAACGAGCTGTAGCGTATTCTGAACAGAGCTATCTTTCTACACTGGACTGTTGTGTTTGGGTACAAGTTTTTATCTGACAGATAAGCACACAGTGAATCGGCTTGCTACAGCAGGGTCAAGCGTGTTGCAAATACACTCACAGTTTAGAAGTTACAGACCTGATGGTGGCTAGCACCTGTCCCCATTATGCCCAACATTCTAACGCTCTTTCCCGGGTCCGCGTCTACCAGCACGGAACCTGCTTCACACGCCGACCCTCTTTGACAACAGTAGACCCACAGGGGGGGGGGTGACTCTTTGTCGATGGCCAGGTTCATCAACATACCGATTCATGGTTTTCAATCGTACGATCCTCACGCGTTTTCCAAGAGCACAGTGCTTCCAGGCATGATCCCAGCTGTGCGCGGTGCGTAATCCTCGTGCCCCAAATACAGTGGTGCGTTTGTGCTCCCTCAATCGCGACACTCGCTCCATGAATGCTTTCCTGTTATACATACGCATGTTTTCATTAACGTGAGCCTGCTCCTTGCACGCTATCTTCATGTCCGTGACCTCCCGGTTAAGTTGCTCCAGTCAGGGTCAAGCAGCGCAGAGCATCGATCTGCCAAATCCACAGGTGCAGGTCCTCCAGTAGTGAGACAAAACGGGAATATTTTCCCCAGCTTCATTTATCACTTTCAACATATTTTTATATTGTTCAAGTCTTTTTTGGGCCCCTTTGTGCGCAATATTACGCAGAGATGTACTCGGGCAGACTTCAAAGAGGAATCTTTTGGAGTCTTCAATCCACTCAGTTGAAAAATTCTTGTAGCCAGCATAATAATTTCGTCTTGGCGCCAAGGTACGCATCTTGACGATAGAAAATGTAACAATTCATCCTCTACGATCACTTATGCACGCTGGAAGTTTTGTACGATTTCTGGTTTTTCGCATCGGCGAGCACCCTGCCGCCGGTCACCACCAGCTACCAGCTCCGCCATTTTTTCCCTATCAGTCCAAGACTAAATAATGACTCAGACTTAAATTTCAAAAGCACATAAAATCTGAAACCTCCAGCAGCTTATGACCACCTAAAAAACATTTGCTAAAATTAAAAACATAGTGTCTAAGAGACATGAGACTCTTATACACGCTTTTGTCTCCAGTCGGTTTAGACTATTCAATGGCCAGCTCACAGGTCTGTCCAAACAGCTGAAAAACAGCTGCAGTAGCATTCAACATGCAGCATCACGGAGACCTGACCAGAATAGGAAGTACGACCACATTAGACCAGTTTCCAGGTCACAGCCCTGCCATTCCTGTTTCCTCAGAGAAAAGACTTCAAAGCAGCTTTACTTGTGTACAAGTCTCTCCCATGGTCCCTCGCGCCAAGGTACAACCATGACATGTTTGTGCCAAATGACAAACCGACCCGGACTCTGAGGACACAGGACAGTACTCCTGTTAGTGCCCATAGACGGTACTGAGACATGGGCAAACTGCATTTCAGATTCATGCGGCTAGAGTCCTGAGAACCGTCTTCCAGAGAAAGTGAACAGGCGACTACTCTGCATCTTTTTAAATCTAGGCTCAAAACAATTCTGTTTTTAGCTGCGCATATACAACTAATGATTTTTATCTTTTCATCTTTCTTTTTATCTTTAATCTTTTTAATGCACTGTGACTATTTATGATTTAAAGTCCCATCTTGATTTTAATGTTTAAATGGTTTTTAATTTTTGTGATTTTATTTTTACTGTTTTTTTAAAATATCTTGTTGCTCTTAAAGTGTTTGATTTATGTCATTATGTGATAGGGGATTTGAAGCGCCTATATGCGTTGCCTTTGTGTAGGAAAGGCGCTCTACAAATAAACGTTGATTGATTGATTGATTGAATTGTGACAAAGTTTCGTGCTCTAGCTGCAAATCCTAGATTTAGTCAAAGGAATAAATCCCATAGACACTGTTCTGACAACAGCCCTGCTGTATCACTAAACCAGGCATGTACAAACTAAGCCCAGGTGCCATTTATTTTTTTTGTTATTTTAATAATATAATTTTTTACTAGCCCGCCCTCAGTCATTTAAACCTCTTAACACCCCCCAATTTGGCTTGTGCACAAAAGTTTGGCATAACCCAAATGTCCTTTGCTTATTTAAAAACACATCTCATCTCACATGCTTGTGAGATGCATCATTTTTAAAGCTAGAGCCTTCAAGTTTAATGAAAAAAAACAACTAAAAATAATGTTGTCATACCCATTTCCTCTGCATCCTTTTGAAGTTTGGGAAAATATCCAATTTTTTAGCAATTCAATTTCTAAAGGCCTAAAACAAGTCTATACTTCATTGAAATTCACACTATTCAAACCCTGTGGTCATTGTGTTGTGACAACAACTGTCTAAAGTTTCAGACTTTCTAAGTTGTATGTTTTTATGCAGTTTCTCCTTTCAACAAGTAGTGGCACATTTAGCAAATATCTTAGCTGACGATTTAATCATCATAAAAACAATATTTTTTTATTATTGGTACTTATAAGTTACTAACTATGTGTGTTTTTTTTTTTAATGCCAAAGTTATTTTTTATGAATGTTGGGGTATGTTTGGTGTAAATTCATTGCAGCTTCAAGAGCGTCTTGGCTGCCATTACGCACAATTCTACAGGCCACAAAGACAGGACACCATTGTCCCACCCCATTTTATTTTTTTTTTTTTTTTTTGCTCAAAAGCTTTCTCATTGGCTACACAGGACATGTCAATCAAAAATCCCGGAAATAGAAGCAAACAATAGGGAACACAACAAAGACAGTGATCCATGCTCACAACAGCAGCGCTAGCTGTACTCACTGGGAGCTTCTTGCAGACCCAAAAATGGTGTCTAGCTTTTCGGAGTAGTCTCATTTGAAATATAAGGAGCTAAGGAACACGTAGATACCAGATGTTTGGGTGAAAAACAAAAGCTAAAAGTTCCGTTAAAAGGAAAGTAATAACATCTGTGCTCTTTTTTTTGTCTTTTTTTCGCTAAGATAAATTCACATTTTTGGATTAATTTCTTGCAGAATGGATTTTACTTTGGTAATACAAGTGGATAAAATTTTCCTTGGACTGTTCCAGAGAGAATGAGTATTGCAAGCTGGGAGTAGAGGCCTGATTTATTTGTACAGGCACAACCCAAAGGTAAAAACTATTCGGAATTGATTTATTTTGTGCCACATTATGTGTTAAAACTTTGAGTACCGAATATCACAATCAATTTGCTCTATCAGGTCAACTATTTGAGAATAACAGCCATAGTAAAGGAAGGATTACTCACCCATCATCGTGTACGTACTTAGCAATGATTTCCCGACGTTTCCCGTCCTCATCCTAAGACTTCTTCAGGTGAATGAATTCTCATACGCCGCGTGCGTTTGGAGATTTATAAACTATGGATGTGTTAGCACACCCATAATCCCTGATACCAACTCCAATAAACAATCTAATGTCGAGTTTATGATGTAGAAGGGAGCAGTCTAACAACCCTGCTGAGGCTAACGACCCTAACCTCTTAGCATGTGACTGACCCTTGTTCCCAAAAAACATTGCTCAGAAGTACAGATGATGGGGTGAGAAACCTTCCTTGCTTTGACTAATCCCTGTATGACGACTGAGGGCTTACACAAACATACAGCCATAGTGTTACGGATTACGTACGTCTACGTTATTATGAATTCTGCTATATCAAAATTAGTGGAGTGAAATAAAACTGAATGACTTTGGATACGTTGACTTTCTTTCTTGAGGAAAACGGAAAAAAGTCAGGGTTTCTCCAGCTGACTATCCCAGAAATTAGTTTTTTACTAAAATTGATTAAAAAAAATATTTCAGTAGCAAAAAATCCTTACCAGAATTGAGCAAAAACCAAGTCATTTTACGGACTCAGAGCATCAAAATTAGTCTACTCAGCTGACACCCTGGCTAATTTTATAAAAAATAATTTTTTGTTACCAGTGTAACTATGAATTTAAAGAGGTTCTCAACCCCAGCTCCTCGGAGCCTTACGTCACTCACATTACCTGTTCAAATCTTACTCTAATTGGCGTAGCCAGGAGGACTATAGGGGGCGTGAACGAGACTGGGCCGAGATACATTGTCTCTGGGCGGGGGGCTAAAGGTCTTCATATTGTCATTTTTTATTTCCTTGAAATTTCCTTTTAGTTTTCAATCAATAAATGTAGGATGCAACAATATGATGTGAAGTAGATATAACCTCAATAATTTACAAGATATAGAATATTAGTTACAAATGAAATATATTCTGTATACTTCATAGAACCATCAGCAGAGGAAACTGTTGCAGGTGCTGTGGGGAATGAAAACTCAACAGGCAAGCAACACAGACGCCCAACAGCAAAGCATGGAGCATCTTCAGGAGTCAGTCCTGTGGCACATTCCTCCAAAGGTGATTTTTTTTAATACATTTTTGAAATTATTATTATTGCAGTAAAACAGTTGATTTGGAGACGGGAGATAAATGAAAAAAGACTCCTACAGTCTTTCACCCCTCAGTCTGGTGGCCCCAAGTACTGATGGACTGTAACTGTGTACATTTGTCAAAGTACTGTATTTCAGTACAAATAAAATTTTCATTTGCCTAACAAGAATCTATTTCATATGTGGGAGACCTTTGAGAATATGGAAAACATTGCCGTGCTTTCTTCCATCTCTGGTAGGCAAGGCAATTTTATTTGTGTAATTTTTCCATTTTTCCAAACAGTTTGTCTCAAAGGGTTTTACATATAACAACATCCTCTGCCCTTAGACCCTCACATTGACTGTGGAAAAACTCCCAAGAAAACCCTTTTAACAGGGAAAAAGTTGAAGAAACCTCAGGGTTTCAGATGTAGGTTTATGTCAGCTGTAAACTTATGGACAGAGCTGAACACTGATCAAATCACTAAGGACAGATGCCTATATCAGCTCTGATCAGCCTCATAATTTCACTTGTACTATATGTAATGACGCAGGACTTGGAACTGTAGCTTCTCCTTTTTACTTTCACTAAAACCTGTAATTTTTGTGTCCTTACAGGTAAAGCTCCACAGAAAAAAACACCCTGGCAGGCAGCAGAGGTTAGGGCGGTAGAGAGGCAAATGATCCAGTTCATCCGATCTTGTACGGTACCAACGAAGAGAGACTGTGAGAAATGTTTAAGAGCTGAACCTGAAGCTCTCAGTAACAGAAACTGGCAGAACTTGAAATTTTACGTCTACAACAGGATTACAGCCTTAAAAAGGAAAATGCACAATAAATAGTATGGTAAATCCAAAGAAAACTGTTCAACCAAAGTTTTGTTTTTTCTTATTCTGAATAATATCCACCCAGTTCTAGCCTCGTGGGAGTTCTCCTTTATATTCCTCCTTTAGATTATGTGTGTATGAATCAGGTCTCCCATAGAAGCTATCAAAAGCTTATTGAGGGAGCCTGTGTACATACAAACAAAAAAAATACTGAGCCTTCTGTTCTGTGCATGTGTACGTTTATACACAATGTTATTGTCATTGCAGAGATTTTTATTGTATGCAATGTAAACAATTTCTCTGACCTTGTCATTAAAAAAGTGTCATGCAGGTCAAACCAGTTTGATTTCTTGGTGGTGGTCATGTGACATGTTGACTGAGTAGTAGCAAAGTCCTAATAGGCAAATCATGTAACTTGGCAGTTATTTCAGCCTAACGAGACCAGACACTATATAAATTTAAAAGGATCGAGCCAAAACTTAACTTCCAGTGATTATGGGACATATTCCTGTCCTGTCCTGTCCGGTAGTTGTGTCCCAATCTTCCCTGCTGTCTTTACCACCTTCTGGAGAGCCTGATCTTCTGCCTTTGCACAGCTATTAAACCACACTCTATCAGGGATTCTGCATGATTCTAGGTACTGCTATAGTAGATGTGAAACTTGGCATTATGTTTTGTGGTTTAACTCCATCTTTGTAATAAGGTTTCGTCTAATCCCAAGTGCAATATGTTAGAGAATTTACTACATTTGCCATTTAAATAAATAATCAAATTAAATAAAAGTATGTCCCCACTAGTAAAATATACGTCAGTGTGAAGTATGCAAATGTATGCAAATGGGGTCCCCTGTAAACAGGTTAACTCATTTTTCCAGAAGTCCCCATAAAGCGTGGGGAAACCAGTACATTGACTTTTCAAAGGTTTGAAGGTGTGTTTAGGCTCACTAACCAATGGCTACTTTACCTAATTTTTTTGACACTTGTAGAACCTCTAGAATAGGTGGTCCCCACAAGAGATGATTACAACATTGGTCCCCATGAATTATGGAAACAAGTGTGTGTGTGTGTGTGTGTGTGTGTGTGTGTGTGTGTGTGTGTGTGTGTGTGTGTGTGTGTGTGTGTGTGTGTGTGTGTGTGTGTGTGTGTGTGTGTGTGTGTGTGTGTGTGTCCTTTGGCAGAGTCGTCCCACATGCTCTGATGCTGTCATAACTCCAGCAGGGACATGCTAAAAGGACAGGGCCAGGATTTATGTCCGAGCAGTGAACTCACCGCCCCAATCACATCAAACACTGTTCAGTCTGCACAGAGGAAATAAGAGCGGGGATTCTAGCTGTTTACATTTACCCAGGAATCGTTTAGATGGAGACTCAGTTTGGTTAAACATTTATTTAATTTAGTAAAGCTGGGGAACCCAATTTTCGAACCATACACAATCGATTTATGTATTAAAACTGACTAGTTCCTCGCTCTCAAAGCAGTTCCATGCCTGCATTTTCGGTCACATCAGCTATTTCAGACAGAAAAGTTAAAAAGAAAGGACAAACCACATTCCAATCAGCTCTTAGCCCAAATCATGAAATTGTGACTCACTGTGTTTTTTCCTACTCAAATCATTTATGCAAAAAGGTGGCACAATAGCTCAAATTGGTAACTTTCTTCACCAGTCTTGAAGAAAGTACCAAATCTGGGTTAGGCTTATAGGTCAGAGCAGAGTAGTGTGTGTGTGCGTGCGTGTGTTTGTTTGTGTGCATGTGCATGTGTGTAAACGAGGGCCAAACTGTACGACGCACATTCACTCTGCATAAACACGCGTGCCCCCGACACATTTTTCAGCCTGCAGCCATTTTCTAGGGCACGCCAGCACCCAAGGGAGACAGCCGAAATACCCACCCATCCCAGCGAAGAGGCAGGGGAGGGGGTTCAGGGAGTCAAGTGCAGCAGCTCAAGGAAGTATGGCTGCAACCGATGCAAAGGCAGCTCTGGAACGAAACAACTTCACAGAGAGGTTTACAGAGCTTTTATTTTTGAAAAAGACCCAACATATTTATGGAACTTCATATTCAACTGCTCTTCTGCGCTGTGCTTTGTCTGAGCAGTCACCCAGGAGCTGTCTACTATGGGAGACCCTACCAGAAGCTAATGTACTGGGGAACTTGGCCTCTATCACCAGGATAAAGAGACTGCCTACAGGGGGATAGTTTCCACACTCCCATCCTCATGAAAATGACTCAAAGAACAAGTGACCCAAATAAGTGAGATTTATTGATCCATCCATCCATTTTCTTCCGCTTTATCCGTTGCCGGGTCGCGGGGGCTGCAGTCTAAGCAGAGACGCCCAGACTTCCCTTTCCACACACACTTCCTCCAGCTCGTCCGGGGGGACCCCAAGGCGTTCCAAGGCCAGCTGGGAGACATAGTCCCTCCAGCGTGTCCTAGGTCTTCCCCGGGGCCTCCTCCCAGTGGGAATAATATTGATCCATTATTTGGTAATAATTCACAACCTCAAAAACATTTTTTTTTTTAATGGACGGTAATACATCAACAATGGCTTGGCGTATGTCACTATGCATGTAATTGGCCTATATCATATATTGGTTCCACATTTTGAAATACAAGGAAATAATTACTACCTGGATGAGCTGGAGGAAGAGTGTGAAGTGGGAAGTCTGGGCATCTCAGATTGGTTGTTGTTGCAGCTGGTTGACTGCAGCCTCTGCCAACCGGCAACAAATAAAATGGGAGAACGTTGCCCGCTTAAGAAAAGGATAACTGTTATGATTATAAAAAACACTATATAGACATGATTTTTGATACTCTGGTGTGCTAGTGGGCAGTTGGAGCAGCGATCACCCAAACAAACATGCATTATCACTCCATACACAATGGGAATACACTACTACTAAGGCAACCTCGGCCCCTCCGACCACCACCAACCATTCACACACAAGCACACACACACACACCAAACTCAATGTAATGCGGGTGAAGTGTCTTGCCTAAGGACACAACCACAGTTTGGCACTTTACAGCCACAGCCGCCCCACTGCACAGCTTCAGAGGTTTGACAGGATCTGGCTTTTGCATGCAAGTATGGCCATCTACGCAGTGTGCCAAAACAAAGATGTCTCATTGGATCACACCAGGATGGAATTGTGCAGAATCAATGAACACGCAGCTCTGTCACTGTGGACCTACTTCCAAGACAAATAGAACCAATGGAAGGTTTGCGGTTGATATTTTGCGGCAGAGTGGCGTGTTATTCTTCACAACCGTGCCGCTCTGTTTCTTTACACTTCCAACACGCACCTCTGACCTCCAATCAATAATGCTCTCCTTCTGCCTTTTCAACTGTCACTCCAAACAGCCGCTTGTTTTCCTCGCTCCTGCTCCGCCGAAGGATAAAAATAATTCTGTTTTTTTTTGTGAGAGAGAGGAGGGGATAAATGACTGCGAGCCGTGACCTTTGCTTGCACGGCGAGTCTTGAATCTATTTTCTCTGGACGTAACAAATAACGGCCTGCCCTGTCCGCATCCGAATATGGAGCACTCAATTACGCTGACGTGTTTAACGGCTGCTTTTCACAAGCCGCAAATTCAGCTCAAACTAACAGCCCCATCCCATCTTATTTCAAAATAGGGATGGGGAAAGTCTCAAAATAGCTAGCCTTGAAGTTCATGGTGAATGTTATGAAGGGCACAAAAAATACCGACTTTTTCTGTATTAACAGTGTCACAACACAACCCCCTATCAAAAACAGACTTAAGAGTTGTTTTTGCTCCATCTTTGCAGAAATCCACCATTCTCAGCACAAACTGATCACCTCACTAGACGCCTTTGTAGACAGAAATGCAGAAACCTTTCTTTTTGGACTACAGAGCACCATCGCCCTTTACCTTGATATCACTGGTCACCGTCTGCAGGCCGATGTCGCTGCACGATATGATCCTCTGCCTGCCATCTGGAGAAGCCCAAATCCCTAGTTAGCAAGGTCTACATGGACTTCTCAAGCACATTGAACACCCTGCAAAGACATCTCATCCTCTGGCTCCTTTCCTTCCGCATGGTGAGGGATCAGAGATCAGCTTCACAGAGACAATATCCATATCAAGGCTTAGTAATCTCCCCACTTCTCTTCACTCTGTTTACAAATGACTGCAGGAGCAATACCTCAGCAATAACATCGATCATATAACAGTCATTATGGACACCACCAACACTACAGGATTGCTACAGACTGAACAAGTCACCTCACTGTGGCACAGAGACAAAGGACCTAAACATCTCAAAGACTAAAGAAATTGTCATTATTTTCCGTCACGGACACTCCGCCACAATGTGTTGTGAGAAACAAAACTTTGGGAACAAATTAAGCTGGCTCACTAACCGTGAACTAAACAGCATAATTTTCTTGTTTTGCGGAGGAGGTTACTTCCTGATCTTTCTCTTGTGGTAAATAAGGCAGAAACAGATGTCTGCTCCATGTATTATTCTGAACTCACACTAAAAGTTCTGATGGTAATTAAGATCCTCTATTTCAGGAGTGTCAAACAGTTTTTTTGCCAGGTGGCTGGAGGTTATATATTCCAATCTGAGCAGGAGCACACCATACTCCACCCAAACCTGCAGCCACACCGGTCCATTGAAGACCCATTTGATTCCCTTGATCTATTTGGATCTTTTAATCATGAACACAAAACCTGATTTCTCCCTTTGTCCAATTTAATTTGATTTATCAAGATGCATGTAAATCTGTGAGTTCCGATTGAGGTGTGAAATAAATGTCCAATTGGCTGAACTGGATAAAAACATTTCCACTCCTGTTGGCGTGTAACCACATGAACCAGATACCAGAGACAAGGCCAGCAGATGCATTTTAGAGCACAGGGAAAAGCCATGCTTACATTAGACATGTCATTGATTGCTTTTATGACTCAAAGTATTTGTAGTCAAAAAACCCAATGTGCAACTCCTTATCTCTATGAAGAAGTTCTGCAGGGGCATCACTTGAGCTTCAATCCCATACTCACT
The DNA here is from genome assembly GCA_964034765.1 of Knipowitschia caucasica. Taxonomy (NCBI): domain Eukaryota; kingdom Metazoa; phylum Chordata; class Actinopteri; order Gobiiformes; family Gobiidae; genus Knipowitschia; species Knipowitschia caucasica. Next base: position 16,107,154 of record OZ035824.1, on the reverse strand, counting down.
GACCTTTTGGATATAAACAACTAATAGATTCATCTAAAGAATAGATCGCCAACTAAACAATTATCTAAATAAATGCCGTTATTTGGACACCTGTAAGCCGTTCCCTTATTTTGAAAATTGTGATGAAGCATACTCTCCCCCTGCGCACGTTTTAATTATGTCAAGTAAGGCGTGGTAGAAACAGTAAACATTAATTGTGCGGTGGAAAGGATATGTGTAGGCTGTAGTTGAGCCTGTGTAAGAATCAAATGCTAAAAGTAAGAACATTTTGCTTGATCAAATTTGCTAGTATAGGTGAGATACATTTTATTTAGAAAAGTTTTTAGAGCTAGGCAAAGTTACGAGACAACTTTGAAAGCAGCATGAGGCCAACAGAGTGGTCTTACCGGTTTCAAGAAACACCAAATAGATTTTTTTTTTAAAAATAATCCACATTCATTTGCTTTGTAAACTGACTCCATGTTACAACATTGTTCCTGGTCTGAAACATTCTTTGAATTGATGCCTTTGCTCAAATCCCAGAGGTGTTGGCGACCATTGATTTGGCCTCTCCCCTCGGTTGCATTGACCACGTTTTGCCACTAGGGCTTTTGCATTAGGCTAGTGCCACTGCTGCTGCTGCTGATCCCCGATATATATATGTCGCACATTTGTTTTAATTAAGTGTTCACACAGCGTGGAAATTGGATAGCGAGCTAAACGGCTGGAACCGGCAGTAATCCCCCTAATTGTGGATAGCTCAATATTTAGAGGCGCCCGGTGGAGTTGGAGAAAGTAAAAGTGCTTATCAAATAACTGTGTGGAGGCTCTCCGGGCGCTCAGGGAGGATCGGGTTGTCTGCTGATTGGGGGCAGACTGATTTACACGAGATGGTGATGATGCCGTGTGACAAGACATGCATATTGGTCTGATGTCGCGTCCAAAGTGACTCGTGCTGATGACATGAGATGGGTGATATGTGAACACACTGCAAAAAAAAAACCGTATAAAGTGGAACTTGCAGAGAAAAAAACATGACTTAGGCTCAATTTACCACAAGATTGGAGTGTAGCTCAATCCGGTTATCTCTTATTCAATTTATCTTGTGTTTTCTACTTGTTTTTGACTTTAGACTTTGGATTCTGTGTGTAAATTACAAATAACATTTGATTTTCTTTTCCAAAATATATTTGAAATTTTAGAGTAATATTTCCAAAAAATCCCCTGTCAAATAAAGCATGGAGCTCCTGTGAGCGAGCTGTGGAGGAGGCAGAAGTGGTTTGGAAACTGGCCGTCTGAATGAAATCAAACACTCAAAGGATTAGAACAATTTGGAGGCGGACCCCCTCTTCGCCTTTGTGCTCCTCATGCTGGGGCTATTTCTCCGGACCCAGCGTGAGCCCCATTTTGTGGCTTTTAATAACCCCTGGACACCCGCCCCCTCCACACGCATTGTCCCCGCTCTATCTGGGCCGTTGTCTGCACTGCAAAAACAGAACATTACCAAACCATCACAGAGATATGTTCAAGTTTGGGGCATTAACAGTTGTCTACAGTCCTGACTGTTCCGGGACGGAATCACTGCCAGTTATACGTTGTAGTTTTTCATAAGCCAGGTCTCAGTTCGAGTCTGTGATGTAAAATTAAGGGAAAATACATGAAAGAAGAACTTCATCCATCCATTTTCTTCCCTTTCATCCGTCGCCGTGTCGGGGAGGGCAGCAGTCCAAGCAGCGACGCCCAGACTTCCCTGTACACACACTTCCTCAAGCTCATCGTTCCCAAGCCAGCTGAGAGACATAGTCCCTCCAGGGATCTTTCCCGGGGTATCCTCCTGGTGGGACATGCCAGGAACACCTCCCCAGGGAGGAGTCCAGGAGGAACTTGATCATTCAAAAATGAATGCACAGTGGCCCAGTGGTGAGCATGTTTGCTTCAAGAAGGTAAAAGGGTCCTGGGCTTGATCTTTGGGGTGAGGCGGAGCCTTTTTGTGTGGGGATTTAATGTGGCATGGTGCCACCTGCATGTGAAAGCCAGATCCTGTCAGACCTCTGAAGTTGAGTAGGACAGGGCCTAGTCAATTCTGTGATGGGAGACCTTAGGGAACACCAGGTGCAACAATGTGGCGGCTGTTAAGTGCCAAACTCTTGTTGTGTCCTTAAGCAAGACACCAAACCCACATTGCCTTGAAGGAGACTGGTGTGAGAATGAAAAGTTGGTGGTGCACATACTGGTTGCCTAGCTTCTGTCCGTGTATGTGTTATTATTATCATTATTGGGTTTCTTCCGGGTGTTACGGTTTCCCCTACCACTAACCTCAAGTGCAATAGGACTGTAGGGGATGCCAGAGAGCCTGTGCGTAAGTACCACTCTTACAATCACCGTTTGGGAAGTGATGGAAATTACAACAAATATAACGCTTGTTGTGTGACTGTGGTATGTGAAATTCAGGCTAAATAAAGTATAGAGTTGATTGGAAAAGAGTAGTCTCAATTCATTAGTTAAACGGAACAGTAGGAATCAGGGTGTGGTTACATTGTACACCATGTAAATGAAGAACAACAAGAGACACTCTGATTTGCATCATCCTTGATGAAAACACATTATAGCTCTTCTTTTACTTCTACATCTGAGCCCACAGTTTTAATGAGCACCTGTTTTTGTGTTTAGTGCATTTTCAGTGCATCACTCCTACAGACTAAATTTGCATTTCCAGTATTCATGTTTGTGGTCCCTGCCTCTCCTGCCATCATTGAGCCACACACTGAACTCATTCTGTGTGACACAACATCAGTTTAACATTTTAGAGTCTGTTCTTTGTTTGTTTGTTTGTCTGTGAGCAACAAAACAAATCTACCGTGGCAATACTTGCATTCAAAAGTCAGATCTGAAGCTGTGCAGGACAGGGCCTGGTTAGTACTGTGATGGGAGACCTCTGGGAACAACAGGTGCCAGAGGTAATAACTAACTATTAAAAACTATGATTTTTAATAGATATTTTGAAAAAAATTGTCAGCATTTCAAATTCTAATCCAGTTTGAAAGCACAACACAGTACTGAGACAGCCCTCCTTAGAGATTTAAATGAAATAATTTTAAACACAGACAGAGGAGAGTGCTCTATTTTAATTATTTTAGATTTAAGCTCTGCCTTCGACACTATTGACCACGATATTTTATTGGATCGCCTCAAAACGTGGGTTGGCATCAGATAAACTGCATTTGGTTGGTTTCATTCTTATCTTTTAGATGGAACCTTTGCGGTCACCATGGGTAATTTTACCTCCTCAACAGCCCCCATTACCTGTGGTGTGCCGCAAGGTTCTATTTTATCTCAAAGATTAAAAACATTCTCACTCCTCCCGATCTCCATGAAGTTGTCAACGCCCTCATCTTCTCTCGCCTCGATTACTGCAATTCCCTCCTCTCCGGTCTCGACGCTAAATCCCTCTCCCGCCTCCAACTGGTTCAGAACGCAGCAGCCAGACTTCTCACTGGTTTTAACAGAAGGGAGCACATCACCCCTGTCTTAGCGTCCCTCCACTGGCTCCCTGTGCGTTTAAGAATTGATTTTAAGATTTTACTGATTACTTTTAAAGCTCGTTTAGGTCTGGCACCCAGTTATATTTATGAACTTTTAAGTACTGAAGAGACTGTCTGGCTGATGAGGCGGTAGGAAGGTTACGCAGGGCCGTGTTTAAAATGCAGCTTGGTGAGATATGATTGGCAGCGCAGCCCTGCCAGCCGAGTGTGACTGACTGATTGCTGTTGCGGCGCAGGAGCAGTGCATTTGTGCACTTGTAGAGTTTCCAGTTTGGAACGCTGCCGTAGCTTCATTTTTGGTTGTGTATTGGTACTGCTGTAGTTTTGGTCTTTGTTGGTCCAGTAGCGGCGAGAGTAGCTCAGTTGGTAGAGCACTGGCCTTTAGGCCTGAAGGTCGTGGGTTCGAGCCCACCGTAAGACCTACTTCACGACTCCCACTGATAACTGCTGTCGTTGTGTCCTTGGGCAAGACACTTAACCCCACTTTGCCTGAAGCTCCCACTGAAAGATCTCAGTGGGAGGATCAGTGGACTGCCACCCCCCCGACCCAGAAATGGATTAAGGGGAAGAAAATGGATGGATGGTCCTGTAGCAGTAGTTTTGTTCTATGTTGGTCCTGTAGCAGTAGTTTTGGTTCTTGTTGGTCCTGTAGTTTTGCAGTGCTGGCTCCAGCAGCTGCAGGCCCCCTCTGCGCTTCGACCAACGTCCCGGGACTCACACTCGCCTTTTCTTTGGCACTGGAGCATTATATTGCAGTTTCATTGACCGGGGGGTGTTGTGTTGCCGTGGAATCAATAGCCCAAGGGATCCCAGCCCGACGATTAGCTTGTCAGTCTCCCCTCGCAGCTTTGAAAGGAGGGGCCCACCGGCGGAGGGGCCCGGAATGTGGGAGCCACGGCCCGCGCCGCACCACCTGTTGGAGCAGAGCACATGTGTTCAGCCTGTATTAACCTTTAGCTACTGTGGTTTAACCGCGCTGCTACCACCAGCAGCAGCACTGCGGGGCCCCCAGCCGGGCTCTCACAGGACACACACCAAAGAGCCGCGCTGTTAGCTAACTCAATTAAGCAAAGCGCTTTTTATGTGAGCAGTGAAAGGGGGAAGCTTAGAGGAGCAGAGGTTTCACGTGTCCTGGAAAGGAAACAAAGACCAGACTTGTGGTGGCAGTGGGAAGCAGACTGGCACAGACACAGAAGACACTCACATTATGGAGGACTTAATTTTAGCTGTTAGTAGAGACATTTCTTCTACATACTTTTATTTGAACTCACTCTATAAGTTTGTGGATCTTACTTGAGTCCATAAGCACTGCCATGGTAATAGATAGATATATACTTTATTGATCCTTGTAGGAGAAATTCAGCAGCAGAAACACATCAATCCATACGAACAAATACATATAACATTCTAAAAGTTACTAACAATAGTAATAAAGTGCAAGAGCACTTTAGGTGAAAGCAGCAGAGGTGGTGTAGCCACTGGTGAGGAGCTGCTTCCTATCCTGTGGTTGATGTATGCAGTGTCTGCTTGGTTCAGACCATTTTCTCTGATCTGGTTCAGATTGAAATCCTAAATTCTTTATTAGTATTTTAAAATATAAATTACAATAAATTAGCATTTCCCCAGTTGATTAGCGCTTGATCTGCTTGGTCTGGACTGTGCATCCCCATGAACACTGGAAAATTTACAGCTAGAAAAATAACAATCGTAAAGCACAAAACAACTGTCTCAGATCTGCTTACACTTTCTGCCGTTTACAGCACATTCAATATTTGTGGAAATAAACTAAATATATATTAATATAATTATAAAAGGCATTATAGTGTTATTCATGGTTGTAAACTACAGCTGATGTTTGAGTTAGTAAAATAAAGTGTGATAAATGATGTGTGATTGTGACTGTTCTCGCGTGATCCGTACATGGCTCACATTTACGCTCTCCTCATCTCCTGGGCAATACAGTAAAACTTTTTACACTCCCTCTTTAATTTACTCATTGCATGACGTTTAGCAAATATAATCTTTGAACGTTCAATTGGACTGTATATTCAAAGTTTTATCACAGAAATATTTCAACTACAACATCTGTTCAATCATTCATTCATTCTACAGTAGATTAAAACAAACCATTGGTTAAATAATGTGTAATACATGTGGATACAAACCCTAAAGAAGTTGCAATAGTTTAACTAATTGAGATGTATAGAAAAAATAAAATGATTTTCAGTGTTCACACTTTCCTTTTCAATTCAAAATATATGTGTATCGCCCTGAATCACAACAGTAGTTATCAGTATCTCGGAGGACGTTACACAACAGCGTAAATCAGTGAATCAAACAGTTCAAACACAAGAAATGCATTGATAACAAACACATAGAGCCATTGGTCCATAAGGGGCAGATAAATGTTGATTAAAGTCCATAAATGGTTGAGAATAATGAGTGTCCTAGATCATCACCTTCCTCCTGCATCAGAGGAACAACTCTAAAACCCAGTGGGAAAAGATCAGAAACCTTGGGCAGGTCAACATTGAGAGAGGGATCTGCTCCCACGGACGGACATGCTATAGATCCAAAACTCAGGCTATACAGAACGAGGACCAAAGCCACACGATGCAGGACTCAGGCTGCAGAACGAGGACAGACGCAATGCAGGACTAATGCAGCTCCCAGGCGGGGAGGGAGTTGGGCCAGGCAAGACAGTCTGCTGGTGCAGATGGAAGAGGCCAGTTTCAGGGGTCCCATCATCACGCCATGGAACAGACAATGGGACAGCGGATAAATAGCAATGAACAGACTACAGCTGAAGTCATAATGATAACAGATAAAGTAGGAAGGAGGAGATCAATTTCACAAATGCACAGACATCATTTAGCAGCAAAAAATATAAAAAACTCCATACTTTTAATTTAAAAGGCAGAAAAAGCTCTTTCCATGTCACCACGGTCTTAGGATTTGTCATAGCACAAGTTTAGAAAAGCTGAACAAAGATGATTTTGCAGAAGATGCTATAAAGCGGCTTGAATGACTCCAGGCCACACTGTCTCTGAGCACTCTATGTAAATATCTTTGCCTGCGAGTTTATGATCCTTGCTCATCCATCTTGTATTGAGTTGGTGTCAGTGTCTTAGTGTCGAACAGGCAGTGAGGGCTTTCCCCGACAACAATAGCATATATTTTATTCTCAAGTGGCTCCTCACGCACTGCAATGCTCTCGTCTGAACAAGTTATTCACACTGCTTCGCTGGAATCCATGTTTTATGATGGGGGGCGGGAGAAAAGGAAGAATACGGCGCAAAAGAACTTATCAAAGCTATTATAATATAACCAGCAGAGGGGCCTGTGTAGCCTAAAGTTGAATTATTATTCTTTCTTGCTAAATAAAGATGTATTGGGAACATATACTTAAAAACGTTTTGTTGTTATATCTTATTCAAACAAATATGAGATGAGCTCCAGGAAGTCATCTTTAATAGGGTGGGGCAGGCTCCCAAAGGTGCACAGTCACCCATTTCACAATAAATCACATATAGAAATGAAAGTGAGTGAGAAAGAAAACTGTAAATATATACATTTCCAATGCAAGTCAGAATATCTAGTAGATTATCTCAATATAAGTCACCAGGCAATGGGACAACAGCACCACCAAGAGAACCCATTGTTTTAATGCATGGTCTCATGCCGTGTTCACACCGGCTCATGCGTTGAGTCGCCTTTCAATGCAAAGTCAATGGTGACGTCCGTTCGAGCGTCAAAACGCATGAGCGTCTCGAACGCACGCACGGACTGTGCTGGGAAGTCGAAGGGGAGGAACGCAGGAGATGAATTTTGCTCAACCTTTCCTCGGGACGTTTGTGCAGCAACCAATCAGAGAGCCGCAAAGTGGTCACGGGGACATTAGTGGTCTGAGCGAGCAGACTGAAAATACTCGTAAACAGCCAAAACAGGAGCTACATTAGGACTAAACCAGGGGTGACAATGGAGGACATAGTGCTTGTTAACATATGAGTTTTCATGCTCCTGTTAATTTATGTAACTGCTTCGAGTGTGTTCACCGAAGCGGAAGTACCGTTTAATAATAAAATAAACTTAATGCGCACCTCCGTGAACACATACTACTGTTATATCTGTGGAAGGTCTCTGAACACAGACACGCTGCAAAGCTGCGTTATTGGAGAAGATCTGTACACAAGAAGCTGCTAGCTAAACTCTGTTAGCATCAAAGCCCGCCGGCTACTTCCTCCACTTCTGGCGTGCGCCAGGATCTGGTCTGAAGACCCCTGTGTTTGAAAACTAGAGAATGTGAGTTTCATTGTCGGCGGTCTGAAAGCACCACTAGATAGATAGATAATTTATTGATTGATTCTCCAATTGTTCCCTTACCTTTTCCTTAACTATTGTTATCTATCCAGACCATTCTTCCACATAGCTGACTTATAACTTGACCTGTAGTGCAGTCAGTGTGAAATGTGGATTTGTTAACATAACCGATCACAGAACGGTGTTATTTCTTCAAATGGCTCGGGAAGTTGGAGTCCTTAGACAAACAGCAGACAGACTGTTGTCCGAACGGCAGCTCATGGTTGATTGTCTCATTGACCTGGAATAATTGAATTACATGGACATATAGTTTTGGAATGCCCTGCCGCTTTGACTCAGGTCTGTGCAAATTGACAAGTGAATGAGAGCAGACTGTTGGAGAGGCCTTTGTTATCTACTCTATATCATGCATGGTCCTTACACTACAGTAAGTTTGTGTCTTCTACATGGCAGGAAAATGCATTTACACAGATTTTTAAAGACAACCAAAGACATAACATACTTAAACAAATCAAAGAGCAACAACCCTACATAATTCTGCTTCAATGATGTAGGGGTAACTTCATGTTTCCATGCAAGGTTCCGTGCGAACAGGGGAGCTCCGGATATGCCCCCCCGCAGTGTTGAGGAGTAGGGGGGTGTTTGTGGACTGGAGCAGGGGTCAGAGCACAGACCATTGGCACCATTACACTTACTTCCACTAGCTTAGCCACAGATCCTGCACTTTACACAGCGCTGAGACGGAGGACTCTGAGCCGGTTTTATAGGGGACGTAACAAGCAGCACATTATAATCATCATCTTTTGGTCATGTTCCAGTTTTTTCCTAGTGTTCACAAAATCACTGTTGGTTTCAGAAAGATGAATGCATGTTTAAGTTAGATTATCTTACACATGTGCCCCCATTGCTTCCCTGTTTCTTTTAACCACTGTTTTTTACAGATTGCTAACTTGATCTATAGTCTTTTCGGACATGTTTAATAACCCACGAGTCCGGTTTTTGAACTTATTTTTTAGTCTTATGCTTTGTCAACGCACTCGTTGGTAAAGCTTAGTGTGTTGTTTGGACTCGTGGGAAAAATAGGACATGTCGAAATGAAAGGGTCAAAACGCATGGCACCCAGGCCCAACCGAATCGCAGGACACCAGGGAAGTTTATTATGGTGGACGAAGGCAAGATGAGGCGTGTTAAATGCCAGCTGCTGTGTTTGTAGGTGTCCCATGACTTTTGGTTAAAATTCTAGTTTTTTGCGCAGTGCGAATAACGATTAGATAATTATACAGCAGATAGGATTAGGTCGTTAAAGGAACATTCTAACAATTTGCAGCCTCACATCCAGATAATGAAGTGCATTTTAAAGATACCAGGTAAAGTAAATAATAATGCATCGGTTTTATATATCGCTTTTCTGGACAAACTTCACATTTCATTATTCTTTATATATATATATTATATATTTAGGAAGATGATACATCTTTGGTGTATCATCTCGACTAGACAATCTTTTTGTCAATTGGCTTCTCCAATAGATGTTCTTCTACACATACATGAAGACGTACAGTAACATTGGTATTGAGATTTCACGACACCTGAGGGTTATTTTTAAATATAGTATAGTAAGTGCATCGAAAATCTCAATATTGAGTTAAAACTAAATAATAAAGAGACATCTTTCTAAATGTGGTCCCATCAAAGGCCCGCCGACCCCACTCAGATCGCAAATCAAGGAAGCAATCAACACATTTGTTATTCATTTGTGCAAATTAATTAGAAAGAAAAAAAAGAAAAAAAAATCTCATTGGTTCAGACAAGAAAAGAAAATGAAAAGTAAAATCAGTTGTTGTGTCACAATGGCGGTGGTTGGAGGAGCCAAAGGGGTCAATGGCGTCTTGAGTAGAAGAGATTCGCTCTGAATAGAACTGTTAAAGACAAGGGGAAACCATCAGAACATGGAACTGTGGAAACTGCAGTTTACATGTCCCCTTTAAATCTTGGTTTATAATCTATAGTGATTTTATACCCAGACTAAAGCCTCCAGTTGTGCAGTCTGTAGTCTTCAGTAGACCCAGTCCCTCGAGGGCCCTTGTCCCAAAGAGCAGGGTGGGGAGGGGGGTATTCCTCCATCACAAACACTCGACTGAAGTTCTTGCAGCTTTGAGAGGCGTTTGAGAAACAATCCCTCCTCTCGGCATGCGGACGGCTCTACGGGCACATTTAGCACGGCACAATGCTCAATTAAGCCCCGTAATCCCCCCTTTTTGAGGCGTCTGTAAAGAGAGTAGAGTTTTTATCGAGATGAGAGGGAGGAGCGCGCCTCTCACACCTATTAAGCTCCTCACTTCAACCGAAGGACGCAAATTCAAGTTCGGCCACTCAAGTCCAAGTGGCGGCCAGTTTAGTGCTAATGCGGGAGACCAATATCAATATTTCATTCAATTCAAAAAAATTTGAAACGTTTTTAAACAAAATGATAATAATTCAAACTTCTTTGCTGTGACCCATATTTAACTTGCCCTTGAACCATTGTTCTGAAAAGTCTTTAGTCCTGGTTCATTCTTTATTCTTGATTTGATTACACATGAGCCCAGTCCCAGTTTTTCACTAAATACTTGTTGGACAATGCCGGTTAAGACTTATTATGTCACACAAATATAAAAAAAAAATGGTCTCAGAATTGTTACTGGTGTGATGCGCAATTGTCTGGCTCAGCTCTTTAATGTTCTGAAAATGACGTTGAAAAGCTCTACACTAACCTGTAAAAGTGGAAAAGTCTGGAGCAGTTAAGTTATTGCCTCATAAATATGGTCAGGATTAGATAAGCGTATTATTGAATGAATAAAGATATAATAAAGAGGCAGAAGTCTCCACTCTCTGTTTGTCAATATTATTATTTTTCCTCTATTCTTGGGCCTCTACCTGTACCACCAGGGCATGTATTTAATTTGTCATATATTTTCCTCGCTCCCGGTGTCCCTATTTCTTATCCTGATCCCAGATCTTCTATTCATATAATTTATATACTTTATTAAAGACTCATATGCAAGAACAGGATCCAATAAACTGAATAATAAAACAAATATATATTATTATTAATATAATTGATAAAAATAATAGGTTAATCTTTCATATTTGTGCAAAAAGAGGTTGTACAATATAGTGTGTAAAACAAATTACAAGTGACATCATATTTTGGCAGATGAAATTAATTTTGGGCTTGAGTCACAACACTGTTCCTCATCAAACACACAACTGGAGGAGGTTTTGGCTCCCCCCGTCCCTTCTTGTCAGAATATTCTGTTTTCAAGCTTGTTATGGTAAGACAGATCCTCAAACAATGACAGATTGTTAGACAGAAAGGTTTTTCTGCTTTTGAAAACCAACATTTTGGCTCAAAATTAATTCTAGGATTTTTGTTTCAATTACGTGCCATTTTATACCACATGATAATTTTTTTCTTTATTTACTTTGAATATTGCACATTCTGGAAAACAAGTCATCTAGCACATGTTCAAGGGGTTCCTAAATGTCCTTTATTCATAAATAGCACATGTAATTTGAGAAAAAAGTCTTGTAAAAGTAAAATGTTTTAAAACATATCCTCATCTCGCTAACATTTGTTTATTGGTATACAATCTGGGCTAAGTAAGGCTGGTCCTCTCTTACGTTTTCTGCCTGAAAAAGTATACATGTGAAAACTATTAATAGAACCAAACTGTTTTTGAGCCAGAAACTAGTTAGATGGATTTTACAATTCAGCCTCATTGTTGTGGCTTGGAAGTTATGTTCCCCCAACTTTAAGGGCCAAAGTGAAGACGAATAATGCATCTTAGTTGGGGGGTGGGGGCGGGGTCTGGGTCACACTGCGATCTTTACGATGTGGTGCTCGGCCTGTTTGCCAAAAAAGTGCCTGTGATAAAAAATCTGCAGTTTTACGGTTGACTTTAGGAGGTGTACGCCGTAATAACCCGTGAATGCTTTCCACGCTCCAAATGATATTGTGGAAAGAAGCCAAAGAGTAACAAGCAGCCGTCTGTGGATCACAAACACTGAAAGACCACATCTGCTTTCTCCATGTTACACTGTTCCTCATCAAAAAACAGACCTGGAGTTGTTTTTAGACTCCTCAATGCTATTCAAGAACCGCATTCACAAATATGTCCATCCTTACAATTATGTCATAGGTTGGGCTGTTTTTTTTATCTTGTCTGCCTTTTGTTTGTAAATCTTGCAGAATTGGTTATGTTTAACATATTACTACTATTATTACTTAATACATCTGTCCATGCTTAAACATATAATGCCAAAGTAGATATTCTCAAAATCGTATTAAATCAAACATATTGTGTGAATATGACAGCATTGAGTCATTGAATATAATGCCCTGGGTTGAAAGTTGACGGTTGGAATCCTCCTATGTTTGATTCTCTGATCTGTTCTTGGTGAATCACCAACTTTCAAAAGTCCTCCGAGAGGACTCCTGTTGTGAGGGGTATACAAAAATGTTTTTTATTGGTTTTAAATGAATTCATTTTTTTTTTACAAAAATCTGATTGGGTTAGGTATCAGATCAACTGAGGTGTGAAATGAGCACCCATTGGTGAATAATGCTGTGTGCCCTTCGGCAAGACACTTCAGTGCACACTGGTGTATGAATGTATGAATGTAAGTGTGAATGGGGGAAGAATTTCTTGAGTACCCATTTACTTTTCCAAGTTTTTAATCTTGTTCTAAAATATTTAATATACCATAATAATATACTTTCCTAGTAATATACTTTCCTAAATTGGCATGTCCATTGACTACCTTCATAATTATGTAAACGTGTATATAGTCCACAGTCATTGGAAACACCCTGTTGCACCTGGAAGCCAAACCCACAACACGTTAAAAGATCTCACAATCAAAACTAAAATTTAAAGTCTGAGAATAAGCATTCTCCGTTTATGCTCTGTCTAAAAGGAACACTCAACCCCAGATGCTTGTCTCATAAATGAGCAAAGAGAATCCAGTCCTGTACATTTTTGTATTGTTGTTACCGCTGCTGCATGTGTGTGTGTGTGTGTGTGTGTGTGTGTGTGTGTGTGTGTGTGTGCGTGTGTGTGTGTGTGTCACCAGCTCCTGAACTCATGAACGCTCTGATTTTGGGAAGTCGGAAGATTACATCGTCTACGAGATCGTATGAAAGCGGCAACATGCAGGAGGGAAGGGGGAGGACAAACACTAGATCCTAAAACATAAGCCTTCAAAATGAGGTGCAATTGTTGAAGGGAGGCCACAGTGCTCCAGACTTTGGGAGCAGCTGATCTTCTTAATGAGACCAAGTTGAGTCCAAGCTGAGAGTAAAAGATTCTGGTTTAGGAACTTCTTTCCAGTAGACTGTTTAATGAATCTTTGTGATCGACTTTTGCGGCACAGTCTCACCTGTTGTTTAGCACACTGAGTTGCATGTACCGCAAATTTGGGACTATAAACTGCATTTTTAGTCCAGCAATTTGAACGCTGCTGCTTTTACTGAGGATTAAATAATTTGATTTTAACTTTTCTCTGTGGCGCCAAAAGCATTTTGCCAAGTAGACCAACAGAATTGATGAATCGTTCACAGAGGTCCATTCAAATCAGTCACCCCCATCAACATGGAAACGCAAGAAGAAATGCAAATGAGTGGATAAGTAACATGTGTGTTACTGATACAAACCTACAGTATATTTAACATTTGTATGCATGTTAGAGAAAAAGCTTTGCAATATGTATTTGTTTGTTACCAAGCGGATTAAATACAGTTTAAAAATCACTTATGACATCATGTATAGTTTTTTGTTTCTCTGTATTGAAAGTGAAAAGAGTACCAGTAGATGTTGCTCCTTATCTTTCTGCTGACCACTGGAAGATTAAGAACCGAACTCTTACAGTAATAAGAAAAATATGTACATTTTGAGCAACATGTTTTCAATATTACTACATGGTATAGTTGCGGCTTATAATCAAGTGCTGCTTAAAACGTAATTGTATTTAAATGTGCTACACGAGTTTGCTTAAAAAGGATCTCCACTGCTCTGTCATCACAGATCCAGCACACAGAGCTCAAGAACAATGTTTTTATAGTGCAAAATCACAATAGCAGTAATCACCAAACCGTGTGCTGAAGACCTTATAAAAGCTATGATCAAAAAATGTTGAAGTAAAAAAAAACAGCTGTTTGGAATGTAATTATCGGATCCATGTTGTCATAGTGTAACAAGTTTCAATGAAAAGCATTTAAACAGAAGGGGTGGGGAAATGTGTTTGTAAAATATTGTATATTGGTTGAACGCTTAGAATGGTTGAAGCTGTTTTAGCTGAACATAATAGTATAGTAATTGTTTTATCAATGTGTGTTTTGTTTTTTGAGTTGTGATTCTCACTTAAATGTGTTTGTACGATTTGTGCTATACTTCAGTCTGGTCATGTTGATATTTTTCGACTGCAGGTGCAAACGAAGCGTATGTTTGAATTTCAATTACTTTTCTTGTTTCCATATCAAACAGAGAGCCCCGGCGCCTTTGCTTCACTTACAGGATCATCCATACACGCAACGTAGACTCCCACCTGAGAAAGCAGACAATTTGTATCCACTTTTCTTTTTACGAGGATTTACCGCTCAGAAAAAAAACGCGGCAGAGAAGCTTTGTCGCGTATGGAGCGCGGAGGCCGTGTTATTCCACCAGGAGTGACTTAGGAGTTAACCCCAAATCAAGGCCTGTAATTTGTGGTGGACGGCACGCTTGTGATCCCTGCGCCTCGGGCTTCCACCACTTGATTAAAGACGCCAACATGTGGGAACTGCCGAGCTAACCGCAGCGCGCAGCAGTGTGAGTGTGTGAGTGTGTGCAGAGAGGTGGGAGAGGATTAGGAGCAAAGACCACAACCAAGTCCAACATAACAATCGCAAGGAGTCTGGACTTAAGGGATTTGAGATTTGGGGAGAAAGGTGTCACTCATCTGCAGCTGAAGATCCAGTCGGAGCAGAGGTCGCTCTTTGAGGAGTGGAGTAAAAACAAAAAAAGGCTTCTTGTTCAACTTTGCTGGGAATTTTTGGGACTTTTCATTACTTTTTATATGTTTGAAACGTGTGCACAGGAATAGCGAGTACAATTATTTGTTTTAAACACATGGAAAAAGGCTTGTTTTGAAACTGTTTTAGTCAATCGTCAATTTGTTTACTGTTTTATTTGTTTTATTTTTGTCTTTTAATGTTGTTTTATGTCTGTATTTGTCTGTGCACACTGGAGACTTTTTGCTAATGTATTCCAATGTGGTTTTTTACTGCAAATGGTCAATAAAACTGAATCTGAATCTGAAGTAAAGCCTTGTTGTAGAGTCTCTAATCGAAGCTGACTGTAAGGACAATGCTATCAGACGTCAGTTCATTCCAATAACTACATTCTAGGACACTTGATAAAGCTACATATATATCTTTTTTTTAACTAATTTCATAAGTAAATGCTTCCCTTAAGGAAATTTGTCCTCTGCATTTGACCCAATATTCAATGCCACTGAGGGAGACCTTTGGGAGCATCCAGTGCCACAATGGAGCAGCTATGGCTGTAACTTCTGTTGTGTCCTTAGGCAACACACTTAATCAACATGCCTAGTGAGTCAGTGGTGAGTTCTAAGGGGCCGTTGGCACATACTGGTTGCCTCCCTTCTGTGAGTCTGTCCAGGGAAGCTATGGCTACAGGCATAGCTTATCACCATCATGTACGGAGTCAAAGAATAATTCCAATCGACATTACTGGATACAAGTGTCCAACACAAGGTCGTTGGGCAGTGCATATTTAGTGACTTGCAGCATTGGCGGTGAGTTTTAATGTAGATTCCTCTTCATGCTCTTCATTTCTACTGTTGTGTTACTGGTGATGCAACACTGACATTTCACCACTGTGTACGAATAAATAAGTTTGAACCCAACATATAATTATGATTTGTTGATTCTGATCCTTAACAAAAAGATCACATACAAATATCCACAGAGGCAAAGACGAGCTACACTTTTATTTGTTTTATGAGTTTGACGCCCCTGCCGTAGGCCAACAAGAAAAAAGATTACTACTTTCACAGCATGGAAATAAATCATGTGTTGTTATGATAACAACACATTTTATTATTTATAGTAAACTGTGAAGTCAACTCATTCTGTAGAGTCTGCATAGTGTCCAAGGTACCCAAATGTTATGGCAAGATTTTTCCAAAAATACGCTGATCAACCAGTGTCACTGAGTATAAACACGTCACAGACAAAAGCACAATACCTGTTTTTTGAATAATAAAGTATGGAGCTCTCTCCACACTTTGAACGCTCTGCTGTGGTCTGGGGCCTGAACAAAGACTGGCTTCTGTTTCTGCACTCTCGCCCGCTGTGATGCGAGGGCCTGAATCCCCCATTAACACCAGTCCACACACACTTTCCCCTTATGCAGCACTCGGGGGCCAATTACAAAGCTTAAAACCCCTCTTCTCTGCAGCCTCAAATAATGACACAATGAGCCAAATAAAGAAAAGAGAGTGCGTGTGTGTGTGTGTGTGTGCGTGCGTGTGTGGGTGAGCAAGTGGTGTGGGCTGAAGGGGGGCGTGCCTAATGAATCCATATGCAATGAATCCTGGGTAAATAGTTGTTCACTATAGGCGGAGACGGCTTTGGATTCCTCAAGAGCAGGGGCGCGATGAACGGTGCGCTGCTGTTGTGTTGTGAGTGTGCGCATGCGAGCTGTCAAGGCACGTCAGTGTTTGTAAAAGACTTTCTGCATCTGTCTGCTTTAGTGATCAGGATCATTGTTATTGAAAGAATTTTTATTGAGTATTGGAAGTAAAATCATTGAAAGAACACATTAGGATTCATCATTTGTGTTCATTATGGAAACTGTAGTATGATCTTGAGAATATTTACCTTGGCCTTTCAGAATTTCAGAAAGCCAATATTGATAAACGTGAAAAATAGAGTAAGATATGCCTGGAATGAGCCATTCTACCATTAAGTGGTAAGTGAAAAATTAACGTGGTGCGGTCTAAGTGAATGTTTGCTGGTTAGTAGCCTTGCTTCTGACAGTCTGCCCCGGACCAGCTGTGACTGTAGTAGTATTTTTGTGTATGGAGTGAATGGACAACCCCACAAGAAGCCTCTTGGAGTGTCAAAAAACAAAAAAAGATTAACATAACGTAACAAGTTTGAAAACAGACCATTTTGACGGACTGAGCGGACTGTTTTTGCTGATTTGTGCCTGAAGTTACTGATATTAGCATATAATCGACACATCTACAAATAACTCCAGGGTTTAATTTGATGAGGTGACAACGTTGATTTTGCGTCCCTAGTCTCTTTAACAACTACTAGCTCTGAATTAATATTTGCCAAATTCTCCCCTCATGCTTATCCATGTCTGACAATATCTAACCACCCCCTCATCGAACACCTCTTAAATCTGTTTTTCAGCTGAATCATACATCAAACACTCATTTGTTTATTTTCAAAGCGAGGGATTTGAAAAGCCGACATAGCAGCATAGAACTCGGATGAATGGACCTGTGCGACTGGACAGACCAAGCTCTTGTATACAGTCACTTTCAAAAGCAGAAATTCCTGATAGAAAAAAATCCCGCAGCTTTGGATCTTCCCTGGGCCGGATCAGGGGTCAAACGCGCTGGGAAAGTAGTGGGCGTCATTCCCCAAGCCTTTCAAGATCTTCCTCTGCCTCTCTTCCCCTTTCTTTAGCCGTTTTTTTTGTGGAGGAGCGCCTTTGCTGGGTCCATCCGCGGGCCGTATCCGAGCAGTGGGAGCAGAATGGCTCTTACAGATGCCGCTTGGATGGGGACTTGACTGCGGGCTTTGTTGTGCGCGGGACACTAATGTGATTACGGCACATATTTGCAGCCGATTCCCAGTGCATTAGTCGCGGTGTGGGGTCCGCGGCTCACTGAAAAGTGGACGGAGAGAAGAACACTATGGGGCTGTGTTTCGACGTAGGTGTAAATCTCTCCCCAGATTTTCCCTACAGAGCTTGAGAGAGTGTGTGGGTTATATGGAGGTTAAACTCAACAAGATGGCGTTTAGAGGACACATATTGTGCAAAATCAACCTTTCTATAGGTTTTAACATTGTCCCTTATTAAAATCAGGCCTGGAGTTGTGTGAGTACCTTCATCCATGTTGTAATTAGGTTCCTTGTCCTCTTTCCATCAGCTGTAGACCATGTTTTTGCTTTTAGTAATGTTTTCCAATGACTTCTCAGCATTTCTGCGGTAGGTTACGTTTATTACATCTCTGTACTTCCATTAACATGCAGTCTGCGGAAATTCAGTCTGGTAGGCTACCAGCTGCCGCCCATCCATGCCTTATAGGCCCCTTGGCCTATCACACAGCGGTGCCAACCTACTCTGGCTTCGAATCCTGGTTGGAACAGGGCATTTCTGAGTGGAGTTTGCATGTTCTCCTGTGTCTGCGTAGGTTTTCTCCGGGTGCTCCGGTTTAACACTAAAAACAATGTGCTCTGCGTCTCGCTTCCCTGATCACGAGTGTGGAGTGATAGTAATATCTGAACTGTGAACATTGTAAAGCGCTTTGGATGACCTTGGTTTGTAAAATGCACATTATAAATAAACCTTTCTTACTTTCCAACCCTGCAAAGAGTTCATTGTGGGGTCAGTGTCGTCTACTCACGCCTCACAACCACCACCTTCCCACCTCCTCCTCGAACTCTCACGCTCTCATCACAACTTCAGGGGATTATAAGCGGCACACAAGGAATGATCTTCAGACAAAGTGCAGCAACAAATAAATATATGAATACATGTATAATTAATATAATTTTGCGTCTGTGTAGTCTCTGCAGAAGGTTGCATTGGGTGTTGTAATTCCCACTGACATCTATGTTTCTACCATCGCTGAGTTTTCATGACAAGTTCACAATCACATCTAAGGAGCATCCGGAAACTTCAGTGTTGCATCACAAGTAGGAAACAGTAGGAAAGAGGAGCACACGGCACATGATAAGTGAACAATAGCTATACTAATTAAAATAAAACTCTAACTCTAGCATCAATAACAAGTATAAAAACTCAATCTTGAAAGTAATAATAATAGAAAGAAGTATAAAAGTTTTACATTTGGCAAAATAAGAGGCAAGTATAAAGTACTGTTTATTCTAGTGCAAACAATGTGTAGTTACAGTATATGATAGCATTTGTACATGTTAGCAGCAGTATGTTTACATCTGTACATTAGCAGCAGTATGTTTACATCTGTACATTAGCAGCAGTATGTTTACATCTGTACATTAGCAGCAGTATGTTTACATCTGTACATGTTAGCAGCAGTATGTTTACATCTGTACATTGTCAGCATGAGGCTCTGAGACACACGGACTCAGTAAAGTGACAGTGACATGTGGTTATTGCACATTTTGATATTAGTTAAGGATATTGCAGCGATGCATGACACGTGGGATCAAGTTGGCAGAGATTGAGATGAGATTGAGATTCATTTATTTGCCATTTGCAGTAAAACCACATTGGAAAACTGTGCAAGACTACCCCGGTGTGCACCAGAAGACGACACACACCAGAGCTCTTGCCACGGCGCCATCTTTCCGGCGCCATGCGACAAACAGTAGAATAACACTTATTCAACAGCATAGAGCAAAACAGACACATATTTCAAACAAACATGGGGAGAGACACGGTACATGTGGAAAAACATGCGGATCTTTTTAATGGGAAGTCATCACTCTGGCCCGCATCATTCATGCATCATTCATTAGTCCTTCTTGTTTGTTGTACAGTCTGACAGCAGCAGGAAGAAAAGACCTGCGGAACCTCTCCTTCACACATCAAGGATGAATAAGTCAGTCACTGAAGCTGGTCTCAAGAGCAGACAGAGTGTCCTGCAGGTGGTGACAGTCATGGTCCAGCATAGATGTTAGTTTGTCCAAGACCCTCCTGTCCCCCACCTGCTGCACTGTGTCCAGGGAACAGGCCAGGACAGAGCTGGACTTCCTGATGACCTTGTCCAGCTTCTTCCTGTCCCTCTCTGTGATACTGCTGTTCCAGCAGACCACACCGTACAAGATGGCTGATGCCACCACAGAGTCATAGAAGGTCTTCAGGAGTGGCCCCTACACTCCAAAAGACCTGAGCCTCCTCAGCAGGTAGAGCCGGCTCTGGCCCTTCTCGAAGAGGGCGTCTGTGTTATGAGTCCAGTCCAGTTTGTGGTTCAGATGAACACCCTGTTACATATAAGAGTCCACTCGCTCAAGGTCCCTTCCCTGGATGTTCACTGGGGCTGGCGCCGTAGAGTGACGTCTGCGGAACCATCTCTTTGGTCTTCCCCGAGTTGATGAGGAGGTGGTTCCGCTGACACCAGTCCACAAAGTCTTGTATAACTCCTCTGTACTCTGCATCATCGTCCTCGAGGCTGAGTCCGATGATGGCAGACTTGTCAGAGAAAAAGTAGTAACTACTACTTTATTTACTGAATAGATCTAGTTTTCTAAAGTCACAGCCCAGTCCATCCAGGGAATTGGCAAATAAAATAACACTTCCAACCTCCCAAATTTTGAACAAAAGAGAGTCATTGCCCAAACAGGGCTGCATGGCTTGTTGCCCTGTTATTATGGAAAGTATTGTCTCTCCTGTGACTTGTATGTAGTTCTATAACCATCTTCAACTGACCCACCCGAGGCACAACAACAGAGAAAACTGTTTGGTGTTTTTACCTCCCTTATGGTTGGTTGGTGTGTTAAATCTGATAAGGGTCATCGGCTGAGTTGTTTTGACACACCAGCATTGTTAAGTCTGAAAAGATCAGGTACTCAGGGAAACTTGGTTGATAACACCAGGTTTTTGGTCCGTGTGAAAATGTCAGATACTAAGCAGTTCAGGGTTTGGCAACTACTTTGATGGACTACATCCAATTAGCAGGTGCATGTGGGACGGTTGACGGTGTACATTTCAAAAAATGTATTTGCCTTGAGGCAAGACACTTCAATCACAATCATTTTGAATGTTTGAATTTTGTTCAATAGTTTGAAAAGTGTATCCCTATTTCTTTGATTATATTGATTAAATAATTGCTCACTGTGATGAGTTTCTGTGTTTTTCACAGCTCTCAAAGATCTGGGTCCAGCCTCAAGGTCTAAGCTTTTTCAATTTCAAAGGTCTTCTTTCTACAGGATTACTTATGGCAATGGTTATAATCTCTTTATAACATTAATTGCTGCGTTTACATCGGAAAGAATATGGTTGAGAAAAATGAAATCGGTACAGGTTTTTACTGGACCAAAAGACAAATAATGCTTAATATTCATTCTGTAAGCTGGCACCTGATGGAAGCTTATGAGTGTGTCATCCTGGATCACCAAACCAACACCCAACTCTGGCTTGTCGGCAGATTAGGGGCCAGCTGGAGATAGGCCTTTGTCATCTGTCAGTCCAAATGCCACATCGTGCTGGCGTCAAAGCTTGGCAGACTGGGAACACTGGGATAACGCCTACCACAAACCCAAACAGCCATGCCATGCCATGCCAAGCCCTGCTGCTAATATTATAGACAACTTTATAAAAGCAACGTCTTCGGAAAGTTGTTTAACATGTTTTACAACAGCATTTACACATTCCCACTTTTATGAAAGAACATGAATGAGTGATGTGGTTAATTTCACTTTTGGCTGAACTGTCGTCACAGTAAATCTCATTTTGATGATTTGACAGATAAGACAAGGCGTAAAGGGCCAATGGAAAAGTTGGCAGATAAGTAGGATTTGGGTGCTGCTGACTGTTTTCCCAATGTTTGTTAGTGAAAAAGTGGTTTGGGAGAAAATGGAGGACTTGTTTTTTTCAACAACAAAAAAGTTATCTCAACGGATGTGTAGAAGATATGTAACAAAAGAAGAGTTGTGAAAATGAAGGATGAATGATGAACAGTTATAAGATGCTCTATTTAGCTGTGTAACCAAGCAGCAGCAGGTTTATGCCTGAGGTACAGTACTTTGTGGGTGGTCATTGAGAGGGAGGAGAGAATAATTAAATGTTATGTAATTTACAATGTCTTACTGAAATGCAGAGTTCTAATATTATTATTCAAATGATGATGCAGGTGAAATGACATGCATTTGTAACTCAAACAAAAAAACAGTGGCTTTATGGAGTCAGGACAAATCCACAATTTAGGCCACACAACAGAATCCAGAGAAACAAACGCACATTGGCGCCGGAAGGTAGCGTGGTGCCGGGGAATGCGAATGGAAAATAGAAAATTAATTGCTGAATCTGGTGAAGCCATCTTTTTTATGTAACTACATAAATTGACTAATAAAGGGGTTGAAAATTAATGAATGAATGAGTGAGTGAGTGTATAGCCTTTCCTGCACTTTATTGGAGCACCTGTTTCATTACATTTTCGCTACACGTCAAACTGAAACTTGTGTTTGTGTACTTGTACAGTGAGTCCATGTGAGTTTTAATAATACAGTATATAATCTATAGCCCATAGCCTCATGACACTTCTCCCAGGTCAACCTCAGTCACAACAGCGTGAACATGTCATGACAATAACCACCCAGCATTTAATCATTCATAAAACTTATAGCGTACAAGAACAAAGGAGTCATGTTGATGGGAAAGGCTGTTACCTACGCCTCACTCATGCTTTCAAATAATCCAAAGCGAATGACTGGAATACAAAAGTAGGACTGCACACGCTCCCTTCCGTACGGAGGCTGCGCAGGGACAAACAGCCACCTGCTAAAACAGCAACAAAAGGCCCAGAGGCTCAGCTCAGAAAACAGATAAAGTAAGCAATCAATTTTGTTTTCTCTTTGAGCAAAACGGTCTGTCCAATATCGAGTCATCAACATATTACAGATCCAAAAAAGGATATGTGCGAAGAGAGTAAGTCCAGACTCCGGCCGTGTCGTGGTGGTGGTTCAGAGCTGTCCATCAGGGAATCCCTCCGGTGATCAACGAATGACTTTGTCTCCCGATACCCCAGCATCCTCTTCCATCAGGATGGAGCTTCTGACATGTCAACAGCCACTAAAGATTTGGATAATGATAAATGTTTAAAAAGGCCACAGCACAAGTTTCCTGCTAGAAGCTTTGCATTGGTTGTTTTGTATGGAATGTGCCAGTTTGGCTTTAAACTTTATATCTATATGTGGGACAAGTGTCTGACAAAGCATCAAGTGTCATGTGTGGAGAGGAGAGTCGACCCAATGAAAGAAATTACTGAGTAAGAAAGTTCTCAAATGATGAAGCTTTTCACTATAATGAGGGAACATACCACGCACCCACACACTTTATTTATTTAGCACATTTTTATAAACAAGATTGTTTCCAAAGTGCTGCACAAGTAAAACAAGGGCGAGGCAAACTAGAAAAATAATTAGAGAAACATACCCACTCACGCACACACACGCAAGCACTCACGCACACAGCTAATAATTATTTTAGTAGGCAAGTATTATATTGATTATTGCCTTTGATTAGGCTCTATTAGGTTACTGGCTATCTGATGTATATTTTAGGTATTTAAGTATAAATTATATCTAAAATTAAGCCTACACTATCATTTTGGGTAGAACCATACCACTTTCTAATCATATTGTAGACTTCTGTGTTTATGTGTGAAACAAGTGCTGAAATGATTATTGTTATTATTAATCTTTATTAAGGACACAATACAACACGGTCCATAGTTAAAAGAAAATATCCAATACACACAGTATATTGCATGTTGAAAAATAAATAAATACAGGAAAACAAAACAAAAAAGAGAACATTACAGCTGCTGTACAGTATCTTTATACTGACCTCCAGTAAGTCCATAATTTGGAGGTGAACAGCAGTGAGCAGAACTCGGGGCTGACCAGAATCTTAACAATTGCATTTTTAGAGTTCCTCAGACGACACATGAATCTGAACTGTACATTACGAAGAGATGCAGAACAAGAGCGGACTCCACAGTGAGCAAACATCTCACTTGCACTGCTGTGCCGAGGAACCTTCAGCAGCAGCCTCGAGGAGTTGTTATAGGCCACAGTGAGTTTTTGCAAACGGGACTTTATAAAACTCTTCCAAAGGTGAGCAGTGTACATAGGTGAGCAGTAAGATTTAAATAAAGTTACCTTTACCTCAGGAGAGCACATACTAAACTTGCGTAGCAGCATATTTGATTGGCCATATAACTGACACAGCTGCCTGTGCATGCCCTTGTCATCAGAAAGGTCACTGGTGATGTAGTGACCCAGGTATTTCACCTAATCTGAAGACTACAAAATGTATCTGGAGAGTAAAAAATCAAAACCTTCTTGGAAAACCTTCTTGCTGAGAGGCGAGAGTGCTATCCACTCAGCCACTTGTAACTGCCCTGTTTTGTCCACAAAGATCTTTGAGCCCATGATCTCCAGCATGAGATCCACTTCAGGAGCCTATGTATTTAGCCCTTCACCTTATTGCTCCATCAAAAACCACACCATACGCCGCCATAATCATCTGTAATGCACTGTCAGAGCCCAGTAAACATCCCAATGTCCCGTTTACAAGCCGAGGCGTGCTCTTGTCCAGGCGGGTTAATCCTCCATCACTGCTCCGTCCTTTCAGCAACGCCACTTTGAGAAGCGTGTGGTGTTTGTGGCAGATTAGCGCTGGCGAGTGGATCTCAGACGGCCTGGTCAGGGGGAATCACTGAGGGGCTTAGAGGATTATTGCCACGTCACTCCCTCCTGCTTTCCAATATTCAATCAGCACCTCAAACTCAACTATGGCTTTTTTTGAAACTTTACACACAAACACACGGACACTAACATTTGAAAACAAGTGATAGAACAGAACTGTCATGAGAGCGAGGGACTAAATTCATGAATCTTATGATATCATTCTGTTGCTTGTGTTATAGGAACCCAGGCTTTAATTTTGCTCTGAAGAGATGTCAGAGAGACAAAAGCACAATTAATAAAGATGCTTAAATGCCAAATATCAGTGTTGTCTCAGTCCTCATTCTACAGAACTGGACCTATGGCCTGTGTGCTCGTGGGAGCCAATCCCTATCTCAATAAGATTTCTCACTTATTTCCTTTTTTTTAGTCGTTGCAGGCTGATGCAAGAGGGTCTTATCGCTTTTCCTGTGTTCGAACAGTTTGATTCTCTGATCTGTGGTTGGTCATTGTCTTCTGAGATGACTGTTGTTGTGATTTAGGCCTACAGAAAACAAAACGGTACTTTTTATGCAAAGAAAAAAGACAATATTGGCCACATATTCATTTTGGGTGGCTGAGTAAAACCGTATGGGCGCCACATGGATAAATGGATGGTCACAATTTTTATAAATTACTTATGAGTGCAGAAAATACCATGTCATGTTACCATGTCAATGTTTGTAACAGAATTCTAATAAAAAATTAAAATAGCTTCTTTTTCCAGTATTGATAAATGATAAAAGATACAAATGTTCTGCATATGTTCAAGTCTAGAATCAAGATGATTACCAGACTTGTGTCTACATGGTCAATTTTACCCAAAACCCAATGTAAACACTTTTAGTAACATACTTATACAGTATATATACTTGTACAGTTTTAAACATCATAGAAATATGGTAGACATAAAACCCTCTCAGTCTATGAAAGGTATAAAAAAATATATATTGATGACTAAATTAGGCAAATATGTAAATAATGTATTAGTTGTGGTTAATAAATAAACTTGTTACAGTCCTAAAACATACATTATAGCTCTTTAGATTGAGCACACATGATCTCCTTTCCCATGTTAATATTGTACTCCACCGGATATAGGACACAGTATTGTTACCTTGGACTTGGCGGGAGTCTAACATGACAAGTCCTGATGTCCAGTGTGTTGGAGGAGGATAGTTTAAAGGCTTAACCCCCTTTTAGAGCTCCTCCATCGCCCGACAGAGCCATTGCGGATGCGTTGAGGAAGAGGTAATTTGCCATCTGCTTTATGGCTGTTTGTGATCCCCGCAGCTCTTGTCAGCACACTCCTGGTGGGAGATATGATCAGTAGAGAGTCAGTTCAAGAGCCTTAAAAGGGCCCAGAGCTGTCTCGTCAGGCGGATGGATGGCTTCAGGTCAAGGCTAACTGCTACGCAAACACCACAGCCAATAGAACAGCTTTAAGTGGCTTATAAACGCTCTAGGATCAGCATTTGGACAGTCATGGAAAAGTTTAGCAAGGGATTTTACACATGACAAATGCAATTTCTGCATTACATTTAAAGACCACTTATTTGTGCCATTGTCAAGTTTTAAACCTAGTTACAATATTGTTCCTGTGGGGCCCTCATTTATAAAACTTTATGTACAGAAATGTAATGTAACTATGACACTGTATGTAAGGCCTATGAAAAGACAATATGTGTTTTTTTTGTGTGCTGGAGTGATGAGAGGTGAATGTCAAGAAAAATAAGAAGGGAGCAAGTTGGAAGTTTTGTTTTGTGTATGTACATTTCTTGCAAAAGTAAAGTCTCATAAATGAGGGTCCTGGAGATGGTGTTAGCTCCATCCATGCAATCCCTCTCTCTAAATTCTGTTTTAAAATGTGTTACAGCCTCAGTCCTGCATTGCGTGGCCTCTGTCCTCGTTCTACAGGCTGAGTCCTGGATCGCAGCGTGTCCGTGGGAATCGATCCCTCCCTCAATGTGGCCCTTCCCGAGGTTTCTCACTTTCTCCCACTGGGTTCACAGTGGTTCCTTGCCGATGCAGGAGGATGGGTGAGTTATTTAACAGATCTTTTTAACTTTTTCTCTGTTGGTCTGAATAGCATCAAATTTGTATTGATAAAGTACAAAAGTATTAAGTATTAAAAGTATGATACATCTCAAGACTAATACTGCTGAAACATTTAACTTTGAGAAGCTACACCCGATTTTTTTTATTTTTATGAGTTCATTCAGCCGTAAAAAGTGCTACTCTAGCTTCTACAGCGCTGGTAAACACAGTAGCATGTTAGCAGATAGTGGCTATACCCAGTCTGGCTGTAACTGCAGACACAGCAAAACAGCCCAAACGACACAACAGTGAGTAAGAGAAAAAATGATTAAAGCTGCACTAACTGACTTTGAGAAATGTTCGAATGTGAGAGGTGAGCTCGCTCTTTCTGCTCCCCCTCCCCGCACAGAGATTTCGCCCCCCCACTACCCCCTCCCCCTCAGCCTGTGCTCACATGCTAGCTATTTGTATACGGAGCTCACGTCTCACAATAAGGATCGCACATTTAAATGTGGATGGCGTGACCATAGAACGATCGAACCAGGAAGCGCGGAGAGGACGAGACTTTCTTTTGGATGGCTGTTTCGCTGTGTAAGCAGTAAGCTTACACAGGGAAGCTTCTTTACGGGAAGCTTCAGGTTAGCCTTCGCCGCTTGTTTACCTCAGCTGTCTGTGCTAATGAGAGACCTGTGGCTTTTCTCAAGAAAGTGGGGGCCAGTGTCCCGCTGTGATTGGTCACAATCGGGACCCGAAACACATTCTCTTCCTTGTTACAATACAATAAAATACAATTTATTCTTGTATAGCCCTAGGTCACAACAGAAGTCATCTCAGAGGACTTAACAAAACCATTGAAATCACCAACACAGGTCAGAGAATCAACAGTTAAAACACCTGAAGAATATTAAGCACACACAGAAGAAAATGTTGTAGAATGCTAAAGTGTCCTGATCATCACCAATCCTTTCTGTTGGACACTAACTGTCCAACAAGACCCTCCTGCATCGACAAGGAAAAACTCTTAAAAAACCCAGTGGGAAAAAGTGAGAAACCTTGGGGAGAACTAGGGAAACCCACAGGGAGGGAGACCCATTTGAGAAAGGGATCCGCTCCTCCGGACGGACAGGCTAATGATCCAGGACCTAAGCTAGCTACAGAACGTGGACCAGTGGCCGCTGAACGTGGACAGGTCCGGTGCAGGACTCTGCACCAGACCTGTCACAAAAACTCTATCTAAAATTAAATGACACGCCAGCACAAATCAGCGCTACTTTTTCTTCAAAAGGACGTATATCCCAATGCACTGCATAGATATGGACTGAATTTTCGTAATGAATACAAAAATAAAGTGAGGTAATGCAGCTTTAAAAGGGACCTAATCTTATTTTGTTGGTATATTGTGGTCTTTTTTGTGTTAAATAAAACTCATTTTGACAGATAGTTTCACCCTTAGCGGTTTCTATCAATAATTATCATGCAAAAAGATATTCGCGGAAAAATTGCAGAGACCGGAAGTGACGTACACATAGGTGTCATTGGGCTTTGTTGATATGCATTTGTGCCATAACGTTGTATACGGACGTTTTAAACAGATATTTGTCATTCAGTGATGGACAATACAAGTCAGGGGCTTTCATTTATGAGCCCTTGCCTACTCGTTATGACAGTAATTCTGATTTTGAGGACTCTGACTAGTTTCAGCCGTTTTCACGGGCTGGAGCATGGATCTATAATAATAACTGGAAAGCTGTCCCACCCATGGGCACAGGAGGCGCCCGTGGTACTGCAAACTAAATTCACGTGGGCTACCCAGAAAAAAGTCCCATAGAACTCAATGTAAATTAGAACAGCTCAACCTCAGCTGGCAGAGAACTTACAGCTTTCAGAAAGATCGGATTTTGTGGGGATTTTAGTGTCCCTTTTTTTCTTCTTAAATCTTTCGGTTTTCTTTAAATCCACACTTTACTGCCACAAACTCTGCTCCTTTCCTTCCCGCTCTGGCTCCGCTGTTCTGATGAGCAGCTCTGATTGGTCAGAGGGCAGCCGAGCCCCTCTGTGCGTGTGCATGAGAGCCCATGTGAGACCCGCACACGCGTATTGTGCGCAACGCATCATGGGAGATAATCCACAGCGCAGAACCGGGAGGTTCTGCGCTGTCCAATATAGGAGAGTTCTGCTAATCTCCCGGTCCCCGTGAAGTCCCATGCGCTACTGAGCACAAGCCATTTATTTGAATAGGGCGCCATCTTGGATCACCGGTGCTTGGGGTGGAGTCATGTCATGGTCCGTCCCGTCTCGACCCAGTTTGCGGATGCGGTCAGTTTGAGCTAGTGCAGAGAAAAGTTAAGAAGCGTAAAAGTAAGTACCGTGAAATGAAAGATCGCAGCAGTAAAAGTGGACTGAACTGAAAAGTCTGGAGGTGGTTTGACAAGATGGATATACGCTATTTTTACGGACATCAGCTAACACGCTAACAACAGCTAACACGTCAATACCTGCAACTCCGAGAAAGAAGCCTCAACTCTGTGTCCCAGCTCCAGATGTTGAGTTTTAGAGAAATGGTGAGTGTCTTCAATCAAATGCATATATGGTCTAATTCTAAACATGTGTCTGTGGTTCTAAAGTCTTATACTGAACATGTGTCTGTGGTTCTAAAGTCTTATACTGAACATGTGTCTGTGGTTCTAAAGTCTTATACTGAACGTGTGTCTGTGGTTCTAAAGTCTTATTCTGAACATGTGTCTGTGGTTCTAAAGTCTTATTCTGAACGTGTGTCTGTGGTTCTAAAGTCTTATGCTAAACGTGTGTCTGTGGTTCTAAAGTCTTATACTGAACATGTGTCTGTGGTTCTAAAGTCTTATACTGAACATGTGTCTGTGGTTCTAAAGTCTTATACTGAACGTGTGTCTGTGGTTCTAAAGTCTTATTCTGAACATGTGTCTGTGGTTCTAAAGTCTTATTCTGAACGTGTGTCTGTGGTTCTAAAGTCTTATGCTAAACGTGTGTCTGTGGTTCTAAAGTCTTATACTGAACATGTGTCTGTGGTTCTAAAGTCTTATGCTAAACGTGTGTCTGTGGTTCTAAAGTCTTATACTGAACGTGTGTCTGTGGTTCTAAAGTCTTATACTGAACGTGTGTCTGTGGTTCTAAAGTCTTATACTGAACGTGTGTCTGTGGTTCTAAAGTCTTATACTAAACGTGTGTCTGGTTCTAAAGTCTTATACTGAACATGTGTCTGTGGTTCTAAAGTCTTATACTGAACATGTGTCTGTGGTTCTAAAGTCTTATTCTGAACGTGTGTCTGTGGTTCTAAAGTCTTATGCTAAACGTGTGTCTGTGGTTCTAAAGTCTTATACTGAACATGTGTCTGTGGTTCTAAAGTCTTATGCTAAACGTGTGTCTGTGGTTCTAAAGTCTTATGCTAAACGTGTGTCTGTGGTTCTAAAGTCTTATACTGAACATGTGTCTGTGGTTCTAAAGTCTATAACATGATGGTCATGTCATATCTATATCTTTTACTAAACGTAGTTAAAGTGAAACATAGATTCATGGTTCAATGACAGTTGTTGTGTTTTCTGCTGAATACTGGGTTGAAACTCGTAAAATTGGTTTTAGTTGGAGCTTGATAGAACTCATTTCATGGAACTGGCGCTGGTGTCTTCTCTCACTTTGTTTGGACCGTCGCCTTCTCTGAATAAGTCAAAGATCGTAGGGACTGCTGTTTACACTCTTCTTTTGGTAACTTACATTGCTGCATCCTGGGGCCATACAAAATACACCCATTTTAAGGTTTATATGTGTCAAAGCGGCAGCAGGAGCAATGCCATAAACAGTGAGGCGGGAGCTGCGACCCCTCTAAGTACGTCATCATGGCGTTGATATAAAAAAGTTATTTTACTGATTTATTACTTATCTATAACACGAAAACACATTGCAAAGGTGGGAAATATTTTTTTAATGTGTTTTATCAGATATAAAATAGTTTTTATTAAGATTAGTGCCCTTTTAAAGAAGAAATCAAGCCCGGGTGTAGATAGCTAGCTTACATCGTATCCTCCGGAGAGACTTACAGTCTATGTGAGAGACCTGAGGGTGCGAGACCGCCTCGGACTACATTTGAACGTGAAACTAGCGGTAATCTTTCAGTTATATATTTTGTTAGCAGTGCGTTGCTTTTGAACCATTTCATCAGTGATTGTGGTACAGCTTACAAGAAGTTGCGCTCATGCTAATCTTAGCATATGTATCAGATCGCGAATAAAACCTTGCAGAATACCTTGCAGGTATAGGTCCTTCAATATTCTGAAACTGTTCATAACAATTGAGGATGATTTGTCAGTGTTGCACAGGCAAAGTAAGACTGAACAGTAATACATAAAAATATTTGTAGTCATAGATCATAACTGAACATACCTGAATTTTGTGTGAAAATATTAATAGAGGAAAACATGACTCGCATGCACAGTAATGTCTGTATTAAAAAAATGCGTCTTACCCTTTTCCAAGCCAACATTTGCCTCATAACCATTATTATTTAACATTATAATGGATTTGACTGTAATTGTATACACTTTTCACACACACTTGTCCAACGCACTAACCGCAAGTGGCTGTAAATTGGCGTTTTTTTTGCACATTTACACATTCATTTGTCCACCCAAACGCCAGAGGTGATTTCTGCTGACTCGGCTCGTCCTTGTACTCGTAATATGCCCGTAAAAAAGAGGGGCCCATGAACGGAGGGGGACACGCGTTACTTTTCCCCCTGGCTCGTAAACGACAGGCTGCAAAAATCGCTCGTTATAGACCTTGCGATTTCAGGCAAAACCTCTTGCATGCTTTTTTTCCTATACCTCATTATCGGCAAACAGAATCTTGGCGTGTGCGGTGACTTATGAGCGCCAGTTAAAGAGCGTAAAACATTTGCAACTTGGCTGGGAGTTGTCAGCCGGTGCAGCACATGCAAAAGGAGATGCCAAGTGCCAAATGCTAGTCAGAATAATTGCGAGACGAGTCGATAGCGCGTGTAGTTGTGTGCTTTCTCCAGACTAATTGATGAGGTTTTGCGAAATTCCCACACTGGTGAACCCGGCCTGACCTGGTTTTAAAGATAACACCGCGCCACAGAATGACTTCGGAGAGGACGGATGCGTGTTTTATTGGCGGGGGGATGTAGCGTCTGCACTTTGCGCGTTCGAGGAGTATCAAAAGAGGTTTTAGAGAAGTCACTTAACGAATGCGGTGATCCGTCATGCGCTAATGTTACACAACTGTTCCTTTCAACGTTTACTTACAAAAAAAATGTATATTGAGAAGCTAAGTAACATTCTATTTTTGTTCTCATTCCAAGTCAGAAATTATCCATTTGAAGTTTGGTTACCTATTTCTATAGAAAGGGTCAGGCAAGAGTTCCTCACTCGCAAAATGAAATAACATGCATATTAAAACTAGTAATTGAACCAAATATTCCATCTCTACTTTTCATATGCATGTATTTTTGGCTCTGTTACATCATTCAGAAAAGTGAATAAAAGAGGACCACTCTCAGCCAATCAGCTCACAGCCCAATGTGTCAAATCATGTCAAAATGTCTTACAAGTATGCAAACGATAACACGGTTGGTATGGACCAACTACGCCGTGCTCCATGCTCTCAGGATCCCAAACTACTTGTGGGCTCCAGACCAGGGGTATCCAACTTGTAGCTCACCACCAAATTCTCAGTAGCTCCCAGAAAGATTTACAATTTACATACATTCCAGTAAAAAGCATATTTATGATTCACAGGCCCACAACTTTTGTAAATGAAAACTAAAGTGGTAATACATTAGAAATAATAATGTTGGTAGAAACATTACCCAATCTAAGGCTCATTCTCTTACTGTCCAGTTGACCCTTTTTTCCCGGATGTAAAAGGAGTAGATGAATAGAACTTTGCTTCACGGCCAATTTGATGTTTACTAATGGTCTGTGCATTCATCTGTTGCGCCTGTGTCTGCTTCATCAATGAACTGATGGGACTCGAAACACTGGACTTAACTGCCCACCGACTGTTGTTGTGATTTTGGGCAATGCAAAAATAAATTGACTTGAATTGGATGACATGTTTTCTCATGAGATCTGCTTCCAAAATTTTACTTGCAAGACTCCTTCTAAACACTTTGTATTCTTTATGAAAAGACCTGGGGTCTTTTCTTCAAACAAATCAAGAGATTTAAAGCTCTGTTTTTGTGTTGACCAAAATCACAGCAGCAGTTGTCCCGGAGCATGCTGTGTCCTTTGACCCTCTGTCATCTGTAAAGTGTCCCATGGGCAAATCTTTGTTTTTAGTGAAAATGAACATTGATCATAAAGCCGTGAAAAGGATTTATTAAAGCTTGAGTATGAAATGTCAGTTGGTAGAGCATTGGCCTCTGGGCCTGAAGGTTGTGGGTTCAAGCCCACCACGGTACCTACTCCAACTGCTCCCACTAATGTCTGCTGTCGTTGTGTCCTTGGGCAGGACACTTAACCCCACATTGCCTGAAGCTCCTGCTGAAACACCAAGGCTGTGGCACCACTGATGTAGCAGCCATCTTCCTGTGGACTCACCACCTGCAGAGGATCAGTGAGGGACTGGTCCTATGAGCATTGGTGGCAGCTCTCATTGCCACCCTCCCGCCGGCTCAGAAATGGACTAATAAAGGGGCAGAAAATGAATGAATATGAAATGTGTATGCATAAAATAGACTAGTAGAACATCCATTAAAGAAGCTATACCCAATTTTTTTTCTAATGAGTTGCTTATTACTACATATAAGTTATATTATAATCCGTAATTTAATTGAAAACTTTAGCTCATTGATTCAGCTTGTGTATGAATTTAGGCCGTAAAAAGTGCTAAGAAGAGACTTGGCTCATTCTCCTCCAATCACAGAACAGGCTGCGTCCTCTGGCCTCTACAGCGCTGGTAAACCATGGATCTATAATAATAACTGGATAGGGTATTACTAGCTTAAAGCTGTCCCACAAGGGCTACCCAGAAAAAAGTCCCATAGATCTCAATGTAAATTAAAACAGCTCGACCTCAGCTGACAGAGAACCTACAGCTTTCATAAAAATTGGATTTTGTGGGGATTTTTTTGTCCCTTGTCATCCTGAATTTTTCTTCTTCTTATATTCTTCGGTTTTCTTCATATCCACACTTTACTGCCACAAACGCTGCTCGTTTCCTTCCCACTCTGACTCCGCTCTACCACTGCTCTGATCAGCAGCTCAGATTGGTCAGAGTGCAGCTGAGCCCCTCTGTGCACGTGCATGAGAGCCACACACCCGTATTTGGCGCAACGCATCATGGGAGATTATCCGCTGCGCAGAACCGGGAGGACCAGACGATGCCCAAATATAGCCGAGTTCCTCTGCTATGTCAGCGCCCGTGAAGTCCTATGCGCTACTGAGCACAAGCCATTCATTTGAATAGGGCGCCATCTTGGATCACCGGGGCTTGTGGTAAACACAGTAGCATGTTAGCAGAATTGGCCATAACTCCTGTTCCTGTGACAGCATACACAGCAAAACAGCCCAAACAACGCTACAGTGAGGAAGAGAAAAGGGAACTAAAGCAAAAAAAACGATCAAAGAGGAAATCAAGCTAATCTATATTACATTTGACTATATTCGGATGCGAAACTAGCGGTAATCTTTCAGTTATATATTTTGTTCACAGTGCGTTGCTTTTGTACCATTCATCAGTGGTTGTTGTACAGCTTACAAGAAGTTGCACTAGTGTTAATGTTAGCATAAGTATCAGATCGCAAATAAAACTAGATGGCTCCGTGGCAGGAGAGCGTAGGGGAAATGAGAAACCTGTGAGCGAGTTTAGGGGCGGTGCTAAACATTCCAACCTTGTAGAAACGGGTATAGCTCCTTTAACTTGTTATTAGTGGCTACACAGACACTGGGAGAGCATGCAAACTCCACTCCACTCAGCTCAGCTCCCTCTTCATCACAATGGTCCGATACAAAAACCGCATCTCTGCGCACGCTGCACCGATCCGTCAAACTCACGCTCCATCTTTTCCGCACACGATCCAACATGGCTCATTAGAACCCGGTGGCCTCCCTTACCGCCGGGACCAGTACCAGAGACTTTACGACCACAGCTATGAGCTGTTGCATTGTCGATAGAGGTGGAGAACATGGTCCACTCAGACTCAATGTCCCCCTCCTCGTCCAGGTCCTGGGAGAAGCTCCTCTGAAGGTGTGAGTTGACAGGTGGCTCACGTTTCCAGCAGACCCTCACTACACGCTTGGGTCTGCAAGGTCTGAGCGGCTTCTTCCCCTGCCAGCAGATCCAACTCACAACCAGGTGGTGATCGGTTGACAGCTCCGCCCCTCTCTTCACCCGAGTGTCTGAGATATGTGGCCGAAGGTCAGATGATACAACAATAAAGTCAATCATCGACCTCAGGCCTAGGTTGACCTGGTGCCATGTGCACTGGTGGACACCCTTTTGCTTGAAATTTGTGTTTTGATGGACAAACCGTGGCTAGCCCAGAAGTCCAACAACTGAACACCCCTCGGGTTGATATCAGTCCCCCAGGAGAATTGCGGAGTGTTATATTTACTGTGTGAAATTTTCTATCAAAGTTGAAATGACCTGAAAGTGATTTTTAGTTTGTGATGTATTTTTTGCAGTTTTAAAAATTTAAAAGGTCCTGTAAAGGAGTGAGTATTCTGGAGCTAAGGTCACAGTGTCTGAGGGCGAGTGGAGCAGAGTGGAGCCAGCTGTGGACTCATGGAGCGATGCTCTTTGTGGGAAGACAAAGCCTTGTTTGGAGCAGTCTGTCCGTGCTCACGCCTCATCTGCAGCTGGGCCTCCTCCTCCGCTCAGCTCCACTTCCAGACCTGACGCAGAAGGGTCATAGAAATCCAGTACTTACATTCTGAGTAAGAATCCTCAATCAGCTTTGTCCGATACCGATACTCGATATAAAAAAAGAAGGAACTACATTTTGTGGATTTGTTTTCCCACTGAGCAAATATGCAGATTGTTTGACCCTTAAATTCAAGGGCATGTTCACAATTCAGTCCCATGTGAACCAGAATTTACTTTAAGTGGACCAATTAGGGAAAACGTGCATGCACTGTTTCAGTGCTCATTAGTCATTTTGATGGTTTAATATCTCCACAAAATAAGTATTTTGCTTCTGACATTACTGTAACTGTATTGGTCTTTTGGTTAATGTTTGACCAGCGTAATCACAACCAAAAATTTTGGAAATTTAGCAGCAACAAAACCACACGTTGCATGTGGGTTAGAAGAAGAAGGTTATGAAGCTTACGCAAGTCACACAGGGACGATACTTTGCATAATGACAGAGTAACAGGTTGCTGTAGTCCATTATAATGTGATTCCCTGGGGTCCTGGCCGTGACTTTAGAAGACTTTGTTTGAATGTTACTTTTGGACATACTGTATTATAATAATAATAATAATAATTACATGAATAATTATTATTATTATTATTATTATTATTATTGTTTTGAAACATTACTGCCTTCCCAACTATTGTCCCGTAGGTCATCACAGGTTTTCATACTGGGCAAATTGGGTCATTTAAAATATTGGGAGATACGCGGATATACATGAAACACATAGTAAGATATGAGCAGAAAGAGCAAAACTCCCATCTGATATAGAGGGAAAAAACATTCTGCACACACAGAATGTATTTTCGACATGTTTGTGTTCATTTGTGCAATACGTTTCTGATAATGGTCTGTCTTTGAACAATCTGTTAAAGATTGATTTTGCATAAAGCTGAGGTACCTCACTTGCTGACCACAATAAATTGAACTATGTGTAATGTAAATACTCAAATTATGTTCCTCAGTTTTATCAGAGTACTAGATGAATCGGATGAAAGACTGTTTGGACTCTCACTAATCTGTAAAAATAAAAATGTGTCTTTTCTCACTATAATTGTAAGTCTAACATTTTCAATAACCTCTACAGCCCACTCAGCGGCTCTCCCATCCCTCCCCTCCCCCCTGCACATGGGAAAGTCCCGCTGGAGGTTCGGTCCAGCAGAGCCAAAAATCACTCCCCCCACGCACCATCGTTCTCACATAACTCAGAGCAGTCCACTTCAAACTGCACTTTGGGGAAACATATGGATTATTGTTATTTATGATGTCTTCTTAACAGTGAATTATTGTATTTTGTGAGGAAATAGTGAGAGTTTTGAGGGGATTTTAGTCCGGCTCGTCAAATACTCACCCACTAATGTTCCAAAACCAAAGCCCAGGATGGGAGGACTAAGCACACTGGACAATATGCACTAACATGTGTTCAGGATAACATGGTGTGGTCTAACTGAAGGCACATAGATGAAAAGAGCATCATGATTAAAGAGGCATAACTTTTATTTCAATACGCAGAAAAGTGCTCTACTTGTTGGAGTCTGGGGATGGTAGTGAGGCTGACTAAATGGCTGAGTTATGAGAGCTGTGTTCATGAAAAGACAACCCCCTAATGTGTACATGCTCTGTAGAATTTTTGATCATAAAGAGCATCTTCAAAGAAGAAATTCCACAACAAATTTAAGAATAGTTCTGCTCAATGTCAAGCACAATAACAGTAACACAAAAGTAAAGTAAAGTAAAGTAAATATGTTCCTTTCTTTAGAGAGTAACTAAGTAAAGTAACAGGTTACTTTTGAAAAGAAGTAACGAGTAATGAGAAAAGTTACTTTTTAAAATTAACTTCCCCAACACTGATCAAGAATAGGGATTACCAATATACATTTTTATGTAATTTTGTTTAAGTATGTAATCAAAAACATGCAGTGTTTAAATATGTTGTTTATATTTAAAGGGACTGCATTTGTTTTTAAAATCCCTTCTTTTCTATATGTGTCTACAGATAATAGGTCAACATATCATTTATGGCCTTTTCTGAACAGAAGTTTAAAGTGGAGTTATTTTTAGTGAAAGATACTGTGGACATGATGAATATAAAGCCTGGTTCACACGGCAGGATATTTAGGCCGATTTAGACCCGATTTACCCCTTACGACAATCTTAAGAAACACTCCGATTTCCGTAACAAAATCTTACAGATTATCCTGCCGTGTGTGGTGTGTTAAGACAGCACTCGTCGCTCGGAAGGACATCGGGACTGCTCCCGATCTCAAATCGGGGATATCCAACATGTTGGATTGTTTTGGCCCGATTTCTTGTCGTGTGTGGTGTCCTCCAAGGACAAGCGAGCGCGTTGCCATGACTACGGCGTGTAGCCAATAAGAAGACGAGGTGACAAGCCGGTGAGGAAACACCGGAAAAAAACCAAAACACAGCAGCATGGCTTTGACCATTGCCTTTTCTTTGGATTACGTGTCTTCTCTGTTAACAACAAACTGCACACTATCGCCACTGCATCCTCTTCGTCCGCCATGACTGTTTACTCTGAAGTCACGCTTGATCTCGAGAGATTTTGTGAGATTTCCGTCTGACCT
This sequence comes from Knipowitschia caucasica, assembly GCA_964034765.1. Classification (NCBI taxonomy): domain Eukaryota; kingdom Metazoa; phylum Chordata; class Actinopteri; order Gobiiformes; family Gobiidae; genus Knipowitschia; species Knipowitschia caucasica. The sequence continues at coordinate 16,069,063 of OZ035824.1, read as the reverse complement.
GGGAATGCTCGGGGGGGGGGGTGTCGGTTCGTGTGTGATGTTTGTGGCTTGCGTGATCTTGCCGTGTGGCTACGCACCACACACTGCACGACCAAAGTGGTTAGACGCAGGATTTTTAATCTCCCCGTGTGGGGTCTAACACGGAGAAAAATCGGCCGACAATTTTAAAATCGTCTCGTGTGAACCAGGCTTAACATGCATGTGAACAGGCAGAGGGCAGAACGGGGCTCTCTGCCTGTTCTGCCAGTATCTTTGGTAAAATGTATCCCTTATTAACAACATTCACATTATTTTGAATTAATAATTTTATTTTCATTATCGGAAAATAAGTACCGACAGGTACTTCAGCGAAGCCCTGAAGGTACATATTTTCCAATAATGACCTGCGTACTATACGTTATCCCGCTTATTACACGGCTTTACACCAACAGAACACACAACATAAACTTCAGTTCAGTTTTAGGAATGCCGAAAGGTTTATTTAAAATAAAAAATAAAATAAAATAGTTCCCAATGGCTTTACCGTGGCTATGCTAGCAACAGTTAGGCTATCAACTTCCAAACTAGAACTCTCTCGAACTGCATGTAAACTGAACAAAGAATCCTGAACATCAGCGGTGAGTGACCCAAACATAAATCTAACCTAAATCCGTAATTCGATCCTCTGCAAATGTGTCCTAAAATGTGCTGGTATCTACTTCCGGGTTTTTCAGGATCACCTTTTCTCGTATTACATAAGTGATTTTGTCATGAAAACGTAAACGGAAAATTCTGAAAACTTCCGTGCACTTGTATTAATAATGTATATGTATAATGTATTCTCCGATTAACATTTAATTGCGTTGATTGATTGGCATTTGCGTTTAATGAGCGTGGCTAGCTCCGGAGTGGCTGGAACTATACTTCCAGGTTTTTCAAGATCGCTTTTTGACTCAGATACATAGTATTTTTGTCATGAAGACAAGACCAGTAAATTCTGAAATACTCTGTGCACGTGTGTGAAGAATGTATATGTATAAGTATTCTCCGATTAACATTTAAGTGTGTTGATTGATTGGCATTTGCGTTTTTGAGCGTGGCTAGCTCCGGAGTGGCCGGAACTACTTGCGGAGTTATCCACGCATTTGAAAGACAAGCAGAGAGTGCGTTGCCATGGGCAGCGGTCATTATTGTTTTGAGAGGTCCATTATAGAAAATAATGACCGGTAGAACGTTTTGAAATTACATTCAAATCAATGAAGCGTTCTACTGCTGCAGTGAGGAGCCGTGTAATAAATGTTTGTACTGTGTGTATTTTTTCTATCCAACCCAAGTAGGTGCTCTGCCTCAGTGATCAGTGCTTAGGAGCTACATGTGTCTGAAGTACCACAACAAGTAGACCACCACAGGCTGTCTTTATCTTATATATTTATATCATTTTCATGCTTTTGAGAAAGATCCCTTTGAGTTTAAGATGTGGCCAGGGGTGCAAAATGTTTCTTATCAAGGGGCGCCTGGTAGAAAATAATTGATAAACAAACTCAATGATATTAGCTCAAGCCATAAACTAATGTCAGACATGTCTTCATTTGCAGTCCGTGTTCCTCAATAACATAAGCAGAAACAGTACAAAATCGGACATAGAACAATGTCCAATTTTGATGTGGGCGTGAGAGAATAGTGTGTTCTGGAGGCATGTTAAGTCTGAGTCAGGGCAGGGCGATATGGCAAAAAAGTAAAATCTCGATTTTATTTCCTGCTTTGGACGATGTCGATTTTAAATCGTTTTTCATTAAAGTCACTCAAGACAGACTTTGCCCTTAAAATATGTTTTATCTTCCCGCTCAATATTCAAGTTTCAAAACTATTTTTTATTTGTTTCCCCCAATACATATTATAAAAGTCTCGTACAGACTGTGCTGATTTCGCAAATATAATTGATGTGCTGCTGGAACTCTCACAATATCTCTCATTCGATTTCACGATTTTCACATTTTTCACGAATTTGATTTTTTCAAAAGCCGATTAATTGCCAAAATTCGATTTATTGCCCAGCCCTAGTCTGAGTAAATAGTGTGTTCTGGATTCAAGTTGAGGCTCATTCATAATCCATATATCAGACACAATTGTCTGTCATCGGATGTGTCTCCACGTAGCTTTTGGAGTCAAAGCAACCGTGCAGTAAATTAGCCAATCATTGGAGATGCTGCGTGGTAGCTATACCCGCAACCCGGCCCTTTGTCCACATCTTCTGCCTCGGAGAACCCTGCCTGCCAGCCTTGGTGCTCATGGATCTGCCCTGTACACGGAACGTAGCTCTCACGGAGATGGCCATGTTGTTGTGGCTAGGTTTTCTTCACGTGCTGGTATTAAAAATGTACACGCTAACACCCCCTGTGCTTCCTGTTTTAACATACATGTTGACGTTTGAAACTTACGGTGAGAACAAATGCACTGGCACTGGAGACCTTTGAATCCAACAGACATTAATAGTGTGTTTTAGGCCTGAGTGAAGAGCGTGTTCTGGAGTCATGTTAAGCCTGAGTGAATGGTGTGCTCTGTGTGTGGGTTGGTCAGACTGGGCTGTCCTTCCCCATGACTTTGAGCAGAGCGGGACCTGCATAGATCAAACACGGCCTGCTTAAAATACGTGACGTGTAGGTGACCCCTCAACATTCAATGTAACACACAGCGCTGGTTATCAGAGGCCCCTGCGATGGAGCCAGAGAGATGCCTGTCTGAAATACAGCAGCGATAAAGGCGCCTGACACTTTCCCCAGTTATGTAGAGGTGGGGCACTACTCCCATTCAAGTACAGACGCCGGAGCACAAACAAACTATGGAAACTAAATAACGCATTTATTCTTTCATAAAACAGACCTAAAACAGAAGTGTTTGAATTAGTTCTGTGTATAAAATGCTCACCAATCATTGAGTGCTGCTTTAGATCAGAAAATAGTGACATGGATGTTGGTACTCAAGTCAATTGAATTTGTTTTTCAAATCCCCACAGCAGTCGTCTCGGAGGAGAGTCAAACAGTTCAAACACAATAAATGCAATAATACAAACACACAGGAGCCATTGGTCCATAGGGAACGGGATGAGCAATGTCCATAAATGTTAATACCAGAAAATTCTCTACAAAAACGGTATAAAGTCCAACTTTTTGTGCACAGAAACACATTTATTTAAAACTTCCTTAAAGCACTGTCTAATACTCACTAAGTTTTAACTGTAAATCTGTTACTAACTTATATGTAACAGTTTTTCAATGTGAAAATAAATTATTTACAATAGTATGTTGTAAATGCTGTACCTCCAAATGTACAGCAGCTTTAACACAGCACCTCATCCTAACTATATCTTCAGTATGATAAGGTCCATGGTTATGTTATTATCAGAGAGAAAGCATCAAACTGACCAAGATTCAGTTGAAATGAACAAAACAACTTCCATAACGTGATCATTCTTAACAACTACAGCAGTGTCTCTGTTAAATAAGTAAAATGTCCAAAAATCCTTCCCTCTATTTGCAGCTTTGTCACAACACCTGCTTTACCATCGGTACCAGGCTGAGAGTGCAGGACCGGTCCAGACCTGCTCTGTCCAACGCACCAGCAGCATCAGCAGCTACAGCGCTGATAGTGTCCTCATCACAGGCTGTAAATATTAACGGACGTAGTCACGCCTATCTCCGTCGTTCCAAATAAAGGGCCAAAAATAGTGCTCTACCAGAGCTATCCAAAATGGCCGCGAGTGGTCCCACCCACAAGAAAATTGTGAAAAAACGCATCTGCGCATGCGTCAGCCAGCTCGAGCTCCATTTATCTAAACGAGTGACTTCAAAGATTCACAGCGAGTAAACTAGACTGGTCCAAAGAAATTCACCCCCCTCAGCATTGACACACATGTGGAACGGAGCTTTGGGCCAAGAGCCAACTGTTGGACCATCCTGTAAAGACGTTTTTGAGAGGTAAGAAGATGCTATATGTTAGCATATGCTAATTCTTATTCCGGGTCCACCCCCATCGGCCCGGGGTGGTATTGCAAGCATGTCAGCACACGTCATTTTGGCCACTTTTGAGCCGAGACCCGCCCCCACTGGTCCTCATCTGAACACAGGCACCGGCGCTAAAATCTCCTCTGTGATAGTCAAAGTTTCTGTAATGCCACAAATGAATTTGCGACATCAGTAACATCAGTCTCTTATCAATGGCAACAGAAAAAGCCACACAACCTCAACATGATATTGGTAAAAGCGTGTCTTTTCTCAGGACACAGCATGCAGTCTGTTTGAGAGTTTTAACAAACTTTCACTCACTGTGCGGCTGCAGTGCCAATGCCGGGTAGCTCTCCTTTACAGCGGCATCCCTAACCCCTCGCAATAAACAGACTGCTTTTTCTTCAGGGCCAGACATGTTCAGCTTCTGTCTTCTTAATTCTTCGCTCAAAATGCTATTGGTTTCGCAGAGTCTCGTAGTTTAAGATCATATTCTTTCAGCACAGCCACTTTTTGCATGATACTAAGCACTGGTGTTCCATTCACCTCTGCGGACAAATAAGAAATAGTCCACTTTTTTAAAAAAAACCCAACGGTTGATGTCCACTTTTTGCCTTTTTGACAGAGACATTTTGCTGAGGGTGTCAGTCACAGAGCACGCTCCGGTGGGAGCCATTACAGACACACTCTGCTGAGCACGGTGGCACGTGGCGGGGCAGATTTGTAAAAATTATTATTATAATATATTATTATTATTATTATTATTATATCATTTTACATAAATGAGCCATGGGCCATATCAAATCTCACAGCCTGCGGGCCACATCTGGCCTGCAGGCTGTATAATTGACACCCTTGCCTTAGACCCTTCTGCATTGGACCCTCTCTGTTGGACAAATGTGTTATTTGAAAGAAAAAGTGAAGCTGAAGAATAAATTGGACACTGACTCTTTCATATTGTACTCTCACCTTGTTAATATTGGTCACATGGAAATTGGAGTCAGCTCCCAATGCGTTTTTGCTGCAAAACCGGTCGAACCACTCTTGTCTCGTTCGGTTTTAAGAAATAACAAAATGCAAAGCAGACGCTCAGACATGACTATTGGGTGGACAGCAATTTTGCATTTAGCGCAAACCCTTTGTGGCAATATAGATGGAGAAAACAAACCATGAATACATCAGTTTGGATTTGTAGTAAACAGTGAAGCTCCTGGAGTAATATGTAAGATTTTCATGCCAGCTCATCATAAATTGGATCTAAAATGTCAAAAGGCATTCCTAAACCATGCTCTTTTTGAATCCTTTGTTAACTGATAACAGTCATTCAAGCCGGGATATTCAAATTTCAAAACTGGATATAAAGCACCTAAATCTTGTTATTGTGACAGCATATAATGACAGCAGACATTAGTGGGACTCATGATGGGCTAAAATCCACAATCTCCAGGCTCAAAGGCCATAGCTCTACCATCTGAGCCACTACCACCCGATTCTCAAATCATTAATGACAAAACAAGGAATAAAACAAGGATTTATTTCGGAGATGGCTTCTTTGAAAAAGGTGTTGGTCATAAATATGTTGACAAAACTCTTGTCAATTTAGTTTTTATGGTCCCACCTGGATTCGTCAGCATATCTGGCAACCTGAGTCAGGGAGTGTGCAGTACCATTTTTGGCCAGTTTTTTACATATGCTCCATTGCTCTCCCCTCAACATCAGTATTGAGTATTTCTTTGGAAAAACTGTTTTCTGAATCCATACATAGGATTCACCTGCCTTGCTATTTTGTCAGTGCAGAAGCAGAGCCATACATTGCAGACAAACATATGGGGTGAAGAGATACAAGTATTACAAGAGGAGTGAGGGTGGAGCTATGTGACAGGTTTTTTCAATAATATTGTTTTTGCTCAATATAAACAAACCAAATAAACCGCATATTTAATAAACAGCTACAGGTGTAATAGATTATTATATTATTATCATTATTTTTATTAATAGTGTGGTCTGAATATGACGAACTCCAGCTCTAAGCCGCATTAATATGTAGTAAAAACCCTTGTGTCTCATCACACGAAACCAGAACTGTGCAAGTGTGAAGGGACATGCCCGGGCCCCACTCACATGTTGTGTTTGGAGGCGCTGAACCTGGACACGCTGCTGTCTCTTCTCCGAGCTTTGCTGCAGGAATGCAAATGGCGTGGGCCCAGACAGGACGTGATTTATCTGCTCATTTATCTGCGCTCGCATCTGCCCGTGCCCTCTACCCCCACCCCCCCAGGCCCCGGGACTCCCCCTTGCTTGGCCCCCGGTGTGGCCCTTGTTGCAGCAGACATTTACACATGAGAAGTTCACCTTGTTGAGAAGTACGGTGCTTAAAGGTGATCTATTCTGGAAAGATGTTTCAACAAAACATAGACCTGGAGTTGTTTTTAGCGCCACCCACGCTGATTGGGAACTGGCAAAAACATGCTCATTGACTCTTGTGGCTGAATACTTTGTTTTGAAACTTACATTTGTTACAAATGACGTCATGGACAGAGCAGTTTTCTTACTGCTTTAAAACACAACACAAGTATTGACTCTTAATTAGTTTTAGACCACTATAGTCAGATGTCTCTCTTTACAACTATGTTCTTTCTATATGACTGCACCATTTAGATTTGGATCATTTCAGATAGCGTGCAATATTTCAAGCTTATATTTTATGTTTTGGTTTTTCTCACTTTTTTTCTTTGCTAATCATGTATTACAATCTGAACAAAGTCACTTGTTGCTTCATCAGTTGCTGCGCCCCGCCTGTATCCAGAAGTTGTTATAGTGTGCCGTGTAACCCTTTTTCCCTGTCAGTCAAACAGCTGAAAGAATGCGTGTGGGCCATCCCAAATGAAGCGTGTCTTTGGGTCTCGGATGGTTTACTCCAGGTGCTACGGTTTCCCACATCAACCTCAAACATGCAGGCGCAGTGGAGGAGTTATACGGCCATGGATCAATGGTATTAATAGAGCAACAAAAGTTTAAAGGGGATAGAAAAGGCAGAAGGGATTTTTCTCCGCTTTTGTCCATGTTTGAGATCATTTTTGTCAACATTTCTATCTACGGCAATTCTTATTGGACATTAAAAGTTGTAATGAGTCTATTTCCTTCGCCATTTAATGTTTTAGAATGTGAATTATTATCTTCAGTAGAATATGTATTGTGTAACAAGTATCTTGAAGTTTCTGATATTATCATGGATGCATTTAAGAACACCCAGTCTGTTTTTTTCAGTTGCTTTTGAAACACAACCACTAACAATGAATGACTAACAAATGCATTATCATTCATAATCTTCAAAATATGCCCCCAAAATCGACACTTCTGCCTGGGATTGTACACTTTTACCAGGTTAGAAAACAGTAGTCTGTCTCAATTCTAAGAAATTGCATTGTGGCTCCTGTGACACATCCGCACCTCTGCCGGCCCCCTCAGCAGGGTTCACTGGTGGGCTGGGGAGAAAGTGACCTGATCCTCTCACTTGCTTTCTGTCAACAGAGATTAGAGTCGGGGGAGGAGAGAGCCAGCCCACCAGACCGACATCCCACCCCATACTCTCTGTCAGGGCAGGATCCACGCTTCACAGACAGGGCCAGGTATGAGGAACCCCCACACTCACTACAATAACACATCCCACCCCTCCACAGAACACTCACTGACAAAACTCACCCCACCCCCTCCAAAGCGTTCCGTGGAGAGGTTCAAATGACTTGGATTTTACAAGTGAAAAATGTATCTACCAATTGGACAGGACTTTTATAAGCTTGTTAAACTTGTTTGAACTTTTAAGTAGAAGAGCAAATCTATTGTTTCTTCAGTAGGAAAACATCAAGAGTTTAAAGCAGGTGCACCTAACTTTTATTATTTTAACTAGAAAAGCACTCGTAGAGCGCAGACCTCCGCGTTGAGCCTCACTAAAAGAAATACTGCATCCATATAGTCATTCGGGTCACCTCCAAAAATTAATAACTTCACTATTAATCACTTTTTCACAGACAAACAGATAAATGCCAGTGATCACTCTACCTCGATCTGGGGTGGTAACTATGTACTAAAATCCATGTCCTAAGGCGACAGTGGCTCAGTTGGTAGAGCATTGGTCTTTGAGCCTGAAAGTCGTGGGTTCGAGCCCAGGTCTCCACCGACTCTCACTGATGTCCGCTGTTGTTGTGTCCTTGGCAAGACACTTAAAGTGATTTTCTGGAGTTTATCAGGAAAAAGAGAGAGAAGTACAAAAACGACCCAAGCTCCCTCCCATACTGGTTGCCTCGTCAGTGTGCCCCAGGGCAGCTGTGGCTACAGTAGTAGTTTATCACCACCGTGTATGGAGTGAATGAATAATGACACTTGCAAAGCGTCTTTGAATGTCCAAAAAAGCGCTATATAAAACCGATGCAATATTATTATTATTATTATTATGTAAGATAAGATAAGATACTCCTTTTTTATTCTCCCATGGGAGAAATTCATTTTGGGATGGGGTTTACATGTAGCTAGTTCTTGGCTCTAAAATCGTTTGGTTCCAACTTTCATTCTGTTTTTGATCTCCCCAAAAAGCATGTCACGCACACTTTGATTGTGATAAAATTACGAAAGTAGGCTGTACGCTGATATTTATATTGCTTTTGCTTTTCCTGCGACTGAGCGGAGAGCGCGCGTTGGCTCTATGATAACTCACCGCTCGTCTTGCTTTGGCGCCAAAGGGGTAATATATTGCCCGGAGGTGTCCTGACACAGTTGCAGCCATCGGTGTCCTCGAAAAAGACAAGGAGAGTCAATTACGAGCGCGTCGCACACAGAGAGCGCATGGAGCTCAGCGCACAGACTCCTGTGATGGATCGCGCCTGACCTCACGGCGGGGGGCCACGGGAAGAGCGCGCAGCCCAGGCGAAGGAGGCGGAATGTGGGGCGGACGTCTCAATGAGCTCCAAGACGAACGGAGGACTGGAGCGCCAGGGGTCACTGGTCTGGATATAGGAGAGAGTCTGAACAGTGCGTAGATATCAATGACTTTCACTGTATGTGTTCCCACAATGGAACACATACATGTGTCTGTGGTTGGAAAGGGGCTTGGACAAAAGCAGACGTTTATAAAGATACACATCGATTTTTGATACCAAAATAGGCAGATACCCTTTTTTTTCCCTCTTTGTCTTCCTTGGTTTTACTCTTCATTATTTAAACAGTTTTAAAGTTTATTAAGTCCTATTAAGTTTATTTTAATGTTTTGCTAATATACAGCATATAGAGTATGTGGTGTTCACCAACAAAGTTTAGCTCCAACTTGCACCAGCTCCTATTTACTTGTAGTGAAAAGTAAACTCCTAGTTCAGTAACTGTTTGTCTCATGCACAACATTTGGATATATTAGTGCTGTCAGTTAAATGATTAATTTGCGCACACCCATTTTAATAGCGTACATTTTTCTATCGCACAAACAATGTCAATGGTGCTGTTCTCCTGCAGCACAACTGATGAGTTGTGCTGCAGGAAGAGTGTCCTTCATTTTAACTCAACAGGACAAAATTTACTTTTTTGAATCACGATGATGCCTTGACACTGAGTTCACATTCTACCGGTAGTGCTGCTAACACAAACGAGGAAGTACCGGTGCTCGTTCTGGCGCAGTACGATGAGCAAATGGCGGAGCTCCTGTAATCTGATGTCTCTGGAGGATCTTGGAATCCAGACACACCGCAGAGGAGCACTTGTATTGAAGACCTAAATTTAAGTACAAACTCACCTACTAAGCCCCGCTCATCCACGGATATAAATATATATCCCTTATATAGCACTTAATTCAGCTAAAAACAGCTTTGAGTGTGTTAATGACAAGGGAAAATAGACTTTTTTTGTCCCCTTTAAGGATGTTACAATACTTACACTACTTCAGGGGTCATCAACTCCATTTGTCAGAGACTTTTTCCAGACAGTCTCCTCAGGGGCCTGACCCCCAAAGAGAAAATTAAATCAGATTCAGATGCATGTATTTGCCATTTGCAGTAAAACCACTTTGGAATACATCCGCTAAAGTCCCCAGTGTGCACAAGACAGGTACATAAATAAAACAAGGATAAAAGTACAGAAATAAATAATAATAATTCTGAATCATAATGCACTGGTTTTATCTTCACATGTCATTATTCTTTCACTCCATACACGGTGGTGACTACTGTGATATCTACAGCTGCCCTGGGGCACACTGACAGAAGCAAGGCAACCAGTATGTGCCATCGGCCCCTACCACCACCGCCAAGCATTTACACACACACCAGACTCATTCTTGGCAATGTGGGTGTCTTGCCTAAGGACACAATGACAGTTGGACACTTTACAGCCACAGTTGCCCCACTGTGCCACCTGGTATTTCTAGAAGTCTCCATCACAGTATTAACCAAGCCCTGCCCTGCACAGCTCCAGAGGTCAGATGGAATCTGGCTTTCACTTGCAAGTATGGCCAACAAATAAAAGAAAAAAAAGAGGAACCAGTTGACACTGAAATCAATCAACTAAAATACAAAATCATTTAGAGTGCTTTGTTCGAACTGATGACAGCTTGTGCAAAGAAGCTGAACAGGAGAAAGAAAATAATTACAATTATTAAGAAAATACAAAAATAAATAACATAATCAAATGTTTTTATTTTCACAATTTTGGAATACAGTTGCTGGCTTGATCAAACGGCTCGGCGGGCCGGATTCGTTCCGCGGGCCTCCAGTTGAAGATCACTGTACTACTGGATACATATTCACCATATTATAAACAACATATTAGAACAGTGATCCTGGACCACCCTAGTATTCTCTTCTCAGTCTGGGCTCGTGGTCCAGAGCTTTGCTGATGGTTTTGGCAAAGCTGGAGGAGGGTATATGTATAAATCCATCTAACTTGTTCCAATCAGTCACAAAGCCTTTGGCACACTACAACAACACACACAAGGGAAGCAATAGCCAATCAGTTCTCAGCCTAAAGAGGCACATAGTGACTTACATGGATCATATTAAGATTATGACAATTGTGGAGCTGATTGATTTTTGTCAGCTCTTTCTGTGTTTACACATTCTGAAGGAAAACAAAAGAACACAAGAGATTTTACTCATAAAGTCAAGTACCCCAGCTGTATTATGGTTAGTATGAAGTAACTGTGCTGAAATGTATGTGTCGTTTGAATGTTTAGTTCTACTGACTCCAAAATAATACAATATTTGTCCCAATTAGGGCTCTGACATATGGGGGCATCTCCAGGGTCATCTCCCATCACTTGGGATTTGTTTTTGTCAAATTTAGAAAAAAACACATTTACTGGAACTCTAAACAACTAACCAATTAATCAAGAGAATAATTGATCAATATAATGCTATAGCAAAGTTCTTAAAGAGGGATAAAATTGGACATGTCACTATAATTACTTTATCGACTTATCGTTCAATATCGGCTGAATACTCATACAGAAACTAGAGAACTGCTTATTTCCCACTGCCAACATAACATCAGATTAGGAGTATGCTTCCTAAAATGCATGAAAACTGATCCACACACAGTTATCACCCCAAGACCTAACTATTGTAAAGCTGGCAGCGAGCCACAAATGCTCTGTAAAAAAGCTTTTAGCTTGACAAAAATACAGCAGCAAAGATCTGATCAGACAATCTCAGGAGGGAACAAATAACGCCGGTGTTAGAATCACTCCACAGGCTTTCTATGGAGTATAGAATCAAATTTAAAATCATTCTGTGGACATACTGGACAATAAATGGGCCCCCTTCATATTAGTATCATCTGACCCGAGCAGTCCACTAGTTTCAAAAAGTACAGTAGAAGGCAGAGATACCATTACTAAACTGTGGAATCAGATGCCCATCGACGAGGCAGTCACAGTCTCTACTCATAAGATCAGATTTAAAACATTGCTCATTAATTCAGCATATGGCTAGGTAGGTACAAATTAGAAAAACAACTTAAAGTAAAAGATCATTGATTGTCAGTCAAGCTGCATATGGAGACACCATGTTGTTGGGAGAAGTATGATAACTTGAGCACTATCCTCATTATTACTTCAGCTTTTGTCTGTTCATTGTTCGCCGGCTGTCCAATTGTTTCAGGATGTGATTATGGGACCTCTGGCTTCTGCAGCCTACACCTGCCTCTTCAGTCCTGAATCTACAGCCTCAGTCCTGTATCTACAGTTTTTTAGCCATTAATTGTGAATGGAGGAGGGCATAAGGACAGTGATGATCCTGGACATATACCAAAGTAAATGTCCCGACCATCCCGCTCCCTATGGACCAATGGCTCCTATGTGGTTGTTATTTTTGCATTCACAGAGCCCAAACTGTTTGATACTCCAATCTGTTGTTGGCGAACCAACAACTTTGTAAAGTCCTTAGACCACTGCTGCTGTGACTTAAGGGGCGTTCAGAACGCACATTCTCTAAATTTCACACACTAGGGGTGTTCAGACCAGAAGTCCTGGCCTGCGGTGGCGTCCACTGGAAGTGGCGGGTGGGCTTTGATGCTAACGGAGTTAAGCTAGCGGCTTTTTGTGTAAAGTTCCACGCTCAAACGCACGCCTAAATTGACTTTGCATTGAAAGTTGCCGCAACGCCTGATCCGATCTGATCGCCGCCCATCAGAGCAATACAAAAACATTAGAATTTGATTTAATTGGACGGTGTCTTAAGACAGGAACTTTCAAATGTGAAACTGTGTCTCAGATCATATGGCCTTGACTTGTGGAGAGCAACAGGGGTCGATGAGGGGACCTCTTCTGTTTAATCTTTATATTAAAACAAGGTCAGAAATCTAGGGGTAATACTGGACTCAGACTTAAATTTTAATAGCCACATCAAATCAGTAACATCGGCAGCTTTTTACCACCTAAAAAACATTGCCAGGATCAAAAACATAGTGTCTAAAGCAGACTTGGAGATTCTTATCCATGCATTTGTCTCCAGTAGGTTAGACTACTGCAATGGCCTGCTCACAGGTCTGTCCAAACAGGCTGTAAAACAGCTGCAGTACATTCAAAATGCAGCAGCTCGAGTCCTGACTAGAACCAGGAAGTACGCCCACATTAGTCCCGTTCTCAGGTCTCTGCACTGGCTTCCTGTGGCTCAGAGAATAGACTTTAAAACAGCTCTGCTTGTGTACAAGTCTCTCCATGGCCTCGCACCAAAATATATTAGTGACATGTTAGTACCATACGAACCAGCTCGGACTCTGAAGAGCACAGGGACTGGACTCCTGTTAGTGCCCAGAGTCAGAACAAAACATGGGGAGGCTGCTTTTCAGATTTATGCTGCTAAAATCTGGAACAGTCTTCCTGAAGATGTGAGACAGGCCTCCTCTCTGACAATGTTTAAAACCAGGTTAAAAACAGTTCTGTTTAGCTGTGCATACAACTGAGGGATTTTATATTTTTATCTTTCTTTTTAATGTTTTGTGATTATTTAGGATTTTAATGGTTTCTTATTTTGTTCAGCACTTTGAATTGCCTTGTGTATGAATTGTGCTATATAAATAAACTTGCCTTGCCTATATGCTGCTGTTAAGTAAAATCAGTTTACTATCACACTTTTTCAGACAAAACTCAGATCTATGAATTCACTCTGCATGGATCTGATCACTCACTGCATCCAAAAGATCTGTGAGTGGATGCTGAACGCATTTCTGCTGCAAAACAAAAAAACTTACCGAAGGTCTTTGAACCCCAGACACAAAAAGAGAATGTTATCTGTCACCTACAGTCACTCACTCTTCATAAATTACCCTCAAATCAGGCAAAACATCTAGTTGTAATAATGCATTTTTAGACAGGCATCAAATCAGTAACATCAGTGGAGTTTGTGCCAGAAGTTCCTGATATTAGCATGGATGGATTTAAAATGTTTTGGATAAGGAACAATATATAGCATAATGTCTCGTTTCAAGAAGTTGATTTTGCGATCATTTTAAAGTGTATGTATTCATTGTGACGAAACGCAAAGTATAAATGAAAGGAAAATGTGCGAGGTGTTTTGACCAAGCGACATTTGCGGCGCCATGTTCACAGAGGTCATGTGGAAGTAAACACTTATTAATGGTTACCTGGCTGACAATCTGATAAGCGCGGGTCGGGGTAATGATTAAGCTGTGGCGGGCTGGGTGAGGGGCCATGTTTGCACAAAGGCATGTCAGATGAAAGCGGGCGGGAAAGCAGAAATGTAATTGTTCCCGGACAGAGACCTTTGACCGGCGGACGTCTGGTGCAAGCACACGCGCTACTCGCACATTCAAATGGCGACGGTGGTATTGTACGGAACGGGCAAGCTGCTGAGCCAAAGGAAAGCGCAAGGTTCAGGGGGTTACGTCCAGGCCCAGATTAAGTAAAGCAAACACGAGGACGCGGGCTGGAAGTTATCAGCCACAGAGCAGTACAAGCGCGTACGTCAGGCCGCTTATCTGTGTTGCGAATATGTGAAGAATCTACACGCAGAGCCGCACAAACAATCCAGGAGCAGGACGACTGAGGATGCATGGATTTTACATCCTTGTAAGAAAGGTCCCTGTGAGTCACTATTTGATGCTTTGGGCTGAGAGAGGACAGCTTGAAATAGATGCATGTGACAACTTGTGATATAACCAAAATTTAGTGTAGGCAGAAACTAGTGACATAGATATACAGTAACTATATAAAAAAAAATGTGTGGCTTGTTCCACATTGAAAGATAATTAGACTATGGCATTATGGACAAAGCAGTTGGCTGGCTTTAAAATAGTACTCAATTAATTTGCCTTATAACTGCATAAGATAAGAGAACAGTGGGGAAACTTTGCATAAACAGAACAGTAGTAAGAGCACACAAAATACACATTCAGATATGAAGTTGTGAATTCTTCTTTAATAGTAAATGCTTCAAAACATGTGGACATGTGTGTCATTGTGTGTAAACTCATCGAGGTGAGGATTTACAGCATAGAGGACATAACCACATTTGCTTTTGGCCATCATAAAAGATTATAATAAATTATATATGGTTGTAAACATGTCAACATTTGTAAAAGTTATAGGTGTATTAGTGCTTTTTTGTAATGTAAAATGTGTTTACACGTAACTGGTTTGAGAAAGTAAAAATCCCTGTATGGCCTACATGTTACTCCACTACTCCCCACATCAAACATATGCAGATGTTTGCACAGGTCACCCTTAGTTTTCCCTGGTTTGAAATCTCCCTGATGCATTCACACAAGAATGTTCCAGCCCGATGTTTTGTGTCCAAATAAGCCGTTTGACAGCGCGCGCCCTGCTTCTCCGTACTCTCCCTATCTGCTGTATTTCACACTTCACTGTGGCCGGCCTGGGAGGGGATGTCCGCCTTTGTTGTTATCTGGCCCTCTGACACTGTTCACTGGCTCTCCTCAATATCTATTACAATTAGTTTTTGACGAAGGAGCACTTGAAGCCTTTAATGTGCTGTCAGTGGGCCGGTGATGGAGAGCGGGGCGCGGGTGCCTCCCTGTTTGTGGAGTGGCCCGTAAACGGCGCACATACATAGGCGAGGGTTTTATCTTTCTAATGGAAAGCAGACCGCCTCCCCTGAGCTCCGGCTGTGTTTTTGCTGCAGGCTTTTGGGACTACCACTTATGTCATGCAAGCCACGCAGATAGGCACTTTTGCCACTCAGCTTCCCATTTTTGGGTTTGGCTGAAACATGGGGATTTCTGAAAAGTAAATATGAATATATCCGCTGTTCTGTCTATGATGTAACAGATATGACAGCATTCCTGACATTAGCACAAAGTGCTGAACAAGTTACTGTAATGATAAGAGTTCATCACCTACATTCATGTGATTTGTAGTGGAAGAAAACATTAAGAAAATGTACAGCTCTATAGAGTGTTTTGAGTAACTTTGGTTGCAACTAATAAAGTAACAATTGTATTTTGGCACTTTATTAGTATTATAACTCAATACCTTATTGAGTTACACTTGTAAAGGTGTCCAAACCGGTCCAGAAAGGGCCGCTGTGGCTGCAGGTTTTCTGTCAGACCCAGCAGGGGCAGAGCAGACTCCTCCCATTTCCTCAAGTATGCTCAGTCTTTAACCTGAAGATTTGAGGAAATGGGAGGAGTCTGCTCTGCCCCTGCTGGGTCTGACAGAAAACCTGCAGCCACAGCAGCCCTTTCTGGACTGGTTTAGACACCTCTGAGTTACAGAATGTTGCAGGGGTCTCCAACCTTTTTCGCGAGAAAATTGGGTGACAGTTCCTTCCAAGGGATTGAAGGAAACAAAAGGTGAACTAGCCTCATGGGGTCAGTTTGATGATCATAAAGCAAATCTAATCATTCCTCTTATTATTGCCAGTTAATGGAATTGCATCAAGTTTACATATATGCAAAGTGAATGGCGAGGTGAGCATGGGCAAAAGAATATGTACGGCAAGCCCTTTGCTATATTCTGCCAGACATGAACAATGCTCAACTTCTTCAACCAAGCGTTACCAATCCAGGACGAATCTAGAGCTGAAAATGGAAAAAACTGTTTGGCAACCCTGTTCTACAGTCACTGGATTAAACATTAGTGTGCTAGTGGAAGATGAGGGAGATTTGAGTGATCCCAGCATAAAGAAGTAAGAAAAAGCCCCGTTTGGTTTGATATTTAGTCGGAATTCACATGAACAGGCCTCCAAGATGCAGGAGCAGGGTGGTGAGGTGTTTGTGGTGACAAAACTCCAGGTTTGATTGATGAGGGAACAATAGTGGAACATGGTTTAAAATCCCCCTAAAAAGTCACATTTGCATATTTCTGTTTCAATATCAATAATTTCCCATATGGAAACTCTAAAGTAGCTTCATTTATGACATCATTGTTTACACATTGACATTTGTGTTACAAACTGTGCCACTCTGAACTATTAAGTGGAAAAACAACAGAATAATAATAATGAAATTGATTAGCACTTTGTTTACGCCGCCGCAAAAGTGCCAACACTGCGACGCAACATCCAATCCAGAAAATTAATTCCTGTTAATTTGATGAGCCATTATCATTAGCAATAACTCACGCCCAATCAAGGGGCTTTTGCTTCTATATATTAACCCTGCGACGCATGCATGCTCCCACTTAGCATATTAAAATGCACGTCCCGACTCTCTGAGGTGATGGGGATGATACATGGAGCTCCTCGCCTCCGCTCTGGTGACTGAGGAAGGGAATCGCGGGCGCGTCACCAGCTTTGACAAGACCCATTCTTCTGTGCCGTGCTCCTGATAAAGCTGTCCGCAGACAAGACCGGGCGCACCGATGGAGGTCAGTGCGTTGCCGGCTCCAGCGCTAATGGCTGATGGAGAGGCTTCTAATCAAGGGGAGTTTTTTTTTTTTTTTTGGTTAGACGTAAGTGATAATTCAGAGCACAACGAGGAGAGAACAAGACGATCAAACAGGATTGATTACCAGGGTGTAGGGTAGAACGATGAGGATGGACTGGTCAATGAAACTGCGTTTGTAAAAAGGTCCATCATGCTTTATACCACTTAAATAAGTACACAACATGACCCTAACAGCTGCCTATTATTCTGAATTGACTTTAAAGCTGGCATATATAACTTACATATCCACAGCAAATCCTTGTCACTAGTTTTCACAGGCATGTATCTTTGGCCTCTGTCACATCTTTAGATCAGCTTTTTCTCACAGAAAAGTGAAAAAAGAGGACAACCTTGATTCAGCCTATCAGCTCCCTGCCCAAAGTGTCAAATAGTTATGAAAAAATAAGAGGAAGACGGCATGTTGTGGTCTGACTTGTTCACAACATTTTACTTTAACATGACTTTCTGTGAACCCCAGCCTTAAGAACTTTATAGTCTTTTATTTATTTTTTGCTACTACTAAGCGGTTCCTGAAGAGGCCCGTCTCTGTACAGTGTGTGACCTGGGGGTGGTAGAAGATGAGCCTCATTTTGTTTTGTATTGTCCACTTTACTTTGAATATCGAAACATTTTATTTGAAAAAGTGAATGCTTCTAACCCAGAGGTTTTTTGGTGGCCTGAGGGAGAAATTATGAACTGGATGTATTGCCATGAAGTTTTTGCCTTTGCTTCTTTTGTTGCTAAAGCCTGGGAGAGGAGACAACAGATTCTGTACCCTGGATAATGCACCAAATTGTAAATCTTTCTGTTTTTCATGTCTGTATATGGTCTGTAGCCATCAGATGTTGTTGTTCAGTGTCATATAAGCCCATGTGGGCTGGGCACTTTTGTGCATGACACTTAAATAAACTCAAACAAAACTAAACACCTGAAATTCTCTTGCGGGGGATCAATAAAGTAGCTATCTACTGTCAATGTTTACCTGCTGGAGATGTTGCGAGTAATTCAAGCATTCTTCAATACTTTATTCTATAGTGAATTAAATTGAACACCATTGTTCACCACAGTCCCCCATTCCGGAGCTCCTGTCACGGGGTGAGCTGAGTGAGGACTCAAATGCAGGAGTGCCAACATAAAGCTTTTAATAAAACAAAGTCCAAGGCAAAAAACAAACTCCAGAAATCCAAAGTAACCAGGACAGAACATGACAAAACAATGAAGCAGCAACAAGGGGAGAGAAGCAAAGGGTACATATAGACACAGACACAGGTGAAACACATCAGGGCGGGGCAGACAATCAAGACAGCGGAAAACAGCACTGGAAGTCAAACTGAAACAAAACCACAGAACTCATTTCAAAATAAAAGCAAAATACACAATCAAAAGCCACACCATGACAGTACCCCCCCCTCCAAGGGACAGCTCCCAGATGTCCCTAAAAACAAACACGAGCCAGGGAGGGTGGCGGGGGTCTGGAGGATGGGCCAGAGACAGGTCAGTAGTACGGAACCGATCAGGGACAGGAGCTGAAGTCCAGTGGCAACCTTCCCGAGGGTCTGGAGAGTAAGGAGCTGGCTCACCCCGGACGAAGACATATGCCCGGGCGGTGACTCAGGCTGGGGGCAGAACCACCCCAGACGAAGGTAATGTCTGGCGGCGGCAAGAGACAAGGGAAGGACAGGTCACCGTAGAACAGCAGACAGAGGGTGTGAAAACCGGTGCAGAACTCCACTGGATACCTCTCAGCAGGACGGGCAGAGGGAACAGAGGACCACCCCGGACGGACATCAATGCCCGGCGGTGGTGCAAGACGAATAACCACCCCAGGCGGAGTTTCTTGCCTGGCGGTGGTTCCAGGTAACAGGTGCAAGAGGTAGGCAGTGAGGAAGGCAATCGGCACACAAAAAAAAAAACTTGTGGGAAAAAAGGCAATCCGCTGAGTCCATTAGTGGCTGCTTCATTCTGTCACTGGGTGAGCTGAGTGAGGACTCAAATGCAGGAGTGCCAACATAAAGCTTTTAATAAAACAAAGTCCAAGGCAAAAAACAAACTCCAGAAATCCAAAGTAACCAGGACAGAACATGACAAAACAATGAAGCAGCAACAAGGGGAGAGAAGCAAAGGGTACATATAGACACAGACACAGGTGAAACACATCGGGGCGGGGCAGACAATCAAGACAGGGGAAAACAGCACTGGAAGTCAAACTGAAACAAAACCACAGAACTCATTTCAAAATAAAAGCAAAATACACAATCAAAAGCCACACCATGACAGCTCCACCACTGTTCATAAATGTACTTTGTTCAATCTGGTAGGCAGAGATGATTGGGCAGCATCGCACAGGCATTTTGCAACATACTGCCATAAGTCAGTTCTGGGCAAGAGTAATTGTTTGTTTTCTTTTATGATAAATAGAAATGTAATTTTGGCATCACGTCAAATCAATAATTCCCAAGAGTTTTGTTTCAACTCAAAATAGGAAGAGTTAGCCCGGTTTAGCCACATTAGGAATGGAAGGTGATGCAGCAGTTAGAGCTAGTGTTTCACAACAAGAAAGTCCTGGGTTTGATTCCACCAAAAGATCTCAGTGACCTTGGTCTGTAAAAAAACAATATCTGTGTACACTCGGATGATCATGAGAGCTATTTTGTCTGTCAGTTCAAAACCCACCATGGATAGCACCATTGACTACGCCCAGCATGTCACCGGGGGAACCACCCTGGAACCAGGCCTGGGGTCTCGTATGCGAGTGTCTGGTGGCTCAGCTCAAAAGGATGACGTGGGCCAGCCACTCCTCAGCCTGCCTGGTAAGGTCTACTCCAAGGTAATGGAGAGGAGACTTCAACCGATGATCGAATCTCGGATTCAGGAGAAGCTGTGTGGTTTTAGCTCCATCGGATAATTGAAGGTTCATGGGAGTTCACCCAACCTGTACATTTGAATTAGGAGAAGGCTTTTGACCGTCTTCCCTTTGGTGTCCTTTGGGGTGTTCTCCGGGAATACATTGTCTGGGGTCCTCTGCTGAGAGCTGTCTGGTCCCTGTTTGACCGGAGCCAGAGCTGCATTCGTATCGACGGCAGTAACACAGACCTGTTTCCGGTGCATATTGGCCTTGTATAGTATGTGTCATTGGCCAAATGACACATACTAACCAATCTCTCTAATGACACATCTTTGTTGCAAATAGCAATCAAGATTCGTAGACATCAGCAGAAAATGATTGCTTGAACTAAAAAATAATGTGTTTAAAAATGTCCAAAACATCCAGAAAGTATTAATTTTAGTCCAGAAAGTACAATCACATTAGTACAATTCTCAGGTCTCTGCAGTGACTTCCTGTGGCTCAGAAAATAGATTTATATCAGCTCTGCTTGCAACAAAGTCTTTTCATGGCCTTGCACCAAATACATCTGTGACATGTTAGTGCCACATGAACCAACTTGGACTCTGAGGAGCACAGGGACTAGCCTCCTGCTGGTGCCCAGAGTCAGGACTAAACATGGGGAGGCAGCATTTCAGATTCATGGCAGCAAAAATCTGGAACAGTCTTCCTGAAAATGGGAGACAGGCATTTTCTCTGACAATGTTCAAATCCAGGTTAAAAACAGTTCTGTTTAGCTGTGCATACAACCGAGGGATCGCATCTTCACTTTTGTAATGTACTGTGATTATTTATGATTTTTGACTGTCTATATCCTATTTTGTTCAGCACTTTGTGTTGCCTTGTGTAGGAATTGTGCTATGCAAATAAACTTGCCATGCCTTGCCTTCAGTAGATCTATATCAACTTACTTAGCGGCATGTCCTGGCTGGTTTGAGGCTAACATGGGACAGATCCGTAGAGCTGAGTAATTCCCCTTATGAAGGCGCCCTATCTTTGGAGCGGGCTTTGGAAATGTGTCTTTGAAGAAGTGTCCGCTCCAACATGACTGATGATTGGCTGTTACTCATGTCGACTCCCGGCGCAATAACCTCCACATGGGCCAAGGAGAACTCCACCGGGGCAGGAGTGCCGAGACAGGGGCGCATTGTTCTGGTCAGGCCACTCTGGATCCAACAGCAATTTCTCACACAAGCTTCACCATACTATTCTGTTTGGATAGTTGGATCATGTTCAAAGTACACATTTTAAAGAACACATATGATGCATTATTTGTGCTTTAACTCTTGAACATGATCTTGAGAGTTTACTTTGTATTCACATTTAATTTGTAAAAAACTATATGGAACTCATTTCATGGCTGAGAAGGCTGTGAAGAAGTTTGTACTGCTTATACTAGCTGACGTGTCGGTGGTGGACTTCCGCCTTTCTCAGGTGTAGTGTGTCTTTTAACCAGCTGTTGTTACGTTCAGTCTAATAGATCCTTCCCCCGCCCTCACAGGGATGTGATATCTAGGGAAGGGAGTCCCTAGAGCCATAAGTGTGCCTAGGTATAGGCCCCTGTACTCAGGCATCACAGTTAATCAGTTCCCAGCAGGAAACAACTGGCCAATCAGAGCCCAGGACTCACGAGCGTGGCTTTCTGGAAAGGAGGAAACACAAACACACAAAGAAAAACATGGAAGAAACACACGGAAGAAACACACGTGATCCCTAAACAGTGATTTACGGGCCATGGGCCAAAGTGTATCGTTAGATCCACACTGTCTCCATCTATTCACACTATAAATTATTGCAGAACTGAGTAAACTATTCAGCGTTGAGTGAATCCTCGACAAATTCATTGATACAGAAACTTGCTAATTGCTAAAGAGAGTAAGTACATTTATTTTCAAACATGTACAAAATACAAACAACAATAAACAGGCTACAAAAAATCAATACACAGTTTGAAAAGGGGTTAGACGAAGCAGCCAACATGTGTACACATACACAAACATTATGTGACATTCATGCACGTGTTATAAAGGTGAGTTTTGGTCGTACAACTCTTGGTGGTGCAGCATTGATGGGAGACAAGCACAGATTTGATATTGATCCCAAAGCAGAAACAGGCATTCTGTGAGCTGTGAAATGATAAATATTTTGCACTAATGGCCTCTAACATCCTCCACACCACACAGCCCACACTCACCACAAGATGGCTTTCATGTCATTTCCAAGTAAACAACAACATCTGCTGGAGCCAGGTCTGACCACCGAGCATCCACATATGAGATTCATACTTACTGTTAAGAGTCTTGGGGGGCATAGTCATCAGAGTGCAGGCTTTATAACTTCGGTCTGATTTTGTTGTCTACTTTGATTCATTGATATATGAATGACTTTACTACCATTTGGAGCAGTTGTGAGGAATTTGTAGAACAGAGACTTTTATGATGAAAAGTGCTATAAAAGAGAAAATAGCTTCGACCTAAGGAACTTGCTATATTTAGAACATTGTAAATCTCTATATTGGTCTAATACTTCTAAATTCAATCCCACCATATCGCTCTGTACTCTGCCCCCTTAGACAACGTCACCAAGCAAATATTATATATTTTGTATAGTCCTAAATCACAACAGTGGTTGTGATTGTTGTATCATAGTTGTATTATAATCTGTAATTTAATTGAAAACTTGATCTCATTGATTCAGCTTGTGTATGAATTCAGGCCGTAAAAAGTGCTGACTTAGTAGAGACTTAGCGTGAAGCCCGCTCTCCTCCACTCACAGAACGAGGAACAAACTGGCTGCGTCCTCTAGCCTCTACAGCGCTGCTGTAGAGGCTAACAGAGTAGCATGTTAGCAGAATTGGCTATAACTCCTCTTGCTGTAACTGCATAGACAGCAAAACAGCCCAAACGACACAACAGTGAGGAAGAGAAGAGGGAACTAAAGCGAAATAATGATCAAAGAAGAATTCAAGCCTGGGTGAACATAGCTAGCTTACATCTTATCCTCTGAAGAGACTTACAGTCTATGGGAGAGACCTGTGGGTGCGGACCGCCTCGGACTATCTATGCTCGGATTACATTCGGATGCGGAACTAGCGGTAATCTTGCAGTTATATATATTTTTTTGCAGTGCGTTGCTTTTGTACCATTTCATCAGTGATTGTTGTACAGCTTTCAAGAAGTTGTTTGCATATAGATCGCAAATAAAACTAGATTGCTCCGTGGCAGGAGAACGTAGGGGAAATGAGAAGCCTGTGAGCGAGTTGAGGGGCGGTGCTAAACATTCAAACTTTGCAGAAACGGGTATAACGGCTCCTTTATGGTGCGTTCACACCGCCGACGCTGGAATGCTGGCGTCTCGCGCACCAGACGCACATTCTAAAATTTTCAGACGCAGGGGTGTTCAGACCAGAAGTCCTGGCCTGCGGTGGCGCCCGCCGGAAGTGGCCGAAATAGCGGGCGGACTTTGATGAGCTATGAGTTAAGCTAGTGGCTTTTCTTGAAAAGTTCTTCTCCAATAATGCAGCTCTGCAGCGTCTCTGTGTCCACCTTCTAGAAACGTTATATAACAGCAGTATGTGTTCACGAAGGTGTGCTATAAGTTTAATTTATCATTAAACGGTACTTCCGCATCTGTCAACACGCTCAAAGCAGTTGTATACAGTCACGGGAGCATGAAAACGCATATGTTCACAGGCACAGAATACCCCATTGTCAACCCTGGTTTAGTCCTGGTGTAGCTCCTGTTTTGGCTGTTTACAAGTATTTTCAGTCTGCTCGCTCAGACCACTAATGTCCCCGTGACGACTTTGCAGTTCGCTGATTTGTTGCTGCACGAGCGTCCCAATGAAACGCTCAGCAATATTTATTTCCTGCGTGCGTCAATTTTCCACTGCTGCGCCTCTGCCGCGCCTTTGCCGCGCAGTCTGTGCGTCTCTACCGCGCAGTCCATGCATGCATCCCAAGACGCACATGCAGTTCCACGCTCGAACGCGCTCACCATTGACTTTACATTGAAAGTTGACGCAATGCATGATCTGGTCTGAACGCGGAATTAAAGGTATATAGGAGGATGAACTGCTCTCTTCAGAGGGAACGCCTAATAAAACGTGCCTCGCATATCACTAGAATGATTGACAATAGGAAGGACCAATAGCTAAGATGATCCACCCAGAAAAAGAAAATCCTCCCATATACCTTTGACAAAGTTGTCACCAACATTGATCAAAGATAAGCAATGTCCATGAATATACATAAATGTCCTGGATCATCAAAATGTCCATGCATCGACAAGGAACAACTCTAAAACCCAGTGGAAAAAACTGAGAAACCTCGGCTAGGAAAAAACTGAGCGAAGAATCGGCTCCCCCGGACAAACAGCCTGTAGATCCAGGATTCAATCGACATAGGGCAATTTCTCTTCTGCATTTGACCCATCATGCAATGCCACTAGGGTCTCTGTCAGTAACCCAAGTCTCAATGAAAATATAGCCCCTGATGGAGGTAATGATTCACACCACTGAGCAACTATAACCAGAGGGGGGGGTTGTTGTTGTTGTTAAAGGTTATACTAAAAATAGACAAGTCCAGACAAGCTCAATATTACCTAATAAACATGCAACCCAAATAAGAGAGTCATTCTGCTATCTGTTTGGATAAAAATTAGGGACACCATGTACATTGTATTTTTCTTTAAGAATAACTCCACTATAAACTTTTATTCTTACAAGGTCAAACATGATTTGCACAACTTTGCCGAACTATATTGAAGATGTTGTTCAAAAACAGTACATACGGTCCCTTTAACTAGATCCTCATTCTCAAAACAGTTTGCTTCTCTTACTCTTTTGCACATGCATACATTTTTGAGTTCTGTCACAACTATAGATCAGCTTTTTCAGACAGAAAAGTGAAAAAGAGAGGACCACCCTCACTCAGCCAACCAGCTCTCATTCAAAATCTTTAAACAGTGATTTGCAGTGTTCTAACATGTTTTCGAATACAATAAATACAGCATGTTGGGGTCTGACTTGATCTCAAGATGTTACTTTTACAAGACCCTTTCTGTTGGGACAAACAGAAAGGGTCTTATTATTGACGAAACAAAAACAGTTAAAGTGGCCTTATGTAAGATTTCCATGTCAAGTAATCATTAAATGGCCCTAATATGTCAAAAGGCATTAATAAACCATGCTCTTTATGAATACTTCTTTAACTTTAACAGTAGTTCAGCCGAAATTAGTTTTACAGCCCCTAAATCTTATCGTTTTATATTTCGATGTCCTGACTGCCACCGTTTTACCAATCAGAAAGACCACAATCCGGGTTGCCAGAACTCAATGGTTGAGCTAATCTCACTGGTAAAGTAACTTGTGGCCGCAGAACTAAAAAATATCTCGTTATAATTCTCAAATCATTAATAACAAATCAAGGAATCAGGGAGAGTGGGAGAAGTTGCAGTACCACTTTTGGCCATATTTGTACATACTGCTCCTTTAAGTACCCCAGATTTAATGAATGATTTAAATATGATTACCAAAGTTAGTACACTGTGTTCTTTTACTCAACTCGTATGTTTACCCCCTCTGACTATAACATGGTCAAAAGCTGCAAATGTCTCACCTTTAATCACGTACATTTGAGTGATTTTGACTGTATACTTTATTCACTGCATAGTCCCCTCTCCTCCAGGCTACCGCTCGCTCCGCCCCATTACCCCCTCCATGTTTGTTTACTCGTTTTGTACTACGGGGGGTCTTCCCTATCAACCCCCATAACCGTGTCACTTAGGTGCGCGGATAGAACGTGTCCCCTTTCCTTTGCATGCATGCAAACCTGTGCCTTTGGGCGGTAATCATGTGGAAAATGCATGCAAACCTCCAGCTAGCCCTGCCGCACTCCCCCGTGGATAACAAATGGGCCTTTTCCCTGGGAATTGGGGCTAAACGATGGTTTCACTTAGTGCGCAAAGTGACTGTCCGTCTTCATAAGCGCGCTCTCCATCAAAGCGCAATGAATCCCATCCCGTGCCGGTGCCTCTGATTAAACGCAGCCAGCGGAGAGGCCCTTTGCGCAGGTTTGGTGGTGTCAGCCTTTGCACCTGCAGATGCCTGGCTTCCCCTGACCGCGTAATAAAAAGCCAGAAGCACATCTGGAGGTGCACAGGGGTCGGGGGGAGGCCGTTTGAACGCGACACACCTCGGCTTGATTCAGATTAGCTCAGGCAAGTCGTATTGGAAGGGGGTCGTCTGGAAAGCCCACGGGTCACACAGATGCAGACTTTTGGCCCTGGCTTTGAAGCTCAGCACATGTATTTGTTTTCCCCCAGTGCGCCGTGATAAGAAGAGTGTGCGCGTAAGTTGGGATGCATTCTGTGATGGTGCAGGAGACAAGATGAATGCAGTAAGCAGTGTTGCGAGTAATTTGATATAGAAGTGGTGAGTTTCTGTAATTCTATTCCTTTTATATAAAGCAATATTTGTATCTCCTTGGCTGTTGTAAAATGACTGCAGTTTGTAGGCATAAATATAAATATTGCACATTTGTGAGCCTTTTTTAGAATTACAATCAATAAACAATATAATATACTGTATATGTATTTATAGTACAACTATTTGGCAAAGAAATTCATTAAGTTGACTCAAAAAAATGCATATTAACTTTTGCAGTGCTGACAATATGTATAGGCCCTGTCAGACTTCAGATGAAGTTTTGGATCTGCTCACAGACCGTGTGTATAAAAGCTTGAGTTATTCCCACACTTACCATATCTTGGAGGATTACAAAAGAACTTTTGTATGCGTAACAGCAGCAACCGACAACACTTGAACACAAATGATGTGAGAGGACTAACTTTCTCACACACATTCATGTCAGTACCAGACATGTAGACAGTTATAGGGCACTGGTCGGTCCGGAGGACACCGAGTCACAAGCAAACGCAGCAGTCACTGAGATGATCGTAGGGCAGTGTACACTCTCACAGCTTTCACATCCCACAAAGATAACCAAATTTGAATGTTTCCCTATTTTATAAAGATCAGCAATGTTTTATCATTGTTACTCTCCCTGAGTTACAATAAAAAAACATACACTGCAGTACTGAACATCTGCCGGAGGTACATAAGAATGTCTACATCTAATGTGTATGTGACAAACAATAATAATAAATTAAAATGATAAACAGGTGAAACTTGTAAAATTTGAATATCATTCAAAAGTGAATTTATTTCTGTAATTTAACTTACAATGTGAAATCAAAATATTATATAAACAAAAAGTGACAAGCTCTGGCCAAAGTATCCTAATTTTGTATGTGTTTTCACATCAAGCTATGAGACAATTATAGCAAATGTACAAATCTTTACATATAATGAGTGTCAAACCTTGTATAACTCAAATTACAGCGTGTGTCTCTGAGCTGAAGTTAGGAAGTTTGAGTCTTGCTTTTTTCCCCAACATTTACCAAAGCAATTTCCTAGTTTGTGACTTTTTGTGACTTACATGTTTCTCTCTCTCTTTCTCTCTTTCACAAAGTAACTGCTATCCGCTTTCAGATGGATGTCAGAAGGTGAATTCCTCGGAAAAAGAAAGTCCATATTGTGCCTTTACATCTTTGGATTTGTATACTGTAATCATCCCTCCCTACAGTTTCACTTATCATAACCCCCTCTGTGAGAACCTGTATCAGTACCTGCATTAATGAACAAACACCGCTCTGCACAGTGAGGCCCACGTCGTTGGGCATATTTTTCTTCCCAGCAACACGGCACTGACATTTATTTACAAGCTGCCATGTTCAAACGCCTGTATATCAATGGCCCACTAATGGTGCGCACTGTAGACGTGATAGGAATCTGCCCCCTGTGAGAAGCCCCCGGTTAGCACTTCATGCAAAAGCACACCAAGCACATCGTTGTCACCAATACCGCGCACACAAACATGCTATTGTTTCGTTCCATTCGCCGTAACATATTATTTGATAAGGAAGTGGATACTGTTGGCTGGATTTGACTGGAGAACAAAGTGCTGTCTGCGTTGGGGGGTATCGGACTGCACTGGGAGCGCTGCCATTGTTCATACATTAGCTAATGTCATTATCTTGTCTGCGAAGTCTAAAGGGCTAATCTCATGTTATAGGATTTACAGCCACCTCGGAAGGCTGATCTCATCGGGCAAACTGTTGGCACGGCGACAAAAGGAGCGGGCGTGAGTAGTATCGATGTACGGCGGCAACCTGACCTCGCCGCGCACCCGCTCACCTTTTCACCTGCGCGCTGCACAGTCAAATCACTTACACAGGATTGTTTGGCACTCTGTGTGCGAGCAGAAGTTTGAGGTCAGGGATATTCAAGATGAGTGCACAATAAACCTCCACTTTTAACACAATTTGGATGTGTATAAACTAGAGCTGCACGGTTTTAGAAAGAAGTGCAAAGTGCGAGAGGTGTCAAAGACCGCAAAACTGATATTTTTTTGTGAAACTTTCCTTCCCAGATAAATCAGTAAGCATGTTGGAACCAATGTGACTGCTCATCTATTGTCCTCCATATTTTACTCTTTCAATGTTAATATTTCTGGAGATGATTACAGCCAAGTTTTCATGGAAACCAACAAGAGGCGTCAAGTTTGCAGAGATGTACAGTTGAAACGAAAATGCGAAACAAAAACTCCCTGGCTCAGTTGGTAGAGCATTTGCCTTAGAGCTTGGAGGTCGTGGGTTCGAATCCACCACAAGACCTACTTCACGACTCCCACTGATGTCTGCCGTTGTTGTGTCCGGGGGCAAGACACTTAACCCCACTTTGCCTTTAGCCCCTGCTGAATAATCAAGGCTCCTGTGGACTCGCCACCTGCAGCAGGATCAGTGAGGGGCTGGTGCTAAGTGTACTGGGTGCAGCTTTGACTGCCACCCCCTGACCCAGAAATGGATTAAGGGGAAGAAAATAAATGGATGGATGGATGGTTTCACATTGTATGAGTTTCAGCTGTGAGACCAGTCACAGTTAGGACATGAGAAAATTATTATCATATTGATCATTTATTTCCACAAGATTACAAACAAGGGCTTCAACTTTCATACTTTTAAATGAGATGGGAATAGATATATCTAAACAGTTTAGGCCAGTAACAACTTACTTTTTTATTACTCATAATCAAAGAGCTATCACAGATTCTCATAACCACATTTGATTTACAGCATACAATACATGTAATCCTAGCATAAAATGCCTGTCTTACATGTATGTGCTAATTTGTATTCAGTGACGGATTACTATGCCAATGATCAAATACAATTTAATAACCTCTCTCCAGATTAATATAATTAATCAAATCCTTATAAACATTGCTCTAAAACGGTTTGGTTCATATCTCGAGTTATTTATCAACTGTTTCAGACAGAAAAGTGAAAAGGAGAGGATCCCCTTAAATCAGCCAACCAACTCTCAGCCCATAGTGTCAAATGTGAATCACAGGGCTCTTTTTAACAAATGTGCAATACTCTTTCTATCAGGAGTGGGCCAGGCGTGTATTTTTCATGGAAATAATAGGTACCCCAGCTTTAATAGTGTCCGGTTCACAAATTATGTGTTTATTAACCAAGATTAAATTGATTGTCATGAGCACCTAATGCAACCCTAAAAGGTGCCACGTCCACGCTTTTCTCCAGCCTTGCAGTGCGTATCTCTGTTGGCACCTCCAGAGCACATCCTGCCATTACACGCCATTATGTTGAACTCTCCCCGGAGCTCCTTTGTGAATCTATTACTCCCATAATGCCTATTTGTAATGCCATATTGCTGAACATGCTGGCCCGCCTGTCTCGCAGCTGTCTCACTAAACCCTGTCTGCCTACCTGTTGAAATCCACCACAATTTAGCGCCATTATGGGTAGTCACAAAGCCAGCAGAGGAATCTTAACCCGGTGTAAATGTCAGCTCCTTTTGTGCATTCCCACATTAAGCACATGGCAATTGTCCCGTATGGAATAGTGGGAGTAGAATAGAGCGTTTGATTTCACATAATGTGCCAAGAGACAAACGTCACATAACCGGACAGGCTTTTTTTTTTTTGTGGGAGACTAAAGGAAGGGTGTGGATTTCATTGGTAGTTATTACAATTTGTCAGTTTGAGACGAGATGAGGAGACATCAAGGTTGGGGTTTGTCAGCAGGGCTATTCTTCAGCTCGTAGGTGGGCTCAGTACAAAAGACATAAATCACACAGGAGGAGCGTACACATGTGCAAAGAATATGGACTGGCCTTCACAATAAAACTTTTACCAACTTCTCTTTCACTTAGAGCATCTGATTTTTGTTTTTCCCTCTTGCTTTCACAAATATGTCCCACAGCTCTTCTGTCCAAATGCGCTATTTACAAACTTGTCCAATATGAAACATTATCCTGCTGTCTTCATGTGTCTCACCTATGTCCTGTTAGTCTGGTGTATTTAAACCCTATGTATTCCTTCACTCCCCCTTCTATCATTGTCAATTCCACATCGTCTAGTTCTCGCCTTCATCCCCAGTTTGTTTTTTTGTATTTTACGATTGATTTTGCATTTGCTTTGATCATGTTTATTTTGGGTTCATTTCATTTTGCCATCGGTACAGCAAGTACTGTTTATTAGTGAATTTGTTGCAAGAGACATAAATCACATGCGTACGTGTTTACATGCGCAAACATCTGTACAGAACATGTTGAAGTTTATTTCATAGATTTTGGTTGTCACAAAAAACAATATTCCCAACATCTCTACTCCTGTCGCCAAAAGTCTGTTGGTGCTGGCCAGCTTGGGCAAACTATAAAGTTATGAGCAGAGCTGTTTTGTGACCTTTATAAAACACAATTCTAAAGGCATGCATGAACCACTCCAAAACAACTTCAGTAGATAAATAAGCAGAAAAAAAAAATATATATATATATATGTCATGATTTTTCAACGTTACTTTTGCATAAATGGTAACCTCTCCCCTACCTTCCTCCTTTAATATGCACGTACTTTTCTTTAGATAACATTTCAGACAGAAAAGTGAAAAAGAGGACTACCCTCACTTAGCCCGTCAGCTAGTATAAAAAATATTTTCTAATAAGATTAAGGAAAATTGTTGCGGTCTTATTTTTGTACTTTTACAAAAATGGTTTGGAGGAAAACCATTTGGTAGGATACGCCATGAGCTTAAAAAAATGTCATGAATCATGTGTGTCGCCCTTGTCTATGCATCGCTGTGACATGCTCTGTAGTGACAGCGTAACTCTTCACAAACGCATGTCCGATGGCATTGCTGTATTAATATCTGCTCCGGTAATGGTCCTATTGATTTGAAATGTCATCGCGATGCGTCCGGAGCTGCGGTCAACAGTGCAAGGGGCCCTGCGCGTTCGTCATCGCCATCCGATTGGGCCGTGTCATGGTTAGCCGCACGATTAGCTTAGCTGCCGGTGCTGGGCAGATAAGGATCGCGGCATGATCGAGAGCACACATTCTTAACATGGCTGACCCGTGACATCCCAGGGCCGTCATTACTGCACAATGAGCGCCTTTCTTTCCCTTATCTTTGCGCCATGACATCGAGAGTTTCAGTATTAACTCATTAACCTAAAGACTCGCCGCTGATGTTTTGAGAGGGGACGGGGGCAGCGGTTACGCAAGGAATGTCTTACTCCAAAGGGACAAATGAGCTTGTTCTATCTACCACCGTTCTTTTGTCATTAATTATACCCAAAGTTTCATTTCTATTGATTTGTCGATGTTTGAGTCCTTCATGACAGACTTCAGTGCTTCATATTCATATATTCTGTTTCACCTACCACCTATCCCTGCCCATTTCTCTGTACTTTCTTGTCATGTCAAACATTCCTCCTCCTGTGGTTAGCGCTTGGAAATTAGCGCAAGAAAACAAACCAACTAATCATTATTACACACACATTTGAATAAAATATAACATTGCCCCACTATTCTTAAAAACACATTTGGAGTTTTAGTTATTCATCTTCCATAACTTGCTGAAGATTCAGATTCAGATTTGTTTATTATCTCGTCTACCGGAGGAGAAAGGTGTCAGGTGTCGTATTGAGAGTAGAGAACATGGCTAAAGTCTCTGTAGCACCTTGAGATGTGTTTGCATATGTAAGGTGCGTTATAAATAAAATCTTTTATTAATATTATTATCCATACATTCAAACAAAACAAATAAATAGATCATCAGAAAAATCAGAAAAAATACTAACAATTGTAACAATATGCTACACTAAATGTTTTTGAGGATTTCACTGATTCTCACGACCCACTGAATATTATGTGCTATGACAATATGAATTATGAAACCAGATTTTGAAAGACTGGATTGTCTACTTTCATCAGCAAAAAATATGTTTGTTTCTAGATTTTTTTGTTGTCCTGTTATCCCCAGTCAAATATAGGGAAATTTGGCATAAATCACCAGTCTCAGACATATGTTCGTCAATGGCAATCAATGAGTTAAGGTTACAGCAGCAGAGGTGGAGCATCTGCTGGGTGGAGCAGGACTGGTCACAGCAGCAGACGTGGTGTAGCTGCTGCACACCGACGAGGAACAACTCCAAAAGCCAGGGGGAAAAACCTTAGGGAGGTCCACAGAGGGATCAGCTCTCAAGGACAGACAGGCTCTCGATCCAGGACTCGGGCTGTAGAAGGATAACACAGAAAATAACTTACACACTGTATCAGCTTTTTCCAACAGAAAACTGAAAAAGAGAGGACCCCCCCCCTCAAGTATCATCTTTATGGAAAAATTTTTAAAGTTTAGGATCACATCAAGAATTCTATTTAGCATGTTCAAATCCCTTCAGATCAGTAATAATCAGCAGCACAAAGAGCATGATATGTCTCCTTTAACCACGACCCGCTTGTATCCAGGAGAAATGCGCTAATGCAGCCTTGTTTATGGTCATGTCGGCACAATTATGGCGCGCATGCTGAGCTGTGCGCGCGGCCCGGCTCGGCAGATTGATGGCTTTGGTCTTTAGTTCAACTGTAAATCCCAGTGCGGCTCCCAGCGGAATACAAGACTCTATTTATGATTAAGAAAGAGCTGGTGTAATGGGCGCCGCGCCGGAGTTTAGCGCCGCGGCAGCACGCTATTAGCCTGATGAAGTGGAGCGTCCTGGCTTTGTGCGCTGTGTCTCTGCGGAGGACGCTTTTCACCTTCAACTGTGGATAATATTTGCTTTTTATAAATAAGAGGTGTCATTAGGGGGGATTTATTTATATTGCTTTGTTCAGCCTAGTTTTATATGCGGTTGTTTATTCATTAAAGCTGGAGTACCTAACTTGTTTTCTTTGTCCAAATAGACAGACGGATAAAAGGGGCATTTTGAGAACAAATCAGAGCACAACCTGCTGTCTTAATCTTATCAGGAAACATGTTCTTAAAAGAAAGAGCCCTGTGTGTCAGTGCATTATCCTCTGTGGTGTGAAAAATAGGTACCCTAGCTTTAACATACTTACATTTTAAAGCAGCATTATTTCCTGGAAGTGGATTTATAAGAATAATCAAAATCGAATTCTATGGATGTCAACTTTGTGACCATTACTTTTTGCAGTGCATTGGTAATTGGTCGTTTCACAACTGCCGTCTCGCTTTTAAACTAAAAATTGTTCCTCACCAAAAACAAAGTTGGAGTTGTTATTAGCTTCAGCCACACTCCTGTCCGAAACTTCAGCCGCATAGAGCCTTCAGTCAAAACAATCTTCTTTCAAACTTGCTGTGTCACGAGGAATCTCAGAGCTTTGTTTAAACAAAAGTATCGTCTCCAAATTCATATCCTCATGCCGTCAAACTATTCTACAACTGCATCCCTTCAACTTATCATATGTTGTTTTGTGTTTTATAAATGTTATTTTGCTAAATGCTACTGCAGTACAGCGTTCATAGTTTAACACTGACCCAGACCAGAGCAGAGAAGATACCCCAACCAAGCAGATCAAGTACAAATCCACCGGAATGATTCTTTTTTTGTGGAAAAAAAAACTGGCCCGAACCAAGATGACTCTGCTAACATCACCCAGAGGAGAGAAAGCATCTCATCCTCTGCGGCTCCACCAACTCTGCTGCTGTAGCACTTTAACTATTGTTAGTAACTTTAAGAATTATGTAATTATGTGTTCGTATAGATGGATTTGTTGTATGTTTTTGCTGCTGGACCCCTGAATTCATCCTACAGGGATCAATAAATCATCTGTCTTCTAGTTTTCTCATTTAATTGTTCTTGTTTCACATTATACAGTTGTGTTTCAAAGTGTACACACCCAGGCAGAAAGTTGTTGTGGTTGTTGTTAACATTGTTAGAAGATATGTGTTGTGTGATTTAATGTAAAATAAACGTATTTTCTTTTTTCATATGATAACAAGGATAGGCAGCTTTACCTTCAAAGAGGATAAAGAACCTCATCCACAACTATCACAAAAGACTACAAGCTGTCATAGATGTTAAAGGGGAAAGAGACAATTTTGAGCACTGGGGGATGGCAACTTCTAATGAGGGTCAGAAGAAGTGTTTCTGTTGACATTACAAATTGACACCTTTGATTATAAATGACGTCAAACAACCGCTAACAATGAGTGAAAAAGTTTGTTTTATCTTTCATAGTCACCAAAATATGTAATTGTAAAGTAAATATTCTCAAGATCATTATAAATACTTTGAGCAGTGCCACCAGTTGGAATCACCCCCCTTCTCTCTCCTCCCTCCCTCCGTATACAGCAGACATCAGCATGGTGTGTGGCCCTCACAGCTCTGCCCTGAGGCCCCGGGCCCCTGTGCCAGTCCACTGTCCCGTCCACAGTCCCGTCCACACTGCAGGCACCTCTGTCACATGGGACCAACACCAATACCCACTCTTCTCTCTGATTATTGAGTCTATTCCCCCAGTGCGGCCTTAAAGAAAATACATTCAAACATGGATTTTAAAACAATGTTGTACTATATTTCTATTTTTATTCTATTATTCTATTATTGCTGAGTCTGTACAAATCCAACAGTCATAGAGAACCAGGCATAGACAATCAGTTAAACTTCACAAGACTTTTATATTGGTTTTAGTTTGGATAAAAAAAAAGCCAAAGTGGGATTAAGTTGAGAACATTTTTGACCGTCCTGAAACAAGATTTAGCTTCGATAACGACCACAGTATACCCAAATGAAGTTATAAATTGTGGATAATTAAAGTAGGCATTTAATGTTGTTTTGGTTATTTGCTATGGTGCAACATAAGAAAACACAACAATAAGGACATAATTAATCACAACTGATACGTACTGTATGTCAAATAGTGGCGTTTTGAACCATACCCATGGTAAATATGCAGTACAATAATAATAGAAAAGTACATATTTAAAATGTATTTGAAATAAAACAACCAATGTTTTCACAACTTCATAAAACTTCTTGAAAAGGTTATTCTTGTTTTTTTCAAATGTAATAAACATATCTGTGGTAATCTAAACAACTAATCCCATTACCAAAAGAATAATTACAGAATTAATCGTTTATGTAAAGAGCCCAATTTAGACTTTAAAGTTTATTGTCTCCAAGGGGAAATTCTTCTTCATATTCTTGACATTTAAATAAACGAGATATACAGTCCACAATGCTGTGCAAAAGCAATAAACTAAAACTGCATGTTCTGAAGAGTAAAAGAGTGGTTGATCCAGTGTCGGGTAGGGAATCGTTATAAAGTCCTCCAGCTCCAGTCCTGCCCAAGAGCATCAGCATCTGGAGTGGGGTCCTGGACACTGCACTGTGGCGACCACCGCTCCAGACACAGGGCTTAGTGACAGTCAGGATAGGTCAAAGGACAGACACAGTATGCCTTAACCATGGAGAGTTTATTTGACCATTTGAAGGAAATAATATGAAATTGATAAGAGGGAAAATGGATCTCCTGAAAATCCAAAGTCTCTCCTGTTTCATTGGTAAATCTTTGTGTTTTTGATGATTATTTTTTTATTTCTCATACAAATATATTGTAATAATTTGAATAACAAATGAAAAAAGAAATATTGTATCTAATAAAACAATGCCAATAATTATCTGATGAAGTCAAGTGCCAAGCCTAGGCCCTCTTATTTGTTTGTAAAATATTACTACTCGTCCTCTCCAGTCAGGTTTGTGGAGAGGCAGGCACACTCACAGTAAGGACACCGGTTTTTGGACTTTTTCAGTGCAATAAAGACATCCGGAATGAAAAGAGAAATCTATGGGAAAGTATTGATCTGCTATTACATGTATTCACACGGCGCAGCAGACTTCCTCACAGAAAATTGCCATGTTCTTTGAAATCCTTTGATGTTCTGGAACATCTGCAGAAACACAACCATAGCAAACACTCGCTCTTATAATTGTGCTTTTGTGGCATAAGCAAGCTGTGACCAAGGCAAAAATTATTTCACAATTACAAACAAAAAGGCATTTATATGGTTGCCTTTGTCCTATATTAATTATGAAGCTGAAAGCACTGTGTAAAAGGGGAAATTTAGTTTTCAATGTTCCAACATCGTTTCTCTACAAAAACAGATTTTTTGCTTCATCCACTTTCATATTTCAGCCACAAACACATCCCCCTGCCCCTTCTGTCTAAATGCTCTGCTTTCAATCACATTATGTCAAAATGAGAAGTGCGAACAGAGCTGTTTCCAACCATTTACAAACAGGTGTCAAACTAATTTTGGTCAGGGGCCTAAAAGAAAGAGCTAATCCGGCCCACAAGACCAGAGTTTGAAATATCTGGTTTAAAACAAAAGTACTGCCCCTCTAACTTTTGATAAAATTACGTTACATCCAGCGGACTGTAGTTTCCCACTTTTATCAAAGGGAATTTCATTTCAGGGTATTTTCTGATAAACATAATACATCACATTCTACATTGTGTTCAAAGGTTGAAAATACCTTAACATAAAAAATATATGGTCTTATGTTTTGCGGGTAAAGCCAACACACACATATAAGACAAATATTTTTTTATTGTTGTTTGAAATCACATTGTTACAAAAGGCTCAGGCGTGTTTGTTGTGCTTTGTTGAGGACGCCATTAGCCGCTGTTTACTTCAAAGCAAAACTTAAAAGCACTCCATATCTCGCTAATGACCCGAATGTTTTTACCAGCGTGCGAATGCGCTGGCCACGCGGACTCACCGGTCTGTGGGAGGAACAGCATTTTGAATATCTGGAGATGAATCAAGGTCAGTGTGAAGAGGACAGATTTATTTACTTTTGTGACCCAGAATTGACTAGAATCCCTGGTTTGAAGACACGTCCATCCATCCGTGTTCTTCTCAGGTCATGGAGGCAGCAGTCTGAGCAGACATTCGGTTGCATTAAAGCTGGGGTACCCAATTTTTTGCTTCAGATCAGATTCATTTATTTGCCATTTGCAGTAAAACCACATTGGAAAACTGTGCAAGACTACCCCGGTGTGCACCAGAAGACGACACACACCAGAGCTCTTGCCACGGCGCCATCTTTACGGCGCCATGCGACAAACAGTAGAATAACAGTTATTCAACAGCATAGAGCAAAACAGACATATATTTCAACAAACATGGGGAGAGACACGGTACATGTGGAAAAACATGCGGATATTTTTAATGGGAAGTCATCACTCTGGCCCGCCTCGTCCAATATAGCGCGTCAGAGGGGAGTGTGGGTGGGGGAGGTGGAGGGGAAGACCACCATGGACTGAAAAAGACTATATTCATAAATAATACATGTTGATGGTCAGAAAGAGCCCTGTAAAAGTAAGGTGTTGTGAAAAAATCAGCTGTCTGCATCTTTTGCCTGTAAGAAAGAGCCCTGTGAGACACTAATTGACACTTTAGGCTGAACTCTCTCTTTCCTCTTTCTGTCTGAAAAAAAGTTTCTCTAAAGATGTGAGAAAACCAAAAATACTAGTGAAAATTACTGATAAACCAAATTGTTTTAGAGCCAAAAATGAGTGACAATTGATTCTCAAACCATCCATCCATCCATTTTCTTCCCCTTAATCCATTTCTGGGTCGTGGGGGGTGGCAGTCAGAGCTGCACCCAGTACACGGAGCACCAGCCCCTCACTGATCCTCCTGCAGGTGGTGAGTCCACAGGAGCTTTGATTATTCAGCAGGGGCTACAGGCAAAGTGGGGTTAACTGTCTTGCCCAAGGACACAACAACAGCAGTCATCAGAGGGAGTCGTGAAGTAGGTCTTATGGTGGGCTCAAACCCACGACCTTCAGGCCCAAAGGCCAATGCTCTACCAACTGAGCCACTGTCACCCACACAATTGATTCTATTTTTTTATTTTGTGGAAAGTTAGGCACTCCAGGTTTATGTTTTGCACTATTCTTTTTGTTATAACGGTCCTAAAATAAACTTGACCAAACCTGGAATGATCCCATTTTATAATGTATAACGTTCCAACGGCCCTTACAGCATGTCTGGGGGGTCCCAGGACATGTTCAAAAGGTGGTCATCCCAAACAGATGCGTCCTCTCATCTCAGCTGGCTACTTTCCACCTGGGAGGAGCTCGGACTAGAGCTTCTCACCCTGTCTCTGAAGGAGCACCCTGTCACCTTGCGGAGGTCATGATAGTGTGAAGGTGAGGGTGACATTTCAAAGAATAAAATAATATACGGTAGGTTTATCTTCGAAACAAGTAAACAGAACATCTAAACTTTTATTTTATTTCTCATTTTTATTTTGTTTGATCTATTCTATTCTATTCTACTGTAATCATTTAAACAGATTTATGTCACCTCTGACTATACAACACTATACTTCATGCAGTCAGGACACATCCTGAGAAAGGGAAACAAACAAAAGTAATTATTTTGTCTTTTTTGTTGATGTACAACAGTTGTGTCTCATTAATTAATAATTACATTGGAACTTAATAATTAAGTTCCAATGTCATCTACATATGATTTTAATCTTATTTTAGCATGATGTCTCCAAACACATGGTCACATCAAAGACCCACTGAATTATCTGCACATTATTTAGAAAGACTTCTCAAAAATCATTCTGATAATAAAAAACATATTTTGACAAAAGTCTAAGAGATGAGAAAAGATAATGAATTACGACAAATTAAGAATATTATTGAACAAAGGAAGTAAAAAAGTGGCTTTGTTGCCATGGTCAGAGAGGCAAGGGGGGAGTAATGGCATCTCAGGAGTAAGAAAAGATAAGTGATACATGAAACCAACTTTAACATGGTCCAAATCTAAGAAAAGTCTATGTTGCTTGTTTTGTCCCCTTTAATGTTGGCTCCCAGTCCATGTCCAGTCCCCTCCTGAAGTGAGGACATGTGTGTAAGCCGACTCCTGTAAGAGTGAAATGTCCCGCGGCCTCAACGCGCAGACGACAGTGTAATTACAGCTGTGCGCCGCAGCCGCGGTCACAATACAGTGTGTGTGTGTGTCACAGTACAGTGTGTGGGTGTGTGTCACAGTACAGTGTGTGTGTGTGTGTGTCACAGTACAGTGTGTGGGTGTGTGTGTGTCACAGTACAGTGTGTATGTGTCACAGTGTGTGTGTAATGAAACCGCAGCCTGTCGCACTGCTTCCCTGGGCGTCGCTGTGCGCACATACAGAACATATAAGTGAAAACTCAACCATCTCAATTAGCAAATTGTTAAAACTGATATTTGAATGCAACATAACTAAGTCTTATTTACTGTAAAGCTGGGGTACCTCTCCTTTTTTCATAAATAATACATTGGGTTTGTCCCAACTTTTAAAAGTAAAATGATGTGAAATGAGACAACATGCAGTCTTTTATCTGTGTTCTCTTTACAATCCCTGTGAGTCGCTGATGCTTTGGGCTGAGAGAAGTCTGAGTCTCTCTTTTTAACTGTTTTGCTGCTCAAAAATACACACATGTAAAATAGAGATAGAATCAAACTGTTTTGAAGGATTTTCTAATTATTGTATTCTATTCTTGGTTGAGTACCCAGCTCCTTGGTTTACATATTTCAGTCTCTATCAAATGTGAAGGTATTTTCAAATCTTACTGGGAAGATTTTTTTTTACTAAATTATTTAATTGAAAAGGCCAAACCTGTTGATTCTGCAACAATCTTTATGTCTGAATACTCTCTAAATATGATGCATTTAGTTAAATGGTAAAGAAAAATATAACGTTATACTATTTTGTTTTGTGAATTTGTGTTGTACCTTTTTGATTATTAAAAGAGTGACTCATTTGACACGGCTCTCAGAACAAAATTCAATCTAATATCAGAAGAGCCTGCCACAAATCTGCCACAAGATGGAGATATTTTACACATTAAGATCCTTTCTTAATCCATAATAATGTTTTTATTTTCATCTCATGCATTTTCTACCGAGGAAATGATTTCGTAAAAGAAATGTTGGCCAAATGAAGGTTTCCCAAGATCTGCCCGATCCTTGTTCTCCTGTTTCTCGGTGTAATCACAGCGGCCTTTGGAACATCGCACTCACAGACACATTAGCCGACGCTGGCTCCGCGCCTAAACACTGATCATCCCGGCAAATTGATCCTATCTCTTCAAATTGGTGCCATAATCTATCACCAGCAAATTAGCACGGCCGCGGAACATATCTCACATCTCTGTCCTTAAACAGAGGGAGGACCTGAACCATCCACTCTCCACAGGCACCACAGGAAAAGTATTTATACAAGATTTTAAATGACTTGATTTTTTGATTTTTTTAATGAAAGAAGAATTTTTGATTACTTCATGTTATTCATCCCCAGAGTTTTACGGTGTATTAATAGTCAATATTCTAACGTGATTTAGAGTCTTAAATGAATGAAGTTTCATTGAAGACAGACTAAATAGACTTATCAAACTAAATTTGACAAAAGAAAACAATAATTTTAAATCATCAAGACACACTGGTTCAAATTGGTTATTACATTCAATTGTGTACCACGTTACAACATCACAAACAGACCTGACACAATCACTTCCCCCGGCCCTTCTGCTCAAATGCTCTATTGTCAAACTATGACACTTTTTTTTTTGCTGTTTCCTTTTATTGTGTTGCAACTGGTGAGAAAGGTTTTCAAACCAATGCAAGGATTCAAGGTCAGAAACGCCTCAAATTGCTAGTCTTTTTGGATGTTCTCAGTGCGCGCTGACTTGACAACACTAGCGCTTTATCTTTATCTAAAACACTGTTCTATTTTAACAGCTTTTCCATGTGATTAAAAGAACATATTCCACATAGTCAAACAGTGGCTTTTTCGCTCCAATTATCGCGCAAAAGGGCAAGTCAAAATACACTCCCTTGAAGTGATAGATTCCGCCTACGCATTAAACCAAATATTTTTATCATTTTCATAATTGGAACAAAGTCTGCGCGCCGCCGTCAGTAATTAGCAATGTAACTTTTTTTGTAAAGTTTAACAACCGCAAAAAAAGAGGGAAGAAAGGTGGTGTCTTTTGTGGGGCTTTAGGCAGAATTGTACAAAGTAATTACGTTTGAACAGCTGGGAGTTCCACGTTTCACAGCCAAAGCGGTGCGCTCATCCGTGCAGCTGACAAGGGGGCGGGGCAAACATCCATCAATGTCAAAAGGGCCATGCTGCAAGAGAAAAAATATAAAGAGGATGATTGCTTGAATTTGGCTGCGTTTGAGTTGATTTGGGCTGATCTGATGTATAATTCTTGAATTGAAATTGGATTAAATGAATGACCAACATATTTTCCTGATTTGCGCTGAATTGACTTGACAAGGGACATTCGCTGCCAATGAATCTTGTGGTTAGACATGTTTTACAAGATATCATTTCTTGGCCTAAAGTCTCAGACCGAGAAAAGAAGATCTTGTTTGACTTTTTGAGATTAAGTGTCAGTGTTGTGTCTGTGACGAGGAAAATGCGGCTATTTTATTGCGGTATAGTTGTGTTATGATAAAAAGGGTTGTGGAGAGGATAGCGACAAACTGAAAAATGCACAGATTTCTGGATTTTTTTTTGATGCGTTTTGAAAACTAACGCAAGAGTCTGTTTCAAAAGTTTGAGCTGATTGGTTGCATTGAAGAATATTTGTTTGAAGACTTCACTGGTCGTCAAATAATGTTCCAGGGCCTTTCTGAGTGGAGTTTGCATGTTCTCCCCGTGTCTGCGTAGGTTTCCTCCGGGTACTCCGGTTTCCCCTACCACTAAAAAATATGTCCAATAGTTCTGGCATGCGCCTCCTGTACTGGCGACCCCGCTCCCATCTCTGTGTGGAGTGAGAGACAAATGCCCAAAATTAACAATTGTAAACCGCTTTGAGACTCAGATCTGCAGTGAAAAGGCGGTATATAAATAAAAACTTACTTACTTACTTACTTACATGCGGGGGTTAGTCAACTGTATATGACTTAAACCCAACAACAAAGAGCTGAGAGTATAGATGTGTGTAATCGGTTAGACCAGAGATAAATGTATGCGTGCAGTTTATTTATCCTCGTAGGGACTTTGTCCCCTGCATTTGACCCATCCTGCAAATGTCACGGACAGGAGCAGTGGTCACCATAGTGCAGCGCCCGGTAACCTATCTCAAAATGTTGATACTTGGTTTGGTGAGGAACAGGGCTGCAGGATTTACATATTGGGCATGTTTTTGGTGGTAGGGTAATTGGAGGAAACACAGACACGGGGAGAACCTGCAAACTCCACTCAGAAAGACCCTGTTTCGACTGGGATTTGAACCCAGGACCTTCTTGCTGGGAAATGAGAATGCTAACCACTCAGCCACTGTGCTGCTGCCTTAAAATTTGCAGTAGCTCTTTTGGTATTCGCTAAAATTGTAGTTACGGTTAGAGTTTTTGATTATTGGAGCAACAGAGAGCAGAGCAGAAGTAAGTTAAAGTGAATAAATTGCCCGTTCTTTGGCATTATTTTACTCACAATCAAGAGCAGTGATGAAGCATAGAGTTTGCAATTCGCAGTTCCGCCAAAGGCGCAAAGTATTGTGATTTTTATTGTACAAGTGGCAAATTTCATGTTTTAGAATGTGGAAAATATTACATTTTTCATGTGAGAGATTACTAGAATGCACATCCCATGCTCCCATCAAAGGGTAGAAGTGGGAGATTACTTTCTGCTACATATAGATCGAAATCTAACATAAAACAATCAAAATTGACAAAATTACTATAGAGGCAATCCTTTTGTTGTTTTTGTAGAAGAAAGCAGTCCATATTAGTCATTCTGAAAAAGGAGAATATGAAACAGAAGTCAGCCAGTTTGGTGGCTCACGCATCTGTTTCGGATGCCTCCTGGACACCTCCCTGGGCACGTCCCACCGGAGGAGACCCGGGGTAAACCCAGGACACGCTGGAGGGACTGTGTCTCTCAACTGGCCTGGGAATGTCTTGGGGTCCCCCGGATGAGCAGGAGCAGGTGTGTGTGGACAGGGATGTCTGGGAGTCTCTGCTAAGACTGCTGCCCTGTGACCTGGCAACGAATAAAGCAGAAGGATATATGGATGAAACCGGAGGGATGGGTTTGTAATAAAAATTAATTATATGATCATGGGTTGAGCTGCAAACAACTCCAGGTTGGTTTGATGTGAGGAACAAACCGACAAAACAAAAACTCAAAAAGTATCATTTTTCATAGTGTGTTTTCCCTGATCCCCTCTAACACATAACTCCTGTCACTAATGC
Organism: Knipowitschia caucasica; assembly: GCA_964034765.1. Lineage (NCBI taxonomy): Eukaryota > Metazoa > Chordata > Actinopteri > Gobiiformes > Gobiidae > Knipowitschia > Knipowitschia caucasica. The sequence continues at coordinate 16,025,161 of OZ035824.1, read as the reverse complement.
TCCTCATGTAAACCTGTGTGTGCACACCTTCACACAGTGCTCTGTGGAGGGACTGAATGGCATCTCCAAGTTGATTAGCCGGGTTAACCTTTGAGCTGCGGGGTCAGGGGGGCCGGGAACTGAATCACCCTGAGGTCACTGTGTGTGTCTCTGAAGAGAGCGGCTACCTTTGACTCAAGGCATTTTGTACCAAGCCTGTCAGCAAATAATCAAGACCACCGCTGTTCAAACACTTCAAATGGAACCTTTAAATGACTTGAATTCAGATTAGTAGTATGTGAATGTAGGATAGGTTCATGTGCTTCTGTGAAAAAAGTAAATCATTTATAATGAGAAACATTTGCTTGAATTTCAACATTTCCCAATGAAGTCGCCATTCTTAACACATTGGCATATGGGGAAGTATGTTTTTACTTTGAATTCACTGCATTGGTACTTTTTACACAACCTCATTTTAGGGGATTTTCAGAATTTAGTTGAAGTGCCATCTTGGACCAAAGTGAAATACATGAAAGATGAAGAAAGTTTACTTTTGACTTCAAATTGAGGACTTGTTCCACCTCGAGTTACAGCCAATTGACTTTAACAAGGCTCAGTTATTGTATGGGGTTTTCCATATGCTGAGATTCAAACGACACAGTGAAAGTCTATCTGTAAGTATCCACTGCTCTATTATGCCTCTCCGAGCGCGCATCCCTAACCCAAACCCTATCGATCCATCTCACCCAATCACCGCTCTGCTCTTCCAAAACGCCTGCTTTGTTTGTCCTAACAATAATAAAGTGCTTTCCCCGCGCAGGAAGAGCGAGCAGAGACAGGAGAAGAGCATAGGAGGGGGGTGGGAATCGTTACGCCCCCCTCCTCGTGCGCATTGGCGATCAGTAAATATTTAGCGCGCCTCCGAAGTCTTCCCCGGTCTCTCTGCGTAATCGATCCAGCGAAGCAAAGCAGTCACACAGGCTGTGCGTATAACTGGGTGTGCGTTTGGTGGGGAGCGTTTCATATTAAATGGAAGTAAAACAACAAACTACATTTTGCCGGGCACTGCAAATAATACCATGTCTGTGTCTTTTGATGCGGGGAGACTTGAACTGGAAAGTAACATTATCAGCCAGTAAAGCAAAATTTATTACATCAACTATGATAGATTGTTGAAAACATATAAAAACATATATGTATTTTTTTAAACTACTGAAAACTGTTTTATTCGACAATAAGACGGATGACAAAAAGCGTCTACACCCATAAAAGTTATTTACAGTTTTTTTTTTTTTTTTTACTATAAACTCTTTTCTTTCTTCAAGAATTGAACCTTTGCACAATAAGGTTTGACCTATGGTTTTTGGATGATACCTTTGTAAGTCTAACATTGAACAACTAATACGACAATCCCAAAAAATGAATAGTTACCCACTTCAAGACTTGAAATGTGAAGTGGCCCACGGAACAAGAAATATCCACGCACCGCCGGGAAAACTGAAAGTACCAAAAATACAAAAAACTGTTCGCATAAAACACAACGACGTGTTTGTTGCTTCTAAACTTGCAGGTACATCATGCTAAATGCAATCACACATTACTGTCATTCCCGTATCTTGAACCTTTTTTTGCAGTGCACGTCGCTTGTGAGCCGTGCGTAAAAAATGCCCCATGCGCCTGCTTTGGACACCGGGGAAAGATCAAGATGCCTCCGGTGTTTGGGGCAAATCGCATGCGCAGGCGTGGGAATGCATACACATGTTGACCAGTCCGTGTGTCCACTCTAGTTTGTATAGCTGAACAACATGTAGGGTGTAATTATCAGAAAATATAAGCAAGAAACGGACGCAAGTTTAATGTCAAATTATGGGGAAAAGGAAAATACGTAACAAGGAGAAAGTTGCATTAAACAAAGTTTACTGTTACTACTTTATTTACAATTATCCCCAAAATATGTAAATAAGAGGAAATATTGCCTTTATGTATTAATATACAGAGGCTACAAGACACCTGTACCACATGAAAAACTAACTAAGTAAAATATGTTTTTTTTTTTTTTTTAGCTATAACAATAACCTAAATAGGCCTCATGGGAGTCTTGAGGAGAGTATGCCAAAATATATGTATAGGCCTAAAGAAACAAAATTGAATAGATAATGTGTATACAAACAATTATTAGAGAAAAATAAGTATTCACTGTAAATTAACAAAGTAAACATTCAAATAAAGCTGCCATTACTAAAATATTACTATATAGGCTATACTTCTTAAAGCATAATCCAAATAATTCACTGTTTAAATAATGAAAGGAAACGAGGAATGCATTATCTACTCTTTCTTCTATGTTTAAAATGAAGATGACAAAGATAAACGCCATGATCTGCTCCTTCATTGCGTCCCACCGTGCCCAGTTAACGCCGTCACTCTAAACACTCCATTCCAGCGGACGTAATAACAACAACACTAATAATAATTTATCCTGGACATAGACAGGTGCCTGTTGTGTTGTCCCATCTCACCCCCCTCCCTTCCTCCTCCCCCTCCTCTCTCCCTCGCGCACCCCTCCACGCGCTCACAAAGCACCGCCGCCAGCAGCAGCAGCAGCAGCAGCTTCTCCAAGCCCATATGCGTGCGTGCGCGTCGGCCAACATGACACATTAGATAGAGACAGAAAGGAGTGAAACAGAAAAGGCGCATTGGCTGTAATCGTCAGATAAAGACGCATAAAGAAGACTGTGTTTTTGCTGTTTTTCTTTCAAATATATAAATCAATTTTCATTTTTTTTGTTTTTAATAGGAGGAGACATGCATCCCGCCACGGACGAGCCCTATGCCTTTGGTAGGTCTGTTGTCAGTCACACATGCACTCTTCTCCACGTTGTGAAAGAACTTATGAATGAGTGTGTATGCGTGTGTGTGTGTGTGTGGGTGTGTGTGTATGGCTAAAAATGAATCATAAGCTGCGTAAAAAGTGGCAAATCCGTGTTTGTGTTTTTTTTCTCCATATTAAATAGAATGTGTTCGCTTTGGCTTATTCGCTTTGGCGTGAGCTGCATGCCCTTGTGGAGACTGTGCAATTTAGAACAGCGCGTTTTAACGGAGGAAAAGCGCGGTGCTGTAAATGCTGCAGAAAATTCCTATAATTCAACATAAGAATTATACTTACTTTGCTAAAACCGTGCGCTGTTCGCTTTCACCAATATTAACCTCAACGAGAGGCATTCAAGCATCTGCAAAAAACAGTGAAAATGTAAACACGAAATGCTGCGCGTAAAACAAAATAAAAAATTGGACGGGAAAAATAAAATGATACCACCGCGGACTACAGACATAAGGTCGACAAAAAGGAAGACTTATATCCATAAAAGCGAGCATTTAGTTCGGACCGCGTTGGCTGCTGCTGCTGCGACTGAAGCTCGTGTCGGATGCCTCGTCTGCTGTTGAAGCCATTTGAAGGAGGTGGGTTTCGTGCGTGCGCTAGGGGGCGCTCATACACTGCAATACGCGCGCTGCTGGTGCTGCTTCTGCTGGGACAATGCATGCTGCTGCTTGTGCTTGTGGCTTTCCCCTTATAGCCAGTACGGTTCATGCCCGGGACGATAGGTCAACTTTTCCCCACACCACTCGGACTTCAAAAAAATAAAAATATAAAAATAATTCTAGATTCCATTAAAGGCATTCCGTGTGTCTGCGTGGACAATTAGACACGGGTGCGTAATAACTGGATGTACTAAAGGTGTTTACTGGCAAAGCTTTGGAGCTGCTTTCATCTGGAGGGGAACACCTTTGGCCTTTCGTGTCTTTTCGCTCTTGCTTTTTAAGTGCAGTGCCTATTTCAAGAGTGTGTGGCTCAGCTCCAGACAATAGCAGCGACTTTTGGCCTTTGGTGACCTCCCCGGGAGCAGCGAAAGCCAGAGCACTCTATGAAAATGTCTATGTACACATCTCAGCTTTTGCTATTATTATTATTCATATTGTTTTATTAAAATCTTGGCAATTCTATGAGCCTGTATTTGTCTTGTGTGATACGAGCGCATGTACGGGGATACGTTTTACGCTCTCCATGAAAGCGGTTGGATTTTCCACTTCTCTGTCTGAAGGAGGCCAGACATATATGCATGTGAAAGCTAGTGATAACTGTTTGTGATTATTACTATTATCATCACCAATTATTTAAATGGGTGTTATGGCATAGTTTTGTATAGTTTGAAAGTTTGGTACCTCAGCTCTAATCGTACAGCGTGATGGCTCCAAACATAAATCTTGCTCTTTCATGATTCCATATGAGTGGTTACATGTTAAATTGCATGTTCATTCATTGCTTAAATGAGAGTAGTTTAACTGTATAGGCTGCTGTATGTATGTGTATACGCTCACACTGCGCCGTGCGTAATTGCGCATGAGACCGAGCTGAATATACGATGCTTGTTACTTTCTTTCCACCTGAAACTCGCTTTAATGCGCGTGCACATGAGCCAAAATATACTTTACGTCTGAATATATCTATCCATCAACAGTGCAACGCGTCTGACTTTAGGACCAAGCGGCCTCACGACCTTCCCACAGCTTTGGCACGGCACCAAGTAGCACAAGTGCCGCTCAGCCAATGGAACGGAGGGGGAGGTCCCTGAGCCCTGACCAGTCAAACGCACCCTGCTTCCATATATGGCAGCACGTAACCATGGAAACGTGCGCTAAGTTGCAGCAGTCGTGTCAAAGTTCAGTATATAGAGAGCGCTGCGAGCTGATCAGAGAGAAAGCATTCTGGCGTTTCTCCCTATCGCAAATCACTATCCCGTATAACCTCCGCCTTTTTAACATATTTGATCACTTTGATTCGCGCTGCTTATGCCCTTTCTCCTTTTTGTCTTGTTGCAAAGGATCGAGAGGCATCGCCACTACTACTGGTTGTGATCTTAGTGTTATTTTTTTCTGGGGCTTTTTTGGACATTCCACTCTCCTCCAAAAAAAAGAAAACACATTGGCGCTACCTCACAGGAAGCAAAAGAAAGAAAAAAAAGAGGGAAGAAGACGTTGCTTTTTTCCCAACACGGCTTTTCTTCGAGGCTTGACTTGGAACTTGATAGCGAGCGAGCGAGCAGGCAAGGTTTCGCCGCTATTGGGTGCTGCTCAGCGAACAGACGCGCTGTGGTTTTGGCTTCGCCTGTCCGTATTCGTCCATCCTAAGCAGCCAGCCCCCCTTGTATGTGTCCACCCATGCTGCCTTCTCTCCTCGGGCTTGTCAAAGCAGCAGCAGCAGCAGCAGTAGTAGCAGCAGCAGCAGCGAGCGGTGCTTCGAAGGGTGGATGGCTGACTGCGCGCGACCCTGGACTCACTGGCCTCTGAACGCGGGGCAGTAAAAAGCGCTGGAGCACAATCGGAGTTATACGCGGTGTGTTTTTTCTCATTTGCTATGGACTGCTTTTGATTGAAGCTTATACACGCGTAAATCGATTCCGGGCAAATATCATTCATTTGCTTTTAGTTGAACATGACCAGGAGAAGCGACGTTTGATTGAGAGACTAATGCGCTAACTAAACCTCATCCATTTCAAAACATGTCTGTATAGTGGTCTTACTACACAAGGGTGAGTCGGCTTTACGCACACTGAGACTGGATATCCCATCCTCTTGAAGAAATCCGATTTTTGCCAATTGCGAGTTGCCTTCTATACCCTCCCAGCCATTTCTATCCCCCCACCAACACAGCAACGACGGCACACGCAAAAGTTTCTCCACTGTGACCGCTCCGATATGGCAATGGTAGTGTGGCGAGGCTCCCAGGAAGACGTGGCAGACACGCAGGGCGCGCTATCCTCGCAGACCCAGGGCGGACTCTCTCTGCCGACGCCCGGGCAGCTCGGTCTCACGGCTTCGCAAGTCGCGCCTCCCCCGTCTTCGCAGCAGCAGCAGCAGACGAACGCGCAGTCCACCCCGTCCAACCAGCAGAATTCCTCCCAGAACCAGGACAAGCAGCCGCAGCATATCGAGTGCGTGGTGTGCGGGGACAAGTCGAGCGGTAAACACTACGGCCAATTCACGTGCGAAGGCTGCAAGAGCTTCTTCAAACGCAGCGTGAGGAGGAATTTGACCTACACGTGTCGCGCCAACAGGAATTGTCCCATAGACCAGCACCACCGCAACCAGTGCCAGTACTGTCGGCTGAAGAAATGCCTCAAAGTGGGCATGAGACGGGAAGGTATTCGGACTTATTTGTTTGGCTCTCTACGCGCGCCTGTGTGTAAGTGTGTGTGAGATTACAAAAAAACAAAACAAAAAAAACCTCATTATTTCAATCGTTTTCAAAATTACAACAACACAAGCTTTATTTATACACTGTGTCCTCTTAGAATGAGCTTCTTTCTGATATATTTGTCAAATTTGAGAAATGAAGAGGACAATGTTGACCCTAGGCTGCTTATTCTCAGTGTATCAACATTTAAGAGTATTTTATTTGCAAAAAAACTAAGGTTTCGATGTGCATACTTCTGTGTGCACATTTCAATTGAGAGTCAAAACTTGAAACCTCCATATCTCAAAAGTAACCTTGTAATTCTAAGGATATACCAGTGTTACAACAGAAAGCATCCAAACAAGACAATAGCAGCCCAAAAAGATACACTTAACCGTGTTCTTTATTCTTAAATGCACGTACAATCTGTATAAACGTACACAGCAACTTAGCAATAATAATGATGTATATGTGTGCAGCAAGGTACAGTTACGACAGTATTGTGCATCATTACGTGCAAAATGAAAGGTAAAATAGTCAGTAAGACATGGGAAAGAATGCACATTTATTAGATTTACTTTTCTGCACGATTATAGTGAAAAACAATCATTACAAGCCATTAACGCGCGAGGATGTGACGCCACAGCCTAAAGGCACTGGGACATAAGTGTTTACTCTTCTGCTTATTTTTAACAGGTGATTTATAGAGGCGTATAGTCTACTGAGCTGTAGCAGTGGAATTGTATTTATATCAAATCATTACGTCCATGCAATTAAATGAAGTTACAGTAAAGCTACAAACTTTAATATAAATACTTTTTGTTTTCAATCGCGCCTTATGAGCGTCTTTTTGATTTGAGACTAGCTAGCTCAAATGTTTACACTTTTAGACAACAATAAGTACACATAATATGTTTTTTGCACATGCTTAGGGTTTTGTTCAGCGTTGGGACACTGAGAAGCGTCGCCCGCTGCTTGAGCACTCTAGCCCGGCTTGGAGCAGAGCAGTGCAGCCGCTCTCAGTCAAGTGCCCCATATCTAAAGCTTTTGTATTCAGTGGTGACCAGACGTCTCTATTCACTCACGTTTGAGCCCTATTCCCTGCTCATAAACAATAGTAATAGTTTTCAAACAATATCCATCAAAACTGTTCATATTCCTGACCACTACTAACAATAAAATGCCATTTGTTTTGCTCAAATTAATAATACGTCGCTTAAAATGGACAAAAACACGCTCATAGTGATTGGGTATAAATCAGTGGTAGTATTGCAGGCCATTGAAGAGAATAAAGAGCTTTCAATGAGTCTTTATAATGCCTACTCTTTTCCAACAATTTATCACTATCAAATGTGAATTAATTTTGACAGCAGCGAATAAAAGGCACACGGAGCGGTCAGAGCTGCTCACAATTGCGTTTCGGCGTAGCATGTCCACGTATATTATTATTATCAGTGCGCGATAAAGGCTTTATAAACAGCGTGTCTATCTGCCCTACTTTTCGTAACACAAGCAGAGTCAAAAGCCAAAGCGTATCGATCCAGATATTGGTCAAAAATAGACGTAAATGAAAACCACGGAGGCTACAACGCGAAGTGGGTTAGGGGTTACTGTCGCTGTGGGTCCTTTGTGCTGATGGCTTTCCGTGTGCATGATGTGGACAATGGCTTGCGATACACGAAGAAACGTGTAGAAATAAGAATAATGCAAATATAATGGAGGTAATAGCAGTAAATGACGCGCAGTTTGGGGGTAGCGCGCGTCCTATTGTCTTTGATTGGACATATAATGCGATCTAATGTGTGTGTGTGTGTGTGTGTGTGCGTGTGTGTGTGTTGTGTCTGTCTATGTGTGTGCGTGCTTGTGTGTCTTCGTGTGTGAGTGTTAAAGAGAGAGAGTGTGTGTGTGATTGAGCATGCTTATAGTGCCATTATGAATTTGTTTCCATTAATAGAGTAAAATAATAAAATTGCTCTTAAAAAAAAAAAGCTAAAACAACTAAACTGGTGCTTGTGATAGCCATGGGTTACACTGAGATATGAACGTGAACTAGTCTGATTTAATGGTGACCATTACGTGTACAATATACATGAAAAAATATAAAAAGTTGTTAGAAATTATGCGTGGGTTTTTTGCAGTGTATACAATAGGATAAAACATAGAATTTATATATGCACCGTGCTTGAAACAAATGTAACTTACAAGACAACACTTTTTTCAATGTATTGCTACGTGTGTCAAAAAATATACTATTTATGTAACTACAGCGTCTAAACTTCTGACTTATATACATTGATAGAACAATTACTATGGCATTTCAATTTGACTGCGATTTACTGCCTACACTGCTATATTTGTAAACAATGTGTCGAAAAAAATAATAATGATAATTACAGTACGCGCGGCTGTGACGTAAAAACAAAGCATTGAGAGATAATGCGCGTGTGTACAGCGTTGACATACACATTTAGATTGCCAATATTCAACAAACTGCATTGTATTAATTCATTTGTTTAGTTCACAATAGTTGCACTGTTGACAGGCTGCAAAACGTCTATCAGTGATGTATATATTTGCACGTGTTCAGCCTGTGCTTGCTGCGAGAAGTGACTAGCTGTAATCTGTTATCTGCGCCATTCCACACTGACTGACGTGTGAAGTCTGATTTTTGTATTGACATTGATTGGATTTGGACGCGCTGTGCTTGATCGCCGGTAATACGCCTGCGTCGCTTTTGTTGCGTTGTTGTAAATACGTATACGTTTCGAAAGGGTGTACGTATCACTTATCAATGTTTTAAACAGTTAAGAAATAATATTAATAGCCATAGACACGCTGAAAAGGTCTATTTCGTGAGTCTCGTATTGTCTCAGATAGCACAAACGGATAGGGAACACTGTAAAAATGTTATAAATATGTAACATTTAAATATATGTATAAGTGCAGTTCAGTTATTCTGTCAGTATAGGCCGAATTTGAACTTTATAGACAGAAAATGCCAATGGAAATAATACCCATTCCGTAAGCTTACTTTGCTAATTTTTTTGCAGTGCATCACTCTTGGCAGTCCATGCTTTCACTGCAAAAACAACACAAATAAATAGTTGTGCTTGAACGTATCAGTATCGCCCATAAATTGACAGTCCTAAAATTACACACGCTTTGTACATTAGCGAATTATATTTTAAGACGATCAAAATACTGACTTTATTTGTAAGTGCTTATCACTCGGTAAAAACACATGGTCCAGGTGAGTTATAATGCCTTGAGTGATAATTCTTGATTTGAGGTGATTTTCTAATGGAGACATTTATGTATGATTATAACAAGGGAAACTGCTGTGTTAAAACTTGATCCAAGAAAAAGTGTTTGGACATAAATTGAGAAAAAATAGTTGCAAAGCTTGAAAAAGAAATGGCGATAATTTCAGTGATACTGATTTGCTGATGGAACAAGCATATCCCATTATTTATTCACTTATATTAGTTTTGGCTTTGCAATGTACAGCACACTGCAAAAAAGGGGAATATTTCTTTTTCTTGAAATAACCCACATTCTACTTGATCTATTATGACTGTCTCAAAATAATAGAATACCGCAGCTTAAAGCTTCAAGCTCAGTCTCTTCTTTTGCCATTCCAGTGAGAAATTGCTGGTGTTGGACCAATCAGGTATTTGACACGTCTTCCATTGGAAAATCTTGCTTTAAAATTATTAAAATGCTCTCAAATCAAGATGAAACCACTCAATACAAGCAACTTACAGTACTTGACAGCACTGTTTGTTAGCTTATCACACTCCACTCCCTTGAAACCCCCACTGTGAGAATTCAGGCTTCAATATCTGCAGTCTCTCTTTTTACTGCAGCGGTGCAAAGGGGACGAGTACCACCTACGCAGCCGCACCATGGCCAGTTCGCGCTCACCAACGGCGACCCGCTGCACTGCCACTCCTACCTGTCTGGCTACATCTCCCTCCTGCTGCGTGCCGAGCCCTACCCCACGTCACGCTATGGCAGCCAGTGCATGCAGCCCAACAACATCATGGGCATCGAGAACATATGCGAACTGGCGGCACGCATGCTCTTCAGCGCCGTGGAGTGGGCCCGCAACATCCCGTTCTTCCCCGACTTGCAGATCACGGACCAGGTGGCGCTGTTGAGGCTGACGTGGAGTGAGCTGTTTGTGCTGAACGCGGCGCAGTGCTCCATGCCGCTGCATGTGGCGCCCCTGCTGGCCGCGGCGGGACTGCATGCATCGCCCATGAGCGCAGATCGCGTGGTGGCGTTCATGGACCACATACGCATCTTCCAGGAGCAGGTGGAGAAGCTCAAGGCGCTCCACGTGGACTCTGCAGAGTACAGCTGCCTCAAGGCCATCGTGCTATTCACTACGGGTGAGTGTGTGTGTGTTTGTGTGTGTGGTTAGATGAGTGGAAAAGTTATGTTAGAAGTAGGTGTGCACCAAAGCAGGTTTTCCGTATCCAATACCAGTCTCAATACTTTCAACCTCTGCCCATATGAACTAATCCAATCCAAGAAATGACTGACAAAATCATTTTTTTCTCCTTAAATCAGAAGACACTTGGGTCAATTGTGTATTAAGCTGTTAACTATCCGGCAAGTTACTGCAGAACAACTTTGTAAGGGTAGAAGCTAAAAAAAACTGGGTTAATGTTAGCAGTACATTGTTTTATTACATCAATTAAAATGCCCAATCATGCTATCTGCTGAACCGAGTATAGAATCCATACCTGATCCAATACATTTTCCAATGTTGGCACCGATATTGGATATCAGTATCGGTTTACCACTGGTTAGAAGCATGGTCAACCCCAGACTTGCAAACTCCTATCAAAGACTTTTCACACCTTCATCGGCATCAACCCTTTCCTTTGACCCATTTTTGTCCGAGAGATCTTATTCCACTTGCAGGAATTCCATCTTGCGAGATTTGGTCCAATCACCAGTTTCTGTGCGCGTTCAGCAAGACACAGGCATCAGGCGACTAAATAAATAATATAAACACATGGTCGATCAAGCGAATTATCTCACACACTCAAGCGCGCGGTCACAGCAGAGTGGAAACCATGCCATGGATATTCAAAGGAAATGGCTGGAGTGGATATCTTTGTCTGTTCTTGTGACTTGGATAGTTTTCCCAATATAACCAAAAATGTTAAGTAGTGTGGAGATATGTCCAACTAGTTCGAAGAGCTTAAATTAAGACATTACATTTGGTTTTTACTACATTGGCAAACAAGTGCTTCTTATACTTATGAGAATTCTCCTGAAACAAGTCAAATAATCTATGTTCATCAAGTAAATATAACTTAAACCAATTGATAATTCTTGTCTTTCAAACTGTTCTGAATTGTTTAGCCAAACTGAGCGCAAACCCCTCCTGCCATTATCTGTGAGGATACATATTTCTCTCTTATTTTACAACACAGACAAAGAACCGCTTACACGCCCTCTGAAAAAAAAAATCAAAAACTACAAAATGTGGAGCTAAAATCTCTTGGCACAATTCATCCACTTGTGCCAAATGTCTATCACACCAGTCCAGAAACCACTCCCCCTGCATCAAACCGACACTCCTAATTTTTTTTGACCGGCAATTATAGCCTATACAGTCGCACGTTAAAAGCCACACTAACTTGCTCGCTCTGTGCGCTTTGATTCGTCCATTTATCAGCACAGGCCGTAAGGATATGTCTTGTTTGGTGACAGATATAAACGATGCATGGGTGCGGGTGGGGTGGTGGGTTGTAGTGGTGGGGGAGGGGTGGAAGACAAGCCCCATTTGCACATGGTAAAAAAGGTGCGGTGTTATTGGGAGGGACTCGGCGGCGGTGGAAAAACAGTCTGAAGTGGGTCAGGCCCAGGCGAGTTCGCAACGCTGCGCTGACCTTCGCTCCCATTGTGGCCCTACGAGGCAAAGATAAAGTCAACGCGTGGGTGGGGGTCTAGACACGGATGGGTTCTTGTAGAGAAATGCAAATGTTACAAAATGGGAACAGTGTTTTGACAAAATATGCAGCTGTAGACTTAATTGTCTACACTTTATATTCCCTCAACCTTTATAGAATGTGAAGACTTAATAAAATGGTTGTTGATTACGAATTAAGAGTGGGGAAGTCAGCGTCTGTCTGGACCAGTTTGCGATACAATGTCGGAGCAGTGTTCTAACAAGAAGTTATAATTTAAAGTTAATTTGGTTGTAATGAATGTTTTATAGTTACTACAATTTAATCAGCATGAATATAAACTTAAGTGATAATGAACAAAGTGGTTATTAAGTGTTATTTAGGGGTTTTACGACAAGGGGGATTTTGATGGAAGTATTAGCACGATAGTTTACTATAACACGTTTAAGTGTTTAAACTGACGTAATAAACAACAATAAACTATGTGTTCATTGTTAAGAAAGGTTTTATCAAAAAATATCTTTCATTCATAACTTATTTTAACATTTTATTTAGCATTATAGTGTTACAATTACAGATTCATCTTGAAGAAGGCTCTACATTCATTAAGGCTCTATTATTATAAAGCAGATTTATTTTTTATTTAGTAATTCAAATTAACAATGACCTGTGTTCGGGTTTGTAATTCAAATCATTATAACTCACCTGGAAATAGTTTTTTGCAGTGCATCTGTTCCTCCTATGCTTAAACCACACCCTCAGGCCACAAGCACCGGCTCATTCACCTCAGACACTCTTCCACATTTGTTGATACGACACGATTGGTGCTAGCTTTACATGAATATCCACAACCTGAACTCAATATTTCAGTTCCTTTTCACACGTGACCCTCTTCCTTCAACTTTTCCAAACTTGAGCCAGAAAGCGCATGGAGTGCTGTGTTTTGGCTCTGGATCTGCAGCCGCCCACGCGCTGCACTGATTACGCGCCTCTGATGGTGTAGTGTGACGGCAAAGCTCTCCTCAAAGCTGCTGGGGGCAATTCTCTTTCTCTTTTTCCTCTTTTGCACTGCTCAAGAAAGGTCATGAGGTCTCACTCTTCTTCCTCATTGTGCACTGCAAAATTGGAACCCCTCGTCAGGCTTAAAATCTTAAACTCGAACTTGGTCTTTGGATGTGGGTATTTGTGACAATAATCTCAAAGACTCACAATATTTAACTCAGCATATATCCCCAAGGACTTGAAATAATCGAGAAACTTATACATTTGATCCCAAACCTTAATTCAAGCTCAGAATTTTACATATTGTGGCATTTATTATAATCTGTTTAGTAAATTATGTTTAGCATCAATATTTAGTTTTCATTGTTTCAAAAAGGGCAATACTTTTTCCTCAAATAGCAGAAAATAAGTAGTAACATTTAACTTGACATTGAGCTGCCCTGTAATTGGAATTAATAATTTTGTTGGTATTTGGTAGTTTAATTAGTTTGAGGTTTGTTTATGTATGACAAGCAAATGCAAATATCGAAAAAGAAATTTGATCTTGAATAAACTTTTTTAACCACATTCAGAACTTGCTTGAGATAAAAATGATGTGTTGAAAGTATTCATCAAGTAAATATAACAAAACTATTTTATGAACGACTGAAATGAAGATCAAATTCCGTCATTAAAACCATTTAAACTCAACTAGAAACACGTGTGTTTGTAGTTTCCAAACGCTAACCAAAAAAAGCATCACCTTAAGCTATGAATATGCTCAATTATTGCGTGCAGCGTTTGAAGTGGCACCCGGCGCGTTATTGCAGCCATAAACTGTCAGCAGCAGCAGCCACAAATTGGACCAGAGCCACGATCCACACTCTCGGCTTTCTCTTGACTTTTACGCGCCCATATAATTACCACAAACGCTAACTTTATTTTCTATTTGTTTTGACAATGAACTGGGGTTGTCAAAAGTGTGCGGAAGAGTCGTTCCTAATCGCTTCTAAAGCTTGTGTGAAAACATGCTGCTTGTCTGTATGGAAGTACTGCACTCGTTTGTATGGAAGTACTGCACTCCTTTGTGTGCATCATGTACATTTCCTGAGTGCAGTAGAATGAATTGCTAGTGTGGCCGAGAATACTTCATAAATTTTGTCATTTAAGAGAAATATGTTTTAGCTTGAATCAAATAATGTAATTAAAATGGTTTCCAAAACAATTCCAATCGTATAGGTGTATCTTGTAAATGTGTCTATAAACTAGCCATATAAACTCATTCACTCACTCATTCCACTGATGAAAATTAAGTCAGTAATTGCTCAAAGTTGGTTAAAAGTCTATTGGGGCACTTTCTGACTGCCTTACAATAAAAATATGCCAATGGGACAAAGTAAAATAATCTTGAAATAAGAATAAATGGCTTTGTCTCATTGGAGAAGCTTTTTTTATGACAGTCAGAATATACTTTTTAAACTTGATTCAAGCAATAATTACTTCATTTTATCTTTTTTTGCCATGTTAAATCAAGAATAAATCCTCTAATTTGTGTTAAAATCATTCAGAAGTGTGTTTCCCCAACCAGGGGCACACAAACACCTTCAAGAACTTTCTGATTTCCAAAACCAAACATTCTTGAGGCATTAAATATGAAAGAAATAGTGCAACAATACTACTGTAATGAACAGATGTCATGTCATATACCACTCATCATCATCATTGAATTAGAATTCCTTTGTGTTATGAGAAAAAAAAGCTTTGACAGAACTGGAAAATTCCTTAACAATTAATCAGGATTATGGGCAACATGGAAGAATGTGTTATATCATATATGGGAATACATCCTAAATAAATTGAGATATTATTTTTGTCAATAATTCATCTTTTCCATCACCTGTAGGGGACATTAATCACTGATGTATTAAACAATGTACCGTTTTGTTACTCACTGCAGTCCACTCAATTTTATGGCCAGTTCACTGACAAACTTATTGAGCTGAAGGCCATTCTAAAGCACATCTATGACAAGACTTTCTGGAGCGAAACTTGAAATGACCTAAACCCTGCATTTAGCATTTTGGAAGAGATTTCCGAATTTCTTTATGGTGTTTCTGTCAAGATTCCACATATATCGATCATGTCAAGCTGTAATTGTTTGTTGTAATAGGGTGAGATATGATTATGGGAAATGTATTACAGCCTTTGAAACTAGTAAAATAATCTAAGTTAAAGTGAGTGAATGTATATGGTTACAAAGCGAGAATTCAAGCAATGAATTCTTGTTGATATACAAATAAATAAAAAAAGGTTATGAAACTGTGAAAACAACCTTAGGGTAGAACTAAACTCATACCAACTATTGAAATGACCATTCTCAACATTCTCAAATCAAGCCATTTAGAAATAGTGTGTGTTTGTGAAAGAGACCATAGCTTGAAGTAAAATGTATCTGAAATCTCTGCCCTTGCACCCGAGTTTGAGTTTGACTTTATTCTGACATTTCTCGTTGTGTTTTCTCGTAGACGCTTGCGGATTGTCGGACGTGGCACATGTGGAGAGCTTGCAGGAGAAGTCGCAGTGCGCGTTGGAAGAATACGTCCGGAGCCAGTACCCCAACCAGCCCACGCGCTTCGGCAAACTCTTACTGCGTTTGCCTTCGCTGCGCACCGTCTCGTCTTCGGTCATTGAACAGTTGTTTTTCGTCCGCTTGGTAGGTAAAACCCCCATTGAAACTCTCATCAGGGATATGTTGCTTTCGGGGAGCAGTTTTAACTGGCCTTACATGTCCATTCAGTAAAAAAAAAGGGGGACACAAAAGCCGCTTGCTGTTTTTAAAAAGGCACAGGAGTGGAGAAAGGGGAGGGAGGGGGGGGCGTGATTGTAGCTGCTTTGTGGAAGGAATATATTAAGAAAAAAAAAAAAGCAACCGGCTGTTACACGGGGCTGGCTCTCAATGAAGAAAGACTTGGAATGACTGTGAATACCCATCGCTCCCCCTCCACTCCCAAAAACTGAACTTTTGAAAGAAGATAACGGCGTAAAAGGGATTTCTTTCTGTTCTGTTCGTCCTCATGAGGAACATTTAAGTATTAATAAGTGCATTTAAAAATGATTTGGGGGAAAAAATAGAGAAAAGGGATTGTTTTTTTGGTTTCTTTTCTCCAATGAATTGTCCTGTGTCCATGTATAGCTGTGTTTTGTACGACTTTCTTTGTTCCCAAACCGGCCTATGTGAATTCTGTAGTGCTACATACAGTTTGGTGTTACTTTTACAACAGGGTGGAATGATGTTTTCAGCAAATGTTCTTAAAATTAATTAAAATAAACCCGCTGCATAGGAGTTTTAGGTCTATAGACTCGAGGCGCGCTCACGACGATTGACTTTTTCGACCCGTTAGAACGTTCCTTTTGCGTCAATACTGCCTTACGTCGCATTTTCTCAATATTGGCCAAGTTTGTCTTCCTTTTTCTAAAGATAGCAAATTGGTTTGACAATAAAGTGCTACAAGTTGTGAACATGGAAAGTTACCTGTGCGCGCAATGTGTGGGCTGCAAAAATGCACCGTCCAGGCAAGCTTAAATGGACTTGAATTCAGGTTTTTTTGTTTGTTTTACGTGTAGTTGTTAGTGAAAGGAAAGGTTCATGCTTTTCTGAGTAATATCAAAAAACAAGTAAATTGATCAAGATCCTTTAAATAGTTAACAGCTAAACAAGTACTACTCCTGCACGTCTGAATTCAAAGACATTTCTGTGAAGTAAAAGATCGTGCGTGCATCGTACATTCTGGGTCCAAAAGCATGATTGCAAAGACGTAGCAGACAATAAAGGAAACGTGAATGGGTCGTGCAAGTTGGTAACAGCGTTTAATGGCAGTATTATCACAGCGTCTCCTCCAGCTTAAGTGCCTGGCATGTGATTCCCCACCCAAACCTCGCTCGAGTGAACCCTCTTCGGGAGCCAATCACAAAAACCCTCCAATACTTTGATTTCTGAGGCAGTATTCCTTGTAAATATAGGTCAGTTTATTTCGGGTTTTCATTTCTACAAGAGTATAAAATGTGATAAAGAACGAAGAATTCTGTGGTTGCCATTTTTGTTTCTCTTCGGACAATTGAGTGGCGGACTTAGCTAGTAGCACTGAAAGTTCTGTTTGTAATGTATATACATAATACGACGAAAAATGTTTTCTTTTTCATGTATATCAGACTGTGAACGCATGGCCACAGGTCGCTACCCTATTTTACCTTTGCTATATAAATGTAAATGTTTTTCTCCTCTGTTCTGTTCTGTTGGGACTGTATAGAAATAATCTGTGCATTCAGTACACTAGCCCTTGTATTTAAAGCAACAAAAAGAAGCGGTCCATTGTTCGCGCAGACGTAAACAGGGTGAGCAGGTTTCGATGGAGCTTAGCACCACTGCTCCTTCGGTCGCGGACAGGTGCAGAGTGTGTGTAAAGTGTGTATGAGTATGTATAAATGTGTATTAGTGTGTGTGTGCGTCTGCTGGTGTGACAACAAATAGGCAAAAAAAATGTTGAATTTAGGATACTTATCTTTGTTAGAGCTTATTTTGATACTTAATTTGCCAATGGGACTTGCAGTTTTATTTACAGTGCGGTGTCATTTTTTCCCATCATTCCTTGTGAGAATATAAGGCATTATTGCTTCTCCCACTGGTCGAATCTTGGTTTAAGACAGTCAACCTATACTACAATGTCACCAAACGCAACCTGATTTTGACTTTTTGCAGTGTGGTCTTGTGTGTGTGCAAAAATGACAAAATAGGCAAAAATTTATGGAATTCTGAAAAAAACAAACAAAAAAACTCTGAGTATATATTGACTGTCGTAACTTTTTCTCATTCCAAGTGATAAATAGCTTTTCTTGGTCTTAATTATAAGAAAATGCGTGTGTGTGCGCATGTGTCTGGTGTCATTGACTGAGCATTAGGGCTGCACAATATCAGTCAAAAGTGGAATTTAGGTGTTTTCTTTTAATTACTGTATTTATGACACAATTCCAAGAGTGTTTTGATAATATGCTAATGTTTCTAATTTTTGCTTTTAGGCCATTTCTGCAGTTTTTTAGTTTGGCAAAAACTTAAACAAATGCACATTTTGCAATTTTGTAATTGCAGTTAGTTTAATAAGGATCTTGCATCAATTGTGATGTTTTGCAGCCCTGTTGTGTGTGACTGTGCGTATGTGTGTGTGTGGCTGTGTGTAAGTGAGCGTGGTTGGAGTGTATGCGTGATTGTGTGTGCGGATCTGTCCTCCCGCGCGTCCGCCTCACAGGAGCGAACAGTGGACCAGAGAATGAACAATGATTGTAATTATGAACACTTTCAACTGACCCACCTTTTTATAAAAATATATCAAATATATGACTGCAGGGTATTGATAACGTATAGATACATTTTTTATTGATTATTATTATTAATTATTATTATTATTATTAATTGCAAGTGATATATGTGAGTGTGTGTGGAAGTTTATAGTTGAACACAATTCTTGTTTGTTTGTGTTAGATTATTGTAAACAAGCATTCTGCTGTAAATTTGTTCTTGGTATTAAATTATAATTTATGAATTTGAACCAGTTTTTCCATGTTTTGATTTTCTATTTGTGTTGTGACGTGTGTGTGTGAAATGAAACAAAAAAGAAAGTTCAAACACTTCAAACAATATCTGCTTGATTTCATAAATGAATTAAAATTGTGCGTCAATGGGATATTTTTAACTTAAGCACCAAATGGGATACATAGTTTGTATTCATTCTGGCTCTAAAACAAGATCTTGAGAACATTTAGGTAAAAAAAGAGGATGGCGAGCACACTTCAATAACGCTTTATGGAAAAGATGCAATAGAAAATAGTTTCCCGGATCTTTATTTGTCAGTGATTACATTCATAAAGCAGACACATTATGTTTATGTCTGAAAGTCCTTTCTACTGGCCAACATCATGCAAATGTTCTTTGAATCTTCCTCCTCTTCTAGACACCTTTATGAGTAAAGAGTTACAGCATAGTTGATACAAACTGAGAAAGAAGATGTGGACATTTGTGATTGTTTTTGTTTTAGATGGATCTGCCCAGGAATTACAGAGAAGCGAACTCTGAACTAAGACTATAATCTGACTTTTGTCATCTTGGTAACCATGGTAAACTATGGTTCGTTAATAGAGCATATAACATCTCTGCTGCCGTCCACCAACATGTTAAACTACAGTATAAACATATACATAAAGGCTCTTTTAAACATCACATGACTATCTATAAGTGACAAAACACAAAAGATGAATAGAGATTACTAGAATGAGTAATCTGCCATCTAACTGAAGATGTAAGAAATTACACCTAAAGGCATTCAGAGAAAACAACAACAAGACTGGAAAAATCATTTGAGAATAGTGCATAAAGAATATTTAAGTGGCTGTCTGGCGTGCTGATACTCTTATTTGACTAAACCAAAAAAATACTCTTATTGTCCCATAGAATTCCGTATATGGTGATAATGTAGCTGGTGAGACATTTGTTCTTCAGCCAACTTCAGCTCCATCAAACATGGTCAATGCTGGGTTAGGCAACTTTAAATAAATAAAAAAACTATGTAATAAAATACATAGCTCTCAAAACTGTTTTGTTCTGTCGCCGGTTTTGACATGCAATGTTTGGCCTCTATCAGATATTCAGAAAGATCTCAGCCAATCAGATCTCAGCCCAAAGCATCAAATAGTGACTCACAGGACTGCCATTGGTAATGTTTTATATGTTCTATTCTAATATGTTCTGCTTTGTTCTCAACATTTTACTTTGAAAGGACTCTTTCTGTTGGATAAATAACATGGCTTATTGATGAGAAAAAAAGTTACATACCCATGCCTTAGCTGGAGTTACCTTTTTTAGAGAGATAGGTGTTAAGGACAATTGTGTAACTTGACTTAAAGCTTCAAAAGGCAATTTAAGGAAGAGAATGTGCTCCATTTATGTGGTTGACTTTCCTCGTTTATATCTGGCCTTGTATGAAATATGCTGGATAGCTGTATGTCTTATGTAGAACAAGCAGTTTCAGTTTAGTTTCCAGAGTCAATGTTCCTTCCTCAAACTGCTCCTTGTTTCTGCTCGTTCCAATGTCCAGATAGTCACTTCCAGTCACTTCCAGTCACTTCCAGTCACTTCCACACTGTGATTGTTGGGACAGAGGGAGTCAGTTTTGTGGAGGGACGTTGCCCTTTTGAACTCGCCAGTGATTAATGAATTACCAAATCATTTGTGGGGACAGCTCCAAGGTTAGGGCACTTTCCTGTTTTTAGCCCGCTATCATCTTTGGACATGTGTTGTGACACTCCTCCGAACACATGGATGAGCTGTCTGGGGCTGGTCTTGTGAAAATCCAATTTGTTTTTAACTGAGTTTCTCATAAGTAACAGAATTAAGACTGTGTTTAGCTGTATCTAAGCTCCTATCCTATCCTCATAATCTAAATAATTTGTTTTTTAACTTAATTCTTACGTCAAACATTTCTTTCCATGTATCTTCTACTTAGGAAGTTATTTAACTTTGTAAATCATAAAAGGCCAAAGGAAACATTCTCAAGATCCCATTTCATACATACAAATAGTGCATCGTATTTGTTCTTAAGGACCAAGCACTTGCACTATGTGAACTTGCTTCACTTTGTGTATTACACTCATGTGAACTTTATTCTGAGATGCAGAGGACATGACCCCTTTCTGAGGATGCTGTTCAATAATTCAAGTCTGACATGAAATGGGGCTGATGTGGATCTGCAGCGTAAGTTATTTTTGGGCGATAACATGCATTGAAATACTAACATACTGTATATTCTTAATTAAAAAAATAACATGTTTGTTTATAACTTACCAATATTTTTTGTAGCTGTCTATTTACAATGATTTTATCGTCATGGCCATTTTTGCCAATAACTGAGACAATAATAAGATTTAACAATGATTCCCATTTTGTTTTGTACTGCTTTTGAGATGGAACTACTCGATCCACACTACAATAAAGTCTAGATTTGATCAATCAAGGGGACATTGTGAAAATGTGGTGAAATTTGAACCATGTTACAAACAATGTTTCTCATCAAAAAGTATTTACTGTAAAAGCAGAATCCCATTTCAACCACTAGATGGGAGTGGTGGCTCCTCCTGGTCATCCCTTACTCTCTATTACACATGTTTCTCCTTGTTTTGATTTTCTAGTTAAGACATTATTTCACATTCTAAACCAAACATTCTCAAAATCATAGAATGGAAAGAAACTATGAATCATATTTGATTTGAACATTAAGTTATAATATCCAGTGCTCATCAATAAAG
Organism: Knipowitschia caucasica; assembly: GCA_964034765.1. Lineage (NCBI taxonomy): Eukaryota > Metazoa > Chordata > Actinopteri > Gobiiformes > Gobiidae > Knipowitschia > Knipowitschia caucasica. The sequence goes on along the minus strand of OZ035824.1, from coordinate 16,003,693 downwards.
TGGTAAAAATAACTATGTGTTATGATATAGGTCAGAGCGCCACAAGCCTCTTAGTCCCGTTATTATTATCATCAAAAACTTGGGGCCCTGACAAGGAGTTTCACCCAGGGCCGTGCAAGCAATAGTGACACCACTGTGCTTCATGCTTTCCCTATAAAACTGTGAAAAAAAATCCAATCCATTCAGTATTCCATCTTTTGAGCCATTCTTGTGTTTAAACTAGAGGCTTCTATCTTTGTATTGGTATTATAATGTAGTCTTAGTCACACAAGCCTGAATTTTACTGTGATATCTGATATATTGTCTTTTTTGCCCAGACTGTTTAGGTTAAAGAGACCAGACCTTTCTTGACAATTCTCACAGCAAGGCAAATAGTTACATTAAGCGTTCATTAAGTTAAATTACCATTATTATGTCCGGCTAAATATTTCACCTGTTTGAAGGCATTGAATATAAGTAATGTTATGCATTATTTCCAACCATTCAAATTATAGACTTTTTTTAAAATGCGAAAATATATCTTACATAGAAAATATGTGGTGAAATAAGTTTGAAGGTAGAAAATGCTGTCAGTCTGTAACTCCCTATGCTACCACCAGAGGGAGGAGTTAAATTTGTTTCGTTTACCTAATTTGCCTATTTCTTGTATATTTCTTGAACAGCATAACTGGTAGATTTGAGTCCCTCCCTTGTTGTGTAGTGGGGCCCTACTAGCAGTCTCCATAAGGGGCCAAAATCCTTGCATCTGTCCGCTTCCCACTACTCACCTCTGATTCCATGTGACAGCGCAGGGAGGCGGCGGCGTGCGCAGTATTAGCTCTGTAACGGGACCTAATGAGGTGTCACACGGGACGGCGCCGTAAAGCCTGGTGCCGCCCCTGTCACACGCTTGGAGTTTGGCGCCATCCATGAAGTTATATCTGAGCATTCTTATTGACAATTAGAGCTGGACATAAATCGTATATACCGGTATCGGTACAGTGCTGTTAGATATCAGATTAAACACTACAGGCCTATTGTTAGCTTGACCCAATTGTTGAGCATTAGCAGTCATGTCAGGATACAGTATTGTGTGAGGCAATTTAGTAAAAGTAAAATAATAAATTATACAGTGGATGTGGGTGCTGCTAGTGCATGGAGGTGGAAAAAATATATAAAAGTAAGTTTACAGTTAGAGCCAGGGAACTTTTTGGTGTGTCAATATCCAAATAGATAGTATATTACCTATTTTTATAGTATCCCAAACAATAGATAATGTATTACTTTCAGGGGAGCAGGTGAAACGTAGATACACACATAAATTAGGGTTGTGAAGCAATAGATCCAAGGAACTCTGAGGTGTACATTTCTCGTAGTATGTATTTGTGTTTGTGTCTCATCGAATTGTAATTTACACTAATTGCTTTTTACAGTGTCCTTGCAGATAGCCTTGCATATTTTCATTGTCTCTTCATATCATGTGATTGCATTTATTAGCGTGGTAATTATGTAGCTGTTGTGTCATGTGACCTACCTCTCTTTAAACCGAGCATCTCCCAGCTCTCTCTTTAATACACTTTTTTCCTCCTGACAAAAACGCAGTCGAATGGCTTTGGCAAGTCCATGCTTTGAATTTAAACTTTAGAGTGCCTCGGGGCCATTGCTTCACTAGGCATTGCAGTCTTTCGCATGTGTTTAGCTATGTTTGACCTGCTTTCCTCAATTAATATAGTATAATTTATTTGGAATATAATAGATATAACCATCTATTTGGAAATTGTACACGCCAAATTGGAAACCCAAAAGTGATATGTATTGTAGTGCTCTGTCAGGCTGTTAAAAGCATCAAAAATCAGACATTAATCAAATATAATATCAATAGACGGCAGTTTGAGAAAGTGCACTATAAAACCCATTAGTATACTTAAGCACTTTTTGTATATGAAGCCAAAGCTGATACACTTGAAAAAAAAGCATGCAAACCATTATCATTTTGACTTGAAAATGTCACTTTATTGTTTTTCCAGTATCTAAATTTTGAAATGTAGTCACGTGACAGCATTACAGCGTATTATTTAACAATATAATGTTAACATGACATTCAATCTTTTTGTATGCTCTCCACATTTTCCTAATCTATAAAACTGCCATGTGTCAGATTTTTCAGGCTTCAAAAAAATGAAAAAAAAATCAAGCAACGCTTCCTCACTCGCCCCCTATCCGTGTATCTGTGGTGAAACAGCGTCATCTTGCAGCCATAGACGGTACTGCACTTCCCGCCGCTCAGCTCCCACGGATCACACGGACGTCATTAGAGCTGTCACTTCACGTTATTTCAGCAGCCAAATAGTCCACAAAGAGTATGAGTGGCGCCTTCTAAATAGAGACAACCCTATACTGCTAAAGTGTAAAATCGAATATAATACGTCATTTTCATAGTTTTATTTATATTTTAATTTGATAAAAAACAGAATTCAGCAGCGTTTTCTCATATATAGTTGGTAGCCAGTGGAGCCCAGTTATAACGTATTATTATCAAACACATAAATCAAAGCTATAATACAAAAACATCTGTTCTACTGTTTAACCTGTTTTTTTTTCTTGTTAAATGCAATTGAACAATAAGGCATAAAACTATAGAAGACCTAATTTTGTTTTGAGTTATTCAATACGCGCGCTTTAGTTGCTGCTGCTGCTGCTCCTGCTGCTCCTGCTGCTCCTGCTGCTGCAACTGCTGCTGCTGTGTGTGAAGAAACTGTTCGAACGTAAATGGAGAAGGGGGGAAATGAAAGGCCCGCGGTGGCAAAGATCAGCAGCAGCAGCAGGATGCAAGGCCGCGTCCAAATGGGGCGCGCTTTGGAGTCATGGGAGCTAATAACTGCAGCCTGCAACTTGTTATGGGATTGTGTCATGCGCAATAACGTCGACTATTACAGCATTACTGAGATCAGCAAAGTGTTTTGTATGGATATTCTTCATACAGTTGAGTTTTATGGTTTGAATTGGGAAAGCGCAGTCAGATTAACACACAAGAGTGTGGAGCATGATGTGAAATGAAAGGAGAAAACAGTAGATCGTGTTGGATCGTTAAAAGGCTGGCGATTATGGTGTTTATACATTTGACCAATGTAAAGCTAAAGTGATGAGAGAGAAGCTTATAACTAAATGAGTTTTTTGAGTGCAGCTCTGTTTGAGTCTTAAAACCTCCTCTTGTGCGCATAATTGTATATGCAGATCTATCATATTCAATACAAAAAAACGTCGTGTAAATCAGTTATTTTGTGTAAGTGAAGTAATACTTAAAATCAAATTTCATGCATTTGAGTGACATGGAATGAGCGCTTGTTGCAACACAGTTACCCTTATATGGTAAATGACGGCTTCGGGGTCAACTTACACATAACATACAATACACTGCATATGATAAATGCCATGGATATAAATATACACCAATCATTCTTATTTTCTATTCCATTTACCACATGTGATCAGATTGTAATATTTTATTTCGAACTTTCCTGTTAGAGGAGTTATTTTAGTGCATTCGTGGCCACATGCACGTTGTGCAGTCCCAGTGGGCACACGACTCATTCATTGGGAATTAGATCTCTTCACAGTGACCTGGTCAGGCGGGAGCAACACGGATCAACACATCAACATTACGTTACTTAACAGTGCTATAGGCAACGGGCAGTCAGAAGTTAAAAAAAAACACATCATACACTGCGGTGTTTCTCAAAGTTTACAACATAGTTTTAAAGTGTTCAGAGAGACCAGCTCAAAACACAGTTCGTTTTGCAGCTGATTCTTGCTGTTGGAGCCACTGAACTCAAACGCTTTCTTTGCCATCTCAGTCCGGACTCGAGGGAGTTAGGAGGAATCAGTCCTGCAGGATCTTAAATAGATAAGCTATAAATAAGCATATAGCTTATAATTAGGAATACTGCTTTGACAGTTCTTGGTGGGACGTATGCTTTTACACATATTGATAAAAATCGAATACGTTCGAGAAAATAAAAGATGACTATCACCAGCTGGGATACGTCCGTATAGTTTGTATTCGTTTTTGAGCACTATCTGCTTCCTCTACTTTACTGGAGTATTCTGTATTATCTGCAGTATCCATGCTATTACACGAGGACTATAGTTTCCGCGCATCACTCCGTCTCTTCACAGCAGTATTAATCGTACAGGAGCTAAATTACATCTGCTATCGATCCCTGTGCTTCACTTTATTACGCTCACCACAGTCATGCCGGGCGCGGTCCCCCATGGGTGCTGATCAGCCTGGGTGAACGGGCCAGAGAGAGAAGAAAGGCCGTGCGTATAAGGCCAAGCACACAAGGATGATGCGGTCACAACAAAGGCATGCGAGAGATATAGACGCTGAAATAGTTACAAGACAGTTTGATTTTTGGGATGATTGGATGTGATTACGGTTGATTCCATGCTTCATGTACAATCCATCGTTTGAACGAAATAAAACGGTAAAAAAGGACATAATTTTGTCCTGAAAGACATTTGACCTCATGAAAAATGTAATCATAAAAATGTAAAAATCATGGCTTTTGAATGACAGCCTGATGTAGAACATGTCATAAATTCAACATTACGAGCATACACTTTTTCCTTTTATTGATATACATGATTTATATGGATCACTGTGATAATCTCGGTTACATTTATAGCCCCAAGAATGCGTTTCACTTGTAAATAGTATTCATATTAGACGGCGTTCCAACTTGTAATATACCGCAAAATGTCAAGTGTGAGCTTTAATTAATTGTCATTCTTTACAAATTAGGAGTGAAACTGCTTCATGTACTCAAAAACCCGTGCGTAAAAGTTTAACGTTGCCATTCATATTAACCCTGTGTTACTTAAGAGGCAGTTATTGTTCGTACGCCAATTCAGGTTTGTTTTTATACTTTTCAGTACATTGTGACAAGTCTTTGGCTGCAAAATCTGAGCGTTCAGTGCAACCTTGGTTCTAAATGAGCAGAGGTGGAAATTAAAAGTAGCCTGGTATTTATTTCTGGTATCAGCAGACGTTTACTTTTAACCCACATATCTCTTCGCTGCTTAGATTGTGCAGATGGCAACACGACATAAACATATCGTGTTTAGTGGTTAGCCGCGCTTCTAAGTGAATGCATGCGTTGGTTAGCAATGCTTATATGTTTCTATAACCATTCGTATACATTCTACAACAGCATCATTTTGTTTAAGTGTTTCAAAAGCAATGTAAAAAGTCACAACAAATCATTTTACGATTATACTTTTGAAATAGATCCAAAAATACAACGAGGTACAGAATGATTGTTCGTTCAAACCATAGTGACTGTATTAACACACTCCAAAAGCAGTGCGTAAAAAGTGCACCTCCTATAACCGATCCATGGCACCGTTTTACGCACCGGTAATAAGGCCTGTGCTGTGCCCGTGTGCGCGTTCTGCTTCAAAAACAGCCTCTTGGCACAGCTTTCCTCAAACTGTGAAATTCATTTGGCGTAATGCGGGCTCCACGGTGCCTTTAACAATAAGTCGCACCCCGCTCTGTCTGCTCTCGTTCGCCAGCAGAAAGCTCCATCAGTGCGGCATTGTCATCTCCCAAATAGACCCAAATAGATGGAAGAATCCCAAGAGGAAAGAATGGGCGCTTTATTTGTAATTTCCAAATTTGAAAATGAGAAAAAGTTTTTGGAGGAGTGAAGTTTCCCCCCTTCTGTTGTGTTGTTTGAAGTAAAAAGGGAAATGCCGTGTTGTTTATTTACGTTTTAACCTAAATGTTGTATTGTGGCCGGTTCCGTTAGAAAAGAATAGTGTGTGTAATAATGTATTTCTTGTGCGCTAATTAAAGCCCATAGTCAGTCGTGTCAAAACAGCAGCCTGCTCATGTTCGAGCCACTAATGTTTTTGTGTTACATGTGTCACCAGTATAAGCCGTAAGTGACAGGGCGGGAGTGCGTGCACATGAGACTGAATAACAGCAGCTCTGTGTGATATGTGATAGTTATAGGTCCGGAGGTCTTTGATGTACGTAGCAGAGCTCAGCTCTCTGACTGCTCTGGTCACTGCTCTCTCTCTCACTGGTCACATGTTCACTGCTCTGTCTCTCTTTCACTGGCCACTGGTCTCTCTCTGGTCACTCCTCTTTGGTCAGTCCTCTTTGGCACGGCTCTGTCACTGGTCAGTCCTCTTTGATCACACTCACACTTGCACAGAGGAGTGTCCCGCACGGTGACACTGCTGCTCCGGTGTGATGCTGTCCGCAGTCCCGTTTCCTCGTGCACCCGCACCCCCAGCCCTCCCTACATGTCCTCCTGCTCCTGTCTTGCCACTCTGGCCTGATATCAAGGGCAGCATCAGTGCGCGCGCTCGGCCAATGCGCGCGACAGTAAATGATGTGTGTGATTTCAGAGAGAACCTTTATCTGTGGCCCTGACCCCAGGGGCCCGGGGCCCGTGTGTTCACACTGATCATTTGGCTGAATTAGATTACAGTCCGACAGGACCTCCTTCGTACTGTGCTCCTCCACGCGCTCCTTTACGTCACGTACATCCCCCGCAGTGGTCTGGAGCCTCGGGCTCCTCAGGGGCCCGGGCCCCCGCTCTAATGATGATGTGATATGAGAGAGCTGCGGTGTGAGCTGTGAGAGAGGAGTAGAAACAGGACAGGTCTGATCCCGGGCGTAGAGGAGCGCAGTGCAGCGCGGCGCAGGAAGATGGCGCTGTTCTGCACCTTTCACCCCGGCGCCCCTCTTCTCTTCTATTCTCCGCTCTGTGGCCTCCGCTCTCTCCTCTCTGCAGGCCGCGACACATCACCTCCTTGAAGCGGCACAACCTGGGACTCACGGCGGCAATTCTGCGCGCACAGCCCGGAAGCCCGTGTCTATGTGTGTCCGTGTGTGCCCTTCCTCCTGCCTCATGTGCTGCTCCTCATATAAACAGCAGATACTCTGACGCTCCGCTCTAACCCTGTTCCTTCACTGTGTAAACACACTCGCTTCATATAAAATCGATATCAAACTAACTGCTTTGGTTATGTCCGAACCGTCATTATTTTTTACAAGAACGGTTATATTTTGTAGACCTCCATTCTGCTGAAAAATATTTCTGCCTCATATTTCTGAAAATGATTATCAGTAAAATTGTACAAACTGCATTTTATTACAAGAATTTGTTTCATTAAAATAGCCTGAAACAAATAAACTGAAACGGACACTTTCGATGGAGGATTAATTGCATTCATGTGTTATAAATAACCTTTACGCACATGACGGGTGGCTTTAATGAACGCAAACATGTAGGCCCATATACACGGCACATGCATAATACACAGGCCGCGTGCTTTCATTCAAAGCAATAATGCACACACCTGCATTTGTATAGAGAAACCAGGCGCCAACGATTCTATAGAAATTGCATAATATATTTAGAAAAGTAAAATATGATCATTTATTGAAGAATGTTGCCTCCTTTACAACCATTGATACAAAACTGGGACATATATACACGAATGGGGCGTGCATGTGAATTCAAAATCTTTCATCTTGATACAAACATTGGAAAATGCGTTGTTTGATACCGTGAAGAATAAATAAAAAAAACAACATTTGTTAAAATACACGTGTATCACCAATGCAAGAAAACAAACATTTTACCAAAGTGAGTCCGTGAGCATATACACACTCAGTTTACTCAATAACATCGGTTTGTATTCAAATAAAACCCGTTATTATACATACGTTTATTTTTTTGTACATTTTTTTCTTTTCTTTTTTGCTTTCCGCGGTGCTTATATTCTCAGGTCCACTCGTGTCTCGTCATGTAAACACGCCACATAATCTTCTTTTCTCATTATAGTGGCTGCAAATGCAATCTGCCTAAGTTAGATTATAGGGCGAGGCGAGCGCTCTTCTTTCTCTCTGGCTCGGCGCTGCCCGGCCTGGACTTTGGCGGACAATAATGCGCCAATTGTGGATGCGCCCTGACCCATAAAATTTGAGGGTGGCTATTGCGGCTTTGGTATGTAATTATGCAAAACACTTCGTATAAAGGCCCGCCATGCGATCTAATGATGGAGAGTGGAGCGGGCTGTGCTGCTGCTGCTTCTGCTGCTGCTGCTTCTGCTGCTGCTGCTTCTGCTGCTGCTGATTCTGCGTCTGCTGCTGCTGCTGTGACACGAATATGTGTGCAGTATATGTCCTGAATATATGGGTGAGCAATGCAACTGTCTGTAGAAATGCATGGGGAAATTATATGTTTTGAAGCGCGTCAAGTCAAATAGGAGGACCTAAAGCTGGGGTACGTAACTTTCAAACCACAGTAAACGGATCTGCGTATAATAAAATCCCATGTGACTAGTTCTAACGCCTGTTTTCACGTGCATAGCATCTATCATCTTTAGATCAACCTTTTACGGCAGAAAAGTGAAAAAAAAAAATGCCACCTTCAGTCAGCCAATCAGCTCTCAGCTCAAAGAGAAAATAGTGACTAACAGGGCTCCTCCTACAAGTATGATCTTATTTTACAATACTTTCTGTTGGAACACGTGTTATTTAAAAATAAACACATATTGTATTCTTTTAAAATGACATTATTAATAAACCTATTAATAAACTATGGTTAATCCAGACCTGTGCTGTGCTCTTGTTGACTAATAATGAACCACTGTTTATTTTACCTATATTTATTTTATAATATACATAAAGTGTCCATCTCCTGATGCAAAACCAGCCAAGACAAGCCATCATATTCTACTGGATCACAGTCAATGAAACAACGTTACCAGGGAAACAATCAAGAGGCTGGCCTAACTCAGGCCAATTCAGGTTTGTTTTTATACTTTTCAGTACATTAAACATGAAAACTTGGAAAACATGTGTTTGCAGTCTTTGTACCTTTATCATAACGGATTATCACACAATGTCATGTTCACTTTGAATTAAAATATAATATATTTGATAAAATGTGTGGCTTTTATACATATTACATACTCATATGTTTTCACTAAGTTTAAAATGTGACTTATTTTATGGAATGACATGAAATAGAATATTACACCCATAAAGTCACAGGTAGTGGAGACACATGGGAAATATGTTGATAGGGTTAGATATGCTGATATTGTAGAGATTCTACAGTTGTAGAGTTCTAGAACAACAGTGGGAAACACATCGTTTGGAACAAAAAACAAAATTTTCATCTAACTTATTCACAAAAATCATGAAATATATCTTCTCCTAGTTCAATTTGTCAAATAATAATTCTGATGAAAAGGGATGAATCTAATACACGGTTGCCCAGTAACATCCAGAGTGTGATGTCATCAAAAACAGGAAGTAAAATTATAAATAAAAAAATATGATCTTCAAAAAAATGTTTTCCAAAATTTTAAATGCTTCGATGTTAACCATGTGTGTCATACTGACTTTGAATGTGTTCTTGGGATGAAACTAACTTGTTTCATGTTCCATAAATTAGAATTTGAAATTGTTTCTTAGAAGAAAACATGAATCGCAGATAAGTAAAACAAACTTTGATCGATCTAGTGGTAGAAGTTTGAGATGTCTTGAGATCTAACACGGAGCGGTCAAGCTGAAGGCACACAGAAAGCATTTTGGATACATGTATGGAATTTATATATAGAGGGATAACTGTTAATGGAAATTACCGGTCAACCAAAATTGTAAAGGGCTTTGTGTGACTTTGATTTGTGAAATGTGTTGTATTAATGAAGATAACATGCTAAATTACTTACAGCATTAAGGCAGACAGAGTGGGGTTATGTGTCTGTGGCAGATTTCTTGATATTGGCATGGATGGAGCTAAAAACGCTTTTTACTTTTCCTTTGGTTTTGTATACACACAACACAGTCTCACTTTTGTTGCATTTTTCAAACCACACCTGAGATGCAAAAAAGAAGACAAGATGCAAAAATCTAAACCTTCAACCTTCAACTTGAACCTTTTGGATCTTCTTCCTGGGTCCGACTTGTCTGCTCAAAAACTGCATATGCTGTCTGCCGCTAGCACCACTGCTGAAACGTTCCATTGTCTACATTAAGTGGTCATACTCTCAAATAAACTGATCTCTGCAAACACTCGTCGCCAAAGTTTCACAGCATTAACAAGTGTTTCACCACCTATCCAAAGATACACCATTCTTCTTAACAATCTATAAGTTTCAAGATTACAGCTTTTCCATGGAAACAAGAAGATGCCGAGAAGAAGACCTCCTCAGGTGTGCGGAGATGCAAGCAAATAACAGTAAGGACACATATTATTACTTTACAGAGCACGCTTCTGTACAAGTGAAAAACTGAAAATTATCATTTCGTTCAAAAGTCCATTTACTTCTGTGATTCAACTTACAATGTGAAACTATATGTTAACCTTTTCTATTATATTTTTGATAATTTGCACACATCTTATAAAACAACAATAAAACATCTCAGGAAATTAGAATATTTTGAAAATGGACTGTAACCAATAATCATGAAAATTACAACAAAAACAAAGGTTTGGCATAAATGATTCTTTATTATATACTGGTTTCACATTTCAGGTTTAGCTTCAGAAATAAATTCACTTTTGAACAATTTTCTTGTCTTCAAAAATTGTTCCTTTACTGAATGCTGTAGTATCCAACTTATTATCATTTGTTAGTCATAGCATTGATGCTTTTAGAATTCAGCAAGGCCACTCAAGAAATTCATCACATGAACCATTGGAACTGTCTGTTGTCTCTGTGTGGTCTTCAGGACTCTTATGGATTCATCGTTTTGTGAATCTCATTATTGACTTAAACATGCTGAGAGAAAGTTTTGTGACTCATATAATTTTGTAGTGAACACAGAATAAAATGGAAAAATGTATTTTCATCAAAAAACCTAAAGTGTAATAAGTCATCTCTATGAAGATGTTTTCCAAGGTCATTTGACCGAAACAAAGTTTCCATATTCATTTACCTTTTGAGACAAATACAACTAATAAATGATTCGAATAATCAGCAAAGTAATTGTTAATGAAAATAATTATCAAGCCCTCATCCAAACATTTGAACCATTGCCTCCAGGTCAGGTGAGGATGATTCTCGTACACCAACGTGCCATCGGCCGCATGACGCCTGGAGTGAGGTGGCGCTCTCGGCCACATGCCTCTTTCTGGTTTGGTTCACCGCCACAGAGTCTGTGTCTGTCGGCGGCCAAAGTTTTTTGATGAAGGAATGCTCTGATTGATCATGAGTTTCACTACAGCCGCAGAAAGCAGCGCTCTGATTGGTCATGAGTTTCACTAGAGCCGCAGAAAGCAGCGCTCTGATTGGTCATGAGTTTCACTAGAGCCGCAGACAGCAACATGGCACAGTACAGGGACGCTGGATCTGCCAGTTTTATTTTCAGGACGATTATGTGTGTTTTAAACGCAGATCATGTACATTGAGTCACAGCTGTGTCCTGACAAATGTGGGAAGAGATGTTACAACAGAAAAGTATCAGTAATCAGATGATTCTATTTCCTAAAACACGAGTGGCCATGTCGTACACAAGCGCATACACAGAACGCTCCTTATTTAGTGAAAGTTCTGAATCTGTTCATTTCCACTGTTGCATTGGCCAAACATTACTCAATTTCATGAATGTATACAAGGAATAGTGCATTCTTATAGATTTACACAGTTGGTTTATCAAACAATAAAACTCTCAACAATAAACATAGTAAGAGCATCATACATACAGTACCATCTGCTTTGGGACGTCACTTCTTTTGCTCAAATCCATGGAACAAAATCATACACTGTCTCTTTAAAAAACAAAATGGAGCTGTTCTTCTACCGCACGCACATTGAATAGCAAGTGTTTTGTGTACGCCTGTGTGCGCACCTGGCCACACACACACACACACGCACACAGGCCTGATCCCACAGCTTTTCTGCCAAATGAAGTGTCTGCGGCGGGAGACATAAATGGGCCGCTGCTGTCAGGGGTCAGCCCAGCCTGGAGATTGCTTGTGGAGATCTTTTGAAGGCTTAGCGCTTCACTGTCTCCGCATTTCAAGCTCAGATCAGTGGGATCCGCAGCGCGAAAGGAGAGCGCGAACCTGGGAGGAGGAGAGGATGGCGTCAAAGACAACACACACGCTCTCCTCCTCAAAGTGGACCAGCCTCTGATTTCTCTACACACACTGCAAAAATGGAAGAAAGTCAGACTTGAAATCTTTTAAATTCAAAGAAATTCATTTATTTACTTGGAGAGTATTGAAGTCAACTCTAACTAAAGGGAGAACTAGAATATGTTTTTATAAATCAGCTACAAGTCAACAAGTGACAATTTCCCAAGCCTTTGTTGGTTTTCTTTTGGATTATTATGGCTGACAGTCCATGTTCAAAATAATCACATTCACATATTCTCACTACATTAGTTTCATTTTAAGATGAACTACAGAACTAATTTTCCAAGTTTCACCTTCTGTGATATTTACAGTTGACCCTTAAAGTTTACATACCCAACCAAATATATTTTGGAGATAAATAACAATGCAGTTTGAAGCCATATTTTGACCAATAAATATGTTTTCTATTTTCATTTTAACATTATAAAGAGAGATGCATCGATCCAGGTTTTTCAAGCCCGATACCAATCCTGATACTTGGACTTCAATATCTGCCGATACTCGATTTGAAACGATACCAGAGAGTATCACAGTAACACAGTAGTGTTGTAAACTTGTTTCTGCAAGTATCGACAGAACTAGTGTCTGAGTAAAAGTATGAAAATCTGGGATAATATCAGTCAGTAAACACACTTATTACGGGGTGAAATTATGGAATCAATGAATATGTGTTTTATTAAATATGAAATATGGTCTGTCACACGTATAAAGCTTAAACGCTGGTTAAACTGATGGTGAAGAATAGGACAGGCTTGAATAAGCTGCTTTAGCCCATTCCCTTTTTGCATTTCATTATAATATATCAAATGTTTTAACTGTAACTTTGTTGATAAGTGATGACCAAAATAAAACCAATCAATAAAAATATAGGTCTACTCAAGATATCGCCCAAATCAATGTCGTCAAACCAATACCCGCTCCACAAAAATACATCGGATAAATTTTACAATGTGGAAGATTACAGATAGGGACATTTCTTTATATACAATAGATATATAACATTACATTATAAAACATTATATGCATATTCATGTTTTATACAGATTTGTGTACTTCTATATTTTTGTATTAAGCTACAAAGTTTATATGTGTTACTTTTGTCTCTGTGCAGCCCTTCGGTTTATAAAATGTGCTATATACATAAAATGGATTTGATTAGACGGTTAAAAACTCAAGAATGACCATTTTGAAGAAGATAGTAGCTTGGATGTTCATTAAAAGGCTATTGCAAAGTTTGAATCACACAAACTTTCTAAACATAGTGTTTTGTATTTTATAGTGCACATGCCACAAATGGTACACCTTCCCAGCTTTAATTAAGATGCACCGCCCAGAACAAAAACAGCTCTTTACAATCCTCCAAACCAAATCTTCGCAAATTTGTGCGTTTGAAGCATTTCCCCCTTTGCTGTCATTCCAAAAACGCCCATCAGTGAAATCAAGCACAGGCTCTGTACCTGTGCGTTCAAAGAGGAGAGAGAGAGACGACCTTTTCTCCTCAAATCATACAATTAAAGTTACAACAAACGCGCCTTCCGTCCAATTTCGCTGGAGTGTCTCATTTTACGAGTGACTAAGTAAGAAAGCGGAAACTCGTGCGTAAAGAGTGAGTTGGAATGAGTTTTATGAGCTGCCAAATGTTGTCGTTTGATATCTCTGCTTTTGCGTTCGCCGCTCTGATCACAGGTTTTTGTCTGCCGCTTTCACACACAACAAGTCCGTTCTGGGGACCATGAAAAGAGGTAAATAACAGTTAAGTGTTGTTAGGGGGAAAAAAAAAGCCTAATTGGTTAGATGTGGTTTGGTTTGACGCACAGTTGCACAGCTTACCAAAATGTACGCGGAGGTTTTTACAGGAATTGTTCTCATTTTATTCAAGACTTATGAGAGACGCTGTGGCTTTAAACACTGAAAAAAAGAAATGTGGTTAGGTTAATTAACTAATCAGGTTGTTATTTTGATTTGAGTTCATATAGTCTTAAAGCTAGAGTACCTATAACTTTGAAACCACAATATTAACTCAGTAACAAAGTCCATTTAATGACTTCTTCGCTCTCAAAACAGTTTGGTTCAATCTCTAGTTCTCACCTGAATGTATTTTTTGTGCCTCTTTCACAGCTTTAGATCAGCTTTGTGAAAAAAGGTCACAGCTGGTAAAACCCCCATGATTATGATGAACAACATTATAAAAAATAAAAGCTTGATATATCTCACATTGTGTGTTCTGAGTCCATCATGTATTATTTTCATATTGTAAAAGGAAATACATAAGGAATTTCAACTGTGCAACTTTGTACAGACACAGTTCTTTGTCTATGTATATATCTAAGTTGTAAAAGGTAACAATCTTTACTACTCATGCACACCAATATTACTTGAATTTGAAAAACTCAGTTCAGTCAATCATACCGCTTAGAGAAAAAAAGAATCTGGATCTACAACCTCACTCCTGGATCTACAGCCTGAGTCCTGGATTCATAGCCATCTGCACCCTCAGCACAGAATCTGGAGCCCCAGTCCTGGTTCTACAGCTTCAGTCCTAAATCTACAGCCTCACTCCTGGATCTACAGCCTCAGACCTGGATCTACAGCCTCAGACCTGGATCTACAGCCTCAGACCTGGATCTAGAGCCTCAGTCCTGGATCTACAGCCTCACTCCTGGATCTACAGCCTCAGACCTGGATCTACAGCCTCAGTCCTGGATCTAGAGCCTCAATCCTGGATCTACAGCCTCAGACCTAGATCTACAACCTAAGTCCTAGATTGACAGCCTCAGTCCTGGATCGACAACCGTAGTCTTGGATCCACAGCCTCAGTCCTGGATCTACAGCCTCTGTCCATCTGTAGAAGTGGATCTCCCTCTCAGTGGAGGCCTCCTCCAGGTTTCTCTGATCCACCCTCACTGTGTGAAGGAAAGGTTCCGCAGGTCTTTCCTCTCGCTGCTGTCTGACTGCACAGCGAACAATGAGGACTAACAAACACTGCCAAACTTACCTTATATGTCTGGCACCTGGGTAATGATATTTTGAATAATGTAAGAGCGTGTAATAAAGAACCACATGTGTCCACTGTCACTTTACTGTGTCCCAGACCCTCAGGCTGCTAACATGTATAAACATATAACTTCATCTTTCTTCACTCGAATGTGCAGAGTTTTATACTTCTGATCATGCTGAAGTCAGAGATTTTATACTTGCTTTTTTATTATGCTCAGTTGGAGTTCTTTTTTGTATTCATCTTGTGTTGTGTGCTCCTCATTCCTATGGCTCTGTAACGGGTGAAGCAACTCTGAAATTTCCCCACTGTGGGACGAATAAAGAATCTCTTAATCTTATTCATAATAAATACTTTTGCTCAGATAATTCCTCTGAAGACACTCCTTCAATGAAACAAAAGTGAATTCTTGTAAAACACATCAAATCCTGCAGATACAGACTCAGTGGTGGTGATTCAGCTGTGTGCGTGTTGGCACACACTCCACTATGTACATTATGTTTTGTTCCGTGTATAAATCCTCTTATTACCAATTATGAGCGGCGTTCTTGTGTAAATGTATGCTTGTGTTGTGATTTCAACAGACTCTAATTATTTGCATGTAAGATAAACAGCCTTCCATATGCCGTAAATGTGCTGTATGGCAAACAGCGTCATCCACAACTGTGTACATACACAACGTGTACAATTGAAAAAATGCAAAAGTCATTCAAGTACTGCATTACTTCTTTGAACCGCGACTGTAAACACATACTTTTCATAATGCTCCAGTACAGAGGGCTGCACAAGATATTGATGATGGAAATGGAGTATTGTCTTCATAATCAGACCTTGAGTTGTTTTTAGCTCCATCCTCGGTAATATCAGCCGTTTCAAACACACGTTACCCGGCTTTAATCTATTAGTTTCTCCGGCTGTTTGTCAACAACAAAGACAAAAAAGGCAAAAACAATTTCAAAAACATACAAGTGGGGCAAAAAAGTATTTAGTCAGCCACCGATTGTGCAAGTTCTCCCACTTAAAATAAAGACAGAGGTCTGTAATTTTCATCATAGGTACACTTCAACTGTGAGAGACAGAATGTGAAAAAAATCCAGGAATTCACATTGTAGGATTTTTAAAGAATTTATTTGTAAATTATGGTGGAAAATAAGTATTTGGTCACTTCAAACAAGGAAGATCTCTGGCTCTCACAGACCTGTAACTTCCTCTTTAAGAAGCTCTTCTGTCCTCCACTCGTTACCTGTATTAATGGCACCTGTTTGAACTCGTTATCTGTATAAAAGACACCTGTCCACAGCCTCAAACAGTCAGACTCCAAACTCCACTATGGCCAAGACCAAAGAGCTGTCGAAGGACACCAGGAAAAGAATTGTAGACCTGCACCAGACTGGGAAGAGTGAATCTACAATAGGCAAGCAGCTTGGTGTGAACAAATCAACTGTGGGAGCAATTATTAGACAATGGAAGACATACAAGACCACTGATAATCTCCCTCGATCTGGGGCTCCACGCAAGATCTCATCCCGTGGGGTCAAAATGATCATGAGAACGGTGTTAAAAAATCCCAGAACCACACGGGGGGACCTGGTGAATGACCTGCAGAGAGCTGGGACCAAAGTAACAAAGGTTACCATCAGTAACACACTATGACGACAGGGAATCAAATCCTGCAGTGCCAGACGTGTGCCCCTGCTGAAGCCAGTGCATGTCCAGGCCCGTCTGAAGTTTGCCAGAGAGCACATGGATGATACAGCAGAGGATTGGGAGAATGTCATGTGGTCAGATGAAACCAAAGTAGAACTGTTTGGTATAAACTCAACTCGTCGTGTTTGGAGGAAGAAAAATACTGAGTTGCATCCCAAGAACACCATACCTACTGTGAAGCATGGGGGTGAAAACGTCATGCTTTGGGGCTGTTTTTCTGCTAAGGTGACAGGACGACTGATCCGTGTTAAGGAAAGAATGAATGGGGCCATGTATCGTGCGATTTTGAGCCAAAACCTCCTTCCATCAGTGAGAGCTTTGAAGATGAAACGTGGCTGGGTCTTCCAGCATGACAATGATCCCAAACACACCGCCCGGGCAACGAAGGAGTGGCTCCGTAAGAAGCATTTGAAAGTCCTGGAGTGGCCTAGCCAGTCTCCAGACCTCAACCCCGTTGAAAATCTGTGGAGGGAGTTGAAAGTCCGTGTTGCTCGGCGACAGCCCCAAAACATCACTGCTCTCAAGAAGATCTGCATGGAGGAATGGGCCAAAATACCAGCTTCTGTGTGTGCAAAGACCTATAGTAATCGTTTGTCCTCTGTTATTGCTAACAAAGGTTATATTACAAAGTATTGAGTTGAATCTTTGTTATTGACCAAATACTTATTTTTCACAATAATTTACAAATAAATTCTTTGAAAATCCTACAATGTGAATTCCTGGATTTTTTTTTCACATTCTGTCTCTCACAGTTGAAGTGTACCTATGATGAAAATTACAGACCTCTGTCATTATTTTAAGTGGGAGAACTTGCACAATCGGTGGCTGACTAAATTATTTTTTCCCCCACGGTAAATAGACATTTTTATAGATCCAAAGGTTTCAGGCTGAAGCTAAAAGCTGTGTTCCTACAACGCTGCTTGTGGACTTACATTTAAAAAAAAAAATCAGGCACAAGACTTTGGTAAAACCATTGCGCTGACCTGCATCCATCCAACCATCCATTTTCTTCCGCTTTATCCGTTGCCGGGTCGCGGGGGCAGTAGTCTAAGCAGAGACGCCCAGACTTCCCTATCCACACACACTTCCTCCAGCTCGTCCGGGGGGACCCCAAGGCGTTCCCAAGCCAGCTGAGAGACATAGTCCCTCCAGCGTGTCCTAGGTCTTCCGCGGGGCCTCCTCCCGGTGGGACGTGCCCGGAACACCTCCCCAGGGACGCGTCCAGGAGGCATCCGGAACAGATGCCCGAGCCACCTCAACTGGTTCCTCTCGACGTGGAGAAGCAGCGGCTCTACTCCGAGCTCCTCCCGTGTGACTGAGCTCCTCACCCTATCTCTAAGGGAGCGCCCAGCCACTCTGCGGAGGAAGCTCATTTCGACCGCTTGTATCCGCGATCTCGTTCTTTCGGTCATTACCCACAGCTCATGACCATAGGTGAGGGAGGGAACGAAGATTGACCGGTAAATTGAGAGCTTTGCCTTTCGGCTCAGCTCCCTCTTTACCACAACGGTCCGATACAGAGACCGCATCACTGCGCACGCTGCACCGATCCGCCTGTCAATCTCACGCTCCATCCTCCCCTCACTCGTGAACAAGACCCCGAGATACTTGAACTCCTCCACTTGAGGAAGGACCTCTCCACCCACCTGGAGAGGGCAAGGCACCTTTTTCCGGTCAAGCACCATGGCCTCGGATTTGGAGGTGCTGATTCTCATCCCAGCCGCTTCACACTCGGCTGCAAACCGTCCCAGTGCATGTTGCAGGTCCTGGTTCGTTGGAGCCAGCAGGACGACATCATCCGCAAAAAGTAGAGATGAAATCCTGTGGTTCCCGAACCGGACCCCCTCCGGCCCCTGGCTGCGCCTAGAGATTCTGTCCATAAATACAGTGAACAGAACCGGTGACAAAGGGCAGCCTTGGCGGAGGCCAACATGCACCGGGAACAGGTCTGACTTACTGCCAGCAATGCGAACACAGCTCTGGCTCCGGTCATACAGGGATCGAACAGCCCTCAGCAGAGGACCCCGACCCCGTACTCCCGGAGAACCCCCCAAAGGACACCCCGGGGAACGCGGTCGAACGCCTTCTCCAAATCCACAAAGCACATGTGGACAGGTTGGGCGAACTCCCATGAACCCTCGAGTATCCGATGGAGAGTATAGAGCTGGTCCAGTGTTCCGCGACCGGGACGAAAACCACACTGCCCCTCCTGGATCCGAGATTCGACCATCGGCCGTAGCCTCCTCTCCAGTACCTTGGAGTAGACCTTACCGGGGAGGCTGAGGAGTGTGATCCCACGATAATTGGAACACACCCTCCGGTCCCCCTTCTTGTAGAGAGGGACCACCACCCCGGTCTGCCACTCCATTGGCACTGCCCCCGATCGCCACGCGATGTTGCAGAGACGTGTCAGCCAAGACAGTCCTACAACATCCAGAGACTTTAGATAGTCAGGACGGATCTCGTCCACTCCCGGTGCCTTGCCACCATGGAAGCTACCAACCACCTTGGTGACCTCAGCCAGGGAGATGGATGTATCCGCCCCAACATCCTCAGCCTCTGCCTCCTGGACGGGGGACGTGACGGGGGGATTGAGGAGAACCTCGAAGTATTCCTTCCACCGCCCGACAATATCCCCAGTCGAGGTCAGCAGCCCTCCACCCGCACCATACACGGTGTTGGCAAAGAACTGCTTCCCCCTCCTGAGGCGCCGGACGGTTTGCCAGAATCTCTTCGAGGCCGACCGATAGTCATGCTCCATGGACTCTCCGAACTCCTCCCAGTCCCGGGTTTTTGCCTCTGCAACAGC
Organism: Knipowitschia caucasica; assembly: GCA_964034765.1. Taxonomy (NCBI): domain Eukaryota; kingdom Metazoa; phylum Chordata; class Actinopteri; order Gobiiformes; family Gobiidae; genus Knipowitschia; species Knipowitschia caucasica. Next base: position 15,984,030 of record OZ035824.1, on the reverse strand, counting down.
CCGGGTCGCAGCACGCTTGGCCTGCCGGTACTGGACAGCTGCCTCAGGAGTCCCCCGAACCATCATTGCTCGATAGGACTCCTTCTTCAGCCTGACAGCATCCCTTACTGCCGGTGTCCACCACCGGGTTCGGGGATTGCCGCCGGGACCAGCACCAGAGACCTTGCGACCACACAGCTACGAGCCGCCGCATCGGCGATTGAGGCAGAGAACATGGTCCACTCGGACTCCATGTCCCCCTCCTCTGCCGGGACCTGGGAGAAGCTCTCCCGGAGGTGTGAGTTGAAAGTCCGTCTGACAGGGGGCTCAGCGAGACGTTCCCAGCAAACCCTCACTACACGCTTGGGCCTGCCAGGTCTGACCGGCTTCCTGCCCTGCCAGCGGATCCAACTCACGACCAGGTGATGATCGGTTGACAGCTCCGCCCCTCTCTTCACCCGAGTGTCCGAGACACGCGGTCGAAGGTCAGATGATACGACTACAAAGTCGATCATCGACCTCCGGCCTAGGGTGTCCTGGTGCCACGTGCACTGATGGACACCCTTGTGCTCGAACATGGTGTTCGTGATGGACAGGCCGTGACTGGCACAGAAGTCCAACAACTGAACACCGCTCGGGTTCAGATCAGGGGGGCCGCTCTTCCCGATCACCCCTCTCCAAGTGTCACTGGCATTTCCCACATGGGCGTTGAAGTCCCCCAGGAGAATAACGGAGTCCCCGGGCGGTGCACTGTCCAGTACCCCTCCCAAGGACTCCAAGAAGGCCGGGTACTCTGCACTACCGTTAGGCCCGTAGGCCGTCACAACAGTGAGAGACTTGTCCCCCACCCGGAGGCGGAGGGACGCGACCCTCTCATTCACCGGGGAGAACTCCAACACGTGGCGGCTGAGATGGGGGGCAATGAGTATGGCCACCCCAGCTCGCCGCCTCTCCCCGCGGGAAACACCAGAAAAGTGGAGCGTCCAACCCCTCTCAAGGAGTTGGGTTCCAGAGCCCAAGCTGTGTGTGGAGGTGAGGCCGACTATCTCTAGTCGGTATCGCTCAACCTCCCCCACAAGCTCGGGCTCCTTCCCCCCCAGTGAGGTGACGTTCCACGTCCCAAGAGCCAGATGTTGGGTGTGTGGACTGGGTCGTCGAGGTCTCCGCCTTCGACTGCTGCCCAGTCCTCTCTGCACCTCGCCACCACGGACCCCTTTGCAGGTGGTGAGCCCACAGGAGGGACTGCCCACGTCGTCCATTCGGGCTGAGCCCGGCCGGGCCCCGTGGGCTAAGGCCCGGCCACCAGGCGCTCGCTTGCGAGCCCCGACCCCAGGCCTGGCTCCAGGGTGGGGCCCCGGCTGCGCCATGCCGGGCGACGTCACGGTTTTTGTTGTCGTGCTGTCCATGGTTGGCTTCGGACTGCGCTTCGTCTGACTCGTCACTTGAGACCTGTCTGCCATGGGAGACCCTACCAGGGGCATGAAGCCCCAGACAGCATAGCTCCCAGGATCATCCGAGTGCTCAAACTCCCCCACCACGTTAAGGTGGCAGTCCAAGGGGGGAGAGTTGTGAGTATGCTTTATGATATTATCAAAATATTTTAATCAAAAATGTATAACTGCTTGCATGTAAATAACGCACATAACCTTGCAAAATTGTAAGAGGGACTTGGGAAAATCGGGGATGCGATAAAAAAATTATAAAAATTAAAAATTAAAATAAAAAATTACATAATTCAAATTGATGCACGACACAAACATATTCTTTCTCCACAGCTCTTGCAACTATTGTTTTTGCTACACAGACTAGACACCGCAGCACACCCACATATAGATTGTTTTATAGGATCACTTCAATGTATGTATGTAGTTTAGGGTGAGTTGGATGCTCAGTCCGCCCAGAGGCCTTTGGGGGGGTCTGAAGTAAGGGCTGAGTGGAAGACCACCACATTTTTCATAATGTCACATGGGGTGGTTTAGGAGTTCACAGATCGTCGTGAAGACTGGGATTAGACTGAGTATAGGATGTAATGCTGGATCAACTGATGAAGATGGGCCATCTGGGACAAGAGTGATGGATGTCCGAAGAGTTCCTCTCCGGCCAACAGGGAGACTGTTGGAATATTAAAGGCCTCCTGCACCAGTTGAAAACTAAAATCAGTTTAGTATTGTTTCTGCTGCTAAATTAATACTTAAACAACTTCAGAATGATTAGGTTTAGAAAGCACTTGTTTGTGTAAATTATTTCAAAGAGCAAGTTAGGTCAAGGTTATTATTTCGGAATAGTAGCAGTTATGTATGAAAAGTGAGAAAAACTGTAGTTGTTATCAAGCAGGTGCAGGTTTTGGCAGCTGGCCAGAAGAAGTCATAGAGTCCACAAATCTGTGATGTCAGTGACCTTGGATGTAAAGTATAAAAGATGTACAGGAGCAGTCACGGGGGCTTTTTCTTCTGACAAGGAGCAGTGAGACGTCCCCGAGGCCACTCCTTATCTTGAACGCGAAGCGAGATTTGTGTTCGCAGACCGTTAATATTGTAATATTGCTTGCAAATCTTCAATATAACCTTTTGAAATCAGGTTTGGTATCTGTCATTTCTATTTACTGTTTAATATTGGTTTTGTCTCTTGTTAAACTAAAAGGACCTGCAGAACGAAACGGGCTGCTGTGTTTGCGGCCTCTCTGCAGCTTCTGGAGCGGGGGAATTCTGACAGATTAACTGCAATGTGCAAGAACTAGCGAAACAAGTCAAGACACTGACAGCACTGGTCAGTCAACAAGCACAAAGTGTTCACAACCAAACCTCTGAAGAAGATGAACATGAAGAAGTGGGGATTCCTCAACTGCGGAAAAAAGAAGAAGAAATATGGAGGAAGTCAAAGACCAAGACAATGCAAAACATGAACAAAGAAAAAGAAGAACTCATTTGTTTAATGGACAAAGAACCAAAGCACACCCAAACCAGTCGTGAAATGCATATAAGAAGAGGCATAGAGAACCGACTGAGGACAGGCCACGACCCCTTCCGTCCAGAGACAAGAGACCACTATGTTGCAGGGGAGTTTACCGGCCTGGTCGAAGACCAACAGCATGAGGGAGCCTTCGTGAGTGGGCATGTCAACCCATTTTTTGACCCAAATCACTCACTGCTAGAAGAAGATGAAGCGGGAAGAGCAACAACCTCTCTCTTTCCACTAAGAGAGGCTGCGGGTCGCCAGCAAGTGTATCAGCCATTTGCATTAAAAGACATTGAAGGACTAATGCTGAAATTGCCAAAGCTGACAAAAGGAGCACCTGCATTTATGAGGGCACTGACGACGCACACAGCTGGTGAAATATTGTGCTGGGGAGACGTCTCTTCTATAATCACCAGAAATACTGATGAAGCCACTACCAAGAAAGTACGGGCGGAGCTAACAAAACGCATTGGACCATTCAACCATACCCTGTCCTTTACCACCATGAAAGGACCGCTGCTGTCAATTCTGAGAGAAATGTTTCAAACATGCGTTCCAGAAGAATTACTTTCGCTGAAGATGAAAGAAGATGAAGAGTACTTTGAGTACAAGCGCAGAGCCAAGGCCTTATTCTATGATGCAACTGGGGAAGCAGTGCAACCAGGAACAACAAGTACATTCATCCTGTTCAACACAATGGTCAAAGGAATGCCAAAATCAGTACAACAAAGTCTTTCTCATGTTGTTGGACTGTACACACTGACCGAAGAAGACTTTGATAAAAACTGCAACCACTATGTGACCCTCTATCGAAATGAAAGAGAGAATAATAAAGAAAACCACAAAAAGTGGAGGTGTCTAACATCAAGCTACAAAACAAGAAACTTAAAGAAGAGGTGGAAGCACAAAAGAGTAAAAACAAGGCCGCAAATGTGATGAAAGTTGGAGTGGACGGATCACAGGTCAATGTTGAGGACAATGACCAGAATCAAAAAGGAAAAGAGCAAGCTGAACAGATGGTGGACGTTGTAAAGCTCCTTTTGACACAGAGACCGGCTCAGAGAGGATACAGGGGGAACTCCAGAGGAAGGAGTAGAGGGAGAGGATTTCAAGGACAAAGAGGCAATCGTAAAATATCTGGAGATCAATGCTTGATATGCCACCAATATGGACACTGGCAAACACATGCCCTAACAAGTGGTACGAGAACCCACCCCGGAACCAATTTAATGGCCGGCGACGAAACCAACCGCAATTCTCCGGACCCTACAACGGACAGCAGCAGATGTGGACGCCCAATGACATGCCACAGCCCCCACCCCCGCCTGAACAAAACATGAGTATGCGTGGAAACTCGTACACACAGTACCAGGATGGGCCTGGAGGCTCTTATTGACGGGGCCAACAGCAAGAGAGCCACTCACTCCACAACTGGCGGAGTGAGCCAATGGTGGTCCTCGAGGTGAATGGACGAGAGATCAAGTTCATGGTCGACTCTGGTGCAACTGTGTCATGCATCACACACAAGTTTCCACTGTCCTCTGAATCAATGTCCATCTCTGGCTGTGTGGGGAAACCTGAAAGCAAACCATTTACTGTTCCATTGGAAGTAAAATCACACCATCACTTCATCACTCTTTTTTGTATCTACCAAACTGTGGCATCTCTCTGTGTGGCCGTGAACTGATGTGCAAGTTGTCCTTCTCCCTATTCTTCTACCCTGAAGGATACAAACTCATGAACAAGCCTGAAACATTGCAACTAATACGGTCTTGGGAGAAAAACAAGCATGCACAGATATTGTATCTCTCACCAGATGTCGCAGAAGATCTGAAGACACCTATCGATATCTACTGGCTTCAAGTACTGACGGATCCAGAGCATGGTAATACAGCCTCAACACTCTGGCAACGATACAAGCTATGGGCAAAATCCAATTTCCCCTTGAGAGAACCGTTTGACCCACTGCATGCCACGCTGTACTGTACCACTCAAGAAGATGAGAGTTATGAAGAATTGTGGGACAATGTGCAAGGGCAAACATTCCATGTAACATACCCATACATCTACTGTGGTCCCAAAGGCATGGCCCTGTCTGTGACTCTTCCAGATGAAGTGAAGCCTATAGTCAACACGAGGCCTATTATGTCGAAGTACCATACTGCAAAGTCCCTTGGATCAATGGTGAAGTTGGCAAACACTTTGATATATGCACCAACCGACAACCCTGGAGTGTCCTACAATGGACAACATGGCATTTTCAGGATCACACTGCCAGACGGGTCAACGGACATAACCAGAGCTTTGAAGGAATCGCGTCACAGAACTTTTGAAAATCACCCAGACGCTCAACGATACTTGGATGCAGTCCCAGCTAACATATGGATGACACATGCCAATGATGTGGGATGCACATCGCATGTTGTGAAAGTCAAACTGACAACTGACACTCCAGTATACAGAGCACAATACCCCTTGAAACAAGAACAAGTGCAAGGGATCGCACAAACCATTGAAGGACTGTTGAAAGCAGGTGTTATAAGAGGAACTACATCAGAGTATAACACCCCACTATTTCCAGTGAAGAAGTCAGATTTGAAGAACTGGCGCATGGTCCAAGACTTCAGACCCCTAAATGAAGTAACAGCTGATGAATCGTACCCTGTTCCAGACCCATACATCGCACTGAACAACCTTTCTCCGAACGACAAGTACTTCACAGTAATTGATCTGGCCAACGCCTTCTTCACAATCAAACTGCATCCAGAATCTCAGAAGTACTTTTCCTTCACCGTGAAGGGGAGACAATACACTTACTGTCGGATGCCCCAAGGATGGAAACTGTCCCCCGGGTACTTCAACCATTTCCTACGTCTGGATCTGGCTGAGTTTAACCTTCCTGAGAAGTGCACTCTCATACAATATGTGGATGATCTGGCTATTTCAGGACCAGATGCAAGGTCCGTTTTACAAGCATCCACTGATCTGCTCACACACCTGGCAAGAAAAGGCTATAAAGTGAAGCGGGAGAAAATCCAAATGTGCCGAAGATCTGTGTACTTCTTGGGAAGAGAGGTTTCTGCAGTTGGAAGGGAGTCTCAGACTCCAACAAAGATGCAATTCTGAAGACACCAAAACCACAAACGGTGCGACAAATGCTGAGTTTTCTCGGACTTTGCAACTACAGTCGAGAATATGTACCCAACTATACCGCAATGAATGCACCTCTAAGAGAACTGATCAAACCCCATGGCATGAACCAACCAACTGCAAGTTTAACTTGGACCACGGAAGCAGAAAACTCCTTTACAAGAACAAAGCAAGCCGTCTGTAACGCCTGTGCACTGTATGTGCCAGACTACACACTGCCGTTTCATCTTGATGTGGCTGAATCACAATTCTATGTCTATGGAATATTGTATCAGAAGAAAAAAGGAGAAAGAAGAGTTCTGAAACACTACTCTTGCAAACTTGATCCACACGACCAAGCCCAACCTGGATGTGCAAGATATCTGGCAGCATTGACCAAAACAATCATGAAGACAGCACATCTGGTCCAAAACCACCCTCTTGTGGTACACACAAACCATGGGATCCAAGCATACTTGAACTCAAAACTGTTCATCACCACAGCCCAAAGAACTGCCAACATCACTCAGACGCTTCGTCAACCTCACATCACCTATGCCAGCGGAAACATCAACATGGCCATGCATATGATCAATGACTCTGAAAGCAACAGCACGGACCATATCTGTGAAGAACTGGCGAAGACTGAACTATATGTAAGAGCTGATCTTCAATTTGAGCCAATTCCAAATGCTGAAATGACACTCTTCTGCGATGGCTGCTCATACAGAGCGCAAACTGGAGAAACCATCTCATCATACGCTGTCGTCTCACAAAAGGAAAATGGAGAGCACAGAGTATTGGAAGCAAGACAAGTGGAGCAAGGATCTGCTCAAGTGGCTGAACTTACAGGTCTGCTGCGAGCACTACAACTCGCCAGTGGACGGACTGCGAACATCTATACCGACTCGGCATATGCTTACAGGACATTGACAATCTCAATTCCTGGATGGATAAGAAATGGCTTCAAACTGATAAATGGACTGCCGGTAAAACATGAAGTTCTTGTGAGACATCTGATTGATGCAGTGAACCTACCAAGCAAACTGGCCATCATGAAATGCAGAGCACATACACAAGGAGAGACATGATCTCCAAAGGAAACCAAGCTGCAGACCAAGCTGCAAAAAAGGCTGCCAACTACATGAAAAGAACAATGATCGTACAACAGAAACCAGAAAAACCCAAAGAAGTTCAAGAAGAAGAGGAAACTCAAAAAGCTCAAGACAAAGAAAAACCCAAAAAAGTTCAAGAAGAAGAGGAAACCAAAACGCTCAAGAAGACAAAGAACAGACCAAAGAATCAAAGAAGAAGAAGAAGAAGACAAAAAATCAAGAGTTGAACACACAATCACATTTAATCGATCTCCAATATGTGAAAGAACTTCAAAACGCAGCTGGGGCATATGAACAACATCAATGGAAACTAAAAGGAGCAACAAAAGGAGAAGAAGGCCTCTGGAGAAACCACGATGGTCGTATTGCGGCACCCGCCGCACTTATACAAATGTTGTTTGAAGAATACCACAGCCCGCTGCACAGAAGCGTCAACTCTATGATTCGTCTCATGGAACCATGGTGGCATCCAAATATGAAAGAAATGCTTCAATATCGAATCAACAATTGCCACACTTGCCAAACCATGAATCCCAAGAAGACTTGCAAACCCCCACCTGGCACTTTCATCATGCCCAATTCGCCCTTTGAAAAAATTGTCATGGACTTTACAGACATGGGTCCTGACAGGCGTGTTAGAGGTTTTCGATATCTTTTAGTTATCGTTTGCGAATATACTAAGTGGGTAGAAGCCTTTCCGTGTCGAACCGAAACCGCGGCAGAAGTTGTAAAACATCTAATGCGTGATGTAATCTGTAGATTCGGCTGCCCCTTATCAGATCAGATCTGATAATGGCAGACATTTTACAGCTAAGATTGTGCGTGACGTGTTGAAAACTCTCGGGATTTCACAAAAATTTGGTTGTGTTTACCATCCAAAATCTCAGGGTCAAGTTGAACGCATGAATGCAACCATCAAACGTAAGCTAGCTAAGGTTTGGCAGACTTCAAAACTTGACTGGGTCACTGCTCTTCCTCTTGTGCTGATGGACATCAGGAATAGCGTGAACAAGTCAACAAGTTACTCTCCACACATGTTATTGACTGGGAGAGAAATGCACAGGCCGATTGGTCCACTCAATGCTGAAGCCCCCTTTGTCGAATGGGACTGGATCCACCAGCAATATTTGTCTGAGCTCAGGACAATTGTTTCCCAGTTGTCCGAGTGCAGACGACAAACTAACCAATTGAGACAAACAGATGGATTGACCCCATTGTTAAACCTGGTGATTGGATATTCATCAAAGTTCAGAATAGATCCAAATGGACTCAGCCATACCAGACAGGACCATATAAAGTGACTAATTGCACAGGGAGGTCTGTTCAGGTCGATCGAGCCGGTGTGAAGTACTGGTACCATCTTGAACACTGCATTCGCAGCCCGAGTGACCAGACGGAACGCACCCTGGCAGAGGTCCAAGATGACGTCGCTCGAAATACAACCTCAACTGATGACCGATCAACCGAGACCCCGGACGCACTCTCAGGGGACCCTGGAGAGTTGGAAAAACGGGGGAAGTAATGTTTTTGTGATTAAAACCCCACCTTTGATGAGTTTTAAATGGAAATATGTACTCATGATGTTTTCTTTTTTGTGTGTGTCCCTAGTTTGCTGGATATCTGTTGAACAACCTGTTGGACACCGCGATTTGCCATACGAGAACCAGCAGACTGAAAAACCAACTGTGACCACAGCTGCAAGCGGGATCACAACTCTTGATCTGCCAAATGCAATAACTTCACAAGGTATGAGACAGAGAGCAGGCAGGAGCATCGGACATTTTAGTCCTGGGGACAGAGCACCAACAGTTAAAATGGTTTGTCAGGTAGGAAACAATGCACGGTTTTATTAGATTCTTGCCAAATTCACTCATGTTCAAATCCCTGTGAATACAAACAATATGAAAAGTTTTTATGTATAACTACCAATGCATGCTACATTGCAAGAGGCGTATGGGGCAGTTCAGGAATCTCTCGTGGTTGTAATTGTGAATCTTGGGCTTATACAATTGCTAATACCGGAACTGATTGGGGCTACCATTCTCAAAGTGACCTAAAACATAGGCTATCTATCATTAAGGCTAAAGAAGCACCTGGAGATATATGTGACCCTGTAATCATTACTCTCAAAAACCCCAGTAAATCTGATAATGGTACATATGTATTTGGATCTTACATCTCCCCTAGAAACCAAAAAATGGGACTTCTAACTATCCAAGTCACGGACAAACCAAAACCAACCATAAAACCTGTAGACCTAGCTAAACTCAAAATGGAAAGTAAAGAAAGGCCAAAATACCTCTCAGAACTCTCACTTGAGGATGTAATTAAGATAGAGATTGGCACAGACATAAATATGAACTTATGGCTTAAATGGCTTCAGTATACTGCGCACTCATTGACGAATGAGTCCTGCTTTGCGTGTGCTGCAGCCAGACCTCAATTGACCGCTACACCTTTCCCAAATACCACAGACTCAAATAGATGTGTATTTTCAATGTTCTCGGTCTCACCCAAAAATGATCCAGATTGCACACATTTGACTAAAATGTATCCCATTATTTCCCAGAAGGACGTCCCATTCACACACACAGTTGAAACCAATGGTTATCATTGCATCACAAACAGAGATAGTAGTGCTTCTGCCATCCACTTAGGAATCTTCCCCCATGGTTACTGTGATACTATAACTAAAGCTGCTAGTATAGATAACTATCGTCAAGCCCTATTCCAACAGTGTCTTCCAAGGGCTGACCTGTGGTGGCTGTGTGGTGATCTAACTTTAAGAGCTATTCTGCCAAAATCATGGAAAGGACAGTGTGCTGTCGTTTCCCTCATCGTTCCATTCATTCTAGCTCCAATGTCACTCATAGACGAGTCAGAACCCATGCTTAAAACTAAATTGCTTGATTCTTATCCACGTAGCAAACGTAGTGTATTGCCCCTCGGAGAGACAGACAGGCCTTTGGGCTCATTTGACAAGGGAGTATGGTTAAATTGGGCCGGGGTTCCTGTAGGTGTGCCAGATGAATTCAAGGCTCAAAACGAAATAACTAGGGGACTAGCCTCAATCTTGTTTAGCTGGCCCACCTCCAACATGAATGTAGCCTGGATCAATTACATATATTACAACCAACAGAGATTCATCAACTATACAATTGGCGCACTTGAGAGCATTTCAGAGCAATTGGCACCAACCTCATTGATGGCCTGGCAAAATAGATTAGCCCTAGACATGATTCTAGCAAGTAGCTCGGGAGTGTGCCATTTTTTCCAAGACAAATGCTGTACGTTTATTCCCAATAATACTGCGCCAGACGGTAGCATCTCCAGAGCCATAAATAACCTTAGACTCTTGTCCGAGGAAGTCACAAAGAACTCAGGAACACAAGATAGCACTTGGATAGCCTGGTTCAATAGTCTATTCGGATCCTTGACCCCCATAATAATGTCAATTTTAAGCACTTGCCTAATTGTGTTCACAGTTTTAATCCTGGGAGGATGTTGTGTAGTTCCATGCCTTAGACATCTGATTGAGCGTTTGATTGCAGCTGCAATTTCCAAACAGTATATTAACACAATGCCGCTAATGATGAGTGTAAACTACTGTCTAGAAGAAGAGGACGAGATGGAGTCCGATAGTGAGATTTATTAGCTATATGTTCCACTAAGATGCAAATTTAACAGAAATTATACATAGCTTTGCAAAATAATCATATTAGTGTTTTAAAATAGTATAAGATAATAGCTGTACAGGTGTACAGTGTAAAATCAAAACGTTTAGGTTAATGTAGCAATTAATATTAAGACTTCACATTACATTAGTACTGTTGTATTTATAAATACGTGACATTCTAAAACCATGTGTTTTATGACCTAAACGACCTCTAAGTGGGAGGCCAGTCCTTCTTATTTTATTTTTAGGTGTCTTCTTGTGCCAGCAACTGGACAACAGATGGATTCTGCTGTTTGTATTTCACCCCCCTAGTCTTGGCCTGCTGACTTCTGCACTTTTCAACCTCACTCCATCAGGAGTCTGGCAGACGGAGGAAAAGGCTGGACCCTAGACCGGAAGCTGGCTGATAGGACACTCCCCTCCTTCCTGTTCTTTATATATGCTCTGGCTTGGGGAGAAACAGAAGGATCAGCCGAGGGCCAGGAGAGGGACATATTAGTTATAGGAGCACTCTTTTGTTGATTTCTGTGTCTGATTGTAAAGAAAATTAAATGCAGATGTTAACCTTTGAGAATCTTTTTGTCTGATTTTTGTATCAAATTGTGGACACGCCAGCCAAAGGGAATTATTGGCTTCATTTGGTGACCCGAGACGTGATTTGATACAGAAAGAAGACGCAAGATGAGCTCAGTTATAGAGACTGGATTTGTGGGTTTGGAAAAATCTCTCTGCTCTTCAAAAAGGTCGCTTCTAAGGTAAGCGGATCACAGTTTTGAAAATCTGCACATTGTTTTAAATAGAAGAGAGAGAGAGATTTTGGCTCGACAGATTGCAGTGTGGACGAGACCGCCGTGACGGGGCGTTCTATCGGACGCGATAGAACAATAGTCAGGTTTAGACGTTTTTAGCCTTGGGGGAATAATTGGTCCCTCCTAAAATAAAACAGAACATAGATGATGAAAAAGGGAAGTCCACCGTTTAGAGTGCAAAAGAGGCACACCTTCGTGCAGAGAGGCACAAGGGAATTAGTGAAAAAGTAGGAATAGAATTAGAGAAATAGGGACAGTTAGGGTCAGAAGTTATAGGAAAAAGGGTACATTTAAACAGAAAAAAGCCAAGTATTTAAAATGTGGATTCTGATAATAATGATCTGATTAATGAGAAAAAAGGGAGCCACTTGGCTGTAACTATGAGTTTTCATGTGAAGAAATGACAAAAGATCAGTCTGGGAGTTTTTCTCTTGTATTGTGATGTAATGTTTCAATAGTTACAGAGGTATTACGAAAAAAAAAGATCCGTCTGTACCTAGTGATGCATTGGTCATGTAAGCAAATTGTAATGTTTTCCATTACTGACGTATTTAAGGATAAAATGTAAAGTGTCGTTTGACGTGAGAAAAACTTTTACCACTGATTAAGACCATATCACGATAAAAACGAGGAAAATGTAGCAAAGAAGGGGTGTATTTCAATCATCCATGTGTTCCTTTGTTCGAGAAGCCCCTCCCCTCCCTCGTTCTGTCTTCTCTCTCTCTCTCTCTCTCTCTCTCTCTGTCTTTCTCTCTCTCGTGAAGAAAGACATTTTTTGTAGAAAATTACATTTATACACACGATAATGTTACTGACATGGAGTCATAGGATCACAGAACTTTGAGTTAGATTATAAAGAGGCATTATTTTATTTTTTATTTTTTATCTCCAAGGCGTCTAGACAAGTTTTTTTCCCTACATTTTGGTGATATAAAAGTTAGAATGATCTTAGAGAGCATTATACTTTTGGAAAAATAGGGCTTAGGATAGCAGTTGAATGCAGATTTGGTTTTCAGAATTTAATGTTTAAAATGTTAATATTAATTATTTAATCGGGTTATTTAGATTTGTAATTAATCATTGGTTTTGTATGGTAATTAACACACTTGTTTGTGCTTCTTGTTTGTCTGTTTTTTCCGAGAAAACTTCTGTCTGTTTCATTTGGCCAAAATCGTCTCTGCCACAAACCACAATCGGGCGCCATCAGCACGGACCATCAGCGTCTCCCCCAGACCCACAGGGGGCACCAAAGACAGCAGCATCGGCTGCAGCAGCTAACAGGAACTCTCGAAGAAGACCTCTCCGGTCTCCATTTCATGGAGAAAAACCAGACTTTTGCACAAACCGAGTGGAGTTATGTGCACGGAGAAGAACGTTGTGTAAACCTAACAAGAAGAAGAAGGCACACACTGGTGTGCGTCAAAAAATGATTGAAAAGAAAAAGACATTGCAAGGAGAAGAAAGTGATTTAAAGAAGAAGAAAAAAGGCATTGAGGCAAAGACATTGGGACACTTTGAGACAAAAGACATTGAAAGACGCCATGAGTAAAAGAAAGACATTAACGGACATTTGAGACGTGGCTGGCCTAAATGAGACACACAGAAGGTAAATATACAGACAGGCAACAAACGCACAGAGACATATTAAGTCATATTTACACATTTAGCTAGGTCATTCGTTCATAACACCACATTTAGCTGCATGAAAGAATACAGGACATTCGTTAAAATTAATTAGACTCTTGCTTTAGCATGAGACACAAGGAGATTAGAACAGCAGTATATTTAAAGTAGAGGAGCTCTATTATTGAAACTAGTATTATTATTTAAAGTTATAGACGCGGAGAAGTTTAGAATTATTGATTTTGACTGCATGATCTTGGTAATACGGATATTTAAAGCAGTGTTTTCAACCTCTGAACCGTGGCTCGTTTCTCATTTAAAAACAGTCACATGCACAGTTGAAACTGGTGCTAGGAAGAGAACTGCAGCTTTTAATGGACGCTGCATTTAGTACAAAATGGTTTGTTCAGACAATTAAAGTTTGAAAAATGGTTTAAAGCATTTCTAAATTTTGGCTAAAGGTGATTTTGGATCATTTCTGATAACACATTGACGCAACACTGTTCATTGGTTGAAAACACGGATGTAGGGACATTTTAGGAAATCTTTTATGACATGTTTCTCTTCCAAATAGCTAAATTAGAAACAATTAGGACAGTCATGTCTTTAATACAACTGTTGGAAGTTTATTTGAGACATGATTGGTGCAAGTACAACAACACACATAAAACAATGGTCTTTTCTCCACATGAACGTGAAACAAAGGTGAAGTATTAAAGTTTGAAACTAATTTACATTTTTAAGGAATCCGAACTGGCTTTGAAAAAAAAAAAAAAAAAAAGGGAAAAACATTTATTGCACGTGCATGAGTTTTTTAAGTAACAAGAGCTCATTAAAAATATAGGGGACACAGTCTGTGACAAGCCCGAGTACAGACCACGTGGTTTAAACACTAAAGTTTGAAATGGATCCTTTTAGGAAAAACCTCTTAAAGCTTTGCATGTTCTGCAGGCTCTGAAAGTTGCAACAATAGAAATAGCTCATGAGACAATTGTAATTGGACATGGAAAAATATAACAAAGTTAAAATTACAGGCCTCCTGTGTTGTCTATATGTTTGTGTATGTTATATGTTTGTGCGTCATGTCAAATACACTACGTTGACCTTAACAAACTGGACCAATATACTAACGTGGGGTGTTGTGAGTGTGTTGTGGAGTGAACGAGGAGTGCTGAACGGAATCATGGAATAACAAAAGTTTTCTGTAATGTTTTAATGTGATCATGGAATAATTATTTTTTGTCAACAGCATACGGTGTAAGTACTAGAGATTCAAAGATAACAAGCTTTATTGAACAGGTGTAAAAGTGAGAGTACTCTGGGATGAGTACTCTGAGAAAAGTACTCTGAGAAAGTACTCTGAGATGAAATACCTTGCTGAAGGTACTGGGAGTCCCTCCCTCTGCTGTTTGTCCGGACAGTGATTCGGTCCAACCGCAGTGAGCTGTCGTGGGTTGAAGGACAACTTTGGTTTGTAATTCACATTTAGGGGAGTATAAAATTAGAAACATACATATTGTTAAGTCTGTATTTGGCTACAGCCTCTGCCCTGATGTCACACGACCGTCTGTCAATGCAGTTATGTTTTGCCCAATTGGATTGATTGACAGGCTGCACAATGCGAAGAGAGGGAAGTGGGCATTTCTTGTGTTCTAATGTTTGTTTTTCAGATGAGAGATAAACTACCCCTGCTTCAGGGATGACAGTAGTATGGATCATAAGGAAATGAGCCTCTGCTTTGGCACCAAAGCCCACAATATGAATTGAGGACGATCCGGGAGGAACAACTGGAGAGGATTGGAACAGTAATCTACACACACACACAGATGCATGTTTTATACTTTGGACCACGACCAACAGAGGGGAGTATGGTAATGTTATTGTCATAGGTGGTCATGGTCCTTAACCTTCTAAATCATTAGAAAGAAGTGTAAAACATATATTTACAAGAACAGATAAATAATAGAAAGGGCAGCCTAAAAAAGCAAAATGGGAAAATTATTAAGTAATTTTCGGAGTTGTCAAAATGAAATAAAATTCTATATTTGTCCCATAGGGGGTCATTCTAAATTTAGTGTTGTGCAAATTCAAAAGGAGAAATAATAGCGCTTATAACATCAAACAGATCTACTCTTTAAGATAATAGATCATACAATAATAGAATAGAATGAAATAGTCTCGAGCTATAATGTCATTGGATTCGAGGAGCTATAGGTTGAAAAGTCGCTAAGAAGAGGTGTCAGAATAAACAATAGTAATAATAGTTAGACTAGTGAATAATCAAAATAGTTCTATTGTGGAAATAAGTATCAATAAGGTCAAATTGTTCTAATAACTAAAGTAAAAAGGAATCAAATGGAGTCAGATTTTAGATGTTTCTGTTTTCCACATCTGTAGGAACTAGTGCAGATGTGTTTATAGAGAGTAGTATTAAAATGCAGACATAGAACGACAGGCTTTAACACAATTTTAAATCTAAAAATAGCTCAAATATAACATTGCTCTTGATGCAGCCTCTGAGCTGCTCCATTGGAGAACAGGTCAAATGTTATTGTTTATTACAAACAGCTGATGTATTCACACATATTAAGTTTGGGACAACTCTTTAAACAGCTATAAGCAGCGGACAGAAGCTATGAATGTGCTTTTGTTTATTAAATAATTCATTGCATAGCCTTATAATCGTAGAGAACGTTTTAAAATAGTTAAAATCCCTTTCAGGCAACTTGATTTAGATGTATGTCTTTAATATTGGAGAACGACTGTGTTGTTTTTGGAATTGTCTGAAATACAATACATAGAATAGTGATTTGCAGAACAAGAACTAGCCAATGAAAAATCATCTATTGCCAATGCAATTGTTACAATCAGAACTCAAAAATTGGGAATATGCTTTGGCTCAAACTACAACCAAGATTTGGAGTCACAATAGAGTGTAAAATAGATAGATGCTTTCAAAAAATAGAGATTATTTTTAGACAGGGTTAATATCAAACGGTAAAAAGACCATTTCCTTCATATTATGTCCAAAAGTAGTTACTTCAAAAGTAGATAAAGTTCATGAGTGTAGCCTAGATTAATGTAGCTTAGATTAATGAGATAGATTAGAACCAACAGGGATTCAAAAACATTTAAAAGCATTTTGGTGAATTTGGGTATAGCACAAAAGTAGATCTTTAGGTAGTTTTGAGAATTTTAAGAGCTGTCGATTTGTCAGCAACAGATTAGAGAATCAAAATACCGTTGTATAGGGACTAACCCCAGAGAAACCTGCTAAAATAGATTAGCTCCTGTACGGATAATACCAATTTGATTAACGATGTACATTTATCCCAAACGGTCTGAGAGAAGGAAGTGACAGCACTTCCTGGTTCAACAAAATGTATTTGGAAAAATGAGCAAAGCCCCACGAAATGGCACAGAGCCACTGATAATGAAAGCAAACCACCAGTATAGATAGATTTATTAGATAAAAACATATGTTTAAGAATAGGGCTCAATAAAAGCAAAATATGCAAACATATTTGTAAATAGATTAGAATAGTTTAAACTATAGTGAATAGTTTTAGTGCATACATTACAGACGAGGTTGATGAAGACACAGCAGTAGTCATCAAATAGTATTGAAGGAATGGTTAAAATGTGGTTTGTTGTGTATGTATTCTTTCTGTATTAACTCTTCACAGATATCAAGCCGGAACTAAGCACAAGTATTGATGATAAACGACGATGTGGATTGTGACCTAATTTTTAATCAGGTCAAAAGAGGGAAACTGTTGTATTTATAAATACGTGACATTCTAAAACCATGTGTTTTATGACCTAAACGACCTCTAAGTGGGAGGCCAGTCCTTCTTATTTTATTTTAGGTGTCTTCTTGTGCCAGCAACTGGACAACAGATGGATTCTGCTGTTTGTATTTCACCCCCCTAGTCTTGGCCTGCTGACTTCTGCACTTTTCAACCTCACTCCATCAGGAGTCTGGCAGACGGAGGAAAAGGCTGGACCCTAGACCGGAAGCTGGCTGATAGGACACTCCCCTCCTTCCTGTTCTTTATATATGCTCTGGCTTGGGGAGAAACAGAAGGATCAGCCGAGGGCCAGGAGAGGGACATATTAGTTATAGGAGCACTCTTTTGTTGATTTCTGTATCTGATTGTAAAGATAATTAAATGCAGATGTTAACCTTTGAGAATCTTTTTGTCTGATTTCTGTATCAAATTGTGGACACGCCAGCCAAAGGGAATTATTGGCTTCACTACCTGTGTGTATTTCTACCCTGTGATCATGTCCTCTTGTCGTCGGTCCATTGTTGTTTTCCCCCCATGTGTTGTTCCCAGTTTCAGTTTTTACTTTTTTCCGGATCTATTCAATGATAGTTCTTTTGCAGTTCTGCTTTTGGGTCCTTCCTTGTTTTTCCGTGACAGTTATAATGTTATTACAACATTTATACATACACAGGCTGTGTATTAAGGTGCACTTTTTTGATTTATCCCCATAGGGCAATTCATCCTCTGCATTTGACCCATCCTGGTGAGAAACCTTCCTTTGCTTTGACTAATCCCTGTACGACTGGAGCTTACACAAAAATGTCATTATATACAAAAAGTTATCAACTGAATTCCAAAGGTTGTCAGCATGGCTATATTGGTGGAGCTGAAGTTGGCTAGTTTGTGTTGGTCAGGCATAGGGCCACATAAAATGACACAGCAGGCCGCATTTGTCCAGCAGGCCTTACTTTGGACACGCCCGCGCTGCGAAATCGGCCATCCAAAGAAAAAGACTAGTTTTCACTTTGATGTTGACATTTTTAGGGATACATCACAGCATTTGCGAAAAACCTCAAATACATGCATTCTAAAATCTTAAAAATGTAGTTGTGTTTACTGATGACATGATGGAAAATTAGTCCTCTTCATTTTGTAGAATTTCTTTTTAGAAAAAAGTGAAGTAAGAATAATAAAAGATCTTTGCTGACTTTGATCAGTACACTTCAGATGCTTTATCAACTGTCTCTTTTTCCTCAACACACTTCAAAGCGACGTTTGTGACATGACAAGCGTCTTCAAACCTGCGACATCTCCGTTCTGATCATTTCAAACTGACAAAGTGGTAAATAAAGTTAGGAATATTCAAACATGAAGGGGTCCAAGGCCAAGGAACACCGGCTTGATACCGCATTAGCATGATCCATCAGCTGTAAGGCACCACCACAGCTTTTCAGGTTTATTTCAGAAGGCTGCGGATACGTCCTCTGATCCGGGACAGAAAATGCAAATGCTGAATCCGAGAGAGTGTGAATTATTATTTTCAAGTGTTTCGCAGTAGGACATAAAACGGATCAGGAAAAAAGGGGAAAGGGAGGGGGGACAGGACTGTTCAAAACGCAGTGGTAGAGCAGGTCTGAAGCTGCTGCATGAGATAATTGAAAAATAAGTTCATACTTGATTAAATTAGGCAAAATATATATTGAATGAAGAATATAGTGACTGCCTTAAAGCTGGGGTACTTAACTTTTCATTCAACAGAAAAAGTGTAAAAAAGTGTAAAATGACAATGTTATCTTTTGCATAGTTATAAAAAATTAGCCCAGAGAGTCACTTTTTGACTCATTGGGCTGAGAATGGGAGTGACAGTGGTCCTGAAAAAGCTGATCTAATGAGAGCAAAAATACACGCATGTGAAAAATGGTCACTATTTTGACAGCCAGGAACCATGCAGTTTTTTCGGATTGAAAGTCAGGTACCCCAGCTTTAAATGTGTCTGTGCACTGCGTAAATAAAGGTGTATGCTATTTGACTCTTTTGACAAATACTTATCTTGGTCCAAAAGGGCTGATTTAAAATAGAAATGACAAAAATGAAAGACGCATGACCAAATAATGGCTGGATCAGATAATATACCCATGTAAAAAAAAAACACACAAAAGGAGGAGTGAGCTCTGCCTAAGCCAAAAGTAATCCAAACAGAGACACACAAAGACGACACATGTATAAAAGGAACTAGGACTGAACCAGGACTGAGCTCAGAGTAGACCAGGGCTAAGGCAAACAGGGAACCATGATGAGATGTACGTACACAGAAGGAAGTAAACCAGGACTGAAGTGAAGTAGGATTAGTGAGAAAAGTGCAAATAAAAACAAGAAAGGGGAACAACAGGACAAAAGGACTCAGCTGGGGTTTAAACATGCACGACTGAAGGCAAGCAGCTCAAACTGAAAGATTTATCACAAGCTAAACCCGGATTTGTATCAAGGGCTTGTCTTAAAATCATGACCATTTGTGTCTAATTTTTTTGATTGCTTGTCTTAAGTTTCTGCTAAAAGAGGCATGTCAAACTCAGGCCCGTGGACCAAATTCGGCCCACAAGACCCTGTTTAGTGGCCCCTGTAAAGATGTTGAATGATCATTATTACTCTAACTTGTATTTAGGCATACAGGAGGATTTTCTATTCCCGAGTGTATCATCAAGACTATTGGTCCTCCCAATTGTCAATCATTCTGGTGACACAAGCTAGTCAAATAGATACTCCAAAAGCTTTTGTTCAAAAGGTGGAGAAGGCGGTTCTTTCCTAAATTTTGTGAATATCCTCCTACGTGCCTTTAGGTTCTAACTAATAATAATATGTTCAAAAAATGATTATAAAAAAAAACGCTTTTAAATTTCCCCCTGACAAAAATGAGTTTGACATCCCTGTCCTAAAGTGTAAAAGGAAAGTTGAAACATTATTTTCAGTAAAATGCAAGATTATATTGTTGAGGGATATTAGCAGCGGGGCAATCCCTTAGATATAGGTTGAGGAGATCAGTCAAACAGGAGGAAACCCAGACTTTCCTGAACCTGCAACCATGGGAAATAATGGAAAATGAATGGATAGAGAGGAGCATGTATTATTTATCGTAAAATTATAACATTGCACTAGGGATTTCATAGGCCATGAAGCTTTGTGAAGTTGTAAAATGTTCACACACATACAGTAGTTGTACAATTGTGGAACTAACTTACCCAAGCTTTGAAGCAGAGTGAACAAGAGAGTGCGCTACGGACAGATCTTTCCAGACATCTCATTAGAAAACGTGATATCTTTTGCATACTTGTAAGAGCCCTGTGAGTCACAATTTGATGCATTGAGCTGAGAGCTGTTTGGCTGAGAGAGGGTGGTCCTAACTTTTTCAATATTTTCTTGAAAAAAAATAAAAATAACGATCGAAAGATGTGACAGAGGCCAGAAAATGAATAACATTGAAAACTAGCGAAAGAAACAAACAAGAAGCAAAAGTGTGTAGTCAAGTACATTTTATTACATTGTTTAAGGTTTGAAAGATAGGTACCCCAGCTTTAAGTACCAAAATTACTACACATTTTGCTGAATATCTAAAAGAATTAAACTCAAAGGGAATAAACCTGGACTCAACCATCTCACAATTTCTCAAGTCTATTTCAAACAATTTACTTGATGGATCACTGGATAGCCAAGATTTCACGCAAATCCTATATTCACAGTGAGTGTTCGGCAATTGGATTAAAAAGAATAAATAAAAGTATTGAATGTTTGATGTGACAGAATTCTAGTCTCATTAAATCTCTTTTTTTCCAAGCAGGATTCAAAGCAGTCGTCAGTGGAACGTTGCACGGGCCCTTTGGTTAACCCCGTGCCAGTTAAAAGTACTATTTTGACAGCTCGCTAAAACTCGCCTTGCCTCTAATTAATGACTTTTCAGAGCTAATTCCGAACTCCCAACGAGCATTTTGCATCTCGTTTTTTCCCCGCTAATGTGGAGCTGTCAGCGTGGCGAGGATAGGTGTGAAAAGTCGCGGATATGTAGAGATTAGTCAGCAGAGTAGCGGCTGGAAGTTTGGGTGATTAGGAGATCTGCGGCGAGAAGGAGTGGGCTGCTTTGCATGGACTGTCAACAGGATGTTAAAGGGCCAAAGTTTAGACAGCGGAATGCGACAAAAATCAGTCAGATTTACAGTGCGTAAGAAATACATATTATATACCCTCAGGAGATTATTTTGACAAGGAATGTAGTTTAGTTTTTTGAGTGAAGAGATTCCTCGTTTCCGTCCATATGGCATTATACTGTGTAAGTCCATATGATTCATGTTAAAGATGAGATATTAAACAATTTTAATTTCAAATGGTGCTTTTTGTTTCTCCTCACGGAAATAATTTGTTTACCTTTTAGGCCCCTAATCCTGAGCACTTGCTATAGTATACAGCGGTCTGTCTTTCCACAAACGTTTCCCTACACTGTTCGTACAGCTTCATCTTGTATTCATTTCCTGGTTTAGCTTCTGTTTCGGTTGTTTTCGAGCGTCCCCGTGATCACTTTGCTGCTCTCTGATGTGGAGGATGTTTGCAGCAGCGAACAGTTCTCAAGGCAGAAAGATTTATGCTTCTTCAGTGATCAGAGGTCGCAGGTTTTGTTTGTTGTTGTGCTGGCACATATTGTGACGTGCGAAAACGCAAAACTCCGGTTATCTCTGTCTACACGCAAGAGTTTTCAAAAATCACACTCTGGCCGGGTTTTTTTTTCATTTACATCCATTTATGATGCGTTGTCATGTAGATGACAGGTGCAAACAAAGACAGATATCTGCAGTTTAGCAGATACCTGGCTACGTGTGGACGGGGCCTAAAACAGACAACTGCAGTGCCAGCTGACTTGGTGACGACGTGTAAGGAAGAGCCCTGTAAGTCACAATGTGACCGTTTGGGATGAGAACTGATTGGGTGAGCAAGGGTGTTATCAATTCTTGCTTGACTTTTTTTTCCTTTTTTTGGGACAGATGCCAAAATGTATTTATTCTCTCACACATAATACCAAAGAATGCGCTGGAAAACAGATGCAAGTCCTAAGTAGCTCTGAAACAGTTGTTGTTTTGTGCTTTACAATTGTTATTTTTCTTGCTTTTTCTCCCTGAGATGTTGCTGCAGTACAGTGTTTGTGGTTTTGCACTGGTCCAGACCAGAGCTGAGAGGAGTTATTGTCCGAACCAAGCAGAGTATTTAGCATTTTACTGTGGACTAGAGCGGAGAAACCGAACCAAGCGGCTACTCCACCTTGTGACCTATATCCTGCTCCACCCAGAGGCTACTCCACCTCTGCTGCTGTGACCAGTCCTGCTTCACCCAGGGGTTGCTCCATCTCTGCTGCTGAGACCAGCCCTGCTCCACCTCTGCTTCTTTGACCCGTCGTTCCTATTGTTAGCTTTATAGAATGATCAATTTTAGCTTTTATTTTTGCTGCTACTGGACAACGGAATTTCTCCTATGGGGATCAATAAAGTATCTATCTAGCTATCTAGTGTGAAAACATGTTATGGTTTAAAATATAGTCTGTGCAGGATTAATTATGTACAATAAAAGGCTATAGCAGTGCTGGTTTTTCAGTCCTAGTGCCGGTTAGTAACGACTTAAAGTGACTTATTGTACAGTCTGAAAGCGGTGGGGATGAAGGCCCTGTAGTAGCGCTCCTTCTTGCACTGAGGGTGTCTCAGTCTTCCACTGAAGGAGCTCCTCAGCTCCTCTACAGTCCTGTGCAGTGGGTGGGAGGTCTTTCTTGCTTCATAACAGACAGCAGCTAAAAAATATACAACCAATGGTAAAAGGGTAAATAAGAACTGGGGATTGCCTGGGGTAGTTTCTGTACTGCACCTAATGCATCATAAAGGTATAGCTGATTTTATATGACACAAAACAACACAGATATGATTCAAATTGGAAATACGGACAAAGAAGTATTATTGTTATTTGTGTACAGGTAATAACATTGTCAATATCCTGAGCGTGGCGCAGTGTGTCAATCAAAAGAAGCAGCGATAGTGGACAACCTTGTCTGCGGCCTCTATCAGACATGCCGAGGGACGCGTGGAGACGGGGCCCATTGTCGCCTCTGCTTCCCGGCCCACTATCTCTGCATAAGGTGACTTCATTCTTGATGGTGGGTGTGTGTGTTTGTGTGTGTGGGAGAGAGAAGACAACTCTCCTCTCTCTTGATGCCAACATGCCAAAATAAATGCAATGCAAAATGAATCCAGCCAGTTTCTTTATACTACATGGAAAAAAGAATCAATAAAACATTTGTCCAGACTGTGTTGACTTGATGATGCTCCAGAATTACAATCAGTTTTATTGATCAAGTCGATGGCATCTGATTTAAAACCTGTTTAGATACTGGAATAAGGGGGGTGCATACAAGTTTGAGATGCATGCATACTGACTCCACTAAAAGGGGAATATATCTATACAAATCATTGTATACAATTCATAAAAAATGTAACTCTTAAACTCCAGTCAAATGAGTGTCCATTTGACTGATTTTATTGTGTACCGACTCTGCATTTGGTGTTGCTAGCTATTTGACTTCTCCAGTTCCTGTATGAGTTTGTTTTCTATGTCATTATTTTGACAATTTATTTCATTATTTTATAAATGCAAGAAATTCTTCCTTAAAGGCTATTCAACTATTCATTTTAATTTCAGATAATCAGAATTCACAATGTGAATTGGAGGTTTCTTATAATATTAATAATATTACCAATAATAATACAAATAATATGTTCATTTTGTACAGCATTTTTGGACAGTCAAATACACTGTCCAAGTAATCAGCAGTCGAGGATCACCTCGACCTCATTGCACCTCTAGGACCTTTTTGAGTGGAGTTTGCATGTTCTCCCTGTGCCTGCGTAAGTTCCCTCTGGGTGCTCCGGTTTGGCCTACCGCTAAAAAACATGTACAATTGGTGAGGGTTGAATGAGTTTGTGAGTGTGACTGTGTGACAAATACAAATTAGCAACACAGCTACAATATGGTTTATTTACAGCTCCTGCTGTTCATGAATATGCACTGTCCCAAAAACAAAAAACAAAAAAAAAACAGAAAAACAGAGTCAATGTTTCATTGGCCAAGGGATAAGAATAGGGTAACAGTTAGTGCTATGAGTCCATGATCAGCTTTTTGCAGTGATTTTGGACTGTTCATTGCTTAGCGATATGTGATTGTGCCACATCTTTTCATGCATCATGATAGAATACTCCAGCGACTCAATTTTGATCCTGGGCTACATCCAAATTCACAAAAAATAACTTACATTTGAAACCTTTCGTCTCCTTTGTCATAGACTTTAGTGGTTTTGATTTGTTCTTATTGAACTGCACCAACCTTGTCTCATACAACATCTTGGGTGCAGTCCTGTTGTAGTCCTGGTTTATTATGGTCAACTTCTAACTTTAGACCCAGTTTAGGCCAAACATTCACACAATACATTAATTTAATTTTTCCAAAACTGGTAAACATTATTTGAGTAGCATTTTGACAGCAATGGCAGCAGTAATTGACTACCTTATACTCCACTTGCTTTTCCTTTCTGCTTCCACCACTGCGCCTCACTAAATCAATTGGAGAAAGTGAAAACTGCTCAACTTCCCTCTCCCTTCAGCACTCTAAAGCCTGTTTGCTAATCTGTCCGTCTTGTCCCCTGCCTGCCCTCCTAATCCCCCTCTGGTGACATCACATGGCTCCTAGCTCCTGTTTCCTAACTCCTTCTCTCCTGCAGCTTGTCCCAGGCCTTCGAGTGTCATTACAGGGAATGAAGGATGGCAGTGCGACTCGCTGGCTCCCCATGCTGACCTGGGCTATTATTAAGACCACCTCTGCTCAGCCCTGGTGGAGAGAGCAGCCAGTATAGAACCTAGATCCATCCACATTGTTAAGCAAAGCCTTTTCTACAGCACCGTCTGTTTACTTGCTTTGTTTTCAAACTCAGTAATCTATGACCAATCCCCTTGATAATGACCCAGGACAGAGCAAAAGATTTCTCTTTCAAATTAGTCAAAGTCAAATTACATTCTTTACAACTGTGTGCCTTCAATAACATCAGGGCATGTTAGATGTTTATGTTTTATGTTCATCAGAATGGCAGAGTGCAGTTAGCCAAGAAAAACATAAAAAAATAAAAAGAACATGTAGGTTGTGAAATTATGTATTGTACATTTATGTGTGTTTTGCATTTGTATGTACATATTTCACATTAATATTTAAAGCATAGATAGTATGTTAGGAGTGGAGTGATTGAGTGCTGTCGTCACCATAGTGTTTGACTTAATACAGAAGAAGCCGATCAGAGCTAACTCAAACAGGCTATTTGAGCAGGAATATGGAATCAAATTGCCAGCAAAGACCGAGCAACCAATAGCCAACCAGTGGCGGCGCCAGTTTGTCCCGGCACATGCTACTGGTGGCACAATGTCACTGTGGTTAGTGCTTGTGCCTCACAGCAAGAGGGTTCTGTGTTCAATCACACATCCAGACCTTTCTCGGTGGAGTCGTGTGTGTGGTTATACATGTATATTTTTAATGTTAAGTGTGTAAAAACCCAGGGTGCGAAGGGGGGAGGGGCTTTAGTTTGTGTCGCCATAAGCTCAAGGATTTTGTTTCTGTTTCAATGTATCTATTTAGTTACTTTGTTTTATTTTTGTTAACAAAAAAAACAATTGATGAGTAATAATAATATAGCATCGCACTCATAGCATAATATAGACGTTTTCATGACTCAAGATGATTTCTTTCTCGATGATGGTGCATTCATGCCCGACCCCCTCGCCTCTTTCTTGTCCCAGGCCTTCCACTGCCATTACAGCGTATGAAGGATGAGCGTGCGACTCTCTGGCTCCCCACGCTAACATGCGCTATTATTATGACGACCTCTGCTTAGCCCTGGTGCAGAGCGTGGCCCGGGAGGACAGGACGCTCGGTAGTAGGAGTGATGGGCTGTCTTCTGGCCGGGAAAGCGAGCGTTCCACATGGGATCGGCGATGCAGCGTGTAAACCTATCCACCATTCATGAATACTGCATTAGAAGGGGCAGCGAATGAAAACGCAGCCGTCCAGTGTCGTCTGACCTCGGAGCAAAGTGCCACGCACAATATTTGGGTGGGCGTGGGGGCTGGTGTCAGGGGGCACAGCCGTGGGGCAAGAGGAAGGTGTACGAAAACCTTTATTTATCCCCTAGGGCAGTTCTCATCCATGCATTCCCATATCAATGAGAAACACATGGGTTTGTCATTTGGCCGGCTGTTTGCCCAATGATCTGTAGTATCAGAGTTTCGAACCAGGAGGTGCAAAAACTAGTTTCTAACTTTTGGCACATGACACATATTTAACCATAATTTACATTTTTGGGCTATAATTCTTTTGACAGACATGATGGAGCACCCACACATTCAATCAGCTCTCAACCCTACTAGCACTAAGTTCAACATATTTTCAAAGAAGATGAAGATATTGTTTAAAAAAAGCAATGACACAGCTTTTTCTGTGAAAATATAAAAAATGTGTTGTTGATGTTATAAAAAGTTGGGTACACTGCCTCTGGTCTGTGTTACTAGTAAATAATATTTATGAAACAAAGAAAGAAACACATTTAACTATGTTCCAACCTTAATGTAAAACGTTGATCAAAATACTGCATTCTAAGTAGGTAAATAAAGTAATATTCGTCTGTATACTTTATTTATCTATTGTTTATTTGGTTGGGACAGTACATGTTAATGAACACATCACTCCGGATTGTAGCCATGGCCTAATTTGCATCCGTTGTCCCACATTTGCACTCACAAACACACTCATTCACCCTGAACTATTGCACACGTTTTTAGTGGGGAAACCAGAGTACCCGGAGGAAACCTACGCAGACACGGGGAGAACAAGCAAACTCCACTCAGAAAGGCCCTGTTCCGACTGGGATTCAAACCCAGAACCTTCTTGCTGAGAAGCAAGACTGCTGTCCACTCAGCACCGATCAACTGCAAATGCTCAGTGGATCGCTGAGTTTCTATGTAGCTGTTTAGCAGCTAACAGTGGTTCTTTTTAATTTTGCAAAACTAGAAGCGTTGCAAATGTAACCAGCATAACACAAGCTGACAGACAGAAAGGGACCAAAAGAAACATACTGTAGTTGTGGAAAACAAGAAGTGTTACATTTCGGTGTTAATTTTGCACTGTAAAACAACTGTTCAAACCAACATGATTGTTGTAATAAAACTAAATTTTGAGTTTTTCAGATCTGCAATTTCAACAACTAATCAATCCATCTGTTTCTATTATCAAGGGAAATGGGGAACAAAGTATAAAACAATTTGCTGTAGAATATATTAATATATTTTATATACTTAAATGTCCTGAAGTAATCTCAACCACTGGACCTGATGGACAAGTTTCACTTTGTACACTGGTGAAAGATGATTATCCTATTGATTCTGCAGCCCGTTGTCAGATGGTGGTCCTGACGGAGTGTTTACTACTCCCCTCACTCTGATGGTGATGTTGAGGCTGATTGAAAGACTGGTCTAATGTAAACATGTGCAGAGCAGCCGGGGTCAATAGGGAGAGCATAAATACAGCAGCAAAATAAGCCGTGCTCAGCAGGAACTGTGACTCCTCCGTTGTCACATCGCCTCGGTCCTTCCAACAACGCCAAAACAAGAATGCATTATTTAGCTTCAGCATTATTTAGCTTCAGCATTATTTAGCTTCAGCATATGTGACTAATGAGCATTCTTGCTCTCTCAAATAAGACCAAGAGTAAATGAAATCATTTTTATGTGCAAATGTTCTGAATTTATTTGTTTTATCAAACTATACATTCAATAACACAGATGCAACTGTTGCAAAGGATCAATAAATATACAGGGCCACTGATTAACTGGGTGTCATTACAGACACTACCAAAAATGAGTTCACCCAAAGAACCGAACAAATAAAAAATTAGCTCATATCTTCACAGGGGCTTTTAGCAGAGGTTAATTTGCGAGTTTTACTCTGATTCCAGTCAGCCACATCATCACATTATCTAAATTTGATTTGGTCAAGTCTCCAAATCTAATTTTGTCAAACATAATATGTGACTGGCAGCATGGTGGCTGAGTGGTTTGAGCTGTCGCCTCTCAGTAAGAAGGTTCTGGAAGTAGACTTTGCATGTTCTCCTCCAGATTTATCCCCAGGACTCCCCTGAAAAAGACATTTTGAAATCACAGGTCATGGGACATCTTCAAATCGGCAATGTCAGAAAGTGACGGGGCTTCCTCCTTGTACCAACTTTATACTGGCTGTGAACCACATAAAAGATGACTTTGTTGAGCCGACAAAAGTCATCCAAAGGGGACAGGGGTAGAGCAAGGCACCAGGAGAACCAACTGCTGCCTACTATTTCCCACAACCGAGAAACGCCAACCATTCCAACAGACCCACCATGATGTCCAGCTTATACTTCATATTTAAAGTACATAGTTTGCGTGCATGCAGATACAATTGAATATGAACATATTATTCAGAGGGAAAAACTCCACCAACTCATATATCATGTTTTCTTCTAGAAATAATTCAAAAACGTATGTACCACCATATTAGCTTTTAAAGATGAGACTGAAAGAATGCTCCTTATATATGCGTGTATGTGAGTGGATTGCATGAAACCATTACAATAACTAATTGTGTGGTAATACTATAATAGCCAATGCTTTATTCACCTCAACAGAAACATTTGAATTGTGTCTTTTTGTTGTTTTCGTTCACAGTGCAGCGGCGTGCCCAGAGACCTGCCCCACTCACCAGCATGTCACAGAGCAGACACACGAGGCCATGTTCACACACTGTAAGGAGAGAGCCGATCGAAGGCTCCAGACACCGGCGGAGGGAGGGGAGAGAGGGGGAGGAAGGGCGTCAGAGAGGACAAAGAGCAGAGGGGACAGCACGCACACATGTGGAGTGCCGCTCACGCCTCACTGCCTTTGTCAGAGAGACAGGACACATGTGACAGGACTATGGCCATTCCTGCCTGTCAGAGCCTAGTCTGTTCACATCTCAGGAGCTAAGCAGTGCAGAGTCTGGTCAGCAGTGTGATGGCAGACTGAGAAGTGTAAGCTTTCCTTTTGATAGCACCTTTCAAGACCCACTCCGGATTGGAAGTGCCAAGTATCAACACAGCAATTAAAAACTATTTAATTCTAACGCCGGGCAGTGAAACTTTTGAAGAATATGACAAAGTCTGGGATCGTGCACACGAACCAGGGATGTTACAACAGCAAGTGTAGTATACAGCATGGAGGAATGCAGTCCTCTAATCAGCAGCTTCCACGGTGCTATGTAGCTTGGCCTTCAGAAGTCAAAACAAGGGAAAAGTACTGGCTTCTGCACATTGGTAGAATGATGAGTTTAACTTTAACAAAAGTTGCTTCAAAGTGTTATGACATCTCAGATTCCCCCCTCTGGTCACACATTCACGTGTGACCATCAGGATCGATAAACAGCAACATAACATCATATCTCAATACTTAAACTCGGTACTTTACTCGGTACTTCAAAGAACTCAGAACTCGGAATACTTCAAAAACTCATAAAACATGTTCAGATCATTCATAAAACTTGTCAACAATCTTCAGTAAAATACCACCCTTCATCAGTCGATGGTTCCAGATATTGCTTTGAAAATAGTCTCTCCCACTTCTCCGTGTTGGTTTCTTCAGGCTGTATTTGTCGTGTCGAGCCATAAATTCTTCTGTGACGTGTCTTTCAATCACACGTTTCAGCTTTAGTGTCCAGATTCAGCAATTCAATTCAGTCCAAATTATGTCCAAATTCAGAAATCCAATTGTTCCAAATCATGTCCAAATTGTGTAATTCAATTGTTCCAAATGATGTCCATGCAAAAGAGGACGATGGTATTGTCCATGTCTCAGCAGCTCACAGCAGGTCTGAGTGGAGTCAGGGGCTGTGCAGATAGTCCAAGTGTGCTGGTCCAGATGCATGGTTTCTCTTGAGGTTTCTCAGTTTTGGCTTGAAAAAAACAAACACATTTTTGTTCTGTAGATGTTACAGACAATGCCCGCATCCTCCACCACCTTTATAACATGGAAAGTGTAACACCCACCAGTATAACCAGTAGTCAACATCTTCCTCAGGTCCCTTGACCTGGAAAGAATGCACCAACAACATCCTTCATCCAACAAAAAAATAAAAAATTTAAACTGCAACTACAGCCTTGAATGGTTTTTTTTGGACGGACACAAGGCATCCGTTTTGTTCCACCATAGAGGCCATATTTAAAAGCTTGTGTTTTAACTCCCATAAAACACAGATAATTTGTGAACGTAAGGCCAATCTGTTAGTCCACTCTATCGTCTGACTGTCATAGAGTCTCTCTGTAAATAGCTCCTTAGTCACTATGGAACTGTAAAGTCCCACCCACATGGCAGTCCTCTCGAGTTCCGGAAGTAAAAAGTACATATAAAAAAAAAAAAGCGTTTTGAATGTTTGAAGATACAATGGAGGCTTGTAATTTCAACCTTTTTCAGATTCAGAAAAAAAACTTTGTCAAAATACAACACATGGTCTGGATCAGGCTGTATACAAATTCATTATACTTTTTAATTTTTTTATGGCAATTTTTTATTTGCCATGCCTTCTTCTCATTTTGATTGACCTGTGTGATAACTCTTAAAAATTATTCATTATTATTAATGAATGACTCTTTCAGAGCAGATATAAACCAAGCTACTAATGCCGCTTTTCCACAGAAATGGTACGGTACAGCACGGCACGGCATGGCACGGCGCAGTTATTTTACATTTCCACTAGGGTTGGGCTTGGTATTGGGGTACTTTTTTTGTACTACCTCGACTGTGGTTCAATCCGCGCCGAAGCGATACCATGACGTGACGTCAGCCGACTGCCTTACACTGATTGGTCAACAAGTGTCGTCACTGGAAGCGACGTCCGACCCTTTAGTAAAAACAACTCAACCCCTCCATCTTTAAAACCGGCTGCTCTGCTATAACCATGGATCTATTATAATAACGTACTCCTCACCCTGAGAAATGGAATCGCACTGAAAGCCCCAAAAGTCAGCGTCCTGGTCGGTGGACGAGGTCCACACGTTTCTCTCTTTAGGCCAAAGAAAGAATTCAAAGGCAGCTTGAACGCACAACACGGAATGAGGTTTTCAGGGAGATCACTCTTGATTTGTGACTAGTCTGTGGGAATCCTGGAAATAACTGGTTAGCTACGTTTCCTGTTGGCCCAAAGCTCTCACTGAAATGTATTTACTCGTGTAAAAGTTTGATTGTCTGTTGTACATAGTGAGCTAGCTACATTTAGCTATCAATAGCAAGCTAAGCTAAAATGTCCTTCCTGCGCTAGTGTGCTGTATTTTTCTCTTTCATGTTTTGCATTTCTGTTTTGTGCTTGTACTTAAGTTGTCAATGTGTGTATTTATTTTTTTGAGAATCCCTTCTCACAAGTGAGGAAATTATTAACAATGAGTGATCGGAGTACTTAACATTCCCCTCATCTGGACCTGGTCTCAGAGACATACGTAGTTTGGACTTTGTAAATGGTTGGTTTTGCACTTTACTTTTGTTTTTAATAAATCTGTGATCGTATCAAGACTTTGTTTCATTCATTTGTCTGACACATGCACATACACTTTTACTTCTATTTACATTACATACATTATATTTGTCAGTAAATCCGTATAACCTTGGGGAATTTATGAACGAGGATGGAGGCATGTTTGCTAAATACAAAAATGTTTTAAGGCAAAATA
The DNA here is from genome assembly GCA_964034765.1 of Knipowitschia caucasica. Lineage (NCBI taxonomy): Eukaryota > Metazoa > Chordata > Actinopteri > Gobiiformes > Gobiidae > Knipowitschia > Knipowitschia caucasica. The sequence continues at coordinate 15,952,135 of OZ035824.1, read as the reverse complement.
AATATTTAGGCATATGATTATTAACATATATTCCTTTTTTACTTCTCACTCCTTTTTCGAGTTGATACTTAGATTTACAATATACATGTATTTTAAATAACAAAGTTGTGCTTTGAACTCGAAATAAAAACATTTAATTTCAAATGACAAAAAGTGACGCATCAGACCAATGTTGCTAGTTACGCACAGCGCATAAATTACGTGGTTTGACAACCCCTCCCACGCTGGTACCATTTTTAGTGGAAAAGCACCCACACTCGGCCGCGCCGTGCCGTACCGTGACTATGGAAAAGCGGCATAAAAGTGCATATTTTCATATCTGCAACATAGCCAAAATAAGGAAGATCCTTCCAGGAAAACCAGTCCATGCATTCGTCACCTCGAGGCTTGCCTACTGTCACTTCCTGCTGGGGAATTACAGCAGTCATTGACTATGAGTAATCGAACGTGATATGTGGGTGACATCACAGATGATATCCAGAGGTGGCCCTCCCGCTCCATATAGACAAATGGCTCCTATGTGTTTGTTATTGTTGCATTTCCGCGTTTGAACTGTTTGATTCTCTGATCCATTGTTGGCATATTGACAACTTTGTAAAGTTCTCTGAGACGACTGCTTTAGAGCTATACAAAAATAAATTAATTTCAATACTGCCGCTGAAAAGTTTTTGTAGTTGCATGTCCAATGCTGTCCTGCAGTGAAGCGGCTGTCACCTCATGACCAATCAAAGTGCTGCTATCTTTTGCATTATTGTGAGAAAGCGCGTCGTGAGTTTCTAATTGATGCTTTGGGCTGAGAGCTGATTGGCTGAGTTAGAATTGGTCTCTCTTTTTTCACTTTTCTGTCTGGGAAAGCTGAATTTAAAATGTGACAGAGGACAAAAATACATGCAAACTTGGGCCCCTGGACACTGAGCGCAACTCAGTGACCCACACATAGCTCCATCCAAAGAGCAGTGTTGCTAGGAGACAGAAAGATGCTCCACTTGGACCTGAAATGCAAATGAGCTGCTTCACCTGAGTGACAGCGGCTGAGGATCTCTCCCAGAGCTCTCCAACAATGCACTCCACTGCCTCCACCTGCGCCACAACAATCTGTGGAATAACAAGTAATGTCCGTGTTTTCACTTCATCTATGTGATGTTAAAATGTCTTGCTCTACATGAAATACGAAAATAATGAGATATTCCTCAGTTACAAAAAATAAAAAATTCAGGCAATATGACCACAAGGCTTCTTCTTTGACATCTATGCTACAGTCAAAATGTACACAAACATGCATCAACCACAATTCTTCCAGATGCAGTGGTGATTATGAGGTGAAGAGAAATACAAGAAGTCAAGCAGTTATCATGAATGAATGGATGGATAGACAAAATACATTTCTGAATGAGTAAACTGCGTACCTCTGTTACAGGCTTGACAAATACAATCACTACAGTTGTTAGAGAACTTTAAAAGGTTGATTACTTCTGTTCCACAAAACACAATGTAAACACGATTTGTTGTAGTGCATTCATTTGGGCAGATTCCATTACAGTTTGACCATTTCCTATTTTATCAATTGAAATAATTTCTGTATGTAAGAAAAAAAACGTTTTTCAATATCAGTTTTTGGACCTATTGTATCGAATTGAAAGTCCCCTACATCTTTATACACATCATATCGTTCGGATCTTATGGATGTACAAGTTGCTCTTTTGTAGGATTTCCAATTGTAATAATCTTAAAAAAGTCTGTACAGGCTTGTCTACCATTTCTCGTTTTTTTTTTTATATATACAAATATAATTATTTACCCAAACGATTTAATGCCACACTATTACTTCAAACAATGCAATGGCTCTTTTAAGGAATTTATTTTCAATAAGAGGAAAAGGTCTTCTTCCAGTCGTCATTACAATGTGATTCAAGCAAACGGTTGATCATTGAAAAGTGCTTCATCACTTCCTTCAACGTCTTCTTTTGAGTAGGAATTACTTGTCAAATCTAATTATATTATATAGCAGTCTACTGCCTCTTTTTATTCTTCTTTTGTCAGATAACAGGTCTTGTCAAGTCAAATTAACATCAATACATTTACTTAAAGCTGCACTAACTGACTTTATTTTCATATTCATTACGAAAATGCTATCCATGTCCATGTAGTGCATTGGGATATATGTCCTTTTGAAGAAAAAGTAGCGCAGATATTTGCTGGCGTGACATTATTTTTTAGATCGAGTTTAGATGAAACAAGGAAGAGTGTGTTTCGGGACCAGATTGTGACCAATCACAGCGGACCACTAGCCCCCACTTTCTTGAGAAATCTACAGGTCCAACGTTAGGACCGACAGCTGAGTTAGTACAACAAGCGGCGGAGCTAACATGAAACTTCCTCGTCTTCAGCTAAACAGCCATCCAAAAGAAAGTCCCGTTCCTGCACGCTTCCCGGTTCTATCATTCTATGGTCACGCCATCCACGCTCAAATGTGCGATACATGGATTTATCCATATTGGGAGACGCTAGCTCCGTGAACAACAGTGCGTGTGCGGTAGTGGGGGGCGATAGCTTCGTGGGTGCGGGGAGGGAAGGAGAAAGAGCGAGGCCAGCGAGTCCGCTGCTTCAAAATCCCAAAGCCAGTTAGTTTTAAGTCACACTAAAGTGATCTCACGAAATACAATCCATTTACCTTTGATTGCAACTTTTACAGAGATGCTTCAGGATGCCTCATCCACACAAATATCAGGGATTTCTGGTACAAACGTGTGGGGGGTCCATTACACACAGACTATGACAAAAAAAAAACATCCACTGCATGAAAAGTTAGATTTTCGTCACCCATCAGTTTTATATAGCGCTTTTTTGGATACTCAAAGACGCTTTACATGTCATTATTCTTTCACTTCATACACTGTGGTGATAAAGTACTACTATAGCCACAGCTGCCCTGGGGCACACTGACAGAAGCGAGGCAAACAGTATGTGCCATTGGCCCCTCTGACCACCACCAACCATTCACACACACACACACTTTACCCCCATTCTAGGCAACGGGGGTGAAGTGTCTTGCCTAAGGACACAACGGCAGTTTGGCACTTTACAGCCGCAGCTGCCCTACCGTGGCTGATGTTCCCAGAGGTTAAGTGTCTTGCCAAGGACAACGACAGCAGACAGTGGGAGTCGATGGTAAAAGTTGGGCTGGAACCCTCGACCCTCTGACTCAAAGGTCAATGCTCTACCAACTGAGCTACTGTCGCCTTGAAGGACAGGTCCAAAGAAATCTATTGGCTTCCAATTTGTTTTGACCATTTCTCAAGTCAAATTCTGTTTTTGAGATCTTTTTGTGTCTTTTTTTGCCAGAGGTTCTAGATATTAAAGAGAATTAACAATTTTTAGCTTATACTCCTCGACAATCACAGACCTGGAATTATTTTTAGCTCTATCTACGCTAATATTCTGACACAAACCTGAAACTCCGCCCCTTCTGTTTAAAAGCTCCTATCTCAGTCTTGTAATCGTATGAACCACTATGACACCACAGAACTGTTTTCTGCCTTTGAAAAAAAAGCAGTGCTCAAGAAATAGGTTGGCTATTTCTCAAGTTTCTTGCGAGTCATTGCAACCACATGTGTTTTCAGTTGGTAATTTTCAAATGACTACACCTCTTTCTAATGGATTATTGACCTATTCATTAGGATCCTTCTTTCATCACATGCTTTCTTAAAACAATATTATCAAGTAAACAGACTCATTGTCATGTTTAACAAAATACAAAATACATTAGTTTGTTTCTCTAATAGAGTTTGGATCTATCACACGCATGTTTTCTTCTGGCTCTGTCAACCTTTAAAACCTACATACTATATACACACATTTATCCAGTGCACCCTATTTCCATAATAACAATAAACATACTGAGAAAAACAGTATAATCCTCCCATCTTATCACCCATGTCTCTCCCACTCACACGCTGTTGAACAAAGCTCCGATCATCGCTGACATTTAGCAGCTGACGCAACACGGCCCCTTCACGAGCCGTCCGTCAGCCCTCTCCTCTGCCTGACCCCGAGTCACTCACCGTTGTCAGGGAGGAGAGTACGAGGCTCTGACCCAGGACCCAGGACCCCGGTGCTTCTCCGGTTTGGCCGGATCGATGGCCTCGGAGCAGGCCCTGCCATATGGGGTTACGGCACAGACGCGGCTAATTGGCCGCCACTTATCAATAAGAAAATGCTACAGGAGAAAGAAGAAAGATTCACAAAGAAATCCGATGATGTGTGCTGCATTGATTGTATTGTTATGGAGGTCTTGTTGTAAGCAGGGCAGGGTGGGTTATGTCCAAACACAAAGGGTTTGGAAGGTTAAAGTTTGATGCGTTGGTTGTGTTTATTTTGCTTTGAGAATAATTACTTTGGCATTTCATGTTATCGAATTTTGAAATAAAAACAGACAATAAGGACGTACATTGGAAAAATAGAGTGATGACACTCACTTAATTTGTGAAAAAGCCCCACATGGATGTAATTCTATCTCATGTTCAAACATTGTTCCTCATTTGTGCTTGCATCAGGAACTTCTGGCCACACATTACCCGCTCCTTCTGTCTACATCAGGTATCTCCAACCTCACCACCCGCTTTCAGGTAGGCCCTACAGACTGTAAACACTGCAAACTATCAAATAATATGAGGTAATAATTGCTTGTACTGAGTGCTTTTTTTCTTACATTCTGAATTTTTGCCAATGGGTAAAGCCATTTATTCTTATTTTAATAACTGTTCTCATTCCAAGGGAGACATGTCTTATATATTTTTCAAACAAGATGATTTGTCTTGGAAAACTTATCTAAAGCCTGGTTCACACGAGACGATTTTAAAATTGTCGGCCGACTTTTCTCCGTGTTAGACCCCACACGGGGAGATTAAAAATCCTGCGTCTAACCACTTTGGTCGTGCAGTGTGTGGTGCGTAGCCACACGGCAAGATCACGCAAGCCACAAACATCACACACGAACCGACACCCCCCCCCCCGAGCATTCCCAGGTCAAATGGAAATCTCACAAAATCTCTCGAGATCAAGCGTGACTTCAAGCGTGACTTCAGAGTAAACAGTCATGGCGGACGAAGAGGATGCAGTGGCGATAGTGTGCAGTTTGTTGTTAACAGAGAAGAGACGTAATCCAAAGAAAAGGCAATGGTCAAAGCCATGCTGCTGTGTTTTGGTTTTTTTCCGGTGTTTCCTCACCGGCTTGTCACCTCGTCTTCTTATTGGCTACACGCCGTAGTCATGGCAACGCGCTCGCTTGTCCTCGGAGGACACCACACACGAAGAGAAATCGGGCCAAAACAATCCAACATGTTGGATATCCCCGATTTGAGATCGGGAGCAGTCCCGATGTCCTTCTGAGCGACGAGTGCAGTCTTAACACACCACACACGGCAGGATAATCTGTAAGATTTTGTTACGGAAATCGGAGCGTTTCTTAAGATTGTCGTAAGGGGTAAATCGGGTCTAAATCGGCCTAAATATCCTGCCGTGTGAACCAGGCTTAAGGCAGTCAAAATATGCTCAAATTTAGATACATTTTAGCAATTCTTGATTTTTTTTCATCACTTTTTGCAGTGTATTAGAAGTGGACTGATTGAGTACTCACACCGCCAAAGAAAAAAAAGTCCTTATGTGGGCATTTATTCCAACAGGGTTAGCTTTGCCCTTGTAACATGGCTACACATGTTACTCTCACAAGCTGGTGTTTCCCCTGCTAATGAAGGCATCTGGTTGGTCAATTCTTTTGGCTCATTTGGACAACAACAAAATCAAAATAAATACACCAGGATAATAGAGAGCGCTAAACAACAGATTTGTTAAGCCCAAATGGTTACTGAGCTGGAGAGTTTACTTTTCACTGTAAGTCATTCAGAGCTAGAATGAGTTGCAGCAAAACTCTGTCCATCAGCACTTCCCTGTTGGGCTTTATTGATTAAGATAGTAACATATTTCCCTTGTGTGTAATGTTAATGGTGACTGTATTTGGACAAAGCTCACCTGCTACCTCTATGAAGCTCTATGAAGAAGTGCTCATGGTTAAGTTTTTCTGAAACAGCTTTAGCAAAACTTAACAACCATGCAGATATCCAGTGTTTGCGGCGATTTTGTTTAGAGCAGATTATAACAAATAATATTTTGGGTTCATTTATTAGAACAGCATATATGTATAACATGCCATCAAGTTACAAGCCTTCATTGGCTATTGACTCCTGATTCATTTAAATAAGCAAAGTCTGATATATGATGTCAAGCATGAAGACATTTTAAAGATTAAATGCCAAAGGTTAATCTATTCTCATGGATATATTACCACTTTGCTTTAACATTCCTCAGTGATATTAAATGTGTACAATATTTAAGGTGTTTTTACTGTTAAAAAACATGCATTTTGCACAGTGTAGAGTTGCCTCGCCACAGAAATGTATTTGTCTCAAATCTATATGAATAGGTTAAAACCTCACTGTAAAAGTGACTCCGGTAAAACTTATATTTATATAAACAAAGGAAAGTGGAATGTGGAATACACATTCCATCAGAACCTATTGCTTTGTGTATATTTCTCATGGTAAACTCATGTCTCTAACTGAGATGTAAAACTGTTATAAATATGCATAAGGGATTCTGTGGCGCTAAGGCACATCCTCAGAACAGCTTCACATGTTGGTAGTCATAGCAGGATGATAAAATAACCAATCCGGCAGAGAGCAGAGGTGTGCCTTCAAAGCCGGCTGTCAATAGCTCTCACAGTGGGGCCCCGCCGGTGTAATGGCGTTGGCTCCCTTCACATTGATATCATATAATCCAGGGTGGCCCTCAAATCTGTGATGTGGCCGACCCGCCGCATGGGGCCGGGTGCGGGGGCCCGGGTCTCGCTGCCAGGAGCATGTATGTTATTGATTAGTGCCGGCCCACTTCTCTGGCCTGTAATTTCACTCAGCAGGCCGCGGCGCAAACGCAGCCCATCTGTAGGGACTGTGATCTGGACATCGCTGACGAAGGCCCACAGCCGAAACATTGCTCATCTGTAAATAAGACAAAACTCTGGTGTCGGCCAAACAGCGTGCAAAGTTTTCAAGTTATTAATATATTCCAGTTATAATCTATAATATGGGTGTCAAACTCATTCTGATCAGTGGCCAAAAAAACCCGATGAGAACCGGCCGAGGGCCAAAAGAATAGAGGGGATTTTTTCTGGTTACTTTATCTGAAAACAAAATGTGTTAATTTAACGAAAATTTTATACAAATATAAAGTTAAACACATTGTTTTATATTCAACTATTCAACTTCTAATGATGTGTCAAGTCAATTATAACATTTGAAATCATATTAGGGGTCACTATAGTAAAAATGGTCTTGCGGGCCAGATTTGGCCCACGAGCCTGAATATGACATGCCTTCACTATAATATGGGTTGTGACTGGGATGAAAATATTGTACTATGCATTCGTCAATCCCACTGAGCAAAAGACATCCACATGCACTGCAACAACAATCAGTGTGTCAGAAAGACTCATAATTGAAATAATATTCTATAGCAACTTAGTCTTTTTGCCGAGGCGTGTGCAGCGTGAACACTCCGACCGTACATAGTAGCAATAATTTGCAATAATAGCAAACTGTTTTATAGGCTGTTGCTTTTTCTACAGTTATAAAACCGCACAAAAGTCACGCTGTCAGGGTTTAGGTTCATTTATTTTAATATTAGTTAACCCCCGTCTCCTCTTCAGCCCTGCCCTTGTGTATCACTGGTGTGGTGTTACTCTATTCTATATTCAAACCCTGAGTAATTATTCTCTCTCTGTTACATCATTGTCAATGCCACGCCTCTTTTCTTTAATGTCTTCATCCCCTGCTAGGCTATATTTTTTCTAACTCTGGATTTTCTATTGCATTTTGGGTTTCTTTAATTTTGAACTGTGACAAATACTTTGCATAATTATAAAAAGAAGAAGATCCTTTATTTGTCCCACAATGGGGAAATTTCAGTTTGATGCATATACACCTGGTGCATAAGCGCCTGGTGGCCGGGCCTTAGCCCACGGGGCCCGGCCGGGCTCAGCCCGAAGGGATGACGTGGACAGTCCCTCCTGTGGGCTCACCACCTGCAGAGGGGTCCGTGGTGGCGAGGTGCAGAGAGGACTGGGCAGCAGTCGAAGGCGGAGACCTCGACGACCCAGTCCACACACCCAACATCTGGCTCTTGGGACGTGGAACGTCACCTCACTGGGGGGGAAGGAGCCCGAGCTTGTGGGGGAGGTTGAGCGATACCGACTAGAGATAGTCGGCCTCACCTCCACACACAGCTTGGGCTCTGGAACCCAACTCCTTGAGAGGGGTTGGACGCTCCACTTTTCTGGTGTTTCCCGCGGGGAGAGGCGGCGAGCTGGGGTGGCCATACTCATTGCCCCCCATCTCAGCCGCCACGTGTTGGAGTTCTCCCCGGTGAATGAGAGGGTCGCGTCCCTCCGCCTCCGGGTGGGGGACAAGTCTCTCACTGTTGTGACGGCCTACGGGCCTAACGGTAGTGCAGAGTACCCGGCCTTCTTGGAGTCCTTGGGAGGGGTACTGGACAGTGCACCGCCCGGGGACTCCGTTATTCTCCTGGGGGACTTCAACGCCCATGTGGGAAATGCCAGTGACACTTGGAGAGGGGTGATCGGGAAGAGCGGCCCCCCTGATCTGAACCCGAGCGGTTGTTCAGTTGTTGGACTTCTGTGCCAGTCACGGCCTGTCCATCACGAACACCATGTTCGAGCACAAGGGTGTCCATCAGTGCACGTGGCACCAGGACACCCTAGGCCGGAGGTCGATGATCGACTTTGTAGTCGTATCATCTGACCTTCGACCGCGTGTCTCGGACACTCGGGTGAAGAGAGGGGCGGAGCTGTCAACCGATCATCACCTGGTCGTGAGTTGGATCCGCTGGCAGGGCAGGAGGCCGGTCAGACCTGGCAGGCCCAAGCGTGTAGTGAGGGTTTGCTGGGAACGTCTTGCTGAGCCCCCTGTCAGACGGACTTTCAACTCACACCTCCGGGAGAGCTTCTCCCAGGTCCCGGCAGAGGAGGGGGACATCGAGTCCGAGTGGACCATGTTCTCTTCCTCTATCGCCAATGCGGCGGCTCGTAGCTGTGGTCGCAAGGTCTCTGGTGCTGGTCCCGGCGGCAATCCCCGAACCCGGTGGTGGACACTGGCAGTAAGGGATGCCGTCAGGCTGAAGAAGGAGTCCTATCGAGCAATGATGGTTCGTGGGACTCCTGAGGCAGCTGTCCAGTACCGGCAGGCCAAACGTGCCGCGGCCCGGGCTGTTGCAGAGGCAAAAACCCGGGACTGGGAGGAGTTCGGAGAGTCCATGGAGCATGACTATCGGTTGGCCTCGAAGAGGTTCTGGCAAACCGTCCGGCGCCTCAGGAGGGGGAAGCAGTTCTTTGCCAACACCGTGTATGGTGCGGGTGGAGGGCTGCTGACCTCGACTGCGGATATTGTCGGGCGGTGGAAGGAATACTTCGAGGTTCTCCTCAATCCCCCCGTCACGTCCCCCGTCTAGGAGGCAGAGGCTGAGGATGTTGGGGCGGATACTTCCATCTCCCTGGCCGAGGTCACCAAGGTGGTTGGCAGCCTCCATGGTGGCAAGGCGCCGGGAGTGGATGAGATCCGTCCTGACTATCTAAAGTCTCTGGATGTTGTAGGACTATCTTGGCTGACACGTCTCTGCAACATCGCGTGGCGATTGGGGGCGGTGCCAATGGAGTGGCAGACCGGGGTGGTGGTCCCTCTCTACAAGAAGGGGGACCGGAGGGTGTGTTCCAATTATCGTGGGATCACACTCCTCAGCCTCCCCGGTAAGGTCTACTCCAAGGTACTGGAGAGGAGGCTACGTCCGATGGTCGAATCTCGGATTCAGGAGGAGCAGTGTGGTTTTCGTCCCGGTCGCGGAACACTGGACCAGCTCTATACTCTCCATCGGATACTCGAGGGTTCATGGGAGTTCGCCCAACCTGTCCACATGTGCTTTGTGGATTTGGAGAAGGCGTTCGACCGTGTTCCCCGGGGTGTCCTTTGGGGGGTCCTCCGGGAGTACGGGGTCCTCTGCTGAGGGCTGTTCGGTCCCTGTATGACCGGAGCCAGAGCTGTGTTCGCATTGCCGGCAGTAAGTCAGACCTGTTCCCGGTGCATGTTGGCCTCCGCCAAGGCTGCCCTTTGTCACCGGTTCTGTTCACTGTATTTATGGACAGAATCTCTAGGCGCAGCCAGGGGCCGGAGGGGGTCCGGTTCGGGAACCACAGGATTTCATCTCTACTTTTTGCGGATGATGTCGTCCTGCTGACTCCAACGAACCAGGACCTGCAACATGCACTGGGACGGTTTGCAGCCGAGTGTGAAGCGGCTGGGATGAGAATCAGCACCTCCAAATCCGAGGCCATGGTGCTCGACCGGAAAAAGGTGCCTTGCCCTCTCCAGGTGGGTGGAGAGGTCCTTCCTCAAGTGGAGGAGTTCAAGTATCTCGGGGTCTTGTTCACGAGTGAGGGGAGGATGGAGCGTGAGATTGACAGGCGGATCGGTGCAGCGTGCGCAGTGATGCGGTCTCTGTATCGGACCGTTGTGGTAAAGAGGGAGCTGAGCCGAAAGGCAAAGCTCTCAATTTACCGGTCAATCTTCGTTCCCTCCCTCACCTATGGTCATGAGCTGTGGGTAATGACCGAAAGAACGAGATCGCGGATACAAGCGGTCGAAATGAGCTTCTCCACGTCGAGAGGAACCAGTTGAGGTGGCTCGGGCATCTGTTCAGGATGCCTCCTGGACGCCTTCCTGGGGAGGTGTTCCGGGCACGTCCCACCGGGAGGAGGCCCCGGGGAAGACCCAGGACACGCTGGAGAGACTATGTCTCTCAGCTGGCCTGGGAACGCCTAGGGGTCCCCCCGGACGAGCTGGAGGAGGTGTGTGTGGATAGGGAAGTCTGGGCGTCTCTGCTTAGACTGCTGCCCCCGCGACCCGGCAACGGATAAAGCGGAAGAAAATGGATGGATGGATGCATATACACATACACATCACTTTTCTGTGCTTCTTATAGTGGGTTAGTGTCTTGCCCAAGGACACAACGGCAGCAGACATCAGTGGGAGTATGTGGAGAAGGTCTTAGGGTGGACTCGAAAGGCCAATGCTCTACCAACTGAGCCACTGTTGCCCTAACAGCATAACAAGCTGTGGTGCCGTGTTTGAATGAGTGAAGCTTTATTATACATTATATTTAGGGCTGTCAAACGATTGATTTTTTAATCGCGTTAATTACAGATTAAAAATGAATCAATCTTAATTATTCACATTGCTAACTATCGGCAAAATATTGCCATATTTTTCTGTAAATGGTTTTTAAATGGATGATAAAGGAAAACATAGTGTACACATGTACTGTATTTGTTTTTTTATAACAAAAATAAATCCACATAAAATGGCATTAACATTATCAACATTAAGATAAGAGTTCCTTTATTCGTCCCACAGTGGGGAAATTTCGTTGTTGCAGCGCACATACAGGACAGTAGTAAGAGCACACAGGGAGCACACAATATATACAAAATAAGCAGCATTCCGTCTTTCTGCAGTAGACTCAGACCAAAACTATTGTTTGTAACAGGGATGAGGGACTTTTCAAAAGAGTCTGAAATGCACAATGTCATTAAATCTGTTTGATTTGCTCACAACATTTTACTTTTGGGCACAACCAACATGAACTGGTAGTGGAAGGGGAAAATTAGGTTCTCCAGCTTTAATTTAGTGAGTGCGCTTCGGGAGAAGACACGAAGGAGACATGGAAGGCTCCGAAATCCAGCTTCAGAGGTGTATTTATTGCATCATGGAAAGGATACATAAAGTTTATGCAAAGACACGCACACAACAAGCAGAGAATAGTCCTGTGCGCGGCGCCGTTACGTCACGCACACAGGACTATTTATTATTGACCGTGGTGAAAAGCTGAGATGGTTTTAAACAACACTCCAACCTTTTCGTTCTCCTGGATCAACACAGCATTTCAACAGTGAGTCAGTGAGTTACTCTTGTCAGCACTGTCCCACTGACAGTGACATGGGTCTAGGACTGTGTCCGGAAATCACTAAAAATTCCTAGTCCTTCCTGCTCCTAATGGTTGCCCTTCTGATGATGTCCACCAAAGACCTGGAAGGAGATAGGAACAGCTCAAACGTCACTGTTGCATGACAAGCCCTTATGAGAGCATGCTGGAAAAACTACAGGTCTCCAAAAGATGTACTACAACGCTTTTATGCTTTGTTCTTGCTCACCTTCATGGATATTCAGAGATTCTGTAGCGTTCCTTTTGATGTGAGCCACATTATGTCCTTACCTTCTTCTTTACCTTCTTTACCTCTCTTCTTTGACTGTTGCACCAAGTCAAAGCAATTTCCTAGTCTGTGGCTTCCTGTTTCTTACATGGCAATAAAATTGATTCTGATTCTGACTACTATGAGGAACGTCCCCAGGTTCCTATGCTAAAAGGCCTAAAAAGGCAGACTGGAGAGCCCTTTGAACACTGTTCGTTGATGTTATTCCCCAATTCGCATCCTGCTTGTCATAGCGCCCAGAACTCTCACAGTATTCAGATGAAGGCTAAGTATGGTTTCCTGCTTTTTCTGTGTAGGGATTGTTGAAAGTTGTGCCTCGCACAAAAATAATAATATAGTCCACCCCTCCATCCATTTTCTTCCCCTTAATCCATTGCTGGGTCAGAGGGGTGGCAGTCAGAGCTGCACCCAGTACACTTAGCAACAGCCCCTCACTGATCCTCCTGCAGGTGGTGAGTCCACAGGAGCTGAGATCATTCAGTGGGGGCTTCAGGCAAAGTGGGGTTAAGTGTCTTGCCCAAGGACACAACAACAGCAGACATCAGTGGGAGTCGTGAAGTAGGTCTTGTGGTGGGCACGAACCCACGACCTTCAGGCCCAAAGGCCAATACTCTACCAACTGAGCCACTGTCGCCCCCCGGTGATATAGTATTTACTTTTATTTGTCTATATATATATATATATATATATATATATATATATATATATATATATATATATATATATATATATATATATATATATATATATAGTGTCTCGAAAGCTCCTTACCATGTATGGCGGGTTCCATCCCAAATCCAGCACCCTGAGACTGTACGTATAGCCGTAAAGAAGGAGGCCGAGGACTAGTGGGTGTGAGAGCCACTGTCCAGGACGAAACATCCAAACTCCATAACTACATCATGGAGAAGGCCAAAATGGATGACGTACTCAGTGAATGTCTCAGGCAGTGGCGAGATGAGGATGTGCTGGAGGAGAGCCCATCATGGGAGGACAAGCCCCTACACGGCATGTACCACCGGAGCATAACAGAAGTGGCTGATCTCAAGAAGTCCTACCAATGGCTAGAAAGGGCTGGCCTACAGGACAGCACAGAGGCACTCATTATGGCTGCACAGGAACAGGCACTGAGCACCAGAGCGATAGAGGCCCAGATATACCACACTAGACAAAACCCAAGGTGTCGGTTGTACAAAGGGAGACCTGAGACGATCCAACACATAACTGCAGGGTGCAAGATGCTGGCAGGGAAGGCCTACATGGAACGCCATAACCAAGTTGCTGGCATAGTGTACAGAAACATCTGTGCAGAGTATGGGCTGGAAACCCCAAGGTCTAAGTGGAAAACTCCTCCAAAGGTGGTGGAGAATGAGCGTGCAAAAATCTTGTGGGACTTCCAGATACAGACCGACCGAATGTAAGTAAGTAAGTAAGTAAGTAAGCTTTATTTATATACCGCCTTTCACAGACCAGAGTCACAAAGCGGTTTACAATTGTTATTTTTTGGGCACTTGTCCTCTCACTCCTCACAGAGATGGGAGCGGGGTCGCCGAACAGGAGGCGCATGCCAGACCTATTGTACATATTTTTAGTGGTAGGGGAAACCGGAGTACCCGGAGGAAACCTACGCAGGCACAGGGAGAACATGCAAACTCCACTCAGAAAGGCCCTGGTCCGGCCGGGATTCCAACCCAGGACCTTCTTGCTGAGAGGCGAGAGTGCTATCCACTCAGCCACCTTGCCGCCCGAACGGTAATGGTTGGCGAACCAACCTGACATAGTGGTGGTAGATAAAGGGCAGAGGACAGCCCTGGTGGTGGACCATTCCAAGGGATGGTAACATCCGGAAAAAGGAACATGAAAAGCTTGAGAAATACCAAGGTCTCAGAGAGGAGCTGGAGAGGGCCTGGAGGGTAAAGGTGACAGTAGTGTCCGTGGTGATCGGTGCACTCGGGGCAGTGACCCCGAAGCTAGAAGAGTGGTTACAGCGGATCCCTGGAACAACCTCGGACATCTCGGTCCAGAAATGTGCAGTGCTAGGAACAGCAAAGATACTGCGCAGAACCCTCAAGCTCCCAGGCCTCTGGTAAAGGACCCGAACTTATACATATACACATATACATACAGTATACACTACTGGGGCGACAGTGGCTCAAGGACACAACGACAGCATATATATAGTGTGAATATATATATATATAATACTAATATATATCCATCCATCCATCCATTTTCTTCCCCTTATTCCATTTCTGGGTCGGGGGGGTGGCAGTCAGAGCTGCACCCAGTCCACTTAGCACCAGCCCCTCACTGATCCTCCTGCAGGTGGTGAGTCCACAGGAGCTGAGATCTTTCAGTGGGAGCTTCAGGCAAAGTGGGGTTAAGTGTCTTGCCCAAGGACACAACGACAGCAGTCATCAGTGGGAGTTGTGAAGTAGGTCTTATGGTGGGCTTGAACCCACGACCTTCAGGCCCAAAGGCCAATGCTCTACCAACTGAGCTACTGTCGCCCATATATATATATACATACATACATATATATACATATATATATATATAGTATATTATGTTTTGCACCAGTCTACATTAGACTTGTGGATCCTCTTAGTACACTTTCAACATGTGATCACAGTATTGATTGTAGACAGGATGAGCTCATAGCTGCAGATCAGTGTTTTCACTCAATCCAAAATTCAATGTGCAATTGACCTGTGTATTACAGATACAGAACTAAATAATCAAGGTCCAAAAACAAAAGTGGGCATGCAAAATGGGGAACGTCATAGCAATGGCATCTTCAAGAGGATGTAAGATGTGTGAGTCGCTCACATAAACAAGTAGAACATGAATATAATATGATTAAAAGCTTCACATTGATAATATTATTGTCCATATACACATCTCACACTCAGTTCTCAGGGGAGAAGCTTCTGGAAGGTGCACAACACAATTGACACATCCTGAACGTGTGGCCCTTCAGAATGAGATGCTGGAGATCCATTTTCTGCCCAGCGCGCGGTCACAGACTCCCGCTGAAGCTGGACGATTGGATTGGGAACAAGTGCATGATGGGAAAGAAGAGGATATGCTGTGAAGGCGAGCACTTTTGTAAAGTGATACAGCGATACAAAGGAGGGGTACAGTGAGGACTGGCGAGTAATACAGTGTCTCAGAGACATCTATATTTACAAGTGGCCGAAGTGAAAATATTCAGTTATAATGTTCTTGTTATATGTTGTAATGCTCATTTTAATCTAGATAGCCTGAGTTAGTCACATTATCATGAGTTAAAAAAGCATACATTTTATGCAGGGCTTTTCTAGACACTCAAAGACACATCACATGACATTATTCCGTCACTCAGTACTATTGGGGGGCTGGCTGACGTAAACATGGCCACCAATCTGTGCCTATACTACTACTATCAATCATTCATAAAAACACCTTTTATTTGATTGATCACCATTATGGATGCATGGAAATCGCGGCACGGTGGCTGAGTGGATAGCACTCTCGCCTCTCAGCAAGAAGGTCCTGGGTTCAAATCCCGGCCGGACCAGGGCCTTTCTGAGTGGAGTTTACATGTTCTCCCCGTGTCTGCGTAGGTTTCCTCCGGGTACTCCGGTTTCCCCTACTACTAAAAATATGTACAATAGATCTGGCATGCGCCTCCTGTTCGGCGACCCCGCTCCCATCTCTGTGTGGAGTGAGAGGACAAGTGCCCAAAAAATAACAATTGTAAACCGCTTTGTGACTCTCGTCTGTGAAAGGCGGTATATAAATAAAGATTACTTACTTACTTACTATGGAAATACATAGCATAGGGTAATATAGTGGTATGTTTCACTTCAATCATGTTGTAATGATTCTAAGTGATTTGTAGAAAAAAAAAATCACAGAACAACATTGCTGATATGGAAACTATTTACTAAGGATCATCTGCACCCAAAGGCCAGCTTGTCTTCTTGAGACCTTCAGAAGCAAGCCTCCTCAATAAACACATCTCTTCACAATGATGAAAAAGGACTACCTCAGCTGTAAAGATTAATTAAAAAAAAAAGTAAAAAAATGTACATATATATCCTCAAAATCTTCATCTATTTATTCAAGAAAATTCCAATAGGTTTATATGTGTTTGGTATAGGTCATCAACAGTGGAAATAAAAAGCGTGATTCTGAAATACATGATGGTGAAATCGGCTGCTTACCTCCTGCGCCTGTGGAATGCTGTTTTGAGTTAAAAGCACATCGGCAGGATTAATACGCGCTCATTAAATTGACTGTGTTCCTTTAATGAGAAGGCTTGGATTTTCACGATAATACCAGTGACCTCAGCGCGCCTCCTGTACCGCTAATTAACCACTGTTCCAACAACCAGGGGCTCCAATCAATGCAGACCACCTTCTACCTGCACCGCACACTCTAACACACAACGTAGCTGGAAATGTGTCCTTTTTTCCCAAATACATTTTACTTTTACAAACATGTACACATTTCAGTGCTTTATGTGAAACAAATTTTTAATTATTTGCCGAAATAAGAGGCATGCCCAAACTTCGGCCCCCAAGCCAAGATTGTGGCCCGAAATAAGCTTGTATATTTGAGTAAAATGTTGTTAAATCTGAGAAAGGAACCCTGTGTGATTTTCCATTTTAAAGTACATATACATAGTGGCACGTTCTGCATGTGAGCGTCTCACAGTACGGCTGTAAAGTGCCAAACTGTCGTTGCCCCTGGGCAGCTATGGCTTGAAGAGTAGTTTGTACTTTACGCGACTCTGACTCTGTGTGTATAAAACCTGAAAAGCATGTTTAATAAGGGTTACATTACAAGCATTACATTCTTTAAAAATCCTTGTATCCAGACAGGCATCGCTTTTGTTTGTTCCTTGATCCATTTCTAGCATTTCTTGAAAAATTCTCTACAAATCCATCCAGAACGTTTGGAGTTATGTTGCAAACTAACAAACTTACCCTGGTGATAACACCACTGAACAAATGTGTTGTACATTTACATATGGACTAGAAATCAAGTGAATATTGTGAAACTGTTTTTTTGTGTGTATGTTTTTAACACATCCTCAATGAAACAACAAACCACAACCCACTTGATGTAATTCATTTCTCACAAGGTGACTTGGTTCATTGTGTTTTAAAACAAAAGGGGAAACAAAAATGACACATGTGCATTGGGGGAGAACTAAAAACAATGAGGTAAAGTGTGTTAAACGTGCAGGTATGGCGACACTTTATCAATCCAATTAATTTGTGCATTAACCCTGCTCTGCTCGTATTTATTTGATATGTATTTATTCTACCGCTAGAAAGCTTTTAGCGTTGTTTATGCCTGACAGCCTGTTTCTCCCCTCTCCCTGCACTGGAAGGCCCTGGACTCTGGAGATCCATCCATCTCAATCCGGGCCCTCCAGCCGACACCTTACAAAGAGCTACAATTAATAAGGGCATTATCCTGCAGCAGGACACAATGGAGGCCCGACAGGCTGGGAGGAGGGGTATGGCTCCGGGGAGGGGTACCGGCCTGGACCAAAGTGCTTGGAAATGGGATGCATTACAAGCTCTGTCTTCAGAACATGAATTACAATCTATTAAAAGGGAGCGCGGTGATGGATGGGGCGCTAAATGGCTTCCCCGGCTCCGCACCAGGGCCCAGTGTGAAACAATAGAGGAGAGAGGGAGTGTGTTAGCTAATGCTTCTGTCAGCGCTGTAATAGTGTTTGTGCAGGATAAGCTCACAGGAGGGAGCCATGCTAACCAGCCACAGCTAAGCTACTGGACAGAGATAATGTGGTCTTTGCTGAGGAGGACGACACAGAGGAAGGATTTAAAATGAGACATATTCAAATAGTCTTTTTTGAGTTTTTAAGCATGGTATGTAGTTTTTAATGCATCATACTTTCATATACACCCAACGGCCTTGACAAGCCTGCGTGACCATGGCTCGAAGAGAATTCGACTCAGGAAGATGAGCTGAAACATTTATAACACATCTTATGCACTTTTGAGGATTTAGTCTTTAAAAATAAAAAAACAATACAAACACATTTCTGTTAACATATTACAAAAGCATGTTACTTTAAAAATACCAAAATAATAAAGTAGTTTATTATTATCAATAATAAAAGGTAATAGCATTCAACCTTAAGATCAGGTAAAAATCCTGTCCCTTACAATAACTAACTACACAAAGTGACAAGACACTTCACCCTATTGCCTCGTAGGAGTCTAGTGAGTGAATAATTGTTGGTCGGGCTGGTTGCCTGGCTTCTGTCTGTCTGCCTCAGGGCAGCTGTGGCTGTAGCAGCAGTTTACCACCATCTATGGGATGAATGAATAATGTGAAGTTTGAAGTGTCTTTGAGTGTCCAAAAAGTGCTATGCAAACCAACAGTATTTTGTTTGTTAGTTATCTCTAGTTTAGTTTAGTCTGTTTTCTGCCATATGTATGTGGGTGGAAATTGTCTCAAATAACTTTTAAAGTGTGTAACAAAACTGTGCGGCATGATCTGACAGAAGTGCATGGTCCCAGTCCTCCGAAGCACTCCCAAAAAACACCCTCTTTAACTTCAAACGAATCGATCTGTTCTCTTCTCACTTACCACCAGCTCACTCTGCCGGTCGCTTACATACCTGGAGGAGGTAGAGGAGGTCGCCGGGTCCTCTGCTCTCCAGACCACCAACCACACAACAAGCTTCTGTAAATGTCACAGCCCGGCCCGTACGCTGACCCCCGTGTAAAGTGCATCCACCTAATAGCTCCCATTACTGCAGCTTGAGTGAGGGGACCGGACAGGGTGGCTTTGATCCCGCAGGTGGATACTGTATATAGGGGGATTAAAGGTGTGCGCCTTTGCTCATAGACTGCATATAGATGGACAGTGCTAGCCGCTAGCTCAATGAGGAAGTTCTCATGGACAGAGCTCAAACTCGCTTTGGCTTCGGTCGACTTACGTTGAAAAATAAACTCCTTTAGCTCAGTAACTGTGTCACATGCACTCACCAATTTGGGCTTTAAAAACCATGATTGAGAGCTCTATGTAATCCTGATGCACACTCAGTATTTTGATATTGTCTTTGCAGATGCATTCATTCAAAAAACATAACTTAAATAACCACTGAAAGCCGGGGTACACAAATTCAAATTGAAAACAAATTATCTGTATCCAACAAAGTATCCATGTAACTCTTCACTTCATCTTGCAAAATATTCAAGATTCAAGATATTCTTGATCAATTCTTTAATCTTGATGTATTACTTTTGAAATTGTGGTGAGAAAAACAAACTTGTCTATGCAAGCTCTGCCCATGCTCATTCCCCTTCTTTCTGATTGGATTAATTAATCTTTTATTTACAGGTGAGGTCTCTCTCCATTGGTTTATCTATACTCCTCCAGTAAATCTTACTGGTGGTGCAAATGCCAAGGGGGGAGGAACTGTAACAGTTCTTATTTGGAAACAGCTCGGGAGGGCAAATGTATGCAAGATTTTATAAATGAAAACATTTTGCAACATCAGTCTAACCAAGTTCGATGAAATATGATGCTATTGTTTAAGTCAGGAGTACCCAGAGTTCTTAATGGAACCAGAGATTCTGTAACCAAAAATAATAGAGTAGTTTTTCATCTTCCCCGGGCTGACAAGGAGACCCCAGGGAAGACCCAGGACACGCTGGAGAGACTATGTCTCACAGCTGGCCTGGGAACGCCTTGGGGTCCCCCCGGACGAGCTGGAGGAAGTGTGTGTGAATGGGGAAGTCTGGGCGTCTCTGCTTAGACTGCTGCCCCCGCGACCCGGCAACGGGTGAAGCGGAAGAAAATGGAGGGATGGATGGAGTTTGTTATCTTAAGTTTACATTTAAGAAGAAGAAGAGAATACACTTCATTGATAGCTGATATGAGTGGGTAAGTAAGTAAGTAATCTTTATTTATATACCGCCTTTCACAGACCAGAGTCACAAAGCGGTTTACAATTGTTATTTTTTGGGCATTTGTTCTCTCACTCTACACAGAGATGGGAGCGGGGTCACCAGTACAGTAGGCGCATGCCAGACCTATTGTACATATTTTTAGTGGTAGGGGAAACCGGAGTACCCAGAGGAAACCTACGCAGACACGGGGAGAACATGCAAACTCCACTCAGAAATGCCCTGGTCCGACCAGGATTCGAACCCAGGACCTTCTTGCTGAGAAGCGAGAGTGCTATCCACTCAGCCACCGTGCCGCCTGATTGGGAGTTAGTGGAGAAGATAGGCTCAAACCCACGACCTTCAGGTTCAAAGGCCAATGCTCCACCAACTGAGCCACTGTTGCCCCCCTTTATTAAGAGTAATAACCTTCAAGCAAAAATCCCATCCTACACAATCACTAACTTCACAAAATACATGTCTGTAAATCAATGTGTCTGTATTGGAGTTTAGAGTTTAATTTATAAAGGACAATGAATAGTAGGTTGGTCCTTAAATATGAAAGTTGGTAATTCTAAGCTACAATCCTTGAAATTGGTTGGATAAACTGAGAAAACTCTCCTCATGAATTTTTGTCTCAATTAGACCACCTTTACCCCTCCCTCTGTGACCTTTAAATATTTCCCTCCTGCCCCTTGGTGCGCTCATCGTCTGAGAATAAATACAGCAAATAAAAATGAAAATTGGAATAAAAGTTTAACATCAGAACTGATATCAAGCCATTTAAATCTACAATTTTACAAAGTATGAAAAATTACAAATATCAATATGATGAAATTTGCAAACATGTGAATTTCATATAGGTATACAATGATGTTCAAAACATATTATATGACTATAGTAAGTTTGCTTAATTGCTTATCTTTCTGTTTGTTCAAAATGAGAAAACAAAATCCTCAAATAAAAAGCAATATTCCAGTCTATTGGCACCCAGCTGAGTTCTCCTCTGTCTTCCTAGGCATACCAGCTGCTATTGTCGTCTTTTTAGAGTCTGGAAATTCTGTGTGCTGATGAAAAACTGCAGTTTCTCCTCATTCTGAGTTAGCTTCCCATTGTATTCTTGAATTATGGTGACACTGTGCTTTGCGTGGTCATTGATAACTGCTATCTGCTGCACAAAAGTTGCTGCTGTCACAAAGTGCCAGAGCGACAAGCTTGTTTGTTAAGGGCTGCCTTGGCTAAGTCTAGACTGGATAGAGTGTAGAGGTAGGCCATCCTATTGACTCGAACTCTTTAAGGCTATATCCACACGAAGACAAAACGCTTATAATTTCAGAAACTTTTTCTGTAAACACGGAGTTAGCTCAGTAAATGTGTGCGTCCATATGAATGTAGTCAATACGCCTGAAAACGCTGTGAAACTATGCCAGACCTGTTGGTGGCGCTGTGACGCAATGACGGGATCAAGCCCAAACTTCCGTGGGCATGCGCAGAATTTTGTAAACAGACAACATGGCGAGTGGGCGAGCTTGTACTACATTAGTATGGACGGACGATGAGGTTGAACTGTTGCTTCGGGTCACACTGGATTACAAAACCAACAAGCTCCATTGTTGTTGTCATTATTTTATGAGTGCGGCGCATGCGTGCTTTAACAAGAGGCGGGGCGATGACGCAAGCGTCTCAGATACATTGCGGAGAGGCAGTAACCACGGAGCGGCATATATGGAGTTTTGAAATCTTTCCACTCTGGGACCTAGTTTCAAAAATGTTCGTTTACACCCCCCCAAAACGCCGGCCTCGTATGGACGATACACTGGATTGATAAAATATTTTTGCGTTTAGGCCTGAGCTTGACTTCGTGTGGACAGGGCCTAAGTCTTTAGATCTTTAAAACGCTTAAACAGTGGCGCGTTCAGACCATGACTGAAAGCCACAGTGAGAAGCAGCTCGAGGACATGATGGCAGAGTGCAAAATACAGGAGCTCTTTCTGGAGCTGCTGTTCAATCAGGATACAAGCTCCATTGCTTCGACCAGTGTTGGAGGCTTTTGTGTCAAACGACATCCCCCGATACGTTCAGCAAGGCCCAGTCATGGCATAGCTACACTAACATTAGCACTGTGACTCCTTGATCCTGAGAGGGCAGTCAGTAAGCGAATTGATGGGCTCAGAGCTAATACCAAGTATCCCCAAAGGGAAATCTGAGATAATTTGCGATAACAGAGGCATTTTAAACTTCAGCATAGTTTGATATGTTATTGCCTTGTAAGCGATAGTGACAAAATAAGGGAGGGGGTAAATGTTGTTGGAATTGGGAAAAAAAATACCTGGAGAGTTTTTCCGGCCATTTCATCACATTTAAGGGGTTGGAGCTGAAAAGTTATGAATTTGAAAATGTACCCCTCTGTAAGGACCACCCTAATGTACAGTTACATTAAAAATGCACCAGATGTAGTGCCATGCTACTTACCATCTGTAGTCCTGTTTTTCCAGAGCATTAGTTACATTGGCACAATCATTATATTAGTTATAGTCATTTGCAGTAATCATTGTCAAAAGAAAATACTTGAGTCTTAAATTGTGTTAGAGCGAGCGTCTAATATGCAGTGGTGTCGTTTAACTACAGGCGTAAGCTAGTTAGAGGCCTAATTAGCTCGCCTCAGCACTAATTGCAGAACAGCTAAAGATCAGTTACAGTCTGCATGTTTATTTCCCACATTACTTCTCTTACTTAAGTAATTATGCTACTGCATGAAGAAGGACAATCCAACAGTATTTCTGACCACATTTACACGTGCACTGAGACAGATTGAGGCCAGAGTGAAGCAGCGATGAGCATCAGCACCTGCAAATCCAAGGCCCAGGTTTGGACCGGAGAAAGGTTCTGGTCCTTCTGAATGTGCAGAGGTCCCGGTCCTCTGGAAGGGAGGCTGGATCAATGCAGCAATCCAGTCTGTGTCGATCAATGGGACAAAACTCCTAATGCCTTAAGAATAAATTACAAACTAGAAAAGAAGGATATACTTTGGTTTACTGTAGGGAATCATTGTGTAGTCAAACAACTGAACCTATAACTTCGTCATCAGTTGTTTCCCTAACCCAAACTGTAGCATAATTCAAAATGAGTTTAAAAGGGACCTAATCTTATTTTGTTCGTATATTGTGGTATTTTTTTGTGTTAAATAAAACTCATTTTGACAGATAGTTTCACCCTTAGCAGTTTATGTCAATAATAATCATGCAAAAAGACATTCGCAGAAAAATGGCCGAGACCGGAAGTGACGTACACATAGGTGTCATTGGGCTTTGTTGATATGCATTTTTGCCATAACATTGTATACGGACGTTTTAAACAGATATTTGTCATTCAGTGATGGACAATACAAGTCAGGGGCTTTTATTTATGAGCCCTTGCGTACTTGTTATGACAGTAATTAGGATCTTGAGGACTCTGACTCGGTTCAGATGAGGAGCAATCTGCAAGAAATGGACATTTGCGGACATTAGGGCCGTTTCCACGGGCTGGAGTATGGATCTATGGTCCGACCCGTCTCGACCCGGTTTGCGGATGCGGTCAGTTTGAGCAAGAGCAATGCCATAAACAGTGAGGCGAGAGCTGCGACCCCTCAAAGTACGTCATAATTTTTCTGGCCAATCAGAGGCGTTGATATTAAAAAGTTATTTTACTGATTTATTACTTGTCTATAACACAAAAACACATTGCAAAGGTGGGAAATACATGCTTTTAATGTGTTTTATTAGAAAAAAAAATAGTTTTTAATAACGTTAGTGCCTGTTTAATTTAAAAAATGTCTACTGTTATCTAGGAAATATATAAAGAATTTCCTTCTCCCTCGTGTCTCGATGGTCTGTTTTCAGATCTCTTTTCTTATTATAAACTATTTTGTGCCATTTATTTGTCAAAAGGTAAAACCAGTAATTTTTACAGTTTTTCCAAATGAAAAAACGTGTTAACCGATCATAACAACTAACATTGTTAGGACCACATTTATGAAAAAGAACTACATGGTTAAGAATTTTTTAGAAAAAGTATAGTGAAAAAATCTAGAAACCCGCGTAAAACGTCGTTGCGAGTCTCTGTGCAGCGCGTGGGAGTCTCTTCAGAAAGCGTGTGCGGCAGAGGGACATTTGTTTACATTTGAGCCTATTACTGTAGCTGTAATACATTTTGTGAACCGTGTGGCGCAATATTATATGTAATGACATTTATGTCTGGTGTGTGTGTGTGTACATATGCATGTAGTTGCTCGCCAACCATGTTTTCAGCAAAGTAAAATGCTACACGAATCAGACCACAACATGCTGTCTTCCTCTTATTGGAAATATTTTTGTCTTTTATTGCATATCTAAGAAAAAGACTTAGGAGTCTTTTCACTTTTCTTTCTGAAAAAGCTGATATAACGATAATACATGCATGTGAAAACTAGTGATAGAACCAAACTGAGCCAAGAACGAGTGACATGGATTTTTTCATATGGTTCATTTTTTGTGGTTTGAAAGTTAGGTACCCCAGCTTTAAATGACAATCTTTACCTTTGGTCAGACAGAGGATGTTCTTTGGCCTATTAAAGCAGAATCTACTTCCCCACTTCTATTGGATAGAATTTTATTGGAGTTTTACAAATCCAGGGCAGAATATGGATATGTATATCCATATATTTTCAAATTTAGAATTAACTTTACATTCTAAGACACGAGAGCACAACCATGGCACAAAATGTGTTCTTTACTGCATCCACAACAATCATCGACATCTGCTTCTATCTGTCCTTAATACGCTCAACTTTATCGCAGCTAAATAACAAAAATCAATGAGTCATGTAAAAACAACCTGGTTGAGTGTGCCACTGAAATTGTATAAAAAGCCCGACAATGGCCGCGATCGATAGTTGGTGAACTTAGCCGCGGCCTGGGAATCCGCTCTTAAATAATGGACTATAATCACTTGTGCTTTTTCAAGAGTCCTCCGCCTCTGATAGCTTTACGTCCCAGGCAAAAAGGACGCGCCTGGTTATGGATTAACACTGAGATCAATAGGAGATAGAGGCGCAGGGAGAATGGATTGTGCGGGGCCTTATCGAGCCGGCGCTGGGGGCCTCTCTCGTCGCCAGGTAGTTGATAATCCCGCAATATTGTGATGAGCTCCTAATCTGTTATTTGAAACGCGACCTCCGGGGCCCATAATAAAAGTTAAGTCCAATTGTGGAGCAGATAGAAGGGTCATTGCGGGCCGGGTGGGGTTATACGAGACCATTTGCACAAGACTCGATCAAAGAAGTTAATTACACGGATCAAGGGAGTGTGGAGGGTGTTGAAGGGGGGGATATTATGCAGAGTTTGAGTTTTTTTGGTTCTTGACTGTAGTTTTGTGATTTCAAGATGTTTATTTCCAAACATGTACAAACCCACTCACAGAACAGCAGACACATGCATGTATATGTTTAGAAACAAAGGCCCTTACACACTCTGAGACTTACACCTCACGCCGACCGCTCGCTCTTTGCATTTCTTATTTGGAAAATGTATGGATAAATATGCATTGTTCCTAATTGAATTGCATGCTTATGTCACCCGGTCCCCCCATGTCTGCTGTTGTTGTGTCCTTGGGCAAGACACTTAACCCCACGTTGCCCGAAGCCCCCGCTGAAAAACCAAGGCTGTGTCACTGCTGGCCAATCAGAAGCCATCTTCCTGTGGACCCACCACCTGCTGGAGGATCGGAAAGGGACTGGTGCTATTGGGTTGCAGCTCTGATTGTCACCTCCTCCCCCCAACCAAGAAATGGACTAATTATGGGGGTAGAACATGAATGAATCATATTTATGCATGTGAATGTGCTCAGTCAGTGGGTTACCACAATTTAGGTGACCCACTTTGGTGTGTCAAAATCCTCTTTATTTTGTTGGAACAAGTTACTGGTGAGTCCAGTATGTCCACAATCACATGCCTTGTGAAACTGGGGGGGGGGACATGCTTCATGATTCACCAGAAACAGCAGAATTAAGCAATAATTAGCCCAAAAATGACTTATTCAACTCAAACTGTATTGTATTCTATATCTTCTTCTAAGAAAATCTTTGCATATATTAAGCCTCAAAATATATCGTTCTATTTGTTATTGAACAATTTTGTTGTGTTCACACTGACGAGTGAAGGACAGAGCAGTGACGCGGCAGTAGAGCAGATTTAAGCATAATGTAAATTATAAGTATATTATCTACAAAAGGAGAGTTAAAACACAGCTGCAGCATGTTTCTACAGCGACATCAACCTCCAGTCTGAATCTCAGGGAAGCTTTTAGAGTTCTGGATCATGCCAACAGGATAAGGGTTAAACAACTCGGCAAAGACAATGCATCAACAGTGAGTTTACCAATTTAACTGTTCCGGATCCTAGAATCCCTGCGGCAGGATATTGTACTTTTACAAACATTTTCAATAACCATTGTGTTCCTTACTTTCGTCTCTCTGTAGGTGCTGAGATGCTCTATTAATTATTACATGATTTCAAAATGTATAAAATGGATAGATAGATAGATACTTTAATGATCCCCCGTAGGAGATATCCAGGTGTCCAGCAGCGTAAGACTCATCCAGGTTTGTTGTACAGTCTGACAGCCGTAGGAACAAAGGATCTCTTGAATCGTTCTGTTCGGCAGCGCAGTGATATAATCATAAATGCATTATTTTATCTGGATAGGTTATTGCTTGCTTACGCTGGGCCCACCCATGCCACTGCAGGCTAAATTCACCAGGGCTACTAGGAAAATGTTTTCGTAGACCTCATGGGTAACAAAAACGGCTCAGTCTCTGCTGTCATAGAACCTACATCTGTCTCAAAGTCGGGTTCAGTCGGGATTTTAGTGTCCCCTGTCATCCTGTTCCTTTTTCTCCTTTTGAAATCTATAATGTTTCTATAAATTCTGTTGCTTTTTATTTTATTGTAAAGCACTTTGATCACCTTTAAAAAAAGCTCAATAGATAAATTAGATTTGTTGCTAAATTGTAAGCCGTCTACAATAGTCGGCTGACAGATCATTATTTTGCTCTACTCCAGATGTTTTTGAGCTGTATAGTTATAACATGAACCTGTGCATTACACTCAACTGTGACTTATACAAAATGTACTTCCTTTTAAAATTAGATACAGGTGCATTCACAGAGAATTATGGTACTCACATGGATTTTACATCATTCATTTTTGTGATTTCAAAGTTAGGTACTCCAGCTTTAACAGGTGCCCTTTAAAGTCCATAAGGTTGGACTACTAATTTCACAAAAAAATATAAATTGGTATGTTTCACACTTCCTGGTTGAACATGCGTAGCAGCTGGGACATAAGTAGAGGTAGTTCCCAAACCAACAGCAGTGTAACCAAAGGCTACAGCGTTCATATTGTTCTCTTAAAGTCTAAACTGTGAGCTTACCGCTTTTCTTGTGCCATAGTTGTCTCACAGGTAGAAGCGATTCATTCCTCAGCTATTTTCTGTCACAAACTGAGATTTGACTGTAAAACAACAATAACTAAATGAAGCTGAGTTTTTGTCCCATCAACAAAAGCCATCACTTGAATAATTGTAATCCACCACACGTGCACTTTAAGTTCAGCCGTGGAGCAGACAGGGGGTTATAGGGACAGTTTGTGCAGGACTCAATCAAAGAAGTTAATTATCCGGATCAGGAGTGGAGAAAAGGCTGTGTTAAATTGCGTTAGCGCTGGGGGCTAATGTGCATTGCTATGATTTGGCTTTAGGTGCAAGCTAGTTACCACCGTAATTAGCTCACCACAGCGCTAATTAGGATGCAGCTGGTTAAGATCAGTAACGATTCATGTGTTTATACCGACTAATTGATGGCTGTGGTGGAGCTGTTGTTAGTGGAAATAAATGTGGAAATAAAATATGAAAGCGTACGTTGGAAAACATATTCAATATTCACATAACTGTGGAGCTATTTAAGATAATAGAATCAGGATTGCCACAGTCACTTATCATGGACTGGATGTGTGTCTTTTTTGCAGGATTTTGTAATATGTAATATCAGTTTAAAAAAAGTAAAACACAATGGTCATTTTCTGCAAAAGGGGGATTTACAAAAAGAAGATCTTGCGATACAAACTACAGCAAGATCTCTTTTTAAAGACCCCCAATGCTGTTGATAAAGGGGACTCGGATGTCTTTTGAGCTGCTGAAGGTAGGCACTTTAAACCTATAATGTGTGCAACTGTTTTGTCTGTTAACATTGTAGCAGCCTCTTGCCTCTGATGAAGCGCTGTGTTTACCGCTGGGTATGATTTTAAAAGGGACCTAATCTTATTTTTTTCGTGTATTGTGGTATTTTTTTGTGTTAAAAAAAAATCATTTTGACAGATAGAAACTGCTGAGGGTGAAACTATCAATAATAATCATGCAAAAAGACATTCGCGGAAAAATTACCGAGACCGGAAGTGACGTACACATAGGTGTCATCGGGCTTTGTTGATATGCATTTGTGCCATAACGTTGTATACGGACGTTTTAAACAGATATTTGTCATTCAGTGATGGACAGTACAAGTCAGGGGCTTTTATTTATGAGCCCTTGCGTACTCGTTATGACAGTAATTAGGATTTTGAGGACTCTGACTCGGTTCAGATGAGGAGCAATCTGCAAGAAATGGACATTTGCGGACATTAGGGCTAACACTGTTAGCTTTTAAGCTGTTCATTGGAAATGATCTCACACTTTTTATCGTATGTTTTTTTTTTTTTTTTTACAGGGACAGTGTAAAATAAACATTAGCTAAAAGGAGAGATGCATTATACCAAGCGGAAGTGCTAATTTACACCTGTAGTTCCTGAGGTTGTAACACTGTAAACAGTAAAATAAAATTAGATGGATACATTACCACACATACATCAGTCAGAAATCATAATTTAAATGTATCAAAAGTTATGATAAAATAATAATATTATGTATTGATAAATAAATGGTGAAACGATTAAAAATCTTTTGAACTATATTTTGTGACTTAGTTCTGATACTGCATTACTAGTCCTATTCTATACACACAGGCCAAGTTCGTGATGCTGGATGGCTCCTGAAACTTTGAGCCTGGACAAAGACAAGAGTACTAACCAATCTGCCAGTGAGGTAGGAGACACTTACCGGATGCCATGTACATTCTTTTGCACTGTAAATAACACCACAACCAACACGAGTGCATGTTTTATTGAGAACATAGTTTCCTCAGAGCCAAAACAAGAGCTTTTATTTCTAGCCCACTGCTATCGGTAATTACCACTACGACTATCACAAACCTATTTTGTAGCTTAGCATATAGCAGTGAAGTAATACACAGGTGGTGTCCATATGGTATCTCATGTACCGATGTCTAATGAACTAATTATTTTCATAATCTGATAGAAACAGACAGGGCAGCTAGGACAAATAGATAGATTTATCTGCATCATAAGGATATTAATAAAGTGAGAACACTATTACAACCGAACCTGCTCTCTCTAGGCCCTTATGTAGCGCTATGACCTGAATAAGTCTGTTTTAAATGAAAACTTTTTGGCATCTATACACACAATATGTCTGTTGGCTCAGACAGAGAAGGACAAGTGCCAATGCAAGACATCATGTTGGACAATCTGTTGTCTGCTTTTTTTTTCCTTCTTGGTCCAGAAATCTAAGCTATACTGCTCAAACCTGAGTATTTGTCATATGTTTAACATGAATTATCTACCTGCATGCTAATGAATCTGTGCTCTGCCCCTTTCCTCAATATTGGTAGAAGAAGCATAGGTGATCGCCGTTCAATTTATCGGTTTAAATAATATCTTTTGATTAAAAAGCCTGGACAACGCTGCTGAATCATGCGTG
The DNA here is from genome assembly GCA_964034765.1 of Knipowitschia caucasica. Taxonomy (NCBI): domain Eukaryota; kingdom Metazoa; phylum Chordata; class Actinopteri; order Gobiiformes; family Gobiidae; genus Knipowitschia; species Knipowitschia caucasica. The sequence goes on along the minus strand of OZ035824.1, from coordinate 15,921,940 downwards.
TACTACCGGTTCAGAAAAGATCATCACCAAACAGGAAAGTACAAACAATGGCCAGTAAGAACATGGGCAAAATCTTTGAAAATGTTATGTTGAATGGTAGGCCCTTTAGAAATTTGAAAATGAAGTCAAAACATCTGAATGCTGAAAAAAGACTTTTAATTATATTATTATAATTTGAATTAAAAGTATATTATTTATCGATAATATAACATGTGTGTCTTTGTAAGCCTCAAACTATAGTCACTGATGTCTTTCGGAGTAAAAACCATGTAAAACCACTAAAATATGAACTGTCTCCGTAAAAAATGTATTTATTTTTATAACCACCTAATCTTGTTGTATTTCTAAATGACCTTATGTTTTAAAAATGGCAATGTTATGTTTAGTATTTGATCAGCACTGGTTCCCACTTCTGGCCCTGGTCTGAACTGGGGCCAAGTCAGGGGATTTTTTTTTCCACCAGGTTCCTGCATTTGTGAGTGGAACTCTGAAATAGGACCAACCAACCTTGCAGTACCCTAGCAGCAAACTAAGAGCCAATCACGAGCGAGCTGACATTGGGTTCAGCACCTGATATGTTTTCATTATTTTGATTTATGAAAACAATGTTATGATCGAAGTATCATCTTGTCACAGATTTAAAAGCTGAAAATTTGAAGCCCAAAAATGTGTGCACGTGACCATGGCCGTACACAGCATTGAGATTCATGAGGTCTGGACTATTGTAGTAGATTAATTTCTTATAATGAACAGTGAATTTTCTCATTGGTGAACACAGATTCATTTGTTCACATTGAAATTGAGTCAATGGACTGTGGATATTCAGGGAGTATCTCAATTAATAGCTTTATAGAATAAAGGCTCACAGTGATAGTATTCTCATCCGGCAAATTGACTCAACAGTATACAGTACTTTAGATCATATGCATTTCAACTTGTTACAGTTCTTAGCATGACCTGCAAAAAATGCTGTTTCTTTTCCTTGTAAGTGAATGGAGCAGAAGCCAAAACGAGTAGCAGCAGCATTTCGCCCATGAGCACTTCCCTAATGGGCTTCAGCCATAGCGTGTTAACTCTGTCTGTCCCAATTACACACACTATGGATGGATATATTATGTGATCCTCACAGCCCTGGGCCAGAGGAAAGCACATTCTCATCAGAAGACTTTCCACCAGTCACCACCAAGCTCACGGCTTGCTTTAATTACCACAGATTAGAAGATTGGTGTTGTAATTAATAACATTTCCATACATTTGAATGGATAACCAGACTCATTAGAGCTGATCTGTTGAAGTGTTGATGATGTTATGCTTCAAGTTAGGCGACACAGTAATGATGTAAGAGCAGTAACGAAGAGTACCGTGAAAAATCTCCATTCCATAAAGTGTGTGGATAAATATTTTGTCAATAGTTGTACTTCACACCAAACACAATTTAACTAAGTCGTAAAGAAATAAAAACTCTTCTTTTAGACCAGCTTATTCAAACAGCAAAGTAAATAAATAGAAGACCACCAATGGGGAAATGCCATCCTTTTGGGGTAAGCTATGGAGCGTGCCAGGGTGGGCTCCTGTCCTCGGCTCAATAAAACCAACAAGGATGAGCTGTCCCAGCAACTGGATCACTTTAGAACGGTTGGAGATACTCTGGTTAATCGTTACATGTATGCTGTTGAATTTTGCTGCTGACGGTTTGCTTGGATTATGGACTCCACCATGACATCGTATACAACGCCAAAAATAGTGCTGTGCTAATATGTTGGATATGCAGGACTTTCTCTGTGAGTCGGTAGGCTGTCTCTGTGAGAGTCTGTAGGGCTGTCCATGTGAGAGGTGATATCACCTCGATAGAAACAAGTGGATCTCTGCTCCGTTCCCCGTGAGCCCGCCTCCCTCCTCCCACTAGATGTCAGTTCTTGCTGACTTTATGAACACACAGCGTGGGGGTTCGGTCTTTTTCCAAGTTTTCAAAACATGGCAATCCCATTGTCACGTAGAGCCCTATGTCCTTGATGCAGAATCAGACCCTAATGATTAACTCAACAGTAGTGTACGGTGAATAAGTAGCACTGTACTGACAAATCTAGGCTCCTAGTGAGAATCTTTTCTTGTGGGAATAAAAACAAGTTTCAAAATCAGGCCTTGAGTAAATTTACTTTCACGGTTGAACAATAGTTCTGGAAGCAGTCTTTGGTGAAGAGCTGCTTGCAGGAAAACAGCAGAGCTCAATCTGAGGCAAACACAGACTGTAGACACGTGACCACATACAGGACGCAGGAGATAGGCTGCGTTCACTGAGTCACTGTTTGGATTTCTCCCTGTCAATCAAATTTTGCCACGTCATTTAAGTGTTGCCACGTCATCAAATTGAACCGAGGCGTTTTGCTGCCTCTTGAGAATTAAAGTGCTCTATAGCTTGAGCTCTAACTAATGCTTGAGAGAATAAATAAATAAAAAACTTTGGGCATGTGTATGAAGGCCAAGGAACACTTTAATGATATTTAAAGCATAGAAAAATAAAAAAAGAGTGTGTAGGACTCTCTTTGTGAGCGCAAAGTATTCTGGGCTATGCACTTTATAATGCTTTGTTCCCTGGGGGCTGCTTTTTTGGATACTTGCCGAAAAAGTACAGTGGTCACACACTGGTTAGACACTGCTCACACACTGGTCGGACAATGGTTAGACACTGGTTACATACTGGTCACACACTGGTCAGACAATGGTTACACACTGGTTACACACTGGTTACACTCTGGTCACACACTGGCTGCTTGGGCGGAGGCTGCGTACTGCTTGGTGGCATCTGGCGTGGTCACAGTTTGGCACAAAGTTAGCCTGGTATGTGCCAAAATCCACACAGGGAGCAGCAAACACCTGTTGTAGCAGCGGTGGTAATCAGACATGCAGAGAGTCCGCTCAGTGGGACATGTTGATGCTGTAGTCCAGCGCTGTCCACATTTGTCCTATCAAGAGCCACATGCGGGAACACAGAGCAAGAGGGCAGTATCATGAAAAAGCTGTCAAAACCTCTCATATTTCAAATGAAAAGGAACATGACTTTAGTATCTGGAGCCAATAGATTATTATTCACACTTTAAACTGCAAGAGGATACATGAATAAGCATAATAGTGGTTTTATAAAGATAGATCAAGTATTAACAAGGTAATGAAAAGCACTTCTCATCACTGTTGATTAGGAGTGTGACGATATATCGATTTTTCGATATATCGCGATACTTTCTTCCGCGATCGATTACTTTCTCCCGCAATCGATTATTGTATTTTTTTTTAAATGAATTATTATTATTATTTTTTTAATAATTAGTATCAATACTTAATATATGGCTACATTACACATCTCCATTCCATTTATCTTGAAATAAAGTGTATTTTTTCACTTAACATTTTTCTATTTTATGTATGCCATATATTGGCATATGGTATATTGCTGACCAATATATCGATAATCGTCATATTGTAATATAATCGTTATTGTGATATAATCGTTATCGTGAGCTTTGTATCGCTTATCGTATCGTGAGGTGCCCTTAGGTTCCCACCCCTACTGATGATGATGATGTATGAGGACCAGTTTAAAATGCTCAGAGGGTTATAACTTTCCTGGGAGCCTGCTATAGCCTATTCATGTATTCCTCACTTCCGTAATGCGTATAACGCAGGACAAGTCTCAATTTTAGTCATGTTGGATCCGAGTGCCGCTTTCAACACTGTCAACCAGACTAGAGGACTGGGTGGGTGTTGCTGGTCAGACACCAGCAACACCCACCCAGTGCTGGTGTTGCTGACTCATTAGAAGCTGATCTGTTGAAGTGTTGATGATGTCACGCTTCAAATTGGGGAAGCCCTATTCTGGTTTACGACTTATCTGGAAGACAGGAAGTACTTTGTGGAGATTGGAAGCTGTATCTCAGATCATACAGCCCTGACCAATGGAGTACCACAGGGGGTTGATCCTGGGGCGTCTTCTGATCAATGTCTACTAGCTGCCGGTAGGTCAGTTAACACGCAGAAACAATTATGTAGACGACACTCAGATCTATGTCTCACTGACTGCAGGTGAACAGGAGTGGACTCACTCCTTCACTACATCCAACAGATCAGTGAGTAGATGCAAAATAACTTTTTCTAGCTACACGCAGACACAACTGATATGATTGTCTTTGGTCCCCAGAAACAAAGAGAGAGAGCGTTCCGTATCAACTTCAGTCTCTCTCCTTAAGGCCTTTAAATAAGGTCAGAAATATAGGGGTAACACTGGACTCAGGAAATACGATTATATTAGTCCAGTTCTCAGGTCTCTGCACTGGCTTGGGCTTCCTGTGTCTCAGAGAATAGACTTTAAAACAGCTCTGCTTGTGTACAAGTCTCTCCATGGCCTCACACCAAAGTACATCTGTGACATGTTAGTTTCATATGAACCGGCCCAGACTCTGAGGAGCACAGGGACTGGCCTCCTGCTGGTGCCCAGAGTCAGGACTAAACATGGGGAGGCAGCTTTTCAGATTTATGTAGATACAATCTGGAACAGTCTTCCTGAAAATGTGAGACAGGCTTCTTCTCTGACAAAGGTTAAATCCACTTTAAAGATGGTTCTGTTTAGCTGTGCTGAACTGAGGGATTGTATCACTACTCTTTTTTTAATGGCGATTTTGGTGTTTTATGTGATGATTTGTGCCTTGTGTGATGTGGACTGTGAAGCTTGGTGTTGCCTTGTTTAGGAAAGGCACTTGAAATGTACATTACAGGCAAAACTAGAATATTAGAAAACATCTTTGTCTTGGAGTCCCAAAACACACACATTGACTATGACAGGATTTGTCATAGTCAATTGAGTTAAGAAAAACATATGTTCCTGATATTTATGGATTCAATGGAATTAATAAAACTCGACTAACAATGTTGAAATATGGTTAAAAGATAAAATGCCCCTCTTTAGAGCCACAGTGGCCCTTGTACTGTTACCAAGGAAACCATTTTGCAATATACTGTATGCTCAAGGAAAGCAGGACTATATGTAAAAACATGTCAACAAAACCAATTATCATGATCATATCACTTTCAGAATGGAGCGTGCAGATCTAAGCTGATTAAATCACTGCTGAACCTGGATTGATATGATTTTTAAGATGTGTTTGATTTATTCACTCAAACAATTTGAAATGGAAGAAAAAATGTTAGCAGCCAGTTATGTTCATAGAAGTAAATAACAACTGGACAAAGTTCAAGACCATGGCTTTTACAAATTCCCCAAATTCCCATTACTCATTATATTTTTGTTTTGGCAAGTACACACAAAAAAGACCGAAATTGGGCAGATTTCCATTCATCACTCATCATATTAATAATTCATGGCATTACTGTCTGATTTGGGGAGGAAAACAATAGCGACAGGCTTCCATCAACACTTCTTGTTTACCTACTACAGTTTTTAAAAAACGAGCTTATTCTCAATTACCGGTGGCGGGTCTTCATGGAGAGGCCATCCTTTGTTGCCTTGCGCGCGCTGCTCTGTAATCTGGCACAGAGGCAGCCTATCATTACCGCGCCGGCCTGGTAATGGAGTGACATGGATGCTATGGGAGCAATTGATTCCACACATCAATCAGAGAGTGTGCCCGTGTGTGTCTGTTTGCGTGTGCGCGCCAGTGTGCGTACAGGGCTCATCCTAATGACAACGCGACGAGAAGTGGCGCCTTGTTTGTCCTTCAACACAAGCACGTCGCTCAAGAGGCGTTCACAGTCATCACGGGAGGAAAAATGAATCCGACCTACTCTGGCGTACAAGCCTTCAATCCTGCTCCGGGGGTCGCCTTGGCCGCCCGTCCGCTTTCCCACTTCACCAGGAAGGAAAAGTGTAATTGCCTGCTTCTTGGACATTCATTTGCCGGCGTTAATGCGTTATTTGTAAAGACGTAAACACTTGCAGTAATTAGCATGGCGTCAGAATGGACTGATGGCTTTCTTTGATTAGAGTGAAGGTTTACTTTGCTACTACCTGTTGATTGTAGGGTGCTTGTAGAGGTCTGTGATGATATGTGTTCCCTGGTGCTAAACGCTCTCGAATGCAGGTCTTGCAAAAGGTACAAATGAGCTGCACATTTGTTTGGAGTAACATTTCTGTATCTTTTACATGTTTCAAAAGACACATTATACAGAATAGTGATAACTTCAAAATCAGACCTGGAACTCCATCCACACTTACAGTATATCAGGAACTTCTCCCACAAAAAACAGGAAAATATCTAAACTCTGATTTGGGTGACCTTGGTCTGTAAAATGAGCTATATATAAAAAAAAACCATAAAAGGAATCCTTGGGGAACTTAAAAGAAACTGCGCTAAGTGGACTTTGATAAAGGAGTGTTCAGATCCACCGGCCAGGTTTGGAAAATAATTAAAAGCTGGAATAGTAGAAATTACTATTAAAAAGTAAAAACAGTGCACAAGGGAATGCATTGTATCTTAGGCCATGTTTGCAAAAATATACATTTAAACAAGATGGTGACCTGGTTGACATACTGTAATTGAGTATTATTGAGGGTTGGTTTGACTGTAATATGCATTATGAATTGTTTCTAATCAAATAGCCTGACTGGGATTTGTGCTTGTGCTGCCAAGTTGAAGTAAAAGTGTTTCAGAAATCATTGTGTTATGTTTGTTGACACATGATCCATGTATATATCAGAAACTTCTGGAACAAACAGCCCCCAACCCCCCCTTCTGTCAAAATGCTACTTTCTCAAAACTGAAACACTATCATGACTATTACGTCATTTTCAGAGCCCTTTTCTACCTAAGAAGTTTTGCTTACAAATTCATTTTCTCTGGTGACATTCTTTACAACCCCATGGCTGTATTTGAAAAAAATAAAATAATAAACGCAAACCAACACCTCCCTCTTATGGGGGAATACAAACATGCTGCAATATTGTTTTATCACTAGTACAAATTACTGCCCATTCTAGTACAATAAAATGAGTCTCATGTTTAAGGGCCAAACCCAATGCATCATATTTCTCCTTTAAGCACTCTCTTGAGCTTTTTTTCACAGATCACGTGCCTCCTAAAACTGGTACTATAAAAATAAACAGTAAAAGAAGACTAATAAGGCCATTTACACAATTATTACCATCATAGGGACTCACTGGGTGTGTGGTGATGCAAGCCCTATCCCAGTTATAAGATGTTGTTAAATATGTTGAAAAAAATGTATTATTCGAAACAGATATGAAAATGTATGAGGTTTTATCCTCATAAATTACAGTAGACATTATTTGCATTTCTTGATCTCTCATAATAGAATACGGTGTGTAATCTAAATATCATTCAGGCATCCAAAATACTGTAAATGAAGACAAATTTGAATACTTAATTACTCATCCAATTGTATATGATATAACATTAGCATATGCACTTTTCTAATTAGCCACCCCCAGTGCGCCAGCTAAGTCTGAAGAAAGCCTTTGTTGGCTTTAATTTGCCTGCAGTGCATTTTCTTGGGCTATAGCATCCACCCCCAGTGCCCTGGCCCCCTTCCTTCGCTCCTCCTCCATCTTTACGTCTTTATCCAGAGCACAGCTGGACGTGCATGATCTTTCTATCTCTCCATAAAGCAAAAGGTCCAGCTGATTAACAAGGCCATGCTAAGAGAGCGCACAGGGCCAAAGGGAGAGGTCAAGGAGAGCCCAACTGTGGCTGTCTCACACCCACCCCCTGTATCATCCCTATAGAATTTAATTATCTCCAAATCTTACATGGAGGCCAGGGTCAGAAATACTCCACGGGTGAAACTTCTCTCTTTTTTTTTCTTTTTTGGCTAAAGGGAAAATTAAGAGCGCACAATCCCCACTGTGAAAATGTGGGGATTGTGTATGTATTATTTTAGCCAAAAAAGCAAATATAAAATAATAATCACAATTTACATTTTTTATTGAAGAAATAGCTTAATATAGTATTTGTCCTTGTTTTAATTTGAATGTTTGACGGCTCTGAACTGTCACTGGGCTTGCCTCTCCACAAACATACTTGTTCTTATCCTGGAGGAGGTGCATACTGTTTCTTTAATAATAATAGTAATACATTTAATATGAAACCTGATATATAATAATTTCTCAAAAAAATTAGGCATTCTTATTGTCAATTGTCAATACTTAAGATTTTTTTTCACAGGGTATTGTTTTGACCACTAACTAACTATCCCCCCCCCCCCCCCCCCCCCCCCCCGTTTACTGTGCAATGCAACACTGAAATGCCCCCAATTTATCAGCGAACGACAGATACAGGTCCTCTCATCATTTTATCTTCACATTACTTTTGTCCTACTTATCAAGAAAATATAATACTAGCTGAGCAGATAGGAGCTATTTGTATTGTTATGAACTGTCTCCACTAACTCGCCAATTGTTGTTCTGTCAGCAGACAATAACCACTTGTTTTGAATAAAGCCACCAATCTTGCGTTGACGCGGAAGACATTGAACTTTGCGGCAGCTTTTCGTTTACTCTGATAGACCCGGTAATCGCAGAGATGTCACCCATAAACCGGGTCAAAACATCTGCATTTGGACACAAATTCGCGCGTAGAATTCCTCCACCTTGCTCCCACAATCGCTTGCCCTTTTTAGACCACTGTGACATCACACCAAGGCACCCCTGAGCGACAGCAACGCCCCGGGGTCCGCGATCGCCGTGCCTACCGTCAAACAGCAGATTAGAGAGGGGGTGTTCTGTCGCGGCAAAATGAAAATATCAGGGGATAAAGGACAACCCTGCCGCGTACCCCTCCCAAACAGACACCCAGGGAGGGGGAAAGGTAGCTAATATTAGACAAGCCTTGAGCCTAGTTAGCAGAGAGCCAGCCACGGCGCTTCACTCTCTCAGCGCCGGTCAAAAGGCCAGGCTGCCTTTGGAATTGCTTTATTGGGGGAAATATATTACAGTAGAGGCCTTGAGAAGCGCCTTATTAAGGAGGCAGGGAAGAGGAGATGAACCCGCTGACATATAGAGACGCAGCCCGCATGGGAGATTTCCATATTAGCCAATCAGAGGGGGTTCTGACACAGGGATTTACTCTCATGAAAAGTCAAGACAATGAACGAGCAAACATTATCTTAAAGAAATTGTGGGAAACAGAGGAAATTCAAAGCATGGTTTGAGAAAGAAAGACATGTTGTTTGTGTTGCTGTTGTTGGTTGCACAATTGTAGAATGTAAAATTATAATAGTGTGAAAAATATAGCAACAAATATAAAAATGTATTTGATTCTATTAATCCAGATCATTTCAGAATATGTTGTTACTTATTCTGTTCTTGGATCTAATCAGAGTACTGAACACTTTCATATTGTCGTTATTTATTAAAGTGTATAAAGGTGATGTCAGAATTACAGTAAAATGAGTAATTAGAAGATACATATGTTTTCTTTATTCTGCATACATTAAACACATTTTAGTATTTCTTTCCCAACATTTCATCTTGGAGAATTGAATAGTCTTGCTAGACAAGACAAACCAAGCTCTGACTTAGAAACAATGCAATTGCTGAAAATGTGAATGAAGGAGAAGAGTTGAAGTCTTGGTGGTTTTCAGATCACAGGACTCCAGGAGCTCTGTTGTAGTGATAATGAACAGAAGCAAGGCTACACTAGGATTTAACTTAACACATCAGAATGTTCAGATATCATCATCAGTATTCCAGCTTGGAACAAAGGAACACAGAAAACATGCGTTAACAAAACAGAAATATCGATTTTTTTTTGTAGCTTTGTCGTGCGTAGACATCTTATTACGTTATACAGAATAAATTATTGACTATGGTAGGCATTGGCTTAATTTGATTAAGTTTCTCAGTGAAAACATATATACTTAACGTGAGTGAGTACTGCAAAACACTACATGATCCTAGAATTTGTAATAATGAAGTGATTTATTAAAATTGTTCTTGATTTTTTACTAAATAGTAATAATAATAAATAACTAGATAACATTTTAAATTCATAAAAAATATGTGAGTGAAACACCATGAAACTAACTTAAAAACTTGGTTGTTGAACTTGCATTGAGAGTTTGTGCTCATAAGGACTTGATCCATTGCCAGATCAGTTTAAATGTCAAGTCACAATTAGTTTATTTTAACAAGAAATAATTGCCGTTGGAGTCAATTTAACTAATTCTGAAAAGTCTATGGTGCAAATTTTAAAAGCCAGCAGCGCATAGATCTGCACGTACGCATATGCCAAGTAAAAGCACTGAAAAAGTAAAGAGACGCTCAGGTGGAAAAGAGAGCGCGACGAAATGGACGTTGAATAGTAGTTTTATTGCTGGGACGCTGCTTTGTGTGCGAATAGGGGCGGTTTGGAGACTGGAGCGGCGTTTAAAATAATAAGTGTGAAAGATCACGACCTGCTTCCCCCGAGCCGGGCGCTCCCTTCATTAACACGCAGGCTCGGGCGCATGGGGCGCTCCGGTAGCCACTTTCACACCGCACCACTATTCTCATCAAAACATCATGCAGACACTTACAATGAGAAAGGAGCAGGGAGCAGGCATGTGGAAGCAAGATTTTCCTCCGCCAAATGCTTCTGGATTATCTTTCAAAGAAATAAAGGAGATGCTAGATGAGGAACTCGATAAAACTCTACAAACATGGATTTGTAATTATAGTAGCTTTTTTTGTACTCACCTCATGAACCAGTGTTGTCAATATCATAAATTGTTTAAGTATGGTGCGTTGTGGCATCATAATGATGTTTGTTAGAAATGCCATCTTATTGTCCAAAAAAATAATATTTTAAAAGGATCTTTTTGGTATCGGAATATATATTGAGTACATTAAATAGTATCGTGACAACACTAAAATTATATATATTTTTAAGTTTTAAACCAAAGTGGTCATCATGTGGGAGATAATGTAAGAAATCTAGGGAATAAGAAAACATACTCTCTGCAAGATTCAACTTATTTTAAGATTTCCTATTTTTGCATTGAGTTAAGGATAACATAAATTACATCTTGGGTTCTGATAAGGAATGTGATGGGAATATTAAGGCTTCATTAATTTGCTGTAGACAGTGGAACAGACGCTGTACCATACACTGCGATAAACGTATATCTTGGTGATTGATAAATGACCTGAATTACATTACATTATTTTGAGCGGAGTAGATTAGACTGTCCCTGGCAGCTCATTTTACTTGTCCAGTCAAATCGAGACACTGTGGTCATAATTCAAGTCATAAAGGTGTTTGCGTAGTGTAGCAGCGTTATGAACCAAAATTAAACAAAAGTCACAAATTTATATAATATTGACTTTTATGTATAAAGTATGATAAATGAATCACCATATAATAAAATAACAAAAAAATAATATCTTTATTTGTACTGCACATTTTAAAATGGTGTCTACTGTTCGTTCTATTTTTGGCTGGAAATAGAAATAGTCATATCACTCATTAAGTTCTTTTCAAATCACTTATTCATTCATTTGTTTATTTATTTTAAACTTACATTGTTTTCTTTCATTCTTTAAAATTCCATTACTCCTTCATGTAAAGTAGGTAAATAACACATTGTGTATTTTAAACATAAAACGTAGATAGGTTATATTTATTTATATATGTATTTTTTTTTTTTTATACAAATGAACAATAACAAATGCTTTGCCCTGAGCCTGAACTGGCAGAAGAATCTAGATGTTTGGTTTTGCGTCAATAGGCTGCGTGCGCTGTGCGGCTAATAAAGACATCAGCCTGTTCCACTCTCAGAGGAGGAGGGACTGGGGACTGTCAGTCAGCGCTCGCTCCCAATAAACATGATCCAACTTTCAGAAGAGTTCTCCAGTCTCAATTGTTTGTACGTCTGCCTGCAGCTGGAAGCATGAAGAGGTCAATGAATATGAATTTAAGATTTAGTTTTCACAGTCAAAGTATCTGTAATTATTCTAATAAAGAAGATCGTAAAGCATTTTTAAGTTACATAGAGACCTTATTTTATATCATAAATATTAGAATGCAACAAAACAAAATAAAACAAACTAATTAAAACTTAATAAAAAGTGATAAATCCTTGAAGCATATAATTGCATTTTTTAATTCAGCAAAAAAGTTATACTATGTAAATCTCCTTGAAAGATACATGAATAAAAATGTATCAAAAAGTTAAAGCGTCCAATCTTGTAACCTCAAAATAGTCAAAGACAAAGTACATTTATTTTGTGTAGCAGCTCTTATGTCTAGTGAAAAAAACATCTTACAGCCATTCCTCACTCCATTTTTGACACCTTGCTTCTGAAACGACCACACTTTTTGAAGTGAACTGGGCTCGCCTCTTTGTGTGACTTTGTAGGTGCGTGGCTAAACGTCTTACAGCCATTCCCCGGTAAATATGATCCTATTTTTGTGTAGCCGAGCAGATCTGGACAGCTTTCTCCCCCATAATCCCCTCTGGAAGTGCTGCTGTCGGACCCTTGTTACAGCCCACAATGCTGCAGACCGCATGCGAGCTTAAGCCAACTTATCAAATACATTCAAAGCCCATCCACTGAGCAACGCCACTTTTCCAGTTTTTTTGCAGATCTATTAAAAATGCTCTTATCTGTATTTAGCATATGCTGTGTATGTCAGCGCTGGCAGCTTTGCAGGATTTAGGCTCCAAAACCTCCTCCGGCTGTTCCCTCGCACAACTGTCTGCAGATAACATTGGAGCACAAACTTGCGCGGACAAGCAGCTTTCTATTTTTTCCTCCTCCTTCTAAAATAAAATTCATTCATTCGCTAAAGCTTCTATCAGTTTGTTTATTATCGGTGCAAAGACGGCTTTTTCAATGCTGTTTTTTTGGCCAGCGTTTCCCACACCCTCTTGTCTGTTCCATTGGCTGGAAATACTCTGGTTTTGTCTCCAAATTGACTGCGCGCACTGATAACTCAATTGCTCTTTAGAGTGAGGGAAAAAAGCAACAACAAAATTCAGGTGGAAATTTGTTGAGATGGGAGAAATTGCGTCCTGTTCGTGAGGAGATCTGCCGTCGCTATGGTGGTGGAAACTTTGGGAATTTCTTGCGTAACCGTGTGGAAGTAATGCGCACGTATGGGGCTTTTGGTGGTTGGGTTGAGCGATTCTCGGGGAATGGAGGGGGAAAAAAAAGAATGAAAGAATGAAAACGCTCGCTCGGCACGTCTCTTTGTAACATGAAAGCACAGCGCCACGACAAAACATACAAAAGCAACCGGGCAAAGGAGAAATGTGCAAAAAAAAACCTCTGCCAAGTAAAAATTCAATCAAGTGGTAACGAAGTAGAAAAGTAAAAGTACACTACAGGAAATGTATTTTTATAAGATTAAAAATAGTTGAAAAAGAAATATATGTCCTGGATTCAAGCTAAGGTTGCTGCTTACTAGTTGGATTTAATAGTAAAATAGTAAAAATAGTTTATGTAAAAATATTTTTATTGTGTATACAAAATATATACATCTGTGACTTCAACTTCTTACTCTTTAGTACTTTTCTTGCACCCCACACAAAATTATGTTTGAAAATTTTAAGTTTGAAAAATCCAAATTTGAACAAAGAAAACACGTTATTTTCCATATCAAAACTATACTTTTATTTTATTGTGTTTTGTTAAATTGGTTTTTCTGCCTGTCAAAACAAAACACATTTGAATTCACTTTTCCTTTGCTAAAATGTGTGCTAACACCTTTTCTACATACAATACAAACAAATGTACTAAAAAACTCCATGTGAAATGCATTCAGTCACAATTTGTTTAGTTTTTTTAATATAAATTATTGGTTTTAACATGAATTTAAATATGGGACTTTCTACTTACTCTGATCATTAACACTGAGACTCAATATAAACATGCCACTGCCAAAAAATGACAAAATATAAGGTAATACATACTTAAAACAATTTGTTTTATCTTAATTTAAGTATATTCTGACTGTCTTAAAACAAGATTTGGTAATAGAACAAGCTTTTTAGTCTTATTTCAAGTGCTGTTGCAATTTATTTCACAATCCAAGGAATATTTTTTTCACTCAGTCAAAATGTGCTCAAATTAAGATTAATGCCCTTTATTCAAACCCAAAAATGTTCAATCATACAAAGATGAAAATTATAGTTGTAGAATGTAAGTTAACCCATTTTATTTAGTCTCCCCTGATTATTTGGACTTTTCTCTCCTTCTCCTTTTGTGTGTGTGTGTTGTCTCTCTTTTCAGCCCCTTGCCGTGCCCAGGCCTTTGAAGCGATTGAGCCAGTGGGGTTCTCATTGAGGCGCAGGCCGCATTGAGCCGGGCGAAGGCTACAACGGGCTCTCGTACCTGTTGAGAACACACACTTTCATCCGTAATAGCCTCATTAGACACTTTGTGAATTAAGGGCCATTCACGCCACCATCAAAGCTCAAAAATAATAACTGTTTACTCACTTCTCTGAGCAGCCAAGAGCCGATAGTGAGCGGAGGTAACGGGGAGAGCGCAGATCTGCAACAAAGGCTGGTGCAGTGAGCAGCCATTCCATTTCTATTTTTATTATTATTTTAAAACTCTTATTTCAACAATAAATATAAATTAACTTAGATAAGCCTTACAGATAAAACTGATGTGGTGTAAAAAGATACACTAGATAAAAATAATCAAAATCTTTTTATAATCTACATTAAGACATCATTGAGTTAGTAACGTTACATTAACAATGCATTAATACAAAGTAGAACTTATAGCATTATTATTTTTTGTTTTCTGTTTTTTTAAATTATTAAAAGAATCCTGTTCCATGTATAAAAAGATTGTAAACAAGTATTTTTATAATAAGGACTACTTAAACAAGTTAATTGAGTAAAATGAAAATAAAATAGTTTATCGCCATTTTTTTTCAACTGGGGCACAAATCATAATTATTGTAATGTAAATTAAAAAAAACAATAATAAAAAACTACCAAAGCCTATATAATATATATATAAGTTCTACTTATATATATATATATATATATGCTACTAATCATACATTCTGCATTATTGTATGTAATAAAACTGGTGAACCGTTAATCATGAAATATATAGAGTGTAATTTCGATTTTTAACACAAACATGCATATATAAAAATATTACATTCGGTAAAATATTTATACTGAGATGTACTGAGAAACAATTTCAGCTATAGGCTAATACAATTGCTGATCCCCCACTACATGATTAGAATTATATAATTTAACCAAATCTAATATTGATAATAATATGCAATGTTACGTGTTTTGCATCCTGCCGAGCCTCCATCATACCCGGCCCCTCCCTCCATGCCGTCTTTCGTCGCGCGCTGCCATATTAGCTCATAATGGGATCCCAAAATGGATGCTAACTCATCGGAATTAAATTTATCAGCATGTGCTCAGCGGTAATAAGCTGTCAGTTATAACAGCCAAGATGTTGTATTTAGATATATGACGGGAGCTGGGATTGAATGAATAGGCGAAAGAAAATGAAGCCGGAATAGGTATCGCTGCTTTACAATAAAATGACAGCGACTCGCAATGATGGCACTGATTATTGCATGTATTGTTGTTATTATTTGGATGCTAAGAGAAAATAGCAATATAACGTGGGGGTTTCGCAATGGCTAAAGTTTTGTTATTACGAGGTATAGACGAGGCTATGCAACTAGTCAATTTAGAAATGGCTAAAACTGTTGTAAAGTAAGATTTGCTAGTAGTTTAGTTTTATTTCAAGGACAAGCGTGACGCAAATTGTTATTTTTAAAACTGTGTTCGTTCACCAAGCTGTTTATAGCACGGTGGACTCATGGCATTGCCCTGCCCCTTCTGTTCAAATGCAGTGTTTTCAAACTTGTTGCCTTATGACAAATATTCAGACTATGGCCTTGTGGATAGAGTTGGGTTTTTCAGCCAAAAAATTGTTTGAGACATATCAACTGTGTGTCTTCTATTAGATTACCCATGTGATGTGATTTAAGCTTTACTATTTATTCCATTACTCCGTTATTTTCCTACTATAGAAAACATAATATTAAACATGATATTCTGTACATTATTTTCATTTCAGTTGGATAGTTAGATGGAAATTAGCACGGTGCTAAATATGGGGCCTTGTACGTTGTGCACCCTGAACCAAAAGACTAAAAGGCTAAAGCAAATGTTATCTCAAAGTTTGTACTACATGCAAAATGTGACCAACATTGTGCATCTCTTCTCTCCATGCATCACAAACTGTGTAACTGTGATCTACTTAGCTGATGGTAGATTTTCTTCAAAAATCATTTGAAGCAGTTTAGCGTCACACATGCTTACGCAGTGATAGTGACACCTTTCTGCACGTCCACCAGCTCATGGCTCCCTACTTTGTCATATCCAGTACTGGTCAATGCGGGGGGCTGGGTTTCAAAGCAGCAGAGAGGGGCTCGCCGAGTTGGCAGCTTTGTTTTTTTTTTTTTTCAATTCCGTTTTTTCTTTTTTCTCTTATCGTCCCTGAATTTGAATTGATTAGGCTGGACTCGCACAATGAAAGTTCTGCAAATGGCATCACAGCCCCCGACATTTCAAACAAGAGGAAAGATGAGAGAGGGGCTGGTCACTGCTACACATATGCACACCATGGACATTTCTAATCATTTTTCAGAAATTATGATTATGGACTTTATTAGGGGAGGGGAGGCCAGTTTATACAATATATTTTTTTTTAGAACAAAGAAATTTACAGAAAAAGGGAGTATGCATTGAATCCCAAATGCAAGGGTCTGTAACATTATGTATTATGTTTTTCAAAAATGTTTATTCAAATGTTTCAAAATCTTTCTGGTTAAGATAAATTGTGAATAAAAACCTAATCTACTCAACAAAACAAACTTACCAAAGCAAAAACTGCTGAAAAAAATTAATATATTAATAATACTTATTATTAAAAAAAGGAAGTCAAAGACAAATTTAAAACAATATGTTGAGGTTAAAATACAATATCAACATGATATTTTTTTGAGTTGGATAGTTTGTTAGCGTGTATTGAAAATTTTGTTATTAAAGCAGTTTGTTGTTTTTAGCCGTGTATCATCTTGCTGCACAACTTGTAAATATATTTAAAAGACAGAAGACATTTGAGATTCTCGCAGCTTCTGTATAAAATATTGCGATTCGTCTATGCAAGGGAAAATTTAGCCGTTAAAATATAAATAGATCTTAAATAATAATTGAACACCATTGTAATTTGATTCAACACACAGACCTCCAGATGAAGAGATGGCCACGCTGTAAACAAGATGTATTAAAAACATCTATAGGGGACGAGTGATACCTGTCAAATCATTAAAACCAAGATTATCAGCAATAGGTGCAACTGGAGTATCTTTTGTGAATTTATACTCCGCGATAACATCAACTCATATTTCTCCCGCTGATGAAAAACCCATGGAAAATTACACCGTTTTTTTTTTTTCCTGTTCGTGTTTTCGGCCCAAGGAATGGAAAAGTTAATGAGAAACGGCAGCCCGCGAGGTTTTGCCCATGTTTTTATTAAGTCCTCTCTATCTATTGTTGCTAGCATCACGCGGGAGGCGCACACATAGCGTTTGAATGGGTCTAATGCGCACAACGCTATTAGACCGATAACGCATGAACAAAGGAGCAGAAATGAGACTGTTCTCCCATAGCCTCGTCGCTGCTTCAAGAGCGCACGATCGCAATTAAGATTAAGAAGGATTTACCAAACGTATCAAACTCTAAAGAGGGAGAGAGAGAGAGAGAGAGAGAGAGAGAGAGAGAGAACAAGTGTGTTTCTGGGGAGTGGGTAATTAGTCAGTTGAAAAAGTAGCAAAAATGTTTTTTTCTAGATTAGTTGAAGTGACTTGAATTTAGGATTTGTTGTAGTTATTCACTAAGTTCTATTGACTTGAATAATCTACATTATTTGAATTATCACTTAAAGCTGAGGTACCTAACTTTCAATACACAACTAATGTAACTAGTCTCGCTCTCTCAAAAGAGTTCATCTTTAGATCAGCTTTTTCAGACAAGAAAGTGTAAAAGAGAGGACCACACTCACTTAGCCAATCAGCTCTCTGCACAAAGCTTTCTTAGAAGTATCTGGGAGTATAGTGGCAAAATGAATGGCAAAATGAATGTCAATAAATTTAATTAAAAAGTCTGTGAACTAGTCCAGGTGATAAAACAAACCCAAAAGGTCGAGCAGCTTGAAAAATATCCTTTATGAATACAATGTGATTGGGGAGGCTGCTTTTCAGATTCATGCTGCTAAAATCTGGAATAATCTCCCTGAAGATGTGAGACAGGCCTCCTCAATGACAATGTTTCAAACCAGATTAAAGACAGTTCTGTTTAGCTGTGCATACAACTGAGGGATTTTATATTTTTATCTTTATTTTTAATGTACTGTGATTATTTATGATTTTAATGCTTTCTTGTTTTGTTCAGCACTTTGAGTTGCCTTGTGTATGAATTGTGCTATACAAATAAACTTGCCTTGCCTGCCTTGCCGTTAGACGATAACATCACACCTGGGAACCCTAGTGGACAACTAGACATTAGCGTCAATATTGTAGATTCAGATTCAGATTCATTTATTTGCCATTTGCAGTAAAACCACATTGGAAAAACTGTGCAAGACTACCCCAGTGTGCACCAGACGACACACACCAGAGCTCTTGCCACGGCGCCATCTTTACGGCGCCATGCGTTTATTTATTCATGTATTATTATTATTTTTTTTTAAATATGAATTAGAGATTTACATTTCACCCATTCAACCCTGAAGAAAACTGACTATTTACTATGCACTGTCCCAGAATGGAACCAGCAAGTCTTCCCATCTGATCAGTTGTTTAATTTAAAAAAAATTACACAACTTTAAAAAAAAATGTTCTTCTCGTCTTTTGGCATGGTAGTTTGTAGGTTGTCCGAGTATATTTTAGTATTGTCACAAGTTGAAAACAATGCAGAGGATTGATTGTTCAGCGTGAATTAATTTATGATTCTATATGTTGTGATGAAAAATTATGGCTGTATCAATGTGTAGCTGTATTGATATGTGTCTTTTTCAATTCTTTATTATTTTAAAACAGTCCTGGACTTTAAAGACAGGAGATAAGCCATGTTTCATATCTAATCGTCTTTAACTTTTAGCTTGAAATAAAAACTAAGTTAACGGTAATTTTGATCTTGAAACGAGTGCAATAACCTAGCACTGTTAAATATCAAAACTTGTCATAAACACCGCAATTTATATCCAAATTACAAATTTGTCATTTCACATCTTGATATAGTTTTTGAAGTGGGGGGGCGTTAATTAGCTTGGTGAAAAAAACATTGCAAACTTAACAAAGACCAGGAGTTTTCCTTTCAAGAATGATCAGGACTTCAAATCTTGTTTTTTCTTTCTTTCACATGTTTAGGTTGGACTGGTAAGTTGTCCAAGTCCATTTAGGAGCAGGCGCATGATGGCTTCACTCTCAGGAGAAGTTGAAAGCACAGAGCCTGGAGGAATATGAATTAAAATGCAGAAAAGCAGCTGATGAATCCAGAATTAAGGCTTTGTAACGACACTTGACACACGCTGGATGAAAGGCAGCCCTGTTTTTACAGTGTGACACATTACGCTATAATGGGCCGTGTTCTGCATTCTGACAGCGCGGACCACATCTTTTGTCTGGGTGTCATTGCCTGCGGGCGTGCATGAAAACAACAGCCTTTACGGTTTGTCGAAACACGTGTACGCACCCACCGCCCAGACGCACCGCCCTTCACACACACACTGGGACTAGATCATTTTTATCATTGAAATATCACTTATCATCTGTTTAAAGCGGTGATATCCCTCATTTTAAAACATATATAATGCATGTGTTTGTCCCAACAGAAAAAAGTAAAATCAGACCCCTAACCCTAACATGCTGTCGTTATCTTATGAGAAAGAGCCCTGTGAGTCGCTAATTGACGCTTTGGGCTGAGGCTAAAAATACATGTGAAAACTAGTGATAGAAATGCATTGAGATAAATCAACTTTAAAGATTGATTTTATTAGATAGCTTATATTTTTGTTGTTGAATGTTAGGTATCAAAGATTTGGGGAAAATGTTTTTAACCATACAACATTGTTCCTTACCAAAATCAGACCTGGCGTCCACAGTAGGGTTATGATACAGCTACTCTACATGTTTTGGCAGTATGTCTTGTAAGTAATTAAGATGTTTATAGTGGTAGGAGAAACAAGAAATCTACTTGTGCAAAAGCCACACAGAGAGACCCCATCTTGTGGTGGAAGTGAACCCAGGATCTCTTTGCCATCTCCAGAATGCCTACATCAACTGATCTTCACAGGCGTGGTCAGGGGCCATGATCTGGGGGAAGTCAGGGGGTGTGGTCATGCCGGTAAACCTTAGAGGTGCGCTGGCTGGTGGTCGCTGGAGCAGTGCGTCACATGTTCATGAGTCGGAAAGCTCCTTGATGGAAAATGGGCCTCATGAGACGGCTGCAAACACAATAACCATGTCATGAACCGGGAACACAAGAATCATCCAATAAATACACACGCTGGATCAAAGAGGCAACAGAGATACACAACACTGCAGGACGGTCATGAAACATACCTTCAGATATCTTTAAACCCAACATTAAATTGATGTGTATATTATGATGATTCTACCTTTTCATTTTGATGTCTATCTTTGTAAAATTCCCAAAGAAAGGGCTAAAATGAAAAAATAAAACCAAATTTAAGGCAGAGACTCTTTTTAACTCTACTTTTATTTCACAAACACTGGACAAACACAGAAATTGTAAAGTGTCCCATATCTTTGACCCATTACATGACTAAATAACTGATTTAAAGAATGAACATAATCTCTGAAAGTTCTATTGGCTGAGTGTGTAACTATTAGCAGGGCAAAAGCTTGTTGAGTGGAGAACACTTTTGGGGTTTCCCTCTGCTCACTGGCCTCAAACATACAAATAACCCAATTACACAAATATGCGTCATTATTAATGGCTGCACTCTTCTTCAGTACAAGTGGATGTGAGGCTGCTGCCCTGCGCACACATGCAGGAGCAGGTCTACGGGGCAGGGCCACGGGGCAGGCTGGAGGAAGCAAGAGTCTGACTGTTTTTAAGATGGAAATTGGCTTTGAACTCCATCTGCGCAGGTCGCTCTGCTCTGAGCCAGCGCTGACAGGCAAAATGGAGCATCAATTCTTCCTAATGTGGAGCGATGATTATCCTACTTACCCCCCGCAGCAGCACAGTCCTTCGCATATGAGGCCTATAACTGTGGTCACCAGACAAGCTCCTTCTGAAGCCTTCTCCATAGATATTACTAAACAGTTTATGCTGCTAACATGTGCAGATATATACCCACAACTAAATATTACTTGCACTAGAACATAAAGGATTTTATACTTGCTTCTTTATCAGGCTAAAGTTAGAGATTTTGTTCTTAAGTCTTGCTTCTTCATCATGCTAAAGCTGGAGATTTTAGACAGTTAGAGATTTGAATTTATCTTATTTTAGTAAAACAGTATCATTCATTTGTCTTGTGTTGTGTGCTCCTCATTCTTACTGTCTGTAACTTGTGATGCAACACTGAAATTTCCCCACTGGGATGAATAGAAGATATATTAATCTCTATGTTTCAAGTTTTTCTCTCAAACAGACCTGGAGTTGTTTGTTGCTCCATCAGGCTATGATCAGAAACAAAAAGACACAAACCCCCACCATGGAAAAGCCGTTAAAGGTGATGTCAGCTACTCCAATTGTATTTAATTTAATTAAAAATAGTCCCTCCCCTTGGCATAACTAAGACCAGTAAGATTTGCTTGAGATTACAGAATATTGTGTGTTTTTTAGGGACAAAAAGAAATAAAACAGTTTTGCCATTGGAACATAAATTGTGTTGACAAGCCATTTCTCTCTTAGAATGAGAAGAAAATACTGTTCTTAAAAGAAGACAAAAGCTGCGTGTTCCTTTGGCAAATCTAATACAAACACACTTCTCAAATCTTGATGAATTTCCCATGATAAGCAACATTTTGGTTTTTCTCATGCACTGTTAGTTTGAGGCTTTGTGTTTACCAAGGATATCCGCTCACAACAATATTCCGAAGTGAACACTCATCAGGCCGATGCCTTTGGAGCTGTCAGAGTGAGTTGGAGATGTCTTTATTTGGGCTGGATTTGGGTTGCCCCCCCTTGCGTGTCCTCTTCACCCCGTTGGCAGCTGAGGCCCTGACCCCAGCCCTCCAAACTTTATCCAGCCAGTCATCTTTGTGTGCACGTGAATGTGAAAGCAGCCCAGAGAGACAGCCATGTGTGATGTCTTCATTTGAGATGGCGTTCTCCAAATCCCAATCTGATTATGTGGATTGGCTTTATTTTCATCAGCTTTACAAGGTTCCTTAAACTTCAAAAAACGCATTATACAAAAATCATTATTTTATCATTATATGTTCATAACTATGATACTCTTCCAGAACATCTGTGATACTTTCCCAGAACACACTGGTTTCATTATGGTCCTATTCTAAAATATTACCGTTATTACAGTATTAGCCATAATTATGACGTATTGTGTGCTAAATCTCTTTAATTTTGTTTTCTCAAATCCTGTAATTGCAATCCAGCAGCTTTGGATTTGCAGCAGAATGTCTTCATATAAATGTTAGAAACAACGAAAAGCTGTTTCCTTTCTTTTCCGCTCTCAGTATGGGCTTTCTCACTTTTTTTCTACGTTTTTCTTTTTTTTTTTGGTTCCTTGCCGATACAAGAGGGTCTAAAGATTAACCAATGGCTCCTATGTGTTTGTTCTTATTGCATTTCCTATGTTGGAACTGTTGGATTCTCTGATCGGTTGATGGTGAATCGACAACTTTGTGAAGTCCTCTGAGACGGCTGCTATTGTGGTTTAGGGATTTACAAAAATACTGTAATTCAATTGTTTACAGTACTTTCTACTTCCATCTTCTGAGAATATTTCAAATGTGTAAAAGAGAGCGAGGCAATGCCTTCTCCTACAGTTGTCTTCAGCTCCATCCAAATGTGCAAAAAATGTCCCCTGTCCCTTTTGTCTCAATACATTCATCATTCTAAATGAGGTGGCAAAAGTACTAGTTCTGGGTACTATTTCAAGCAAATAATTGCCAATGAAGAACCTAAACAATATTATAAGCCTAGTGGTTATCTAAACAAAGATGCGCGGCTAACCTAAACAAATTTATTCACTCAAAAGCTTTGCTAACCACTTTATACTTATTCTTACGTTGTGTTGCCATCTGCAAAGTGACTACTATTTTAAAATGAATGGAGTTTTCTCTCTATTTTACTGATACCTGGAAAAAAAACATTTATAGTGACAGATCATACATATTGCAATTCAAAGTGCCTCAAGGAAAATACTTAAACCTGAAATACCAACATAACATTTTTAAGATCATATTTTAGGGCCTTAATGGACAAACTGGCCCTGGCTCTCTGTCCTGGTCCTGTGTTGTGGCCTGTATCGTGGCCTGCTCGGTGTCATTGTCCATCCCACAAAACCACAGAGTGAGATCAGCAGACTTGTCAAGAGCGCGGCTTGAATATGAATGATGCGGCAAGAGCAGGGTGGTCCTACCAGTGTTTTTGAGTCCCATAGGCAGGTGAAAGCAGCCCCCTATGCCCCCCCACCACAACCAGCTGCAGCACTGTGCAATCATCGCTCGCAAATGGCTGTTTACCGCCGTGCACATCCACAAATGAAATGATGCCGCGTAATTACACAGCCAAAAGTACATATTGATTTGAATTCGCTTGGGCAAATGACTTTTTTTCTTTTTTTAAAGTGTTGATGTGTAATCAGAGCTCTCAAAGAAAAGGCGAGAAGGTGAAAAGGGCTGGAGCTAAAGTCTGGAATGAAGGCGTCAACTTATCTCAGAGCTGGCTGAGTCCTGGTGGCTCAGTTGATGAATTTTGTATACTGGGCTGTGCCGAGAAATTAAGACAGAGGCAGCAGCGATCGAGTCCTTCCAGGTTGAACAGAAGAAGACAAAGCTTTTTATATGATTTGTATAAAAGTGCATAAGAACAGAGACGTCATCACTTGAGATTTTAATGACGCATGTTCAAGACATAAATACTAGTAATAACTATGTGGGTCAGAAGAAAATACGTTCAGTTCTTCAGATAATAATGTTAAGTAGTAATCCAGTACAAAATATGTGGGTCAGATTCTACACTGAAGTTCAACTGGTTTCACTGTGAGTTCTACTGGTTCCTTCATTTTCAATTGTATCCTCATATACTGTATGCCCCCAAACCATGTTTTCTTCATCTTATTAGAAAACTCTATGTTTGCATAGAGTCGCTAATTGTCCCCTAGTTGCTGAGTAGGGGTGGTGCTCTTTTATCAACATTACTGTCTGAAAAAGCTGATCTAAAGACGTGACTGAGGCCAAACATACAAAACTGTATTAAAAGGGAGGAACTCTTTTTTTCTAGATTTCTTATGTTTTGTGTTTGAAATGTTGATACCAAAGCTCATATCCAAAGCACAAGTACTTTATGTAGAGCTCTGAGTGAATTGACAAGTTATTCTTATCCAAACGTATATCACTGCATTGTTGACCGTGTGTTGAATTGTATCATCACCTGGTTCAGGGTTTAGATGTTTATATACCGTGTTAAAACCTGGTTTGGTTATATTCTCGCAGTTAGTACTGTTAACATGGATTAGTTCAGGTTCCGTCTTGTTTAGACCTGTTTTGGATTAATGTGTACTGGTCTAGTCCAAGTTTAGATTTAGATGATGAGCGCTTCTTGATCTGAAGGACATGCTTCACTTCAGTCTTCATGGTGTCACTGATCTTTTTCAAAGCACTTGAGATGACTGGGTGACTAGTGGTCCAGGACCTCGTGTTCTATATCTCCAAGAATCCCCCATAATTTGGACCAAAATGACAGTACTTTATTTCATACTGGTTTATACTGTATCTGTTTTTGCCCTGTTCATTTTGACCTTAGTCTAATCATACGCCTTTCTGTACTTTTGGTTTAGTCCAAGTAGAGAGCTGTTTTATTCCTTGTAAGGGCCATGTTTAGGAGTATTGGTGTTGTATTGACCAATAATAGTTCAGGGGCTCCCCATATTTACAGACAGAAACCCCCCAAAAAATAACACACTAAACTTGCGGGCCCCACAACATTGAAAGTAGCAATAATGGGTAGCATCACAACATGTTACAAACCACTGTTTGTTTATTCATCAACAAATTGACTACAAGCAATACCATGGTCATTTTATTGCATCTCTAAAGGATCTCACAACTCCCAGTTTACCCGCGGATCCCATTTTGGTAATCGTTGTAATAATGAATCTCCAAGGCAGCTATAGTTCCCCAAACACTACACAATGGGTTAGTCCTGTTTTATATCATTGCCTGGTGGATCTGTCATACTAGATTTGTGTGAAACGTTTGATAATTGATGGCATATACAAAGCCAACCATAAAAACTATTTTATTCCATGTGAAAAGAGAGCAAAGATAAACCAGATAAAGTTGCAAGCAAATACTCAATGATTGCTGCATTTTGGTCCCAAATAATATCTCGAATCATAGTGAAAATCTGCCAAAAGGTTCGTCCTCTTGGGGGGGATTGCGATGTCCAAAAGCGAGAGGTTTATACATTAGCGCCGTAGTTGCAAAACACTGTTGATATTCAAATGATTATTGTGCAAAATCTGGGATAAGCCTGTGTGTGAGGGCCCTTCTAAGTGTCTACAACTATTGCTAATACCCCTTTGCATTGTCGCACTCACAAAGGCGCTAATCCCATTTCACTTTGGCTGAAGGCTGGGGCCATTCTTCTGCGGCTAAAGTAAACACTCCCCCTAGCCGCTATGAGGACCGCCGATGGAGTGGGGCCCCCCTTTTTTTGGGTTTACCCAGTGCGGACTTCAAGGCGCTTTTTGTGTTGCGCGACTTGGCCAGAGCACTGCCTAAACTTTTAAGTGGTCCCCGTAGGCCTCCTGCACCTTTGCCAACCAGAGTAAGCCGGCGAATACTGCGAAAAAGAGCTAAGAATAAAAAAGGGAAACCAAACATGCTCTTAACCTGGACAATACAAAAGAAAATATATGGCACTTTCAGAAGCCTGCGCCAAGGTTTTTTAAAGCGGCTTTTTCTGCATTGTCAATCCTTTAATACATTATTTACACCGCCGCGGTCCACTATCAAAGGCTGGAGTAGAGCGCTTTGTACTGTTAGCACAGCTTTGACATAATATTTCCCTTTGTTACTCAAACCACTTCATTCAACGTGCCGTCATTAAAACTTACATCACAAGCTTGCGTTATCAAGGCTCATGTTCCTTGACGGTTTCAAATAAAAAATAGCATTCTATGAAACGCAGGCTTTAATGTTCAACCTGGATATCAATTCATCTCAGAGTTCTGTTTCTGAGAACACTTCAAATAATATACGCGCGTCTCGTCATATGAATGTTGGGGCTCAAAGTGGACAGGTTTATTGAAAAAAGCAAAGCAATATTGAAGAATAGATGGAAGTGCACAGCTGTTGTGCGATAAGATAAGTTGTGTTTTCGTGAAGACAAAACTGTTCAGGACTAAAATGTACCAAGAGACAGGCCATACTTGCATTCAAAAGCCAGATCCTGTCTGACCTCTAAAACTGTGCAGGGCAGGGCCTGGTAAGTAATGTGATGGGAGATCTCTGGTAACACCAAGTACCACAGTGGATTGGCTGTGGCTGTAAACCGATGTATAACTACTATTATTAAATTAATTATTAAAAGAATTACTTAAACATGATGCTGAAAACTATAGGTATCAACATCCCCAATGCAACCAGTTTAAAACATATAACATGTTAAGTTATATGTATGTTTGGAGACTCATACATGTGTTTGAAAGATGTCCAAAGCACTGTCAAACATCCGTTTGGATAGATTCAACAAAGAGCGTTCATGGGGGGGGGGGGACATGTTTGTCCTGAAATTCCTGATATAGCATGGATGAGTAGCAAGGTGAAACAACAAAAAATATTTTGCATCACATTTAAAAAAACTAGAGCATGGGGTAGGGTTAAACTTAGATTAAATTATCAAATGCTCTGCTTCCTGGCAGAGGTCTGCGCTCTATGCATGCTTTTCTTGGTTTTTGATGTTAATATAAAAAAGCTTTTTTTCATGTTGGAGGAAATATCCTAGTTAACTAGTACACTGTCAAACGAAACTCCCCCTGTATGTTGACAAATTCAATATTGATCCAAAACAACAGTTCACTTTCTGTCCATAACTGCAGAACTGATGAACTGACCCCCCCTTCATCAAATAACAAAGAGCCGTCCTGAGGGACATTACAGATCCACCAAAATCCCTCACTGCAGCCTGGAGACTTCACAGGTCTAGGTCTAGGCGAGTCTAGGGTTTCAGACAGGGGACCGATTTACAAGTCTAGGGCAGGGAATCCAGGGTTTTGAGGCCCATCAGTGCTTTCATGAGATAAGCGGGACAACCGGTGAATAGCAGTGCAGAGACGAAGAACAAAGGCCATGTAGGAAGTCCACTCATTCTGCATAGCAGCAGGGAAATATCATGGATGACTATGTAAAAATAGTAATAATGTCAGCTGGAGTCACAATGTTAGGAAGAATAGACCATTTCTATTCCTGTATTGTTGCTCAATACAGGAAAATACAGGATAACTCAGACATGCAAGAATCAGTGGAACTTTGAGATAATGACAAGGGAACGCCGTGTCCTCTGGAAAACCATGTGGAGTGCTTTTATAACAACACTGCTTTGAACACCTGCATGTCGTCGCATCCTTGTTAACGTCGTGGAGAGCTGCATGAGGCCTAGACACTCACACCTCCAGAAGAGGATGTCATACCGCCCAGGCCCGCACACTGTCCCGCTGTAATCCTGCCCCATTAGTCCCCCACCGAGTGCACACAAGCCAGAGACAGGAGAAGGGCTGGGGGACTGGCCCTGCAGTGAGGAGACGGTGTTGGGATCAGATCGATAGCAGATCTGGATAAGGGCAGAAGAGGGACAGCAGTTTAGATTGTGTATAAGCAAAGGTTCTGTTACGTATTGTTATGATAGTAAAAAAGTTATGTATTGTTACTTCACGAGTTGCAGAGTGGTTAGCACTCATGCTTCTCAGCAATAAGGTCCTGAGTGTTGAATTAGCATGTTTTTCCCCCTATCTGCGTTGGTTTCTTCTGGGTGCTCTGGTTTTCCCTTCCTCGGATGAAATGTCCAATGCCAAAGCATTTGGACTTTGTGGACTTCTTGTAGATATTTCAGTATGAAGTGTAATCCCGACCTGACCTGCATTTGTTCAATGGTGGTGTTACTGGGACTTGTTTCTGCATGGTTTCTGAGTGCTTCGGGGTTACTCAATTTTAGGAGGTAGTGGCGGGTGCTCGGTCTGCCTTCATGTCGTGCCTCGCTCTCCCCTGGTCCTTCTTTTGAATGATTTCTCACGGCTCGAACTTATTGGGCAAATTAAAGTGTTCTCATGGCAGGGCTTACAGCCACCAAAAAGAAGATTGCCAAAAGGTGAAAAGTCTCTCACTCTCAATGGGTTATGTTTGTAGTTATTGCTTACTTGCTGTGTCCGCAATGCTGGATACAGCAGCATAGCAGTATAGTGTTTGTGGTGGTGGCAGTAGCCTATCTCTTTATGGATGTGAATCTCTCCTCTCTGATATGTTTACAAAGCACTCACAAAAACTGGATAACTCACAGAGAACTCTTGGAACACCAGATGCCACAAGTAAATTGCCAAACTGTGGTTGTGTCCTTAAGCAAGACACTTCACCCACATTAGAATGAGTCTGGTGTGCGTGTGTGAATGGCTGGTGGTGGTCAGAAGGGTCAATGGCACATACTGGTTGTCTCACTTATGTCAGTGTGCCCCAGGGCAGCTGTGGCTACTGTAGTAGTTTGTTGCCGCTGTGTATGGAGTGAAAAGATAAGGACACGTGAAGCGGCTTTGAGTGTCCTGAAAAGCGCTATATAGAAATTATGCATTATTATTTTCATTATTAGTATTATCATAATTATTATTACTTAGCACCGTCATTACATAAACATAATAAACACACTTCTAAAGGTCCAAAACTATAAAGTACTGTGCTTAGCAGGTCTGGAGAAGGTGGAGTTACTCAAGGGCCCCTGCCGCTCCCAGGGGTGATGCAGGCCCTCAGTAATGTGCTGTTATTGCTTGAGAACATGGCTGATCGGTTTACTCTGCTCACACCTGTTCTCAGAAATGTAATAAAGACCCACACAGAGATGTCACATTTGATCCCATTCGCAGTCACTCACCGTCTGAAGCAATGATTTATCTTGTTAGTTTTATACAATGAATGTTACGTCTTAAACATTGATCCTTTACTTTGGCTTTTCATGTTTTAGAACTTGAATTAATGCATGCATGTATAAAACTTGGAATGACAGATCCAATTTAAGCCCATTTCTACAATTAGTTGTAGAGAACACTGCGAATGTGTTTATTGATGTCATATTGAACAAGACAAGACATTCTGATTTAGTTTGTTTTATAACAAAAATGTTAGTCTAGTTTTGGTCAACTATACTGAAAGTTGCCTAACTTTTAGTCTAGATTTTATTTAGTTTTAGTCAACTGTTTAGTCAACGGTATTTTAGTGGACTAAAAGTCAACTAAATAGTTTTTTGTTAGAATGGAGGGTTCTCACCAACATTTCTTTCTCACTGTATGAAGATTTTATAATGTAAGAACTTGCAGCAACAACAAATTTTTCTAGTACAAGTATTTCATAAATACTTCTCCATTTGACGTTAAAGCAAAAATTGGCAGGTATTAAACACACCTGTTTGTGACTCACAGGGGCTGTTTGCACAATAAGGAGGAGGTTCATTGAAGAAACACACAGCTAGCATACAGGTTGAACATTCTCAAAACAAAATAATCTCAGCACTGCCCAACAAGCTGTTTATGGCCTTCATCCTGTTTCTTACATTCGTTCCGTCTGATTTTGCTGCAAAGTGGGGGCAGAATTAAAACACAAAGTGAAACATGCTCACAAGTTAGTGATTTTTAGCGAAGATTTTCTTGTCAAGTCATCATTGAATTGCGATAATCTGTCAAAAGGTATTAATAAAACATGTTTTTTTTGAATACTTCTTTAACTAATAAAAGTCATTCAGCCGAGATATTTGGATTTCAAAATTAGTCTTACAGCCCACAAATCTTGTTATTGATTTAATTTCGATGTCCCGCCTACATTTCTTTCTCACTGTATGAAGATTTTATAATGTAAGAACTTGCAGCAACAACAAATTTTTCTAGTACAAGTATTTCATAAATACTTCTCCATTTGACGTTAAAGCAAAAATTGGCAGGTATTAAACACACCTGTTTGTGACTCACAGGGGCTGTTTGCACAATAAGGAGGAGGTTCATTGAAGAAACACACAGCTAGCATACAGGTTGAACATTCTCAAAACAAAATAATCTCAGCACTGCCCAACAAGCTGTTTATGGCCTTCATCCTGTTTCTTACATTCGTTCCGTCTGATTTTGCTGCAAAGTGGGGGCAGAATTAAAACACAAAGTGAAACATGCTCACAAGTTAGTGATTTTTAGCGAAGATTTTCTTGTCAAGTCATCATTGAATTGCGATAATCTGTCAAAAGGTATTAATAAAACATGTTTTTTTTGAATACTTCTTTAACTAATAAAAGTCATTCAGCCGAGATATTTGGATTTCAAAATTAGTCTTACAGCCCACAAATCTTGTTATTGATTTAATTTCGATGTCCCGCCTGCCACCGGTTTACCAATCAGAAAGTCTGTGATCCAGGTTGCCAGAACTCACCATGTGGAGCTAATCTCACTGGTAAAGTACCATGTGGCCGCAAAAAATCATTAATAACAAAGCAAGGAATAAAACCAGGATTTCTATCTTTGTGAAAAAGGTGTTGGTTAAAGATTTGTTGGTGACAAAATTCTTCATTTCAGATATTATGGTCACAGCTGCATTTGTCTGCATATCTGGCAACCTGAGTCAGGGAGATTGCACTTTTGGCCAGATTTGTGCATACTGCTCCTTTAATGATGGAAATACATACTTTATATCTTAATGTAAAACTTGTGGTTAATAATCACCACATATTGAATATGTATGCATCTGTTTCATCCTTAATGCGATAATACAATCATTCTCAGAACTATTTTGAAGTATTCCATCATAAAGAGATCAGGCACATTCAGCACAGACTCTAAGTGTGCTCCTGTCTATGTGTGCTTTTAGAGCTTTCCAATGCTATTTTAGATTTCCATACTATATACTATATATTACCACTGACATTTATATTCTTGTTACTTAAGTGGTCAATCTTCAAGATGCTGTGCCATGTGCATGGGAGAAAAAGTGAGTTTTCTCCCGGTGGAGGACAAAGACATTATGTTGTAAACAGTTCACATAAGGAGTTGTTAATTTGGTTTCAGAGAGTTTTAATGTTAGAGAGGTGAAATGAAAATGAGATTAACTCAACAAGCTTGCTTGCTACTGTCATGCTCCAACTCATGATTGAAAATAGTTTAAAATGAACTAATTATTAAATACTAAATATTCAAACTGCAATCTTCCAACACTCTATAAAGGCCACATGTTTGTAACGAATATCTGATTTAATTAAGAACAAAGCTAAACAGGAGCGTATCTGGGCAGCACAGTGGCCTGACCTTTGGCACGGCCAGGTGAAAAGCGCCGTTAATTCTAGATTGGAAGAGTGCATTGTGAGGAGCGCAGGGACGGTGCATGCCAGCCAGGGAATAGGCTGCTAATTGCAGAGGCCCCGGTCTTACCTGGAGTCACGGACCTCTGCGGTGGGCCAATTGGAAGCCTTGTGAGAGATCATGTGATTTGTGTAGATAGGAGGTGAGGGGAAGAAGGGGGTCTCAATGTAATCAGAAAAATAAGATTGTGTGGTGAATGAATGGATGAAAGGATGAATGGTCTTTTTCCAATAAAGATAAACAGAGCAAAAATCATCAACATGGGTAAACTGGTCTTATTGGACTGGGGATGAATGTGTGCTTCCTTCTACTCCCCTTCTGTTACTACAGTGTTCCAACTTCCTATTGGATGGACATAGTTCAATAGTAAGCTCAAATTATTTTGCACACTTCTGTCTTTTTTGCACAATCTGAGTGATTATATCTATGCCAAATGTGACATGTGAATTTCTCAATTGTGAGATCAATAATGTTTATCTTATCTTGAACCGTGAATAATTGATGACAACCTCACAACCAGTTAATCTATACAGTTACATTAAACACCCCGCTAGAAAACGAAGAAATGTAAAATATATCATCCAAATGGAATTTTGCTTTGCTCACGACAGAATGTATGCTTAACTTTGAGAATATAAAAGATAAAACAAAAGTGATAGTTGAATGAAGCCATATTTGGAGATGGTTTTGGATTTCCTCAGATGTCACTCTGCCGCGCTATCCCCGGTGAACATCCAGGGAAGGGACATTGAGAGAGTGGACTCTTACAAGTACCTGGTGTTCATCTGAACCATAAAAACTGGACTGGACTCATAACACAGACGCCCTCTTCGAGAAGGGCCAGAGCCGACCTTCCTTGACTCTGTGGTGGCATCAGCCATCTTGTACGGTGTGGTCTGCTGGAACAGCAGCATCACAGAGAGGGACAGGACGAAGCTGGACAAGGTCATCAGGAAGTCCAGCTCAGTCCTGGGCTGTTCCCTGGACACAGTGCAGCAGGTGGGGGACAGGAGGGTCCTAAGCAAACTAACATCTATGCTGGACCAAAACTGTCACCACCTGCAGGACACTCTGGCTACTCTGGAGAGCAGCTTCAGTAACAGACTTATTCACCCTTGCTGTGTGAAGGAGAGGTTCTGCAGGTGTTTCATTCCTGCTGCTGTCAGACTGTACAACAAACTAATTTACAGTTAGTTTAATTTACATACTGCTGCTAATGTACGGATGCTAACATTTAAATACACATTGCTTGCATTAGAACACACAGTACTTTATACAAGCCTCTTATTTTCCAAATGTAAACTTGTATACTTTTTATTATTATTATAATTATGTTCAAGATATAGATTTTATTCTTTATTATAGGTAGATATTTTGTTCTATAATTAGTAAGCTATTGTTCAATTATCTTGTGCTGTGTGCTTCTCTTTCCTACTGTTCAATAACTTGTGATGCAACACTGAAATTTCCCCGCTGTGGGACGAATAAAGGATCTCTTAATGTATCAAACAATGATTCAACAGAAACAAAATGGATGGAAACGTTTACACATTTGTGGCTTCTCAGGTCAATGCAACCCAGATTGGTATACATGGCGAAGATTTTTTTAAATATAAATACTAAAAAACTCCATTCGTATTACATTTGAGTGCAACAAGGCAACAAACCGTAATATTTTTAATGGTCATCTTAATCTAAATCAGTCCAAAGTCCAGAGTAATCCAATCTGCCTCTCTAATAGAGGTGTGCTGTATCTCTACCTTTATTTGCAGGTAAGTTTTGAACTACATGACCTGTTATTTCCAAAGCAGAAATGGAGACCAAAGCCGTTTCAACAGACTTTAAAAAAAGTACGAAGCAGTGGAGACAGGGAGCAGGCCCGGCCCGAGAGGAGAATAGACAAAAACAAACCGGAGAACTGGATGAGGCACAAGATGTGGAGACAGGATAACAGGTGAGTATCAAACAAACTGAAGATCAAGTAGCACTACCAATATGACAGACTTATCTGGCAGAGGAGTAAGTAAGTAAGTAATCTTTATTTATATACCGCCTTTCACAGACCAGAGTCACAAAGCGGTTTACAATTGTTTTTTTTCTCACTCTACACAGAGATGGGAGGGGGTCGCCAGTACAGGAGAGGCATCCAAGACCTACAGTATTGTACATGTTTTTAGTGGTAGGGGAAACTGGAGTACCCAGAGGAAACCTACCCAGACACGGGGAGAACATGCAAACTCCACTCAGAAAGGCCCTGTTCCAACCGGGATTCGAACCCAGGACCTTCTTGCTGAGAGGCGAGAGTGAAATGATGAAAGTTATGTTGAAAGCAACTCCGGCTCTGTTTTCATGGGAAGATGGTTCAAAGAGGCTGTGATCCAGTGGCTGCATGTGGTGCCACAGTTTTGTTATACATTTAATCTTATAGCATCCTACAAACCACTGTAATGGAAAGTAAAGGTTGCTTGCTGCTCACTAATATAGCCACTGGGCCCTGTATGCTAAAGCGTACATTTTTTTTACACATAAAAAGTAGCATAATGTCCTTTAAACTACACATGTTGAAATGAGAGACCATTTTGGATGATTTTTTTTTCTGTTTCATGATGTGTTAATATGTATTCTGCCAGTCTTTTAAGAGGAAAGCGCTGATTGGTGAGTACTGCTTTACCACAGAGCGTTTGAAATACCCCGAGAGCAGCCATTTCAAAATCATTTTTGTTTTGTTTTCATCCTTTAAGAAGCGCCCAGTCCACTGTTTTTTTATACACATGTTTAATTCTGTCAAAAAAAGACTCATGGATGTATGACTGATCCTTGCCTTTTCCGCTCTCTGTGATCAACAAACAAGCTGCAAACTCAAAACAAATCGCATTTGTCGCTGTCAATACCGTATGAATTCAATTCTAATATTGACGTTGAGAATCAGTTTGTGTATTTGCTGTAATTTACGGAAATAATCAGACAAATATTTCATTAATTGGGTTTGTGAATAGCTCACATGACAGAGCGGATGGAGAATTTTAATTTCAGAGCTGCAATGAATTGGAAATGTTTTCTATGTAAGGGGACGTGGAGAATTTGGATTACTCCTGGCCCATGAGTCCATCCTTGACCCACTCTTTTGAAAGACTTCTGTAAACAGGATTGTGTCGCATAATTGTTATTGTGGGTATGCCAGCAGTTTTGGAGAAGCAAGGAGCGGTATTTTTCATGTGAAGTTAAAGTTGTAATAATTTGAAGATAAATATATCAACATTCTTCATGAACCGTGGGTACGTTTTCCTGGAGAGTTTTCAAACTCAGTTACCTCAAACAAAATTCTTTTGACAGGTCCAGGAGGGGTCAAAAGGATGCACAAGACTCATCTCAGATTATTTCTGCACAGACTAATACAAATGTACCCAAAGCCAGGTTCTCACTTTGTTCAGAATGTTTTTCTTTATAAATTGAAACCAAAATACATAATTCCAAGGACTGCCTATTGTATTTAAATTTAAAGAAAATAATAGGTCACCATGTATAAATCATAGTTTTGGTTTTAATACAAATTCTCCATAATATTAATTTCTACTATTTTCAAGCAAATTACCCTAGAGCAAAATGAGCAACTTGTTTGAAAAAAATTATAAAACAATTAATTGCACATGTGCTTAAATGACATTAGATCATACGATTTGTCATACGTAATAAACAAAGTACTGTTTGTGCGACTCGAGCTGCACATAAGTGAATTGCATCAGTAATGTGTACTTTGCAACAGGCAGGTTAGATTCTGGCAACAAAAGTGTGACTGGATTTGTAATAACTATTAAACCACAAACAGTGTACAGTGTACACAACAGACTGTCCCTGCAACAATGGCCGATAGGTTCGTCAGGTCTTTGTGTTAAAGCTGCACAAACTGACTTTGGGATTTTGAAGCCGCGGACTCGCTGGCCTCGCTCTTTCTCCTCCCCTCCCCGCACCCACGAAGCTATCACCCCCCACACACACCCACTGTTGTTAGTGGAGCTAGCGTCTCCCAATATGGATAATACATGGATATGGATTTGCACGTGGATGGCGTGACCATAAAACGATAGAACCAGGAAGCGCGGAGGAACAGGACTTTCTTTTGGATGGCTGTCTCGCTGTGTAAGCAGTAACCGGTGACGAAGACGAGGAAGTTTCAGGTTAGCTCCGCTGCTTGTTGTACTAACTCAGCTGTCTATGCTAACAGACCTGTAGATTTTTCACAAAAGTGGGGGCTAGTGGTCCGCTGTGATTGGTCACAATCTGCGACCCGAAACACATTCTCTTCCTTGTTTAATCAAAACTCGATCTAAAATATAATGTCACGGCAGCACAAATCTGTGCTACTTTTTCTTCAAAAGGACGTATATCCCAATGCACTACATGGACATGGATAGCATTTTCGTAATGAATACAAAAATAAAGTCAGTTAGTGCAGCTTTAATTGCATTGTAAATTCTATCAGGTTTGTCTATTAAAATTCATAACGTATAATTTATGATTGAAGTTATAAAGTAGAATTTACTGTAGAACACAAGTCTGAAGATGTTATTGAAATCTAAAATGCTTTTGTGGCCTCCAGCCCGAGTAGTGAATTACATGACCTGTTATTTCTAACATGTTGCATCAGGATGTCTTCTCCCATAGCTCCTTCACACACAAATGACTACAGGTACAGGTGCTCTCTGTTTGACGAAGCGGCTTTGGATTTCATCTGCAGTTGTGTTTGCTAAAACTTGACTAAAACTTTGAACTGTGAAAAGCAAAAAGTAGAGATGACATACTCACTTGAAGATCCTTATACTTATGTCCACATAGTGAGAATACTGAACATGTTTTTTTCACCTCTGAAACTTCTCCAGGAGAATTTGACATCCCAACGTGCACAGGATTGGATGTGTGGTTACCATGACGCTGGGATGTGACGCTCACCGCATGGTCAGTCAGTCAGTCAGTCACACTTAGACAAGGCCTGACAGCCATTCAACTTGTGCTGACGGGAGAGGGCTGAGAAGACTGACGTGCCAACAACGAAGCTGGGAACAAGGGCTCCTCCAAAAACCTAAATACTTGTTTGCAGCTGAATGTGACAAAAAAAAGTTACAAGCCAATTATGATGCTTTTAAAACCTTATCTATTCTATTTTACTGAGGAGTTGCCAATGGGATGGGAGTCCAAATTGTCTCTTGATCATTTCCACTGGGGTAAGTTTTGTTTATCTGTCGGATAAACAAAGCTTACCCCAGTGGAAGAGCTGTATAAAAAATAAATCTTGTCAACAAATCAGACCAACAAGTTATCTTTTGCATACTTGTAAGAAAGAGCCTTTTGAGTGACACTTTGGGCAGAGAGCTTATTGGCGAGGGTGGTCCTCTCGTTTTCTTGGGATCTAAAGATGTGAAGAAGACCAAAAGACAATGCATGTGAACCCTACTGATGGAACTGTTTGAGAGCCAGGAGTTAGTGACATGGATGGTGATAATCACCTGCCACCCAATTCAATGATCCTCATGCAGGTGGTGAGATCACAGGATGATGGCTGCTCTGTCTGTGAGAGCATAGCCTTGATACATTAGCCGGGGTTACAGGAAAGCTGGGGTTTAATGTCTTGCCCAAGAACACAACAACAGCAGACATCAGTGGGATTTGGTGGAGGTCTCGTGGTGGGCTCAAACCCACAACCTTCAGGCTCAAAAGCCAATGCTCTACCAACAAAGCCACTGTTTCAATTCATTTCAATTCTTTTATTTACAAAACTCGTAGCCATATTGGTTATACACTTTTACAATGTAGTGTTGGTTGGTGTTTTGTAAAAAGGGAACTCCCAGGAAGCTGTAGCCACTTGATATAATAAACTTGTTTTATATTGTAAATCACATATATTTGTCAGATAAATCTTCACTGTATTATAATTTCAGCTTCAGGAGACTGTATGAAGCAGCATTTGGGGGATTGAAGACTAGTTTGATCTCTGGTGTCAAATGGCCAAAGAGGTACAATACATTCAATTTTTTTCATATTTTCTGCACCCATTTTGACAAATTTGTGAGCTTGACAAATGTCAGGTTTAAACGATGCTGTTTCCATCTGAAACTACCAACCTGTGGCTCGTAGTTACCATGTAGAAAATTGATCTCTGTCTTGTCTTCATTCTCTGAATATTTGTTTTTTACTGGAGGCAGTCTTGTTGAGCTTTTCTGAACCAGGTCGGATAGAGGGGATGACCAGTAGACATTGATCCCTGTTCTCATCTGAGACACCTGCACATTGGTCCTGTTTTGAGCTAGGATATTGAAGTTTATTTTCTCATTTTACGTCACAAAATAAACATTGGTTTTAAATAAACAGATAGAAATGTGTCATCTCACATACGTTTAACAGCTCAGATTGACTGTTTTTGACAATTATCGATGCTATTAAAAATCACAGCTGGATTCTGTATGTCACATGAGAGCACCTCAATAATCTCCCAGTTCACAGGTATAAAAACAGGAGCAGCTTTCATGGCAGTATACATTTTTCAAAGCCACCCTGTGTAATATTTACAGTTGTGTCATGGTGTGGATTTTGATTTTGTATTTTGCTTTTATTTTGAAATAAGTTCTGTGGTTTTGTTTCAGTTCGACTTCCAGTCCTGTTTTCCCCTGTCTTGATCGTCTGCCCCGCCCCGATGTGTTTCACCTGTGTCTGTGTCTATATGTACCCTTTGCTTCTCTCCCCTTGTAGCTGCTTCATTGTTTTGTCATGTACTGTCCTGGTTACTTTGGATTTCTGGAGTTTGTTTTTTTGTCTTGGACTTTGTTTTATTAAAAGCTTTATTTTGGCACGCCTGCGTTTGAGTCCTCACTCAGCTCACCCCGTGACAAGTTGCTCCATATGAAAAAAACTTTTTAACTAATAACAAATGTGACCTTTTTAAGAATTTTACCTCCACCACTATTTTAAATTGTTTTCATAGGCCTAGAATTTCACTTGTACACACAGAAAAATAAAGGTAACATTTTGTCCCCAAAAGGTACATTTTTTAGGAATGTTCCTTGGAAGTACAGATATGGTCCTTAAGGGGAATGACTGTGGACCTTTATTTAATTTGAGAGGTACAGTCTTACTGGTCAGAGCAAAGGGTACAAAACTGTACCTGTAGGAGTCAAGTGTCAGGGGAGATTTCCTCCCTGGCAACAGCAAAAGGCGGCAAAACATCGAAATGGCGGATTGTGCAGGTCTACGCTGCCTTTCTACCACAGACTTACTTCAAAAACTATCTGAGGCAGGGATCGATGTTTCCGAGGAGGAAGCAAGGAAGTTCAGGGGTAAGTTATGTGTTATTTTTCTCTTTATGAATTAACTCATTCTACATTAGAGTAAATATTTGATAACTATGTAATGGCCTCCAGCTACCTTTTCAGTATTTAGCTAGCTAGCAACCAGACTATTAACTAGTACAAAAATCAGCTATTTTTTATGTAGTTTGTAATTTACATTTAGGTTATATGGAATTACTAACATATAATACAGCAACTAACGTGTTAACTCAGGTTCAAATATCTAACGTATGATTTAATTTGATTTAACAAACATGTTCCGCGTTACATCGGTGGTCTTTATATATTGCGCAAATGTATAATTGTGACTTTTTGACATCAATCATGCTCTCTAACTGCGTGGCACTATTTCAATTTGGAGAGACGTGAAACGAGAAAGCTTTTGAGTATTTTAATGAGAGGTGGTTTGGCGCCCTAGGCCCCGGTGCGGCCTTCAGTTAGGGGAGGCTCCTGCGCTGGGGCGCGTAGAATCCCCCCGGGGCCTAGGTACTGGTGGCGGCATCTTGGCAGCGTGAAGCAGGTTTGAAGGCAGGTTGGAGGCAGGGTGAAGAGGAGGAGGAGGGGAGGCGGTGGATGCGAGGCTTCGGGAGGCCGTAGAATGGGAGTTGCTCCGCTTTTAAGCGGCTGGTCTGTCCGGCACGGTGTGATTGGAAGGGGGCGTTTGCTGCGCCATAGGCTGAGGATGTGAGTCGGCCCGGAGGGGGTAGCTTGGGCTGACGTCTTCTAAATTGAATTTTCGCGAGCTACATTTCAATTTGGAGAGACGTGAAACGAGAAAGCTTTTGAGTATTTTAATGAGAGGTGGTTTGGCGCCCTAGGCCCCGGTGCGGCCTTCAGTTAGGGGAGGCTCCTGCGCTGGGGCGCGTAGAATCCCCAAAAAGGCTGTGAGTTGATGGGGTTTTGCAGCCTGGTTTGCAGGGGACAGACGTCGTGGCTGCTCTATGCTGTGACCGCTATCGCTATGCTGTGACCGCTATCGCTATGCTGTGACCGCTATCGCTATGCTGTGACCGCTATCGCTATGCTGTGACCGCTATCGCTATGCTGTGACCGCTATCGCTATGCTGTGACCGCTATCTCTATGCTGTGAACCGTTTATGCGCTAACCATTTTTTGCTATGCTGTGACCGCTAACACTAACGCTGTGACCGCTACCACTAACGCTATGACCGCTATCACTGACGCTATGACCGCTATCACTGACGCTATGACCGCTATCACTGACGCTATGACCGCTATCACTAAGCTATGACCGCTATCTGTTGTGACCGTTATATGCTGTGATCGTTATGCGGATACTCAGCTGCTGCCGCCACCAGGAGTTTTGCGAGTGATTTATGGAGATGCCGAGAGGCGCTGGGCTGCGAGGATAGTCGGAGTGTCAGGCCTGATGTATGAGGAGAGGGCCGATGATGACCAGCGGCCCGACTGCTGAAGGGCAGAATGGGGGAGACCCAGGGACGCGGCACGCGTGGCGGCGCCTATTCTGAAGGAGTGGGCTGTGTAGAGATAGGGAGACAGGTTACAAAGCAGCAGTACAGACTTGAGTTGGGCTCTGAACCGTTGGAGGACATCGGGAGGTTATCGAGAGTGAGAATGACGGTCCGTTGAGATCTCCTTTCCGTGAGCGGAGGCGAGTGTAGTGCATCATGGATCAAGCGAGACTGTATGATTTCAGAGTGGAAGGTGAGAGGCCCATCTTCATGTAGGATGCCGCGGAGGAGATGAGGAGGCGAAGAGACGGAGGGATTAGTCCGGGGCGAGGGATTCCATGCAGGGGATCTGGCATGGCGATGGGTTGGCAGAAGGGCAGCGGCGTCGGAACTCCTGGAATTTGAAACGAGAGAGAGAATCAGCGAGACAATTAAGGTGACCAGGGACGCGACGAGCAGTGATAATAAAATGGTTCAGGACTGAGAGCCATGTGATACGTCTAAGAAAAGACATGATTTGGGGAGAGGATGAACCTCGACAACGTCGAGGTTGTCGCACATCACGGAAATCCTTTTCCTCTGCCACATATGGCTCCACAGCGCGCAGGCTACGGTCACGGGATATATCTCGTGGAGCGCGGAGGAGATGTTTTGAGGGAAGGCGTCGGGCCAGGGCCCGGCGAACCACTGGTCCTGAAAGAATCCCCCAAAACCCACGGACGGGGCTGCGTCCGTGAAGAACCGCAGGGCGTCCGAGGATAGGACGACGTTGCTGTAGAAAAAGGAGACGCCGTCCCAACGGCTCAGCAGGCGGGACCAGAACGCCAGGTCGGAGCGGCACCCCGCGGCCAGGCAGACCGCGTCGTTGAGGGAGGAGACGGAGCCGGCGAGGGAGAGGAGTCTGGAGATGAAGGAGCGACCTTGAGGAATTATGCGGATGGCGTAATCAAGACGCCCGAGAAGGGAGAGCAACTGACGCTTCGAAAGTGACAGGGATGACGGGGCAGACCGGGAGATAGCGCGGATGCGCTCGAGTTTGCCCAGCGGGAGGGAGGCCTCCGTGGCGCGCGTGTCGAGGCGGATGCCGAGAAACTCTAGAGCTGTGGCGGGCCTGTGGTCTTCTCCTCGGAGAGGGGGACTCCCAGGGCGTAGAAAGCGAGCTTGAGGTTGCGGAGAGAGCTCCCGGAGCCGTCCGAGGGTGGGTCTACCACGAGAAAGTCGTCGAGGAGATGCAGGACGGAGGGGAGCCGTACATAATTTAGCAGGATCCAGCACGGCGCCTCCGCAAGAGAGGGGCGCTGGAGGGAAGGGGCTGTTGATGCTCGGGCGGGCCCGGAGCGGGGACAGGAGAGGACGAATATGAGACGCTTCTTCCTGGAGTGCTTGCGGGTGGCGATGCCCGTCGGGTTAGAGCGAGACGGAGAGAAGGGGCCAATGACGTAGCACACGGACACCTCCCGCGCCCGAGCCGCGTGCCGACTTGGGGCTCACGGAGAGCCGGGAAGAGGTTGCGGGACACGAGACGCCGAGGGACCTAAACAGAGCTTGCAGTCCAATGTGAGGAATTTAATAGAGTTTGCAGTCCAGAGTGAGGTATTAAAACCGGGCCCGTAGTCCAAGTGAGGCGTTGAACTGAGAGCCTGCAGTCCGGTGTGAGGGAGTTAAATGACCTGTAGTCCAAGGTGAAGGATTAAACTGAGAGCTTGTAGTCCAGAGAGAGGGATTCAACGTTGCCCGCAGTCCTAAGAGGGATTTATAACAGAGAGCTTGTAGTCCAATGAGGGATTAAGCCGAGAGCTGCAGTCCGGTGTGAGGGATTTAACAGTTTTACGGTCCAAGTGAGGGATTAACTGAGCCCGCAGTCCAAGTGAGGAGTTTAAACTGAGAGTTTACAGTCCAGTGAGAGGGATCCAACAGAGCCTGCAGTTTTATTTATTTATTTATATTTATTTATATTTATTTATGTTTATTTAATTTATTTATAGTTATTTATAATTATTTATAGTTATTTATAATTTTTATATTTATTTATAATTATTTATATGTATTTATTTATTCATTTAATTATTTTTTAATATATAGCGTTCCAGATATAGGCAGTACCATGTATGCAGTTCCATGTATAACCGTACCATATGAGCAGTTCCAATATAGCGGTTCCATATATAGGCAGTTCCATATATAGGCAGTTCCAGATACGGTACAACAGTTCCGGGTATAAGTAGTTCCAGATATAATTTAAACAGCGCTTGCAGTCCAAAGAGAGGGATTTAAACAGAGCCTGCAGGCCAAAGTGAGGGATTAAAACAGAGCATGCGGTCCAATATGAGGGATTTAAACAGCGCTTGCAGTCCAGAGAGGGATTTAAACAGAGCCCGCAGGCCAAAGTGAGGGATTAAAACTGAGAGCATGCGGTCCAATGAGAGCGATTAAAACTGAGGTCTTGCATTCCAATGTGAGGGATTAAACGGAGCTTGCAGTCAGAGTGAAGATTTAGCGGAGCTTGGTTAAAGAGGGCCTGCAGACTAATGCGAGGGCTTTAAACTGAAGCCTGCCCACCAGCACTGGGCCAACTGAGCCTGCAGTACAAAGCGAGGGGAAAAAACCGTCCGCGGATCTCATACTTTACCCACAGCGCCAGAAGACAAGGGACAACACGACGGGACCACGCCGTACCGGCACAAGGAGACAGGGATGCGCACGGCTCCCACCGCAACGGGCTAGACCGGCCGTATGCAGCAGCAGGCTGCGACGAGACGAGCAGCGGCAAACCCGCGGAAAGAGCCCGCAAAGAGGAGAGCGGCAAAGACCCACGGACCACAGCACGAGACCCGCAGCAGGTGCAGCCACGGGAGGAGCAGACCACACGCAGCAAGACAGAGGACAGCAGGGACACGCACGAGTAAGCGTGAGTAGTGTTGTATTTATAACTAAGAGACATTCTAAAACCATGTGTTTTAGAATGTCTATCGACCGCTGAGTGGCAGGCCAGTCCTTTTAAGTTAATTTTAGGGGTCTTCTGGGGGACCTGCTAAATGACAGATGGGTTCTTCTGTTTGGATTTTGGCTGACTGTTGCATTATTAAACCCACTCCATCAGGAGTGGGATGACACTGGAGTCTGCTAGTCTACCACTTGTTTAGACCACAGAGATGGATCTCAGACTAAGAGACAGCTGGACCAGAGACGTTAGGCTAGAGAGGCAGGGATTCTTTTTCAGATGCAGACGGGAGAAGACAGATGGAGGGAGGCGGACCACGGGACCCCGGAAGCTGGCTGATACCACGCCCCTTCTTCCTGCACATTTTACTTAAGGAAATAGCTTGAATGTGAGAGTTAGAGTTTTTTCAGACTGGATCAGGGACAGCAGTGTGAGTTTGCGTGGAGCGCCCACCAAAATCATACTTTATACTTTATATAGGGAATAAGGGATAGTTAAAGATGGTCCAGGTCGTTGTGTTAGATTCTTTTTGTATTAGGGAAATAAACCTTTTTGAATT
Organism: Knipowitschia caucasica; assembly: GCA_964034765.1. Classification (NCBI taxonomy): domain Eukaryota; kingdom Metazoa; phylum Chordata; class Actinopteri; order Gobiiformes; family Gobiidae; genus Knipowitschia; species Knipowitschia caucasica. Next base: position 15,877,854 of record OZ035824.1, on the reverse strand, counting down.
TAACTTTCTGAATCATGGTCATCTTTATAAGGGATTTTGAACACGTCATTTTTTAATATAATAATTGGTGACCCTCGACGTGATCCCTTTTGATGACTTTCAACCTATCCCTGGACTCTACATCTCTCCTCAAGCGGCCGCTGATTTGAAGGTAAGCAGATACCTTTTGACTAATTAAAAATCTGCATATTGGACTACACAAATTAAGGGGAGAGGAGTTTTGTCCACGGAGGAGCTAATTCAAAAAGTAAAAATAGTAAAAGCCTAAAAAGTAGTGAGAGCCTTGCGAAAATACGTTAAAATTAAATAAAATAGGAGTCTAAGTAGCTAGAACCCTGCGAGAATACATTAAAAGTAAAGATTTTTTGAGAAGCCTTGCCAGAAACAGGAAAGCCCGCTGTGACTAGCGTGGTTGACGGACGCGTCAACACACAAGTTAGGTTTAACCCATTGGAGCCTGGGGGAATTTTGGGCCCCCCCGAAAAATGGAGACAGGCATTCCAATCGAGCAGCTCTATAGAGAAATAGAGGCTCAGATTCTGAGTGGTCTGGATAAAAAATATAGGAACAAGGCAAAACGAAAGGCTGTGAAAGCATGGGAAAAAATACAGAACAAAAGGGTCATACCTGAGTATATGACAGCGTCCGCATTAGCTAGGATATTGCGGGAAGAGGAAAATAATCTAAAACAGGATTTAAAAGAGCTTGAGGGAAAGCAGGGAAAGAGTTGGAATGAGTGTAGAAAAATTAAAAAGAAACTAAAAAAGGCTGAGAAACTGAGGACCAATGTACATAATTTTGCTTTGGCTGCCACGGCGTTGGCAAAATTACCTATGGTAAGTAAAGACAAGGAAACAGAAAACGGAGCAATGCCGGTGAGTAATATATACCCATCCCTACCCACGGCTCCACCAAAGTACTCTCTAGGTTTAGAACCAGGTAAGCCAAATCTAATATTGCCACAATATACATTTTCAGGAGAAGTGGCGGTAGGAAAGAGAGGGGACAATGACTTTGTAGACAGTGAATTGGACGAAGGGACAGAACAGGAGTCTGTGGGGGACAATAGAGATCCGAGTCAAAATCCAGCTGTCAGCCTCCCGCCACAGCTCCCACACACCCCTCACCAACCCCCACCCATTCAAGAGGTGCAGGAGCTTCTCCTGCACTCTCTCAGAAATATTAGAGCTAGGAAACCGACCTCTGAATGCACCGCAGACAGAGTTGAGGGAGAAGAAACCCCAAGTAGGACCCATGATTACGAGACCGCTAGACAGGAGAATGCAAAATTAATTAATAAAGCCGCACGCAGAGCCATGACTAGGACGGACAGTGAGAGTGACAAGGGAGACGGTAAAGCTAAACAGGCTAAAAAAGGAGCTAAATTCTCTTCTGACGATAGTAGTGATGACGGAGACCAGGAGCCTGGAGAAACTAGACCGGTGGCAAGCAGAACCAGGTCTCAGACAAAATCCATGTTCCCTCTGAGACCAGGACGAGGCGCAGCTGGGGAGTACCATCCTTTTTCTGTAAGTGACATGCAGACTATAAAAGACAAAATGCCTCCATTGTGTCAGGGAGCTGGGAACTGGATTTCCAGTCTCAACACATGGTTTACAGGTCATGATGTGGCGATGGGTGACGTCCGGGCAGTGATGGCAGCATGCAGTAAACCATGGGAGAGAGACGCTATTGAAAGACAAGCTGGTACTTCTGATGTTTGTGATTCTTCCAGATTTGGCCAGTATGCAAATGCCTGGTATGAAGCACTGAGGGAGAACTTTCCAACCCCGCTGTCTTCTGCCCCTCGTGAGTTAACTTGGCTGGAGTCTGAGGACCCAATTGTGTTTTATGACAGGAGTGTGACCAAGTGGATGGACACAGTAGGAAGACACCCTCACAAGGTCAGTGAAGTCATGCCGTTTAGAACAGCTATTTTGAATGGTTTACCAGAAACAATACGCTCAAAGATTGAAGACAACCCAGATAATATTAACCCGGATTCAGCACAATGGAAAACAAATTTAATCTTTCACATTAAGCGATATGTTGAAAATAAAACTAAAGAAAGAAAGAGTGTTGAAGATATGACTTGTCAACTTTTGAAGTTACAGCTTAGTGAAGCGAGAAATAAAGCCACCCAGAATAAAAAAGTAACGAGTAATCAGATGACTAATATGCCTGCTGGACTTCCCACTCCACCACGACAGGACTGGACAAGGGGAGGGGCCAGAGGTGGTGGGCGTGGGGGCCGGGGAGGAAGAAGGGGTGGAAGCTGGAAAGGGGGCAGGGATGTGTGTCACCTCTGTTACAGGCACGGTCACTGGGCGAGGGACTGCCCCTTTGAAGGAGAGGCCTCCTACTACCATGGAGCGCCTGAGATGGTGCGTGGGAGGGGCCCCCAGAGAGGAATGGGACCCAGACCAGAGCGCGCAGGCCCTCCCTCCCCATGGACGGCTCCGAATGACAACCTGGCCCCGAGAGATGGACAATATTTCCAGCATGGGAACTATTGGGGCGAGTATGAACATGAACAATCTTACTAGGGCTGCCTAGGAAATCCAGGGGACAAGGTACCAGCAGAGCCTATGCTCCCCATAAGGGTGGAGGACGACAACCTGATGGCCCTGGTGGACACTGGCGCCACCTACTCTACCATCAATACAAAGATACGCCCTGTCCTGCTCTCTGAGGAGCACATCACCCTGGTTGGATTTTCTGGGACACCTGAGGTACTGCCACTCACTAAACGTTTAAAGACACAAATTGGAACACAGACACTGTGGCATTCTTTTGTAAATGCTCCTAAAACACCTGTCAACCTGCTGGGAAGAGACTTATTGACTAAAACCAATGCGTCAATTCTATGTGGACCGGATGGTCTACAAGTGACTTTTCCAGGGGGACAAATTTACAGATGTGTGACCGGTGTATCGATGGACTCCTGCTGGCTTCTGAGAGAAGAGATGCCAGACCAGTATGCAGACATATACTGGGTGAGACTGGACCCAGAAAACAAGTCCACGGACAATAATGGTGTGCATTCCGTCTTCTTCAAGTGGAAACCCTGGATAAATTCTTTGGCCTCCTACCACCTCCCACTGGACCCTGCCCACTTGACATTATTCTATGACAGAGACCAAGACTTAATGTACAGAGAACAATTCAAACAAATTGAAAGTGATAGGTGGACATTAGAATCAGATTACATTTATATTGGGCCTGAGGGTGTGGCGGCCCATACACGGCTGCTTCCTGAACAGTGTGAGTGGTATTACATGTCTTCCTCTGCTGTCCCACACATCACCTTGGCTGTACACCCTGGTCACGAGGCTAGAGCTTTAGGTCCAATGGTAAAGAGACTGGTAAAAGCTGACGATTGGTCTGACACCCAACTCCCTCATGTAGAGTACAGCATTGAAAATAAGTCATACAGGATAAAAGCAAATATGATAGACACAGGGGAAGTGGAGCACGAAACATTGACCAGACATCATGGTAGACACATGACAGATCATGATGATACTCATGAAATATTGAAACAGGTGCCTGCAGAAGTTTGGTCCCAAGGTCCCACGGACGTGGGATTGTGCACCTCTTTCCCTCCTGTGTCTTTACAGATGAAGCCAGGAGGCCCGATTCGCATAAAGCAGTATGCCGCCAAACCAGACGCTGTCGAGGGTATCTCACAGGTGATAGAGGGACTTACGAAAGTGGGAGTCCTCGAGCCATCAAAATCAGAGTGGAACACGCCCACTCTAGCTGTGCCAAAAACAGGTCAGAATAAATATAGAATGGTCCATGATTTGAGAAAAATAAATGATTTAACATTAACTCAGTGTCTCCCGGTCCCAAACCCTTATACAATGCTGTCATCACTGTCACCAGACCTCCAGTATTTTACTGTTATGGATTTGGCTAATGCATTTTTCTGTATTCCCCTGGCAGAGGAAAGCAGAGATTTCTTCTCATTTACTCACAGGGGCCAAAAACTGCGTTACACCCGTCTTCCCCAGGGACATAAATGTTCCCCGGGCATTTTTAATCAGACTTTGAACGCTCTGCTGAGAGAGTTGGTGCTTCCGGAGGGCGTGGTACTCCTACAGTATGTGGACGATCTCCTCCTCGCCTCGAGGACGGAGCAGGCCTGTCTACAAGCCACTAGGGACACTATAAACTTCTTACATTCAAAAGGATTTAAGGTCAGTAAGGAAAAGCTACAATGTTGCAGGCCTGCGGTGACCTTCCTGGGACGTAGTGTGTCTGGAGGATCCACAAATATGTCTCCAGAGCACAGAGATGCTATTTTGTCATATCCCAGACCCACCATGGTGGGGGACATGTTGTCCTTCCTGGGTCTGATAGGCTATAGCAGACACTATGTGGCAGATTTTGCAGACAAAACTAAACCTTTAAGAGCTTTAGTTAATGAACATGGCATGAGAAACACAAGGGCTAAACTGAATTGGGACAGAGATAGTGAGGCACAGTTTATCTCACTCAAACAGGACCTATCCTCTGCGGCTCATTTGGCGTCACCAGATTATTCGCACCAGTTCTATTTAGATGCCACAGTGCAGTCTCAGGTAGCTAACGGGGTGTTATATCAAAAGTGCAGAGGCCAGAGAAAAATCTTACAGTATATTAGCGTTCCATTGGATTCAATCGAGGCTAGACAGGTTGACTGTTCTAGGTATGCTGCAGGAGTGGGACATTTGATTAAGAAAACAGCACATTTAGTCATGGGGCATGCTTTAGAAATATTGACTGATCATGGCGTTTGTGCATATGTGTCCTCAGCTGCCTTCACTATGTCACCTTTGAGACAGTCACGGCTCTTACAGGTGCTCACTCAGCCCCACATAACTTTTACACCTCTTGGCATTAACATGGCTGACCACATGCCAAGACAGGGTGAGCCTCATGACTGCAGTGTAAGAGTAATAGACAGTCTGAAAGTGCGACCTGACCTCCAGACTGACCCACTTCAGGACCCCGACTTACAGCTTTTCACAGATGGGTGTTGCTGGAGAGAGAGGAATGGCAGCCTGAGAGCGGCGTATGCAGTTGTCAGTGTTAACGGTGAAAATTTTGTTACAGTAAACAGCGGTGTTTTAACTGACAAACCATCAGCGCAGGCGGCAGAACTAGAGGCTCTCTGCGCCGCCTTGGAGTTTGCTAAAGGTAAATCTGTAAATATTTACTCCGACTCTGCGTATGCTATTCAGGCTGTCCATTTCAACCTCTCCGAGTGGAAAAGAAACGGCTTCTTGACTGCTAAAGGCCGACCCATCACACATAGAGCCCTGGTGGAGAGGCTGGACAGCGCTCTCCAGCTTCCAAAACAGGTGAGCGTCATCAAGTGCCAAGGGCACTCCAAGTCAGACAACTTTGAGGCCAGGGGAAACGAGGCTGCGGATGAGGCCGCAAAGAAAGCTGCCAACTACAAGGTCAGTACTCCAGGAGTGTTTGTGGTTCGGGACGAGGGGCCAGACCTGGCAGACTGCCTGCCCGATCTGTCCCTTCAGGTTTTAGCTGAGGCCCAAACAAAAGCAGCTCCTGAAGAAATATCCATGTGGGTTCAAAAACGGGCAAAGAAGGATCCAGATACTGGCATCTGGTACGGCCCTGATGGCCGCCCCGCCCTGCCCATGGGGGACCTCTCACGAGCGGCTTTATCTGAGGCACATGGGCTAGCCCATGTGGGTCAGGTACAGATGCTCAGGAATATGTCACAATGGTGGCATCCCTTTAAGACAAACATGATCCAAGATTATACTAGGTCCTGTCAAATATGTCAAAATTATAACCCATCGCCCTGCTCAGCTGTTTCCCCAGGAAAATTCACACCTGCTGCTTGGCCTGGAGCACATGTTGTGATGGACTTCACAGATATGATTAACAGGTGCGCAGGAAAGCGGTACCTGTTGGTCATCACTGACACCTTTACGGGATGGCCTGAGGCATATCCTGCTGCAAAGGAGGATGCTGCCTCTGTAATCAAAGCCTTAATTCAACATTACATCCCAACGCATGGCTTTCCCCAGTTAATAAGGTCTGACAATGGGACGCATTTCAGGAACAAACACTTGCAATTGGTAGAAAAACATCTGGGCTAAAACATAAATTTGGAACGGTCTACCATCCTCAATCCCAGGGCCGAGTTGAAAAGGATGAATCAGACCTTGAAAAGTAAACTCTCTAAAATCCTGGCAACGAGTAAATTGAATTGGCTACAGGCATTGCCTATTGCCCTGTTGTCAGCAAGGCACTCTGTTAACCGCATTCACCATTTCTCCCCATACGAGCTGTTAACAGGGAGGCCTATGCCAGGACCAGGGAACAGGGTGGTGCCTTTCACAAAAGACGACTCCCCAACACCCCCAGTGCGGGTGTACTGGGAACAATTGAGAGAAATGTTGTCTAGTTTTTCCCAACAGGTTGAAGGAAGTCTCGACCTCTGCGAGAAGGAGGCCTCGGAGGATCCACCTGCCTGGGTCCGTGTGAAGGTGTTCAAAAGGAGTGGAACGAGCCCCGCTGGACCGGACCCTTTGAAGTGGTGGCCCGCACTCGCAAAGCTGTTCAACTGAAGGGACACGGGAACAAGTGGTTTCATCTCTCTCATACGAGACCATCTGACCCACCCTCGTAACCACGCTCACGGGTTGGACAGTGACTCACACACGCTTACACTCGCTCTTAATATGTTGCCTTGGGACAGGGAGCCCTGGCCCACGACCAAAAGAGGGAGAGCCATCCTATGGGCTATCGCTGCAGTTGGTTTGGTCGTGGTCCTGGGAATTTTAACATGGGAAGTGTTAGAAAACACACAGCTAAGAGACAGGGCCAGACTTGTAACACAATCCAGTCTTTGGTCCAATAAGACTGACAGAAATAAAAGATCCATAGGAGACGGCAGCGTTAGAGACTCTCTACCTACGATTGTGACAGTAAAATGCCCGGTGGGTGCGACAATTACAGCCCACATACCAATGGCAACAATCTTTCCCTTATCCTTTCGACCTGACTTCACACTCTACCTGTGTTACACACCGTCAACATGTAAATATGAGAGACATGGAAAAAGCTTTAGAGCATCGGTGGACTGCACCTGTGATGCTTGGGAGTATGTTATATCCAATACAGGTCCTGATTGGGGTTATAATAATGAACACAGATTGAAGGGACGAGTGATTCTGACTACAGACCACTCACAAACAACGGTGCTAGTCACTGTGAAAAATTGTGGGATTGATGTGAATGGGACTTACGTTATTGGACATTATCCAGGAGACATTAGACAATGGATTTCAATTGCCCTACCCGAGGACAAGGAGCTAGACAAGGAGGCCATAGATAGTGAAGTATGGCAAGACAAACAGAACGTACAGGTGACTGCTGACTGGACTGTTTCTGAATTGTTAAAACAAGCAACTGGATATGGGGATAGAAACGCTTGGTTGTGGACAGTGGAACACATGTCAGCGGCTGCTGGCTTTGACGATTGTGTTGTGTGCTCCACTGCACGTCCCCACTTTGTATATGGTTATAATTGTATGATAGCCCCGGCTCCACTTTTCCCAGAAGATGTATTGTTCCAAATTGGATTCAGAAATTCCGCCCCCTATGTTTTCCCACAGAAAAGGCAATTACACCTGTTTTCCACTCACTCAATGGAGGTACGAGGCCGCGCCCTCGCGTCTCCAGTGGGGTTCCTTCCAGCAGACTGGTGTGTCAACAACTGACCTTGCCCATCCGTCCCCCATGCCCACCAAGGGTGATTTGTATTGTTGTGAAGATTTAAAACTTAACATAGACTAATAAAAATTTTACAGCAGTGTGCAATGGTGCGATAATGAAGCCCATTTCCTTAATTGGCCAAAACCATCCTAGACAGTCCCCACCCACTGAATAGATTTAAAAGACAATACATTCCTAGATACTCGGTAAAAGAAATCCAACTTACATGGACACTATAGGTGTTCCATCGTGGATCCCTCAGGAATTCTAACTGGTAGATCAAATTGCAACAGTTTCGAAAATATTCCCAAATTTCCCGCTAATTTCCCAATCACGCCAAACAAAAATTGTAGAATAATACGTTCATTTGTATACTATCTTAGGCCTTGCCAATCACACCAGGTACGTCAATAGAGGGAATGCGAGGCAGCTGGGGCCACCTCTACTCTCTGGTAGCATTTCAAAACAGAGTGGGCTCTAGACATTGCTCTTTGCATAGAAATGTGGGGTCAGCAGTCTATTTGGTAGCAGAATGTTGTGTATACATTCCAAATAACCCACATCCAAATGGATCAGTTTCCAAGCTCTGGCTGGTCCTCAAATGCTGTCAGAGCAAATGCAAGACGTTTCCTTCAGGATCCCGGAAACCCACTGGATGCGAGGCAGGACACATCTTGGGGAAGTGGAAGCATGTAAATTTTGGTCCATTTTTGTCCCCAAAAGGTACATTTTTTAGGAATGTTCCTTGGAAGTACAGATATGGTCCTTAAGGGGAATGACTGTGGATCACCTTTATTTAATTTGAGAGGTACAGTCTTACTGGTCAGAGCAAAGGGTACAAAACTGTACCTGTAGGAGTCAAGTGTCAGGGGAGATTTCCTCCCTGGCAACAGCAAAAGGCGGCAAAACATCGAAATGGCGGATTGTGCAGGTCTACGCTGCCTTTCTACCACAGACTTACTTCAAAAACTATCTGAGGCGGGGATCGATATTTCTGAGGAGGAAGCAAGGAAGTTCAGGGGTAAGTTATGTGTTATTTTTCTCTTTATGAATTAACTCATTCTACGTTAAAGTAAATATTTGCTAACTATGTAATGGCCTCCAGCTACTTTTTCAGTATTTAGCTAGCTAGCAACTAGACTATTAACTAGTACAAAAATCAGCTATTTTTTATGTAGTTTGTAATTTACATTTATATGGAATTACTAACATATAATACAGCAACTAATGTGATAAGTCAGGTTCAAATATCTAACGTATGATTTAATTTGATTTAACAAACATGTTCCGCGTTACATTGGTGGTCTTCATATATTGAGCAAATGTATAATTGTGACTTTTTGACATCAATCATGCTCTCTAACTGCGTGGCACTATAACCGCAGACCGAGCCCTTTTCACGGTAACACAATGCTTGACCATACACGAGCGCTTCTAGCATTAGCTTCGTGTGCTCGCAAACAGTCTATGGTGCTCACTGAGCAGAGTAAGAAAAGCCGCGGTTGGATTTACGGTACGGAGAGGAGCGGTCCGAATGCTGGTGGCATAACAAGGTGGGTCTTTCATACTTCGGGATGCGGAGGCCTTTGGAACGGGGTGCATTGATCCGCAGTGTCAATGCGACCCGCTTCATAGGCCTAAGCTAACCCCGACTTTCCCCTGCTCAGTGAACGGGAGGAGGCTAATGCCAGATGCGCTAATGTGGCTCGGTTCGTAGTTATGGCGCCACGCTTTGAGATCACAATTGATGATATTTACAGACAACCAACGTAACGCGGAACATTCCAACCAAATTAGGATTTTCACTACATGTGAGCTAACGCTAGCTCTTTGGCTCATCTGCAGTGTCAATGGTTTCTGACCCTCGAACCGAGCTGCGATAATCTTGCACGCCACTGTGCACGTAATCGTAATTAATAATTGTGTACTTAATCTGCATATTTGTCTGCCTGTCTGTCTGTGTGGCATGTATGTGTGTGATTCATTTATTTTTAGAGAATGATGTTGATGGAGAAACCATAGATTGTGGACTAACGGAGGCCATGGTTGCCTCCCTCTTTCACGGTTCCTTTAAAAAACAAGTTAAGTTTCATCAGTTTGTGCGCCAATACAAAGAAGCTGAGACCTGGATTACATTAGAACCAGTGCCTGCCCCCACAACACTCCCATGTCCACCGTCTCCTGACACAAGGCAAGTGAATCACTAAAAGCTGGGTCAGTGTATTTTTCGTTCAGTTGATAAAGAAACGGGAAGACAAAAAATTGGTTTGAGATTTGATGTTTTTGTTTTAATCATTCAATATTTAGTTTTTTTTTTTCAATTTCTGCATCAAATTTTGATTATAATTTGAAAGAACCACTGGACGAAAAATACACTGACCAAGCTGGCTGTAAGGGATAAGATGTATTTTTGTATAAATTACTTTTGTAAATGCTTTCCAGCAGAGAATTGGCTCACAATAGGAGACTTCCTCTTGTGACCGTCATACCAACATTCCCCAAAGATGTCCAGATTAAACTGGATGCCGGGGAACCATGCCACCAAGTCTCCAAAATCCGCATCAAAATTGTCAGAATTCTATATGAAATGATGGCAGAATACACTCTGTAAGTAAGCATTTTGCACTAGTACACATCATTTTAATTATTATTATTATATATATTTTTATAATTACTCAATCTTTTGGAGACAGGTATCCAACCAATGTGGAATACACACAAGTAGCCAAGGCTTTGGTTGTAAAATATCCTTTCCTGAGAGACTTGGAGGGAAATGGCTATGTAAGCATTAATAATTCATTTCAATTAAATATATTTTCTAATGCCCAAAATCACAATAGCAGTCGTCTCAGAGATTGTAAGAGAGATTGTTGATTCATCAACAGAAAAGTCCAAGTAATTTAAGCATACACATTAGGTTACTTAAGGATTAAACGACAATGAACCATGCAGCTATTGGGTATAGACGCATGATGCCGAGTCAATGACACTAACAAGTTTATTCTATGTGATTGTATTGTATAGTTTAACAATGAAATGTTTTTAAAACTAATATATATAACAAAAATATTTTTTCCTAGCATACCTGGCACATGTCTTTGAAACGAAAATTTAAAGCAGAACGTGCACCACTTGTCAATGACACCGAGGTCAGAAAGCTGAAGGAGAAGTTTGGCCATACAAAGCAGTCCAAAAGCATTAGATCTTCAAATGTGTCTCGCCCGTCAAGACAATTAATTGTAAGTACATAACATTTACTTACTTTTTGTAAAAGTTTCAATGGCAATTATCAGTCATTATCATAACGTTATGTTTATGCCATAGGAGCTTGGTGTTGGTGAGGATTGTACATCTGTTGAAGCCCATGTTAATGTGCTACAAAGTGAGTATCGGAAGATGCAACCTGATATGGCCGCTGTCAAAGACCGCATGACACGAACATTCTCCTGGAGACGACGTGAAATCATAGAAGGCATGCCAGTAGAGGAAGTGCTCTCCAAATATCCCTTCTTAAAGATGCCTGCTATAGTAAGTGCAACAAAACAGTTGAATGTTATTTGGCATAATCCAATACAGTGGTCCCTCTATTATCGCGGGGGTTCCATCCATCCATCTCCTTCCCCTTCATCCGTTGCCGGGTCACGGGGGCAGCAGTATAAGCAGAGACGTCCAGACTTCCCTTTCCAAGCACACCGCCTCTAGCTCATCTGGGGGAACCCCGAGGCGTTCCCAGGCCAGCACAGACACAGTCCCTCCAGCTGAGAGACGCAGTCCCACAAGCTGAGAGACGCAGTCCCACAAGCTGAGAGACGCAGTCCACAAGCTGAGAGACGCAGTCCCAAAGGACAACAGCTGAGAGACGCAGTCCCACAAGCTGAGAGACGCAGTCCCACAAGCTGAGAGACGCAGTCCCACAAGCTGAGAGACGCAGTCCCACAAGCTGTCACAAGCTGAGAGACGCAGTCCCACAAGCTGAGAGACGCAGTCCCACAAGCTGAGAGACGCAGTCCCACAAGCTGAGAGACGCAGTCCCACAAGCTGAGAGACGCAGTCCCACAAGCTGAGAGACGCAGTCCCACAAGCTGAGAGACTCAGTCCCACAAGCTGAGAGACGCAGTCCCACAAGCTGAGAGACGCAGTCCCACAAGCTGAGAGACGCAGTCCCACAAGCTGAGAGACGCAGTCCCACAAGCTGAGAGACGCAGTCCCACAAGCTGAGAGACGCAGTCCCACAAGCTGAGAGACGCAGTCCCACAAGCTGAGAGACGCAGTCCCACAAGCTGAGAGACTCAGTCCCACAAGCTGAGAGACTCAGTCCCACAAGCTGAGAGACGCAGTCCCACAAGCTGAGAGACGCAGTCCCACAAGCTGAGAGACGCAGTCCCACAAGCTGAGAGACGCAGTCCCACAAGCTGAGAGACGCAGTCCCACAAGCTGAGAGACGCAGTCCCACAAGCTGAGAGACGCAGTCCCACAAGCTGAGAGGCGCACAAGCTGAGAGACGCAGTCCCTCCAGCTGAGAGACTCCAGTGGGACGTGCCCGGAACACCTCACCAGGGAGGCGTCCAGGAGTCAAATTACCATGTGTTTTTTTACTTTCTTATCAAACAATGCAGCATAGAAATTATTGGGGCAATAATATGACTCTTCATTTATGTGTTATGTTCCACAGTGTATAGATGAGGTTGACAGAATTCACCCGACAGTCGTGGCATTCTGTGACCGCTTCAGAGAAGGCTTTGTCGGTGTTTTGCCAAACATACTTAAGCTGGCCCAGGGGAAGTCAACAGTGGCAAAACAGTACACTGATGTCAGACATGATGCCCTGGTTGAAGACCTACCAGGTAGTCAAGTCATTCTGGTAGTAGACATAAAATTTGATCTGCTTTTGTTACAATTTAATAAAAAAAATTCCACCCCCATTTAAGGAATCGACTTGAGGGCTGGACTCATTCTGTTGCCTTCAATCTTCAGAGAAAAGATTGAACATTACATCACTTTGGGAGCGGTAGGTATCTGAATTTCCCTACAGTGCGTGGGTTAAATGTAGAGGACACATTTCACTACGGTTACAATAAAGCATAACTTGGAGCCATGAGAAGCTGGAGCGCACTTAGCTCCAAGCTAATTGCATCACTTCTTTCCCACTTTTTCTGTGTAGCACTGCACTGACCATGAGTTACTGCAATTGACATTAACATTTAATTTTATTTACTTTACAAGACTAGAATTCTTATTCCCATTAACTATGAATCTCTCTTGTCTAAAATGTGACACATTTTGTAATTTATTGTAAAACGCTGTACCATTTTTATTTACAGACGGATGTTTCCACCCCGTATCCAACGATTCAACTGATGGAGAATGACTGGAAAGTGGCGATGACCAGTGCTGGGCCCAGTTTGGTGAAAGTGGATGGCGTGGATGTGTGCCAGTGCACAACTTTTGATGAAGCTTTCATAACGGCCTACAGTATGTACTTCGTGTTCAACATTGCATACCCACCTCACCTGAAAAACACTTTGAGCTTTCTTCAGCGGCGCATTGTCAGCATTGTGGAAGAGGGAGACAAGACTCTGCCAATAACTGTGCTCAGAATAATTAACCAATTTTGATAGATGCCTCCATTATACCAGTGCCCTAAATGCATGCGAAGAACGTTTACTCTTGTTAAGTTTATTCACCATGTTGGGCTTGTTCATGCCCATGAACCAGGTTTTAGCATCACATGTGGTATAAGTGAATGTCAGTCAAGTTTTTCCCAGTTTCATTCTTTTAGAAGGCATGTGTATAGGAGGCATAGAAGTATTGTCGTTCGGTCTCCTGACACAGAGGGTCCCAGTGAGGAGGCCTGCATAGAGCAACAAAGCTCACAAAATGCAGAGATTCCTCTATGTGCATCTGATCCTCAAACTGTTGAGCCAAATTTAGATAAATTAATGGACCAATTTGGAGATAATCTGTTTAAATTTGTTCTTAAATGCAGAGAGAAGAATCTTTTAAATTTGTCAGTTCAACAAGAAATTACTGATGATGTCCAATTTCTCCTTTGTTTTTTTAAAGAAAACTATGATGCCTTTATTTCTTATCATCTTGAAAAAAGCGGGTTTGCTATTTCAAAGTGCCCTGAGCTTCAGCAAGTTTTAAATTCACCTGATTTCTTTGTTAAAGCTTGTGAGGCAGTTAGGTCTCCTTACATGATTAAAGAGCACTGCAAAACCAAGATGGACTATACGGCACCTGCACACTTTGCATTGAAAGACTCCAGTGGAAACACTATAGGGACCTATTCTTATGTTCCAATATCTAAAGTTTTACAGAAGTACTGTTCCCATGAAGATGTCTGGGATCAAATATTATCTGAAATGGATGAAGTCAAAGATGAAACCACACTGACAGACTATCGTGATGCTCTATATTTTAAGGAACATGTTTTTTTCAAAGAGCACCCAAATGCTTTAAGGATTCATTTATATGAAGATGAATTTGAAATTGTTAACCCTTTAGGGTCAAAGAGAACCAAATATAAGTTGTGTGCGTTTTACTACACTGTTGGGAATCTGAGTGGGAAGTACCGATCTCAGCTTAAGCATATTCATTTGGCTATGCTAGTTCGCTACTCTCACATGAAACAGTTTGGTATGGAGGTCATATTAAAACCAATGATCGATGACTTAAAACTGCTTTCAACACAAGGCGTGATTATAAAAGCATGTGGAAGAGAGAGTAAAGTTTATGCTGCTTTAGCAACTTTTTCAGGGGATAATCTGTCAGCTCACATGATTGGTGGGTTTCGCATGTGTTTTCACTCTGGTCGAATTTGTCGTTATATGGCAACCCATTCAGAAATTAATGACAAGTTTCAAGAGCAAAGTATGTCGAGCAAAATGTTGTAAATGCTGCATTGTATGGAGTACAGTACAGAAGCCCATTTGATGCACTTGATTATTTTGATGTGACAAAGTCTCTGCCCCCAGACATAATGCATGATCTTTTGGAGGGTGTTTTACCACTGACCATGAAACATGTCATTGTGGAAGCATGTAAACAAAAGCATATAAGCATAACTGAGCTAAATGAAGAACTTCATAGATTCTGCTTCGGACAGAATGACAAGGCCAATAAACCTATAATGCTTTCAGAACAGGTTATCAAAAAAAAGGGGATCGTAGGTACGGCAGCCCAGAAATGGTGTCTCTTCCGGTAATTGCTGCCTTTTATAATGGGACACCGTATTCCTCCTGGTAGCAGATACTGGCATGTGTTCCTTTTGTGCAGAGATATTGCAGACATTGTTTTAGCAGATAAAGTGAGGAAAGATGAAATGGCCTTTCTAAAAATGCTAATACACACATTCCTTTCTGAGATGAAAGAAGTTTTTGGAGCTGTATTGACACCTAAATGTCATTTCCTTTCACATTATCCAAGACTTCTATTAATGTATGGTCCTCTCCGTTCTCTTTGGTGTATGCGTTTCGAAGGGAAACACCAGTATTTTAAGAGTCTGACGAGTAACTGTAGAAATTTCAGAAACATAACTATGACATTGAGCACTCGTCACCAGCTGAAACAGTGTTTTGATTTTTCACCTTGTAATATCTTGGGAGACTTTGAAAAGGTGCCCGGAAGAAGCATCAGTACACCCATTTTGTCACTTCCCATTTGTCTTCAATCTACATTAAAACAAAGCTGCAACTTCAGCAATATGGAAGGGAAAGTGTTTCAGCGTGTATCTGAAGTGATAGTAGACAATATAAAATATGCTGTTAGAGATGTGTTGACTCTAGATCTTGTACACGAGGAAGAAATTCCAGTGTTCGGACAAATCAAATACATACTTAATATTGATACCGAGTGGCTTCTTTGCAGTAAAATGTTGTATCCATTGTCCTTTGACCAGCATGTCCACGCATATCGTGTCAAAGTAGACAATGAGTGGATTTTGATTAAACCTGGAGATGAAAAGGACCATACGTCGCTTGATGCATACACTATTGATGACAAGTTATATGTTGGATTGAGATGTTCTGTATAAATGACTGTTTAAAAAAATCCAATCTGTAACACATCTTTGTTTTATGTTCAGTTTCTATAGTTGGAACTTTTTGGTTCAACATTTTGTACCAAACTTGTTACTGTGTATTTTAACATGTAAACTAAAGTGAATGAAATGTAATTACATTTATTTTCTGAAAAATAAATATTTTATTGGATTTAAGGGTTTGTATTTGCCTAAGGAACAGATCCCTCCAGTTGTACCCGCTGAGGTACAACATTTATCCTTTTATATGGGTACATTTTTGTACCTGTACATTAAGGTACATATTTGGCGCTTGAGGTCCAGTAAAGTACTATTATAGGTACAGACGATAAGGTACATAATTGATCCTATGTTGAGAGGTACAACTTTGTTCTTCTCTAGGGTACTGTGGGGGCGACAAACCCATTGTACCCTTTTAGGTCCATTCCAGTCCCTCCATTTCTTAGTGTGTACATGTCCGTGAGAGAGGAGTCTTCTCTCTGTCAATGCGCCATCTTGAAATACAGCGGTGGATAAGGGACAAAAAGAGTGCTAGAACCGCGTTTTCGTTTCCACTGATATCGTTGCTTTCACCATGCCTTCACCAATTTGAAGAAGGAACCATGGAGGACCAGTTATATAAAAGAACCATGGAGGATGACAGTTATGTGAAAGAACGACCCAAACAACAATCGTTTCGAAAAATAATTACGTATAAATCCGGTCTCATAGCAGCAAAGTGTCAACATCGCAAACAACATGCACCAAAAGACATCGTTAACACAACAGGACACACATTGTGTAGTTTGTACACAACAGACTCACACTTGAACAATATGTATCTGTTCTGACCCGATCACAAGTTTCAACTACATTTATTCAGGGACAAAGCCTCAAATAAAACACAGAGAATCCCCAAAAAACAATCGCCAGAATACTTTATCAGCAGCGTGAGTGAATGTTCTGTGTTCTTACCGTGATGCAGATGCAGCGCTGTGGCTAATGCTAATAATAACATGAGCTTTTAGCCATGTCCTTCTGCGGCTGTGTATATGTCCTGCTTCTTTGACCAACAGCTCTCAGCCCAAAGCCGAGCGCTCACACACCAAAAGTTAGCTAGACTGCATGTTGTGGTCGGATTTGTTCACCACAATTCTATTTCACAGGATTCTTACGGTTGGATAAACTCAAATTATTATTTCTGAAACATAAACATGAAGTTGAGATTGTGAGACTCTCCAGAAGGCCTGTTTAAGACCTGATTCAGATAACCTGCATTTGAAAGCCAGATCCCGTCAGATCTCGAGCTGTACGGGGCAGGGCCTGGTTAGTACTGAGATGGGAGACCTCTGGAAACACCATGTACCACAGTGGGGCGGCTGTAAAGTGTCAAACTGTCGTTGTGTGCTTAGGCAAGATGAGTCTGGTATGTGTGTGTGTGAATGTCTGGTGATGGTTGGAAAACTGATGCATTATTACTCATTATTATTATATTTAGACACAGTTAAGTCCTGTTTAAGACCTGGTTTAGATTTAGACCCAGAGAAGTCCTGTTTAAAACCTGCTGTCAATCTGGTGGTCTGAAAGCTTTTCTTTCAAATGCTGGTTTTCTCTCGAGGCCTCACCTCATACTCAGACTTGTGTACTAAGCAAAACAAACCGTATTCTATACTGTTACAGCCGTCACTAAATTGAATGCGAGCGCAAACACATATTGGTGCAAAAATGTGCTTTATTGGGCCCTGCAATGCACCGTCCTTTCATGTGGGCGCGCAGGACGGCTCCACGCAACCTTCAGTTTAACCTCAGCCATTGTGCCGGGAGCACGCCAGCCTCTCCATTGTCGACAAGGCTGCATCCTATTTTTTAATAAGCAGACGGATTAAATGAAAGCCTGTGCGATCCAAATGAAATGGGGATTCTTGGCGCCTTACGACAAAATGTGTCTGGAGAAGATAATTCGGTGTTTAAGCATGTTTGGAGCGAGTTTGCCACTGCATCTGGGATTAGATCTTTATTCTCCGCAGCTTTAGCGTCCACAAGAACGTAACACAATTATTATATTTGTATTCATTAAGTAAACAGCGTGATTAGCCCATTTTCTTCCATTATAGTTGGCGTTATTTTGATAGCTGCCACGTTAAGCTGTCTATCAGTGTTGGCGGAATGGGCTTTAGAGGTTTTGAAAAGTCAATTTGGAGTGGGTATGTAAATCGCATAAAGGAACGCTTGGAGAGTGAGATGATTTGGTGTGTAGGCCTATTTAGAAATGTTTAGAAAATTTTGAGGCTATTCAAAGTGATTTTTTGTTCTTTTAGAGAGGTCCAGTTATGATGATAAAACTGATATGAATCATCACACATTGAAGTACCAAGGAGATGAAAATATGATCAAGAAATGACTGCAGATGGATGCATCGACTTGAAAAACCAAAATTGCAGAGATAGTGGTAAGGCACAACATAGTAGTTATCCCATATCATTTACACACTAACAGAGATTAGATTCAATGAAATTCAAGACCATTATGAATGCATTTTTTCTCAGTGGGACACAAATCCGATGATCGCTAAGTTTATCTGCCGTCGGGGGAGACTGTGGAGCCTTTGATATCATTTGATAGATAATGTAGTGGATTTAAGTTAGTTTGTCCTACTTGCATCACCAGCCATGTTTGGATGTGGTGATTTTAAAAAAAAGGGAAATTATCTTGTGCTGTTTTGACTGTTGACTGTTTTGCAAAAATTAATCTACATTTTATAAAAAAGAAAAATATGTGGCACATGACGGGAGGTATGATGACATCACACCCTTTCTTGTGTCCTGCGCGGAGCCAGCCGACACCTGCAGTTTACCATCTGCCTTACACACTACATTATTGGATCTAAAGCTTTGTGGACAGTAAGGAATCTCTACAGTTATGTGTCAGTTTTGCAATCAGGAAGACAAAACATTAAGCCTGAAAAAGGTAAAACTGGGAAAGTATGTGTTAATGATAATATCTAACGCAATCTGACAGGACAGAATATGGGCTTTTTTAAAACACTTTTATTATTTTATTGAAAATTAAGATATGGAAGTTGTTACTTTTTTACTTTTACAAGAAATGTGTTAGTAAGTAATAATAATAATGCATCGGTTTTATATCACTTTTTTTGACACTCAAAGACGCTTCACATGTCATTATTCTTTTACTCCTCACACCGTGGTGATAAACTACTACTGTAGCCACAGCTGCCCTGGGGCACACTGACAGAAGCGAGGCAACCAGTCTGTGCCATCGGCCCCTCCGACCACCACCAACATTTCACACACACCAGACTCATTCTAGGCAATGGAGGTGAAGTGTCTTGCCTAAGGACACAACGACAGCAGACATCAGTGTGAGTCGGTGGATAAAGTCTTGTGGTGACCTTTTGGCTCAAAGGGCAATGCTCTACCAACTGAGCTACTGTCACCCTAGTACTTTCCCAACATCTTTGCATCATACTGAGCAACTGTGATAATACTTGTGTTAATAGTTTTAACTGTCTAGAAAGAAGAATTTCTGATGGAATAAGGAAGTCTGCTTTATCACTAACACTATCATCAGGGTTACTTAAGTACTTAATATATCAACAATGGTACCAGATAAACCGCTGACTCACCTCAAACAGGAATTCATTACCTTCACTAGTTACTTCGTTGTCCTGCTGGGGGCGGTCCTTAATTTTCATTGTAGGTTCTCTTCAACAGTAACTGATGAAATGTGGGAAAACAATTATGGGAATCACACTGTGATTTCTAAACTATTAATGAAATAGGGCTGTTTCTCTGCATAGGGTATAGGATGACTTATGGGGAAAGGATGAACCAAAACATGTGAGATTTTGGGCAAAAACCATTGAGATCTAGTGTGAGTGACTCTGTAAGAAGCAGTTCAAGGTCCTGGAGTGACCAAGCTAGTCTGCTGACCTCAACCCAATAGGAAATCTGCGGAGGGAGTTGAAAGTCTGTGATGCTCAGTGACAGCACAAAACACCAATGCTCTTGAGGAGATCTGCAGGAGGAATGGGCCAAAATACCAGCTACAGTGTGTGAAAACCTATTGAAGACTGACAAGATAAAGCAAAGAATTGAGTCTAACCCAAACACTTATTTTCTGCATCAATATGTGATTTCCTCGATGTTTTTCTTTCACATTCTTTCAGTCATAATTGAAGTGTAACTATGTTGAGGAACCCTCTCATTTTTGGTAATTGGGAAAGCTTTTTTTCATCACCTTTTTAGATTATAAAACCAAATTCACACAGTACAGGCTGTAGCTATTTCCTCTGACCCTCTGGAGACAGCCTGAGAATCTGTGTCTGCCTTCGACTTTGTCCTCACACCTGGGCAGGCTGCTGGGCTCTTTGCACTCTGAAGCAGGATCGCCCCGTCCTCTTGAGTAAGTTGTCATTGACGCAGACACACAAGGCCCTGCTCTCATTGTTCCTGCTGACATGTGTAAAATGGCTTACGCGCCCTGGACCGCACCGAGGCGAGGCGGCCTTGATCAAATGTTGCGATTCCCCATTCAAAATGCGCCCCATTCATTCACACTGAGATCCGTCGCGGTTAAAGTCTGGAGGGGCAGCACGCTCCGCCCCCCCCACGCCAAAAAATCCACATTGTCCGCTTGTACAGACTGCGCTTTGTAATTATAATACAATTCATTATGGTTTGGGCGCATGTGGCACAAAGGCGGCCGCGCACAGGCCTGACCGTGCACATTCTTGTCCCGGGACACTCCCTCGTCACAATGGGCAAGCCCCGCCAGGCCTTAATTGAGATATCAGCAGCCGCATCTGACAGGTTCAAGGAAATCCATACGCGCTTTACAAAATTCTCATAATGAAGCTATTATATGCCGTCACAAAACGTCGATAAATACGCATTAGGGGGAGAAAGATGAATAAACAGACCAATGAATGGGAAAATCTATGAGGGTTGTAATAACAGCTGTTGAAATGTTTGGGTTTATTAGTTTTGATAATATTGAAACATTATTTAGGTATACAACGTTGATCATAGATAGATTGGAAGGGACAGTGTTGAATAATTTGTGATGATCTGTCACCTCCAGTATCTTTCCCTAAAACCTTCAAATCAGGTCATGAATCCAGACCCGTATTATTGGGATCTTACATTTTAAAAACTACAACATATCAGTAATGTGATCAAAGTATGATCACATCAGTCCAGTGGCTCCCTGTGGCTCACAGAATAGACTTTCAAGCAGCTTTGCTTGTGTACAAGTCTCTCCTACTGTGACATGTTAGTGCCATATGAACCAACTCGGACTCTGAGGAGCACAGGGACAGACCTCCTGCTGGGACATGTCCTGCAATATCCTAGAAAACAGTTTGGTTTCAATGGCCCTCATATATGAAACTTACGTATGGCCAAATCAGGGTGTATATGAGGCATAGGCAAAACTTTTACACTTATCAATCTGGACATGCGCGTACGGTATGCACAAAATATACGCCGATTCTGGAGGTGGTGTACATTTTACACCCATCTCAACCTTCACCTCAACACGCAAATAACACGCATGAAATTCAAGATTTGGACAACTATAAACATATTCCCATTCTGGCAAGATTATGGGCACACCTCTCACATTACATATATGCAATTTTACCAAGTTAAGTTAGGGCTAGTTTGTGTTATTAAATAAATTGCAAGATGTCAAACTCAAAAGTCTCCTACAAATGTGTGGATTATCTGTGCAGCACCTATCAGTGCGCAACGGCAAGTGGTTTATTTGGGTTCAAGCAAAGACGCGCACCACAGTGGAGGCTGCGCAGGTCTGATCAGAGGAAGATACATCTTGGACATGCAGCGGGTACGCTCTGGTACCTCCCGGTACATGTGTTCCACATGGTCCTGGCTCGGTCCTCCACAACAAGGCACAGGACCACGGTGTGCCATGATGCACTGGTGGAGCAGCCCATGGATGAGAGACCATGGCCAGCACCGCCTTCGGCCTGTACAGATCAGACAGGCTCTCATTCAACCATTTAAAATTAACAATTACATACATAATTTGAAGATAATTTTATTTCTTAATATTTTCTTTTGGATGCTCCCCTGGGCTGCTGAGCACTTCTACAGGCTGCTAAACGCCTTTTTATTGCCATTTTAAGGTCTCTCAATATTGTTTTCACCTGTAGGCATAAATGAATAAATTCTAACTATTGGCCCAATATATTATCTGTTAACTGTTTGACATAATACAGCGTATATTTCTTCAAACATGAATGAACTCACCTCTTTAGGAGTGCGTGTTACAGGCCCCACACTGTTTACATATGTCGTCATCTCTTTCTATATTTTGTTTTTTGAGCCCCCTAGATGCCACTTTTGAGGCTTCCAAATAGTAAGACTTTATTTTTCTTTCCACTTCGTTCAAATGGTCTCAATCTCCTGCTCCGTGAAGTTATTTCCTCTGCCATTTTCCTCTAAATTGTCGTAAAAACGGGGCATAAAACAGGCAGTTGCTGCATATTTCTAGGCGTGACTTTCATAAACACGTTCGTATAAACAGCATTTATGAACAGCCGCTGTGCCTATGCTCGGATCTGAGCGGATTTCGCACGTTCATAAATCCTGCGTTGGATCTTGCGTGTATTGTATTTACACCCAAAATATACATCCTTTTCTGCGCAAGTTTCATAAATGAGGGCCATTCTGTCTAAATTTGTATTTGAAATCTCAATATTGATCCAAAACAAAGTTATAAAACAATGTTATAAAAGTCCCCCATATCACCCTGAACCTGTCTGCAGGCCACACAAAAATCTAACACATGAAATACTATGGTTGCACTCTTCACGTGACTTAGTTCTTGGATCAAGGTGACAGAATGACTGGTGAATGTTTGTTCTGCGTAGACAGAGAGGTAGCATGCTAACCATAGCATTGCATGTGCTAGTATGGATTTGTTTTATTATTTTTGCTTTAATTCATGCTTTACTATTGATGAAGCCAATTGATTCAATCAATCAATCAAAGTTTATTTATAAAGCGCTTTTCATACAACAGATGCAACACAAAGTGCTTTACAGTTTGGCTAAAAAACAATCCTGCCCATGCCCTCCCCCCGACCGCCCCACAAGCAAAAGAATTAGTAGTATTCACACAGCTTACTTTCTGCATTTGCTGATCCATTCTGATCTCCACCAGACTGGCAGCCAAAGGTCTTCTCCAACACAACACAACACATATTTATGTACACATTACCCTGGGCTCTCATCTGCACATCACAATGCACTTCTGTCGTTCATTTCTGTATTTCTTTTCCTTTCCAGTATCTTTCTTCATATCATATCTTACAGTACACCACATTTGGTGAAGAGTTTCTGTGCTGTATTACAACAATAACATATACTAACAGAATTACTTCGTCGTTCGCATGGATTCATGTTGGCACAAGGTAATATAAAAGGCACATTCATAAAATGAAATTACTGCTGCTATTTACAATTAGTTTGACAACAAAATGAAAGTTAATTGAATGAAATTTGTGCCTGTAAGAGGTAATTAAAAACGTTTAATGTTGATTCAATGAATGCCACCAGAACAGCTATAGTGTTCTAGCACTGTATTATTGAAGTACTGTACTGTGGTTAGATTTTGTCCTGACTGTGACAAGTTTGTCGGCTATTCCTTTACGTCTCAGACAATTCTATAATGACAGCCAAATTAAATTAAAAAGTGATTCACTTTTTTTGCATTCATTATGTAAACAACTAATTGATTAATAAAATGAATAATCAGCCAAACAAATCTAGTATTAAAATAGTTTGGGCTAATTGCATCGTTAGAAAGTACAGTATAAAGATTGACATAGCAGTCCTGGAGTTTACCTGTGCCAAAAACAACTTAACATGACGTTTACATTTATTTACAGTTTAAATGGACTATGGACATTCAAAGAACTCTGCAATATTTGACATTCTCCTTCTGTTCATCTGCCATGCAACGGCGGCTCTATCAAAGTTTTTCAGGACACTTAAGGAGTTACATTGATCCGGGGCAGGCGACATCACCAGCGCTAATACTCCATCATCAAGGTATAGCTTAATTTCGAATGCGCACTGCGGTGCAAAGCCACACAGCCGCTTTCAATCAGCCCTAATCCTTGTATCTCATAAAAGTTGAAGCACAAAAATGAAGGCAAGCCTGCGTGGCCAGATCCCCGCCGTGCTCCCGGTGTCAAACCATTAGGCTGTGTGAAATGAGGTGCCACTCATGAGTTATACCATATACGCACCGTGCGCAGCCGCAGCCTGCCGCTTTAAAGCCCGCGCTGCTGAGTTGAGGCATAATAATTCTCCTCTGATCGCGCTCCATCCCGCAATATCCCAATTCAAAGTCACCCAGATATGAAGGCTGTTGGGCAAATTCAAAATAATCCACTCCAGAATGAGATTAATGGAAAAAAAAGCATACGTATGATGGTGGATGAGAAAAAAGAGGGAAAAAGTCTGGCAGATTGCTTATACTCTGCTGGATGGTATTACAAATGTGTTTATCAAGAGTGTTGATGAAAAGCACAGAGGAAAACGGTAAATGACAGGGATATGACAGAAGACACACAAAGGCGTCTTTAAGGAATTCTATTTGCGTCAGTACGTAACATGTGTAGCTGCAGTCACATGAGATTTAACTGTCGAGTGTACGACAAAGCGCACAGAAATATTTACTCAGAGGTAGATGTAAGCAATGATAAAAAAGAATAAAGCTAATAAGTGTGCCTTTAATGTGACAACAAATTGTACATGCAGGCTATCAGATGTGATATCCATGAGCGAGCAAAGAGACAAGTCAAAGAAAAAGTAAAAACTAATGAGGCAAAACTCGCATAGGAATTTGTAACTTCAAAGCCCAGTACGCTTACTCCAAATTCATTTTTTCCCATTAGTTTATTAATATCAGCCCTTAAAGAACACGGCTCTGTCCAGGATGTTGTAGTCTGAAGAGTCATTTGCAAACGGAACATTTGGACAGAAGAGGCGAGAGGAGGTTTGCGGCAGAAGACCTTGATTTAATAATAATAACGGATTTATATAGCACTTTTTGGACACTCAAAGACTCTTTACATGTCTTTATTCTTTCTCTCCATATGGGGTGGTGATAAAGTACTACTGTAGCCACATTTGCCCTGGCACACCTACAGAAGCAAGGCAAAAAGTTTGTGCACCGACGGCCACCATCTAGTGTGGTTGAAATGTCTAGCCTGAGGACACTGTGACCTTTTGGCACTTTACACTCAGAGCCACAGCGACGGGAAATCTTTGGAAACACCAGAGGTCTCCCATCCCAGTACTAACCAGGCCATGCCCTGCACAGCTACAGAGGTCTGATGGGATCTGGCTTTTGCATGCAAGTATAGCCATAAGAAGTAGATATGGATAGAACGTCAAACAGCTTTGATGGGGTACAATGCTGTATTTACAGCTTCATTAGAATTCCAGTTTGGAATTTAGTAAATACAGCAGAATGTTGCCTTCGTTGGCATGTTCGTCCATATCATTGAATGTAAAATATTATTTCACATCCTAAAACAAAAGTAAATATTCCCAAGATAACATGTAAAGGGAAAATAGACCCTTTTTCGTGCCATTATGGCAGGAAAAAGGTCTAAAAGCAAGTGTCCTGTCAGCAGGCTTGCCTTTCCACAGACCTCACTCCTGGTTGTTAAGGGGAGTTTCAATTTGAATTCAATTCAGTTTATTCTTGTTTACCCCTAAATCACAACAGTAGTTATCTTAGAGGACTTAAAATAAAAACACACATCAGAGAATCAAACCGTTCAAACACAAGAAATGAAATGATTAAAAAACAGGGTCATTGGTCCATTGGGGCAGATGACCAATATCCGTTAAAAATATTGTTGAATCTTGAGTTGTCCTGTTTGTTTCCATGGAAATGCTTTCTATCAGAATGAATCTGACGTTTCACAGATGTTGAAGTATTAGAATTATGTATCCCAGCAAAGTAACAGAAATGTCACTCATGTATGTTTGCTCCCAAGAAGGTAACCTTAATATTTCCAATTATAAAAACACGTATGAGGAGTTTTAACCCGGGTGTCTATTATTTATGAGTTTGTAAAATATTGTTCTGTAACTTGTTGAAACCTACTCTTTGAATTTTTTTCCCTGCCATGCCCACTCGTGTCAAATAAAAGGCATATTTTCATAGGATTTTTTGGACTAAAATAAAAGGTGGGGTCTTTCCTGCTTAAACAAAGGTTGAACAAAAACATGAGATTGAACCCTTTTGGGGCTTTGTGGCACTTGCGAGTAATGACCCCAACATTAATTTATAATGTTCTTCATACAGTAAAAACAACAGCAAATGTCTAGGTATTTTATGTTTCAATGTTTTGTTGTGTCCTTAGGCAAGACACTTCACCCACATTGCCCTAGAAAGAGTCTTGTGTGTGTGAATACTGGTCAACAGTATTTAGAACTATTTGGCCATCCTCTTTCTTTATTTAAATTCCATATTTAACTGATTCATATAAATGTATAAAAAAAATATTTGGTTTGGGAACGTTTAAAAGGCAGAAAACGGCACACAACGTCACAGTCTTAAGATTCATCATGGGGCGGAGGAACGTGTTTGAGGAAAGACGTTTCTGATACTAGCAAAGTATGGCGACAGTAGCTGAGTTGGTAGAGCATTGGCCTTTGAGCCAGAGGGTTGTGGGTTCGAGCCTGACGTTCATCATCGACTCCCACTGTCTGCTGTTGTTGTGTCCTTGGCAAGACCCTTAACCTCTGGGAACACCAGCCACAGTGGGGCGGCTGCGGCTGTAAAGTGCCAAACTGCCCTGTGTCCTTAGGCAAGACACTTAACCCCCATTGCCTAGAATGAGTCTGGTGTGTGTGTGTGAATGGTTGGTGGTGGTCGGAGGGGCATACTGGTTGCCTCGCTTCTGTCAGTGTGCCCCAGGGCAGCTGTGGCTACAGTAGTAGTTTATCACCACCGTGTTTGGAGTGAAAGAATAATGACATGTACAGCGTCTTTGAGTGTCCAGAAAAGCGCTATATAAAACCAATGTATTATTATTATAAGGTTCTTAGCCGGTCTGATTTAGTTGAGGAACAATGTAAAAAGCTCAGTATTAGAACATCAAGGTGTCCGCCATAAATAAGGTGTCAGTGAGCACACGTCACATCTGCTGCTCATGTCCAGCTCCGGTGAAACATGCCGTCTGCTGCCATCTACTCTTTACTCCGCGACAACAAAGCACACTGGAATATTTACCCAGAGGTAGAATGTAGCACTGATAAAGAAATAAAGCTAATAAGTGTCCCTTTGATGTGACAACAAACTGTACATGCGCCCGATCAGATCTGATTTCCTCAAGCGCGTAAAGAGAGCGCATGGGGCCCGCGGCGGACTTGTAATAGAGAAGGACCTGGCTCATTACTCACTCTATAGTGCAGTGTGCCGCCGGTGCTCAGTCCCCCACCAGAGGACCCCCACCGGAGCCCCAGAGCCCTCCGGTGCACGGGACCGCAGGCGAGGGCTTTCAACTGCACACAAACACGCATGGTGGAAATAACAGGGAAACAAGTGCAGTGGTGTTTATGGAGGTGCAAATCTCGTGGGTGAAAAACGTGTAGGACGAATGCGATTGTTTGTGTGCGTCAAAGTTAGAAGAATAAGTCATTTAAGTTGTGATAAAGTGATGCTGCTGAGTATTTAAAGAACACATGATGCATTTTAGAGTACAATAATGTAGAAAATACATGGATGAAGCAAGATGACCAGAATCAGCAACTCCACCATCTAGTGGTAGAAGTTGGTATTTTACTTTCTGCTTTGATAATATACATGTATATTTGTAGATTTGGTGTCTCAATGAAGATGTCATTTTCCTGGAGGAGTTTCCGAAACTAATTTGGACGCAATACTTTGGTTTTTGAGCCGAAACCAGCTTTGTCCAGAGTTTGAAAGACAGCATTTAGACAGAAGGTGCGGGGGGAAAACTACACCATGTCTGTTTTTTTTTTTTGGTATTGTGCCAAATAACTTTTTCCACGGTATTATCCAGTCATTTCTGTCAGTGATTCAAACAGATCTGCAATAAAGTAATAGAAGTGACTAATGACAGTCATAGCTGCAATTACCACTCAATAAAACAATAAGAGCCAGTGCGACGCCTCAAATTACTGAGTCAAAGAGCAGCAGAGCGCATTAGCGTCTGCGCGCACTGAGCCAACTCCCCTGACGTATAGCGACCGCGCGCTCAAGTCGACTGTTGAAGTTTCTTAAAAAATGATTGATAAAGAATTAGCAGGCGCAGGTTAATGGACACGTGCTCTGCCACTTTAGCGACTCTCATCAGGCGCACTGACAGGTAGCGCGAGGCCGAAGCGCGTGCAGTGCTCAGGTCTCGGTGCGGTATGAAGAGTGGCAGGCGGCAGAATGACTCGCTGGCCTCGGGGACGGCACCTGTCAGGCTGCGGAGTGCTGCTAATCTGCGCGGCTCATTTTGTTTGAACCTGCGCTCACCCCGGAGTGCGTGCTCGTCCTGCTCTACTCACTCATATGTCACGCGCTATTTCTCTCACTCCTCCTTTTCCCCATTGGTCTCAAACACATTGTTTTTACACTGTCACCGCCGAGACTGTCAGACAATGGGGGGTCTCGCTCCGTCAGGCCTTTGTCAGTTCCTGCACTGGAAGAATGGAGTGGAGCAGGGGTTAAAAATGATTTGAGCTTTGAATTTTTCACTATAGGGTGGATTTTTTGCTTGGAACATAGAAAATTATGATATTTTATATAAAAAAAATTGAAAATAAATAAATAAATAACTACAGCTTTATACATCCTGGCATATGGTATTTGCATCTATTCAATCCCAGGTATCTATACACACAATCTAACAATGTAAACAAATCCATCTCACTATAGTCTCAAACTCACAAAATAATGTTGATCCATCACTAGTTTTCACATGCATGCATTTTTGTTCTCCGTCACTTCTTTAGATCAGCTTTTTCATAGAGAAAAGTTCAAAAGAGAGGACCAACACCACTCAGATAATCAGCTCTCATCCCAAAGCTTCAAGTAGTGACTTATACAGCACTTTCCAATAAGTGAGTAAGGATAACGCGTTTTTTATTATCCTGCAAAGTATTAATAATTTCTCTCACTGTCGTTAGCAAGACGAATACAGCTTGTTTTGGGCTGATACAAAATACAACTTTTACAAGACTATTTCAGTTGGGAAAAAGAACATTTCTTTTTCACATGTTATGTTTTAAGTAAAACAAAACAAGCGTTTGATAATGTTAACAGTTTATTCTCTAATCAAGATAACAACTTTTGGGCAAATCATGTCATGCATTGAACTG
The DNA here is from genome assembly GCA_964034765.1 of Knipowitschia caucasica. NCBI lineage: Eukaryota > Metazoa > Chordata > Actinopteri > Gobiiformes > Gobiidae > Knipowitschia > Knipowitschia caucasica. The sequence goes on along the minus strand of OZ035824.1, from coordinate 15,848,692 downwards.
AAGCCCATACTGCAAAAAAACACAAAAAAACCTAGTAGCAACTTGAAAATTGCTTCCGTTTTTTAAATTTGTCGCCTGCATGTGAAAGCCTGGTCCCGGCAGATCTCAGATGCTAAGCAGGGCAGGGTCTGGTTAGTTCTGTGAAGAGAGACCTGTGATAACACTTAGACAAGACATTTCACCCACTTTGACGTGTGTGTGTGCGTGAGAGTGAGAATGATTGGTGCTAGGCCAATGACAAAGTGGTTGCCTGCTTCTGCTAGTGTGCCCCAGGACACCTGTGGCTACAGCAGTAGTTTACCACCAATGTGTTTGGAGTAAATGAATGTCATGTGGAGTGTCCAAAACAGTGCTCTATAAAACCAATGTATTATTGTTATTATACGAGTCTTTTCTAGTGGCTCACTGTGGTTGCACTACTCCAAGCAATTAGAAACTATTGAATTCAACCATTCTTCACTTAATTACATGTTTGCTTACATTGTTAGGGGACCTTTTTGACGAGTTACAAGAAAATGTAGCTTGAACAGGAACAACACGATTGACAAAAGTTTAGGAAAATTATAACTGTGTTGAAAATTTGATCTGTATCTCATATACAGAACTGAACAAGTCCATTTAAAGTGTGTGCAGGAGCCATGTTTGTTATGCGACCTGACATCCCGTCTGCCCTGCGGCGGGCGCTGGTACATTGGGGGCGGTGGTTCCGTCAGCTCTGAACGCTCCATAATTGTGCTGTGACACCTTGATCCCGCCGGCTACAGAGGCATGTTAATTTTCTGATAGCAGCGCCGTCCCGCCATCATGCCTGTAACGCGAGCCTCCGACAGCGGGTCACAGGGATAAATACAAATGGAAATGGATGCTGGGGCGGTTTTGGGGAAGTGTTGGAGGGCTCTGGAGGAATGAAAGACCGTGGGCAGGATCACAGGCCCACAGAGGCGCTCAGAAGGAGGGGGTCTGTAGATATGTCAGGGTTTCAGCTATCTGGTGCATGTCACAGTCTGAGGACCATGTTCCCTCTCAAAATATTGAAGGGATGTTTTGTTTTGAAATAAACATCACTATGGAAATGGTTTTCTTGTTTAGCCTATTGTACATCAAGCTTGAGTCCAATGAATGTAACTATATAATAAAATCTACTAGTTCTACTAGTTCCTCACTCTCAAAGCAGCTTGTATTTTGAGGCCGTTGTTACATCTTTATATCACTTTTTTTAGATAGACTATTGAAAAAGAGAGGACCATACCCACTGCTCTAAAAAAGAGCTAACAAGTATTTAGTCAGCCACTAATTGTGCGTGGGTAGGTCTTATAAAGATTAAAGATGTCTGTAGATTTCAGCGTTTACCTCAACTATGAGAAAAAAGTCCACCTCAGCACTTTGTTATATTCCCTTTGTTGGCAATAAGAGAGGTCAAACATTCTCTGATATTTCTTCTGTCTGTATTTTATGGTCTTCACAGATTTCACAAACTGTTTCTGGTATTTTGGTCCATTCCTCCAAGCAGATCTCTTAAAGAGCAGTGATTCTTTGTGGCTGTCACTGGACAAAACTGACTCTCAAAGATTCTTGATTCTATGGGTTTGAGATTTGGAGACCGGTTTGGCCACCCCAGGACCTCTGTTGCCCGGACAGTGTGCTTGGTATCATTGTCATGCTGAAAGACCCAGCCACGTTTCATCTTCATGGCCCTCACTGATGGAAGGAGGTTTTCACTCAAAATATCACGATACATGGCCCCATCAATTCTGTCCATTACACAGATCCATCATCCCTAATAAACAGCCTCAAAGCATGATATGTCCACCCCCATGCTGTTATTTGGATACAAATTGGCTTTCCTTCTCCTCCAAACATTGAGTTAAGTTTTTATCGAGAAGTTCAATTTTGGTTCACGTGACCATAGGACATTCTCCCAAATCTCTTCCGGATCATCTAAATGCTCTTCAGACGCGTCCCCCTGCTTACGTCTGACACTGCATTCAATCAGAAAACATGAATAATTGTAATTTATAATCTTATTTATTATTTATTTATTTTGGTGTAGAGTTTGGAGGAAGACAGTTCTTGTGATTTGGTAATGCAACACTAATTTCCCAAATGGCTTTATCCCTAGTTAACACACCCTTACAATTTTGGAATAGTTCTTTAGGTAACTAGAAAAGCACTTGTAGAGCACAGACATCCGCCAAGGCACCGTTCCATTTTATAGAAAGATGTTAAAAAAATATATTTGTTAGTTACATTCTAGAAAATCCAAAAATATGAAAACAATGCATTGCTTTCTTCAAGGAGTGAACATAAAATGGTTAAGAGTATTATAATGAGACGAGGCAGAGTATTTTCATTCATATTCTCTGACAAAAAAAATTGTGAATTCTACCAGGGTATGCAAAGCCAAACTGTTCAACACTACTGCAGCAAAGACAAAACTAACTGTTCACCAGAGAATACATTGTATTTAAAGACATTCAAAATCAGGGTCAAACACATTTGATGTGTTGCAAGTCCAATATCATGAGGATGTACCATTGAAAGTCCACCCCCTCTGGTTAGTCCTTCAGTAGTTTGACATCAGGCCAATGCGATTATTTTGGCCTAATTACTGGAGTCCATTTTTGTGCTACAGTACCTTTCCGTGACATTTCAGCGGTGCACACAAACTGCGCCTGGAACATAAAGCCACATGTAAATTGTTCACATATAAATCGGTCGCACGCAATCGCATTCATCATATCTGCGTCCGTCAGACAAAAGGCGGCATGTTTTCCTCCAAATCCACTGATGGAATAATTCGGCTCTCCCCAGTCTTTAGTGGAGGTTGATTGTTCTGGCTGTGCGCTAACACACTTAATTGTAGTATGCAAATGAGAGCAATTACAAAGCTTTTAGGAGCAGATATGACAGATGAGGTGGCTTCTAATGGACGCGTTGCCATGGGGACGGCATAGAATAACAACAACTGTCAAACGGGACATAATCTCATGGTATGTGCTGAAATTGCTTCCGTCCGTATGAAAGGGAGACGGTGTGATTATACAGCTAATTGTCAATTTGGATTGTACAGGAAGAAGAGGTGTGTTGGATTGGTTTGATTTTACCAAAGCATTTGTTGATGTCAACAACTTCAATCCAATTCAACTGGATTCTGAAATTATTTGTGTTCAACGTACAGCAAGATTTTTTTTTATACTTGTATTAAGATAGATTTTGAGAAACATATTAGTGTCCTGTTACTATGTGCATAAATCTTTATACAATGTACTGTATCTTTCACATTTATTTACACACACACACAGCATTATTCAGCTGGTCAAGTATTGAATTAACAGTTAATCAATATAAACCCATTAATGTTTTGTAGAGAAAAAAAAATGCATGTCATGTTTTGTTGTTTTGCTTTTGATTGAAATAATTTCTGGTTTGGAAACTGAGCTGCATTTTATATGAATGACAATTTATAATTATAGTTATTTTTTAACAGTACCACACAGTTTTATGCTAGTTCTGATACAGATCAAAATCAATCAACTGCTCAAAGAATTTCACATTTTGTTCTCTAATGCTTTACAGTAATGACATTTCTGTAAATTACTGTCTAGATTTTGAGTTTGATACTAGTTTTACTGGTTTAGCGAGTTGATTAATATCTGTGTTTGGACGCTTTTAACAACCCTATTCCAAAGGTTATTTCTTGAACTAAGAAGGGGGTTGAGTAAAAAAAGTTGTCCAATTAAAAAATACAAAAATTGTTAAATATAGTGATTTAATGCTTCTGAAATTATCATTGAACTCGAGACCAATACTATTGTAGTGTAATGGCCCAACTAATATACATTTTTGTTAGTTTCTTAAAAGCAGCAACTCCTAATCCTTGCTAAAATGAGGACTTATTTAAATTCTTAGTCAAAGTATTGTACCGCCATCGCAACGCGCTTGGCCATGGCGTCTGTCAGAGCTGCGGCGGGGAAGCAGAAGTGACGCCGTATGCGCTGGTCTGCTCACGCACTGGTCTTCTGCGGCCTTATGACAATTACTGTTGCGGTGCGTCTCATGCATTAAACATGAGGAGTTGTGTCTGGGAATGAGATGTTATTGGAGCTAAATGACAGAGGCAGTGTTTAATTGAGACGGGCTAATCCCAGGCCGGGCCAATGGCGGCGCCCGGGCGGAGGCACAAAGCCCGGGCAGCTGGGAAAAATTGATTTCTCATCTGAGCTCCTGTTTGATAGCTTCTGAAATCAAAAATTGAAATGAACTAACCTACGCCCCGTCATCACAAAAGAGCAAATTAAAGTGCGCAACAGCGAGAGCGAAGGAAGAAGTGTGGGAGGGGGGTGTGCAGGCTTGAGGGACACCCCAGGGCCCCGAGCACAAGCGCAAAACAAATGAGTGGAATCATGTAGAGGAGACAGTGTGGAGTCCTCGGTGCGACAGCGGCTGCTCCTCTTCTGTGTTATCGGTTTGATACGTTTCCATTTGCTAAAGATGGTTAATTGTTTATGTTTTGTGCTATAAAAGATCAGACACATAAAAGACCTTACCTCCATCGAGATGATTTATATAGTTTTATTTTTTCTATTTTTTTGATGAAAGCTCTTTTAAATAATTCCTATCACAAGCTGATTTGAATATATGTGTTACCTAACTTTAAAAAAAAGCATAATAAATCTAGAATTAAGTTGACAGGATATAATATGATTATGTGTTTAAAGTGGTGATTGATGGATTTTATTAAATATACTTAGGTTACTAAAAAAAAGCTAAAAAACGAACCAAACATTATACATTTTCAGAATGTGCTTCATATGTTTAATAATCCAACTGTATGAAAATGTGTGTGGATATTTGTGATATATCTGTTTATGTAGCAATCTATGTTCCATCTGCATTCCCATAACAGATGTTAAAATTACATGTTTTTTACATGTTTGCTACTACTGGCACATTTACAGATATTTGCATTAATACGCATAGAAAAATACATCATTTACTTTGTTGTAGAATATGATAAAGGTTGTCTCCTGCATGATTTTAGTCATGTTGATGTTCAAAACCTTGCTTTGCTAAAACATTGGTGCATAGGTCCATCACACACTGTGAAACCTGAGTGCGACAAGTATCAATTTAACACCTCTGACAATGTGAGATCACTCCTGGTACATATCTATACAATTTTCATAAGTATAGGAAGTTACGATGAGTTCTCAAATGGAATCCTTCCACATGTGTCATCAAACTTAAAGACAATTAAGCATCAAGAAATCAAGTTTCATAAAAAGAGATGGAGAGATATCTTAACTCCATTATCATGTCTTCCAAATACAGTAGCAATCCCCACTCCCCATGGTCTAATAACATACCTTTAATACAAATACAACAGTTACAGCAAATACAACCACATACATTTCACAACACAACAAACTTTTCCCAGGCTTAACTTAAAGAAGCATTATTCAATTAAACACCATTTTAACTTTATGTTGTCATTGTGTCCGAACAAATTAGGATCACAAGTGAACATTTCATCTACCCTTGTTTCTAAATTTAACATTCTAATTCAAAGTTCACAATTAAATTTCACTTTTGACTTTATTTCAGTTTTAAGGCAAACAGAAGAAGTTCTCTACACAGTTCTGCAATCAGAGATATTTCATTCCTGGACAGATTTGCTGTGACATAAAATTCCATGGTAAGACTGTCTATGTCTTTACTTTAACTATGTCTTATGACTTTAATTGTCTCTAATATGTCAAGTTTGAACAAAGGATTTTGACAAAAGTAAAGGTGGCCACCATTTCTGTTGTCATAAATGTTAGGGCTACCGGGAAACTTGTATTATATAAATGACTTTGGTGCTGGTTTGCTTTGGGTTTGCTAAAATGCGCAGGAACTTCCAACCGGGAACTTCCAACCAGGAAATTCTGCAAAATTCTGAGTCAGATCGTACGTAAACAATGTGAAACAAGTAGCCTCTAAATCTCAAAGTAAATACAACAACAATGTGACGGGCATCTTAACAAGCGGGGAGGCAGACAAGCTAGCTCCAGTGACTTGCTAACGAACGGCGCGCTGTACGAAGCCATCCACCTGCAAGCCAGTACACCCACCCAAACACACGACCCGCCAACAGCTGTTCCTGCAGGTGCATACGCGATTAATCCAGCCCTGACAGTTACCTGAGCCACGCTAACTCACACCAGATGCTAACCGCCGAACGAGCCTCATCAATGGACAACGGCAGATGGGAAGAACGCTGTTAGCAACATCAAATAATGGGAGTCCACTTTTTTGATGTGCAGATGTCAAGCCGCTCGCAACAACTGCACGGAGTGGGCAAACTTTGGCTAAGTGCGGCAGTAAAAGTTTTTTGGGGTAAACAAAATGCATGTTGTGTCAGATGGATGAAGGCTGTGTGTCTGTGCTCAAGCTTCATGCACAGCCTTTGTTTTGGTTGTCAAAAAGTCGGAAGATAATCATAATGCGGGGTGGAAAGTAACAATTTACCGGACCACATTTAGCCAGTGCTGTTGTCCTTATTGTTGGTTTTATTTTTGGAGGAGTATCTGGTCATTTATGCAATATAACAGAAATTTCAGATTCAGATCAAAACTCATAATCCATAACCATAAAAATTGTTTTTGAAATAAACTTCTTACAGGGCAGAAGACAGCTATCTTCACGACATATAGTTTGAGGATTTGTCCTAGTATAAAACGTTTGAAAACAAAGCCATTGGAGAGAAAGGTTGGGGGCCATGAGTGTGCTCCAAACAACTCCAGGATTAGATTTAGAATATGGAACATGGTGGTGAACTACTTCTAGTTATGAGGTATACATCGGAGACCCTTGTTTTAAACTTTTGTCTGAAGAGAATGTATGTTTTTGATCGGCTACTCTGATAGGACAGAAAAACAACGATCTACAAATTAATTGGGCGAACTAGATGGGAAAACAACTACAACATGATTAGAAGTTTTGTCTTCTTTTTCAACAGAATAGGTCACCTTTTACAGCTTTAAAACAAGCTCTGCTACTCTTTTGCAAATCCTATTCAGAAGAATGGAAAGTGGAGGAGTGCACCAGCAACTCCCAACATCATTACTACTCTAACTACGTCTAACTTCTTGATATGCAGATCTCTGCTCGCTACAGCCGCCGAAACTTTGACAAAACTTGTGCACACAATTTACCCAAGTTGAAATGATTACCTGTCTTGCAAACTGGGTTTTCAAGCCTTCCGTTATGACATGAAGGAGAAAGAGATAGATTCAGCAGTTTTATCTCACCCCCAACTTTACAAACTTGCCTAATTAGCGGCAGTAATAGTCGATGTCAGGCGGCATGCTAACAGCCTATCACCTTTCGCTCCCATTAGTGAATTAAGCACACAGAAGCTATCAGGACATCACGTCTGGGCCGTCACCGCCGGGGATAGCCCCCATTAGCATTAGCCTGCTAGCGGAGGATAGGAGCATGCAAACCGGTGTCAAGTGCAGAATGTAGAGCGCTGTGTCCGTCACGCCCCGCGTCCTCCTGCTGCGGTGGAGTCATTAGGCTGAGGGGAAGTCTGTGCGCCAAGGACCGAGAAACATGGGCCAAGGACTGAGACACACATGGACAAAGGAAGGCATGGACAGCGGATCACTGTCGTCACTTTGTGGGTTTGCTAACACGCTGCCAGCTGTGTCAAATACTCTTTTCACAGTATTACAGTAATCAATTCATTTCAATGTATTCTTGTATTGCCCTAAATCACAACAGTATTTGTCTCAGAAGACTTCACACAATTAGACTTAGGTAATAACATCACAAGGGTAGTCAAAAGAAGTTTACTGCATTAGTACAAGGCCATAATACGTTCAACTTGTTTAACAGGGCTGATGATCCAGGATCCAGGACGATTAAAGACATTTCTGGACATCTATTAAAATGTATAGACATTGGTCATCTGACATTGGTCATCTGAACCCTTTATGTTTATTTTATCATTGCATTTTCTGTGTTCAAACTGTTTCATTTTGTCTGATCTGTGCTGGCGAATCAACAACTTTGTAAAGTCCTCTGAGATAGCTGTGATTTAGGGATGTACAACAATAACTTGAATTGAACTTGTGGTTCTCCTCATTCCTAGCATAGCCTTTGTACACGGGACACGGAATGGACATGCAAACGTTTTTGACAATCTCCTTGAGTTTGCTACGAAGGCTCTTGGAGTCCTGTTGATGTTGTCCAGCTCCATGCATACAATGTACCAAGTATGTGAAATCTTTGTTGCATTGGATCTGGGAAAGGGTCAGGTTGGTGTGCAGGGTTTTATAGTCTGGTGCGACTGTTCTTCCAGGAGCTGGTTTTTGGCTCCTCTGGTATCTTTGTCCATTCTGAGCTGTGCTCCTGTAGTGATCCATGATGGACACACTTATCTCAGCTGCTTATGCCCCACATAAGCGGAGAATATGTGTTGTGTCCTTTTTGTGCTTTCAAACAACAAACTGGCTGACTTTATCTTTAATGATGTATCCCTTCTTCCTATAAATAAAATGATATTGATAGTATTGTTGTTCTCATTGCTCACATTAGTATTTGCGCATGAATAAGTTGAGGCTAAATAAAAAAAAAAAACTCTAATTCCCATTGATTTCAATTACTCTACCCTGTTTTTCTTATTATTGTGCAAACACTTACATGCAATTACAGGAAGCCTAAGTGAATTAGAACTGGTTATAGGTCTAATGAACAATCAGCATTAAATGGATATACAGTTAGTTCATATCTTCAGGCTGTTATCGCAGAGTTCTCCTTCATGATATTTACCGTCAGAGCATTCATTACTAAAGTTTTCATTTGTTGACAAATTACACAAGTGGCAGAAAATAGTTTTCTTTCTTTGAAATCGTTTCATTTATATGTCATTTTTTCAGTCTGGATTTAAACATGGGCAAAGTTTTGGTCTTTCTTACATTTTCAGGAAGATTGTGCCAAAAAATAAACAAATATACATTTCTTTCTGCAACAATGGCTCGGTGCATTGATGCCTGACCAAGTTTTAGTTTATTTAGTTTAGTTTATGTATTTATTGAAGGTGACAGGGACAGTGTACAATAAACATTAACCTTTAAGAAAAACATTAAGAGTTTTTTTTTTAATATACTTTATTGTATTATTTATAAATTTTATTATTGAAAGAGTTGATCCTTTTCATATGAAAACCACTAAGGAGTGTCTATGCAATAAATTCCCAGTTTTGCAGAAAAAAACACACGGGGAAACTATTTTCTATTTTTTCCTAAATAAATTTTAGGCTTTCTTCATCTGTATGCATCACCAACAGAACAACAAACACAAGTTGTATCCCTTTGTAGAAATGAGGACATTACCCGTGTGTTTGTATTGAGTTTTTCAAATATAGTATGATACCTACACGTACACAATGAGGACACATGGGCACTCTGGGGCATGGACACTTAAGTTCATTCGAGCCAAAATGTCTTTGCAAAGCTACATAATCATCTGCCGTGTCAGTGGACGTGTTCTTGTAAAATGCAAAGCAACAGTAAGAGTATACAACATGTAAACATGCCATGTTTGAGTAGATAAACAAGAAAGGACACTATTATTACATAATTAGAAGCTCTTAAATGTCCTCTTTGCATAACAGGTCACGTTCAAAGCTTGTTCCTTTCAAAGGCGACAACAACAGGCTGCAAAATGACTTTCATACACTGGACCCTGCCTTTTCCGCATTACCTTTCCCAGCATCAAAAAGCCCACCGAGCGTGCTAATTGCTCCCGCCGCTTTCCCACCTGTGATAACCCCACACAGACACACTTGATCTCGTCTGGAGTCACGGAGAGAGGTCCTTGAAGATCTCCACCATTCCCCCCCAGGAGCACGTAACCTTCTCCGGGTCGTCCCAGCACGGATCTGCTCCCGCCACCATTGATGTGCGCATGTTTTATGTGGCAGATATGACGGCTCTGACACGGAGAGCTGATTTCAATCAACGCAGCCAAGCGGCGAGCACGCTGACAGGGGAGTTAGGCGCAGGGCGTGAGGCGAGGACGAGTGGAGACAAGAGCAGGGGCCGTCACCTTTGGCTTCGGGAGAGCGGAGCCGGGGCCTTTTGGAAGAACTGCTACTGTCATTTCAACACAATCTGAACGACGGACGCTTCGACAGGATCCAATTAACAGCACATGAAAGAAGCAATCCAACAGTTTGATGCTACATGGGTTAGCACAAATATTGAAAAACAGATATTCATTTAGACGTTATTTTATCTTTTTCCCATGATGAACAAAATGATACGATTGAACACAATATACAGAAATTATACAAGGATAGAAAACACATACAGACAAAAACACACATTCGTACAAATATAAAAAAGAAATGCATGAAGACAAAATTAAAAATAGATATTACATTTTGCAGCGCATTTTAAAATCATTGCGGTATTGAAAGTATAGTAAGTGTCTCAGGTATTAGACTTGATAAAAAATGTTGGTATGACAATGGCAATCTACATTAAAGAGTTAATGAGAAAAATAAAAATAGATTTTAATTTATGCTGAAATGGCTGAGTGTCACATGTCATCACAGCATTCTATAAGCAATGTTAGAGCGGCAGTGTTTCATACAAATGGGGCTAACATGAATAAAGTTAATGTTCAGAATGTTGCAGTAAAACCGATATGTTATTTAGTTATGTCTTATTATGATCGTATAATTAAATGTAAAGGGAAAAAGCATGTATTTGTATTTTTTGTATGCCAATAGAAAACAAACACATGTAAAAAAGCAATTTCTCACGAGGCAAAACATTTGACAATTGAACACACGGCATTGTTTACTAAATACAAGACAGTGTTTGTTTTTGCCCTAATTTACGTAAAATATAAGATTCTATTGAACAACTTTTTTAAACCAGTCCATAATCTACTCACAGACAAAAACAACATATATATTTTTTTATTTCCTGAACCTGTGAAATAGATAGCTTGTCTTTTCTCCCAGACATGAAGCTGTATGGGAGGTGACCTGGCATCCGCGGCTCATCCAGACCCAGGCCCCCACAGTCCTTTTAAGGGGGTTTCTGCAGTGTCAGGCCCTTTGGCTCCTGGGTCAGCCGCTCTCCTCCAGCCTCCAGCTCCTCTCACAAAGGCCCAATCCGGCTGCTTTCTCTGCCTCCTACACTATTCACTTTATCCCATTCAATCGCTGCGCATGAGATGTGAAAGCTACATTTTCATTAGACTCGGAGAAGGAATCATCCGACTGAGTGTGTGAAGTGTGTTTGATGAGAGGGGGCTTGGATTAGTTTAAATTAAGAAATGCAGATGGAGCAAGCATACATTGCAGAAAGTCATAAATTATATGTTGGAGAATGGTCCTTTTTAATCTACATTTGTGTGTAAAAACATATGGAACAAGCCTAAAATCTTTAGTTTGACTGAAATTGTGATGTTATGCTTGTTTAATTGGCCAATATATAATGTATTTAATTTGAGTTGTATCAAGGTTTATAAATAGAATGTGAATTTAAGATGTGTACTTGAATTAATTATTGAAAATTATTGCGAGCATGTATACCCATCTTGATAACAATACTATTAATTTAAATACTACTTTATGTATTACACAAATATGAAGATCCTTTTCTAATCAACTCCAAAATATACTAATTAAGAAGCAAAGCAAAATTGTACTGAATTGAATTGTATTGAGTTCTTAATGATTGTTGTTTAGATTTTTTTATTTCAATCTTCAAGCCTAAAATAAAACATTCTCAATGTGTTTGTTTTGAGATTTTTCCCAGTACTGTTTTATTTGTTAAGATAAATTGTTTAACATTGTCTCAATTGAAGCTAAACAAGACATTTTGAGCATGTGCTTTTGCTGAATGTTGTCAAACTTTACTCAAAATAAGATCAAACAAGCAAATGTTTATGTTTTATTCCGTGACCAACAAATGCACATAGTTAAACCTTTAATGTTCACTCCTTGAAGAAAGCAATGTATTTTTTTTCCAACATGAAGGAGCACTAATAACACACATATTTTTCCTCTTTCTTTATTAATTACAAGCCTCTAACAAAGAGAAAGTGCCTAAAACCAAATGATAGAGATGCCCCAATGAGGTAGATTTCAGTTCCAAGCTTCAACATCCCGACTCAAAGAGTGATCCACCAAATGGTTGAGGAAATATTTGAAGTCCAATCGATTCAATGGAAGCCAGTATAATGTGAGTATACCACCGTCTGCGCGGTCAGACTCCACGCTGACCGGCCGAGAGCGACGTGGGCTTCCTCCTCCTAACACTAACCAGAATGTACCGCTGATCCCAGTAAGGCTCTTTACTTGCAAATGCGGGGAGTGTATAAGACGCTCCCACGCACATTTGTCACACAGGCGTTTTATTGACAGGCAGATGACAGCAACCGGACTAGGGGGGGCGGGGCTAAGCAGATGGGTTCAAGTTATGAGCTGCTGATGAACCTGAATGAAGGCCGCTCAAGTGACGGGAACAAACGTTTAAAAATTCAAGACTTGATGTGTCTCCCATAGAAAGTCATTGTTTATGGTGAGCTGGGATACCTAACCATTTTGTTTTTTAAGATTCTTCTAAACCAAACTGTCTAACAAATTATTAAAACAATTATTAAAAAACATGGTATACTTTGAATATATAGACAATATTTTTCTGCCTGTAAACAAAGTGACAGAGGCCAGAAATGCATGTGAAAACTAGTGATAGAACCAACTGTTTTTAAAGCAAAGAACTAGTTTGATGAATTATAATTACATAGTTCTTTAGGAAAAAAACATGGTTTGAAAGTTAGGTATCCCAGCTTCAAGCAAAATAGACAACATGGACTTTTAATAGCTTTTGACCATTTTATTTTCGGAGCGACTTATGTCTGTCTGAGTAACCGCCAGGGTTTGTTTGTCCAACTGTTCTTGCAACATACATAACTCTAAAACAACTCTTGGATTCAGAAATAGTTTTTAACACAACAGAACTGTACCTCTTGGCTGTGCTCTTTGACTGCTTCTCTTGTTACTTACTTTGACCATTTTTATTCTAGAATTCATACACAAAGCTGATTTAGCAGTGCTGAGCGAACATTTTTGCTCAAAGCTAACTTAGAACACCAAGGGTCAGGGCAGCTTATGACAGCTCTCTAAGAAGCATAGGAGCTACTTATAAAGTATAATTTGTGTGCTTCCACTACTGTCCTGTATGTGCGCTGCAACATTGAAACTTCCCCACTGTGGCAAGATTCACTTATCTTATCTTAGCTTCCAAAAGGATACATTTTATACCTACATATTCATGTTGTGATGGACGGTGAGTGGATTTTAATTATTATGATTATAATAATGACAAGAGTTGGGAATTGTTTATTTACATTTGGCTTTAATAAAGGAAATGTATACATTTTGATATACAAATAGATATGGATATGGAATTAGGCTTAAAGAAGCTATACCCGATTTTTTTTCTAAGTAGTTCATAAAAATGCTTTTTACTACATACAAGTTGTATCATAATACATCATTTAATTGAAAACTTGAGGTAATTGATTCAGCTGTGTAAGAATTACAAGCAGTGAAAAGTGCTGAGTAGAGTCTGAGCGGGCCGCTCTTTCTCCTCCGCTCACAGAACGAGCAGCGAACAGCCTGCGTCCTCTAGCCCCTACAGCGCTGGACTTCAAAATTCGAATATAATTCTAAAATAAAAAATGATGAAAAAAATTATTGAATAAAAAAATTTGAACAAATATTAGACAACCCTTGTAATTCAAAATGTATTGAATGACTGCAAATAAAATAGTTAGCTCCCAAAGGTTTCACCGGGATGTGCTAGGCAGGTAACAGCTAAGCTAGCTAGTTGTTTCATGGTAACTTCCGGGTTTTTCGCAATCGCTTTTTGTCACATTGAAACAGTATTTTTGTCATGAAAACGTTAACAGCAAATTCTGAAATCATCCGTGCATGTGTGTTAAGGATGTATATGTGTACTGTATTGTCCGATTGACGTTTAATGGTGTTGATTTATAGATATGTAGTTGTTTATTGAGCGTGGCTAGCTCCGCTAGCTCCGTTGGCTTCTCTACACAGACAAGTGTGTAGTGACAGGTGCTGATAGCGTTTTGTACTTGCAGAGCAATGGCAGTATTTTACACACCTGAATTACAAACAGAGGTTGCATTGGGGCTTCGGTCATTATTGGTTTGAGAGTTCTGTTATCAAGAAAAAATGATCGGAAGAATTGCTGCTGCTGCTTTGAGGAGCTCTATAACACATTATAATTAAATATTAGAATATATTCTAAGGTTTTAAATTAATACATTAGGACGCGAAACTAGCGGTATTCTTTTACTTATATATTGTGTTAGCAGTGCGTTGCTTTAGTGCCATTTCATCAGTGATTGTTGCACAGCTTACAAGAAGTTGCGCTAATGTTAATGTTAGCATATGTATCAGATCGTAAATAAAACTAGGTGGCTCTGTGTTATGAGAAATGAGAAGCCATTGAGCGAGTTGGGGGGCGGTGCTAAACATTCAAACATTGCAGAAACGGGTATAGCGCCTTTAATATAATAGTACAATAAGGCTTAGTTGTTTGTTTTCATGCATTATGTTTTTCTTCAATAACAATAGTGATTTTTTTTTTAAACGACTCAACTTTTCATCTGCATTTTGACCTAGTATTTTTGCCAAGAACACATTATAACAGCAATTTAATTCAATCGGATTGAATTATTTACAAAGTTGTCAATTCAGCAACAACAGTTCAGAGAATCAAACAGTTCAAACACAGGAAATGCAATAATGTCAAACATAGAGGAGCCATTGATCCATGGGCTAGAGGGAGGACCACTGTCCATAAATGCAGAAATGTCCCTAAATGTTCCGGATCATGTGCTTAGAACCTCCATCGGCAAACAACGAATAATCTGAGAAACCTCAGGGAGGGCCATGAAGAGAGAGGGATCTGCTCCAACGGATGGACAGGCTGTAGATGCAGGACTCAGGCTGTAGAATCAGAACTGAAAATGCTCCCGAGTGGGAATGATCAACTTGCCGTAGTCCATTATAATGCAACTCCCTCTGGTCCTGAGGGCCCTGGGTTGTGACTTTAGAACATTTATTTTGAAAGTCTGTTTTGACACGTTCCGTTGATCCCCATGGTGAAAAGCCGACGCAGGTTCAAACAACCCGCCAACATGTAAGGAACGCCTTTAGATTCTTTCTTGTAGACATAAGCTCATCTGTATAAAAGTCATCTGCATAAAAACCTGTTGATGGAAACACAACATTCAATAACAAGTTTGAAAAACGAGAGCATCTTCTCGACTTAAACCAATGTATTCCAATCTATTCAACCCAATTCTTAAACTTGAGAAATGTTTTGTACCATTTATATCGGACGACTCAAAGTTGTTTTCATCATAATCACATTTTCTTGAATATAACATGCGTTTGTACAATAGTTTAGGCCACTTGTATCTATTGTGTATTTTTGAAGTTGCTCTATATCTCAGACTTCCCCATAATAAATGACAGTACAGTTAAACATGTGGACTTTCTCCTGCTTTGGGGAATGATAAATGATTCCATCTTCAAGCCAAAGTGATTTAATGGAAGATGAGAACTGGAGATGGTAATATTTTAAATAGACTTATAGATTTATTTTGGTGTGTAATAATATGAGATGATTTATAGTCTGTGGAGTGATTTCAATATCTTCCCACTCGTATTGCTGTTTTGCTAGCGCTTATCTGAGCCAGACTTTATCACTGGCCACTAAAGTAAATCTAGATGGTATTTCCTGTTGCGGTTTAACTGATAGAATGCACCTTCGCACACTTCTCTGCGCGCGGATATCAAATGAAAAGCTCCACACTCGCTTTTAACACAATTACCTGCGGCGTAATGAGATTCAAAACAAAGACTAAATTAGCTGTCATTAAATTATTTCAATTTTCTTGGTTTAATAGAAGCTTGTGACAGGTGTCGTTGCGGCGGCGCGCTGTTTAACGTGGCAACATGTCATGGTGGATAATTGATCCATCAAAAAACATCAGGCCCACGTTCTGAGGCTCCAGAGCTGAGGGAAGGGGAAGAGAGCTTTGACATAGTTAAAGCTGGGGTACTTGAAGGAGACATCCATCCATCCATCCATTTCCACATAAGGTGAAAAATCTACTTCTTTAACCAGGTTACAAATTGTTCGCTCATCAAAAGTAGACCTGGAGTTTTTTTAAATCCATTCTCATATCAAGAACTTCTGACACCGACAAAATGGATAGCACTCTCACTTCTCAGGTAAGAAGTGAGAGGTCGCGGTCGGAAAAAGGCCTTTCTGAGTGGAGTTTGCATGTTCTCCCTGTGTCTGTGTAGGTTTTCTCCGTGTGCTCTGGTTTGCCATACCACCAAAAATATGAATATGAATGTAATAAAAGCATTTTTCACTCGTCACACTTGTTCCACCATATCTTCTGAAGACATTTTTCACATTCTAAACGTGAAATGACAATGAGTTTGTAAGCAAATAGTGACTCACATGGCTCTTCCATACAAGTATGTAAACAATAAAATGTTCTACTTAGATGAATACCGTATGTCGTATTTCACAAGTAACACCGTAACATTGTATTTTGAATGTTTTTAGGTACTTGCAAGATGGCCGCCTGAATAACTGCAACTCCACCTGCCCCTGCCCCAAAGCCTTTTACCCTCAAGGGCCAACATCACTGTGTTTGTGTAAGACATTTTACCTCACCGATGTTTATTTGGGTTAAATGTATAATCCTTATTTCTAAGTGTTTTAAAGGTATTTTTTAATTAAAATAAGAAGGACTATCAGTCTTTTCCACATTCGTCTTTTCAGTGCAAAATGAAACCTCCAAGATACAGACCCTGTGGCTGAAGGAGTCGGCCTGTCCTTTTTAGCCATTCAGTCGATTAGTTGGTTGATGGTTCCTTCGTCAACCGCGTTTTGTGATGATGACTGAGTATTTCAATTACATTCATTTGTGAAAACTGCAAACATGAGAAGATATGAAAGTATTATTTGGTTACTTACATGTTTTTTTCAAGCTCAATATGTATTAATGTGTAATTAGTCATCCCCAGCGCCACAACCTCTAAAACATAACAAAAGACAAAAGACAGACAAAAACATTAAACATGGTTGTATTTCTATTTAGTTAGAGCGCCCCCTGGGGTGTAGAAACAGGTTTGGACACTAGTCTAATAAATAATACATAAAAATGGATTAATGACGATATTTACAAATAATAAACATTAACTTAAAAGATTTGGCTTGAAGGTGCATCTCTTAACTGACCCGGTGGCTGGCTTCATCTTAATGGTGTTGTTTTGTTTAGAAACACATTGTCTTTAAACTTTCTTTTTACATAGGAAACAGTAACATTGATAATGGCTCACTCTTCCACATTCACAAAATAGTTGAGGAATGTATCTTTAAGACAACGTTATTCAATGTGACAATCAGCAGATTTGACATGTTAATACAACATTCTAACATGGACCAACACATATACTGTGTTTGATCAAATCCACGCTAGTACTTGTCACTGTCGAGTCCTGCAGAGTGTGCTTGAGGTCCTGAGGCTGACCTGACCCCAGAAGAGAGTAACTCTAAGAGAGACGTCTCACCCAGCCCTGTACCCCCACCCACACATCACCCTACTGCCAAGAGCCCACCCCCTCTGCCCCGTCTGCCGTTCAGCCCTCACAAGCCTGCACGGTTAAAACTCTATTACTCTATGAGATTTCTTCCATTCGCTGGAGTTTTGAGACTTTCTCCAGTAAAAATACCATCTTAAAAATCACACCCAGCTATGTTAGATAAATGTATATATTTAAATATTACAATAAAATATTACATTTTTACATTATAGTATATGGGGAAAATACTATTTCTCAAATACCACCTATTGGGAACAGTTCTCAAAACCAGATATCTTCCCAGTATACAGTTAGAACTGTATTATTTCTGTGCTTCAACTTAAAATGATAAACTAATATGTGGTAAAGACTCTTTACATGGACATTGGCATTTACCAAGGCTTTGTTTGTTAAAATGTTAATGATTTAAAAATTGTGTATAATGAGTCTTTAATACATTACTTTCACATTGTGAGCTGAACAGAAAAATGTTGATGTCCCAAGATCATGTTTTTGGAACAAATGTGCAAATAATGTAAACCCAAACACCTGGCCTCGCTCAGTGGGGTCTGTGTAGTTCCTAAGTTCAGGGCATCTTTTAAACAGATTGAAACATCTTCCTAAGACGTCTGAAACTGAGGCTAAAACTGGAGCAACGTTGTTCACATGGTTAATGATTTGCCACATTATTTTTAAATTAGAAGCCTTCTATGAACAAGTGCTGAAAATTATGGTCTTGCTATAAACTAAAGGCAGTGCATCTGGTCTGTCCAATAGAACTGTTGTGTCCATATCAAATAAACAAATACATTAATAAAATAATAATAATAATAATAATAATACATATGTTATGTCTAATTACATTGTTTCATAATTTAGGAAAGAGCCAGTTTTGTGCCAGTGGGTTGCGACAGTGGACAGGCCACACGATCAAACTGGGTTGCGACAGAGACAGGGATCTCCTTTGAGAATGTGTTTGGCCTGCGACACGGCCGGCCCCTCGCGCTTTGAAGACCACCACATTTCACAGGGGCCGCAGAGGGACAGGGCAGGTTGGGGGCAGCAATAGAGAGACAGGGGCGGGCTGGGGACTGAGCGCACTGCAAAACACGTCGTCGGTAGCTTAGCGCAAATACAAATGAATGATTCTGTTTGAGGTGATTAAACCTGACGGCTAAAATGGAAAAAATATGCAAATGTACCCCTTATTCCTGCAATGTATTATTTGTTTGATTTTCAATTGAATCAAATTTCTTCAGCACAAAATGATTGTTCAAGATCCTACACTGTCACATGTTACATACACTAATAAATAGTCGTAGTTTCACATACATGTAAACATATGTCAAGACAAGAAATGGGACGTTTGTTAAAATGAAAATATAATAATAATAATAAAACAATAATTTTGATATAAAAGTACAAAAATGACAAATTAACGTTGTGTTGTGTACTGAATTTCTTTATTGTGAGATAATGAAGTACATCTCATCTCATCTAGGTACAATGGGGTTGCTTACTTGTTATTATGATATTTAAAGCGGCTGATTTCAACCCAAAAGGATGAAATTTCAGTTCAAATTGGGGGACGGTCAGAGCTATGGTGTCTTTGATTCAGGACGATGTAGATGGCTCAAACAGGAATAAACCACTCAAAATACAACTTGACTGGGCAAATAAGAAGGGCAACAATTATACCGTGGTTGAAATTTCCCAAATAAGTCGCTTTTACTTAATGGACCTCCTTTAAAGTGAAAAAAAGTCTGCTCAGATGAAGAAAACCAGTTTGTAATCCAATCCTTTTAAATCTTCTAGACATTGTTTTTGCAGTGAAGCGCGGGCTCGCCAGCAGAAATATACGAATAATGTGACAGCTTTATCTGCTTTTGAGGACGCGCGCTGACAGCTTGACAATAGGGGCACGCTGTCGTGCTCTCGGTGCGCGCCCGGGCGGCTTCCCTGTCCCGACAACAAGGCCACTTTATTAAGACGTCACACACACTCTCTCACACACACACGCACGCACACTGCCAGCTATCGATTCTTACCGTGCTCTCTGCCACTTACGGTATGACCCAAAGCACCGAGAGCGCACTGAAGACGAGTGACAGACGGATTGGCCTGTCCGCGCTGGGTGGTTGTGTGATTTTCTTTTTTTTCTTTTTCTTTTTATCAAACAGGGTGATTGGGTGTCCTTTTTGGCATTCAATTGTAGGATTTGTGTGAGGTGTGAGCAGGCAGATGCTGCACATGTAACTAGGGAAACACCAATATGGAGTTGTGTTTAGCGCTTTATGATCTGCCATAATGCATGTTTGTCCACATTATTATATATTGCTGCATTAGTATGTGCTAATTTTTTAAATCAAATTTAACAATTATAAATGTAGATCATAAAAAGTCATGCTAAATTTCTATGAACTAATCTATTTTGTACACCCTTTATTGATTACAATTCAGAACCATTTATTATATGTGTGTGAGACTGTATTTTGGAAAAGTACTACTAATAAAATTTAAAATGTATGAGCAAAAGCCTAATATTAATAGGATGTTCATTGATAATTTTTCAATAAACATCTGTCTTTTTAATAGCGCACTATTAAAATTGCATTATTTCTTTTCCATAAGTCTGATATCTGCAGACATCTGTAAAATGTCTGCAATGTCTTATTTTCTGGAAATCATACAAATAATTTTTGAAAAGGCACTGTTAGAGACTTGATGTCTTGGGAACAGCTTCTGTGGGTAAATTAGAAGAAAAACAATTACAGCATGGACAAAAGCTCTTTAAAAGTCAATTTTGCATAGCGGGTCACCTTTAAATTTGGCTCTGGCGTCCTTGCATATTTCATTAAACACAGAGAGCGTTCTGTGTAATCCACACGCCGGCTCCCCTAATCACACGAACAAAGCGCAAAAACACCACTTTGATTTCCTATTAAAAAATTCCTTTTCGTCACAGTACATCGCAATTAGCTGTGAGCCGGATAGCTCTGCGGCGTGAACCGGAGTGCACAGGTAATTGCCCCTGTCCCTCCATCTTTTTTTTTCTGTGCGCCTATCTCCACACAGCGCGCCACAATTACGCTCCCATGCGCCCGGCAGCTGGCCCCGTGATCCCACACTTGTGACGAAACGGGACGACTCCACCGCCCCACTCTTAACCTCACAGCGGCCGCCCCCAAAAGAAGCCGTAACCCCGCGGTCGTGCCGGGGATGGGAGACGCGCTCGGGAAATTAAACCGGATTAGGGCCGCGCAGAGGAGTCCCGCCGTGAGCTGATGCGTGTCATAAGGAGTGTTTTTGTTGGGTTTCAAATGACAGGGTGTGTGAAAGGAGACTGGAGTCAAATGGAATATGGTTTTAAGGCTATTTCAAGATGGTTTGGAATGAAAGCGAGCGCATATTGCAGGTCCATGGGACACTTATTATGTGAAATTGGCTTTATTTCAGCTTTTAGCCATGTTACAGAATTATTCTTCATCAAAACAGACCTAGAGTTATTTTTAGCTTCACCTAAAAATGTCAGAAACGGGACAGTTGAGCTCAAACTGGTCTCGTCTCATTCACAGAACAGAACATGTTGAATCTGTCCGAGCTGTTACATCTTAGACAGAGCTGCGGAGGTCATCACTATCTGAACATATTTTAGAAGTAGTAGTAGCTCGGACCTACTCCATGAGACTGCTGCTGATTTTCATAACATTTTTTTTTTAACATACATTATTTTAACTAATTAAACCCAAGTAATTGAACAGTTGAAAAATGATAAAAACGTTGAAAAAAGACCAAAAGACAAAAAAAATCTCGATATTACTTTGCCTGTAATGCATCTGAAATGTCTTAGTTTCACCTTGTAAGTTGAATTACACAAGTAAAATGACTTTTGAACAATATTTTAATTTTACGAGTTTCACATGTGCTGCATGGTTAACTGCAAAGACCCAGTCCACATGAGTTTAAAATGGATTTAAATTCAGAACTTAGTATTTTGATCTAAACAAACACTACAATGAAAATACTTTTTTATGCGACAACCACTTGATATGAAGACGGTTTGTCACGCCAAACCTACTCGAAAGCAATAAGTGTTCGTAACGTAAGTTGAACTAATCTAAATATTGTTTTTGCTGTGAATTGTCTGTGTAAAGGCAATCAAAAGGCACAAAAACCATCACTTCAACGCAATTTTCTCCCCCTGTGAAATCATGAGCAAGACGCCTCTGTCATATGCTTTTACATCTACAGTCTTTAATCCAGACTGTAATGGCTAACACGCATGCTAATTGTGCGTCTCGAAAAACGCCTCCACAGTCCAAGTAATTGTCCATTTTATTATTGGGATATTACCGTTGATGTATACTGCATGACAATAGCGATCGCCCGCTTGGAACACCGCGGAAAGATGAAAGGATTAACACGACCACAACACCAAATATGCCATATGCCAATTTCAGCTTTTTATTTTTCTTCTAATGCACATTGGCCAGCTGCTGTTTACTAATTCTGATTAATTTACTCAATACATTAATAGTGTGTAAGCTGAATTAAAGCAACATATATTTTCAAAGTGGTTAATTAACAAGTCTGCTTCAGGTTCAACTCGGTGAGTCCCGTTTCTGCACTAAAATCAAAATAAATACATTGATCTGTGGGTACATTTGATTTGATAACTGTGTTTTTAACTCACATTGATATAAAAACACAGTGCATGTGTATACACCAACTGCTCTATATTGTAATTTTCTTTCTTCAATACAGCATGCCATGTTTTTTTCATCCCCCTTATTGTTATACCCAGTCCTCAAAGCACCGGCTCCTTGCTGATTCTCCTGCATGCGGTGGGTCCACAGGAAGATGGCTGACACAGGCCTTGGTCTTTCAGAGAAGGCTTCGGGCAAAGTGGGGTTAAGTGTCTTGCCCAGGGACACAATGACTGTACATTCAAAGAAACCCCATTTTCATCTATAACATAATAAACTAAATTGTTGCTGTTCGTTATATGTTGGCCAATATTCAGAAACAGATGCCTTCAAAAGACTCCAAATACTGTATTTCTCTACCAATTGAAAAACACATTGACTCAAATAATGATATCAAACTTGCAGGAAGTGGAGGAAGTGAGGTTTGAGCACAAGGGGCCGAGGTGGGTTTGGATGGGGGAGATGCAGTGGGGTAGGTTTTGTATTTCAGTTTTGGAGGTGTTGAGCTGGAGAAAGTTATGGTCCACCCTACTGTTCACATCATTGAAGCAGTCGAAACACAGCACACACACCTGGTCGTTTGCTCTCAGCGGGAGGTGTATCTGCATTGGCGCAGTAGGGCACCGTAATGAGCATATGTATAGAAAATAAAATGGGACCTAAAATAGAACCTTGCGGCACACCACAGGTAATGGGGGCTGTTGAGGAGGTAAAATTACCCATGGTGACCGCAAAGGTTCTGTATAAAAGATAAAAAGGAAACCAATACATTTGCTATATTTACTGTATATTCAAATAATAATTCAAATTTCTGTACCTTCTCGTTAAAGCTAAACACAAAATATTGTATTAAAACTTGGGGTGTTACAAAATATTGATTTGGCAATTTATCATGATGTAAAACCCTCCTGTACTGTGTTTACAAAATGTGATTATTTGATGATTTAAAAACATTTTTTTCTAATTTAGTATAGGGATTTATTTTATCGTTCTTGAGATGTGCCAAATACAATGCCCTTCTATGACCTGTGGATTCATTAGAGTGTAAGTTAACATAATGAGCGTTTGGACGTGGTGAGTAAACAATATTGCAATATGGTTAAATCTCAAAAAAGATTGTTTGCATAATATAATTTTCCAAGTTTCTCGTATTTTGTGTTCCTGTGTTATTTTTTTTTAATATCAATCCCTAATAGTCCTTTAAACCACACCATGATATCACCTCAGACTGCGCGGCATGATAGCGTTTCTGCTCCGAGTGTCTCCTGACAGACACACGTCCTCGGCTCCGTCCCCGCGCATTAATGAGTGGGAGCACCATTACCTGGAATAATACCATATGGCCAAACATAAACAACATCTGCATATTCATGTCAGAACTTCGTCTGTTTAATTAGTTCCGGCAAAGCGCTTTGGCCCTCCCCTGTCAGAGCCACTGGTGACGGCGTGACCCCCCTTGTGGCCCCTCGCCTCCCCTCACGTCGCACACTTGTTTGGGATGAGTGCCAGGCGGACGTGGGTGAGGCAGGTGAGGGCGGCGGATGGCGCTCGTGCCTCTTTAGTGCAGACAGCCTCTGTGATTATTAAAGGACACTGGCTTTATGTAAACACGGTCGTGCTGGTTACAAGCCAAACACCAATGCGTTACTAAAACACAAGTGTGTGTGTATTGTGTAGGTGTTGTGTGAATGTGTGTGTTGCGTACGTCCAGTGTTTGTGTGTTGTGTATATCTTGTGTGTGTGTGTATGTGCTGTGTTCTGTGTGTTTGTGCTGTGTGTGTTGTTTGTGTGTATGTGCCTGATGATGTGTAGTAATTTTTGTTAATGTATCTTAGCCGAATAAAGGGTTGTCCAAAGTATAGCCCCGGAGCCAACAGGGGCCTTCTTGTTGGCCCTCAGCTTCTTCCTGGACTGGCAGTATGATCAAAAGACACATTTTGCATCCATATTTAAGCATCAATTTAACCATGTCATGTGTAGCTCCATTCTAACTAATATCAGCTTTTTATGAGAAATTCATCACAAACACGCCTCCCCGCCCCTTCTGTCAAAACGCCATCATATACAACGTTGTGGTCTTCCATTTAAATCAAAAGTATTTCCCTCAAATCAACATTGTTTTGTGAATATCTCTGGTCGAATTTGTATTTATTTTATTTACAGCTGCATGCGATTGGACTGATTGTGTAACCACTGTATTACACTATTAAAAAAAAAATAAAAAAAATCGAAATCTAATCATTTTAAATATATGCCTTAAAAAAATATGTAAGAATATATTCGCTCAGAGAAATGTAAGAAACTGCCTAATTCAAAAGTTTGGTTCATGGAGCTAAATTCAACTCCAGGTCTGTTTTCATGAAGAACGATGTCGTTACTTTGAGTTCCTTAGAAAAAAAACTGAAATAAAACCAATGTATTAATACAGTATATATGTCTTGAAATACATGTCGCCTTTGAAAAGCTGTTTGGTATCTTTATGTTTTTCTGTTGCTTTCTATGATGTGTTATTTGCCACAGGTCTTTTCAGCTCCATAAAAAGAACACATGAGAGCGGTTAATGCATTGGCACAATTGTATACACTTTAGAGACCTTAATTCTGCTCAAGGCTCCATCATCACCAAAAGCATCATTTTAAAACATGTTTATTCGGCACACGTCTAACGCCTGAATGGAAAGCAATCATGAATATATAACATAAACAAAATGAGCGTGTTATGGTTACAGATAATGATGAATGCAGATCTCTACGAATAGACATATACATCGGTTTAGCACATTAAGTCTAAATTAAGAGGCTGGTATCTCTGCAAATGGTTATTGATAATAATAGTTGAATACACATACACATTTAATTTTAATGTACATCATGAAAATGCACATTGTTAATGGTTGAATAGTTGATATGTTGTAAAAAAAGTAAATTGAATTCGAGAATTAATTTTACTTATTATTTATTTATTTGTATTCACGTGTAAAAAAAAATAGATGAAATGTATTGGCTAACGTCGTTTGTAACTGATTGTGATAAATTGGTCAGATCTGTTTAGTCTCAAACACAACACCTAGAATAATCCTTTTGGAATAATTCAGTTTTGCAGTTTCAGTAACCCATAGGAATGCTTATGAATGGTATTTGTCAACGTGGGTAACTGTAAATCATAATTATCAACTTGTTTAATATGTTCAATCAAATGTGGCTCATTTTCAGCATCAGTTACAGCTTTGAACATAATCCCATCTGTAAATGAGTTTCAGGGGGTATATAGAACACATGAAACTTAATAATCAATTGTAAAATAAAACCGGTAGTTTGCATAATCTTTACAATTGCCTGCATTACTCAGCTGCCTTGGGAAAGTGTTTTTAAAGGACAACAACAGTGGTCAATTCAATTCCATTTATTCTTGTATAGCCCCAAAGCACAACAATAGTCATCTCGGAGGGCTTAACAGAACCTTTGAAATCACCAACACAGATCAGAGAATCAACAGGTAAGACACAAAAAATATAGTGAAAACAAAACGTTTATCTGTGTCTAACTGTGCTCTGTACTGTCCTGCTGTTTGGAACTGGACTCTTCCCAGGCGATGATTTTGTTTATGGTATGGTTGGAGGCTCTGGGATTGAATGGTTAAGCTTGGATTTCCAAATCATTTAGTCAATATGTGAGTGCATTTTTCTTTGAAATGAAATGAAGGTTATGGTCTATTTCATTGCATTCGACCCGTCCTGCCGCCAATCTCCAGGGGACCAATCTCCAGATGTTAATGCTCTTGGTCAGGACCGGAGCTGGTTGCTTTTAGTCGAAGGGGAAACCAGAGCACATAGGCGAAACCTACAAAGACACACGGAGAACATGCAAAAACATCTCGGAAAGGCCCCTGTTTCTGAATCCCGATCAGGATTCAAACTGGGGACTTTCTTGCTGAGATACAAGATTACTAACCACTCAGGCACAAAGCTGTCATGTTGAGAGTAGTTTTGACTCAAATGACTCACACGAAAGATACATCACATAGAATTGTCTGGCTGCATTTTCAGCATGAATTAAAAAAAATACCTAAGTTTAAGATCTCTCTCTCTGGTGGTAGAAGTGGGGAATTACATGCTGAGATCGCTTGTATCCGTTATACAGGTTTTCCATATATTTAGGTTAATTCCTACTAAAAACGCCAAAGTAAACAATCATTTTGTTTAGAAGAAAATCATATTTTTCATCTTCCAGTTAGTTTCACTCAGTGAAAAACATCAGTGCTTTTGTCCCTGTTAAAAAGCAATTCTTTTTTTCTTACAGTCGTATGAAAACAATCCCCTCTGCTTTTGCAAAACACTTGGAAACACAATTTTTGGTGATGAAGTCTGGCCAGCAAAGGTCTCTGGGAGCTGTGTAACGCCGGAGTGGGCTTTCTCTAATTAAATTCCTCTTCATCGGGAGCTCGTTTGTGCACACGCGTTATACTTGTGACCCCGGCGAGCCGCCCTGCCAACATGCCTGAGGATAGCGTGGGGAAATGAAAGCGGGAGCAAAAACACATGAAGGAGCATCTTATTATGGCCTTGTTTTTGGCCCAGTGGCTCCTCTGGTGGCTGCTCCGCTGTGTCGCGACCTGCTGGCGTCTAGCTAATGCCACGAGTGTACACCGTGCCATTGTTCGCAATCAATAACTAATTATCAAAGTACAGAGGCCCCTGAAAGACAAAAAAGGGGTAACGGAAAGAAAAGGAGAAAGGAGGGTAGCTTTTCGCTGCCGTCAGCCCGCATCACTGTCACCTACTAATTGATGCACTGCAAAAACAATGTCGACATGAGTTGGGATGATTCGGATTACGGATGTGTTGTGTTGAGTTGAGCAGATGGGACTTGACAAGGGAAATGATCTGCCACGGAACAAGAGTTTTCACTGACAAGGTGAACGGTATGTAAAATCAACTCGCTTTTTTGGCATGTTTTAATAATTTCCCTAATGAAGTTGTTGTGGTAAGCATCTGTACCGATACTCACAAAGTCAGATCACAGTTTTTGAGCACATTTGCTTTGCTACATAAACGGTGGTGGTAAATTGCTTCTGTAGCCACAGCTGCCCTGGTTCACAATGACAGAAGTGAGACTGTTGTCAACCAAAGATTTTATTTCTCAACAAAAAACATTCCCAGTCGATTTGTAAACTTAAAAGGAGTCGTGGCTAAACTTTTAAAACAATGTATTGATTATTAGGACTTTTAACATCACAAGCATAATTTTGCTAAAAAGTACTCTCTACTGCTATTCCTGTTTGTAAAAGTAGGTCTTGGATTGAAAAAGGTGGGATACTACCTTATACAGCATGAGAAGCCTGACTGAAAGGATCTCATTAATTTGATGTTGATATTTTAAACTATAACAGCTGCCTTTTTTCTATAAAGTCCTGAGTGCCATTTGAACCATGGAGTATGCACTGTGGAGCATAGGGACTGGCCTCCTGCTGCCCAGAGTACTTAACATGTGGAAGCAGCGTTTGATATTTATCGCAGTTAAAATGTGTCAGGCTCTGACAATGTTAAAACCCAGTTAAAAAACAGTTGTTTAGCTGCATAAACTGAATGATGACTTTTTTATGTACTGTGATGGATGTAATGCACTGTGTATTAATATATGTAATGCTTTGTAGGATTGTTTCTATCTTGTTTTTTGAAGCTCTTTAAAATTGTCTTGTAAATGAACTGTGCTATACAAACTGCTTTGCAATTATTCGTTGAGGTGCAAAATGGGGGATTGTAAGAACAATGGTGTTGTAGCTTTAAGAGAATATAAAGGATACAGACATGCAAGTTAGAGCAGGTAAATTAGAAAGCAAAACAATTGTATCCTTGTAAAAGCAGTTAAAAATGAATTTTGCGCGACTCCCCTCTACCATCCACATTTTCCATCTCCTGTATTCCGTCACCTTTCACTTTGACGCAAACTTCTCCCTGCTCCTGTTTACGCTCTCATTGTGCAGTGTTTTTCTTAAAGCGTCTCCATTAGCGGTCCCGCAGCGCGACCCTGCACCCTGCGCGCCCCGGTGGATGCATGCGGGGCCCGTCTTCTGGAAAACACGGGTGACACGGGCCCTTGAGCTGTGTGGGCGGCACAACTATCACCAGGCCCTGTGGACATCCTCCTCCTATTCACACGCTCATTTCATTATTCATATGTCGATGCACTGTGTGAAGAAGGCGCACAAGGTTTTATTTTCTCCTTCCCCCGTCGCAGGGTTCGTGCCGGGGTCCACGCGCTCCATAACAAGTCGGGGCCGAAGGTGGCTTTTCAGAATTCAAAAGCATCAAAACAAGCAGCAGAAAAATATTAATATAAATATTTCCCCAGAGAGAGCGCGAACTGCAGCGCTGGGAGCATGCGTAACTCGGGCGCGCCGCACTGCAAAATATGGAAAATAAGTTGAATAAGTAGAGTTTGGATTGAAAACGCTCCTTTATCATTTTCTGCTTGTTCCATATGCCAGTTATGTTCCAAAGTAGTCAAAAATATTGCAATTGAACTGCGCTTCTGTAAAGATTATAATGCGCAAGTTAAAGCTGGGTTACATAATGTTTCAATTCAAAACATTTTTATTTGTAATCAAATCTATGTAGCTATTTTTCCACGGTCAAAACACAACGTTTGTATTTTTGGCCTGCCACAAGATAAGCTTTTTCAGACAGAAAAGTGGAAAATGGAGGAGCAACCTCACTCAGCCAATCTGTGAGCCTAAGTGTCAAACAGCGACTCACAAGGATCTTTCTTGAAATTCAATTCAATCCAATGTGTTCTTGTACAGCCCTGAATCATAGCAGTAATTATCTCTGAGGACTTTACAAAACCACAGAAATCGCCAACACAGATCAGAGAAAGAAACAGTTGAAACAAAGAAATACATAAGGAACAAAAGAAAATACGTAGAGCCATGGGGCCATAAGGGGCAATGACTAGGGCTGGGATAAACGATTATTTTTTAAACGATTAATCTAACGATTATTTTTTTCGCTTCGATTCGATTTCGATTCGATTCTCGATTATCTCCCCATTAATTGACTAATATTGATGTATACATGTTGATTTAAATATTTTAATGAAAAAACAAAAACAAAAAATATTTATTGCTTGCTCTTAAAATTAAAAAATAAGACATTCTTAGAGGTAGCATAAAACCTTAAAGCCTTGAAAACACAGCTTACTGAAAAAAGTGCATCTTATCATTCTTGAAACAAACATTTGATGCTTAGCATTCAATAAAAATATGAAAAAGTTCAGCCAAATACTTGTGTAGAGCAACTAAAAGAAAACAGTAACCAATGTAAACTTGAAGGCTTTAAGCTAAACAAAGAGTGCTTTTCCAGCAAAAACAGTGGGAGCCATCAGCCTGTCATGGCGTCCTTCCCGAACCAACAGAGTTTAACATTTAAGTTGAAGACACATAGGCCTATATTACTGAAGTCCATTAATTAAAGTGCATCTCTTAAATTCTTCATTCATATAAAAATAACAGTAAAAACTCTGCCACTCACCTTTTTCTTAAACTCAAAATTCAAAAATAAAATTCAAGTAAGAGTGTACAAGAGAAAAACAATGCATTGTGTAGCAAATAAAAAGGTCAACCAGTCATCCTTTCTTTTAGAGTTACTGAAAGAATACAGTAGAAGTCATCTCAGAGGACTTAAAACAACATTGAAATCACCAACACAGATCAGAGAATCAATCAACAGTTAAACACATTAAGGATATTGAACACATGTTGAAAAATGTCCATATACGGCGGGCATGACAGTGAATAATACATCTAGGGGCTATTACGGGCGCCAATATTCCGTTTGATACAAAGAAAGACAGACTAGTTGTCTTTGCTTATTTAAAAACACATCTTACATCTCACATGCTTGTGTGATGCATCATTTTAAAGCTAGAGCCTTCTAGTTTATGTAAAAAAACACTAAAATAATGTTTGTTATCCCTATTTTCCTCTGCATCCTTTGAAGTTAGGGAAAAAAAAACAATTTTTTTAGCCTCGCCTAACATTTTCAATTTCTAAAGGCCCTAAAAAAGGCATACTTCATTGTAAGTTCACAATATTCAAACCCTCTGTTCATTGTGTTGTTGACAACAACTGTCTAAAGTTTCAGACTTCTAAGTTTTATAGTTTTTATGCAGTTTCTCCTTTTCATCAAGTAGTGCACATTTGGCACAATTTGGCACAAGTGTGCCAAATTGTGCCAAATATCTTTACTTACATTTAATCATCATAAAAACGATATTTTTTATTATTGGTACTTATAAGTTACTAATCTATGTGTGTTTTTCTTTTTTAAATGTCAAAGTTATTTTTTTATGAGTGTAAATTCATTGCAGCTTCGAGAGCGTCTTTTGGCTTCCATTACACACAATTGTCCAGGCCCAACATAAGACAGGACACCATTGTCCCACCCCTTGTTCGAAAGCGTTCCTCATTGGCTACAAGGACATGTCAATCGTAAATCCCGGAAGTAAAAGAAAACAAGTTGGGACCCCACAAAAGATCAGTGTTCAATGCGCAAACAGCAGCACTAGCTGTACTTACGGGACCTCTTGCAGACCCAAAAATTGGTCTAGCTTTTCGGGAGTAGTCTCATTTGAAAGATAAGGAGCTAAGGAACACGTGGATACCAGATGTTTGGGTGAAAAACAAAGCTAAAAGTCCGTTAAAAGTGAAAGAGTAACATCTGTGCTCTTTTTTTTCGTTTTTTTCGCTAAAGATAAATGCACATTTTTGGATTATTTCTGCAGAATGGATTTTACTTTGGGAAATACAAGTGGATATAATTTTCCTTTGGACTGTTCCAGAGAGAATGATGTATTGCAAGCTGGGAGGAGAGCTGATTTATTTGTACAGCACAAGCCCAAAGGTAAAGAACTATTTCCGAATTGATTTATTTTGTGCCCACATTATGTGTTATATCTTTTGAATGCAAAGTCTGATGTGGTTTACACTTGTATATAAATGTAGATAAGAAAATAAGCTTTAAAATGATATACAGCTTTTGGGGTTTGGTGTTCAAAATACAACTGCTATTGCCAGCAGAACATTTAAAAACATAAAAACAGCCGCCGGCGCGCCGGTGTTAGTAAAGAGGTTAAAGAAATTCACGGTCCGCCATCTTGGTTTGCTTCGGCTGCCGTGAGACGCGCATGCGCAGGTTTGCATTACATCATAAACAGCTGAGGCTGTGCATCTCTTCAAGGCAGTGTATCTCAGCGTTACACCGGCTTGCACTTCTCTAACACGGCACTCGCATTGCTACCGCTCGCCGCAATCTTTGTTTTGTGTGTGACGCACCGACGCGCATATTATACGTCGGTGTATTTTTTGCGTCGACGTCACCGATTGCGTCGACGTCACCGATTACGTCGACGCGTTGTCCCAGCACTAGCAATGACCAATGTTCATAAATGTTGTTGAATGTTGAGTGTCCTGGATCCGGGAAGACAGTCTGCAGATCGGGTTCAGGGTCCCATCATCACACCATAAAACAGACAATCGGACAGTGGGTGAATAGCAATGAACAGACTATAGCTGATGTCATAATGATGACAGATAAAGAGGGAAGGAGGAGAGGATAGTGCTCCATACTTCTCCCAGCAAATTAACTCCATTATGCAGCATCACTGACAGTCTGTGTTTTTTAGACTTAAGGTTCTATTGGTAAGTCTTATCTGGGTCAAGGTAAGACTTACCTCAGCCTTAACTTGCATTATGCAATTTTTCTAGTGTGAGAAACATTTTAATGTTGTACAACGTTTTTAGCGCAGTTTCTCACTTGAACATAAGGAGGAAAATGCTGATTACATTTTCTCCAATGGCAAATGATTATTTAGTCAAGACAAGTTAATTTTGCTTTGATCAATCACACCAAATGTTTAATTTGCTTTTGCTGTGCAGAGGGCTTGTCTCAGTTTCTTCATACATACAGAACAAGAAGGGGACGAAGTGTAGGAATGAAACAGTGCTAATTAAACGTGCGAATGGCGGCTCCATCCGCTTTTTCACACATGTATCTGTAATGAACTCAAAGTGATAAAAAGCAGGTATATTTAAAAGGTGCTAATGATCCACTCTTTGAACACACTCTTTGGTTTTCAAATAAGCACCTGTCACTTTTAACCAGTGTCGTGTATGTTCATGGCGGGCAAGAGCTTACGTTTTCGAACCCTAAACCGACTCAACAGCCTCATGATGATATGGCTCTTCTATTTTAAAAGTCTTGTTTTGCAAAAGCAAAATGTTGTGAACAAATCCGAAAGCATATTATCTTTAGCATATTTGTGAAAAAGAGCTCTCTCGTCGTTCCTTGGCTTTTGGGGCTGAGAGCTGATTGGCTGAGAGAGTGGTCCTCCTGTGGTTTTAAAGACAAGTAGCCAAGCACGTATTAAGTATTGACAGATTAAGATTAAAAGATCCTTTATTTATTCCACAGTGCAGCAAAAGATAAGTGAACAATAACTCTATACTAAAGTAAAATACAATCCCTAGCTTTAGCCAAATAATAAAGCAAGTATAAAACATCCGACTTTAGCATAATAAAGAAGCTCTGACTTTAGCATAATGAAGAAGTAAGCATAAGATACCGTATATTCTAGTGCAAGAAATACAGTATACAGTTGTATGTATACATCTGCACATACTACCAGCAAGAGGGTATGGGACAAAGTAGTAAAGTGACATGTGGTTCTAAATTGAACATTCTGACATCATTCCAACTATGATTGCACAGATGAGAAACGTACATTTACAAAGGACACATGTGTTATCATGTTGAAAAATTTTTTTAGAGGCGACAAAAGCAACTTGCTTGTTATCTTGGGTTTCATATGACGTCGGGGCAGTGGCGGGAATGACATACATGGGACAGGACCGCACCTGACGTGACGTATCCTGGCGGTGCAGTCTGCCGGGTATATACACAGAGATATAGTAGAAGATATGTTCCAGTATAATAACATTAACGACATCTGGAATCCAGTCGTTAATGTATCCTCATATAAAGAAGTACATTTTGAAATGCCAGAAATCAAAACTATTTGGGAAGTATTTTTCAGTACTCCCTTAGAATTGAGTGTCCCCCTCTAGATTAAGACTGTTACAACAATCGTACACTGCACAGGATGAGAGCCTTTTGACTCCAAAACAGACACGATTTACATGGTTTGCAATGGGATCAAAACTGAGTTGTCCCATCTCTGCTCATTCGCCCCCTACAGGCCAGGTTAATGAAACCCAAGAATAGTCACACATAATCTTGTGTATTCATCAACAAGTTTAATAACAGAGCATTTGGGCAGAAGGGATTAGTGCTGATGTGTTCCTGATTTAGCATGGATGGAGCAAAAACAAAACAAGAATACCCAAAAAACTCCATGTTTGACGTTTCACTGTTAAAAGCTGATGAAAGGCATTTTTTAAAAAGTGCACAAGAATCAATAACACACTCACACTCTTCATGTTTTGCCCGACATTTGAGAACTGGTTAAACGATGTTACCGGCTTGAAACACAGACAATTATCAAAGTCCACTTTTTGGCTGGAGCTTTGTCAAAAAGAGAGCGAGGTCTTCAGGGGAATCAGTGAAAGTCTGTCAGAGCACAATTAAAGCTGCGGTAATGAGGTCAGACGGCACAAACCGCTGCAAGTGATATGATGAGGGCCTGGACTGGGATTAGAGCCGGATCGGGGGGGGGACTGCTCCTACAAGACCCCTACACACACCCACCATAGCCACCACCCCTACCCACCCAGCAGCAATACAATCAGAGCACATTTCGGTGACGAGCAGAAATAGTTACAAGATACAAGAATTTATTTTCAGACAGAGAAGATGGTACACACCAGAGCTCTTGCCATTCATACATTCATCACATTACATTATACTGTATAATAAACACATGCATACTGTATACTATCCATTTACTTCCACTTTATCCGTTGCCGGGTGGCAGGGGCAGGAGTCAAAGCAGAGACCCTCTGATGTACCTCTCCACATAAACTTCTTCTAGGTCATTCTGAGGCGTTTCCAGGCCGGCGGAGACACATAGTTCCTCCAACGTGTCCTGGGTCTACCCTTTGTCATTGAATTGTTAGTAATTGCATTGTGGGTTCATCATTTAGAGTGCATCATGTTTTCCTTAAAGGAATAGTTCACCGTTTTTACATACTGACATATGTTCTTACCTTACCTTAGACTAGTTAATACGTACCTGTCTGGTCTTAGTCCGTGCGCTCTGTCATGCAAACGGAGCAAAAACGGGAGCACAAATGCAGCCTCCTCTGTATATTTTGTAGCACCAAAAGGTAGCTCCCGCTAGAAGCTACCAAACTCTTCCAAGTGTTCCCTATTAAATGTATATAGTTACGTGACGTGTTACACTGCAAAGTATAGTAACACAGAAATGTAACAGTCGATTTTCTCAGCGGATAAAACGGGTACTATATTGTGAGGCGTAGTAATCTGAGGTGCGCTACGTCCGCGCACTAACTTCTCTCCGTACTACAAGTCACGCTGCTTCTATTGACGGAAGTGAGCGAGAGAGAAGTCTCCGGAGAGAAGTTAGTGCGCGGACGTAGCGCTCCTCAGATTACTACGCCTCACAATATAGTACCCGTTTTATCCGGTGAGAAAATCAACTGTTACAATTCTGTGTTACTATACTTTGCAGTGTAACACGTCACGTAACTATATACATTTAATAGGGAACACTTGGAAGAGTTTGGTAGCTTCTAGCGGGAGCTACCTTTTGGTGCTACAAAATATACAGAGGAGGCTGCATTTGTGCTCCCGTTTTTGCTCCGTTTGCATGACAGAGCGCACGGACTAAGACCAGACAGGTACGTATTAACTAGTCTAAGGTAAGGTAAGTCAGTATGTAAAAACGGTGAACTATTCCTTTAAACTTTGGTGGCATATTGGCACGGTTAGCAAGGATATTTCAAAAACAAATTATCTTGGCCGACTTCTCTCTTTCAAGCAATCTTGTCAACCTCAGGCCTGCGTAGAATTGAAATTCTTTTCAATTGTTACTATTACTATGGCATTATAAAACAGCAAAACCTACATAAAAAGAAAAAAATCCCAAAACTCGGGGGAAATAAATGTGTTGCCTTCACATGTGAATGTGAAGGCGATGTGAATGCCTTCAAATGTTCTTAACAAAAAATGTCAAAGTAAGTTGGAGCAAAACTTTGTCCATGAGCACTTCCCTAATGAGCTTCATTGAGCAAAAGGGTTAGCATTGTCCATTTGTATACAGTCTATGTTTATATCTTAGTTTGTTACGACTGGTGGAACAATAGTCCTCTGGCACTGCGAGGGCATCCAGTAGAGTTTCCCTTCCCACACTTGCAGACTAGTGAACTGTGCTTCCACGTGGGATGACAGGGCTCCCCCCGCGGAGACATCCAGGCACCAGCCGAGCACAATCCACGGCGCCGGGCCAGCCCCCCTCCCATCTGCAGACCCCTCTAATTCTGTCCACTCATTTGTAAAAACCAACTAACAATGACAAGGTGATGGGGGACATAGTATCGCTGCTGAGGCCACTGCGCTTGAACCGGCTTTGGCTATGGACCCACTCTGAACCTGAAAAACATAACTAGCCACCAGGCAAGCGTGTAATAGAGAGTGATGTTCACAATCCAGGTTAAATACTTCTCTAAGTGGATTGACATTGATTTTAAATCAAGGATCTGGACAATACATACAGTTGGAAAAAAATGTAAAGTCAAAAAGCTGTGATCTCAACTTTTCGCAATCTGGATTATCAACAGGTGAATTTATTTTTCCAATACTCACTGTTTTGGTGAAAGAACTGATCCAGGGACAGACGTTATGTTCATTTTCTTCGCATTTTCATGTAATTGGTTAAATGTTTGCTTCTGTTTGTGCTCAATATAATCTTTAAAATTTTACAATTCTCATTCACCCTTTCACAGTGATGACATGAGCGAGATGTCCCTAGTTATCAGAATTCATCCTCTCATTACTTTCAAACCTATTGTTTATAATGGTAGGAGAACCCAGAGCACCCAAAGAAGACCTATACGCAGACACGGGGAGAACATGCGAACATGCAAACACCACACAAAATATGGGGACGAATCCGATCCAGGACCATCTTGCTGTGAAGCGCTAACCACTTCGCCACTGTTCTCTAGATACATCAACAATGATCGATATGAGAGAGTACTTAAATAGAAAAAGTATGAACAATAGAGAACAATTGGAGCTGAAAATGTTGCATCGAATCAGTTACAAGCTTGTTTTTTTCTATGATGACTTGCAATGTCCCTGTCAAATAAATGAATAAATAAATAAACAAATAAGCATGACCAGAATGAACTTAGGGAAAAAAGATACTCTGCTAGATGTACAGCAGATCCAAACCTAACAGGTCATTGAAGACACTCTTTTCTTGACATTCAGTGGGACATTGTAGCAAGAAACGTAACCTCAAACATTATTATTTTATTATACACTTAAAACCCTTATCATTTAGTTCTATTAAAAAAAACTACCCTATTTCACTGCAATTACTTTCCATAGGCTTCAAATCCCCCTTCCACATCCGTCTAAAAAAATCTTTTCAGACTTGATACACTAATCTTCAGATTTCATGGTCAGAGCTGTTATAAAACTAAAGTATTTTCTCCAAATTTGATGTGTGAATTTCTCCAGTCAATTTACTGTATGTTCTTCACGCGTTAAACTTGACGGTGCCATGCCAGATGTATGGACATCTTCAACATAGATCAAAGAATCATGTCCATACATGTCAGTGTGCCCCAGGGCAGCTGTGGCTACATTAGTAGTTTATCACCACCGTGTATGGAGTGAATGAATAATGACACATGTGAAGCGTCTTTGAGTGTCCAAAAAAGCGCTATATAAAACCGATGCATTATTATTATTATTATTATACGTCTGTGTGGATTCTTTGATCTATATTGAAGAATTCCATTGTTTTGTTTAATTTTTTTAATTCAATTTAGTTTCATAGATTTAGCTCTGAATCTATGTAAATCAAGTGTAATTTCCCACTGTTGCTATTTCAGTTTTTATCCATAATGTCTACTTAAAGAATAAACATTATGCCATTAAATATCATTGAATATACAGTATGTGAATATTACAAATTATAATTAGACCATTTACTGTGTACTTTCATGTAGAAATATCTGGTGAAACAAGAATCAAGGATAGATAGACTATCACCAGACAGAGGTGGATCAGATTCAGAATCAGAATCCTT
This sequence comes from Knipowitschia caucasica, assembly GCA_964034765.1. Classification (NCBI taxonomy): domain Eukaryota; kingdom Metazoa; phylum Chordata; class Actinopteri; order Gobiiformes; family Gobiidae; genus Knipowitschia; species Knipowitschia caucasica. Next base: position 15,810,986 of record OZ035824.1, on the reverse strand, counting down.
TTATTGCCATGTGAGTAACAGAAAGTCACAAACTAGGAAATTGCTCTGGCTCTCAGTGCAAACCAGTTAAAGCAGAATAAAAACAACAAGGCATGCATAAATACAAATCTACATACATCTCTTCAGTTTACTATTTACAAGTTCACTAGGTGCACACAATAGACTGTTGAGTGCGGTAGAGTGCAGTTAAGTGACAGTAGCATAAAGTGACAATAATAAGGTCAGAGGTCAGTGGTCAGGGGTGGATTATAAATAAAATCACTGGCTTCAACCACAGACATGTGATTGTAAAGAACATTTCTAAAACTAATTCATGGGTTGTTTTAAAATGCAGGAAATTGCTCTGGGATGATGTCATATGCCGCTTTTCCACAGTATCAGTACGGTACAGTATGGTACACTTCGGCGTGGTTATTTTGCATTTCCACTGGTACTAGTATCTGAGTTTGCGTTACTTTTTTGGTAACGCCTCAGCAGTGGTTCCATCCGCGCCGTAACAATACCATGACGTGACGTCGGCCGTCTGCCTTACACCGATTGTGGTACAATGACATCATACAATAACAGGACTGAGACGCCAAATGTGGCTTGCTGTCATTTTAAGTGAGTCTCTGTCTTGCTATCAGGAAGTAGCCATAATTACGCTATCCCTCCACAAGCTTAGAACCTTTGGAATCCAGTCGTTAACTTCATCTGTGTATACTGTAAAAACTAAAAAGGGGTGAGTGCATACGAAGAAAAAAATGCACAGGGTAAACATGTGTGGTCAGGTGCTCTTCAAGGAATCGTGTGAAAATATTACTCTGTTTTCAACGTACAGTGGCCTTGGGTGTTTTGAAAGGCGCTTTGAAATAAAATGTATTATTATTATTATTATCAATGAAATATAAAATAAAGAGGAATAAGTCCAAGGCAAGGATTTAAGCGGAAACAATGTTCAAGATGACAAGGGACACTAAAATCCCCACACAATCCCCGTGGACGTGGATCCTTCAGCTCCAAACTAGAAATACCCTATCCAGATATTACAGTATAATACGTCCATGCTCGAAACGCGTCATAATGTCCCCTCCACAATAAAGGATTTTAAAGTTACCTCAGAGTGCCTTGGACTTATTCCTCTTTGTTTTCTACTATTGCAGTTCTGTTGTGAATTCATATGGACACATCATCCCCCAACATGGATTATAAAACAAAGTTGTCACCTGGACAAGTCTGGTGAACTACAGGGGCCCGCTGTTTCAGAAAGGAGGGGCGAAAGTACATGATATTGCCATGGATGAAGTTTTGATGAGGAAATTAATATGTACATGTCTCTCTTAAGGCATTGTTTCCCATTCTAATGTTAAGATTTTTTTTTTAAGCTAAACAGTATATTGTGTATAACTGGGAAAGACTACCGCGGTCATATGAAGTGACGCCTGCTGTACGGTGCACGCCTCATTACCGGAGCACACTGGAGTCACGCAACCTTGAAAACAAATCCCAATTAATTCTTTATATTGTGCCAGTGTATATGGATTTCCTCTCATATTCTCATCATGAAAGAGCAATTATAATTCCATGATTGTTGGGCGCACTCCATTCGCAGGCGCCTGGCTCTCCCGGCCTATTGTCAGCGTTTGGAGGTGTATGGCGTCAAAATAGGGTCTGCTTAATTGTAACCGTAAAGCAGGAATTGTAAACGTAGGTTGTAAGTATTGTAAACATAAAAAAATATTGTAAACGAAAAAACTGTAGTGTAACCGTAAAGCAGGAATTGTAATCGTAGGTTGTAGTATTGTAAACATTAAAAATATATTGTAAATTAAAAAAATTAAAATTTACATTTACGGTTCTGATTTTTCATGTTTCGCTTCAAAAGTTACGTTTACGATTCACAAGTGATGTTTACGATTCACAAGCTACGCTTACGAGTCAAAACTTACGGTTACGATACATTTTTCATCTGACCCCTTTTTGGAGGGGCGTGCTCATCGCGCCCATTGGCTGGAGAGACCGGATGATACGTCATCACAAAACCAAAACACACACCATTCAAAATTCAAGTCTCGTTCGAACTCTCTACATCGTATGATTGATCACATTTTTTCAACTGGGCTGGCTATTATAGGCTTTGACGTGGTATGTGCACTCTTGTGGACACCCTAATTACACCAGGTCATGTTTAGATCGTGTGAAATATGCTCTGGTAATAACGTCATATGCCTATGTTGTCACAAGGCTAGCCAGCTAAGCTACATCTCGGGACCTTCATCACCACTGTACGTTGTTCACACTGAATGCTTTGTCATGTCAGGATTATCTACTGCTATCAAAGGTGAATAAAACTATGTCTTTGATTTTTTGTTTGCTTATTATTTACATAATTATAGCAGCTTACCTAATGAGCCCATGCTAGCTAGCAATTAATTTTGTCAGTCTATAACCTGTACATAAAGTTTTGAAACAAATGAGGTAACTAGCTGAATGATTAAACAAATCTGTGAAACTTGCTAAATAGTACGTTTCATTGGCTTTATGATATCTTATCAAAATTAACTTAAAGTTAAGTAGCTCAAATCGGGGCTAACATGTTAAGGCCATTAATTTTACGATATTTGGCTACTGTACCTGTACTGTGTTTGCTAATTTAGGATGGCTAACATCCCTAAAATCACACAGAAACTCTGTATAGTTCTGATCTTGCAGGTTATCTCTGCGATGGGCACCAGCACCACACATTGCAGACCAGCAAGATGTAAAACTGTGGTTTTATAATAATCTATATAAATGTGATGTATTTTCATGTCTTAGGGACCAGGTCTGAAAATTAAGTGCTAGCTATACAGCCTATGAACATGGTATCGGCCACCTGTATCAATACTTTTAGTTCTGTGCCTATCAAATAAACATATAATAGCACAATTCTCACAGAACAGTGGGTTGTAGATAGGAGTAAATGGCCGTCTGTTACCTGGCCTAATATCTATAACTTCCTCATCCAGACATACAGTGTTTATACATGACTGACCTCCTCCAGATCTCCACACCTGCCCGCTCCCTCCGCTCCTCCTATCCTCTCCAGCTCTTGGTCCCTCCTGCCCGCCTTGTCACCATGTGGAATAGAGCCTCTCCAAATCCACCCTCAAAACTCATCTGTTCTGACAAGCCCACTCACTAACATCATAACCACACTCTCCTCTCTCCATGATGCTTTTAACTGTTTTTAAAATACACTTTTTTTACTTGGTTGTAAGGCAACCGTGAGTGTTGAGAAAACAAATTATTAAAAAAAAAACCAAAAGCATATAGATCTATAAATACATACAATTATGTGGACATGTGAAGAATGTGAAATACTTCCACTCTGGGACTGAGTTCTATGTTTTGAGGCTGATGTGCTCCCAGTCAGAGAGTGGGCATTAAGTCAGTACGTCTACAAAGACTCGGTGCACATCCTTACTCTGAACTGTTCCTGTATGGCAGGTAGGGTGTTTCTTATTTTTGAAGATTCGATTTTTGCATGGGCCACCCTGCCATTTGGTTCATTATCACAAAAAAGTAATACCCTATTTTTTTTTTTTTTTTTAGAATGATTTTTAGGGGTTGCTACCGACCCTACAGTATCATGTGCATGTGCTTTGATACTACTGCAGCCAATACTGGGCCAAGAAATGGGGCTTGCATTCTTCTAGAGCAGAAGTTTGGGAAAGATATGTTGTGGTTGGCATGTCGTCATCACATTCTGGAAATTATTTTGGAAGCAGTAGTTTTGCTGTGTCTCGGCCCTTCAAGTGGACCTGACATACCACTCTTTAAAAGATTTCAGAAAAGTTGGGTCTCAATTGATTCTACAAAGTACCACACAACACAGTCTGATAAGAACGCTTCAAATGCTCTTACCGATATCACTGATGAAAGAATCGTCTTTTGCAAAGATCAACTACAAATCTTTCAACCTCGTGACGACTACCGAGAACTTTTGGAGTTGTCTATTGTTTTTTTGGGAGGAGTACCTTTGAGGGGCATTTCATTTAGAGCTCCTGCCGGTCTACACCGTGCTCACTGGATGGCTATGAAACAGGCTACTGTGGACTGCTCAGTTATCCAAGAAAAGAAGCTGGAGGACTTTGTCACGTTTAATACACGAAGATTTTTCAGCATCACAGGACTTCCATCACACTTTCTTCAAAACAGTGTGAGTGAATGGGAACATGATGATGAGTTCAAGACTATAAAGTCCACTGTTCGAAGCATGAAGGTTGTCAACGACATTGCAGAACGTGGCGTAGCACTAATGGACGAATATAATAGACTACATACAAACAACGAAGAGCAAAAGCAGTTCCTGTTGTTGGTAGTTCACAAATATAGACAGAAATATCCTGACAGAAAAAAGACAACTCTCATGAGCGATTAATCTTAGTACAGTAACTATTGTCTTAAATAAACCTACAATCAAAGTAAAAAAGCATGTTAATTCTGTCTTTTAATAAATAAGTAGAAATGCAATGACAGAAAATGGATGTTTTTAATGCATGTAACAAGTAAATAAATGTGTACCAAGTAAATGAGTCATTATCACCAGTCTCCATCAGTTTTATGATTTTTTTTTCCTATGTTAATGACTACGAGCGCATAGTAAAATATGCCTTAAATTTCAATGACTGGTAGCACCCAGTAAAAATGTTTTTTTCCCCTTGAAATGTTTACGCATTTATTTTCTCACCAAAATGAACCATTTCAGTGGGTGGCCCACTGAAAAACAATTTTTTTTTTTTTTAACCCCAAATAAGAAGCACCCTAATGGCAGGGTATGGACATGTAACTTGCTTTTAATGTTCAATTACAGTCTTAACCTGGTGCACACCCATTAACCCCTTTATTAGTGTAATCTGCGTTATGTTTTATGTTCTGCGCTGTCTGAAGAAGGAGCAGGACACAAGGAGGACCACTGAATGACATTTACTAGTAGCTCTGCACAAAATAAAACACATCCACTTCACGTCCATCCATGCATTCAGCTCAGCAGTCCCCTCAGATGCAAGGCGCAGTTCTCCTGATAAAGGGGAAAAGCCACATTAATAAGTAGTTACTACATTTTGAGTGGTATACAGGTTGATCACTTTTGTTCTCCAGTTGTCTTTGTATTAATGGTAAAAAGACAAGTTTGTGATTTTAGCTCTAAAATATTGGTGTGCTCTTCATCCACTCACAGTATCAGTATTGTTGTGACTAGAAGGCTACACAGGCTCACTTATGAACAACTGTTTAGTTAGTTATTTGAAGACTGTTTCTCCTCAGACTAAAACGAAGGAGCCTCCCTAGCTACTTATTTAGCAAAACAGCTAATGTTAGCATTATAGCAACGTCAGCTGTTTGTGCTATAAGTGAGCTGGCTTTAACTTGACTGATCATGATTACATCAGGTCACAGCGGGTTCTCTTCTTATAGCGACATGATGTAACAAGTGATCACTTATGGGTTGGAGTTGGACTCTTTCATTATTAGCTTCTGTAGGACACAGACACTTACCAGCTATGAAGTTTGCGCTTAGCATTTATGTACGCAGGTCTCCGTAGATGGCCTGAAGCCTGTTCTTCGTCTTCTGTAGTAACCAGACTGTAAAGATTGTAGCAACGTGCGTGTGTTTTGCTTTTGTGACATCCGGTGTCTCCAGCCAATGGGCGCGCTGAGCCCGCCCCTCCAAAAAGGGGTCAGATGAAAAATGTATCGTAACCGTAAGTTTTGACCCGTAAGCGTAGCTTGTGAATCGTAAACGTAACTTGTGAATCGTAAACGTAACTTTTGAAGCGAAACATGAAAAATCAGAACCGTAAATGTAAGTTTTAATTTTTTTCATTTACAATATATTTTTAATGTTTACAATACTACAACCTACGATTACAATTCCTGCTTTACGGTTACGCTACAGTTTTTTTGTTTACAATATTTTTTTAGGTTTACAATACTTACAACCTACGTTTACAATTCCTGCTTTACGGTTACGTTTAAGCAGACCCTATTTTGACGCCATAGAGGTGGATCTACCATGAAAGGGCCCATAATCCGGGGAGGAGCGGAGGATTTGGAGTGAGACAATGAAAGTGATGGCAAGCGTTGCAAAAAAAATTAAATCTCGAAAATGCTTGAATTCAGTGGCTTTTATTATTATTTCTGTGTATTCTGTCCTATAAAACAAATCTACTGTTTTGATGTCATTTTGCCCTACAAACGACTATTGAGAATATTAATATTTATATATCATATCAAGATTAAAAAAAACACTCGATTCTACCTCATATTTTATCATTGTTTGCAGTGTACGAGAGTTGTGTCTGCCTATTGAAAAATATACTGCAGCTACAGCGTTTGCCACTTTTATCACTAGTAATGAGAGTTTTCATTCTTGTTCTTGTTTTAATTTGCTACAACAGTCTCTCATCATGTACAGATCTGGAGTTGTTTTTTGATCCATCCATGATAATATCTGGCTCTTATGTAAGGCATGAACATGTAACGCTGCCCCCTCTGTCTGAAAGCTTTTGTCCTCTAATGGCTGGGTTGCAATCATGTGACCCGAAGGAAGCAGGATTGCAACTTATATTTCAAGTGAAAACTATGTTCAATACACTATACGCCTTGTAGTTCAATATTTTCAACAATGGGAAGGATTAAGCAAGGACTGGGATCAACAGAAGCCACGTCCAAGATGAAAGCTCCATTATTATAGCTACAGCAGTAAGTTAACAGAAATAAGCTAGCAGCAGGGGGTTGCAACGAACGCAGCCAAACGTTTAGGCATAGAGCTTGGAAACTACTTTAGAAATGACCCTGGTCTTAACAGTCCCAGTCGTGAAAATCACTCTTTTAACAAGAACCCATTGGTTTGAGACGACCTGGGGTATTGAAAAAACAAACTGAGAAATCGAGGAGACAAAAGTTTTTCCTTGGGTACGAGAACCGTACGCCTCTTTCCCAGAAAGTCAGTGAAGTAAAGATTTCCGTCTGTCAGCTGTTTGTGGCAGTTGCTACACAGGCTAATGCATTTCTTCCGTTCATTTTTGGTAATTTCCTATCAATTGACTCCTGTTAGAAAAATATATGGATTCTCATGGTTCTTAATGGAGATGTTTACTTCATGTCTCTTGCAGGACTCGTCACTGTGCTGACGTCAGCCGCAACTCAGCAATAGTTGTCCCACTATGACATCACGCTCATAGCAAATTTCTGCCTTTGAAGCAAAAGTACTGTCCATAAATTAGTTTTGGTGAAATTATGTTCTTTTGGCAGGCTCCTATCACTGCGCTGCCGAACGGAATGTATCAAGTGATCCTTTGTTCCTTCGGCTGTCAGACTGTACAACAAACCTGGATGAGTCTTCTGCTGCTGGACATCTGAATTTCTCCTATGGGGGATCAATATAGTATCTATCTATCTAAAATCACGTGTCTGTGTTTGCACACAGTAATTTTTAGGGAGAAAAAAACATAGTTATATTTGACCCTCCCTCTGGTGGAAGCATAGAGATAGGGCAGGCCAATAGCATCGTTTCCGCTTGATCTTTGTTTTGTATATATGTTTATAAGACTTATTGAAGATATGATTTTACATTCTATGACATGACACAGTTTATAGTCTGATTATGTTTTTTAATAGCCAAAAATAATCCATATTATTTCTTCTTTAATATCTTTTATTTTTTTACAGTGCACAGTCAGAATAAAAAACCTTTGACATAATGAAAATAGCGTGTGCCATAAAGCAGAATCTTATTACAAAGCCTGCACCCGGTCAGACCTTAAAGACAGTGCAAATAGTCAGCGGATTGTAAAGTCAATAATACAAGCCATCCACTCGGCTATAATCAAGAAAAGATCTATATTGAGGTGGAAAGCCGGAGTTTTCCGCAAATGTCAAAGGGAGGATGTTTGCGAGAGGGCAGCGGTGACAGGGGTGATGGGTGGGGACAGGGGACCGGCTGATGAGGGCTGGCCAGGCAAAGATCACAGTCCGGGGGCAAGAGGAGTCAGCAGCAGGCCCCGGCCCTGGATGTCTGGGTCTAACAAGCGGAGAGGATTCCGCACGGGTCATGGTTTTGATGAGGAGAAAGGTAAAAAGGGGAAACGACTGTAGAAAATGATAAAAGTCAGCATAATGAGGTTGGTGCAAGTAGTGTTTAACTTCATACAAGTATAATGACTGTCCAAGGGTTATGCTCATGCCAGACTACAGCTCACATTTCTTCAATTGTTCCTAAAAATTCTAATCCAATAAAAGTAGAATATCAATTATGCTTATGATGGAGATCGAACATGCCGATAAAAAGGCTTTTATCCACAGAGAGGACAGTCGATACAACATGCCAGCCAAACAAGGCTTTTGTCCACAGTCAAGAGCTAATATTCCCAGAACACTGACAGATTTTAAGTTTCTCTGCGTGTACATGTACAGTATATATATATATATATATATATATATATATATATATATATATATATATAATGTATATATATATGCTTGGTCCGCTTTTGATTTGGATCAGGCAAGCGGAGCAAAGGACTTTTCAGGTCTGAATACACTCTTAGTCTTTTTACGACAGATGAGCTTCTAGGCCATCTTTAAATGGGCAAAATCTCAATTATATCAAATCAAAATCTCAAATATCTTGATAAATATAATAATCAAATGTATTTTTGATGTGTATATTTGTTTTACAATAAAGATACAAAATGTCCGTGGTCTCAAACTATGCCCTGAGTAGACGTTTTTATCAGCAGGAAAATGCATGACTGTTGAGTGTCATATGAAAGCACTCAGGAGGCTGCATTTCGTCTTCATCTGGGGACAATGCACTCTACAATAAAAGGCCACAAAAATATGGATTTCTCCTTGTCCATTTCCAGAGCAGCAGTATAGTGTGAGAAAAGCAGTGCGTATTCAAGTACTTTCGCCCGCGTCTTTGTGCTGTGCAGTTACGGTCGTTGAGTCTCCTTTTGACTGGTGCAAATCTGAGCTGACCCGGGCCATTCCACACCGCTTTGGTGCACTAAGAATATCCCTCAATCACCTACAGACGGTCAGAAAGTCCAAAGTGGCGATCTCTCAAGAAGTCTGTGTGATCGGCCACTTAAGTCATTCTTAGGATATAGATATTTCCCATTTTTCGACGAAACTGCGCCGGAAAAGCAGCCTCCATTTTCCCCCGCGTTCGATTTCTCTCTCACAAATCCTTTTCAGGCCCTGTTCCTATTCTTCCTTTGAGGTCTTTTAAGTCATTATAAGTGTTTTTTTCACTCCCTTCTCGTCTTGTGAATAAAATAAGTGCAGATTTGCTGAAAATCAGTGGCTTTTGTGTGTGGCTGCGGGAGCATGGAGAAATGTTTGGACACTAATACCCATTCATTTCGCTAGCGCCGTAAATAAAAGCTGCCAGCTCCGCGGCTGCCGTGAAGTGCTATTCTTTGGTGCCCAGCGGGTTGTCCTGTTCACATTAGCACAGCGGGGAAAACTGGCCGGAACAGCCAGACAACTAAATCAAGACATTGTCAACTTCTGACAAAATTGCTGAGGCGGTAGGGGGGGAGCTGGTGGTGTCTGTTGGGTGGGAGTGAGCGCGCGGGAAGAAAAGCGCGAGGAAGAATCTCCAATGACTACATATTCCTAAGGTCGCTAGAGCTACAGGGTTAAAGGGAATGTCTGTAAGTTAGAAAAATGGAGAGAGAGGGAGTGGTGTTCTCCGATCCCTCCTGAGCACTGCAAACATCTACAACATTATTGATATTATTATAGATTTAGGTGTTGCTAAGGTCAGTTCGAGAGGGTTATAGTTATATGGCAAAACAATGGATGTATTTTATAACTTGCTGAATCGTTTTGTGATAATTCTCAAGAGATAATTCTCAAATGAGAATACTAGCTTTGACATTACATGTAATATGTATAAACATGTATAATAATCATGGATTATAAACTGTAATTCTCGGGATATTTGGCACTTCTTTTATCAAGTGTGTTTTAGGGGTTTTTTGTGTGCTACCTGGACCTGGAGGCCACCAACGCCAGAGGTGACGAAAGTTTACGCATTCATTTTAATTTGCGGCATCTTTATTTACCTTTCCATGGGAACCGGGGAGGTTCTGCTGCAAATGGCCGTCTTGGTTCTTTTGTACACAAAAAAGAATTCAAAGAACTGGATTTCACTCACACATATGGAGGAATAGTTTGTGGCATTCATGCGTTTATGGACTTGAGGGAAGTCCTCATTTTTTAGGGCTGGAGTCGACCAAAAAATGTAATTGTTCGAATGGACAATAAAGGGCAATGCTTTCAAAACTGTAATCGTTATATGTATCTGAATTGATTTCAACTCATGCTGAACAAGTAAAAAATAACATGTTTCATAATCTAATAATTTTATAAATCCGGATATGACCAGTAAAATCTGACAAATCAGGAGCCGTCCGTCCATGAATTCGTCTACCGTTGTGGTTGCTATGAAGTTGCTATGAGAAAATGTGGTACCAGACAATCACTACGGGTCACATCTTCGCTCAGTTAGTCCACTCCTACAATCTGTTAGGACGACTATAATGAAGGTATGCAGGTCTGTTTTTGATGAGCGAATAATGTTGGTACAATAAATGTGGCCAAACTTACGTGCGAGACCTCTGAGGCTGTGCAGGGCAGGGCAGGGCCTGGTTAGTACTGGGATGGGAGACCTCTTGGAACATCAGGTGGCACAATGGGGCGGGTACTGCAGTAAAGTGCCAAACGTTACTCCTTAGACAAGACACGTCCCCCACATTGCCTCGAATAGTGTGTGTGTGAATGACATACTGGTTGTCCTTCTGCTGTCAGTGTGCCCCAGGGCAGCTGTGGCTACAATAGTTTATCAGCACTGTGTATGAAGTGAAAGAATAATTTCATTTGAAACACACAAAAGCGCTATATAAACCCAATGTATTATTATTATTATAAACTCAAGAAACCTGTTTGAATGAAGATATCTATACTACTTAGAAACTTCATTTGTAAAATATTTTTGCAGCTGTTTAACTCACCTACAGACGAGGAGGACCTTTGAGTGCCGATGCTCGCCCATCTGTAATCACGTTGGAGTGGATAATATCGCTCTGAGAGATGCAGAGAGGTGGTGGAGGGAGGTAAGACGTTTCATGCCCAGAGTCCACAACAAACGCAGGGTTAATTAGAGGGCCCTGGGTTAGCACAACTGAAGCAACTCCAGGTGGTCCGCTGGTCCACACCCAAGCGAGGTCAATTAGGGCAATTAACAGCAATTAGCAAGTGCAAGTTTAGAATAATGTTTCTGTATGGTGGTAGAGCTGGAAAAATACAATGTGAGTCAGCCAATTCCTACCGTTCTGTAACCGGTGAGGCCTAGCTGAAATGTCCCCACAGTGGGACAAATAAAGGAACTTAATCTTAACCAAAAGATAGAATAAGGTAAACTTTAATGATCTCACTTTGGATTAGATACCTTTTGTCCCAATAAGAATCTTTACTTTGGCATCTATGGATTGTGATTGAGTAAACCTAAGTTTTTCAGAAATGTTTTAGTAATATTGACATTATTTCACCCACTTATATCTCAGAATCTCTATTTCAGGGGAGTCCTGGCCTCAGAAAGAGGGGCCAGGGGCGTTGGGTGGAGGCAGGATAATGGGGGACTGTTACAGATAGAGCTATATAATATAATACATAAAATTTAAAAAAATTACGGAAATGTAAGTGGTAGCCATATAGAAAGTGACCTGGACTCAGCTGTAAATGCATTAAATGCAAATCAATATACTATATATATCGAGTGTAAGTGTAACGTTTTCACAGCGTCCGCATGGTTCTTTACCCCAGGAAAAATATAGGAGTTCTCATTTGCATTTTCCAAGGCGCCAATACATATGTTTGCTTTGACCTTCAAATTATCAGCTGAAAAATAACTAACTTCTTTATACTGTCGTGATGACCAGCTCAGTTTGAACACAAAAAGTTTCAACAAATATATTTTGCCTGCTTTAGGGTTCTTGCAGTGCCATATTTTAATGTATTTCAGATAACTCTTTCTGATTTCTTTGTAATTGTTTTCCACGATCATAAAGCTGTTTTCTATGGATGTTGGTATTGGCTTGTTCCCCTCAATCCGGTCCCATCTTAGCATCTCATCCTCACGAGGATATAAAAACAAGCACACACAAACACACAATCACAGGCCTCCTCTCTGCGTGGGGCCGGTTGTCCCTTGGATCCTCCCTGCTCTCATGCTGCTGCGGTCGCTTCACTGGAGCGCAAAAAAACAGTGTCACCGATGCAGTCTCCGGGGCCGCGCTCTGACCCCCGCTTTGGCCCCTGTACAGCCACCGGGATTGGGCGACCCGCGAACCACACACATCACACTGCTTCAAACGGCACAAGGAACAAGGGAGAAAACAGTGTTCCATTCACTGCACAAAGACATGGAGGACAGCACTGGCTGCGGTGAAAACGGGGATAAGATGGAGGGGAAGACTGTGTGTGGATTGATAAGTGTGTCATATAATTGTTCAAAGAGAACTTAATTGTTAGAAATGTAAACAATCTGCTGTAATCCAAGCTAAGTTAGCAAAATTAGCAAGTGTTAGCATGAGTTAGCCACAAGTTAGCCAGTGATGCAAGCATAAATAAGCCTCATGTTTTTTTTCTCCCCAATCCAATTACACCCATGATAATATTCTTAATCTGGGGAAAAAGAAAAAACATGTTTCACAATCAGGTTTAGGACAAAGATTAGGATTATAAATTCACTATAGCACAGTTCACCATTTGTGGCCTCGATGTTTTACTTCTCAGATTCAGATTCAGTTTTATTTGCCATTTGCAGTAAAAAAACATTAAAAGACAAAAATAAAACAAATAAAACAGTAAACAATGCACTCATGCACCTCATTTATTCTCCAGGTTCATATCACCGCTGGTATAACAGGTACAACATAACAATTTCAGGAGAAATCTTTTGTGGCTTGTGTGCACAGCAGTCTTCCCGTAGCCCAGTAGCCCAATAAGCCCAGTAGGTGCAGCAGCGCTAAGACCTACAACCCTCAAGTTCGATAACTCCGTGACTTCAGGTGAAGTGTGTGGTGAGGGGGTGAACATGGAACTGCTGCTACTTTGTGGATTTTGTTTATTGCAGTTAATTTTTAGAAAGTAAAGATAAACCACTGTAGTTTATTTCATTCTTTCTCTGCTGTAATATGCACAACGATGACACTAATTTCTCCACTGTGAGACAAATAAAGGAATATCTTATCTTTAAAAAAATTAGCAGACATTGCCCTTTGCGTCTTTGGGGTTGGGCAGGGGGATATGAAGGGAGCTAAAACCAGGGTCTGTTTGTTTCAACATGGTTAAAAACTCAACTTTGCATAACATGTCTCTTTAATAAGTGAACTGTTCCTGGTAATAAGCGGATTAGCACAGAAATAAGAATTCAATCAGATGAAAGTTAGTTAAAACCGCTAATTAAGCAGCGTGGCATCGCCTCATTGATTGACTTTGTGGGAAAGGCGCGTATTCCGGTCCGATATTGAGACTATCACCGAATCACAGTAATTGAGCGTGATTAGCGGGAGCAGTGGCGGAGCCCAGATGGTTTTTAATTGGCTGGCGTCGAGAGCAGAGGTCTTGTGTTTTTTTTTCTCATTCCTTTTTTCTCCTCAAGCCTGCGAGATGGTGTGAGCAGAGGAGGTCACGACAAGGAACAGCACCCATACTACTGCCAATCAGTTCTCAGCTCAAATAGGCATATACTGACACACATGCATGGTCCTTACACACATTCAGATGCAATATGCTTATTATAACCAAACAACACTACTATTACTACTACCATCTCTACTACTTCTAGTGCTAACAAACACACACTCATTCACCCTGAACTATTGTACATATTGTGGAAACCGGAGCACCCAGAGGAAACCTAATTAGACATGAGGAGAACATGCAAATTCCATACAGAAAGGCCTGGAGGTGGAATCAAACCCAGGACCTTCTTGCTGTGAAGCACAACGCTAACCACTGCACCACCGTGTTGCTGCTACTTTTTCTTCCTCTGCTAGTATCTCTACTACTACAATTACTGCTGCTGGAAACTTCTGGGAATTAAAAGTTAAATATTTTTTTACTTGTTCCTTTCATCCGTTCCCCCCCAATACTTATTTTTCTTTGAGGTTAAGTTATACTTTTTATGATAACTTTTATTAATGTTTATTTTATTTGAGTCATCAAAACTTGGACACCACTTATTCAATGACAACATTAGCCATATCAGACATTAGCCTCTGTAAACATGAGCCAAGTGATAGACTTGTGGCTCCTCTCTCACACCGTAAGACACCACACGTGTAAGTATATCCTTGCGCATGTGTAAAGAGCCGTGTTTACTGTAACCCAGCTCACCACTGTGCTAATAACGTAACCCAGGCGTCCCAGCGGGGGTCAGTGCGGCATTAAAAGGGTTAAGGGTGCACGGTAAATCCAGCGCACTCTCCCGGTGGGTGCGGGCCACGGAGCACTAATGGATGACCTTGGGGTTCGCAGCTCCAGACTGCAGGGATCATGTCTCCAGCACTAGCCTGACCTCGACCCCTCTCTGCTGCCCCGGCCACCACCTCTGGCTCTCTGATCTTTGACCGAATTATTAAGCTTGCACACCTGCTTTCCGGTGCGCCCTGAGCTCGCAGGGGTATGGTGAGGGGGGTGGTGTGTGTGATGGAGATGGTTCGCACTGTCCATCTGCAGAGACAAAAGCCAGCTGTCTGCAGCCAACACCCACTGTCATTAGCTCAGATTATCACTGGTAATGTATGTGCTCCATCAGCAGTGGGTTCGGCCTGTTAGATTTTCATCATTTATGACACCAGTAGCTGTTATTGCAGTTCACACACCCGGCCAGAGTGGGTCATAATTTGTAGATTATGAATGATAGCACAAATACTCTTCTTCACACATTGGTAGAGGTTGTAGAGAAGCCATTTACTGCCCAATAAAAAGGTTTTAAAATGAAAACAGAATTGAGCTGGGAGGTTCTCAAACAGTTCATGCACAGCAGTCCAGGAATTGATAGTGACTAGAGGCCAAGAAGATTAGGCAGCTTTACCGTCAGATAACCTCCACAACTACCACAAAAGACTTCTAGCTGTCATAGATGTTAAAGGGGAAATGCAAGCTATTGAGAACCGGGGGATGGTCACTTCTAATCAGGGTCAGAAATGGAGTTTCCAACTTCATCATGGCAAGGCAGGGTAGGTTTATTTGTATTGCACAGTTCATACATAAGTGCTGAATAAAACAAGAAGATAAACATTTAAATCACACTTGGCATCAATAATAATAATTAATAAAAGTACATTAAAAAGGGTGAAAATACCATCCTTCGGGTGCACAGCTAAACAGAACTGAAAGGCTGCATTTCAGATTCATGCAGCTAAAATCTTGAACAGTCTTCTGGAAAATGTTCAAATCCAGGTTAAAAAAAGTTCTATTTAGCTGTGCATAAAACTGAGGTATTTTATCTTCACTCTTTTTAGTGCACTGTGATTATTTATGCCTTGTGTGACTGTATGTTGTTTTGTTTAGCACTTTGAGTTGCCCTGTGTATTAATTGTGCTAAACAAATAAACTTGCTTTGCCTTTTCGACCTGGATTTGAACATCGTCAGAGTCCAAGCATGTCTCACATTTTCAGAAAGACTGTTCCTGTTTTTCCTGAAGATTGAATCTGACACGCTGCCTCCCCCTGACTCTGGGAACCAGCAATACACCAGTTTCTGTGCTCCTCAGAGTCCGAGACCTAACCCTTGTGCTATCCTTAAGTCAAAATGACTCGCCACAGTGATAAAAAATACCTTACTTAACCATGGCGGGTCATTTTGAACCAAGATAGCACAAGGGTTGTCAGCCGCATTATAATTTCAAAATGTCAAAATCAATTGAATGATTTTGACCTTTCAGCCATCATAGAGCAGGAATAGCTTGGGTTCCCACAAAAGTCTCTCTAAATTCTTCATACATCATTTTTTGTCTATGTATTTCTGTTATTGATTAATGTTGTCCAGTATCTGTTATGAAGTTACAGGATATCCCCTTTTGTCGTTGTCACAAGCCGAATATAAAAAATCCGCTGGCGCCTGAAGGGTACATTTCTTTGACAAAAACAATTTCACTTTGGAGAGACCCAAGAGGGAAAATGCAGTTAGAAGTTTATTGATTGAGCATGTTTGGCGCCCCAGGCTATTTATATATAAGGACTATATAACGAAGACAACAAAAAAACTAAATAAAAATGAAAAAATTCATGAAAAAAAGAAAGTGTAATTTTGTCAACTAAAAAAGCACGGGAGCCAATCACAGCATGCTTTGTTAAAACATGTATTGTATAAGATGACGTGTTACAGCAACAAACATCCTTCTCACCGTGATGTTGGGAACAGCCTCTGAATGACACAGGGTGATCTTCCAGCCATATGTTCTTGTTTACATCCTTTCACTAAGCTCCATGTTGTTTCTACGTTTGTATATTATTGTATTATGTAGTTCAGGTCCGAAAAGCAACCAATTTAAAGTTAGATACCTGTTTTGTTGAATTCATTATGCATGTTTATACAGTATATTTTATTTATTTGTTTATTTGGATGGAATAGAGTATTTATGAACAGCAGCTGTAAATAAAGCAGATTGTAACTAATTGCACCTGTAGTCCCACAGTCACACTTACAAACACACTCATTCAACCCTCACCTGTAGTACATGTTTTGAGTGGGAGGGGAAACCGAAGCACCCGGAGTAAACCCACATAGACATGGGGAGAACATGCAAACTGGTGGTGCGGTGGCTAGCGCTTATGTTTCACAGCAAGAAGGTCCTAGGTTTGATTCCACTTCCAGGCTTTTTTATGTGGAGTTTGCAAGTTATCCCTGTGTCTCCATAGGTTTCCTCCAGGTGTTCCAGTTTCCCATACCACTAAAATAAAAGAAAGTTTGTTGTTGTTGTTTTGCTACATAAATTAATATCACTTACTTACTTACTACAAAATCCTCACGGAAAGGTCCTGGAGGTGGAAAAATAATAATGCATCGGTTTTATAAAGCGCTTTTCTGGACACTCGAAGACGCTGTACATGTCATTATTCTTTCACTCCAAACACGGTGGTGATAAACTACTACTGTAGCCACAGCTGCCCTGGGGCACACTGACAGAAGCGAGGCAAGCAGTATGTGCCATCGTCCCCTCCAACCACCACCAACCATTCACACACACACCAGACTCATTCTAGGCAATGGGGGTGAAGTGTCTTGCCTAAGGACACAACGGCAGTTTGGCACTTTACAGCCGCAGCCGCCCCACTGTGGCTGGTGTTCCCAGAGATTAAGTGTCTTGCCAAGGACACAACGACTGCAGACAGTGGGAGTCGATGGTGAAAGTCGGGCTCGAACCCACAACCCTCTGGCTCAAAGGCCAATGCTCTACCAACTGAGCTACTGTTGCCCTCGGAATCAAACCAAGGATTGCCCCTGTGCATAAACAAGTAATCCAACGCTATGTTTATGCAACATATTGTCTTTATGGGAAATATATTTGACATATTTTTGAGAAAGAGCCCTGTGAGCCACTATTTGAAGTTTTGGGAAAATACATCAATAAAATGCTCCTCAACTATCATATCTATCTACAATCTGTGAACAACATTGGACCTTACCCCACTGTGGGGATAATAAAGGTTATTAAACAAAGGTTAATAAAATGGAGGGTGGAGAGACCGGTGCTGGACTTTCTTTTTAAATAAATAATCTTTTTAAATGGGAAGATTTGAGTTAACTTCTAGTTCAGCCATTGGAATTTTGCACCTATACAGATATGTGCAGATCCAGGAACATGTGTCATCTCATCTCATTGTTTCTGTATCAGTTTAGCCAATATCACCATATTTACTTCTGACTATTTACTTCTTAAGATAAGATAAGATGATCCTTTATTCGTCCCACAGTGGAGACATTTCAATTTCATCGTTGCCCATGACAGCAGAAACAAAACTGATTAAATAAGAGCACTCAGGTTGCACACAGGATCTATAATTTAAGATAATAGATAATAAAATGATCTATGAATTAATACAAATTAAATAATACCATAAAACTGGAGCTATAATTGCACTTGGTCCAAGGATAGTGTACACTGTAGAAGACTAGTGCACTCTGTAGTTTGCAGCAACAGGATGCATTTACAGATGTTTATATTGTACACAAGTTCGTATTGAGCAGAATAAACAATAGCAACAGGAGTGTCTAGTGAATTATCAGGCGAATGGAATATGTCATTTTGTCGTAATAATATAGTAAAATGTCTAGGGTCTAGTAAAGGGACTAGTGTGTTATGAGAACAGATGAATGGCACCTGTACAGACTCAGCAGTTCTTGTTGTACAGTCTGACAGCAGCAGGAAGGAAAAACCGGTGGAACTTCTCCTTCATACAGCGGGGATGAATAAGTGAGTTTTTCTGTATTTGGGTGAAGTTACTTTCCAAATTGTGAAGAGCGAGTGAAACTTTTTGAAAATAAGTGTTGGTTAGACCGGCCCATGGTCAAAGAAAATTCCAATTCTTGAGGTCCCTCCTCAATTCGACTATTCTCTTATCACTCGCTGTAGTTTTGACAAAGAGAAGGACTATTTCAAACCTATTGTTGAAAAATACTGACATAATAGTACAGTGGTCAGAAATAAACATCCTTAAAAACTTTAATTGTGGAATAAATAACAGATAAAAACACAATTGGATCCAAAGTTATCAGAGATTTAATACATTCTAAGTGGTATTGGTTTATTTCAGATTTCACCAGATATGAAATGCCATATTATTGAGACTGGACCACAGGATTGTCGGCTTTATGAGAGCAAATCCGGACAAAGCTAAAAATGGCGGGACACCTCAGCAGGGAACAGTGACACAACCAAGGTCTGTTTTTTGAGAAGAGAACAATGTGATGACAAAAGTAGATTTTCCACCTATAACAGGACAGACCCGCCTCAGAGAGTGAAGTCGGCCTGATTGTCAGTGCATGTACAGTCTCCTTGGCCAGTCGCTCGTGAAGGGCAGGCTCCGGAGCTCTGGAGCCGTGGGACCGGGCGAGCTGTTTAAGGCGCCTGGAAATGACAGTGACCCAGGGCGGCCATCTCGCTCTGTCCCTTTGCCATCTGTGCTGGTCCAGCTGGGTGGAGGATTGGGCCTGCTCCCTCATATCATTACCACAACCCACTGAGGGCTCCAGGAGAACACGTTACCCAGGGCGTGACTGAAGCGTCCGGTCCAGGGAGGTGCGCTGGTTAGACGAGAACAGGACAACCTACGCAGAGCCGGAGAAGGCATGAGTTTGTGCTACTTTATATCTCGATTCCAAGGACACATCTTCAGCTGGTTTCTGCACAGTTCGATCCAGGGCAGACGAATAGCAAAAAACTTCCAACACAATTGCGTCCCCTTGCCGCTTCTTAATCATCTGTTACCGTGTTATGCTACGATGAATCCCCAGTCTGGATGGGCCATCAACAAAAACATGCAAGGGCCACAACTCCTGATAGAAGCCTCAGATTCAGACTACTTTATTTATCAGCACAAATGCAGAAAGCAAATGTCTCTAAACTTTTATAAGTTTAAAGCTGGGGAACTAACTTTACTTCTTACTTAGGCGTCTAGCACTTTAACTAAAAACGATGCATTATTATATGGATGCAGTTTGAATGAAGTTACTTGACAGAATGGTGGGGAAAGGAGCTCAGACACATGGGAGGAGTTTGGAGTAGAGCCGCTACTCCTCATCAGCAAAAGGAACCAGCATTGGTGGTGTATAGGCATCTGCGTGTGATGCCATCTGCACTTTTGTGAACCAATCAGACTAAAAAAAGTCATCTTCGTTTGCTCATTAGAAAACATTATTAGTCGAGGTGAAGAACTTTTGAATAACATAATTTTGTTTGTTTGTCTTGTAAACGTAAAATGTTACTAACAAACAGGCTGTCTTCCTCTTATTATCTTTTGGATAATTGTAAGAACAGACCCTGTGAGTCACTATTTGACTTGTTTGTCTGAGAGCTGAAAAATTGGCTTAGTGAAGGTAGATATCATTACATTACTTCTGTGATTTAAAGGTCATCATATACCAAACTTTTTTGAGAGTTATTAACAAGTGACTAGTTACTAAAGGCAAACATCCTGTTTGTGGTTTGGAAAGTACGCCAGCTTTAACACAGCAGTCTTCTTTAACTGAATCAATTTTCTTCACAGTCTAGTTCCCATCTCAGTATCTGGCTGTAAACTGTCCAACACATGAGAGCAGACACGGCCAGCTCCATGTGTGCGGCAGTCCCGACTGTGTGCGCTTTGTGATAGGCCCACGGCTCCATCAAGGGCGCGCGCGGATAAGCTCACTTTCCTGGACACCAGATCTTAGGTGGCCTGCTTCTTTGAATGCGGTACAGTCTTAATCTCCCCCCGCGGACTTGGGATTGGCTGGCTGGTGTGGTGACTGACCGCGGCTACATGTGTGATCATCTCTTCGGACCCCCGAGGGCCAATCACACGCTCCGAAGGGCTTAGGGCGCAGCGGGAGCCTCTCTCGGCCAGCGGAGAGCCCAGCCGTCACACACACCCAAGACATGAATGCACGGGCAAGACGGTGAGTGGGATCTGAGGAGAGGGAAGTTGCCAAAACGCTTGAAAGAAATGATAATTATGATTTCACGGCTGACACTCAGGGATGTGGAGTTTGGCGAAAAGAGAGAGGCAAAGAGAGGCTAACGCCACAGGCCGCAGGGATGTGGATGGGAGGACTAGTTTCATTCATAAAACTCAGACGAGAGATATTAACAACATTTACAGTATGGACATTGGTCATCCGTCCCTTATAGACTAATGGCTCTATATTTTTTTTTATTGTTGCATTTCCTGTGTTCAAACTGCTTGATTCTCTTATCTGTGTTGGCAAATTGACAACTTTGAGAAATCCTCACAAGTCCTCAGTCCTCAGAACTGTTGTAATGGTTTAGGGTTACCCGAACCCTAACCCTAACATGAGTCGGGTTTGTGGATTTTTTCGGTTCTGTCCTAAAATAACCATCAAACTTTCACACATGGTATGTTATGTTAAATCTCCTGTGAAATTATATGTTTAAGTGTAAAAGTGTTTGTGCCAGTAGCTAAAAACAACTCAAGGTCTGTTCATGATGTTTGGCCCCCCACAAAATTGTGAAAAACGTCACAATTTGCCCAGTTTGGTCACCAGTTTTATTTACAATATGCTTACACTACGGAAAATAAAATAAAATATCTTAGATTCATGATTTGTTAGTGTTAGTTTTTTACGCTCTGAATTCTATTCACCTTGATTGTTTGAGTATTTTTTACAATATTATGACTATTTTAAAATAAATGTATTTTTTTCACCATTAGAAAAAATACAAAAAACCAACTAATCAATCCAGCAAAAAAAAGATAGAATGCTAGATTGATGTTAAATTGCATTTCAGTTTTTTTAGCCAGACTAATATTCTTGTTTTTATTCAGAAGATTCCCCCATGAATTGTTATGTCTATCCGTATGCTAAAAGTCAATGGAACAAGCTAAACCCTGCTCTCCACTCTGTCCCTGACCCCCTCACATGGCACAGAATTACTCACAGGCACAAAATAACTTCAATAATGTGAGATCAGTGCGAGAGAGAGCGCGTGTCCAGTGCAGTTACCGTCACGCCAAAACAAATCATCCAATATACGGAGCGTTCATCCCGGCAGCACACTGGGCTTCAAAAGCAATTTCACCACCACAACACACTGCTTTAGCCTGCTCTGCGGACTTAGAGCCAAGAGGGACTTATTTATCTCATACGTACCCATATTTACATTAGCAGGAACAGACGGATGATTTCAAGTCATTTGTCTGGTTATCGACAAAAGGATGAATACATGTATAAAGAAAGTACATTTCAATTTTCATCTTCAACCAACCTCTTAAAATAATCAATGTCTCTTCTGGGCCCTGGAAAAGCCATGTTCCAGCTTCTTCCGTCTGACAGAAGATATTGTTGGCTGAGATGTAGGACATCTTCTTTCCACACGCTGTTATCAGTCTGAACAACGCACTAAAACAATCTTGCCCTTGTATTTTTGTTGATTGGTTTCACAGTGACAATTGCTTCTTGTACTTGTTTATATTCCAATGTGGTTTTACTGCAAATGGCGAATAAACTGAATGTGATTTTGTCCACGTTTTGGTCGCGCTTGTATATATGCTGCAGGTTTTCAATTTGTAATACAGTAGGACACTCGATCAACAGTTGGTAGACAGATAATTGAGAAAACAAGCAGATAACGGATCATTTCCCACTGGCTTCCTTGCCGATGCAGGAGGGTCTGTTGGACTCTTGTTTGGGTCTAACTGAAAGGACAGTGGTGATGATCCAGGACTCTCAACATTCAACAACATTTATGGACATTTATCAACATTGATCGACATTGGTCATCTACCCCTTATGGACAAATTGCCTGTCTTGTGTTTGAACTGTATGAATCTGCGTTGGCGAATTCACAAATATTACGTCCTCCGAGATAACTACTTGTGTGATTTGTGATGATAATTGAATTGAATAGAACTGTTTTAACTGTTCCCACCATGATTTCATGATGATAAAGGTGCACTGTTGAGTTGTTTTGGATACAGATTTGTAAATAACACAATAAAGAATTTAACAGTTATGGCAACTCTTAACGGTTTGCTTCCTTGTTGGGACAATCTTTTTTGATAATAAACTCAAATAGCTACCAACCTGAATGGAGATAAATAGGTAAATAAACTGCTCTCACAACAACAAAAAACAGTCACGGTCATCTATTTGTGTCTCTGTGCTGTAAACATAAACATATACCTATAATACTCAACCAGAATAAGGAAATACATACACCGGTCGCATCGCTATTTAGACTGCAAAGTTTAGATAACGTTTAAAGATTTGGAAAAAGTAAATTACATTACAGTATGTATTGGCTCTCTGCTCAGCCCCTCTCCTTGGTCTGTGTCTCAACGCAAGCACTTCCTGTTACGTTTTTTCTCTCTCTGTGGGACAAGAGCATGAATAAGCTGCTGAACATCCCCAACTGTGAATCTAAAAAACGACTCCCACAAAAAGTCGATTTTGCGTCATATGTCTCCTACAGGGCAGCCCAATTCTGGTCAGTCCAGCGATGTCATTGTGTAGAAAAGATGTTGCATATGTAGCAGTTTCAAACTTGTGCACCCTGAGACAAGGGCGTAGGTTTGCGTGGGGACCATGGGGACATGGCTTCTGAACGGCTTGCTATCTCCTGTTTTTGT
The DNA here is from genome assembly GCA_964034765.1 of Knipowitschia caucasica. Taxonomy (NCBI): domain Eukaryota; kingdom Metazoa; phylum Chordata; class Actinopteri; order Gobiiformes; family Gobiidae; genus Knipowitschia; species Knipowitschia caucasica. The sequence continues at coordinate 15,787,595 of OZ035824.1, read as the reverse complement.
CTTTTTTCCTGGAGCTTTGCCACAGACAACTTTAACAGAATGGAAATGATTAACTGGTCCCTCAACGCAATTGATTCTATCTTTTCAACACGTAAGCGTGGGTCTGGAGAGCCCGTGTGCCCGGACGGGACTTCACCAGCGGGTTATACGCTTGACAGCTGGAACAAGTGGCAGCCCCTCTGTCTGTCGACCCTGTCCATTGAAGATTCGGAAGACGTATATATCTTTGGCATTTTGGTGGTGGGAATCCTCCTGTTTGGGTTTGGAGCGATCCTCTTCTACCACAAATTCGGAGGCATGGCAGTTCGCAAGATTCACGACCTGCTGGCCGATAAAATTGATGGGATGTACAAGGAGCTTAGCCGTGTCGTGGTTGAGAGTGCCGTGTCTGGACAAAGAAGGGTGGTTTTGGTGGAACAGTTGATCAAAGACCTCGCAGCTCGTTCACTTGATGGACATAAGACCTTGGAATTGAGATTGAATGACATTGTTTGTCAGGCTTGATCTCTCTGACCCGGCTTGGATTTGCCCCTGTGTACGGAGGTCTGAGGGCACCGGAATTCGGTTTAATTGGAATTAATAGAATATCTGCCTGCTTTTGACTGCGACATTGCAGGCGATGTGTTTTTCTCCTCCTGTGGCTTCTCTCCACTCTTATCTCACATTCCTCAGCCAAGGCCATAAACAAGGTCCCACAATCTACAACAACTCACACTATTTCAGTCTTCAGCAAGGATCCCCCACCCCCGCCTCCCTCTACCTATCCATCTTGCTCCCTCCCTCCCCTCCATTCCTTATTGTTTTCCTACTCACCCCCTCCCTGATCCCGCCCCCCTCTGACAGCTACATTGGGCCGGCCGAAGAGGTGCTCTTCCCGAGAAAAAAATCCGTGGTTTATAAAAAGCACAATGTGTCTATCCAATTGTCTGTGAACTGTATGTTATTGCTCTCTGCTGTTTCTTGCTGCACACAGCGCCGCAAATGGCGAAGTGGCACGCTCTCTGCCAAAACAATTTCCAAGTGATAACTTTGTTACTCACGTGGCAATAAAAATGATTCTGATTCTGATTCTGATTCAATATTTGGTGAGGACTAAAAAGTCCCCACCAAAATGACATGATGTCCCGTGACCCGGACGGTCCGGGACACATGTCTTCCGTTTGTGCATACGTCGCGCCTCCTCCTCGCCTCCAGAGCAACAGCAGCAGCAGCAGCACGTGACCCGTTCCGTTCTCTGCAGTGATTGGCTGTCTTCTTCAGCGCCAAACTGAAGCACTGAGCGACTGTTTAATTTTTAAAACTTAGCCAGCGTGAAGCAAGTGTTTTTTTTCGTTTCGTTGTAGCACGTGAGTAATCAGAGGAAAGTACTGTAGATCTATTACCATTCAAAGTACTTACGTTATTTCTAATCTGTCAGCGCACTGTTTAATGTTCCGAGGAGCTCACACGGCACAGAGACAGAACAGAACTGGCTCCAATAAAGAAACAGGTTGGTTGAAAGGCTGAAAGAATACTTATTGTGCTCTTACTATCCAAAATGTATAAGTGGGTGTGTTGTGTGAATCAGGATAAACTAGGGATGAAAATATTCCACGGATCCACAATTTACAACCTTTATCTGCTGATAATGTAATTTCTGTGAAATGTGTGACAGCGGGCACTTGCTGTTATTTGCTCTAAGCACATTCAAGAGATGCACTCGAATGTGCACGTCCTTGTGCAGCTGCTGCCGCTTTGTAATGACAGCCGCGGCGCTCAGTGAAAGCACAGCTCTAACATGGTACCGAGCTCGGACCATATGCAGACAGAACCATGTTGCAAGTGCGGGTCTCCCTCGTATCTCCCCCGTTTCTCCCCTGTGTCTCTGACATGTCTCTCCCCTGACTCTTCCCAAAGCGCAACCAGCGCTCCCGAAATTAAAGCTCGGATACCTGAATTTTCCATTGCGTTAACGATGCATGCTGGTTGTGCGTAAAACACACCACAACAGGTCATTTAAGTTTTTATTTTGCATACTTGAGAGCCCTGTGAGTCATTACTTGCCTTTTTGGGTTGAGAGTGGAATAAAAAAAAGAAAATATAGAAAAATCCACACTGTTACTTATTGCCAAACTCTTGTTAACTCATTGTATTGAGAAATACTATGTAACTTTTGACATTGGCCAAGTTATATAAATGATTCTGCAGTTCATGTATATGAATGTCTTTTTTTGATTGTCTATACCAGGGGTCACCAAATGGCGGACCGCGGTCCAGGTCCGGACCCCGAGACCCTTTTATCTGGACCTCCGTGTTTTTTTTTTTGTACAAAAGTATATTATTACAATTATGTGTCAAATTTTCACCAAAAGCAATTTGTAAACAGGCAGGCGCGAGGGCGGCAATGTGGGGTCCTTCGAGAAAACTTTACGGAGCTGTGAAAATAACTTTAGCAGTGTCTCCGAGTGAGAGTCAGAGACGTGAAAGAGACGGGAATGAGCCATGGGCGCTGTGTACGGAGCGATGGACGCTCGCGTTCAGCTGCTCACACTGACTGTGTATGAGCAAAGGAGGAGGAGGAGCGAGACAGAGGTGTGTGAGGAGGAGCAGCGAGGAGGAGCGACATAGAGGTACACATCAAAAACATATTAAAAGCATTAACAAACAGCGTATGCCCTACTTAAGTGCTCACTGAGTGCAGTGGATTTCTGGCATAAAAAGCCTTGTTGTGGTCAGAGTGTGTGTAGAGGAGGAGGAGGTCAGAGTGTGTGTAGAGGAGGAGGAGGTCAGAGTGTGTGTAGAGGAGGAGGAGGTCAGAGTGTGTGTAGAGGAGGAGGAGGTCAGAGTGTGTGTAGAGGAGGAGGAGGTCAGAGTGTGTGTAGAGGAGGAGGAGGTCAGAGTGTGTGAGGAGGAGGAGGAGGTCAGAGTGTGTGTAGAGGAGGAGGAGGGAGGTCAGAGTGTGTGTAGAGGAGGAGGAGGTCAGAGTGTGAGGAGGAGGAGGAGGTCAGAGTGTGTGTAGAGGAGGAGGAGGTCAGAGTGTGTGTAGGAGGAGGAGGGAGGTCAGAGTGTGAGGAGGAGGAGGAGGTCAGAGTGTGTGTAGAGAGGAGGAGGTCAGGTCAGAGTGTGAGGAGGAGGAGGAGGTCAGAGTGTGAGGAGGAGGAGGAGGAGGTCAGAGTGTGTGTGAGGAGGAGGAGGTCAGAGTGTGAGGAGGAGGGGGAGGTCAGAGTGTGAGTAGAGGAGGAGGAGGTCAGAGTGTGAGGAGGAGGGGGGGGTCAGAGTGTGAGGAGGAGGAGGAGGTCAGAGTGTGAGGAGGAGGAGGAGGTCAGAGTGTGAGGAGGAGGAGGAGGTCAGAGTGTGAGGAGGAGGAGGAGGTCAGAGTGTGAGGAGGTGGAGGAGGTCAGAGTGTGAGGAGGAGGAGGAGGTCAGAGTGTGAGGAGGAGGAGGAGGTCAGAGTGTGAGGAGGAGGAGGAGGAGGTCAGAGTGTGTGTAGGAGGAGGAGGAGGTCAGAGTGTGGATCCCCTGATCCTCCACAATCATCATGTGTTGCAGCCTCTGCTCTGAGAGTTTGGGAGAGGTTTGTGGTGTGTAGAAATAAACAAAGTACATTGCTGTTATGTGTGAATTATACACATCTATATTTAGATTGTATTCATTTTTTTTTTTTTCAAATAGTTCTTGTTACTATAGTCGTTGTTTAAGGTTGAAGCTTGAATGGATTTATATGAAATAAAATATTTGTCTGATTTCCGGACCCTGATCTATTGACTAATCAAGTAGGTGGACCTCATGCCAATTTAATTGGGGACCCCTTGTCTATACCTTCTTATATAATTTAGAAAAAATGCCACCTCCACAAAAAAAGATAAAAGATATCAGGAGCTTTTTTAACAGTTGGAAAGTAAGTAAGAGAAAGCACAAGTAATAGCAAATTATGAATTGTGATGATTAATCTTCTGTTAACATACATAACTGCTTCTCATTCAGTCTACAGCTGAGTTTAGTATAGAAGGCAACACACTATTGCAAATATAGTGTGTGATTACACAACAAATTCTGGGGGAGAAACTCTGGACCCCGTGTCAATGGGTGTAGACTCAGGTCGTAGTGAATGTCCCCACCAAGATTGGAACCAAACCTACACCATTGCCCTGAGACCCAGTTTCAGAAAATGTCACTATGCGGATTCACCAGCTCTGTGTGGATGGCACCTGAATTAGACAAAATACTTATTGGTATAACATTTTGTCTCTTTGTCTTCTGTCCCCTTTAATAAATACTTATAAATGATAATAATAATAATTATGTGTTGGTTTTATTTAGCGCTTTTCAGGACACTTCACATGTCATTATTGTTTCACTCCATACACAGTGGTGATAAACTACTCCTGTAGTCACAGCTGCCCTGGGGCACATTGACAGAAGCAAGGCAACCAGTATGTGCCATCGGCCCCTCTGACCACCACCAGCCACTCACACACACACCAGACTCATTCCATGCAATGTGGGTGAAGCGTCTTGCCTAAGGACACAACGACAGTTTGGCACTTTCCAGTCGCACCGCAGTGGCACCTGTTCCCAGAGGTCTCCCATCACAGCACTAACCAGGCCATGCCCTTCACAGCTTCAGAGGTATACTAAAATACTGCTCACTGACTACTGTTTTAGGGCTCTTTGTCTTGGTGAAACACCTCTGGAGTATGTTTTTCATGTCACCTACATACAGAACAGGAAAAAATAGGTAAATGCTTGAATCTAGTACATTTTGCTTAGGCAGCAGATATGGGCTTCCTGGGCTGCTTTTGTGACTGGAGCTTTCAGAGCCTCCTGCAGCAACGAAAACTCCGGCCGAGGTAGACCAGGAAATCAAAAGGGAACTTGGACAGGTCCAGCATTTGTCACCTAGCAAACATTCAGCCATGCTGACTGGTAAGTTAGAAAATACATTGTAACATAGAAGTTATTAGTCAAAACATTTGAGATGCAAAATGTCAACCTTTATTGCCATAAAGGTGGTCTGATAAGCAATACAATAGAAAAAGTTCGGATTGTTTCTTCAGTGGGGGCTCAGTCTAAAGTAAGTGTTCAAATCTATGTCCTCCCTTTCACAAACTAACCCTATCTTCAACCTCAAAAGTTAACCAAATATACTGTTTAGTGTGGCTTAATTACAACATTGAAGACGTGGCAACATATATATTTCCTTCTGCCTGGGACGAAATACCAAGATTTTAGGGAGTCTCAACATACATTACATATGTCACAGTAGTTACCGCAGCAACCACAAGTGATAACCAGAAATATGAGATGACACCTTTATCTTGTTGAATGAATGTCTAAAATGTGAGATAACTGCTTTTCTTGTGCTACAATTGACTCCTGAATGAATCCATGTAAAAAAAGAATGTTTTGTTTTGCCTTGTTGCATGAGCCACGGCCCTGGGGCAGGACCCCTCCTTAGTGTATCTACAGATCAGACTATTTGGACTTTGGGAATAAAAGCGGCGACCTTGTTGCTGTGGGGCACTCAGCGGCCGGAGGAGAGGAGCGTGGCTGCTGTCAGGTGCTCAGATCAATGGCATGTTTCAGCCCATAACCTTTAGCCTCCCTCTGGCTCCCTGTGATCCGACACCCTGAGACAGAGCGGGGGCCCGGCTCCCATGCAGACAACTCCGCGACAGGCAATTACCCACGCACCCTTCCCCGAATCCACCACCGCCGGGACTGCATGCAATATGGTTCAGATCACATGCAGCCTGGTTAAAATACATGTCACAGCTTAGAATAATTCACTATCAGTGTAAACTTAAATAATGACTATCAGACTCAGTGCACACAAAGTAACATTTACAGTATCAAGCCTTTTTTTTGTTATAATGTTGATAATTAACTCACAGCTTTGTCGAGAAATTAAGACAGAGGCAGTAGCGATCACAACTGTATCCCGGTTTATTTTTTAGTCCTTCCAGATCAAACAAAAGAAGACAGGGCTTTTTATATGATTTGTATCAATGTGCTTCAGAACAGAGACGTCATCACCTGATTTATTTGGAGCTATCCAAAATGGCCGCAAGTGGTCCCGACCACAGGAAAATTGCAAAAAAACGCATCTGCGCATGCATCAGCCTGAGCAAGTTCCATTCATCCACAGCAAGTAAACTAAAGTGTCCAAAAAAATTAACCCCCCTCAGAATTGACACACATGTGGAACGGAGCTTTGGGCCAAGAGCCAGCTTTTGGACGTTTTCCAGAGGTCTGCCGATGCTATATGTTTGCATTACGCTTAATCCGGGTCCACCACCATCGGCTCGGGGTGGTATAGCAAGCATGTCGGCGCACATCATTTTGGCTTCTTTTGAGCCAGGACCCACCCCCACTGCTCTGGGCATGTGTATGAAGGCCAAATAGCACTGTAATCATGTTTAAACCAGAGAAAAGTAAAAAAGCATCAAAGCCTCCACTCACTCATTACATTCATACCTATTGTACATGTTTTTAGTGGTAGGGGAAACTGAATCACCTGGAGGAAACCTAAGCAGACGAGGGGAGAACATGCAAATTCTACACAGAAAGACCTGGATGTGGAATTGAACACAGAACCTTCAGGTAAACCCCAACCCTTTCTGTGAAACACAAGCTCTAACCATTGCGCCTCCGTGTGTGAGTTCATATTTCATACTTTATACTGCATTTTAGATTGAATTACAGAAATAAATGACCATTTGAATTATATTTCAATTCCTACAAGTTGATTCTTTTTTAAGGCTAGGGTGATTTTTTGTACGTGGTTTGTGTCTTCCTCAGAGTGGTCACACGATGTTCTTGTGAGGTGTCAGCTGATATACAGAGGAAAAATGACATCTAGTCCAAATCCCTGGGTGAGAGTCCAAACACCCCTCATCCCGGTTTATTGTTGAAGTTGATTCTTTTTTTTAAAACAGAAAGTAATGGAAAGATTGGAGGACACCAGTAACCCTCTAGTGCAGACCTTGGGCAGAGCTGAACACAGTTCCCAGGATGTGATGGGGTTTTCATTTATTAACAAGAGTCTGCAAATTTGGCCATGGTTTGTGAAAAAAAAGAAAAGAAATATACAGTAACATTACAATACAGAGAGATCTAATATGTGCAGCCAAAATACATACTATTGTCTTTTCTCTTAAGAGCAGACGCTGTCACTCTAACCACATTAATATTCATACTTTCCACGGCGGATTCTGCTTCTAGAACAAAAGCATTTCTCTCCAAAGGTCAAGTCACTCCCATCCTACAGCTGCAGCCATGGTGATAAAGACGGGACTTATCAACCGATCGGAGCATGCACCACAATTGCAGACGCACGCGCTAGCAAAAAAAGGTGACACACACGCTAGCACAACAAGCATAGACACACATGCTAGCACAACAAGCGCAAACACAAAGGCTAGCACAACAAGCGCAGACACAAATGCTAACACAGCAAGCACTGACAAACACACTAGCACATTCAGACCTGTTGTACATGTTGTTTCGTGGTGGGAAATCCGAAGCACCTGGAGGAAACCTATGCAGACACAGAGAGAACATGCAAACTCCACACTGAAAGGAGGTGGAACCAAACCTTGGAGATTCTTGTGTATGTTAATGAGAGTAAGTTGTGGCATTTTTTTGCTAATTGTCAAATAATCCTCCACTCGACCTATTAAAAGGTAGAAATATTAATGTTATGCTCCGTGAAACTCTTCCTAATCCAAACAATGGACAGCCATCTTGATCTTTTGAACGTTATTATAACGGTTTGCAATTGACAATTTTGGGCATTTGTCCTCTCACTCCACACAGACATGGGAGCGGGGTCGCCAGTACAGGAGGCGCATGCCAGAACTATTGGACATATTTTTAGTGGTAGGGGAAACCGGAGTACCCGGAGCAAACCTACACAGACACGGGGAGAACATGCAAACTCCCGGTCCGACCGGGATTCGAACCCAGGACCTTCTTGCTGAGAGGCGAGAGTGCTATCCACTTAGCCACCGAGAGCCGAGCATATTCTATTTTTGAGTAGATTAAAGCATCAAAACCTTTTTTTCTCATGAATACATTCAAGAAATAACCAAGACTTTTTGGGCTGAGAGCTGATTGGCCGGTGGTCTTCTCTTTTTCACTTCTGTCTAAAAAAGCTGATTTGAAAATGTGACGTAGGGAAAAAAATATATGTCCTGTATACTAACTATTTTGAGAGTGAGGAACTATGAATTTTGATTACATAGATCTTTTTTTTGTGGTTTGAAAGTTATGTACCCCAGCTTTAATCTAAAAAATAACAAACACGTCCGTACAAATTTTGCTGTTGTGACGTTTACCACTTTAATTGGTTGTGTGCTAGAACTTAATTTGAGCACAACTGTTTTACATTTATCACCATTATCTTGTTTTTAAAATATGCAAGACATGTCTCCCTGGAAAATGAAGTGAACTAAGACTAAATGGATTTGTCCCATTGGCAAATCTTGTTAGACAGTCCGAATGTGCTCAAACTGGAATAAAAACCCCACAATTATTTATTCGGTTGGGACAACACACCACCGCGAATTGTAGGCTAATTTCAATTTCAATTTGTCGTCCCACAGTCACACTCACAACCACACAATCATTCACCCTGAAGTTTTTAGTGGTAGGGGAAACTGGAGTACCTGGAGGAAACCTACGCAGACACAGGGAGAACAACGGAATGTCCCGATCCGACCCGGATTCAACCCCGGACCTTCTAGCTGAGAGTGTTATTCACTCAGCCACGTACCACTGATTCAAGCAATAATTACCTCATTATTTGAGTTGCTGCAGTGTTAGACTGCTAAACTTTTAGCATGGAATCAAATATTGCTTTCTCCTCCAGGCCGTGAACTCTCCACTGTCTGCGCTTTCGTCCTGTGCCCGGACTCTGGACACAGCAGACAGCCTGGGAACCCTCCATCCATCAGCGGGACGGAAGCATCTCGCCTTTCACATTCAACGTGTCCAGTTTCGGGGAGCGGGCATTACACACGCTCATTATTTACAGTGTGCCAATTGAATGTGGAAACAGCAGATCAAGTTCGCCTCCACCAGCCCCCCCCCCTTAATGACACATTTCTCCGGAGAAAACAAATGCAGCTCCCCCTGAGGCTGTGTTTCAATATCGCTAACTACTTGGGTGTCCCAGAACAGATGTAGCCCCGAGGAGGAGGTCCTGGATGAGGGGTGAGCAGCGGGTCAAGGTCACCATACGCCAAGGTGAGGGTCAGATAAGCACGACGGGCCACGATGGGGGCAAAGGCTACTCTCCACTGCGGCCCGGGGCGGTGGAGAGAGGAGAGGAGAGGAGAGGGGAGGGGAGAGGAGGCAGGCCTGCGGGGCGCGAGGCTGTGGAAGGGTCAGGCCGGCAGAGTTCACAGCGTCATATGCCAGAGTTCGACAGTTCACACACTGGGAGAAAGTGATGAGATCAGAGTGAAATGTGAGACGGGGAAGTTTGGAGAAGGAATAGTAAGTGACTGGGTGCCATGGGAACGGATGGGTTTTAGAAACAGAGTGGTGTAGGTTGCATCCACATTCAGGAAAATACAGAAATAACAGTAGCTCAGTTGGTAGAGCATTGGCCTTTGGGCCTGAAGGTCGTGGGTTCAAGCCCACCATAAGACCTACTTCACGACTCCCACTGATGACTGCTGTCGTTGTGTCCTTGGGCAAGACACTTAACCCCACTTTGCCTGAAGCTCCAACTGAAAGATCTCAGCTCCTGTGGACTCACCACCTGCAGGAGGATCAGTGAGGGGCTGGTGCTAAGTGGACGGTGCAGCTCTGACTGCCACTGCTCTGTCGGGGGGACCCAGAAATGGACTAAGGGGAAGAAAATGGATGGATGGATGGACAGAAATAATCCTAAATTTAGCACTAGAACTCCTAGAGCAGTCAATTTGACAGCTTTTCGTTTTGTAAGCATTCTTCATCTTCATATGTAGCTGACTTTTTCTGTATTTTTTTTTTTTTTTTTTTTTTTGTATTTTTACATTTATGTTTATTTCTATGTCATTAGGCCCTAGTAGCATTGTAGAATGGGTCAAATGCAGAGGACAAAGTTCCCTACAGGGATAATTGACATTGTTTATTGTTTTAAAATGTGAGGACAAAGCTTTAACAAATTTTCAACCTGAGACAGTAGAGTGCTACATGTAGTTACCATAGCGACACACCATTTGTACTGTATGTCAATTATAATGACCAGTTTTAGCACTTAATAAGAGTGATTAAGTCTTGTAAGTACAAGCCTTATGAATTACTTTCATTTAATGATTCTGGTGAAAAACGATACGTTCTTTGGGGCAATTTGTCAGAACTCCATTGGTTTGAATTGGAGCAGTCAAAATGATGGCTCTGGGAGTTCTGGTAGATTCAGAATTCTAGGAGTCCTAGTGTTAAGTTAGTGTAAGTTAAGTGTAGTTAATGTACTTTGTGATGTACTAATGTAATTTAGTGATATTAATTTAAATTCAAGACCCACATCTATTATTTTATGTTCACAATCTAAACAGTCTATACATATATGTTTCAGTGGGCTCTTTGTTAGACAGACCTTTGTGGCATAAATGCAGATAGGACAGTTTGTGTCCAGCTGGAGGTTCAGGAAACAAACACTAGACCAGGTTGTCGAATGTGTGAAGTTGCTGGATATTTACATCCCAAACCTGCCCAATAAGCAACATGTCCGGTGAGACCATGACAGAACTGTGGTTTTCTCGGATGAATTATCTAAAAAACGACTTTAACACGGTCCGATTTTTCTAGGCATGTGTGAATGAAGTGTGCTAAACAAATAAGCTCACATTGCTGTTTCCGTTCATAAAGTATGTTTGTGTAATTTGAGAGGATCAGTATACGCAGCCATCTGACTGATCCACTTCATTCTAACATGTGTTCTCTTCATGTCTAACCCATTTGAGGAAGGTCATATGTGATCATAAACAATTAATTAAAATTAAGAGGTTCACTGCATGTGTTTATCAATATGTGAAACATTGGGAACAGGGATGTCAAGTGTGAGGCTCGTTGATTGATTTTTGAGTTATTTAAGCATGTTACATGGCTGATATCAGGCTCTTCCACCAAAAAATAATTCCCACGCACCTTTTGGCTTGAGTCTGTTTTCAAACTCAACTGCACAATGCTGAATCCTTAGACTGCATAAATGGATAATGTCAACCTGCTAGCTTAATGTAGCCTGGCCTTAGCCATCCGTACACTCCGTTCAAACATCATTTCACTGCATGTAACGTCTGGGAATGGTCCCTGTGTTAGCGATTACAATCGGTTGAATTTCGACCAACCATTCAGAGAGCGCGGAAGGCGGGTGTTGTAGTTAGTTGTGGGTGACGTCAAGAGTTGTGGTTTGGCAATGCCGAAAAATGCGATGGTAAAGTAATCCAGTCTGGTTCTATCAAGAAATTTAAGGCGCAGCAAGGGGAATGTTTAGCAACTATAATCGCTGGAAAAATTGTGGCGCTACTCCCTGTGGGCTCCGTTAGCGGCAAAGGAGATGGCTCGGCTAAATGCTAACGACAGACTCGGGCGCAATGCATACGTCACGGTAAACTCAGATCCAATCGTTTCAATCTGCAAAAGCAGTTTACCCCTCTCACCTGTAAACGGAGCTCAATGGAGCACCTCCAGACCTTAGTACGAAATGTAATTTGTACTATGGTGTGGTACGACCAGGCTAGCTCAATGAAGCCTAATAGGAAAATGTGCATGGACAAAGTTTGATTGATTTACATGAGTAAGTAAACTCCTTCAACATAAACGGTTGCCTTAGAGTCCATCTGAGGAACACGTCTGCCCCTGTTTATGGTGCAGAGCTAACCCTGTCAGAACAAATGTCCATTTTGAGAATTTGGCCCAGGTAGCTTACGTTCAAATTGACTTCTTTGAGGCAAACACTATGGGTGACAATCAATGACTCTGGTGCATTGACAGAGCTGTTGTTAATACAATCAGAATTTGCCTGTCTTTGGATCAATCAAATACATTGCCTTTATCATACTGGGATTATATATCATTACAGATGGTTTCAACAGTTGCAACGCCAGAACACTTGTGGACGCCACAGGTGAAAGCATGATCCCACCAGACCATAGCTGCAAAACAGGGCAGGGCCTGGTTAGGTTTGTGATGGGAGACCTCCGGGAACAGCAGGTACCACAGTGGGACAGCTGTAAAATGCCAAACTGTTGTTGTGTTCTTAGGCTAAACACGTCACCCACATTGCCTGGAATAAGTCAGGATTTGTAGTCTGGCCCAGGGCATCTGTGGCTATATTTGTAGTATACCACCACAGTTTAGGAGCAAATGAACTATGCCATCTTCGAGAAGAGTGCTTTAACAATACTATACACTTATGAGTTATTATTTTATTTCATTGTTTTTTTTATTTCTGATTGGTTTCTGTGCAGCACAAGCAGTGTGGTGGACCTTTTGAGCAAAATTGTCATTTACCGTTTCAACATAAAAAACAGACCTGGACATTTTATTTTTGATACATCCTCACAAACATGAGGAGCTTCTACTACAATCAACTCCTTCCTCCCTTTTTGTCTCAGTAAATATCCTCAATATCATGTTTAGGGCCAAGATGAGCATAAATAAAGCATCGTTCATTGTTTTTGAATCTTACATTATAACACAGCTCACAGGAAAGGACTGATCGCTTCATTAGGAAATACTCTATTCATTGACATGTATTGACACTGTGTTATTAAATGGCATCTAATTGGTCAAATCTAAAGGTATTACTGTAGGTTATGTGTTGGCGTGTAAATGTCAGACTCTGTCGTTAGCTGCGGAGGAGCTCCCCTGGTATTTGGGGAGGGGGGCGTTGGCAGCAGCGCGTTCGTTCACACTTAATTAAAAAGATAAGTTGTGTGATTGGATAGTCTAAAGATTACGGTACAAAACAAGCGAGAGGTAGGCAACACAGGCGGAGCGGCCACCATCCAATTACGGCATCGCCCGAGCGCGTCTTTAATTAAGACTAAACATGGCTTTATCCTAGTACAGGACGTTACTATTGAGTACTAAACAAATAGTTTACACCTCAATTGGGATTTTGAACCAATACTTTGGCCTGTGTGTATGTGAACAGCAGCTGTGAGAGCAGATAAAGATAAGTTCAGGGAAATGTATATACATTTACTATTATATACCATTTACTAAGTTACTAGTACAAGTGCGGCTGCTCGTGCTGTAAAGTCTGAGAAGTATAGTGGACAGGACAGGCCAGAGGATTGCCATAAAGCAGAAAAAGATGTATGTGCTTGTCCTCATGGTGTGTGTGTCAGACGCGAGACTGTGTGGGTCATATTCTGGCCACGTGGCTCGGGACCATACATGTCAACAGTCGCGCTGATCGGTGATTACCGTACAAACAGCCTGAAGTTCACCCAGTATCGTCATGCAAGTGGATCAAGTGAAACCTGTTTTGACCCATAGAGTTAGTAATGTTGCTGCTTAGAATAATCATCACCAATAATTGCTTGAGGAGAATTTTTAGTCCAATAGTGGGGTTGTCTATCTAGAATTTGAATTCATTTTGTCCAATCAGGCACCTGTTGGGGCGGGTCAAAGTGGCGCTGGCATTCGTAAAAAACATATCTCCATCTTCAAAATTTGAACATTGACTGACCTTCACTTTAAGCAACATCAAAGTAAAGGCGGGCTCCACTCAGATCTCAGATCAAGTTGGCAATCAGCAGATTTTTAGCACAAATGACAGCATATTGGTCTGCACAAAGCATACGTTTGGGAGGCTCGCTCTTGGGGATAGCATGGTAACAATAGCAGATATAGACTGGCTTGTTGTACTGTCTTATCCACATTACCAGTTGAAATGTTGACAATACACAAAGATCCTGGCTTCCTTAGATCTCTACAGGAGCAGTAGTCTTGTTGTAGCCGCCTCCTACCAGAACCGTGGTGACAGCTCTCGCAGCGAGCTTCCTCAAAGGTCACTGCTTTTTCCCACCGCACTGTTGACATTTAAACGCACCTTTCCAGCAGCGTCACTGATAACGCGGCGGCAGATAATGGAGACGGCCTGTGCAATTAGGACGTAATGAGATGCACGGATGCTAATGTGTCTGTGTGGGTGCGTGACGGGTGCACGGAATAACATTGTAAAAAAAATTACATTTGCAAGTAGGAAATGGAAAGACCAGTCAAAGTATGACGAGTTAGACATTAAACTAGAACTTAGTTACGATGGATTTTTTCCTTCTCCTCCTCAAATTCAATTACAGCCCCAGCAAAACAATTATCTGACAGGTCACAGAAGATAAAGGAGTTGTCACATTTTTCTTCTCATCACTTCTCCTCAGGCTGTGTGAAAATCAAATGCTCGAAGTAACAAGATTTTGCGTGATATATGATAGACATTTCATTTACAATTACAGTTAGGAAGTTTTAGTGATAAGAATAGAACATATATGATGAGTGGAGTTGCCGAAAGAAGTCGATTTGAACATAAAGTAGCTGGAGCCAGTTTCGCTTTTGGGTATTTGTTGTTTGGGTATTTTGCTTCATAACAGGAGAAGTCATGTCACTATGATGGTTGCTAAGAATTAGCACTGGCTGGATAGCCCTCTCGCTTCTCAGCAAGAAGGTCCTGGGTTTAAATCCAGGGTCTTTCTGAGTGGAGTTTACATGTTCTCCCCGAATCTGCGTAGGTTTCCTCCGGGTGCTCCACTTTCCCCTACCACTAAAAACATGCACAAGCCTTAGTGGCATCAGGATGGGTCAAATACGGGAACAATACATTTCAGATTTACAATATGGCTCAGATTCACCAAGATCCCAATGAGTGCTCAACCATGGATAGTTTAAGCACAAAGTGGTGACCACAACTTTACTCTTAAATGTAAGAAGCTAGAGCATGTTGAAGGAAAACTTATTGGATTTTATTTAGCTTTTTATCAGTTAGCATTGTTCATCTATATACTGTCTAAGGTCCTAAGGAAAAGTTACGAGACCACTTTGAAAGCGCTATAACGCTCTATCTTCTCAGCGGGCGGATGAAGACTAGCTCTTAAAGTGATTCTGTTTTGTTTATGTCTCTGTATTCTTGTGCTTTGTAAATGTACTAATTTATGCTTAAACAGGTGTATCCCACCAAGTAAAGTCATCAAAAAAAATTGTGAAAACAGTCTTTGAAGTCACACTGTCCCTTATAACTGCTTAGAAGTGAATGGATTAAATTAAATAATAATCTCCCCATATGTCTGTAGCTGGACCTCTTTACCGCGCACAGCTCCTATCTCCCGCTGTTTGTTAGAAGCAATTAATTTGTGCGCGCCCGCTCTCTTTCAGGGTTGGCTTTTGTGCGCTAAATCCCAGCATTCTGCGGGCCGGGAGCGCGGACGCAGATTATCCGGGGCCAGTTAAGCATGTAATTGCCCAAAATGAGTGGAAATCCCTTCAAAAGTGTGTCCGTGCTCCTCATCACACCACTTCATTCGCTCAAATATTTGACAATCGCCGGAGATAAAGCTAAAAGAAGAGGAGCCGTGTGGAATGCGAGGTAAAGAGCGTCTTCACAAGTCAGCGCAAAAAAGAAGGATTGGGGAGTTTAAAGAGCTATTGTGAGGGGAAGAAGAGAGGAGCCAAGAGAAGGGCTTTAAACCTGCTCACACTTCATTATAGTGGTGTATAAGCCCTACCCCAGAATCAACAACAAAAAAATCAATCTGCATACAAAGGGTTTTCATGTCCGTGTTACTATGTCTTTGTGTCATTTTCCATCATTAACGCTGGCATGCTTCACTTTCAAAACACATACAATGTATATGTAGTAAGATGTCATGTAACTGTAAGGCGCTCTCAGTTTCAGTTCTATCACTCTTATAGTTCAGGTCAGCTTTTTCAGACAGAAAAGTGAAAAAGAGAGGTCCACAAAAGAGCCAGATATTGACGTATCAGGCTGTAAGAAGTTGAGTGGGTTGAATACAGCATGTTGTTGTTTGATATGTTCGCAATTTATTTCGTTTACAAGACACCTTCCGTTGGGACAAACAGACTGAGTCCTGGATCTATAGCCTGTCTGTTCGTCCGTGGGAGCGGATCCCCTCTCTCAATGTGGGTCTCTCCAAGGCTTTTCCCACTGGATTTTAGAATTGTTCCCTGCTGCAGGATCCAGGACACTCAACATTTCTGGACATTTATCAAGATTTATGGACATTAGTCATCTGCCCCTTATGGACCAATGGCTCTATATGTGTTAAAAATGTGTGTTTGATTCTCCGATCTTTCTTTGCAAACTCAACGACTTGGTTTAGTCCTCTGAGAAAGTTACTGTTGTGACTTAGGGCAATACATTTTTTTACCAATTTTGTGGAGGTAACAAATTATAATAAAAGTAGATATAGTATAGTATACGAATTCAAGTGCCCTTTTTACTCACTCCACACCGTGTAGCCACAGCTGCCCTGGAAAAGACTGTTGGAAGTCAGGCAACTAATCTGCGCCTTCGACCGCTCTGAACGCTCCACTAATCATTCACACACACCAGACTCATACTCTGCAATGTGGGTGAAGTGTCTTGTTTAAGGTCAGAACTACAATTTACCACCTTACGCCTGTAGTCGCTCCACTGTGGCACCTGGTGTAGCTAATTGCATAGTATCTGTTTGAGTCTACAGATATGAAGTAGCTGATGTGACATTCAACACGTTTGAACTTAATTCATTTGGAGGCCTTTTAAGGTAAGATATACTTTATTAATCTCACACAGGAGAAATGTACATGGTTGTTTGGATAGAAACACTCAAGATTGTGCAAAAAGTAAGAAATGTGCAAACATGTCGATGCAGGACATGTTATGTACAAAAGTGGCAATAAGAACCAACACTAGCATCAAGTTAGACCATACCTATCGTTTCAAATGTTCAAATAAACAAAAAACATATAATAAGACTTACGCCAATTGGTGTCGCAACAGGATATGCAAAACTCTTGAAAAACAAGCTGAGAGACAGGTGTAATGTGTAAATCTAGAAAAGGTTTATAGAGTAAATAGGACTGAGATGACAGTGATGCGGTCCCTAGTCCCTGCCACACAATCCATATGTGTCATGTAAAGGTGAACTGAACAGAAGTGACGTAAATATTCCTGTGTGTCAAAAGAAAGGCCTTTGTACATCTGAGACAGGAGGACAGACAAAAGAACAGCACTGGAGACGAGCCAGGCTGTTTGGATCCAAATTAAAGCATTATTTGTCTTTTTATGCATTTTTTACAGATGAAAGGACTTTGGCTGTCTGAGTTACTGATTACATCTGCCGCACGCAACATTTTGCTCCTTTTTGATGGCTCAAAGTGAGATTGAATATTGTAACAGCATGAATAAAGCATATTCCTTGTACTTGTTCAGTCTGTTTTTGAAGTCAATGGAGACAGATTATGTTTTATAAAGGAATTTCTTATTAAACTTGAAATATATACCTTTGGTTGCATTCATCGTGTTCCTCGTCGGACAACTATTTAAGTAAGATGTGCCTCTTCTGTTCCCTCTGCGGAAGAGTTTCTTGTGAGAAGACTGGCGTGTTCTGGAAATAATATGAAAATAATCTTTTTTATCACTTTTTTAACACTTTTCCACAGAAAAAACAGACCTAATGTTGATTTTAGATCCATCTATGCTAATGTCAGAAACTTCTGGCACAGCAAGAAGACCATGATAGAAGCTGTTCAAAGCCTTTTAAAACAAACATTATTTAGGGCCAACATCTATTCGACACCTCCCCCAGGTAGAAGTGGAGATTAACAAGCTCAGAACATCGAACCTGAATAAGTGACATGGATACAGGGAGTATTCATAAATATTTACTCATAGCTAAAATATTGATCGGTGTGTCAGAACGACTCGGATCGCTAATCCGCCTTGCAACCTAGTCTTTTTTTCCGAGGTGTGTGCAGTGTGAACACAAAATCATCAACCAAATCAGCAGTTATTCAGACATCCAATTTAGGCAAGTTTCTTCAGGTCTATCTGTTTATCTAAAACAAAACTCTTCTATTGGCTGTTGGGGGCGACAGTGGCTCAGTTGGTAGAGCATTGGCCTTTGAGCCTGAAGGTCGTGGTTTCGAGCCCACCATGTGACCTTCTCCACCGACTCTCACTGATGATTGCTGTCGTTGTGTTCTTGGGCAAGACACTTAACCCCACTTTGCCTGAAGCCCCCGCTGAAAGATCAAAGCTGTGCCATAGAGCGGCCATCCTCCTGTGTAATCACCACCTGCAGGAGGATCAGTGAGGGGCTGGTGCTATGTGAACTGGGTGGCATCTCTGGCCACCCTCCCGACCCAGAAATGGATTAAGGGGTAGAAAATGGATGGATGGATGGATATTGGCTGTTGCTGACAAGTGAAGAGGATATGATATATGAATGATATAAAACTACTCACAAGTTAATTAATTAAGTTTGTTTAGTATTTAGTATGTTTAGTAACTCCCAGTTGGAATGGAGTCTTTTCGAGAGGATTTTGCATGTTCTCCCCATGTCAGTGTAGGTTTCCTCTGGTTTCCCCTACCAATAAAATCATGTTCAATAGATAGCTAGTATATTTCTTCAAGAAATTTCCCTTTAGGCTACTACGGTGATCTTATTGAGACCAAATGTAACATGTATCATTTGGTCAGGAAGTTTTCTTATATTATCTTAACTTATCTATAGCGTTAGATTTCTCTATAGGTATGCTGTTGTTGGCAAAGGACTTGAACCGCACGCACAGTTGGACATGCGCAGTAGCCGAAAACATTTGTAAACGACAAATGCTACGTGTGCGTCGAGCTCTACATGGAGGAGCAATTCTACTCCTTCATTTGTCCAAACGAAACCACGCAAAGTTCTAGTTTCAGTTTCCATTTTTGCAGCTATTGTTAAATGCAGAATGATGTTGGTGCATTCTTTCACTTCTTTGCGGTGGCCTGAGGAGGATGGTGTTGACGAAGTGATTAAACTGCTGGGGGTCGCGCGTGTCGAGTTGTAAAATTCCACTGCCCCCTACTGGCCAAGCGCTGCATTATTTTCCGTCATTGAGTAGGCGCTGTGCACTTTGAATAATAAGCCTGTTTGTTTTTGCTCATTTCATTGCAGCGTCTCCGTCTAAACGAGGCCTCACCTCTTCTCACCATCCTCCGTCTCAGTCCACAACAAGGTTATTTCGTATTCCATGAATTTCAAACAAAATCCCACAATCAAAACCAATCAAAGATCCAATAGTCATCCTGGCCCCTTATCTGAAATAGCTAAACATATTCAAAAGCGTGTCCCGTACATGGATGGATGACGCTCTGTGTGTGAGGTGCAGGGCTGCGGCTGACAGCTGACAAGACAGCCCAGGTCAGCCCACGTAGCAGGCCTCATTTCAGGCATAGACACGCACGAGGAGTGGGGTTAGTTAGGTCCGTATCTCAACTGTCAATCAATTAAAGAGAATTATTGTGGAAGGACACCCGTGGGAGGTGAGTGACGGGGTAGAGGAGGGGAGCCCTGATGATGGGGGAATAATGACCATCGCCAAGGAGAGAGGAGGCCACACATGCTAATGATGAGAATGCCATCTTTCAAGTTAGAGAAGAAATATTATGCAATATTTTGGCCAACAAAATGACAACACTTTTTTGTTTGCCATTTCATGTTTTAGAATGACAAATAATATCTGTAAGTATCTGTAAATAAAAATTGAGATTGTGAAGCAATTATTAAGGGTAGACATTGCTATCAACTTGCCTTAGACCTATGCCACGAGAGGTAGATGATCATTTTGATTGTAAAGTATGCATTTTCACTAGAGAAATTACCAAAAGTAGGTTTTCAAATTTCCCCGCAGGAGGCTAGCCCATCCCTAAATGTTATCTTATCAATTATATCAAGTCTTATATAGTATATCAAGTCTTATATAGTCTTATAGTATCAGAGAGCAGACTTGTAATACAAAATCTACTTTTTGAATATTTTCCAATTTTCCAACATCAATGAGAGATCTAAATTTGTTTTTACAACCATCCATATCAGGAACTTCAGGCACAAACATGTAACACCACTCACCACAAGCTCCTGCAAAAGTATGATGTTACTGTACTCCACTTACAAAGTGGAATTGATTGATATATTGAGCCTTTATTTGTTATAATATTGATTAATGACTCACATGTGTAACTAACTCAACATCTCAGAAATGTAGAATATTTTGAAATAGGACTGTAAGCCATAATCATCAACAATATAACAAACAAAGGCTTGTCACTTAGCATGTAATGAGTCTATATCATATCGGTTTTTAAGTTTGAATACAGAAATACACTTTTAAAAAATATTCTACTTTTCCGGGTTTCACTTGTATACTGTATGTTCTCGATTTGGAACCGGGTCTGTGCTCAATGCTTTTAGTGTTAAACATTGGACCGGTATCATTTCTTTTAAATGGCAAAAATCAGTTGATGCCAGTATATCGCCCAACCCTAACACTTTAGTCAACAGACACCCCAGCTCTACTTGTGGGGTACAGTATGTAGTTGAAACCCAGACGGCCCACGCTGAGGCAGACTCCACACAGGAGGGAGGGAGGGTGTTCAAACTCTCCAGCTGGCACGCTTTCATTTCCCTCCTTTCTAATTAAAATGCAAATGACTTTTATAATTAGCAACCGCGGTATTCCACAGAAGCACCTTGTGTGCAGGCTCAACATATGGGCCAAGCAGTGGTGGGCACGGGCCAGAGGAGTAGGGCGGAGCTTAAAGGCCAGGGGGCGGGGCTTAGAGGCCAGAGGAAGGGGCTGAGAGTTCAGGGGAAACGAGCTCAAATGCACAGGCTCATGACATTACCTCAGATCCTTCAGAACTCCGATTATAGGCCACTTAAAGGGCCTGTCACCATAACTACTGTTTGTTCAGAAACATTTTGTGATAAACTATTGAAACTTCTATGCCACTGATGTACGTACAATACAGCAGGATTATCCAAGTCATTGATTTATTTGTAAGCGATCTATTTCAGAGAACTACGTCATTTTAAACATAATTCTTGTGACATTCCCACCAGTATCTAATCAGCAATAGCGATACTTCCATATCTGTTTTGCCGTGGTATTCACTGTGGCTTACAATAATACGTTTTTATACTTTTTTTTCTCATTCTTAAAGATGACAACATAGTTACAGACAGCTGTGAAGTGAAAGTAAATCAGATAATTATTGTATAAAATAATGTTCAGCTCAGTCAAAGTCCAGTACAGAATTTTTACCTGAGACACCTGGAAAGACCTGGAAACTGCTGTTCACAAATACTCTCCATCAAACAAAACATTGTGAGTGTGTAGATGTTCAAAGCTTGAACATCTACATCCTAAATGTGAGACTCATTCTGCTCTCTGGTAGTTATCTGGGGATACATTAAACATGGAGATGGTGAAATGTTGAAAATACAACTTAGGTCAATCTTCATACGTAGGTCAAGCTAAGAAGGAATTTATGTGACTGTCTGAAACCTCCACAGCGTTGATGCACTGCAGGAGAACTCCATGCTTCTATGATGAGCTCTATGGGCAATGGGCTCTATGGAATGGAGATGTTATTGTCCAGAAAAGGTGGGGCTGTGGACAGTCCTTTTCTCTGGTGTCCCGGGAGGTCAGGCCAGGGCACGTGTCAGGCAGGGGGGGGTCAGCCGGGACCCATCCAAAGGCCCCTGAACCTCTGCATCCACTCAAGCAGAACGTGTCCTGTGTGGAAGCATCTTCATTCTGAATGAGTGCAGCCGGAAGAATAATGTCAATAAAAAAATACATCGGCCTGCTTTTTTGAAGTCTGTAGCAAAACACACTTCAAAGCACTTTTATGGTATTATTCAGATTTGGCTAATTATATTTAGCTTACTGTGACAGCGCGTAGAAGAAAAAGTCCCTTAGAGAGCAGACCTCTGGCAAAGAGGTCTTGACATTTTTGAGTACTAGAAGGGACTAGTTTGTTTGAGCACCCAAAACTTAAACTGTTTACTGGAAAATGTTATAACTATTTTAACTTATTTCAAGTAAGTAAAATGTTTCGTATATCTAAGTAACAATATATATTACTACATTGTCGCATAATTAAAGAGGTTTTCCCTTCAAGAGGGTACAGAGTTAACAAGCAACAACAATTTAAAGCCTACAGTTTAAAAATGACGATGTATATTTCTTATGGTTACAATGTATATATTGTAGATACAATAAGAGCCTAAAATGTTAAATACAATGGGTTTAGATGAAATCCTGCAGAGATGGCCTGTTGAACTTGAGGCCTGGAGACCGAACCATGGACCACCAAGCACTCTGCTGCTCTCCACGTACAACAACTGTAGCAGATATTTCAAAAACTGAAAATATTGGTTCAATATATCGACCAATCTCTAGGTATGTTCCTTCATCCGGCTCAGTGACTGTGCTTAATGCACTTTCTTTGAATAAAAACAATCTTTTCAACAAACAGCTGAAATTGAATTGAAGTCATTTCAAATGTCTTCCATTGTTTCCCCTACGGAATAAGCTGTACGTTATTACAGACAATTATCTCTGCTGGCTCCTCACTTCCACTGTTGTCGTAACACCAGCGTACCCCGGGACGCCTCCTGAGTGCGCCTCCTCTCTGGGCCTTTGTCAGTCACTGTATCAGCCTCAGCTTTTGTCTGGGCCTGGGGCAGCGGGGTCAGCTGTCCCTTTCACCGCA
Source organism: Knipowitschia caucasica (assembly GCA_964034765.1). Taxonomy (NCBI): domain Eukaryota; kingdom Metazoa; phylum Chordata; class Actinopteri; order Gobiiformes; family Gobiidae; genus Knipowitschia; species Knipowitschia caucasica. The sequence goes on along the minus strand of OZ035824.1, from coordinate 15,764,857 downwards.
GCATCAATCAGCCGTCACCTGTCAGATCAGCTCTGCGGAGAGGCATCCCGCAAGCAGTGTCCGAGCACAGCCGTGGATTCTGGGGCCCAAGGAGCACACATTCCACTACAGCTCTCCACTGATGGGGGAACTTCCTGGTACTTATGTGTGTACACAGGTTCATAGGATAATATGTTTTATAAAAATTAATTAATTAATAATGACAAAAATAGAGGAATCAGTTTAGAAATACAGGTGTCTACAAGATCTGGAGAATTTTTCTCTTTGAGATGATTTCAGCAATAATACCTTCATTACCCATCTTACCAAAAACTGTCCAAAAATGCTCTTCCTTGCAAACTGAGGGATGTGAGAGTGTCAAAATGAAGTTTCACCTGGCTTTGGCTCAAGTGGGTTCCAATTGTAGTGAAATTAGACTTTTAGAAAAGTTTATTTAGCAAATTCATAAACTAATAGTCATAAACTAAATGCGCAATTAAAATTCTGGCTGAATTTTGTCAGGCTCTTCAGGGTAAATCACCTCAAATCCCAAACTCGGCAGATCATCTTGGCTAGCAGCAGATTTTTCTTTCCTGCCGAATCATCTCTATGTCAAAAGTCTGACGCCCTTGGCTCATTATTTACACAACTTGAGTTTGCAAATGTCAAAGGAAATCAACTTGAACTGACCAAATCAGAGCCACCAGGCCCAAATACATCATACATAATATATAATATAAACATTTAACACGTATACATTTCCTTCCCCTTGATTTAAGTAGAAAGTAAAATCAACACTTATAGAAACAGTTAAATCTTAATTTACCTGAAGTAAAAAGTCTGAGGGTCAGGTCTCTGTCGGAACCTGATGATGTGTATCTCTCAATACAGGGGAAAAATAATACTTTTTTCCTCTACGATACAGATCTGTCAAAATTAAATCCTCTTTGACTACTTAACGTATAAAAAGTGTTGCTGTGTTTACAAAAATATTGATGCATTTGATTAATTCAAGATGAATTGTTAATAAAGTACAAAATATCTATATATATTTATACAATAATTTGATGTCTGTAAAGGAAATTATATAAAACAAAAACAAGTGATATTTGCATCCCCCAAAATTGTGATTTTGCTTCAATTGCAAAACATTTTAAAACAAGAGTTCAGCTCTATTCAAAATCTGTCCTTTCAACAAGATGAAGGCTCAGAGGTCCATTCTAATGTGATGTCTGTAAGAACAATGGTTCTCAAAATCCCGGTTGCAAGCTCAGTTTTATTGGATAATTTTTTTATGGAAATATCCTTGACTTAAAGTAATATAAGAAATAAGAATAAGAAATGTGTCCATAATACTGATAATAATAAGTTGTATACACTTTGAAAAAACATACATTTTTGCATCAGGGAAAACTCACGTTTTGTTTCATAAAGAATATAGAAACAGTTTTGCATATGTCAGCAAGAAGTATAATGAGCCCCATGAGCCACCATTTGACACTTTGGGCTGTGATCTGATTGGCTGGGTGAGGGTGGTGTGACAGAGGCCAAACCATACATTGATATGAACAGTAGTGAAAACAGTAAGATATAGATTTTTTAGAACATAGTTGCAATTGTTGTTTGAAAGTTAAGTAACCCAGCTTTAACTTAGACAAAATTTAATTATTCCCAGATGTATTTACTTTTTTCCCCAAGTTATTTTGTTTAACATTATAGTTATGTTATGTCTTTCAATTCTTAAAAAACACTGATTGATTAAAATATACACTCTAGGACCATAACAAATGTATGTATTCAATTTTTCTTGAACCCTTCCATAGACTTAAAGATGCTGAGAAGAGGTCTGTGACTCAGATAATGCTATAATGACTGCAAACCAAAAGTAAGATGCGTTCCTTTTTAATCAAACAATCCAATGTGTAACAAGTCCTCTCTATGAAGATGTCTTCCGGGGCTTCACTTGAGCTTTGTTTTGGTATTAAGTAGAAAAGATTCCATATTCACTGACCTTTTGGACCAAAACACCTTACACCCAACTCATTGACTTTGGAAAAAAAGTGAATCGCAGCCCTAGCACAGTTCTATGCATTACACAAAATTTGGTTGGTATTTGAGGAGCATCTTGGTGTCATTCCAGTTGAGCATCACAGTAGTACACATTTCAAATTGAGAATGAAAAGCCCTTTCTCCATATTTTCTGCAGCGAAAGCCTGACGTCCGGTCGTATCCGTATAGCCTTAAAGGACGGCTCTCTAATAGCTTGGTGTTTTTTACTTCTTATCTTGCGTTCTTTTGCCTCTGAATACCATCCATGCCAGGGTGTGTGTGTGCGCATGTGTGTGTGTGTGTGCCAGTCTGAATAGGCCTCTCTGAATGACACATGAATGACTTGTTAATTATGCAGATTTTGGGGTCGCGGTGGCAGGCCTGTAGTCCACGTACCTCTGTCACGCGGGGTCCGGCTGTGGGCAGTCTGATAATGCTTTCGCTTTGTGACAGGTCAATTTGACGCTGGCTTTATGCTGCTTACCACCCACCCCACACCCAAGCCTTCCCCTGGACTTTGATTCCTCTATTGTTTCCAGCGAGGAGTCGAACTGCACGCTCAGAGCAGCACGCTGAGGCCCGCACTGAGGTGACCCTAATTTTTGCTACTCATACACTTTCAGGCTTAGATTGAGGGGATTTTTCGTAGATCTAGGACAATTTTATTTAGTCATTTTGCTTATTTGCATTGTTTTGACTGACTATAGTTACGAAAACGGGGCCTGCATTCACACGAGGTCTCAGGTAACTTAGAATATGGGGTAAATCATTTTACAACCACAAAAAAATTAAACTATCAAAATCCATAGCTCTCAAAACAGTTTGGTTCCATCACTAGTTTTCACAGGCATGCATTTTCAGCTTTTGTCTCATATTTAAATCAGCTCAGACAGAAAAGTGAAACGAGATGACCATCCTCACTCAGCCAATCACCTAAGTATACACTAAGATGAGAACAAGCCAGGTGTGTTCTGATTTGTTCACTTGCTTTTGGGGGGGGAACAAGAAAATTTTTTGCATGGTTTGAAAAGGGATTGGTCGAAGCAAAAAACATATAATAATCTAAACCCCTCCCACCAGCCATTACGTACTACAATTAAGTACTACAATACAATACAAAACAAGAATCAATACCCAAAAGTACCCTCCAACAAAACACAGAAATACACATGTTCGAATGCACACGCACACATACACACAATGGCACCAATGGCAAGAGTCAAGATAACCCAGATGCTCTTCTTCACACAGACAAGACACAGGCCCAAAACACTCACTGTGTGTGAGTGTGGCTCCTCCAGACAAATAAGTATGACCTCAAATTAAATGTACATTTCCCACAGGGCAAGAAAAACATTATGGCTTGAAACAAGAAATTATATGTATAAATGTGATTTTGAAATGGATAAAAAACATGTAAAGATTGATGCTTTTTATCTGTGATTCACAGATCGGCGTTGTGGCTCTAATGAAAAACAAAAACAAGCAAACATGGGAATATCTGTGCCTGTAATAATCCACTTTTGCCAGTGGAGACCGCGGCCCTCAAACTGCAGCTCCACATCTGCAGAAGTCTACACTTTGCATTGTTAATCCCGTCTCTTCTGAAGCTCTGACACCTCAGAAGAAAAAAAACGCAGAGATGCCACTTTACCGCGCAGCGCATTTGACCCAGCGCACGACCCCCTCACCCAGACGCAGACAGCTTGATTAATTGAAGTTTGTTATGATTTATGAGTATGTGAGCGGACGGGACGGGCAAGCAAACAGGTGGCGGCAAACTAAACAGAGCAGGAAGGAGCTGGGACAAAGGCGGATTATACTGGAGAGGCGCGCTGCTGCTGTCAACGCGCTCAAGCCATACATCATCTTGACTTTTTCGCTGACCGCTGCAGTTTGAATTCACTGACGAGGGTTTTTGTGTGTCAATCTAAAAGCCGGAAGTCTGGGCCTTTCGGTCATCCGTCCGTGCGTTATGGGTTTTGAAGGTTTGAAATGGCAACGTTATATACGGTGCGGATGCTTCCGTTTTCCAAAAAGAGACATATCTACCACAAGCTACTAGTTACTGTGTAAAGCCTGGTTCACACGAGACGATTTTAAAATTGTCGGCCGATTTTTCTCCGTGTTAGACCCCACACGGGGAGATTAAAAATCCTGCGTCTAACCACTTTGGTCGTGCAGTGTGTGGTGCGTAGCCACACGGCAAGATCACGCAAGCCACAAACATCACACCCGAACCGAACCCCCACCCCCCCCCCCCCCCCCCCCCCCGAGCATTCCCAGGTCAGACGGAAATCTCACAAAATCTCTCGAGATCAAGCGTGACTTCAGAGTAAACAGTCATGGCGGACGAAGAGGATGCAGTGGCGATAGTGTGCAGTTTGTTGTTAACAGAGAAGACACGTAATCCAAAGAAAAGGCAATGGTCAAAGCCATGCTGCTGTGTTTTGGTTTTTTTCCGGTGTTTCCTCACCGGCTTGTCACCTCGTCTTCTTATTGGCTACACACCGTAGTCATGCAACGCGCTCGCTTGTCCTCGGAGGACACCACACACGACAAGAAATCGGGCCAAAACAATCCAACATGTTGGATATCCCCGATTTGAGATCGGGAGCAGTCCCGATGTCCTTCCGAGCGACGAGTGCAGTCTTAACCCTCTATGCACATGGGTCATTTTGGGGAACTTTCCTCGCCTGGTTTTCTTTGTGTATAATTGTTTATAAAACAGTCATCTTTTGATGCAGAGTCAAGCAGTATACTTTGTTTTTTTCAGTACAACCTGGGGTTTTAGAATATTCATATTGTAAAGCTGTCATATGAATTATATACAAATTATGGAATCATAAAGACAAAGAAAAAAATCAAACGGAAAATCAATTTAACAAAAATGTATTGAAAAAACACAATGAAATGCTATAAACAACTTTTTACACTGCATAGAAATGTTATTTATGGTCTTGGGGATAATGGCGAAAAAAATTGAATCTCTAACTATTATACTTTTTACAAAATTCCACTATAAAAGCAAAAAACTCTGTACTCCTGAGGCCCTTCCTGAAGCAGTTTGTCTATAATGCTGGGGTTGCTTCTGTAGTACAGCTGTAAAAAACGTAAAACATAAGAAACTGAGCCAAAAAAAAAAACATCAATTATTTATATAATACATATATTTATATACATCATATACACATAATGTCATTTTACTGTATTTATTATCGTCTTTATCAATAATGCGCACTCTTCAGCCGGTTATTGCAATCGCAGCTGTAGTTTCAACTGTGGGACAACAAGTACAGACAGAGGAGTGAGACATCTCACTCTCTGACGATCTTTGGCAGTCCCCGTGTGTTTGTATCTCACAGCTGTTTGTACCTCACGGGTCACGCTTTGGACACGGACTTTAGACAAGCGTAGTTTATCCTCCGTGCATCGCACAGACAAATCAAAACTAGTTTCGGAAAGCCCTGAATATGTACTTCACAGAGGAAAAAGTAAGTTGCTACGTTTTACCGTTCGCGAGTAAATTGATAATTTGTAAAACATGTGCATCGGCGCCGATGCACGCGGGCATATGTAACACACCACACACGGCAGGATAATCTGTAAGATTTTGTTACGGAAATCGGAGCGTTTCTTAACCCTCTAGGCGCCACGGTCGACTTAAGTCGACAAGCTGCGGTACTGTTAAAAACGGCCGAGTGTGACCAACTGAGTGTCAAAATTCATTCATACTCCCTGCCACTAGTTGGCAGACATGTCAGACTACCTCCCTGGCCCCAAAAAACGTCATGCTCCCATACAAAATATTCGAGCAAGACCGCGTTGAACCAGTGCAGTAATCATAGCGAAGCGAATGCAGCTGCGGGGCAGCCTGTGAGTGTTGTACCGCACCAAACACTAACTTTAGACACTTTGCACAGGGTCTGCAGTGGGAACAGTGTTTCTTAGAGTAAGGCCAAGTCATTGGGAGGTTTGGAGACAGGTTAGATTTGCGGAGAACAACCCTGGAACTCGGGTCGGGGCGCCGCGCCGCGACCTCCCGCCTCCGCTCAAGTTTCCGCCAAAGTCTCCGCTAAAAGTGCTTCCCACATATTTATTTTCATGCCTCCCGTAATCACAGGGACAGTAACGTGTTGGAGAAGCTTTGTCTTGTGTGTGTTAGACGAGAGAGAGATCAGGGGAGATGAGAGAGAGAGAGCAGGGGAGACATCTGCAGCAGGAGGGTCGCGGTGACGCGCTTCACCTGGAGGCGCGCGTCTGGGCAGACTGCTCACAGCAGCATCATGATTTGTATTTTTTACTATTTTCATGAACATTTACAATGTTACAGTGTGTGCTCTGTGTGTGTTCATGTTCTAGTGATAAATATATGTCTGTCAGTTAGAAAAATACAAATATTGTATGAAAATTCTAAAATCCACTATTTCTAACGCCAAATGACGTCATAATATGCAAATTAGATGGGGGGATATATTCTCTACATACACTTTGGACCATCCTTTATATTTTTCTAATTTACAGAAAGCCCTTATCTCTTATCACTTTTAAGTTATAGCCTTTTGAAATTAAGATGTCAAAATCGAGCGTTTTGGAAAAAAACCTCTGGCGCTTAAAGGGTTAAGATTGTCGTAAGGGGTAAATCGGGTCTAAATCGGCCTAAATATCCTGCCGTGTAAACCAGGCTTTAGCGAAGACCCTAGAGATCACGTTATAAGTGCAGATCACGTGACATCACAACATTCCAAGTGAGTATAGTTTAAAAATGTGTGTGTGTGGGGGTCCTGGGTTTGATTCCACTTCCAGGTGTCAGCATAGGTTTTCTCCTACCTCTAAAAAACATGTATAATAGAATGGAGGGTGTTGGTTGGAGGCTTAGATACGCCAGTGTGTTCGGCGTGTCACTTCCGTCATAACCGTGTGTGGAGAGAATGGAAAAATCTCTGAAGATTGTAAAAAAAAGCGCTTTGGGTACCCTTGGTGTGTAAAATGCAATGCTGAATAATTGTATAAATTGTATAAAAAAAACATTACTTACAGTACTTACACAGTCTCGGAGGGATGAATAATTTCACATTGCGTCGCAACATTGGGAGGGGTCAATTGCATCTAGTTTGCGGGTCTATCCTTATTTTCTCCTTTTACAAGTTTGGTTCTATCACTAGTTTACACGTGCATGTCTTTTTGCCCTCTCTCACATCTTTAGATAAGCTTTTTGAAAGATGTGAAAAAGAGACGACCACCCTCACTCAGCCAATCATCTCTCAGCCCAAAAAGTAAAGTGACACATGGCCCTCTTTGTTTTCTAAAAAGATGAAGACAAGATGAAAAGCTAAAGTCCTCCAGATTATATTTTGCATTATTTGACAACTTTAACCCCTTCTTCCATAGTGAACATTCCAATCCCTCCTGGTCATAGTATAATGCTTGCTATTTCTGCATAGATAAGATCGACAGAATAATCTTACTTTCAAAACGCCTCCATCCTTGAAGCTAATAGCATACATTAAACCTCTTTTACATCATGGCTAAAGACATGACGACAATTTTGCGCAACTATTATTTCCCCACCAATTTGCCTTATTCTTCTCTCTACCTGCGAGTATGAATTTGTGCACATTTTAAAGCAAAGACCGGGCATACTTTTAACCCAGCAGACTTAAGCGCGGCAGGTCAGACGGCGTGCATAATTACGCGGCGTGTAATTTCCTATGCGAACGTTACATACATCGCGTTGAACTTTTGCGACGGCGCATTTACATTAGCGGGTTTGAGTGACATTTGAGTGTCTGTGCCCACTCGCCCGGTTTACAGGGAGGGAAAACAGGTAGAGCTCTTCAAATGTCATTAGCATGGACGTGTTTGCCACTTAAGGCTCTTTGTTTGAAACGACGAAAAGAAGGATTTGTCAGAGATGTCTCCATTTGGGAATGTGCGGAATATTGTGCTTTAAGATTTGATACACGGCAGAGCGTGGAAGTGTTTCTGTACTATCGGCCAAAAAGATGGCTGCGACAACTAGGAAGTCCCCTCACCCGCTGTCTCGCCGCAGTTAGGGGTGACTTTTATGAATACGCTTTATTTGTTCATTTATTTCAAACATTCACGAGATACAAACAATTTTTCACTGGAAAATATGGTAATACGAGAAAACAATAAATCCTGTGCATGGTTTGAACTGCAAAAAATTTGAGGTTATAATTGCCTAAATCGAGTAGGTTTCTAACTTAATTTGAGTTCATTCCGACTTTCCTAAAAAAAGATTCGCCACTGGGAAAAAGCGATTTAGTCTGAATTCAAGAACTGTCACTTTATTTTCTCATTCCAAGGGAGGCATTTCTCGCATCTTTTTAAAACAAGATAATTTAGTTTTACTCATTAGAATATCTTGTTTTATCACAGTTAAGACGTGCCCAATGTGAGATATATTTAGCCAAGTTTGAGCAATTTTTGACTTATTTTTCATCATTTTTGGCCGTGCATCATGCCAATTTTTTGTAGATTTTTTAAAATTGATTTCTGCCCAGAGCCTTTGACCAGTACTTGACAAATCAATACAAAGATTATTTTGGTGAGTCATTTGATTTCTGAATGAACACTTGGTATGGTACTATGTTATTTTCATATTCTTCCAATGCGTTTCAAAACTGCTGGTTCTTACTGCTCTGATTATGTCTTCCGTGAATCAATATTTGCTCAAATTAGTATTTAGTATTGCTTCTAGTTTTAGCCGTATTATCTCATTTTATACACTTACAAGTTAAACACTATTATTGAAGAAGTGTGCACACCTCCATTCACCTACTCATTTCCCCAATAATGGCCTATTGCTTACAGCTCCATTGGCTTAAGTGCAGTGATAGCCAGAATGAATGTTTATTTGTTCACCTACATTTAGCAGCGCGCCGGACTCTCGCTGCGCCGCGCCTCCCGAAGCTTTGATTAAGCGCTCTAATCAATCACCATCCGGCCACGCACATTCATCACTTTATCGAGCAGCTGATGCATTGCTGTTTCTAATGGAGTCATTTAGTTTGATTTCGGCGCTCCCAGTCTTATCCGCAAGGCTCGCTCCAGGCGCAGATAAAGGCCTCTCGTGCAGGCTGTCGGAGGAGGGCCGCGGCTTGCGTTGCAACATGGACGGAATCTCTGGAAAGACTTGTATATATATGTTGAAAGAGAAGAATTTTCAAAAATAAATGATATAAGTTTGTCAATAGAGATTGGAGTGGCGTGTGGAAAAACGGTTGCACTTTGTTTTTGGGGCCATTCAGTGCGACATTTACATAGTCATCATATAGATATAGTTTTAAAATTAACTCTTCACTTAATCAAAAGAAGACATCCAGGTTAAATCTATACTATGGTTGGACTGAATACAACAGAAATCTCAAAATTCAAGAATTTAACACTGAATTTTTCACTTCTGAGCCATTACATATCTATTTTAACTATAAATCTTGTCCTTAATGCTTGGATACTGTACGGTGTAATGGTATATGATGCATGTGTGTTCTCCACGTAGTGAATATACAGACTACAATTGCATTATGACTGCAAAAAGTAGTTTCTCTCTGCCATTTTTTTTTTTTAATAAAAGCTCTTCAATTGACAAAGGTTAGAGACCCCTGGTGTCCTTTATTATCTTATGATTAGTTGTCCTCATAAATTACCCCAAAAATTGTCTCTATATCATACAGTATATGGATTATTTGGGATTGTCACACATTCTCACAACAATGGTATATCCTTACTCACTTTGTGCATGAGTAACAAATATGAAATAATAGATAATGATGATTCATTGTGACAGTACAAAATTCAACTCATTTTTCCAAATACCGCTTAAAGTAGTAAATCTCTGCCATTTGCGCCCCAACAAAATAGCTCTTGTTGTAAAAAAAGATGAAGAACCCTGCTCCAAATGAAATATCCACACAACTCAAGTTCGCACTGTGTATAGCTCCAGGCAACCGTCACTTTTGTCAAACCATTCAGGAAAACCCTGAATGAGACCTGAGAGAAGTCATTGAGAAGAAGGACCAGGGAAGAGCAACGCAGCAGGAGAGATCGGGGCAGCAGGTCCAAAAGCTGCAGTCGATACACATGACAAAAAGTGAAGGTAAAAGTTAAAATATTTCTGTTGGTGGACCAGGTTTGTTTTGAGGAACCAGTCACTTTAAACCACATGAACACAAATGTGGCTGGTCTCTTTAAAAGTAAGTAAGTAAGTTTTTATTTATATACCGCCTTTTCACTGCAGATCTGAGTCTCAAAGCGGTTTACATATGTTAATTTTGGGCATTTGTCTCTCACTCCACACAGAGATGGGAGCGGGGTCGCCAGTACAGGAAGCGCATGCCAGAACTATTGGATATATTTTTTAGTGGTAGGGGAAACCGGAGTACCCGGAGGAAACCTACGCAGACACGGGGAGAACATGCAAACTCCACTCAGAAAGGCCCTGGTCCGACCGGGATTCGACCCAGGACCTTCTAGCTGAGAGGCGAGAGTCAGCCACCGTGCCGCTGTCCCAACTGTGTCCCAAAGGCAGACTCATGGTACATACAGTACGTGAAGTCATGGTCCTGACCATTAACCCAAACTGCTCATGAGTGGTTGGCCTGTAAGAAGAAGGAAGATGGACAGAGTAGCATAGACAAAGAATCAATGATCCAAGGAATACCAAACTGAATACATAGAAAAAGGAAATCTTTACATTGAACATAGTGGATAAAGACATCAGGATTGGACAGCATAAGCAAGCTGTCTCTCTCTACACCATTTCAGAAGTTCCTTATATATTCTTTGCAAACACCAGGGAAGGTTTGAAGAGTTATTTTATCTAATGTCCTTTTGGAGAAACCAGCTCAAATTGCCCTCAGCTTGAGCACGTTGTATGTTTATGTATGTCCATGTTTTTGTGAATGTCCTTAGGGTCTGTATTTATCTCTTAGACCTGACTGTGTGCGCCCTGAGATGTGCAACCCTAACCCTAACACACAAAAATACATGCTTTCAATATGTCTGCCCCATAAAAGGCAGAATACATTTTTATTACAACCTTTAAACCACATACATACAGACACGCCTAGTCTCTTTATTCACATTGTTCAAGCTAATATTGATATTTTAATTGGAATAAATACTAAATTAGCTTCAGGTGTTAAAAAACAATCAATACATAGCAAGCAAAATCCTGTTGTCTTCTTTAAGGGCTCAAATTGATCAAAACAGCATAATATAGATGTTTTTGGAGCTCAAGGGATCAAGGTTAGAATCAGGCAACTTGCAGCAAATGGATGTGATGTTCCTAAAAGCATGGAAGAGCACATGTGTGTGAGGGGGAGCCACCAGCTGAGGCGCTAATAGGAATATAGCAGATCATTTGTGCACTCACCTGTTTTTAAGAGGCTTTTCCCAAGTGTGAGTGGCAGCTGGGAACATCAAACAAACACCAAAGTTCAAGTTTGACGATTAATTATGCAGCGATCGGCGTATTTATATCACCTGTCCATCTGCTTGAAGACATCATCGTTATTTTTGATTTTCTCTTTTAATTCCCCGTATCTCGAGACAGCTTTGTTTGTATCGTCGTGAGCTTTACAAAACAGAGCAGCGTGAAATGAGGTGTAAAGTGGGGAGAGACGTTCAACAAATAAGTCTGAATCAACTCGCAAAAAATCAACGAGTTACTGGAAATGTAGGGTTGTACTAGAATGGACAATGGGTTGGAAGTAAAATGTGTTGGATCAAGTATGGGTTCTATGATATTGGAGGATCTACTTACTGAAAATTGTTCTGTAATTTTTTGCAAGATAGATGCTTTTCTTCAACGAGGCCTAAAGAAGCTGTCAAAAAATACTTGTAGAATGAGCTGTCACATGGTTATGATTTCATTGCTAGTTTTGACATGAGAGAGGCTTATCACCAATCAATGCTTCAGAGTACCTAACAGGCGGCACGGTGACTGTTAGGACTCCCGCTTCTCAGCAAGAAGATCCTGGGTTCGAATCCCAGTCCGAACTGAGTGGAGTGTGCATGTTCTCCCCAGGTCTGTACAAGTTTCCTTCTGGTGCTTCGGTTTTCCCTACCACAAAAAAAAACAAAAAAAAACAAAAAACATGCACAGTAGGTAAATCCTCCAGCGCTGGTAGTCCTGACCAAGCCCAGCATCAATATGTGGAAATGGGTTCCCGGGCGCTGTACTGCTCCTGACAGAGGCCCCAGTGGCTTTATTGGATGGGTCAAATGCAGAGGATGAGGAAGTTCCCTTTGATGGATAAATAAAGTGTACATTTACATACTTTTGGTTCAGAGCTGATTGGTTGGGAGAGGGTGATTCTCTATTTTTTCATGTTTCTGACTGAAAAAGCTGAGGGTCAACAACGCATACATGCTAAAACTAGGAGGAAGTACTATGACAAACCACTGCTCCTGATAGAGGCCCTAGTGGCACCAGGATGGGTCAAATGCAGAGGATGAATTGCCCTACGGGGATACATCAAAAGGGCACCTTTAGCAATTGAATTGCTACTTGGATTTTATTTCATAGGGTGAGAATGAGGGTTAATCCAAGTTTTCGTAGTCTGAAAATTGAAACCTGCTTCAAGTCAGTTTGTGAAGGAATTTTGGCCAATAACTGGTCACATACTAGTCTTAATAAAAGGTGGAAAAGATTAATTAAGCCTTAAACATTCAAATGGACCCAAAAAAGTGTACTAACTATTTAAAGAGCTTGAAGCCAAATTTATTTGGCAATTTTAGCAAGAGTGTATGGAAGATATACTCTTTAATCAAGATTTTTTCTCCCCCCTTGCCAAGAGAAGAGGGTCTAAGGACAGTGGTGATGATCCAGGACACTCCGCATTCAACGACATTTATCAACATTTATTTATAGACGCTGGTCCAATGACCTTATCCGTTAGTTATCATTACATACCCTGTGTTTGAACTGTTTGATTCTCTGATCTGTGATGGTGAATCACCGGCTTTGTAAAGTCCCCAGATATAACTACTGTTGTGATTCAGGGATATACAAAAATAAATTGAATTGAAGATAGATGTCTCATAAAAGTAAAAAAAATAGTGGCGTCAATCATTCATTTTTAGTTTTTTTGTTGTCCTTCTTATGAATGAAAGGCAAAGCCCCTCAGACTGACAGCTTCTTCACACAGTCTGTTCTGCCATTGTCCCGTACACTCTCTTCTCCACCGCCACGCACAGGAGTGGCCATTGAACCTGCCGCGCTCTGACCACAATTAGCAAACAATCCTGCCCATCACAGCGCTCCTCAGACGGGCTTCACGCGTCCCTCTGCCCTCCCCTCGCTCCTTTCTCCTCCGAGCTAAAAACATCTTTGTGTGCCGCTCTCCAAGTCCCGTCTTCTGCCACGCAAAACTCAGGAGATCACAGGCACAGACGCACTGAATGGAGAAATTGTGCTTAAGTGTGCTTCTCCTGGCTCACCTTTAGCCCATCTCCAAACATCCAGGAGCGCACAGACCGGCGGGGCAATGGCCCAAACTTGAAAGCTCTGCACCTGAGCTCGCGGGGCCCCCAGGGTGTTTAATTGGCCCTCGCTTTGCAGTCCTATTATGGAGAAGTATGCGCAGTGAAAAGGGCCCTTCTCCCAAAAGTGTGTAGTAGTGGTCGTGTTAAAAAGTGCCCTATCACTCCTGGCGTCGACTGGCAGGGCTAATTTGGATGCGTGCGCGTTCACAAACACTCGTAATCAGAAGTGCTGTGGTGAAGGGGAATGCGGCGCGCTGGAGGATTTCTTGGGCGATGTTTCGAATCGAGCAAAGTGCTACTTCAGTCTGGGTTTTTTAGTGTGATGTGAAATACCTAATTCTTACCATACTGTTGTCAAATGTCATTGTTTGCATCATTGGCAAAAGCAGGTCTTTTTGACAATGTAACAGTACTCTTTCTTGAGTCCAAAACAGGCCAAACTCAAAAACAATGTTGTAGCGTGGCTGTACATGGCCCACCTCTGGACTATTTATCTGTCGACTAAGCAAGTCAGAAAATCAATAGTAGCGCTGACTTCAGTCAAGGTTCAGTGAGTATTCAGAATGTGAAGACACCGGTACTGCTGTCTTTTAACCCTTGTATTATGTTAAGGGTCAATTTGACCCATTTCAGTTTTTGTGTTGATCAAAGTACTGGTTATCCTTTCTTTTTCTTCCTGAAATTTGGTGACTTTTCCTCATCTAGGGTCATGAACTGGTGTGTAAAATCTGGACACCTTGATGTGTAGTGGAATGTCTGTGCAGAGTTTGTATACAAAGATGATGTTGCGGGTCATTTTGACCCTGACGCTTTAATGTGGGTAAATAGTTGTTCAGATCCAAAAAAACATGTCTCTTTGACATTTTATTTTGATTACCTCTGAGAGCCAGGTGTGTGAAGAAAGGGAACTTTCTCACACTTGTCCTTGTCACTGTTCTCATGTCATCTCTTTTGCCTAGTGTACATCGTACTGGCAACTGAATATATCCGTCGCCTTTGAGTTGCTGCCCCGTACACATCGACAATCTGACGAAAACGGGAAACTCCTAGTAGCAGGCCAGTTTCGGGAATAACAGCGTGTACATCGACAGCAACTGGCCTCAACTACAGTGTGTTTTCTGACATAAACTGTAGAGGGCGCAATACACACATGTTGTTGGAGCACATCGGGTGATATCTCCGGATCTGAGGACAACTAGTTGCCGAAAAGTAGAACACGGGCAACTGACTGAATCCGGAGATAGACTGTTTATCTCCAGTTGTAAGAGCGCTCACATCGACCGATTTTGGCAACTGATCATCTCCATCATCTACTCTCAGTTGCCAGAAGCCGTCTTGCAACTAGTTAGGCAATGGTAGGCTTTAGACAAACTCACCAAAAATGAGCTCCAGAAGGATGACATCTGAGGAGGCTTTATCACAGATTTTTAACTGGGATAATGATGTGGAGGAAGAGATTTCAGAAAAAGAGGATTTTTCAGATACAGGACAATGTTATTGCTGATCCAGATGATCAATTTTCTTACGATAAGGAGGATTCAGAGGACGAATCTTTGGCCAAGTAAGAGGAAGGGAGGAAGGAAGGAAGGTAGGAAGGAAAGAAGGGAGAAAGGAAGGAAGGAAGGAAGAGAAAAGAAGGGAATAGAGGATGATGAACAGAGAGAAGGAAAACAGGATGAGAAAAAGGAAGGAGAAAGCATGGCAGGAGGAAAGAGGGAGGGAAGAATTGTCATTTTGACCCGAGAGGAGGACAAGAAGATTAGACTAAATATTTCTTAAATATATCGTTGGAATAAAAAATGTATTGTATGTCAATTTTCTAAATATTTATATAACCTAAAATAAAGTTGTTATTGGTTTAACCTGTTTTCTTGACTGTTTTGAGTGCATTTACACAGTACGGGTCAAAATGACCCGCAACATAATCAATGTAATTTTTTTCAACATAATACAAGGGTTAAAGCCCTAAATGTTCGTTTATTATTGTCTTCTGTGTCTGTCGGTCATAAATTGGACTAGAAAAATGTTATATAATCGAATTGTGTTGAAAAATTAGCGCTTTTGATGACTTTCACAACCAGAGTGCAGTTTTCGTCATGGTGAGCCTCTATTTGAGAAAAAAAAAAGCTCTATTTCAGGAGTGTCAAACACACTTCTGTCGGGTGCCAATTTAAAAAACTTAAAGAGCTGATCGGGGCCAAAAGTATTAGTTGTATAAAAGGTTTTTTATTTAGTAGGTTTGTCCTACTAAAATGAAATATCAATAAAGAGATCTATTGGAAGACTGATAGCTGAACAATTTTAAGTATTTGTAACTTCTATTATACAATTATATGGTCATTTTCCTGTGATCTTAGGCTTCATAATGACCCATAACATGCCATAGTAGCGCTTTACATCAAGGCTGCAGGTTACTAAAGATTATTGAAAATCATTTCAGGGGCGACTAAGAATGGTCTTGTGGGCAAGATGTGGCCCACAGGACTGAGTTTGTCTGCCCTAACTGGATGAAAAAAGTGATAACTAAGTACATCTTTGATCTACATCACAGAGTTGTATGTATTTTTAGACATTCAAAACAACTCTCCTGTTATATAACAAGGAGAGTTGTTATATAAATTAGAAGTGCACCAACACTTTGATCACATTCACACCACACTTTGATCACACTCTGACACCAACACGCTGGCCTTACAGTCCGAGCCGGATGCATATCAGGAGTGCCCCTTATCCTCACTTTTACTCGATAGCAATCGGGCAATCTCTCCTCCAGCATCCTCCTCCCCATATTCTGCCATCTGCCATGCACCACTTCACCCACACCAGCCCAGGGCTCTGGATAGTGTCCTGGTCGGCCTTTGGTGAGGGCAGCAAGACCCTGCAGCGATGCGTGTCCCAAAAGGAGGAGAAGGCGCTTCTAATTTGAGTTGCCAAGTTTGGTTTGTTTAGATTAGAAAAAGCATTATAAATTTGGGTTCATAAACTTTTATTTTTTCTTTGAATAATATGCTCATGCCTTCTAAATAAAGTGGATTTGGAGAAGTTCCATGGGGTGTTATAAAAAGTTCATTGGGAATATGGTGTGCAAGTCTGCCAGTCTAAGTATGATGGCAACACGCAAAGACAGAGGAGTTGTTAGCAGTTGTGCCTGGTTTGTCCACTATTAAAGCTATAAGTGTCTACAAAAAACAAGTGAACAAAAAAGAAAACTACAATTTATGCATCTTTATTAGATTTCTTGATGTTGATTGATCATCTTACAAACAGTGATTATGTGTTATTATACGTCATACATTACAATATTACTTTATTGAAAATGTTATTGTATATTATTATTATTACTTTTCACAGCTCGCCTATTTCACAGTAAACTGCAAGGGACTCTCCTCACTTATCTATGACTTTACCCAGGGCTGTTACAAATGCATTGTGAAGCACTTTGGCTGTCTTCAAAGAGGTTTTAGAATTCAACACAGTCCTGTTTCTGTTTACCTTCAATCTTAGCGTGAGGCGTGTGAGGGTCTAACTCATGGTAACGGCTCTTACTTTAATTTAAGCTGATTCAGTCCTTAATGACTGCTGCGGTGAGGAGACATCCATCTAACAGGGTCCATCTATCAGCCGGACTCAGGCTGGCTTTATCTGGACATGTGGGGGGACGGCAAGGGTGCCCTTCTTGGCCCGGGAACCCAACCAGAGTAAATGAATGAATGAATGATACTTTTATTAGTCCTACAGTGGGGAAATTACAAGTTTGATGAAGAGACATCAAGAGATGCAGCGGACGACCTCCAGAGTTATCTATTATTATTTTCTCCTCAGCCTTCTCGTCTCCTCTGGGATGGGACAATACACAATAATATACTTAATTCTGATACTATATTGTCTGTGCTACATTTAACGGCAATGATTAAAGGGAAAAATACATCTACAAGGAATCAAAAAAGTACACTCTATAAACCATTTTTGCAACCAATGTCATTGGTAGTTGGGTCGTCCGTTCCCTGCCAGGGACTGCAGATGTAAATTAGCCTCAGGCTAACTCTGGTACAATGCATCAAATGGTAACATTTATGTTATAATTGTACATGGTCCCTTTTAAATAAATAAACTAAACCACCCAGTGGCTAAAAAAAAAAAAAAAAAGTACTTGGTATGTTGTGTGTCATAGCATCAAAATCAGATCAAAATATTGGTCTGAATGAGTACTATTGTTGGCTGACTCATTCATACTCGGCAAAGTGGGTGAAGTGTCTTGCCTAAGGACACAGCACCAATTTTGTGCTTTATTGCTGTTCCCAAAAGTTTCCCATTACCTGCACTAACCAGACCCTGCCCTGCTTAACTTCTGACGGTCACATGCAGGTGGTACCACAATAGACATATATTCAATGTGATGTTATAGCATGACGGCACTGTTTTTCTATAGGCAAGGCAAGTTTATGTGTGTAGCACAATTTCATACACAATTTCCGACCTCCAGACATGCTTAAAGTTGGTAAATTCCACAAGTCTTGTATTTGTAAGTTTGTAAAAAGGAGTAATCCGTGTTTTGTAGAATAAAAATGAAAATAAAAATGATTATAGGAGATTAAAAAGCAGCAAGCGAGGAGCAGCGAGAGAATGCGACCACACTGTACAAGAGCAGGAAGGAGCACCATCAGATGAAAATATATGTCAATTGTCCAACCATTCTGTTTTTAAAGTGTACATGTGCAGTAGTCAGTACCTTGATTTATGCTTTAATACTTGTTTTTAGGTAAAACAGCTCACAAAAAAAAAACAGATTTCAAAGCTTTCTGTAAAATCCTCAAAGAATGGATTTTGGCATCTGATTTTTCACACTTTATTCCGAACACCTGAACAGATGAGGCAAAGTTTCAGTGGTCTGCAGCAGCACTCTGGAGGGGTGCAGTCTGAAGGGTGTAGGCCTGTCCCACCAAACGCGTTATGTTTTGCAGTTCCTCGTTGTTTTTCAGTCCTTGTTGGTATGTGTACACACACCTTAACACAAATCAAAAATGACAAAGCGGAGACATTTTAGCTGCTTCTCTGGGACATTCAAATACTGCTGTTTGATATGGCAGATATTTATTTATGAACACTTTTGTATTGGTCATCCCATTACACTCTGGACCGAAGGCTTCTGTGACAAGTGCTTGTATTTGCCATAAAGGTTGAAAAAACAACATTTCTACAGCAGTATGTTCCATAAGTTTCTGATATTATTATTATCATGGTAAATGTGATCTTTAAATCAATTCTCATATTCTAGCAGTAACAATTTTCTCCAATTCTAAAAGGGTTTTCTGCTTAACAAGAATCTTGACTCTGGCAAAAGTGCTGATTCCACACATTAAAAAAGTAAAAGTGGCCGCATCTGTTCTGTGAGAATTGAGCTGGGCCAATTACAAAGTCCAACTTTAACAGCGTGACTTTTGTCGCTAACAAGACACGCATTTGAGAAAACTGCATTTGAAGCTACAATGTCCCGTTGAAATGTATATGTGGATGCAAGTGGGGTCATCCAGGCTCAGGTGGGAGGTGCCAATAAATAAAAGAAAACTTTAATGACAGATAAATCTTCCGTTCTATATTGTTCCTTTCCTCCTGTGACGTTTGTGTGCGTGTCCCTATAGCAGATGTCTCGGTGCATTGCGTCTTACATGAGTTATATTGCAGCTCATAAAGCGTTTACGGAGGGAAGCGCGTCTGGATCTAGGCAGCAGCATTTGTCAAGAGGAAAGTGACAGCTCCAATAGAACAATATCTACATCTGATACAAGCAGTGGCCACTCCAGCGCAATGGGACGTGTCAACGTACTGTCACAGCCAATGTTCACTGTGGGCATCCCAATATCCACTTGTTTTCAGGAGACACCCTTGGACTGTGTAGAGATGGGCAATGCTAACCCCCAAGGTCAATGAAACCAAATTGAGAAGTGCTCATGGAAGAAGTTTTGTTCATACTCGTTCTGGGTCCTGTTGACTGGGATTGTAACTGTTTGTGTCTAATTCAATATTTTGGACTTAAAATGGTTTAGCACTCTCTGTGATCTTGGTGTTTATATTGTGATATTGTCTTTGTAAAGCCAGATTTGAGCCCTAAACACTGACGAGTAGCACAAGTTTGGACAGCCTGGCGCCGACTCCTGATTGCCGAATAGTTACTCAGCTGTTACTACCAACAAATTGTTTCTTCCTGCCTGTTTGAACTGCTCTCATCGGCCTCTTCCACATTCAGGTGATGTCAGCACCCAGGTTTGGAATGGAAGTAGTAGGAACAGAACATGGCCTACACACTCACACATTCATAACATTAGAAAATGTATGACTACAATTTGTTTTTCAGGAAACAAAATCAAAGTAGTTCTACATTTAACTAAAGACTTAGACCAGTGTCTCCCAAAGTGGGGTCTGCGGCCCCCTGGGGGGCCGCGAGGGTATTGCAGGGGGGCCGTGAAAGGTCATTAAAAAAAAGTTTCTTCATTATTGTATGTTAAATTAATTATATATTGTTTGTAATATTAAAATATTTGTGTCCGATGTTTAATGATTTTGCTATGCTACAATCATTAAACATTACTCTCGTAGGCCGGAACGTTCTATATCTATTTTTTTATTGGAGGGGGGGATAATATGTGTGGAAGAGGTTTGCAGCGGGAAATGAATATACTGTTATGGATCGGTGGCTACTGAATAAAACTCAGCCTGCTGCTGCTGATGTAAGTCAGGATCAAGATCCAGATGGAAATCAAGACTCAAATTACAAATCAAGGAAACGACGTAAATATTCGAGTGAGTATTTGGCACTCGGTTTTACCACTACGGGACACGAGGACAACCCACGGCCCGTCTGTGTCATCTGCTCAGAGGTCCTCGCCAATGAGGCCCTGAAACCTTGTAAACTTCGTCGTCATTTGGAGACCAAGCATGGACAGTTTTTATCAAAGCCAAGGGAGTTTTTTGAAAAAAAATTACGAGAATATTTGCAACGCAAGAAGGCTATTGAATCAACGTGTGTGACCGGGGGAGAGTATGCCAGGACCGTGGAGGCCTCATACAGAGTGTCAAAGTTAATTGCGCAAACTGGCAAACCGCACACAATAGGAGAGGACCTCATTCTACCTGCTGCTAAAGAAATGGTGAACATGGTGATTGGTGAAAATGCAGCAAACAAACTAAACGTGATATCATTGTCTGATAATACAGTGAAGCGTCGCATCGATGACATGGCTAAAGACGTGTTAAATCAGCTTGTCACCAGAATCGAAGAAAGCCGTTTTTATGCAATACAAATCGACGAGTCCACGGATATAGCAGCCTTGGCCAATTTGCTTGCTTTTGTAAGGTACGAACATGATGGGGACATACATGAAGATTTTTTGTTTTGAAAACCCTTACCATCAAACACGACTGGAGAGGCCGTATTTGAAGCGATCAATGATTTTATGGTTTCAAATGAAATCGACTGGGCAAAGTGTGTGGGACTAAGCACAGACGGAGCCAGAGCCATGGTGGGACGACTAACCGGAGTAGTCAAACGAGTGAAGGATGTGGCCCCACTGCTGACAGCTGTCCACTGCAGCATCCACCGTGAGGCTCTGGCTACAAAGACGATGCCTGCAGACTTAAATAAGGTGTTGAATGAAGCTGTAAAAACTGTCAATTTCATCAAAAGTCGTCCCCTGCAGTCCCGCTTGTTTGGGATCCTGTGCGCGGAGATGGGGAGCGAACACAGACAGCTTCTCCTTCACACTGAGGTCCGGTGGCTCTCACGCGGCAAAGTGCTCACACGCCTTTACGAACTGCGCGATGAAGTCAGAGTCTTCTTTGTGGACGTTCGTTTTGAGTTGGCCGAGCGATTCTGCGACTTTGAATGGCTCTGCAAGTTGGCTTATTTGGCTGACATTTTTGGATACTTAAATGGACTCAACCTGTCACTACAGGGGAAAACAGTGACTGTGTTTCAAGTGCAGAATAAGATTGATGCCACAATTAAAAAGTTTGAGATGTGGGATCGCAGAGTTGGACAAAATAACTTTGAGTCCCTGGACAGCTTGTCGGACTTGTTGGGCAGCGAAGAGAGTGAGATTCCCAGTTCGGTGGCAAGCGCTGTCAGCGCGCACCTGCAGGCCCTCGGAACCCAGCTTCGCAAGTATTTCCCTGCACAAGACAACATGAACAACTGGATAGAAAACCCATTTGTTCTCCAGGCTCAGGACGCAGCAGGACTTTCTTCAAGAGAGCAGGACAGCCTCGTGGAATTATCTTGTGATAGCTCATTGAAACTGGAATTTACGCAGACTCACGTGGTGCGCTTCTGGATACGCGTTTTCAAAGAATATCCACATTTGGCTGACAAAGCCATTCGTTTCCTCATGCCATTTTCCACCACGTATCTCTGTGAGACTGGATTTTCCTCCCTAGTTGCATTAAAAACCAAGTACAGGAACAGACTGGATGTCACCTCTGATCTCCGCTTAAAGCTGACCACCATTCAACCCAATATTGGGGCTTTAGCATCCGCTATGCAACACCATCCGTCTCATTAGGTGAGCTAAGCTATTGTATTGAACGAATATTTTTCCTTGATTAATATGCATTTGTGCTGGCCTTTTTTATCTGTTTGATTTTGAGAGCGTTTGTGTGCTCATGTCAGGGTTCATTGTGCGCTGGAATGGCCTGAATTACATTTTACTTGGTCTGTTCATATTTTATGTTCATTATTTGACTTGAATAATCTAATTGTAATAACTTTTGTTTTACAAAACGGTTTTAGCAGAGGTTATATCCTCCAAATAAAATGACGAGAAGAGCCTATTTTTAACGTGTCGTCTTGGTTATTATTTCGGGGGCCGCGAAGACCCGTCAGATTTTTAAGGGGGCCGCGGTCTTGCTGACTTTGGGAATGGCTGACTTAGACAATAATAATTAATTAGTAAGTTTAAAGGTTTATAATAGATGTATAATAGACCCTTAAAAGTAACTTCATTATGCAAGTGGCCAGTTGTCGATGTGTGACTAGGCGAAGAGATATTGAAGCTGTAATTTAATATGACAATGGTATTCAATGGCATTTTAT
The DNA here is from genome assembly GCA_964034765.1 of Knipowitschia caucasica. Taxonomy (NCBI): domain Eukaryota; kingdom Metazoa; phylum Chordata; class Actinopteri; order Gobiiformes; family Gobiidae; genus Knipowitschia; species Knipowitschia caucasica. Next base: position 15,742,230 of record OZ035824.1, on the reverse strand, counting down.
ATGAGGGACACATCCACATTTACAATTTATTTATGGTAGAATAAAAAAAAGGATTATTCCCACTGCAGCCCTGTGTTTTTTGATCTGTGCTGAAATGCCATGCCGACCTGGGACAACAAGGTTAGCGTGTTGGTTTCCTTCTTCAGCTGACCCACAGCAGCCTCTAAAACAGTTTGGTTTTAGATAATTAGATAGACCTGAAAATTGTCCTAAATTTGATGTCTGAATTACTGTTATATTGTGTCAGAGAGTTCAAACTCACACTTCCTATATTAGTTTGTTTTGGAAGTATCGCAGAGATAACTTGCCACGGATGAAAACCCAGTGAAATCTGTGTCTTCTTCTGGTGAGCAGCTTGCATCAGTCACCCACATAAACCTCATCTCCACGGGGCCAAACTGCTTTGAACGGAGGGGTCTCTGGTTCAATGACGGAAGGCACATGGAGAGGGAGACGGTTAACCTGCACTGAATGCCGCCACCCCCCTTCGCTAATAAAGACACGCCATCACAGACAATAAAGACACGCATGTGAAATGTCACCGCATAAGGACTGCAGCAATAACAACACAGGTGAGGCTCATCAGCGCAGCTACAAACAGAACTGTGTTTTAAGTAGGGAGGCACCCATTCAGTTTTTTACGGTCCGGATATTGATACGTTGGCTCTTAGTATCCATCAACACCCAAAATTAACCAATGTCTATTTTTATCATACACAAACAAGCAATAATAAACTCTAGAAGTGATAAAACAAAGACAAAATATACATACATCAAAAACTATGGCTTTATGGATTACACTTATTTCTGAAAGAGGCAGAAACAGTGTATCAGAATAAAAATATTGCAAAAAAATAAAGTTCCAAATGTTCTCAACATACACCTGTTTGATCTATGTTTCAGATCACTCAAGTAATTTCTGCTTAGTTACCTGAGGTTTTGTAGATTTCTCCTACAGGGACCAATAAAATATCTATCTATCTAATACATACTAGTATCATATGGGAGATTAGGTTACAGGTACTCACCAATACTGATGCCTGAAAAAAAGAATATATCAGCACCGTATCAGTGCATTTCTAGTTTAGAACGGCATAAATACAGGCTATAATTATTGATGTGCGTTCCTCATCAAGACAATCAGCTCAAATATCCAAATAGTGACTCACATGGCTCTTTCTCACCAGCATACAAACTATAACATGTTTTAGGATCAAGACAGCCCGTTGTGTTCTTATTTGTTTGTTTAACTACAAAATCTCTGTAGGTCACAGCACAAATCAATCACGTTTATAACAGTTTCATATACGGGCAGCCAAGCGAGGTGTGTAGTTATTAGATGATTTTCTCTGGTGGATCAGAAGGATGAGGACAGACAGCAGGCTCACTCTCTCACACACACACACACACACACACACACACCAAAGACACACACACACACACACACACACACAGACTTCCATCTCACCGGGATGGCAGGGATCATGGACTCTGCCCCCGGTGTGAGCAGCTTACACTCCTGCCAGGGACTACTTTGGAATGACACATATTCTGCAAAACATACTTTTTTGAGCTGTCATACATCACAGACCTGTAGCTTCGTCCTCCGCGTAGAGGCCGTTTTCAGGTCTGAGAATATATTTTCTGTCTTTTTTATTTGACAACTGGGCATCTTTGCCTCTAATGGTCTTCATCACAACTGCATGCATACTTGTTCCCATATGTTACATACAACAAGCATGGAATTTATTTGAGATTTTAGGAGTATTATATTTAATTTAAAGAAGCTATACCCAATATTTTTTCTAATGAGTTCATTAAAATGCTTATTACTACATACAAGTTGTATTATAAACCGTAATTTAATTGATAACTTGAGCTCATTCATTCAGCTGTTTATGAACTCAGGCCGTATAAAGGTGCTGTGTAGAGACTAGCTCATCCTGCTCCACTCACAGAACAAGGCTGCGTCCTCTTAGCCTGACTCTGCCAGACCCTTGTAGTTCCGCCATGCTCCGCCAGAGGCGTTTGGCTGAACCACATGGGTCTAGTATCGAACCCATAGCGAACGCCTTCCCCAGATTATTTTTTAATCGACCAATCAGGATTGCCGGTGTTACGTGGGGTTTGCACTGCCTCCTCACGCTTCTCTCCTGCAGCAGCGAGAGGAATCCAAAATGGCGGCAAAACTCCGCGAATCTTTTTAAAAGAGTAAAAACGATTGAATTAAGACACGGATATCACTTTTAATGCCATTTGAGGCGAGATGTAGATGGTTCTATGTTGATATGTGTGTTTTAAGAGTCAAATGTTCCTCTAAAGTTTGGTTGAAGCACTGGTTCAGTGTTCTTGTTTACACACTATGCAGCAGGGTTGTCAGGTTTGGTGATTCCCGCATATTTTTTTGCAGCGAACTACATGCGTCTGGCGAGAGTCAGGCTAGCGTCCTCTAGCCTCTACAGCGCTGCTAAAAACCGTAGCATGTTAGCAGAATTGGCTATAACTCCTCTTGCTGTAACTGCGTACACAGCAAAACAGCGCAAACAACAAAATAGTGAGGAAGAGAAGAGGGCGAAAAAGAAGCGAAAAGATGATCAAAGAAGAAATCAAGCCCAGGTGAACATAGCTAGCTTACATCGTATCCTCTGGAGAGACTTGTCTATGGAGAGACCTGTGGGAGCGGGATTGCCTCGGACTATCTATGCTCGGATTACATTCGGAAGCGAAACTAGCGATAATCTTTCGGTAATATGTTTTGTTATCAGTGTGTTGCTTTTGTACCATTTCATCAGTGATTGTTGTACAGCTTAAAGTTGCCCTAACTGACTTTATTTTTGTATTCATTACGAAAAAGCTATCCATTTCCATGCAGTGCATTGGGATATACGTCCTTTTGAAGAAAAGGTAGCACAGATTTGTGCTACATTATATTTTAGATCGAGTTTTGATGAAACAAGGAAGAGAATGTGTTTCGGGTCACAGATTGTGACCAATCACAGCGTACCACTAGCCCCCACTTTCTTGAGAAATCTACAGGTCCGTTAGCATCAAGCCCCGGCGATCCAAGATGGCGCCCTATTCAAATGAATGGTCGTGCTCAGTGGCGCTTTGTGACGGCATGGGGGCTGAAAGATTAGCGGAAGTTGCCTGAAACTCGCAAAGATCTATGGGAAACTCGCCTGTATTTGGGCATTGTCTGGTCCTCCCGGTTCTGCGCAGTGGATGATCTCCCATAATGCGTTGCGTCAAACACGCGTGTGTGGGTCTCACACCGGGTCTCACGCACGTGCACAGAGGGGCTCGGCCGCGCTCTGACCAATCAGAGCAGTTCATCAGAGCGGGAGTTAGAGCGAGAGCCAGACAAGCAGAGTTTGTGGCACTAAAGTGTGGATTTAAACAAAACCGAAGGATTTAAGAAGAAAACAAGTTCAGGATGACAAGGGACACTAAAATCCCCACAGAGCATCAACATCTGGAGATGGGTTCCCGCGCGCTGTTACTACGGCGACCACTGCCACTGCTCCGTAAGCTTTAGCGGCATCAGGATGGGTCAAAAGCAGGGGATTGAATCGCCCTACGGGGATTAATAAAGTGCACCTTTACCTTTACCTCATCCACTGCGCAGAACCGGGAGGACCAGACGATGCTCATATACAGGCAGATCTTTGCGAGTTTCCCATGGATCTTTGCAAGTTCCAGTCGACTTCCGCTAATCTTTTCGGCACCCATGCCGGCACAAAGCACCACTGAGCACAACCATTCATTTGAATACGCCGCCATCTTGAATCGCCGGGACTTGGTATAGCTCCTTTAATATTTTTTCACTTGTGATTTTTGGCCTCTGTCACATCTCTACATACGTTCTCTAACATGTGATGCAACACTGAAATCTCCTAATGGGACAAACACAGGATCTCTTAATCTCAATCTTAAAAAAAAAAAACAGGACCACTCACTCTCAGTCCAAAAAGTGACTCACGGGGCCCTATATATTTACGTGTATGCAAAAGATATCCGGTTTTCTGTTTTCTAAAAAGATGAAGAAGCATTTACAAGACTCTTACAAAAATGAACACATGAATATTGCCTCATATTTGTTCTTCCATATTGATCTAAGAACCCTGCACTGCTCCCTCCACCTCAGCTTGACCGTGTGGGACCTGTTAGCCTGCCTGCGCCCTGGCCTGATTGCTCCTGACAGGCTTCCGTAGTGCTGGGCTCTTCTCCACTTAGAGCCTCACCTCGTGGGCCTCTGCTCTGAATGTCACACAGTGGAGCTGGATCGCTTTCCAGGGGCCCAGTCGCATCAAGGGCCCGATCAATGAGCAGTCTGATCAGAATGTCAACGCGGCTCATAGGTGTGTTTCCTATAGACTGTCATAGTACACAGTTAAGGGAGGGGGCTGATTGCAGTGCTCCCCCTGAGAGTCCATAGAAGCACTTCATTTGGGTGCTATATAAATAAATATATTCATTCATTCATTAACAACCCCTTTATTAATCAGTACCTGGGTCAGCCAATGTTCATAGCACAAGTCCACCGCTGATCCTCCTGCAGGTATACGGAACATTTCTGCTCTGTAAGTTATGACACAGCCTTGCTCTTTCAACAGAGGCTTCAGGCAAAGTGGGGTTAAGTGTCTTGCCCAGGGACACAACAGCAGACTTCAGTAGGAGCAGGCCTTGTGGGGGGAGGTGCTCAGGGCCGGGGGAATTGATGATGACTGACTTGTATTCTCAAACTTAATTTGTTCACTTAAGATAGGCTAGCTTGTATTGGCCCACAGTGTTTCAGTATCATCACTGTGTTCATACAAGACAGTAGAAAAAGTAGCAGCCAAACAAGAACAATTATGTTTATTTGAGATCGTGCACCTGCTCCTCACACACAGCTGTGCAGCTGAAGAACGGGTGAGTCAGGATGCTGGCAAATCTTTGGTTTCATAACAAAGTTGGAATATTTTAAACAATCTTAGCGCCAATGAACCATAGACTGTCTATGAGGAAACTGAGCAACTGCTGACGTGGCCCCTGGTGTTTGTCAATTGTGGTATAAGCCGATGTGAAAGTAAACCCAGTTTCCTCTTATAGGCATCTGTTCTTAGGGAGAGACGTGTTACTAACATGGTTGCTAAGGCATCCCTAACGAATGAAGGCACTTTTGGTGTATCTTTATCTGGCTCATATCTGGATTTTCAAAGACTATCAAAAATACTATCAAAGAAGATCACAGTATAGACCCCAGGGTCACAGAGAGCGCAAAACCACTGATTTGCCAAAAAGGTGGAGTGTGACACAAACGGTTACAGCCCTATGGTTTAGCATTCCTCATCAATACACAGTGTTTGCAATCAACCAGAAGGTCACTTCAGGAAAATGTTTCTCTATAAACATATTTCTGATACATTCTTTGAGTCTTCCCATATTGAATGGATCAGAAGTCTGCATGGAGCCTTCAAAATCATGCGTTAACAGCGCGAGAGTTTTTTAGTTGACGATGGTTTACCTCTTTGCTGTGAAGCGAACCTCCACAACCTCAAATGACTGCGTTTTAAAGTAGAAAAATGTATGCTAATAACATATATATGACAGTTTTGTTTATCAAAGTAAGTTTGATAAAAAACTTCTTGTGGTATTTCGGTCGGAGAAAATGATAAAGAATGATAGAGATATAATGCCCTCATACTATACATACATTTTCATTTTCTGACCTAAATTACTTAAACTGCGAGCATAGGGTATATCACTCCAATAATATATGGCTATTCCCTTCGGTTAATATGTTTATCAAGGATAGTCCAAAAAACTTTAATTTGATTGATACATTATTATATTGGACAAAAAGACATTGAAGTTAGAAGATTGTGGCAAAGAATTTCTTTGCATGAACAGCAAATGCAACACGACTACTTTAATAGTAGGGATAACCCGGACAATCAAAATAAAAAAATGACAGCATTGAGATTTCAAATTCACTAAATGCATAATAATGATGTCACATGATATACAGTAGACAGAAGTGGGTTATGTCTGACTGTGGATTGGACAGTCCCTAACAGCGTGACCCAGGGGCCTCTCCTCCTGAATGTCACGCTGTAGAATGCGATCGCTTTCAAAGAACCTACATCTCTAATCAATGAGGATTCTGATCGTAATGCCGAGCACTCTTTAATCCCCCGCCGCCTCGTCCCACGAGATGCCCCCTTGTCCCGTTTCGTTATCGATCCCTAAACTTAAAGAGGCATTCACCTGGTTCAAAGGTTGGCCGGGATAGGTGCTTAAAATGGATGACGATTCCCAGCGGTGGATAATTGTCAGCGCTGATCTGGTGAAGAGGAGCAGACGGAGCGATGAGGTCGGAAAGGCCTTTCTTCTGACCAGTGTGGGAAGAGAAAATGACTTTGGAAAACGCGCCGTCTTAAATCAGGCTCCCGTGGCCGTGACATGTTTTTTTAAAAGTTTTAGCATTTGACACACCTAAGGGTATGCATTGGTATTACAACACAAATAGCACAATTTTAAAGATATTTTTTGCAAGCAAACAACACATTTTTTTATTCTACACGTTGAACGCAGAACACACTGATAATAATAATAGTTTGTCATGCAATAATGAAAATCAGTCTGCAATCGAAAAGCTCCCTTACTTTTGGTCCAGATTTGGTTAAGCATTTACTGATAACATACCTCTAAAATGATAACATACCTCTATGCCAAACAAAGTAATTAACATGATAACTTTATGTGTTGTTGTTTATCTTTTTCTAAAATGATCAGATGGAAAAGAAGAGTAATCAAAAACACGTTGATATAACACTGTACATAATATTGTTAGTACAAGAATGATCCTTCCCCCTCCCCCTAGTACGACAGAGCTGCCCGTGGGGAGACCTGAGGTGAAGACAAATAAGAAACACTGATTAAACAACTAATGGATTAATCAATATAATAAGCAGCCAAATAATCGATTATCAAAATAATAGTTTTGGTTGTAAAACACATGGGATAGTGGAGTTCCCACTACAATACAACTACAATACAGTCACACAAAATGCCTTCAAGTCAAGACTTTTCATTTATTTATTTATTTGTTTATTTGATATTTGATTGGGAAGGTGCAGGTTCATTGTAGACCTCTTGTACAGTATAACATATTACTTTGGCATTAATGTTGTAGAATCGAGATTTTTTTCACAGAGCAAAATTGTCCCATTTTGTTTATTGGGGAATAGCTCAAAGAATAAGGTGTTTTACTTTTTTGGATTTGTTTTTGTCTTTTAAAAGATCAATTTACAATCTTAACAATGTTGGCAGATTGGCGAACCAAAGCATTTGATAAATTCTTCTATTTACTCAACTTAAATCCAAAATGTGTCCCAGTGTCTGAGAACCACTACTTTGGACCATACTTAATACAGATGTGGACATCCCCAAGTGTTTTTAAAGTGCAGATGAACTGAACAAAGGCGTTGTACGAGCCACGGTTGCGCGCTGGGCTGGTGGTGCTGTCCCTGGCCCCTCTTTGCACACTTAAGCACACCTCTCCACACCCTCTCCACACCCTCTCCACGGGAAAGTCGTTTGCTTACATCATTAGCCGTCGTCAAACGTTGTCACCGCGTTTTATCCCAACAGCGGTTTCTCCACAGCACTGTTACAACATATCCGTTTGGGAATAATTGAGTGTGGGGAGAGTGCGGGCTCGGCTTCTTCCCTGGCCACATCTCTGCCACGTCCAGCCCTGCCGCGCCGGGTAATGGCTCCGGAGAGGTGCGGCTGAGCTCCAGGGCTTATCTCGATGCCAGATAAAGACATGGCCCCAGTGCTTATTAGAAGTTTGTGTCGTGCTGAGCGTGCAAACTCACTGATGGGAGCCACTTGAGGAGAGCGCAGGGGCCGTATATCCAGGTTTTTAACATGGTCAGGGCCAATTTATTTCCCAAAAATGTGAAATATGATGCATTGTGCTCATCCTTTCTTTTTCCACGTGATTGTTTTTTTCTTTTCAGAATATGCAATATAGAACCACACGTGCCACTGTTTCTTTACTTTACTCAGCTGTGCAATAATAACTTTGATAATGTCAGCCTGTGCAATATAGATCCACGTGTGTTACTGTCGCTTTGTCCCCGACCCTCATTTACAGATGTAAACATACAACTATATATTACTTGCACTAGAATATACATTACTTTTACTTGCTTCTTTATTATGCTAAAGTCAGAGTTTTTATACTTAAGTCTTGCTTCTTGATCATGCTAAAGTTGTATACATCTTTCCTTATTCTGTTAAAGATAGAGTTATTAATACATCTTGTACTGTGGCTCCTCATTCCTACTATCTGTAACCAGTGATGCAACACTGACATTTCCTGAGTAAAGGATCACTACTTGTTAAGAAGTAGAAGTTGTATGGTGAGAGAAACGATCTGTAAGAAAATATTAACCACGACAAATGATTTGTCAAATCCATGTAACTCGTTCCTCACTCTTTGTTTGGTTCCATCACTTCTCACATACACACATTTTATCACTATTATCAAACTAAAAATGTGAAAAAGAGAGGACCGCCAACACTCAAAACCCAAAGAGTCAATCAGCGACTCACAGGGCTTATATTTTTACGAATATATATATACGATTTTTCTACTCGCTTCCGTCATCACCGTGTGTGGAATGATTGGAACAATATCTGAACTCTGAACATTGAACTCTGAACAATGCGCTATATAAATAAACATTACTTACTTACTTTAACAAGACTTTCTGTTGGAAAAAACCAAATATATTATTTTAGTTAAAATAAAATTACACACCCCAGCTTTACAATTAAAAAGTGGGAAACAGGTCTGCTGTATTTATATGCCACTCTAACACGGTACATTAAAATTGAAGGAACACAGTTGTAAACAATGCAACATTTGCGATAACTGGGCCGAACACGGAACGGGGGCCACAGTTTGGACAGCATGCAAACCTACTGTCCGATCTAAGCTGCGATAGTATAGGGACTATTCTTCTCAAAATGTTTCTCTGAACCTATAATCTGTTTTAGTTTTATGTTGACATGTCAGTATAGGATATCCCAAAAGTCTAAACAACACAGAAAGGACATTCAATTTGATTGAGATGAATTAAATGCTTTAAATAAGGTGAAAATGCCATTTCATTTTACTGATATGTGGCATTGAATTTCCGTGCAACATGTCTAATGACTTAGAGCGTTATTACAGATGGGAAACCTGGAAAATCAAAATCCACTATGCAGTATGTGGAAAAGTTATTGTATTGTTATTTTACATGTAGATACAAAGATCAGGCGGGTAAGGCAAAGTATTTAGTATTTATGCTTGCAGATGGCTGCCTTGAATGTTCCTATGCAACAACAAAACATGTTAAAATATTAAACAATGACCTCCCAAACTTGGAGCTTGCAGGTAGGAAAATATGATGGATCCAAAAGGCAACAAACTTATCACAATACGACATAAATGTGCTCCTAATATTTACAAAAGACTATACACAAGAGCATTCAACTGTACTATTTTTTCTTTGTCTTTTGCGTGTTATTTTGTAGAATTTTGACGTTGTGCTTTGTTTACCCTACAAGCCTCGGTATAGAGCCACTTCTCACTCAGGCGGTTATCAAAGCTGTGGCAGTGCGTGATTCATCGCACTCATTTAGGTGATAATTCTTTCCTTTTTGCTGCGCTGAAATAACACCAGCCCAAAGCACGGCCTAAAAATCCCAGATATTACACGCTGATAAAGTGACAGCTTCATTTTCAGCAGGATAATGAGAGGAGGGCCCCCTGAGCACAGGGGCCAGCAGCCAGAGGGGCCCTGTGTGAGCTGTGGCTGTCTGCCTGGGGTGCAGTGCCATCTATGTGTGGCAGGCGGAACAACATGAGCAGTGAAAAAATATTTGTATTGCCATTGTTAGTAACAGGAAGTCACAAACTAGTAATTTACTTTAGTGTGTGCATGGGGCAAATAAGCAATAAAACTGTTAAAAATAAATAAAGACATGCATAGAAACTTGAATAAAAATGTAATACACAGAATTGAGATCTTTTATTTGTCCCACAGTGGGGGAAATATCACATGAAATTTACACTTATTTCTGGCTCTGTCCTTGCATTCATCCAGTGACATGTCAGTTGTTGTGTACTGCATTCATGTAAAATGTTTGATTGCCAAATGTATTTATTTTATTTTATTTTTTTTAACCTGTGTTTAATTCTTGTGATTATGGCATAAATGTGTTTAGTTTTTACAAGTGAGCCATATATATATATATATATATATATATATATATATATATATATATATATATATATACCAGAATCATGATAATTTTTACTAGTAATGTTTGTGTTTTATCAGTGTTAATAAGTTAGAGTAAATTGACTCCAGTGTAGTTATTTTGGCAGTGCAAAGCTCAAGCATGATGTTTGGAATAAAAATACACAGAAATACAATCTTTCCTGTATCAATAAATGACAAATATTCAAACTAAATTATAAAAAACTGAGAATGATTCCACGTGCATTGATCTTGATCTGCCTGAATGCTTGTCTTCTTTTGGTATTCTTGTATGTACTTGTGTGTGTACGTGTGTGTGTGTGAGTGTGTGTGAGAGAGAGTGTTGCTGACCCCTCAGTCCTCCCTCTCTCCTTCTCTGCAGCTTAATTAGAGGGCGAGCGGAGCGGGCGGCAGAGTGGTTAGCCCCGGGGTCAGCAGGTCCAGCAGGCTGTAGTGGGCGCCTTAGCAACACCATCATCGTGCATGTGTGTGTGTGTGTGTGTGTACATGTGTGCGTGTGTGTGTGCGTATGGATTGGAGGCACCACATTCCACACTGTGATTATCAAAAATATAATTCTGATTTTACACAAATTGCAATAAAAATTACATGCACAATGTGTGTTTTAAAAGTAGGAGTGAAATATATCTAATAACTTCTACACATTCACTGATTTAAAGCTGTGGTACCTAAATTTCTTTTACTTCACAAATAACACAGAAAGAGCACGTGTAAGAAAGACCCCTGTGAGTCAATTTTTTGACTCTTTGGGCTGAGAGCTGATGGTGGTCCTCTCCTTTTTACATTTTCTGTCTGAAGTGTGTCTAAAGATGTGACAGAGGCAAGATAAACATGGATGAGAAAACGTGTGGTTTTGAGAGCGAGGGACTAATGACTTGGATTTTATTAAATAGTTCTATTTGTTCTGGCTCGAAAGTTAGGTACCCTAGCTTTAAACAGTAAATGTAATTAAATTGTATTTTGTGTAATATGAACATCCTCATCTGATGGCCTTCATATTGAAGTGCTGGTGCTGTGCATATGTCCTTGTGTGTGGAGGATACGGCAAGAAAAAGGACAACCGTTCGCGTCGCCATGGCAGCCGCGGTGGTGCTACGCTCGCTAACCTTGGCGCAGAAATATACAGCAGTTAAAACACAAACGGCTCCAACAGAGCTGCTGGTGAAAGCGATCGGTAAGAGACACCATTTGAGCTGAGCTGGGATGTGATGAAAGTGCTCTAAAGTGCAGATACAGCTAACGGACTCATGATGAGGTGAAATATAAATACTCTTCACAGTGATACAACAAATACTTTTATTCATTTTATTTGCTGATCCATTCTGAATCTATGGCTGATGCCACGGTCCTGCACAGGCCTTTTTACTACTTACTCACATTTTAGTACTAGTCTACAACTCTACTTTTAACAGAGTTTGGAATCTCACTAAATATATCAAACATCACATGTAGTTAAGATAAATAATGCTATAACATCAATTATCTTTATGTGAAAAGATAAATGAAAAGCTAAACTTCTTTCAAACATGTGTAGGTCTTAAAACATAATATATTTTGGAACATGGGCCGAGGACCCAGGTTGGTTGATCAGAGGGCCTGCTTTGGCCCCTGGGCCACAAGTGGAACAGGCCTAATACTGTACAGTACAGCAAAAATAATCATGTTTTGTCTTCTTGAGCTGATACAAAACAATACAATACAAATTGTTCTTGTATAGCCCTAAATCACAACAGTAGTCATCTCAGAGGACTTAACAAAAACATTGAAATTACCAACACAGATCAGAGAATCAACAGTTTAGAGACCAAACAAAAAAAAAACATTTGAAAAAAAGTGAGAAACCTCGGGGAGACCTACATTGAGAGAGGGATCCAGACGGGCTATAGATCCAGGACCTAAGCTACAGAACGAGGACCAAGGCCAAGCAGCGGCCGCAGAAATTAGACAGGTCCAGTGCAGGACTGAAGCAACTCCCAGGCGGGTCAGCTGAACTAGAACCAATCACTCATCACCATGGCAATACACAGTGGGCGTGACGGGATGTTCAAATGTTCAAATATTTCTCTCTTTTCAATGCGTCATCTTGGAATTTCTACTTAAAACTTGAAAAGCACCAGTAGAGCACGGATCTCTGTCAAGAAGGGCAATTCCATTCCAATTTCTTTAAAAAACTCGCCTCCAGACGAGATCCACATCACCTCCAACATCTGATCAGTTTTTCCTTCTCTCATGTCCGGGATTTACTGAAAAATCCATATTCGACTTCCTTGGAGGAGGTAGAATCCTGGACACTTACAGTTTACTCAAGTATGGGGGCGCCCTTAGTTGTTTTTGAGTAACTATACTTTTACTTTTGTACTTAAAACATGTACTTTTACCACAACATGATGCTTCATGAGACATGTATTCCCCGGTGGTCTAGTGGTTAGGATTCGGCGCATCCCAGGTTCCTGGTCAAGGAACGCATGTTGTAAATTTCTCCATTGTGAGATCAATAATGTTTATCATATTCTATTTTTTGTAAGATGTTCTCAGGTGCCCCGGTAATTACGTGTTATACTGACATAAGCACTGGCGTTTGCTTTCCACGTTCATTCCTTTATAACATGCACCTGAAAAATCTCCAACATAAAGAGTTTAAAGCACTCCACATCATATGAATATGGTTTTGTTGTGTTCCCTTTGGGCACAGTTTGGGACTGGAGTGTCTGGTCTTGTGTCTATGGCGTATTGTAACATATCTGCTCTGATCCTCCCCGCGGTGCCGTTCCGCCGGCTGGAAGTGCTGTTTATGATCCATGAGCACATGTTCCACCTCAGGGAGCCTCTTCTCGGTGTCTGTGGGCCGTGGCAGACACCCCCACCCCCCTGTGAGGACGGGCCATGGGGCGAGAGGAGGCTGTCGTGTCCCAGCAGCCACCAGCTCTCATGTCCACGTAATACACATATGAAAGGAGGAGGGGGAGGCTATAGTTTGATTCATCTTTTCATGTTAGGAAACAGAAAAAAGGGCTGATATGTTTTATATCAATTACGCAGCTTTCCTATGAGGGGCATACATCTGAATCGTGGAAAGCTTGTGAGGAAAAGGTTATAATACGGTATCTAGGAAAAATAAATGTGCAACAGCAGCTCCAAAACCTATTTCATTCACACACAGATTCTTTATACAGCATGAAAAAGAGAATGTTCTTTATTAAAACAAAAATAAAAACTAAATCAAATCCGATGAGTAAAACTAGACAAAAGTTGGTCGAGACATGGAGTTAAGGGACCAAGACAAATTCAATATGGAAAGACTGAATATTAGGATTGCATTGGAATGTGTACTGTCGAGATGCATGCATGAACACCAGCAGATTTAGATTGAGAACTATTGTATTTACTGATGAGCTTTGGCAATTAGACCCCGGCAGGAATACTGCAGGATGTATGCAGAAGGGAGTTTTATAGAAATAATGAGCTTGGAACCCCCTGGGGCCGAGACCCAGGTAACTAAGAAGCTGAGCCATTGAAGACATGTTTCCATCTGAAGGTCCTGATGATGGAGCTGTGTCTGGACTCTCTGCTTCCCTCAGTGCGAGGCCATGGTTTATCACATGATCCACAGAATATGCTCCAATGTCATCAGAAATATCTTCAACCACAGCCTCCTCTCTCCTTGTCTTCCTCTTCCTCCTGCTCTGCCTCTAGACTTTCTAAGTTCTGAAAATGGATAAACTGAGGCCTGTTTATGTCTGACTGATGTGTTTCGCGTTTTGTAATAACGTGTTTTCAAGTGTGTCTTACAGTGTTTACAATAACACAATGTGTTTGGTATTTTGAATAGATGTGTTTTCCCAATGATAACTCAGGGTTGCATTTATCTTTACATGATGGCGCATCGTACGGTCGCCCCGGCTCTTTGCTGCTGTCATGGTGTGGATTTTTATTTTTGTACTTTTTAATTTTTTTTTACATAAGTTTGGTTTTAGTTGTAGTTCCTGTCTTGTTCCCCTGTGTTGATTGTCTGCCCCGCCCTGATGTGTTTCGCTCCTTTCCTCTTGTCTCCTGCTGGTTCATTGTATTGTCTGTCCTTGTCAGTCTGTGTTCCTGGTTCCTGGGTTTTGTTTGGACTTTGTTTTCATCTTGGACTTTTATTAGATTTTTATCATTAAACAATTTTTTGTTTTTCGCACACCTGCATTTTGAGTCCTCCATTACTTCACCTCATGACAGCTGCTCTCTTTTTCTTTTGTTTTTACTTTTTAACTGTGCATCTGGCTGTTCCTACTTATGAATATACTACTTATGAATATACGACCCACCGTTCCCATGGACCTACTGCCTGTTTTCTTGGCATCTGCGGCTGATTTAGTTCATGTTCTAGCCAAAAAAGTGTGGGCCCGTAAAAGGGGAAAGCGCGGAGGCCTGCTCGTGCGTCTTAGGAGGAGAGGAGCGCGCACGGCTCTCCCCGGCATTTTTCTCTCCAACGTACGCTAACTGGGCAATAAGATGGACGAACTCAGCCTGCTCATGAGAAGAAACAAGGACTTCGCCACATCCTGTGTCCTCTGCTTCACTGAGACCTGGCTAAATGAGCAGATCCCGGACTGGGCTCTGGAGCTGCAGGGCTTTGAGCTGTTCCGCGCGGATCGCCATTGTGCGCTCTCAGGGAAGAGCAGAGGCGGTGGGCTGTGTTTCTACGTCAATACAAACTGGTGTAACGATGTGACAGTGATCTCCAAGCACTGCTCTCCTGCTCTGGAATATCTTTTCATCCATTGTAAACCATTTTACTCCCCTCGTGAGTTTGTTTCATTCATTCTTGCCTCTGTTTACATACCGGCATGCGCAGACGCGTGCGAGGCTCAGCGTGCACTCGCAGAGCAAGTACTGTGTATGGAACGTTTATACCCGGACTCTCTGATTATTATCCTGGGGGATTTTAATAAGAGAAACTTGAGCCAGGAATTACTTTTCGCGCTGTTCCCCGAGCACTCCAGATCACTCCATGATACATCTGATCCCTGCTTATAGACATAGACTGTGGAATATCTGCGCGCATGCATCGAATCTACAGACTGGGACCTTTTTGGAGCTGCCACGGACAGCTTGGATGACTACACGGACACTGTGATGTCATATATTCACTTCTGCGAGGGTAGCATTATTCCAACAAGGACCAGGGTCATCTTGTGAGATTTCATAACACTTTTAAGCAACTTTTGTTAAAGTTAAACTTATCATTCATTGTGCAGAAGCCTGTACTTTTCCACTTCATGTTTTGACTATCTCTGCTGGCACCGTGGAAGCTGCTGATTGGAGGTCTCCGTGGCTCCGCTCTGTATAATACACTTGCATTCTGTGTTCGTGTTGTTTGTGCTGTCTCTACCATCGACAATAAAACATGTCTTCTGTCTGAATTAAAGACGCGATCCCAGACTTTGTCATCTTCTTCAGGTGGTGGAAGGATGCGGGCCTTGTCTGTAACATCTAGAGAACAGAAGACTTTTTTTTACACAAAAAGTGTTTTTTTTTTCAAGCCAAAACTGAAAAACCTCAAGAGAAACCATGCATTTGGACCAGCCCATGGACAATCTGCACAGCCCCTGATTCCAGTCAGGCTGTGAGCTGCTGAGACATGGACAATACCATCGTCCTCTTTTGCATGGACATCATTTGGAAAAATTGGATTAAACAATTTGGACATGATTTGGAACAATCTGGATTTCTGAATTTGGACATAATCTGGACTGAATTGAATTGCTGAATCTGGACACTAAAGCTGAAACGTGTGATTGAAAGACACGTCACAGAAGAATTCACTGCTATGGCTCGACACAACAAATGCAGAAGCCTTAAGAAACCAACACGGAGAAGTGGGAGAGACTGTTTTCAAAGCAATATCTGGAACCATCGACTGATGAAGTTTGGTATTTTACTGAAGATTGTTGACAAGTTTTATGAAAGATTTGAACATGTTTTATGAGTTTTCTGAGTTTTTGAAGTATTCCGAGTTCTGAGTTTTTTGAAGTACCGAGTGAAGTACCAAGTTTAAGTATTGAGTTATGATGTTATGTTGCTGTTTATCGATCCTGATGGTCACACGTGAATGTGTGACCAGAGGGGGGAATGTGAGATTTCATAACACTTTTAAGCAACTTTTGTTAAAGTTAAACTCATCATTCTACCAATGTGCAGAAGCCTGTACTTTTCCACTTCATGTTTTGACTATCTCTGCTGGCACCGTGGAAGCTGCTGATCGGAGGTCTCCATGCCTCCGGTCTGTATAATACACTTGCATTCTCTGTTCGTGTTGTTCGTGCTGTCTCTACCATCGACAATAAAACATGTCTTCTGTCTGAATTAAAGACGCGATCCCAGACTATGTCATCTTCTTCAATCTATAAGAACGACAAACCCTGGTTCACTGCTAAACTCCGGCAGCTCAGGAAATCAAAGGAGTCTGCTTTCAGAGAGGGGGACCGCAGAAGCTACAAAGCAGCTAAATATCAGTTCAAGAAAGAACTGAAAGCAGCCAAGTCCCGGCACAGAGAACGACTACAGGAGCAGTTTGGTACTCGCTTCTCATAAACGAACTTATTATAGACAAGAGCTTGGATCTGTTTGCGCTCTCGGAGACTTGGCTCCAACAGGACGAGTACGTTAGATTGAATGAGTGCACTCCTCCGACGCATGTTAACTACCAGAAAGCCAGAGCTACAGGTCGCGGCGGTGGTGTTGCGATTATATCACACACCAACTTGGTTCTTAGTCCCAAAACCAACAACGCTTTTCACTCGTTTGAAAACTTAACACTTTCAGTCACCTGTCCTGGGTGGAGAAAACAAAAAGCAGTACTATTTATAGTTTTATACCGACCTCCTGGTCCTTACAGCGAGTTCCTAACAGAATTCTCTGACTTCATTTCAAACCTAGTTTTGGAATGGGAAAACATAGTTATAGCTGGAGACTTCAATATACATGTGGACGACAGCACTGACAGCTTAAACAAAGCTTTCAGCGTCGTACTAGATGGTGTTGGTTTTACTCAGAATGTCGAGGAACCTACTCACATTCATAACCACACCTTGGACCTTGTCCTGACCTACGGCTGTGATGTCTCCAATGTTGACATCCAGCGTCAAAGCTCGTTGCTGTCTGACCATTTCTTGATCACGTTTGATCTCGCTTTGGAGGACTTTCCTGTCCCGCAAGATAAAACCATAATGAAAAGAACCTTAAATGATAAATCTATCACAAGGTTCAAAGAACTAATACAGCCTATGTTGAATACTGCTGCAGGTGAACCTGTTCACAGCTGCAGTCCCTCAGTCATTGACCAAACGGTGAGCAACACTATGGAGTCTTTAAAATCTGCATTAAATGCAGCAGCTCCTTTAAAACAGAAAACCATTAGGATTAGATCATCGTCGCCCTGGTACAGTGTTCAACTCCACACTTTAAAACAGGACGTCAGAAAATTGGAGAGGCTATATTGCCACTCCCACTCGGAGCCTGTCCACAGGGAGTGGAAAGCAGGTCTCCGAAACTACAAGAAGGCCCTTCGCGGGGCTCGAACTCAATACTATTCAACTTTAATAGAAGCGAATAAAAACAACAGTAGATTTTTGTTTGGTACCGTCGCTAAACTCACAAACTGCCATAGCGCAATCGAGCCTAAAATTCCAAGCTCACTGAGCAGTGTCGACTTTCTCCACTTCTTTAATAATAAAATTACATCCATCCGTGACAAACTGGAGGAGGTTGCTCCTGCTGTTAGTGGTGGACAGGTTGAAGCGGCATACGTGACTTCCCACTTAGACTCTTCAGTGGGCCTTGATAAATTCATGGCTGTGAGCCAAGCAGAGGTGATCTCTGTGGTCACATCCTCAAAAGCCTCAACTTGCATGTTAGACGCAGTCCCGACATGGCTCTTCAAAGACATACTTTCTTTGATAATTGAGCCTATCGTAAATATAATAAACGCATCCATACAATGTGGCTATGTCCCACAAGCTTTTAAAACCGCGGTAATCAAACCCCTTCTGAAGAAAACAAACCTGGACCCAGAAATACTTACAAACTACAGACCGATCTCAAACCTCACTTTTATATCTAAAATCCTGGAAAAACTTATAGCTGAGCAGCTCCGCTGCCACCTGCAGGAAAATAATATGTTTGAAGTCTTTCAATCAGGATTCAGAGCTCATCATAGCACTGAAACGGCACTAGTCAAAGTCACAAATGTCCATTATCAGCAGCTAGTAGTAAGTCAAGTGTCAGTGCTGGTCCTACTGGACCTTAGTGCTGCATTTGACACAATAGACCACAGCATTCTACTGCAGAGGCTAGAATGTGATATAGGTCTTAGAGGAACAGCCCTTGGCTGGTTTAAATCCTATTTATCAGATCGATATCACTTCGTCAATGTGAATCAGGACTCGTCGCCTTATTCTGGAGTGGAATTCGGTGTGCCGCAGGGTTCGGTACTCGGACCGATTCTTTTTACTCTCTACATGCTGCCACTGGGAAACATTATTAAAAAGCATGGAATTAATTTCCACTGCTATGCAGATGACACACAGCTTTATCTGTCGATGAAGCCTAACCAGACAGATCAGCTAGAAAAGCTCAGTGCCTGCATAAAGGACCTTAAAATGTGGATGACTCTTAACTTCCTACTTCTCAACCCGGAGAAGACAGAAGTGATCCCACTCGGTCCGAAGCGCCTGCGTGACTCCCTCACTAACCAGATGGTTACTCTCGATAATGTCAGTATAATACCCAGTAACACTGTGAGGAATCTTGGAGTCATTTTCGACCAAGAACTCTCCTTCAAGGCTTATATAAGCCAAGCAACTAAAACGGCGTACTTCCACTTACGGAACATCGCTAAAATTAGGAATTTCCTTCCTAAAAGTGACGCGGAAAAACTCATTCACGCGTTTGTCACCTCAAGGCTCGACTACTGTAACGCTTTACTGGCAGCGTGCCCTAAAGCCTCTTTGAAGAGCTTCCAGCTCGTTCAGAATACAGCAGCTAGGATCTTAACAGGTACCAAAAGGAGGGAGCACATAACTCCGGTGTTAAAATCACTCCACTGGCTCCCAGTGGAGTACAGAATAAAGTTTAAAATCCTACTCTTAACATATAAAGCCATAAATGGCTTGGCTCCCTCTTATCTCCAAGACACGTTAGTGTCGTATCAACCAGGTCGAGCGTTGCGCTCACAAAACGCCAGACGTCTGGTGGTCCCTAAGGTCTCAAAGGTCACTGTTGGTGGCAGAGCATTTAGCTACCAAGCTCCTTTACTGTGGAATCAGCTTCCCATTTATGTTAAGGAAGCAGATACGGTCTCCACATTCAAGGCCAGGCTTAAAGCACTTTACTTTAATTTATCATATAATTAGGTAATATATAATATGTAGTGTATATATTATATATATATGCTGTATTATGTTATATATTATGTTATATATTATTCAATAATGTATTGTGTTATGTTGTATATTATGTTATATATTATGCTGTATGTTATTCTTTATTCAAGGCTAGGTTTAAAACAGTCCTCTTTAGTTTAGCATATGGCTAGGAAGGTAAGACTCGGAGAAGGTTAAACTCCTCAGAGTGTCAGTCAAGCTGCATAGGGAGTCAGTTTTCTGGGAGAAGTATGGTAACTTGAGCACTATCCTCTCCTCCTTCCTACTTTATCTGTTTAGCATTTTTAGGATTCTGACTGTAGTTTGTTCATTGCTATTCACCCGTTGTCCCATTGTCTGTTTCATGGTACGATGACGGGATCTCTGAGCCTGGCCTCTTCCATCTACACCTGCGGACTGCCCCGCCCGACCCGCCTGGGAGTGCTTCGGTCCTGCACCGGACCTGTCCACGTTCTGTAGCTAGCTTAGGTCCTAGATCATTAGCCTGTCCGTCCGGAGGAGCGGATCCCTTTCTCATATGGGTCTCCCTCCCTGTGGGTTTCCCTAGTGCTCCTCCAAGGTTTCTCACGTTTTCCCACTGGGTTTTTTAAGAGTTTTTCCTTGTCGATGCAGGAGGGTCTTGTTGGACAGTTAGTGTCCAACAGAAAGGATTGGTGATGATCAGGACACTTTAGCATTCTACAACATGTATGGACATTTTCTTCTGTGTGTGCTTTATATTCTTCATGTGTTTTAACTGTTGATTCTCTGACCTGTGTTGGTGATTTCAATGGTTTTGTAAAGTCCTCTGAGATGACTTCTGTTGTGACCTAGGGCTATACAAGAATAAATTGTATTGTATTGTATTGTATTGGTAACAACGATACTGCTTCTGTCTGGAGGGGCCTACGGGAGATCACCAACTACAAGCCCAAAGCCCCCACCCTCTGTGCTGACGACCACAAGCTAGCTGTCGAACTGAACTTATTTTTCAGTCGCTTTGATGTAGCCCCTGACACCTCCCCCAGCCCCCACTACTCTAACGTCCCACCCATCAGCTCTGCCCCACCCTGACAATAGCCTCTAAAGACATCAAACAACTCTTCTTGAGGCTGCACCCCCGCAAAGCTCCTGGCCCGGACCACGTGTCTCCGGCCACTCTGAGACACTGCGCCAGTGAGCTAACTCCAGTCTTCACTGACATTTTCAACACCTCTCTGCCGTCCTGCCATGTCCCGGCCTGCTTCAAATCTTCCATCATTGTCCCCGTCCCGAAGAAGCCCAGGATCACAGGACTCAACGACTACAGACCTGTAGCACTTACGTCTGTCGTCATGAAGTCATTTGAACGCCTGGTTCTCTCCCATCTCAAGTCCTTCACCTTCCCCCTCCTGGACCCCATGCAGTTCGCCTACAGAGCCAAAAAGTCTGTAGACGACGCCATTAACATGGCCCTCCACCACATCCTACAGCACCTGGACTCCCCGGGGACCTACGGCAGGGTCCTGTTCGTGGACTTCAGCTCTGCCTTCAACACCATCCTGCCATCCCTGCTCCAGGACAAGCTCTCCCAGCTCAACGTGCCCGATTCCACCTGCAGGTGGATCACTGACTTCCTGACGGACAGGAAGCAGCGAGTGCGTCTGGGGAAGAATGTCTCGGACTCTCGGATTATAAATACAGGAGCCCCACAGGGCTGTGTTCTTTCTCCCCTGCTCTTCTCCCTGTACACCAACCACTGCACCTCCAGCCACGACTCCGTGAAGCTGATCAAGCTCGCGGACGACACCACCCTCATTGGACTCATCTCCAACAACGATGAGTCCGCCTACAGGAGGGAGGTGGACCGGCTGGTGTCCTGGTGCAGTGGTAACAACCTGGAGCTGAACGCCCAGAAGACAGTGGAGATGATTGTGGACTTCAGGAAGAGCACTGTCCCCCCGCCCCCACCCTCCGTGATGGACTCCCCCATCACCTCTGTGGAGTCCTTCCGTTTCCTGGGCCGCACCACCATCACCCAGGACCTCAAGTGGGAGCCGACCATCAGCTCCCTCATCAAGAAGGCCCAGCAGAGGATGTACTTCCTGCGGCAGCTCAGGAAAGCCAAGCTGCCTGCACAGATGTTGGTGCAGTTCTACACGGCCATCATCGAGTCCATCCTCACCTCCTCCATCACCGTGTGGTTCGCTGGAGCCACAGTCAGGGACAAACAGAGACTACAGCGCATTGTGCGCTCTGCAGAGGAAGTGATCGGCCGCAGCCTTCCATCGCTGCAGGACCTGTACGTCGCCCGAGCTCGAGGCCGGGCTGGTCGTATCACAGCCGACCCCTCTCACCCTGCACATGGACTATTCCAACCACTCCCCTCAGGCAGGAGGCTGCGGTCCATCAGGACTAGAACCTCCCGCCACAAGAACAGTTTCTTCCCCTCTGCTGTTGGACTCTTGAACACTTCTTAACCTGTCCCCCCGCCCTTTATAAAGTCACTTTACTGCCCATCATACGTCACTTTACTTCACTGTACTGCTGTCACCTTACATTGTGTGCACCATGTGCACTTGTATATTGTAAATAGTAACTGTAACTCTATTTTAAATTTAAATTTATTCTTTAGAAGTGTTTTTTATTCTTATTTTTATTATCTCTTTTTGACTGTTGCACTGAGCCAAAGCAATTTCCAAGTCTGTGACCTCCCGTTACTTACGTTGGCAATAAAAATGATTCTGATTCTGATTCTGATACTCCAGATTATGTTATGAGAAGAATAGTGCGGCTAGTCTTCAAATCAGAGTCTGGCCGTCCTATTCGAGTGGGGATCTGCTTTATATTTATTTAGGCACCAGCAGTGTATGACACACTGCGCAGATCCAAACCAACTTTGCCTCGAGTCAGTCTTATAAATCTAATAGGTAGTGAGTACTTTTATCGGCCAGTGATATTCCGAGATCTAACAACGCGACTCTGAAGGGGTTGAGTTAAAGAAAAGTATTTTATTGA
Source organism: Knipowitschia caucasica (assembly GCA_964034765.1). Taxonomy (NCBI): domain Eukaryota; kingdom Metazoa; phylum Chordata; class Actinopteri; order Gobiiformes; family Gobiidae; genus Knipowitschia; species Knipowitschia caucasica. Next base: position 15,719,504 of record OZ035824.1, on the reverse strand, counting down.
TTACAAAAATGAGGGTAAAAATATAACGAAAAGGGATTTCTGGTCACATTAAAAGCAGGAGTTGTACACATATCATTCAAATCATACATTTAACAGAGGAACAGTCTTACTTTGAAGGAGCGTAGAGGATGGAGAAAGGATTTGGGTTGGGGATCAGTCCACGTGGTTCCTTTGTCTGGGCAGGCGGGAGGTACAAAGCCAGCGAGTTGGTCCAGCTGCTGGTCCACGCGTATGCAGCTCAGTCCGGAATGGGCTGCACGCGTATAGTCCAGAGCCAAGGAAAGAGGCTGGTGATGAAATGGTTCGTAAGGTCCCGAGCCAGAGGAGAGTATGTTTGGCGGAGTAGAAGGCCCGATGCGTGCTGGCGCGACCGTAGTAGGAGACACGTGCCGCGGGACGCCGATGGCCAGGGAGGTTGCGATAGTGATTTCAGGAGAAGGCAAGAGAAAGAACAATGCTTTGCGGGTGCTTATATTGACTTCTGAAGGGGCGTGTCCATGTCTTCCCTCTCTGTGGACAAACTCCTTTACACAGACAGTTTGTAAAGAAACATACAGGATTGATGCAAATGATCATAAGACATGTACAAACACACAGTGTATTTACATCACAGACATTAAACACACGAGTAAGGTCCGTAACGTTAATATCATTGAGTAATGTCCCCTTTGAATGTTCGTCTTGGGTGCGGTAGCGTCCAGTGTCCGCTAGGGAGCGTCAGAGGGCCGCGGGTGGACCCCTTGGTCCGTGGAATGCATTGTGACAATGCTGATTTGTATCAGCTCCTCTGTTAACATGAAAAAGGCACCAGATGGGTATCCTGCTGTTTTTATGGGTCCGATTGGCGTCGGTAATCCTCATGATTGATGGCGGCTTGTGGCTGACCCCATGGCTCCTTTGAAGCTGTATCTCTCCATTTGGTCAATGGTAAACAGAGTGGACAGGCTTGGCCCTGTCCTAAGTTTTAACCTTACATACCCCCCCCACGGCAGAGATGCACCTTCCGACAAGGTGCATGTCATGTCGGATATGCTGTGGGGTTGTCCTCAGTCGGTCTTCTCGCCTGTTCGGGTGTTAGTGTACAACTTGTGGTGACATGTTACAACATTCCCGTCTCAATGTGACTCAGCAATTCGCAAGCGCCTAACTGGGGCCAGGCTCGTGGCGGTTGGGTCTCGGGCCTCTGGCTTGGTTTGTCGAGGCCGGGTTTTCTCTAAGGCGAGTCCTGGCCCTGCAGGCTAGTTCTAACCGGGATCAGGGGTTTTAGGGAGTGAGCTCCGGCCGTGAACTCTAAGGTTTGGGCCGGTGCGCCTGACTCCTGGGTCTCTTGGTCTGGAAGACTCAAAGTTCCAAGCCAAGAGAGTAGCAGGAGTTTCTACTTTAGGGGACTAGGATACAAAATAGGAAACTTCAAAGATCAAAAAAAAAGGTGGCTGCCTTGGCAGCGGGTAGGAGCGTCGTTAAGGCACTCGATGGTGAGGGGTTCCCATCTTGCTCGTTCTAAAAGGGGAGTGTGAGGGTTACACGAATATATGACGTAGCAAGTGGGGCTTTAATTACGAGGGACATTTCCTGCATATAAATGGGGATGACAGGCATGATTGTCTAGGAGACTGATTAGGTATCGAGGTAGGTTGGTTGGGTCTGAGCTGGTGACTCTTAGTGGTGTTTTAGGCCCTTGGTTCACCTTCCGTGATAGAAAGGGTGACCGCCTCGAGTGGGTGACTTTGGAGGTCCTCGTACTCTGACTCATTGACCTGGGGACGCCGACTCAAATTGCCACGCTCGATGGCGCTGTCGCCCCGGTTTGGTCGTCTACGGATCTGTCTCGTCATTGCCTCCGTGCACCTGTTAAAGCTATCGCGGAGTCGTCTAACCCGTCTATTTAGGACGAAGGCCATGACTACGACCAGGCCGTACCCGAGTCCTACCGCGATGGCCATGACTGTATCGGGGGCGGCCCAGGAGTAGGCTACTGGTTGGTGGTGGATGGTCGGTCGCTTGGCAATCTCTTGAAGGAGATTGTCTACGACCGTAACGTCAACGGTTTGTGCTCCCTCGTAGGTGGCTTGGACTAGGGTAGAGGGTTGAAGTTCCAAGGCCCTTTCCTCAAAGAACTCTGGTATCTCGACCTCGGCCTCGTACTGGTTCGGATACAGGTGGTATAATGCCAGGTCGCCTACGTGCAGGATAGCGTCGGCTGGGACGTCGACCCAAAAGGTTTCGTCCGGGAGGCTTACTCGGGACGAGGTGTCGTGTTTGTCATAGGTCAGGGTCGCCGTTCTAAGGGGAGTGTTCACTAGCCAGCGTGCCCCTACAATCTCTGCTCTAGTTTCGGTTATTTGTTTCCGAGAGGTGACCGTCGCGGGGCATCGACTCCCTGGAGTCATGGGCCTCAGGCCGCAGATGCCATCGGTGCTGTCCCTGACGAAAGGTTTGCTGGGGCAGAGGTAATGGATGTCCTTGGTGAGGGTACACATCCTTAGGTTTGGCGTTAGGTATAAATTGGGGTTACTGTCGTGGTAGGCTACTATGTCTGGGGTCTGGACTCTGACGTGGGCATTGTCCCTCCAAGTCCCTAGGTTAGTGATCCCTTTTAGTCGGTAGATTTTGTCGCCGGGAACTATCGGTAGGGTGACTAGAAAGGCTACCTCGCGGTCCAGAGGATTAACATAGATGGGGACTGCAGCGCCCAGCGTGTACGCTAAGTGGGCTTGCATGGGGGTTACGGCGTCCCGTGTGGCTACGGCTAGAATGTTCTCAACTAACGATAGCGGCACGAGGTATGGCGGGATACGGCCCATGGCTAGGTTTTCGATCGAGGAACTGAGGTGACGTAGCATGTCCTCCATCAGTTGGGTGGTCAGCTGAGTATGGGCGTAGTCTAGTTGGAGGACGTCTAAGAGTTGGTTGACCGCAGCGGAGGTGCGTTTAATCGCAACCTCGTGTGTGTTAAGTACTAGCATGGTTCCTTTCAGGGATTTTCCCAAGGTTACCACGTCGTTCTGTTGTTGGTCAAGTCTGGTTTTGACGTCCTCGAGCTCAGAGGCCATTTCTTGTTGGTGGCGTCTGAGGGAGGATAGGCTGATGGCGTTTACCGTGGACATCCCTAAACTAAAGAGGGTGCCCAGGGCGGACGCCGCGCCGAGGAGAGCCCCAATAAATCGTTTGGGTCTGGGGCGAGGGTCACTGAGCTCTGTCCTAGTGATCGTGAACTTCTCTAGTTGCGTCAGCATGTGTTGTATGTCTGCCTCAGCATGCTCCACGACCGTCTGGGTCCAGCGTGCACCTGCCCAATCTTTGAGTGTGACCTTCAAGGGCAGGTTCTTGCGGCAGACTTCACTAGGATTGAGTCTGACAAAGATTCGCTGTGTGTGGAGTCGGACGTCCGTGATGAGGAGCCCGGGTTGTTCCTTTAAAACGATCCCGGAGGCTGGTCCGGTCTCAATAATTTCTGGGGTGCCGAGACCCAGTATGCAGGTCAGCACGAGAAGGAAAGTGGGCCACATGTTCTGCAAGGCGTGAAACAACTGTTAGGGGTTAGACAAAGACAGAGAAAGAGAAAGTCGATTAGTGCAGCCGAGAAGAGTGTTGGTGAGTGCTGGGCTAATCGTGTTTGAGGTCACGTGGTGTGTTCCTAACTGGGGTTTGTGGTGTGCCCTGCTTGTCCCATGGGGCTTTGTTTGTGTGGTTTGGTTTGGCTGTAACGGGCCCATCTGAGGGTGGGCTCTCTACCTTTTGTGACCTCGATTTGGTGCACTGCGGTTGAGAGTTTGTTTCCCACCCTGTATGGTCTTGACCAGCGGGGTCGCGGTTTCCGGCGTAGTCTGGTGGGGCCGGTTCCCACGTGTCCTGGGGAATGTGCCAAGGTGTAATACCATACCTGGTTTTTGACCTGGAGGTGGTCCTGCGGGTCGGTCCTGTATTGGTTTGTCCTCAGGAGCCGGGGGAGTTTCACATTCTCGTCACTCCGGTTTGGGGATACGTACCTTGGTGTTTCGGTCACCGTCCGGTCCGTCGTTTCTACCTGTTGTAGTGCCTGACGTGTGTTGTTTATACCTGTTTGTTTCGCGGTAGGTGCGTCATGGGCGTGTGCCAACATTACCCCCCTCATGCTTCGAGGCACCACGAGTACCAACGAAGTGAGTGTATCGGAAGCAGAATCTAACAGCCCATGGCGTATCGGCATTATTTCTTCATCACGGCCGGGGTTTCCGAGCGTCGTGTCGATCGTGACGTCGAAGGGGCGTTCTAGTGTGGGGTTGTCGTGTCGGAGGGAGGCTAAGTCCGACCTGTCGAGGTCGGGGGCCGTCCCCCCCCAGTCCGGGTAGTCCCGTTGGCCTAGGGTTAAGTCCTGGCGTGCGTCAGGGGGGTCGCCGTGGGGTTGTCCTCCATGTTTGGGGAGGTCCCCGGCGTTCCCATCGCGGGTCACTGGCCATTGTGTCGCAGCATATGCGGACGGCCCAGACTTGGGGCACCGTAAGTCGTGTGGTCCATGTAGCATGTTCAGGTGTGGGCCAGGGGGGTCGTTGTAGGTTTGTCCGCTATGTTGAGGGCGGGCCCTTTCGTCCCAATGGCTGCGGTCTGAAACATGTCTCGTATGGACGTCAGGTGGGCCGGGGTCATGGGTCGGATAGTCATGTTGTCTGTGTCGCGTGTCCATGTGTGTTCCCGGAGGGGCGTCGTGGGGGTCGCAGTGGTCGACGTGTCCAATGTTGGGTTGTGTATTGTTCCTATGACCTTGATTTTGGTCCTTTCCCGTCATGATACTTACCAGTTCGGCCACGCTCCTGCGTTCACAGTTGGACGATGGTTCGCCGCGGTCGGAGCGAGGGGAGTGTGGGCCGGAGGTACTGTCACGGCTGGTTCCGTTCGAAATAGCGGTCCTGATTTCCGCTGCGCGATCAAGATCCATGGTCGCGCTTGGAGTCATGCTCAGTCCCTGTTGGTGGTCCCTACTTACCTGTGGGATTTGTTGTAAGCGGGTCGCGGCGGATTTCCTAGTTTCCGCCAGTTGTCGTTCCAGGCCACTCACTGTGTTTTGGAGCCTTGCTTTCTGGGCTTCGGAGTCGCGCAAGGTTATCCTGGAGATTATGGCCAGTCGTCCTAGCCACTGGGTTAGGGTCTTACCTTGGAGTTTTGTCGTAGTAGCTTCGGATGCTAATCTGGAGGTAGCATCTTGTAAGTCAGAGAGTGAGCTGTGCTCAAGCGTGTCGTAGCCCCCTGGGAATAACTTCTCTGTGAGGTCTCGCAGAAAGTTATCCACTATGCCGTGTCCTTCTGAGACACCGTCGTGCCTGCTTGGTCGTGGCGAGTTTCCGCCATCGATCTCCATCTTTGTGTGGGTGAGTGTATGCGAGTATGACTTGGAACGTGTGTGTACGACACGGTGGGAGGAGGGAAAGGAGGAAAGCAGTGCTATAGAGAGGGTAGTTTAGCTGTTGGTCGTGTGGTGGTGTAGACCTTGGTGTGTGTCAAAGTCGTGACTACAGCGTCCTCTCCGTGTGGCGGTGTGTGCGAGTGGGCGGCCTAGGACAGGGGCCGGGCGTTAGTGCGTCTTCACCTGTGTGTCAGCGGAGAGCGTTGGGGTTAGTGGCGTCGGAGCACGTAGGGGGACGCGGCTTAAGACGCAGCGTGACGGGCGCGGCTTAAGACGCAGCGTGATGGGCGCGGCTTAAGACGCAGCGCGATGGGCGCGGCTTAAGACGCAGCGCGATGGGCGCGGCTTAAGACGCAGCGTTAGAGACGCAGCGTGACGGACGCGGCGTAAGACGCAACGTGACGGACGCGGCTTAAGACGCAGCGTGATGGGCGCGGCTTAAGACGCAGCGCGATGGGCGCGGCTTAAGACGCAGCGCGATGGGCGCGGCTTAAGACGCAGCGCGATGGGCGCGGCTTAAGACGCGGCTTTAGAGACGTAGCGTAAGACGCAACGTGACGGACGCGGCTTAAGACGCAGCGTGATGGGCGCGGCTTAAGACGCAGCGCGATGGGCGCGGCTTAAGACGCAGCGTTAGAGACGCAGCGTGACGGACGCGGCTTAAGACGCAGCATGACGGGCGCGGCATAAGACGCAGCGCGATGGGCGCGGCTTAAGACGCAGCGCGATGGGCGCGGCTTAAGACGCAGCGTTAGAGACGCAGCGTGACGGACGCGGCGTAAGACGCAACGTGACGGACGCGGCTTAAGACGCAGCGTGATGGGCGCGGCTTAAGACGCAGCGCGATGGGCGCGGCTTAAGACGCAGCGTGATGGGCGCGGCTTAAGACGCAGCGCGATGGGCGCGGCTTAAGACGCGGCTTTAGAGACGTAGCGTAAGGCGCAACGTGGCGGACGCGGCTTAAGACGCAGCGTGATGGGCGCGGCTTAAGACGCAGCGCGATGGGCGCGGCTTAAGACGCGGCTTTAGAGACGTAGCGTAAGACGCAACGTGACGGACGCGGCTTAAGACGCAGCGTGATGGGCGCGGCTTAAGACGCAGCGCGATGGGCGCGGCTTAAGACGCAGCGTTAGAGACGCAGCGTGACGGACGCGGCTTAAGACGCAGCGTGACGGGCGCGGCTTAAGACGCAGCGTGATGGGCGCGGCTTAAGACGCAGCGCGATGGGCGCGGCTTAAGACGCAGCGCGATGGGCGCGGCTTAAGACGCAGCGCGATGGGCGCGGCTTAAGACGCAGCGCGATGGGCGCGGCTTAAGACGCAGCGTGATGGGCGCGGCTTAAGACGCAGCGTTAGAGACGCAGCGTGACGGACGCGGCGTAAGACGCAGCGTGATGGGCGCGGCTTAAGACGCAGCGCGATGGGCGCGGCTTAAGACGCAGCGCGATGGGCGCGGCTTAAGACGCGGCTTAAGACGCAGCGTGATGGGCGCGGCTTAAGACGCAGCGCGATGGGCGCGGCTTAAGACGCGGCTTGAGACGCAGCGTTAGAGACGCAGCGTGACGGGCGCGGCGTAAGACGCAACGTGACGGACGCGGCGTAAGACGCAGCGTGATGGGCGCGGCTTAAGACGCAGCGCGATGGGCGCGGCTTAAGACGCAGCGCGATGGGCGCGGCTTAAGAGCAGCGCGATGGGCGCGGCTTAAGACGCGGCTTAAGACGCAGCGTTAGAGACGCAGCGTGACGGACGCGGCGTAGGACGCAACGTGACGGACGCGGCGTAAGACGCAGCGTAATGGGCGCGGCTTAAGACGCAGCGCGATGGGCGCGGCTTAAGACGCAGCTTGAGACGCAGCGTTAGAGACGCAGCGTGACGGGCGCGGCGTAAGACGCAACGTGACGGACGCGGCGTAAGACGCAGCGTGATGGGCGCGGCTTAAGACGCAGCGCGATGGGCGCGGCTTAAGACGCAGCGCGATGGGCGCGGCTTAAGACGCAGCGCGATGGGCGCGGCTTAAGACGCAGCGTTAGAGACGCAGCGTGACGGACGCGGCGTAAGACGCAACGTGACGGACGCGGCGTAAGACGCAGCGTGATGGGCGCGGCTTAAGACGCAGCGCGATGGGCGCGGCTTAAGACGCAGCGCGATGGGCGCGGCTTAAGACGCAGCGCGATGGGCGCGGCTTAAGACGCAGCGCGATGGGCGCGGCTTAAGACGCAGCGCGATGGGCGCGGCTTACGACGCAGCGCGATGGGCGCGGCTTAAGACGCAGCGTTAGAGGCGCGTTTGTGACGCACCTGCGTTTGTGACGCACCTGCGTTTGTGACGCACCTGCGTTCGTGGCGCGGCGTAGCTTTAGACGCAGCTCCAGTAAGCAGTAGCAAAAAGGCAGCAGGCTGAGGCAAGGTAATGCAGTTTTAGCGACAGTGAGGGTTAGAAATAGAGTATTAGTTTTGATGTAGTACAATCAAACATAGAGTTTGGCATAGTAGAGTGTTAGTTTCACCACTAGGTGGGAGTGCAGTATCTGTCAGATCACACGCCGATGTGGTTCAACAATAACGCGCATCATGCAGGAGCAGGAGTACAGAATAGGATTAGTTACCACAGCAATGTGTTATTATCAGTGGCAAGGAGGGGGCGGGGGTGTGTGGGAGTGCAGTGTTTGTTAAATCACCACACAGATGTGTTACTGTAAACTAGCAGTAGTGAGTGAGCAGGAATAAAGCATAGAATGCGTATCACCAGCGACATGCAGCAGAAGGAGAGCAGAGTTTACAGCATTAACCTTGGCTAATGCAGCAATGTAGCTTAACAATTATGTTTAAGAGGAGAAGCAGAAACAGAGCGTTAGCTTTTGTTATGTATAGCAGTAATGTGTTCTAATAAAACAATATGACATGCAGAAGGGGGCGGAATTAAAATTATTAGTTTTAGTTTAGTGCAAGGAGGGGCGGAATCAGCGTATTAGTTTAGTACAATCAAACATCAAGTTTGGCAAAGTAGAGATTTTAGTTGGAACAGAAACAGCAAGGGACAACAGCCAAAACAGTGTTAATGTTACAACCACAGCCAATCACTTGATCAGGAGACGTAGTGCAGGGTAAAAGTCAAGACAGCAGCAATGTGGTCCCGGAAGTAGTGCCGGGACCGGAAGGCAATTTTGTGTTTAGACAATAAGAGGTGCGGCCCGTTTAGCAGTATGCCGAGACGGCTGGCGCCTTATGATCGTCAGAACACAGAATCAGAGTGGGATATGATAGTACGAAGTATAGTAAGTAGTGTTATTGTTAGACAGCAGGTAGGCAGTGCAGCAGAATGGTATTAGCAGTGGGGATGCGGCTCTGGCTTTTAGCGCGCCAGGGCCGGAAGTTAGCCGTATGCTAAAACAAAGGAGCGTAGCTAGCATTTAGCTTGCCGGCAACGGTACATTGTAGCAGTAGTTTAGGCAATAAACAATGAGTTTTGGTGACCGAACGCAGTTCGGTTAAACAGAGTGGCACTAGTTTTAACGGTAGAGAAGCAGCGTATAGTGGGAGCAGTAGTAGGAGCAACGGCGTTGTCAGAGTTAGCTTTGAGGCTAGCGGGGCCCGGGCGGAAGTTTAGCCGTATGCTAAAAACAAAGGAGCGTAGCTAGCATTTAGCTTGCCGGCAACGGTACATTGTAGCAGCAGTTTATACACGAAAGTCTGGAGCGAGTTATACAGTTCGCACAAGCACGTATTTGCAGTGGTGGAATGGGGTTTGTATGTATGTACTGTAGGGTGCTGGTGTGTGTGTACAACAGCAGGTTAGCAGGCAGAGAGAGTGGTGAGACAGAGTTAGCGTTAGCCGCCTTTAGCAAAACGATAGCATCACATTCAAACAGCTGCCATTTACAGCCTTTTACACAGATATACTCGGTTAAAATCCTGTGTGACCTGGGTCACCAAGGGACACAGTAGATCCGTACACCCGTGTTCTGGACACGGTGTACAGTGGAGTTATAAGAATAAGTTTGTGCGCTTTCTCTTCAGAGGGAAGCGACTTTCACATTCCACGCTGCCCGCTGGCCAAGCGGGCGACACGTTGCAGGAGATGCGTAGTACCTGCGCCGAAGCCAGGATTTTTGAGACTAAATTAATAGTCTGGTGCATGCACGAGACGCTTTTATCGCAAGCGTGGGGCGTAGGGGCGCTCGATTGCCGTTGAAGTCACTATAGCAACGGGGGTAGCAGGGACAGAGGGGGTGCGGGAGTGGGGGGAAGCGCTGTGAGCGGAGCAGCAGTCTAAGTTAGCGTATATTAACCGGTCAATTCAGAGTACGAGTCGATAAATCTGGTCTATATTCGCGGATCTCACAAACAGGGTACCAATACTGTAGGGTAAATATTTATATGTAGTAGGGTAATAATACTCCAGATTATGTTATGAGAAGAATAGTGCGGCTAGTCTTCAAATCAGAGTCTGGCCGTCCTATTCGAGTGGGGATCTGCTTTATATTTATTTAGGCACCAGCAGTGTATGACACACTGCGCAGATCCAAACCAACTTTGCCTCGAGTCAGTCTTATAAATCTAATAGGTAGTGAGTACTTTTATCGGCCAGTGATATTCCGAGATCTAACAACGCGACACTGAAGGGGTTGAGTTAAAGAAAAGTATTTTATTGATTACAAAAATGAGGGTAAAAATATAACGAAAAGGGATTTCTGGTCACATTAAAAGCAGGAGTTGTACACATATCATTCAAATCATACATTTAACAGAGGAACAGTCTTACTTTGAAGGAGCGTAGAGGATGGAGAAAGGATTTGGGTTGGGGATCAGTCCACGTGGTTCCTTTGTCTGGGCAGGCGGGAGGTACAAAGCCAGCGAGTTGGTCCAGCTGCTGGTCCACGCGTATGCAGCTCAGTCCGGAATGGGCTGCACGCGTATAGTCCAGAGCCAAGGAAAGAGGCTGGTGATGAAATGGTTCGTAAGGTCCCGAGCCAGAGGAGAGTATGTTTGGCGGAGTAGAAGGCCCGATGCGTGCTGGCGCGACCGTAGTAGGAGACACGTGCCGCGGGACGCCGATGGCCAGGGAGGTTGCGATAGTGATTTCAGGAGAAGGCAAGAGAAAGAACAATGCTTTGCGGGTGCTTATATTGACTTCTGAAGGGGCGTGTCCATGTCTTCCCTCTCTGTGGACAAACTCCTTTACACAGACAGTTTGTAAAGAAACATACAGGATTGATGCAAATGATCATAAGACATGTACAAACACACAGTGTATTTACATCACAGACATTAAACACACGAGTAAGGTCCGTAACGTTAATATCATTGAGTAATGTCCCCTTTGAATGTTCGTCTTGGGTGCGGTAGCGTCCAGTGTCCGCTAGGGAGCGTCAGAGGGCCGCGGGTGGACCCCTTGGTCCGTGGAATGCATTGTGACAATGCTGATTTGTATCAGCTCCTCTGTTAACATGAAAAAGGCACCAGATGGGTATCCTGCTGTTTTTATGGGTCCGATTGGCGTCGGTAATCCTCATGATTGATGGCGGCTTGTGGCTGACCCCATGGCTCCTTTGAAGCTGTATCTCTCCATTTGGTCAATGGTAAACAGAGTGGACAGGCTTGGCCCTGTCCTAAGTGGAAAGAGTGTTTTTGCCATGGGGAGGGGGGGGGGAATGGGGGGGGGGAGGGGGGGGGGGGGGGGGGGGGGGAGGGAAAAAGATGGGGAGGGGGGGGGGGGGGGGGGGGGGGGGAAGGGGGGGGGGGGGGGGGGGGGGGGGGGGGGGGGGGGGGGGGGGGGGTAGGGGGAGGGGGGGGGGGGGGGGGGGTGATAGGGAAAGGGGGGGGGGGGGGGGGGGGGGGAGGGGGGGGGGGGGGGGGGGGGGGATTTAAGGGGGGGGGGGGGGGGGGGGGGGGGGGGGGGGGGGGGGGGGGGGGGGGGGGGGGGGTAGGGGGGGGGGGGGGGGGGGGGGGGGGGGGGGGGGGGGGGGGGGGGGGGGGGGGAGGGGGGGTTTAAATAAGATAAAGAGTGTATGAAAGAAAGATAAGGAATGGAATTTTATTAATAGTTTTATTAATAAAGGTAATTAAATAAGCTGATATGGATGTTAGTGGATGTTAATCGGTATGTGTTCTTGCTGTATCCCAGGGGAAGCACATGAAGGAAGGCGGTGTTGTAGGACCTGGAAAGGCCCTGGGAACAGCTGACGGCTCCCTTCGAGAGGAGCTAAAAACAGACTGCAGCTCATATATTGCACCTTTTGATCCACTGGTGTGTTATCACGTCCCTCTAAAATAATGAGAAAAGAATATTAAGTAGAATTCTTCCTTATTCATTACGTTTTTACTGATTGTAATGAAATCAAGTGCTTTGTCACTTATCTTGGGGTTTGTCCAAAATGCTTTGAAATTTGCCCTTTCATATTCAATACCTTCCTTAGATAGGACAGCGTCGAATAATGTCAATTTTCACGTTTATCATGTCTGCTTTCATCAGGTCCCAGAACACGGAAAATCTCCCTTAAGCAAGTATAGGCCATTTATGAGTTTATGGAAATCACATTACATGATACATATTTATACAATTCTATTTGTCTTACTGAAAAGGCACAATGTTTGCTGGTTTTTCTCTGACGTCTTGATTTCTTCATCCCGTGATGGTGCACACAATTTGCCCCATCATATTTATAATAAATGTTGCAAGGCCCTGTATCTATGACATCATTATCAGCCTTCTGACGGATTAGGGTCAATGTCCAGAACCTCCATAATCTGGCTAGACATTCGATTGGCTCTGGCTCCAGGGGTTGTAGTGTATGACAACATTAGTCTAATGACCAGACATCTAAATGTTATACACAACGACTTTTTGTGTTTTAGTTATCAGTGAATACCTCTCTAAATTCTTCCAGAAGCTTAAGCTTGTCCATATTCTGGCGGATACAACATTGAGCTCAGCTTCCCAGGATGTCCCAGAAATGCCTGTGGATGTTATCTTTAACTACTCAATAAGCTAAAAGACATAGTGTGGCACATTAGCAACTACTTTTGACAAGTGAATAAACATCAAAATCATTATTACCCTATCCTTTGGTGGGCTCTTGGCTTCAAAGTTGAAATTTTTGGATTCACAATAATTCTCATGTGCAAGACTCAAATTGAGAGGTCTCTTGCATCGAGAATCCTGACTCATCCAAGAGAGTATACTAAAAAAAAACCCGGCGGGCTGGCTTTAGAAGTACAAATGTAAAAAGGGTTTTCAGACAAACTATAATAAGATTAATAAGAAAAAGTTTTACTTAGAAATAAAAACAATGAGACTACAGATGGCGTGCTTTGTTTGCTGGAGTTATTCGCACCAAAGCTCCCAGAAGAGAAAACCAGGTCACTAGCAGACGTACACTGTTTGCTGTGCGCTCGGAAAAAGCCTCCAAATCGCTCTGACCACACCACCGAGGACGTGGACCTGGTTTTCAGCAAATAGAGGCAATAGTTTATTGTGCTTGAAATTACAAAGTAATAACTAATCAATGAGTTCTAAACACATCGCTCCTAACAACGTTTTGCATCAAAAAACAGTTAAAAATTTTAAATACTAATTGTTCAATTGCTAAAGAGACAAGGAGCATGCTCCAACTTTCTGACTTGACTAAATTAATTCAAACCTTCCCATTCGCCAACTATTTCCTCCGCCAGCAAATCATGTTGTTAGTTCCAAAGAGGAAAAATAGTGAATAAATGATAGGGCTATGGTCAAAACTGTGCAATATTATAAACATTCAATGAAACAGAAGTTATTGACCACCTATCTTTAAAAGTACTAGTGTTCAATATAATCCACATGGGTGATCCAAAGAGTGGAACAAATGCTGTTCATTTATCATTAAAAAAAATGCTAAAAATGATGACTACATAAACAACATCAGCTTCATGCTGTCGTTAAGATGAGGCATTTTTGTACCCTCACAGAAGCTCAAAGACTTTACAATACATCGTTTTAATTTCCCTGGAATTGTATGCCAAGACATCAGTAAGTATTAATAAGAATTCTTGACAATACAAGGGGGTAGTAGTCCCCCATCTAAGATCCACTGACTCCCGCCAGGCACCAGATGGGCGACTCAACTTCAGAAACTAATATCTGGGTTCATAAGACATCAGGAAGTGGCGCGAATAACAAACGAGGGACAGGACGTGGTGTATCAGAGGTGCAGTCAGCCGGGTTTATAGTAAAGAAGAAGCGCTGTCCCATGCCACCTGCATGAAATAATATGTATTGAAGTCTTTCAATCTGGATTCAGAGCTCATCAAAGCACTGAAACTGCACTAAGTCAAAGTCACAAATGACTTAACTACTAGCTGCTGATAATGGACAAGTGGTCAGTGCTGGTCCTACTGGACCTTTAGTGCTGCATTTGACACCATATACCCACAGCATTCTACTGCAGAGGCTAGAATGTGGATATAGTCTTAGAGGAACAGCCCATGGCTGGTTTAAATCCTATTTACAGATCGGTATCACTTCGTCAACGTAAATCAGACTCGACGCATTATTTTGGAGAAGAATTCGGTGAGCCGCAGTTCGGTATACTCGGTCCGATTCTATTCCACTTCTCACCATGGCTGCCGTAGAAACAATATTAGAAATCATGGGAATTAATTTCCTCTGCTATGCAGATGACACAACAGCTTTATCTGTCAAAGAAGCAAAATCAAGACAGATCACTAAAAAGCTCAGTAGCCTGCATATTGGATTAAGAACCAAGCCAACTAAAACGGCGTACTTTCACTTACGAACATCGCTAAAATTAGGAATTTCCTTCCTAAAAATGACGCGGGAAAAACTTATTCACGCGTTTTGTCACCTCAAGGCTCGACTACTGTAACGCTTTATTGGCAGCATGCCCTAAAACCTCTTTGAAGAGCTTCCAGCTCGTTCAGAATACAGCAGCTAGGATCTTAACAGGAACCAAAAGGAGGGAGCACATAACTCCGGTGTTAAAATCCCTCCACTGGCTTCCTGTGGAGTACAGAATAAAGTTTAAAATCCTTCTCTTAACATACAAAGCCATACAATGGGTTGGCTCCTTCCTATCTCCAAGACACGTTAGTGTCATAATCAACCAAGTCGAGCGTTGCACTCACAAAACGCCAGACGTCTGGTGGTTCCTAAGGTCTCAAAAATCACTGTTGGCGGCAGAGCATTTAGCTACCAAGCTCCTTTACTGTGGAATCAGCTTCCCATTTATGTTAAGGAAGCAGATACGGTCTCCACATTCAAGGCCAGGCTTAAAGCACTCTACTTTAATTTAGCATATAATTAGGTAATATATAATATATGGTGTATATATTATATATATATGCTGGATTATGTTATATATTATACAATATATGTGTTATGTTGTGTATTGTGTTATGTTGTATATTATGTTATATATTATGCTGTATGCTATGTTATGTATTATATATGATATATATGGTATGTATGGTATATATGATATATAATATATAATTAGGTTTTCCTGGATCCGTTGGCACACCTTGGTGTGCAATCCATGAATCTTGGTGCTGTAACCTAGACTAGCCTAGCCGTGGCTGCTGCTGCTGTCTCACCTCCTTTCAGATACGCTCTCTTTATTCAAGGCCAGGTTTAAAACAGTCCTCTTTAGTTTAGCATATGGCTAGGAAGGTAAGACTCAGGGAAGGCTAAACTCCTCAGACTGTCAGTCAAGCTGCATAGGGAGTCAGTTTGCTGGGAGAAGTATGGTACTCCTCCTTCCTACTGTATCTGTTTAGCATTATAAGGATTTTGACTGTAGTTTGTTCATTGCTATTCACCCGTTCTCCCATTGTCTGTTTCATGGTACGATGACGGGATCTCTGAGCCTGACCTCCTCCATCTACACCTGCGGACTGCCCCGCCCGACCCGCCTGGGAGTGCTTCAGTCCTGCACCGGACCTGTCCACGTTCAGCGGCCACTGGTCCACGTTCTGTAGCTAGCTTAGGTCCTGGATCATTAGCCTGTCCGTCCGGAGGAGCGGATCCCTTTCTCAAATGGGTCTCCCTCCCTGTGGGTTTCCCCAGTTCTCCCCAAGGTTTCTCACTTTTTCCCACTGGGTTTTTTAAGAGTTTTTCCTTGTCGATGCAGGAGGGTCTTGTTGGACAGTTAGTGTCCAACAGAAAGGATTGGTGATGATCAGGGCACTTTAGCATTCTACAACATGTATGGACATTTTCTTCTGTGTGTGCTTTATATTCTTCATGTGTTTTAACTGTTGATCTGACCTGTGTTGGTGATTTCAATGGTTTTGTTAAGTCCTCTGAGATGACTTCTGTTGTGACCTAGGGCTATACAAGAATAAATTGTATTGTATTGTATTGTAAATCTGTTTAATTCAAGCAGGTCTGTCATGGTTTAGGTTTATTTCCTGTTTTTTTATGTATTTCTATAACCCCTGTGTAGTTCCACTTCCTCAAATGTAATTTGAGGGAAGAAATTCAAAAAACTACGTTGGAGGGGTAAGGGGCGTGATTCTGATATTAGTGTGGAGGAAGCAAAAACCAGCTCCAGGTCAGAAGATTAATCAAAAATGAGAAACAATCTGTGCGTTTACAAAGCATAAGAGAACATTCAAAAACGGGATTATCCGCTGAATAAAGGAGGCTTTAATTTTAAATAACATGGTATCATTATAAGGAAACACTCAACAAAAGTAACCAAACAACATAATGTTTAGTTTGGGGATTTTATTCTCACACAGGTTTTAGCGGCTGAAGCCTAAATAATTTAACAACCCTTTTAAAAACACCATAAAGTATTGCTTCTACTTTGCGTAGCAAAAAAACAAAAAACATGACGTGAGTCACCTCTATCTGTCCAAATACATACAATTGTTATTGAACATTTCACACAAGGCACAAATCATCACATAAAAAAAACACCAGAATTATCATTTAAAACACAATTAAAATCACACAAGTAATTAAAAACATTAAAACGTTAAAGTCACAAAAGGGATTAACAAATAAATAACCACAGTGCATTAAAAATAGAGATAAAATCATTCAGTTGTACGCACAGGCAAACAGAACAGTCTTAATCTGGATTGAACATTGTCAGAGTTGACGCCTCTCTCACATTTTCAGATAGACTGTTCCAGATTGTATCTACATAAATCTGAAATGCAGTCTCCCCATAGTTCTTTCTCTGGGCACCAGCAGGAGTCCAGTCCCTGTGCTCCTCAGAGTCCGGGCCTGTTCATATGGAACTAACATGTCACTAATGTACTTTGGTGCGAGGCCATGGAGAGACTTGTACACAAGCAGAGCTGTTTTAAAATCTATTCTCTGAACCACAGGAAGCCAGTGCAGAGACCTGAGAACTGGACTAATGTGGTCGTACTTCCTGGTTCTAGTCAGGACTCGAGCTGCAGCATTTTGAATAGCAGTTGGATTAGCTGTTTTACAGAGGGACCAGTGAGTAGGCCGTTACAGTAGTCTAACCTACTGGAGACAAAAGCATGGATAAGAATCTCTAGGTGTGCTTTGGACACAATATATTATTTATTTATATACAGTATATGCTCATATATATTCAAAAAAATTAAACTGAATGTCTACCCCAACCAACCCACACGTCTCTAATGCAAGCATGGTTATTCCCTGTGCTCATAAATGCATCACTGCCCTTTGTGTCATAAGGATGGTTACATTCTCAACTCCACTTCCAAATGGACCGCTTGTCCACACCTCAATAGGCGCCTCTATCCATCAAGATCAATTGGAGTATAGGTGGATGATTGAGTTTTCACTAGTGCCTAGTAAACGCACTCAATGTTGTAACATGATTACAAGCTCAAAAAAGGTGTGATTTTAAATAGTAATTTTGGACCTCATACCTCAAGTCTGCGTTTGAACATGTAAAAACTATTCCAAATTGTCGGCTTGATGTGCTTTGATCAGTTCAGGATTGTTGGTGTGATTAGTGGGAGGAGCTTTTGTGTGAGAAGGCCGAAGGAACCAAAGCGGCAGCAGCGGTGGACGATCCCCAAATCAGGACGGAATAATGAAGCGGGCACTGACCCCTATCCTCCACCCGCAGAACCACACATTACAAAGTCTTTCCTCCTAATTTCCATGGAGATTTTGCTCACATCCACAAAAACGACGGCTTTCGGCTTTGATTGGAGGCGATCAGTGAAGCGGGGAGGGGGGGTGATGTCTCTATCAGCAGTGCGGTCTCTCGCTCGCCGGGCTCTCCACAAGGCCCCGGGACCCCAATCCCTCCCACCCTGACACCCCTTTGAGCTGACAGCTGATGGCTTCATTTCAATCAAGATGGCAAGACACCCAAAAGTTTAGCTCAGAATTGAACAAATATTAGGAATTGTGTCTGGAATCACAAGGTACCTGACTGTAATAATAATATCTTCAAATTGTACTTTTGTCTATACATTCCTGGGGTCTCGACAGTTGGGGTACATCACTTTTGTTAGTTAAATAATATATGTTATTTAAGAAGGTCCCTTATTCGTCCCACAATGGGGAAATTTCAGTTTGATGCTTAAATATACACATATACAATTAACCCCAACAGAAAGAGTTTTGTAAAATCACAATCAATAAGACCACAAAATACTGTCTTCTATAAGAAAACATGTCATCTTTGATCCGTGTGAGGCACTGTTTGTCTCCTTGGGTTGAGAGCTGATTGGCTGAAAGAGGGTGGTCCCCTGTTTTTAACTTTTCTGTATGAAAAAGCTGGTCAAAAGCTGAGACAGAGGGCAAATGTTTTTGATCCAGTTGAACTACTTTCATGAATTGTATTAGTTTGTGGAAAATATAGGGACAATAAATTAATATACTTCTAACAATATGAAACCAATTTATTACTAATCTATTAAAGGCAGAAAGATATCAATCTTGTAATTTGACTGAAAAACCTGAAAAAATACACAGCATTTAGACTAGCGACATATTTTTGCCTTTCCTGATAATAGCACGGACGGAGGTCTAATTTTGAGACAGAACAAGGTTGCAAAATTGATCTAAAACACAAACAACCCGTGCCCTTTCCCTCTGAGATAACAACATTGTCTTTTAGGGCTGTAGAAGAATACATTGAATTGAAATTTACAACACAAAAAAACAATTCTCTTTTTACCTTATTATACAGCTCCATGCCAAAACTCTTCCACACACGCACCCCCTCCCATCCCTGGTCTACCCTCCCTCTGCCTGCCACTTCAAAGCTAGACCCCGGGTCACGGAGCCACAGGCGCGGGATAAGAAAGCGGGCAGCACAGAGGCACTATGGGAAATCAATGGTCCAAAGATAGCTTCATACGCTTCATACATACACACTACGCCGACGTATAGGAATGCGATTGCCGTGGCCTTTTTCTGCTCCCGAGGAAAATAAAAACAGACAATAAAACACAGGAAGATGTCTCCAGAGATGGGCTTACCTGCGGGGGCTTTGATGAGGGGGTGCCAGGTGCTGCAGACGCACATGTGATGCATTGGAAAGAGAAAGAAGACAGGGGTCATTCAGACGCACGCAGGCCTGTGTGAGGCGGCTCTGTTGAGTAAAGAGTAAAGAGTACCATACTTGTCAGGTGTTTTGCTGCACTGGCTAAATTTGAAAATAAAAGAAACTTTAACCACATACTACATAAATAAGTCGCAGTTGAGTTCAAGCCATAGGATTATGTTGTATAGGCATAATACATTCATGGGTAAAGTCAAATCTTGGTATTTCGCCCCACACAGTAAAAAAGCTTTACCCTAAACCTTATCTCAACTCAAACTTTGGGTTCTCCTGGGAAAAAAAAAACACAATGTAATTTTCTTTTTAAGAGTCACAAATGTAAATATTTCCCTGTACTGGAGACAAAATACCAAGATTTGGAGCATGCTTAATTGGCACCAAATGTCAATGGTAATCAGCGTGTGAAACGGTGGTGCGGAGGTTAGGACATCTCCATGTTTCTCCGCTGTCCTCTATGCATCCTGCGCCTTTAGCAAACAACAAATCTTTAAATGTGATGCTGTACAAATTATCTGCAGGCTTCGAGCCACTTGACAAAAGTAGAGCCTAATTACATACATGTAATGTAATGCATGGACAGACGGGCTTGTACTTGTTCAAAATACAAGAACACAAGAAATGCAATGATTTTCACCTATTAATAATTCCCCCATTGTTGAGAATATCTTTCCATAATTGCAATGACGATATTTTGATGTTAAGCAGTTCTAGTATAATGTGCACTTGTCCACCTGAAGCCTGAAGGCCGCAGTGAGCCCCACGGCCACCATTTGCACAGCGTTGATCTTGATTGACAGCGTTCCCATCAGATGTAAGGCCCGCCCCTCTCCCCACTTGGTCTGACCACATGATGGAGGCCCAGCTAATGCACAGCCCTGACCACAGTGGCGCACACAGGAGATGGCTTTTCCATGCTCTCAGTCTGCTCTTCCAGGCACTGATTATGTATTCAAGCAGTGCAACTTTTGATGAATGTGTGGGAAGAGTTTAGACAGCACTGATGGAGACGGACCATGTTTGTAAATAATCATATTCAAATATTCAAAGACTTTGCCCTTTTACAGTGTTTGGTTCTTTAATTTTTACTTCGGGGATCCGACAATAATTGAAGAGTGTATTTTGTTAAGCAGATATGTAGCTCTGACAATGAGTCCGCCAGGAGAAAGCTCTAAAATGTAGCATCCTTAAAGCTGGGGGAGCCTATGTCTGACCCCCTCTAGAGCTTGAAGCTATTCTCTTGCACTGAAAACAGTTTGGGATATTGCTGTTATAAAACGTGCAGCTTTTTTGCCTTTAGCACATCTTGATCAGTTTCTTTCACACAGTATCAGATCAAAGCATAGTTGGTCATCTGTACTTCAATCAGCTCTTGGGCTATGCTGTTAGTTATATTTGATCCATGTGCCTTAAAATGTGCAGATTTAAACCTTTGTTTGTTTTAATATTAATCATGAAAGAAGACTTATTCAGCAAAATAGTGTTTTGTGTTTTTAACCATGTTACAGACCTGATTTTAGCTTCACCCTCTCTAACTTAGCTTCATCCTGTTCCCCAACCGAAATGATTGTCTTTGGCCCCTAGAAACAAAGAGAGAGCATTGTCACCTCCAGTCTCTCTTCCTAAAACCTTTAAAACAGGTCAGAAATCTAGGATAATGGACACAGACCTCAATTGTAACAGCAACATTAAATCAGTAACATCCGCAGCTTTTACCGTAACGGCCTGCTCACTGAGCTTCCAAAGCGAGCTCAAATCCTGACCAGGAAGTATCACATTAGTCCTGTTCCTGTGGCTTCCTGTGGCTCAAAGAATACACTTTAAAGCAGCTCACCAAGTTTCACCATGGCCTCGCACCCAATTGCATTTGTGACATGTTCGTGCCATATGAACTTGGACTCTGAAGAGCACAGGGACTGGCCTCCTGCCGGTGCCCAGTCAGGAGTAAAAAATGTTCAAATCCAGGTTAAAACAGTTCTGTTTGGCTGCAAAAACTTTAAGTGTTGTATCTTAACTCTTTTCCATGTACCCTGATCATTAATCATTTGAATGCCTCATGAATCTATAAAAATATCTAAACTTTGATGCTAAAGTTTAAAATGTGAAACTAATACAGTATATAATATTGACTCATTACAAGTGACATATGCCAAGTTTTTGTTTGTTATAATGTTGGTGATTATGGGTCACAATCCATTTAAAAATATAATAATCTTGTGTGATATTTTATTTTAGGGATTTTACAAGCTCTGAGCCAAATAGAGCCCTCAGAACAAAAAAAGGGGTAGGGTTAAAACTCACTGTGAGTTTAATGACTCTGTAACATATTATTTTCCCATTTAGGTTTATCCACAGAAGTGAATGGAGTTATGAACAATACTATAACTTCACCTGTTTAGTACTCAGCCTTCTTCATCTTTGGTCCAGTTTTGGTTCAATATAAACACAACTAAACTTGTTTTTTCTGAAAAAGAACATCCAAGCTCATATTTAAGTAAATCTATTTAAAAAACCTGCATAAACAAGATAATACATAGAAAAAAGGACAGAGGCAGAAGAAAGCTTTAAACAAATGACATTTTATTTTCCATTATTATGTGATCAAAAAATACTTATTGGACATGCTCCATTGGTGAATGTGACTGCGTGTCTTTAGGCAAGACACTTGTCCACCTCGACCCCAGCGTCCACTGGTGTGTGAATGAGTCCTTGATGTAAAGAGCTTTGAGGCCTTGAATGGCAGAAGAATGTGATCATCTCTTATTCCAATATAATTCATTTTTCTATCACAACAGGAGTTGTCTTGGGGACTTCACAAAGTTGTTGATTTCTCAAAAACACGTCAGAGAATCATAAAGTTTGAAGATGACCAATGTCCATGAATGTCCTGGTGTTATGGTGTGGATTTTACTTTTGTATTTTTGTTTTACTTTGACGTCTGTTATCTGTGAATTAGTTGTAGTTTGACTTCCTGTCCAGTTTCCCCTGTGTTGATTGTATGCCCTGCCCTGATGTGTTTCACCTGTGTCTGTGTCTATTTGTACCCTGTGCTCCTCTCCCCTTGTGCTGGTCCATTGTCTTGTCAACGTCCTGTCTTGTCTTGTTCATGTCTCTGTCTCTGTCTGTTTCCGTCCTGTTCCTGGTCCTGTTCCTGGTCCTGTTTTTGTTTTGGATTTTGAGTTGGTTTCATCTGGACTTTTTTATCATTAAACCCTTATTTTTGGCATTCCTGCAACTTTGGGTCTTCATTCACTTTATCACATGACACCTGTATCATCACTGTTCTCAGACCATGCTGCATCTGCCCAGAACGACTCAAATGAACAGACTACAGCTGAAGTCATAATGACGGATAGAATTGGAAGAAGAGAGGATGGTGCTCCAGTTTCCATACTTCTCCCAGCAAAGTGTCTCCTGATGCACCTTGACAATCGTTATGTTTTTTCTTGTGGTTGTACAAGAAGAAAACAGTGTCTTGTAGGTTCGGCCAAACATGTATAGCGTTGTATGTTAAAATGGCCTTGTATGTTAAAACACACACTTATATTTGTTTATCTGTTCTTCATAAATTATTGGACATCCTAAAACATAAAAGTACACTCACTGTGGTTCTCCTAAAGTTTCCTGGTTGTCCCACTGGATCTTTGAATTTGTTCTTGTCGATGCAGATACATGATGCAAAACATAATTCGTCTTTTTAGCTTATCTTGTCACTCAACATACTGTACGTATTTGAGTTGATAAGATTTGTGCGTGTACGATTAACATTTGTAGCGGCTAATAAACCTCTCAGAGCAATCTCTAATTGGAAACTACATATTACCTTGTGATATGGACAGCAAACAATGACAACTGATGAACACCGCTGACCCTAGAATGTGCAATATATGACCACTGTCACTTTACTTTACCCATTTAGCCCATGGCCTCATCACTGTGAACATTTGAACCCATTAATCCATTTTCTTCCCCTTAATCCATTTCTGGGTCGGGGGGGTGGCAGTCAGAGCTGCAACCATTTCACACAGCACCAGCCCCTCACTGCTCCCGCTGCAGGTGGTGAGTCCACAGGGGCCTTGATCTTTCAGTGGGGGCTTCAGACCAAGTGGGGTTAAGTGTCTTGCCCAAGGACACAACAACAGCAGTCATCAGTGGGAGTCGTGAAGTATGTCTCATGAAGGGCTTGAACCCACGACCTTCAGGCTCAAAGGCTAATGCTCTACCAACTGAGCCACTGTCAAATTTGAACCCCCAGAGCTCATGACTACCCTTTTATTCTTGCACTTGTGTATTACAAATGTATCTGCAGATGTATACATACAAGTATACATTTATTGCACTAGAGCAGTGTCTCCCAAAGTGGGGTCCGCGGCCCCCTGGTGGGCCGCGAGGGTACTGCAGGGGGGCCGCGGGAGGTCATAAAAATATAATATAATTATTTAATGTTAAATGTATAATGTTTTGTTTGTAATATTAAAATATTTGTGTTCATTATTTGACTTGAATAATCCACTGTAATCATTTTTGTATTACAATGTTTGTAGCAGAGGCTATTTCCCCAAAATAAAATAACCAGAAGAGCCTATTCTAAATGTTATCTTCTTGGTTATTATTTTGGGGGGCCACGCAGACCCGTCAGATTTTTAAGGGGGCCTCGGTGTTACTGAGTTTGGGAATGGCTGCACTAGAGTATAGCTCATATTTAGTATGTATTTTGTGTTGTGCTACAGTAGGGCTTTTCGTAATATTCACTCATCTTGGCTTGTTGTCTCCTGATTCCTATTGTTTGTAACTTGTGATGCAACACTGAAAATTCAACATTGTGGGACGAATAAAGGATCTCTTAACCTTAACACATAGTCTGGTACTGGCCAGCCCAGGAGGGTCTCAGGACAGGGGATGATCCGAGACATGTATGACCAGTCCCTGCGCTCCTCAGAGTCCGAGTAGGTTCAAATAGCACTAACATATCACATATGTACTTTGGAGCGAGGCCATGGAGAGACTTACACAAGCAAAGTCTATTCTCTGAGCTAGTGCAGGGACTGATAGGTGGGCTATTGTGATGATTTATAAAATAAGTCATTTTAATGAGTAAAATATGGTTAAAGCAGATACAAAACCAAAGCAAGGATCAGTAAGGAAAGCAACTCCAGAAGCGGGAAGCTTACAAGACAACAGCCCTTTGTCTACTAATGACGCGTATGTGTTATATCACATAAAATAATATAATGAAATGTATTGATTGTAATGAAAATGTTTTGTTTTTCTTAAATTGCTGTTTATGTCAGACACTACAAAAACAATTTCATTTTAAAGCCAAAATGAACAAATACTATATTGCTCTTCGGGACTTAAAAATGCAGAGATAAGTGCATCTCTTCTGTTTGTTTACTTTGAAAAACCAGTCGGCCAGCAGCACTTGCCGCTGAACTTCCCTTCGCAGGCTCCCAGTATTTCTCTGCAAAATCAATGCTCCCGGAGAGACGATGGAAACAAGCTAAGTGCTGGATGGAGCTACCCCAGCAGGCCAAGTGAGCGGGAGAGCCCAAGGAGCACTTTATTAGCCGGCAGGAGGGGGTCAGCAGGCATCGATCGGGGTTTGTAGGTGTGCGTCCACAGCTGCACTCGCTCACCGCTCTTCTCCCAGTAAATATGCACCTTTGAAGTGGGGGGAGCCCGCGAGCACCAGGGAGCCCAGGCAGGGATGTGTACTTACGGGAAAGATCAATGGTGCGGGCATTAGGAGGGGGTGAGGGGGTGAGAGAGGAGACATTGCGGGGGCCAGGCCGCTCACGGCACTAACTGTACTGCTTCCACCTCTGGAGATATGTCCACGACTCTAAGAAGTGTTTTGTGAACGCAGCTGGCCTATGTTTTCATGAGAGTTGGAGGACAGTGCTAACCATGTTTGGACTTGTACTTAAAGGAGACATGCTTTAAGTGTAGAGGTGTTTAAAAGCCCATGTGACAAGTTGGACCACTCATCTCACTAACACATGCTTAAGACTGATGTATGTACGTTAGACCAGACTAGGCTAGTAGTCCAAAGTAAGGCCCGGAGGCCAATTGCGGCCCTCAATAAAATTGTGCATGGCCCTCTGCTGTTAACCTGAGTTTTGAGATCGCAGGCAACTTCAGCTGTGCCAATTTAGTCGTACTGTACCTTGTTTTAAAGCTTAGAACATCTAAGATTAATTATTCCATATGTTTGTTTTTGATTGTGTCCTTCCATAAAGTGATGATGCACTGTAGCTGGTCAGATGGCAAACATTAGTCGTTCCTCAAACTTCAGCTCCGCCTTAGCTCATTGTAAATCTCAGAACAGCCAGAATCCAAATTATGGATAATATTGGTTCATAACAAAAAAGGTACTTTTCTACATTTAGTAGCTCTCTTGATGAATACTTTGGATTATGTTCTGCAGGTAGAACTGGACAGAACATGGGTATTACTAGAATTTTGTATTGGTTTGCATGTAATCTGACACTAGATAAATTACACATATGACTCTGAGGACAATATTTTCAAGATTACATTTATTGTTACTGTACAGAAATTTGGCGCTTAGACCCCGGCAGAGCACTGCACGATTGCAGAAGGGGAAAGAGATTATGTAATGACCATAATCAAGGGCCTCGACCCTGGTGGTGGTGCTAGTAGAAGAATGAAAGAGCTAGCCCAGAAAGAGACTGAGATGAGGAGGAGGGTTGCGGCATGAATGAAGGTGCTGCTTAGATGGAGCTACCTCACGATTGTTGCCAGATGAAGGCAGTGTGGCACTGCAGCTAAGTGTGATTGACTGATGCTGTTGCCGTGAAGCAATAGTGGGAGGACGTTGAACGTTGTGAGCTTAGTCCTTCCTGTCTTCCGGTCTGAATTACCCCTTTTGTTTATTTTACAAATTTCATGAAAAGGATGATTTTTGTCATTCCAATCTTGACAGGTGCCCCATGGCGAGGACAGGGCTTTTTGTCACCCATAACAACACTGTGGCATTGTGACTCAAATGACTTTTCCATACAAGTATGCCTCACTTTCTCGAGGTGGCAGAACATGATGAAGTTTAGTTTTGTCTTGAGTTGAACATATTTCAAAGCGATATTGCAGTCATAAACACATCTGCTATTGATACCACTATACATTACAGGACATTTGTGATTACACTAGACAAGCTGCCTTATTACATTACACGCGTATTTAATCCTCCGTAATTATCCCTTCAAACAAACTACAGCTACTTAAATGTCTCCTTTCCTCTCGTCCTTCTCTTCGTTAAAACACATTCCATGGCGGGATGCTTATTACCATAATTGTCATAGCCAATCTTCCAAAAACAAAGCCCGACTATATTGGGACTGCGGCTAAAACGCTCCCAGTGTTCCAAATCAGACAAACTCAAATCTTGGGTAATTACGCCGCGCTACATGCTAATTGCTTATGATTCGGGAGGCTCCGTGCTGAGCCGGGCCCCCTCCCTTTCCACACAATTAGAAAATATATGTCAGCTTTGATTTGGCGACCATTATTCCCACTTAAATGTGTGTCCCCCAAGAGGCGCAGTGGGAGAATTTATTCAAAAACAATGACATTTCTAACGTGTCTCCAGCTACATGGGCGAGTTAGAAGACATTAAAAGAAAGGTCTGGGCTCATCTGCATTTATAAGTGTGCCTGGAAATCGTTGACTTTAGGGATATTTTTTGGGGCAATGACCAAAATGTAGTTTATTAGTTTACTATTCAATAAGCTTTGATTAAGATTTGGAAAACAATAAACATATTCCCTCTCTGGCAAAAATAACAGCTGCATTTCCATTGAGCATTAAATTTCAAAATTTGAATTTGCGCGTCAGAAAAAGTCTAGTGGAAACACACAAACTTCGAATAAATCACCGTTCATGATGAGGACCCTCTTCTGTTTCTTAGATTTTAAATCCGACCTGTATGTGTATATGATCTGTATGTATTTGTGAAATCTTGTACCACTACTTCCCTAAAGCTTCTCATCCTCTCTTAAGTGTACAGAGATCGCTCCATTGTTTTCACAAGAAGATGCTGCAGACGCTTCATAGATGAGAGTCACCGCCGTGTATCAAAAAAGATTTGCAAATTTGTTCAATGGAAACACAGCTTAATATAGCTTAAATTTCTTTTCAAAAAAAGACAACTCAAGGATTGCGTGTCATATGCCCTTGAGGCTTCCAAACAGTCTTCCTGGCCGACTCCCATTCAGTTATGTCGCGAAAATGGGGCGTGAAACAGGAAATTGCCGCATATTTATAGGCGTGACTTTCATAAATATGTTTGTTTTCAGCACGCCCTTCATCAACAGCTGCAGTTGTGTACGCTCGGATCTGGGCGGATCTCACACCTTCATAAATCCCACGTTGGATCTTGCGTATTGTTGTAGAATTACATACCCCAAAACAAGGAGAAAGCCCAAAAGTATTTGTCTTAAATCAGGAGCGTAAGTTTATTGTAACGCACGTGCGGAGAGCTAGCATATCCAAAAGGCAGCAGCATACCCAGCTCTGGCTCGCAGAGCTCCGAGTTTCCTGTTTACAAGACACACACGAAAGACAGTCCCGCCCACAACAGATGGGAGGGGGCCACCGGTGCAGGAGGCGCATAGGAAGGGGCGCCATCCCCGTGGTGACAGTAGCATGGAGGTGCGAACAGACAGACAGTGGTAGAAATGCAGGCATACAGATGCAAGACGCGGAAGGCATACAGATGCAAGACGCGGAGGGGGGGATTTGCGTCATTGTCTGGCGGTGCGGGACCTTCCTGCCGGTTATCAGAATACAGTGATTTGCGTCATTGTCTGTAGGTGTCGGGGGAACCCGGCTCCTTCCTGGAGCAGGGACATATGAATAGAAGCAGGCATACAGATGCAAGATACGAAAGACACAAGGGTGTGACAGACAGCAGGGGCCCTCACAAAGCTCAGCATGGCGTCAGAAGGTCGTCTCTGCATTGATAAAAGGCCTTTGGACGTCCGTGTATTTGCTGCGGCTGGTTTTATGTAATTACTCCAAAAACTGTCACCACAGTATTTGGAATATACACCTAAAATGTAAACCCTTTTCTGCACAAGTTTTATAAATGAGGGCCATACATATGCCGCTTTTCCACACTAACCGTACGGCACAGCGCAGTTATTTTGCATTTCCACTAGGGTTGGGCTTGGGATCGGGGTGCTTTTTTTGTACCACCTCGACTGTGGTTCCATCTGTGCCGAAGCGATACCATGAGGTGACGTCAGCCGACTGCCTTACACTGATTGGTCAACGAGTGTCGTCACTGGAAGCGGCGTCCAACCTATGGTAAAAACAACTCAACCCCGCCATCTTTAAAACCGGCTGCTTTGCTATAACCATGGATCTATTATAATAACGGACTCCTCACCCTGAGAAATGGAATCGCACAGAAAGCCCCAAAAGTCAGCGTCCTGGTCGGTGGACGAGGTCCACACGTTTCTCTCTTTAGGCCAAAGAAAGAATTCAAAGGCAGCTTGAACGCACAACACGGAACAAAGTTTTCAGGGAGATAACTCTTGATTTGTGACTAGTCTGTGGGAATCCAATAACTGGTTAGCTATGTTTCCTGTTGGGCCAAAGCTCTCACTGAAATGTATTTACTCATGTAAAAGTTTGATTGTCTGTTGTACATAGTGAGCTAGCTACATTTAGCTATCAATAGCAAGCTAAGCTAAAATGTCCTTCCTGCGCTAGTGTGCTGTATTTTTCTCTTTCACATTTTTCTGTTTTGTGCTTGTACTTAAGTTGTCGTGTGTATATTTATTTGTTTGAGAATCCCTTCTCACAAGTGAGGAGATTATAAACGAGCATTGAGTGACCGGAGTACTTAACTTGCCCCTCATCTGGACCTGGTCTCAGAGACATCTGGACATATTTTTGTTTTTAATAAATCTGCCGCGGACGACAGAACCAGGATCCACACTTCAGCTCAAGGTGATAAGCCGCAATGAAGAGATGCATCTGAACCGGTCCGTTTTCCCTGGGCCCAGAGCATAATGAAGCAGGACAATCCATGCCCGTGAGTGTTGTCTTTGTTGGCCTATAAATGTGTGTGTGGTTCTGATTGTTTGTAAGCCTAGCCTATATGGGGGATTTAAAATGCATTTTTCTCAGGCACACTCAAATGAATTATTCTCTAGGACAAAACCCCTGAATCAGCGCTGTGTTGATGATATATTTTGTTTTTTTATATTGGTGCATTCCTCCAAAAAAAAAAATTCCGGAAAATTGACAATAAATATCACAGAGGAAGAATTCAAGTATTCGGTTATGTCAGGTTATACCTCCGCCAGAGTGCTATGTTTTCACCGAGGTTTTTGTCTGTCTGTTCACGACTCGACTCAAAAAGTTGAGTGCAGAATCCCATGACATTTTCAGGACACAAAGAGGTCATGGGTCACTGCCTGGATTACGTTATGGAAACTTTAGATTTGAAAATGCTTTTTTTTAATATATTATTCATCTTTACATTTCTATATACTGTGTTTATGAACCTTCTAATGTTTGGAATTGAACATGTCAGAAGCAACTTGACATGAAAGAATGGAACATGAAGATGGACAGGGAATCTGGAACCCTTCTCAAAAAAGAGACTACTGAACTTTTCAGGAAGAAGTTCGCAAACAGAAAGATGCACAAAAACAGTCATTCTCATCAGTTCTTCTGCTATTGGATTTCCCTTGAACACAGCAGTTTCATCCAGAGACAGGCTGAAGTATATTTATTTTGGAGTACAGTAGTCCCTCGTTATAACACGGTTCACTGTGCTGTTTTGTAGATTTGTGTGAAATTGTCCATCCTTTTTTACAGCGTGTGTCACATGCGCCACGTGCATACACCAACAACATCACAAACAACATAATCTAGTAGAACAAGACAATTACTTGTATTTAAAGTCAGAAGAAAACGTATTGCTTGTGTGCACGGTGCTGATTAGTTCAGAGGACTTTGCGCTTTTCCGATTGACAGACCTACAGGTTGTAGGTCAGAAGTGCGATCATCTCCATGATCGCACTTCTGTAGTCACGTGCTGAGGGGTTTACTGACTTAAATAGTTGTTCCTTGCAGATTTCACTTATTGTGGGTTATTTTAGAACGTAACCCTCGCAATAAACGTGGGACCACTGTACACAAAAAAGTCATGCATTCACCCTATTACATTCATGGTATTGTATGTGTGGCCGAGTAGCATATAAAAGGAAAAGCAACGCCACCTAGTTTTAAAAATGAGACTAGGACTCAATAAAGGAAGGTTCTTAAAAACAAGGTGAGCAGTGTAAAAACCAGAGTTTTAAAAGGGATAAAACAATTTATTACAAATAAAATACAGAATAAAATACTAAAAATATAAAAGCAAAGTCCAGTTAAAAGTCCAGCAAGGGCAGGGGCAACTCCGCAGACCTAAAACCAGAGGAGCAGGAGGCAGTAAAACGTTCTTTTTAAAAATAGAAATCTGTAGGTTAAAAGTGGGATGAATCCCGGCCAGAGCACTAAAGGTCACTTACGTGCACGGGCAGAGAACCTCTGCCCGCTGCGGTGATGTCACGTCGTGCTCTGGCTCCACACGAGGGAATGGCTGGCCAGGCCCCTCCCTGAAACAAAAACGGGTCTCCCACAGTAAAACGCCTTAAAAACAGATTTCTATCGGCCAGCAGCAGCCGTATGCCCGAGCAGAGCACTACAATGTTACTTACAGGCACGGGCAGAGAAACTCTGCCCGCTGCGTGTAGTCCGCGTCGCGCTCTGGCTTTCCGTGGGTCCTGTGCAGGTACTGCTGACTGCTGCTGCCGTTCTCCGTTGCCTCCTCTCCTCGGTCGCCCAAGACGCTCTGTCGTCAACCTGTGTTCTCTCTGCCCGGGACGGGGCCGCAGTCTCGCCAGCCACAGGTTGCCACTGGGCACACGCAGGGGAGAGCGGGCACATTCCCTTGATGATGTTGGGCCTAGCCCGGTGCACACACGCCTCTCTGCGCTTTCAATGCGCGCCCATCACCGGTGCCGCTCTCCCCGCTGGCCTCAGTCCCCCGTCGTCTCTGGCTGGCGGTGCCCCTCCTTTGGCCCAGTCTGGTGTCCTCCCTCTTCTTCCTCCCCCATAGTCTGTTTAAAAACCCTTTTCTCATTGGCTCCAGCCCCCAGTGTCTATGTCCATTCGTTAAAATCAGTGGAAGCTGCCACAGGTGTGAGGCTAAAAAACAGGAAGTAAAAACACACAGTGCGGCACACAAAACACATTTCAAAATAAAAGCATGCATAAAAACAAAGTGCGCTGTGCGTCTACCCTGTGACATCCCCCACAACTTTAAGGGTGGCAGTCCCTGTCACCTCAGTCTTCGTCTGGTCTAAAACGTACTGGTGGCTGTCCCAAGTTTGATCTGCCCGAGCGCCGTGGGCTCGGAGCTGGCGGGTTTACAGGTGGGTTTACAGGTGGGTTTAAAAATAAATAGTATGGGGACTGGTTAGGCACATTCTGCTCTATGGGAGTTTCTGGAGTCCGCTCAGTGGCTTCGTTTACAGGACCAATACAGGGTTTAAGGGAATTTCGGTGCATGGTCTTCTCTCTACCCCCTCTTTCGGGCCTGATTTTATAGACCAACCCAGTACCTCCCAATAACTCCAAGACAACATGGGGCTCAGGATCCCACCCCGGGTGCAGCTTGCCTTGTCCCTTCCTATTCCTATCTCTCACCCACACCCTCTCTCCCGGGGCTAATGGCAAGGCATGGGCCCTTCTGTCATAGGTTTGTTTGTTATGTTCTGCGGCTTTCTCAGAATTTTGCCGAGCCAGACTGTAGGCAAAGGAGAGTTTCTGGTGGTGGTCTCTGACCCACCCCTCCAAGTCATAGACTTGCGGCTGCCTATTCACCCCTAGACCTAAGTCCACTGGCTGTCTCAAGTGCCGGCCAAACATTAAAAATGCTGGCGCGTACCCTGTGGTACTGTGGGCAGTGTTATTGTAGGCGGCCAGCAATTCTGGCAAATACTCTGGCCACCTATGCTGCCTCTCAGCCTCGAGAGAGCGCAGCATGTTCAAGAGGGTCTGATTCATTCTCTCCACGGTACCATTCCCAGCCGGGTGGTAAGGAGTTGTCCTACTCTTGTTTATCCCGTAAAGCTGGCAAAGTTGCTGGACAATAGCGGACTCGAAATTAGCACCTTGGTCAGAGTGAAATCTGGCTGGGCAGTGTCATGGCCAGATTCCCGGCACAAGATATTCTAATCATTTAGGTCGATACATGCGTCTTCTTTCCCAGCGTCTGAAACCCGCTCCCCATCACTGTTTGAAACATTAACACAAAGGCTGCTTGTCCACGGTCCTCTTTCCCATAACCTTCGCCACCACCTGCATGGGCCTATCTCAAATGTTCTTACAGCGTGTTCCTTCTTATCAAATTCGAAGGTCCTTTTCTGCGCTTAATGTATCTCTCCCAAACTTTCCCGTCTGCAGCTGCGTATGACTCATCTCTCTTGTGACGATTGTCCATTGTTCTGTCTGACACACCTCCAGTATAAGATCATAAGACATGTTTGTTGGGGAGAAGAGACAGACACGGCATCGCTCCAGGTGCCGCTTCTGTTTGACTCCTTTCTGCGCAGAAAATGTCATTTTTGTACTCATCACTTCTGTGAATAAACTGCACCAAAGGACAAGTTTGTTTCCTCTCGGTTTCATTCATTTGAGGCAATAGAATTTCCATAACAATTTGGTGTCAGAAGTGGTCTCGAAGGCTTGACCGTTGAAACGCAGGGGTCCGGATTCGGGGGACTGATCGCCCGGGATTCAAAACCAATCTCGTCGCTTTCCCATATCTCTGGACGGGCGGACTGACCGGACGTGCTGAGTTTCAACCGTCGCCTCTCGGGATTTTCACACGAAAACAAACGGTAACTTGTTTAATATTTGACTTTCTATGCTTCAGTGGTGAATCCGAGAGGCACTTGTGGGTGCAGTGCATGTTTGGCTGCCAGCTGGTGACGGTGCTGCTCATTCTAATCCAGGCTGTTGGGAAAAAATCTAAGTTCGAGTCTTAGTCGGAGGTTAGAGTCCTCCGTTGTGAAAACAGGTTGGAGTCCTGTCAGAAAATCTAAGTTTACTCTTAGTCGGGGTTAGAGTCCTCCGTTGTGAAGACGGTTAGAGTCCGGTCTAAATCTAAGTTTACTCTTAGTCGGAGGTTAGAGTCCTTCGTTGTGAAGACGGTTAGAGTCCGGTCTAAATCTAAGTTTACTCTTAGTCGGAGGTTAGAGTCCTTCGTTGTGAAGACGGTTAGAGTCCGGTCTAAATCTAAGTTTACTCTTAGTCGGAGGTTAGAGTCCTTCGTTGTGAACAGGTTAGAGTCCTGTTTTGTGCAAAGGTCTAAGTTTGTCTGATAGTCTGGGCAGAGTTCGAGTCTCTGTTTGTATATCTGAGTTAGAGTCTCAGATTCCAGCCATGTGGCTTAGAAGAAAAGGCACAGAGTCACCAGTTTGGGACGCCCCATGCATGACTTTTATGACTAAGAAACATGGTGATGATTTTAGGGCATGCACTGAAATGTGGGTGGCTGAATTAGGTTTTCCCAAAAATGGCTCCTTCAGCTTGAACCAATTGGAAAAGATTAAATCGCAATTGGATGCTCGAGAAACTGTGTTAAAAAAAGGCAGGTCTGTACGTGTGAAAGATTTGAATTGTCTGGATGAGAACAGACGGTGGCTGAATGCGTGGATGACTGAGGCAAAGCTTAGGGAAAGTAGACAGAAACAATGTATAGGATCTGCGACTGATACTTCTCCATCTGCTTTTTTTTCGAGCACTACCACCGATCCCACGTCAATACGACCGTAGGAACTCCAGAGATGATTGGACCCCGCTGTACTCCGCTCTCTCACCCCCCCGGTATCAAGCAGCAGCAGCGGCACCTGCAGCAGCGGCACCTGCAGCACCAGCAACAGCAGCAGCAGCGTCAGCTGCCCTCCCTCCGCTGCTCCTCTTGCCTGCCCCAGAGGCTTCTGCATCAGCCCCTCCCCTCCTGTCTGGAGCAGCACACAGACACACTCACACTGCTCCTGCTGCAATTCACAGTGTGACTCACGATATGGACAGAATCTCTTTAAATGACAATGGCATGACGCTGAGAGATGGAAAGACTTTACAAGCACCTATGATAGAATACCCTGGCCCCGAGGGAACCCCCGTTCTGGTTCTGCGTCAAATGGATCAGGAGATGAAAGAATCTGTCAAAGACTGGCCTTCTCCCCACCGCGGGGGTGATTCGATGGCAGACGCATTTCTGGCCTTTTGCAAAGCATGGCGTCCTACGGGCGCTGAAGTTAAAAAGCTTCTCCTCCTGTATTTAAAACCGGAGGGCTTCGCCAAGATAGAGCCGGCGGTCCATCGACAGAATTATGAGACTTTGCGAGCTCTGCAGGCGGAATGGACAGAGGCGAATGCATGGGAGACATATGTGGCCAACATAGTGACAGCTCTCAAGCGTGCGTTCCCAGTGAAATTTGATATGGGAAAGATTAAAGACTGCTCTCAAAAGACAAGTGAGTCAGTTGTGGACTTTTATCATCGTCTTGAGGATGTGTGCGTTGCCCACTCTGGTAGTCAAAAGCCAGAGAATTACACTGCCGCAGCTGAGACCACATTCGAGGTGATCTTTAAGATGGCGTTCTGCGAGGGCCTTCCCCAACCGATCCAAGCCGCACTAAAACAGACTTTGGTGGGAGGTTGGCAGGATAATCGCATCCCGGAAATCCTCAGACACGCAAAGCATGCTGAAATAAAGAACACTGAGGAGAACGCTGTAAAAACTGGCGCGCAGGAGACGGCACAACATCAAGCCAATCTCACATTGATCAAAATGACAGGCAGACAATTCCGTCGTGGAGGTCGTGGAGGTAGAGGACGGAGAAGAGGTGGCAACGGACATTTCGAGAACAATCGTGACCACGGACATTTCGAGAACAATCGTGACCACGGACATTTCGAGAACAATCGTGACCACGACGACCAAGACAAATGTTTCAACTGTGGTGAAATTGGACATTGGAATCGTGACTGTCCCCAGCCACGCCGAGATGCGGGACGCTGGAGTGGACGTGGACGGGGTGCGAGACCGGAGGACCAGCAGAGATTTTCTTCAGATCGATGTCTGGTTGACGTGGGATCCGAGAAAGCACCTGTACAGATGAGTAATGCACACACTCTTACACACAACACACTAACTGCTAACTGCAATGAAGACGCGCTTGCCACTGATTCACTGCTTGGCTTAATTGAGGATAGAATTAGGGAGTTAGAGGACGGTGACAGGCCCAACACAGGGACCCACTTAGCTTATGAAAATGAAGCTTACAGAAAAATCCAACTATTGTTTGTGAAATTGAGGGTAAACCGATCACTTTTTTAGTAGACTCTGGTGCAACCCACAGTGTGATTCAGACAAAGGAGCTCTCAATCAAATTAAGTGGCAGAAGTGTTTTTTCCACAAGTGCGAGTGGACAAACGGTACCGGAATCTTTTTCTGTTCCGATCAAATGCACTTGGGCAAACGAGCGTAACCCAGCAACAGCAAAACATTCATTTTTGATGTCTGACCTTTGTCCTGTAAACTTGTTAGGCCGTGATTTAATGATAAAATGGGAAGTTGTGATCACATCGACAGCAGAAGGCCTTAAAATAGACAGAGGTGCGTGCGCAACTAATTTTGTCAAAGTAAACACAAATTGTCCTATGTCTGTATATCAGTGGTGGTTTCATACTGCCAGCGCGAGTCATTTAATGGGGGTGGTTTCTCCATTTCTTAATCCAAAATCTGATATATTGAAAGCTGAGGACTTGCATTGTGTGTGTCATTTACACCATGGCCCTGATTGTGAATTTGAAGAAACGTTTAAACTGGGCACAAATGGCTGCTTAATTCTTGCTGACGTGTACTTTGATGATTCAAGTGTGCTGTTTCAGTAGAGTTAAGCCAGTCACAAAAACAATGCTATCGTCTTGAAAATTCAAGTCCTCATATTTCAATAGCAAAAGCAAAGACTGACACATGGCAAACCTTAGGCCTTTTTGTACGCAGATGTACTTTGGCAGAGGACTGGGAGGCGTGTGAACGTGGAGAAAATGTGTTTTATTCACAATCCGTTTGCGCGTATAAAATGTCTCATACGAAGACAGTTGATGTGCTAAATTCAGTGCTTTTGACGTCTTCATATGATAACAATGACGGACCAAATTTGACTCTGACTTCTTTGACTTCTCCGCTTGAGATTTCATCTTTGTTGTCGCAAGTACCGGACAGTCTGTGGGCAAAAAGTAAACATGATGTTGGTTTGATCAAAAACTGTCCACCTGTTCGTATTGAAGCTAAATCTGATTATAGACCAAGACAGCGTCAGTATCCTTTGAGACAGGAGGCCATAGAAGGAATTACACCTGTTTTTGAATCATTTCTTGAGGCTGGCATTATTGTCCCATGTGAGGACTCACCAGTGCAGACACCTATTTTTCCTGTAAAGAAAATTAGACCAGCAGATAAACCTACAGAGTGGCGTTTTGTGCAAGACTTAAAGGCTGTGAACGCTGCGATCATCTCTCCTGTTCCCAATGTGCCAATCCACACACTCTTTTGAGTCAGATACCAGCAGATGCAGAGTGGTTTTCTGTAGTGGACTTATCAAATGCTTTCTTTTCTGTACCTGTGGACAGGGATTCACAATTTTGGTTTGCCTTCTGTTTTAATGGAAAAAGATATACTTTTACCAGACTTTGTCAGGGCCTAAACTCAAGCCCCTCGTTGTTTTGTGAGGCTCTGAACCACAGTCTAGCGTCTCTTGTGTTGACAGACGGGACTGTTTTGATTAATTATGTGGATGATTTGATGATTGCTAGCCCCACAAAAGAACAATGTGAAGAGGACACAATTAAGCTTCTCCAACATTTGGCTGAGGAGGGCCACAAAGCTTCTGTTTCAAAGTTGCAATTTGTCAAACAAAATGTTGTGTTTTTGGGTCACATTATAACCCCTGAGGGTAAAACCTTGTCACAAAAGCGTGTGACGGCAATAGTTGATGCTCCGAAGCCCTCAAACAAAAAGGAACTTCTTTCATTTTTGGGAATGTGCTCATATTGCAGGCATTTTATCGCCAATTTCTCTGAGAAAGACAAGCCTTTACGTGATATGACTGTGGGGAGGAACATGTGTGCGTCCTCTCCCCTCGTGTGGACTCCAGAGGCAGAGCAGGCTTTCACAGACTTAAAAATTGCTTTGCAATCGGCTCCAACTCTGGGAATCCCAGACCCAAATAAGCCTTTTGTTCAGTTTGTGGACGAGAGATGTGGATGCATGACATCAGTACTTTTGCAAAAACATGGAGATCTACTGAAACCTGTTGGTTATTTTTCAAAACTTCTTGATCCTGTGGCGAGGGTCTCCCTGCTTGTTTAAGAGCCATAGCTGCGTGTGAAACAGCAGTATTGGCATCACGTGACTTTGTTGGATTCTGCCAGCTTTTGTTGTTTGTTCCACATTCTGTTGCTTTGATACTACAGGAGCAGAAATCTTCACATCTTTCTGCATCTCGATGGCTCCGATATCACACAACACTCTTGGGATTGCCACATGTGACTGTCCATAAATGTTCTACACTTAATCCTGCCACATTGTTACCCCTCCCAGGAGAGGGCACACCGCACTCATGCATGGCAGAGCTGAATCAGATCTGTACTCCAAGACCAGATCTTTCTGATACACCATTGACTAACCCTGATTTAATTCTCTATGTAGATGGATCAGCATATCGAGACCCGGACACCGGAAGGTCGCATGCTGGATACGCTGTGGTGGACGACCATTCAGTCGTTCTTTCTTCCTCTCTACCATCGATGTACTCGGCACAATTGGCAGAGCTGGTGGCGTTGACAGAGGCGTGTGCATACGCAAAGGGACGGTCTGTTACAATATTCACTGACTCCCGCTATGCATTTGGGGTGACGCATGATTTTGGGGCACTGTGGAAACATAGAAACTTTCTAAAATCTGACGGAAAACCAATTTTACACCACACACATGTTGCAGCATTGTTAGAAGCTATCTTGCTCCCATCTCAGATTGCAGTGTGTAAATGTTCTGCCCACACAGGTGCAACGGACTCTGTTTCATTGGGTAACGCTAGGGCGGACAGAGCTGCGAGAGCTGCTGCTAAACAGCTTCTCCCCTCATCAGCTTCCTTCTCCCTGCCCCATGCTGTCTCCCCAGAGGCCCCTCCTCTTTCCCCTCCCGCCTCTCTGAAGGACCTCTGCTCACTCTCTTCCCCTGAAGAGCGGCGCACGTGGGCGGAGTCTGGTGCTGTTTTCCAAAATGGCGTCTGGGTAGGCCCAGATTTGAAGCCATGCCTTCCCAAAAGATTATTTAATTGCTATGCTAAGTTAACACATGGGTTGGACCATGTGTCAAAGGGGAATATGTTTCAAGCAGTCCAACAATTTTGGTTTACAAAAGGGTTTTCTACATTTGCTGCAGAGTTTTGTAGAAGCTGTTTGATCTGCGCACAGAATAACCCGGGTAGGCCGAGGTCTCTGGCACAAGCAGCTCACCCAGCTCCTACAAGACCGTTTGAACATGTCATGATGGACTTCATTGAACTAACACCCAGTGAAGGGAAAAAATTTTGTCTTGTAATGGTGGATATGTTTTCAAAGTGGGTTGAAGCTTTCCCTGCAAAACATGCGTCCTCCGCTACAGTAGCAAAAGCCATTTTGACTGAAATTCTTGTAAAATGGGGAATTCCTCAGAAGTTGTCCAGCGATAATGGGTCGCATTTTGTTAATGAAGTGATAAAACAACTGTCTGATTATTTGAAATTTGATTTGAAAACTCACTGCAGCTATCACCCACAATCTGGTGGGGCTGTGGAGAGAGAAAATTTCACGATAAAATCAAAACTGGCCAAATGCTGTCAGGAAACAAACCTTAGCTGGCCAAAATGCTTGCCAATTGTCCTGATGTACATGCGAATGAGAGTGCGCACGCGTAACAACCTGTCCCCATTTGAGATTTTGTTTGCAGCTCCCCCCAACGTAGGAATGGGACCTGCGGGACCTCAACCAGATGCCATCCTGTGCGAGGATGGCATGATAAGGTATTGTATAACCCTAACAAAGTCTCTTTCTGATATCAGAAGACAGGTGTCATCGGCCCTTCCCCAGCGTGCGGACCATCCACTTCACAACATCCAAC
The DNA here is from genome assembly GCA_964034765.1 of Knipowitschia caucasica. Lineage (NCBI taxonomy): Eukaryota > Metazoa > Chordata > Actinopteri > Gobiiformes > Gobiidae > Knipowitschia > Knipowitschia caucasica. Next base: position 15,680,345 of record OZ035824.1, on the reverse strand, counting down.
CCGGCGACTTCGTCCTGAAAGGAACTTCAAGCCAAAGAGCTGGAATCACCATCGCTGGCTTGGCCCATTCCAAGTTCTCCTCGTCACTCACACCGCTGTGAAAGTCCAGGAGAGGCAGACCTGGGTCCACGCATCGCACTGCAAACAAGTCCCAGCTCTTCTTGCGGAGCGTACAACGGAAGCATAAGGAGGATCTTACCCCCTCCCAACGCGAAAGGAGGGTCACACACACACTGCCCCCTCCCAACGTAAAACATTGTTAGAAATACATTGTTAGCTGCATCAGGAGAAAAGTGCTGGTAACTACACTCCTAGGTCATAGATGAGCAGAAGATAGGTAACACAAGAAGATCAACAAGTGACAATCCAAGTCCAGGATGCACAACGGCCGGGAGCACGGTCCCTGGCATCCATTCAGGCAGCAGGGCCTTTGCGGGATGAGAAAGACTTTGTGTGTGCTCATGTTCATTTCCTTCCTCATTGTGTTTTCACTGTTATGGTTTGAAGGTCGGGAGAATAAAAAGAACAATCAAACACAGGTCGTTGTCAATTACACTTCTAACACCTCTTCATTTACATCAAAACGTGTGAAGAGGGAAGATGTGGCCGAAATGGATTTTGCGTGGTCACGTGTTTTGGCTCAGTCAATGAATCACACCAGCGTGTACACACTTAATTTGTGGTATCAATATGCAAAATTCTTAGCAGAGTCACAAAATCGCTCAAATTGTTACATTTGTACTCATATGCCTATTGCATCATCAAACCCACACATCACACCTCTACCAATGGTCGATGCATTTACACATTTTCCAAAGATTCTGTATTCATCTGTCTCTGTTGGTTATTTCAATGAGACCGTCACAAAGCGTACAGGTAAATGTCTCCCCCCACTCAAACCGGCTGTTAGTTCTGATTTCTTCAATTATTGGTTTAATGATGAATTAGATCCAATTTTTGGCCCGGTACATATCAGACCTGGTACTAAATTTGTATGTTACACTCTATCCATGACCATTACAGATTCTCCTATACAGATGGGACGGATCCCTATGTCATTTTGTTTAAATGTGTCTAACCCGTGTACTTCTTTTCATGGTAATTCAAGTTTAAACACTTCTCAGGCCGCTCCGGGTAGTACATGTGCTCCATACTTCACGGTTCCTGACTCAACAGGAACTAATCCTCTGAAGGGTGTTTTGTGGCTGTGTGGCTTCAATGTCTATGTGAAGCTACCATTTAATTGGATAGGTCGTTGTGCTCTGATGATAGCTTCAGATCACTCTTACATCATCTCTACCATTCCTAGATCGCGAGGTAAGCGCGATTTTGCTGCTCATGATGCAGTTTGGGGGACGGACGTTCCAGATGATCACAAACTGTGGACCAAGCCAACAAAAGTACTTCTCTCCTTGTTCCCCCAGGTCGGTATAGGGAAAGTTATGCTTAGAATGGAAACCTTGAATTATCGGTTTTCAAGTTTTGTGAATTCAACTGTAACTATTCTAGAGGCCAACAGAGTAGAAGTAAATGCGTTGCGTGCCGTTGCTTTACAAAACAGGATTGTTTTGGATCATTTGGTTGCCTCAAGTGGAGGTGTTTGTGTTTTACTTAATCAGACCGCTTGTTGTACTTATATTCCTGATAACAGTGCCGATGATGGGATCATTGCACAGGGTATTCGAAATCTAACCACTTTGCGCGATGCGGTTAACCGTGATTTTGTTCTAGATGCTTCATGGTTTTCAGACTGGCGAGCGTGGTTGGTTCAAATAGGTACTGGACTTGGAGTAATATTAGTACTGCTAATAGTGCTGTCATGTTGTGTCATTCCTTTGATCCGTTCATTGATCCGACGTATGATCTCGTCGACACTCGTTCAATACACTTCTCTTAACCTGCATGTTGACTGTCTTGATGAGGACAGTGATCCATTTAGTGAGATGTTACTTGATGATTTTGAGTAAATTGGTTTGTATGTCTAACCCATTTTATGACGGATTTTCTTAAACCTACTAGGTGTGAAAGTTTTGATGTTCCGGGGTTTCTTATATTTTACTTATATTTTACTTATATATTTTATTTTACTTATATTTTACTTATATTTTACTTATATTTTACTTATATTTTACTTATATTTTTAGTACTTGATATATTTTTAGTACTTAATAGCATGTGTGTGATTGATTTAAGATAATCAAAGGGTGGATTGTCATGGCCAGATTCCCGGCACAAGATATTCTAATCATTTAGGTCGATACATGCGTCTTCTTTCCCAGCGTCTGAAACCCGCTCCCCATCACTGTTTGAAACATTAACACAAAGGCTGCTTGTCCACGGTCCTCTTTCCCATAACCTTCGCCACCACCTGCATGGGCCTATCTCAAATGTTCTTACAGCGTGTTCCTTCTTATCAAATTCGAAGGTCCTTTTCTGCGCTTAATGTATCTCTCCCAAACTTTCCCGTCTGCAGCTGCGTATGACTCATCTCTCTTGTGACGAATGTGTCCATTGTTCTGTCTGACACACCTCCAGTATAAGATCATAAGACATGTTTGTTGGGGAGAACAGACAGACACGGCATCGCTCCAGGTGCCGCTTCTGTTTGACTCCTTTCTGCGCAGAAATGTCATTTTTGTACTCATCACTTCTGTGAATAAAACTGCACCAAAGGACAAGTTTGTTTCCTCTCGGTTTCATTCATTTGAGGCAATAGAATTTCCATATACAGACCTGGAACCGATTTTATCTCCATCCTCAATAAGATCAGGAAGTTCTGCCACGAGCACGTCCCCCACCCCCTCTGTCTTTGCCGCTACAGTTTTATGCAGGACATATTATTTACAGCAAGAGTTGCACCTCTTCATCCATTATCTACCCATACAGTGACTACACGGCAAAAGGTGCTGATAAACAAGTTGCTTAAATTTGGTAAAAAGTATCTTAACTTGAGCACAATTTGATTGCCTTACAACAACATTTGCTGATGGAACTACCAAGTGCGAGGGTGGTCCTTTCTTTTTTACAAAAAGCTGATCAAAGGCCAACAATACTGTATCATAAAACTTTGGTAGTTTCTATTATTTGAGGTTTGAAAGTTAAGGTACCCCAGCGCTAAAAATCCTTTCACATGAAATGCCAAAATCAATATTCTCCAGATGATATTTAAGGGTTAAGATGAGCACAAACAACATATCATATTTCTTCTGTAACTTCTGTAAGACACACTTTACTTTCCTTGTCTCCCTTGTGCCTGGCCCCTCCTCTCTGCTGCTGTCAGGTGAGTGTGGAAGTGCTAACCCCATCCATCCATCAGCGTTAAGCTAACAGCAGTGACGAATGGGCTTCCCGCGGCACCACCAGCATCTGCTCTGGAGTGCGCTAAGCAGGCCGTGCAGCAGCTGGCCTGTGCGTGCACCGCTTTGTGACCACCGGGCCCATCTGGGAAATAATGTCCATTTAGCATGCTTTTGGCTTCAGCTAAGGGTATGGAAACTATAGCAGTACACAGGATTACAACATGCTATGTATTGTGAGGCTTTTTAAAGCGCCAAAGGTAATTTTATCACTAAAGTTTCCTGCTTCAAATATGGTTGGGGAGTATTTGAAGGTATGCAGTTGTAAGGAATATCATATCTGCAAGTGTAAACATTTTCAAAACTAGTTTAGGTGCAACACTTTTGCTCTTTAGAGAAGGAAAACAGCTCTGTTCATGACATCATAGTCTGAGGGGTCTCTTTACACAGCTCTCCATCAGGAGAATGTTGGTACATAGATACAATGTATGTGTGACCAAAACAGAGATTGTTAGTTGTAAAAACTTAAAGATAAAACCAAATAAAATTAACAAATCAGTGGTAACGATTTGTGGCCAGAGTTTGATTCCCGGTCAATATGTGAATATTTAAAAATAATAATAATAAGAGTTGTGTCCCCACCACAAACCTACGCCATTGCAAATTTCCACAGCTTGGCAAGGAAATGTATTTGTATAGCACAGTTCATACCAGGAGTGTGACAGTATGTCGATATGGTGATGTATCGTGATTCTTTCTCATGCAATCGATTCTCGATAATGCTTTTGATAAGTATCAATTTAAAAAAATAAAAAAAAAGCTTTATTTGTATAATATATGGCTACATTACACCTTCTAAAATGTATGTAGAATGTTCATATTGATTTTATTGAATGTAAGAAAGATTAAGTAAGATTGTCACTGAAATGTGCAGGTTAAAAGGCATTTTTGCCTGTTCACTTAAATGTTACACATGAAGCTTTATCCATTCATCTTGAAATAAAGTGTATTTTTTCACTTCATTTATGCCATACATATAATAGGACAAATATTATCGTAGGTATGTTTTTGACCAATTTATCGATAATCGCTGCATTGTCATATCGTGAGATAATCGTTATCGTGACCTTTGTAGTGGCAATCGTATCGTGAGGTACCCTGAGGTTCCCACCCCTAGTTCATACACAAGGCAACTCAAAGTGCTTAACAAAACAAGATCCTCAGAGTCCTCAGAGTCCCAGCAGGAGGCCATGGATGTACTTTGATGCGAGACCATGGAGAGACTTGTACTCAAGCAGCGCTGCTCTAAATTCTGTTGTATTTGTATCTATCAAAGAGAGGTCATTTGACACACCCCATTATGAAGAAACTTGTTTTTATAATAATAATTCAGGGTCAAATTTAACACACAACATCTACATGAAAAACACCGCACATATCCCACTTGTGATTTCCACCACGGCTCCAGACTCACTCTCCTCTTTGTTTGCTCCGTTGTTTATCAGGTGCAGTGAACTTGGTGAGCTTGCAGTATGTGTGCCGGAGGCGGGGTCCTGGTCTTTGCCTCTGCGGGGCCTCTGTGGCAGACACAGGGCCCCTGCCACCAGAGAGGGCCAGCAGAGAGGTCAGGACTCATCAGCAGAGCAGGCATGTCCACTGCTGTCTATTCACTCACACTGTTTGTTTGTGTTCATCATAGAGGTTGGACTGTTTGTAGCCTGGGCCCTTGTCCCACATTCTATGGAGCATCTGGAGGAAACCTATGCAGACACAGGGAAAACTCCACACACAAGGGCCTCGTCTGAAGGTAGAATTGAACCCAGGGCCTTCTTGCTTTGAAACAGAAGTTCCAACCATTGCGCCACTGTGGCCTCTGTCACATCTTTAGATCAACTTTTTCAGACAGAACATTTGAAACAACAGCTCTCAGGCCAAAGCGTGACTCACATGGCTTTTTCTTACTAGTTTAAAAGATACAAATATTTTGTAATTTTTCCGCCTGTAACTCCCTATGCTATCACCAGAGGAATGTTTTTAATGTTGTGGTATCTGCTATTATTAATATTCTTTAATTCTACATTTACGGGTCTTCATATGTATGAATGTGTTGGGACGTGTCAGCACTTAATGTCCAAAACTGCTGACCACTCTCTCTAAGTCATGATACAGAGAGGACGTCTGGTAAAATAATAGAGCCTTATATGTGTGAACAACATCTTTATCATAAAACTGAAATACTTTATCATGAGGTGCATATGAATGTCCGGTGACGGTTGTAAAGTGTGTCTTGTGACTCTCCTAATTTCTATAAGGCCTCGCTGCTTTCTGTGGTCGGGGTCTTTCTGCTATTCCATCTTAGCGGGACCCGAGCTGGTTTGTCTGTAATTTGTTTGTATTCTGCTTATTTACATTAAACCTTCTTTTTTATAGCTCAGCAGAGTCTGTAGTTTCCATTCACTAATCACTGGTTTGTGCGGGAGGGAAACCCAGTTAGTTTATTTACTACAATGTTTTGGTTGTTTTTAAAGAACATTTGAAAATGCAAACACAGTCATGTCATCGTAAATAACGTAATTTCACCTGTGAAATAACCCAAACATGATTTCTGAGCAATACTTTTGTTTTAAAATTCATAAAAATGCTTTGAGTGTGATTTCATAGCTGTACACTGATGTCAAATTATTACTGATGAGGAACAATGTTAAATAATGGTAAAAAGCTCAAACAAGACAATTTTGTATAATATGTCATCTTTCATTTTTACAGTTTGGCGGCGTTGGATAAATTGTGAAAATGGTGCAATAAAATCGAGACATAACTTTTTGTCATATCACCCAGCCCCTGAAGCAACATGGAGCTGAAACTACATGCGTTACCATGGCAATGCTCTATGCTCTGAGTGGTTTGGGGGCAAAGACAACCTCCGCTTTGTTTTGCAATTTCCGTATCCTCTGCCATGAAAGCAAGTCTCTTCGAACATTGTGTTTCCATAACTGGCCACTTACCAAACCACTTTCTAACTTTCCTCCATGCATTTGTTTGCGATCAAAGCTGCTGGAACATTTGCCGAATATCCCTGGTTTTGAACTGTGGTCCAGGTTACCGTCTCGTTGTTTGGCCGGTGGCAGGATGGTGTGAGGATTTCCCTGTTGCCTCCTCCATTTTTTTTATAATCTCGCCAAACGGGGATCCAGCTCCTGCCCTGGCATCACTCAGAGAGGTCAGCACCCCCCAAGCGCACCCTCACCACCACACAGCATTCCAACATGGCTCTGGGACAGCAGGCGCGGCCAAAAGCTGGGCTCTATCTACGGCTCTGAATCAGGAGGAAACCATGGAGGTGAGCCTGCTGTCTGCTACTGTATATGCTAGTCTAAGACACTATGATTTTATTCTATATCTACAATTGTATTCTGTTGGTTTGGTTCACTAACTGTACATTTATATTACTGCTTTTTTTTTTTTTTTTTTTATTCAATGAATCAATGAGATTGAAATGGCATTCAAATCTGAAACATTTCTGTGTGGTTAGGACAGGGGTCGGCAACTGGCGGCTCTGGAGCTGCATGCGGTTCTTTAGTGCCCCTCGAGTGGCTCCTGGAGCATTTTTAAAAAATGTCTGAAAATGGAGTGGGAGGGCTATATTTTATTCCTAGTTTGAGTGTGGTTTCTGTAGGAGGAAAAACATTCTTAACGTTTTTAAATGCTGTAAAATTGTGCACAAGTAATATTCAATATCCACATTTCTGTCAACGTAGTGCGTTATATCCGGTGACGTGGCACCGCGCCAGGCGGCCGCTGTGGTAAACAAACCGGCGTGTGCGCACGGATCCCAAAGCTAAAAAGAGAAAGAGTCGATAATAAGACTGGACTAAGAATAAGAATGAACATTTATTTTCAGTCAATGAGGAAGGACTGCTTCATGTTTGTGATGTAATGAGAAGTTTTGTTGCAACACGAGGAACAATGAAGCACTAAACTCCGTTCACGGGGATTACGTGAAGGATTCTTTCATACAAAATTCAGAGCATCTATTTTCAGACTTCAAAAACCTCCACAAAGACGGTGAAAGAAAGGGCCATTAAGGACATTCAGCTCCAGCAAGCTTCAGCCTGTGATCGATATGAGCAGACAGCTGCTGTGATGCAGGTGAACTCTGAGCCAAAAAGCAGATTTGTTTACTGTATTTCTACAGTTGCATGAAGGCAAAAAAATAGAAGTCAAAGTTAAAGCAGAGTCATCACGTGGTGCGTCATTCTCTCCTGGACACGCTGCAGTGAAAACACACATTTGATAATCATGAATGCTTATTATGTGTTTGTAGCCTTTACTTTGTCATTTAGATATTAGGCTAATATACCTAATACAGCTTCAGCCTGTGTTCAAATAAGCCTGATACAAGGCTGTTATTTTTTTGCGGCTCCGGACGATGTTTTTAGTTTTTTTGTCAAAAATGGCTCTTTGAACCTTTTGAGTTGCTGACCCCTGGGTTTGGAGATTTGTCTATGTTATTTTGAGAATTTTATCTCAGTTTACCGAAATGAACCAATCCAACTGAAAAAAACTAAAAGACATATTATATCTCAATATCGAGTAAAACGATGAGTCCAAGCACTCGCTCTGTGCTCTTCCTCACGTCAGAGAAACGTGGTCACAGCAGAGACCCCGCTCCACTACAGATGAAGTTGAGATGCACATATATTCTTTGCACATCAAGACAGCGAGAGTAAAAACAAATAGCTTAACAAACTGAGTAATAACAGCGTGTGTGTATGTGTGTGTGTGTGTGTGTCTGTGACAATAGATTGTCTGGGCAGATGACCATGTCTTGGTTGATTTGCAGTTGTGCCATGCTCTTTTCATTCCCAGATGATGGATTAAACAGTGGTCTGTGAGGTGTTGAAAATGTGCAAAATCTTTGTATAACTTATTTCATTTGATGCCGTTTCCTGACAATCACATTTTATTAAGGCGCTATACCCGTTTCTGCAATGTTTGAACGTTTAGCACCGCCCCCCAACTCGCTCTCAGGCTTCTCATTTCCTCTACGCTCTCATCCCACGGAGCCATCTAGTTTTATTTGCGATCTGACATGTATGCTAACATTAGCATTAGCGCAACTTCTTGTAAGCTGTACAACACTCACTGATGAAATGGTCCTAAGCAACGCACTGCTAACACAATATATAAGTAAAAGAATACTGCTAGTTTCACGTCCGAATTTATTAATTTAAACATTAGAATATATTCTAATATTTAATTATCATTTATTACACAGCTCCTCACAGCAGTCTGTGAGGAGCTGTGCATTCAAGTCACTCCATTGACTTGAATGCAATTCTTCCGATAATTTTTTCTCGATAACAGAACTCTCAAACCAATAATGGCCGCAGCCCCAATGCAATTTCTGTTTGTAATTCAGGTGTGTAAAATACTGCAATTACTCTGCAAGTACAACAAGCTATCAGCGCCTGTCACTACACACGAGCTAGCGGAGCTAGCCACGCTCAATAAACAACTACATATCAATCAATCGACACCATTAAATGTTAATCGGACAATGCAGTATACATAACACACATGCACGGACGATTTCAGAATTTTCTGTCAACGTTTTCATGACAAAAATAATGTTTTAAAGTGACAAAAAGCGATCGCGAAAAACCCCTTCATGGCTGAAGTTACCGTGAAACAGCTAGCTAGCTTAGCTGTTACCTGCCTAGCACGTCCCGGTGAAACCTTTGGGAGCTAACTATTTTATTTGCAGTCATTAAATACATTTCGAATTATAAGGGTTGTCTAATATTTGTTCAAATATATATATATATTTGTTATTTTAGAATTATACTCGAATTTTGAAGTCGAAGCCCTGGTGTTAAGCAGCGCTGTAGAGGCTAGAGGACGCAGGCTGTTCGCCGCTCGTTCTGTGAGTGGAGGAGAACAAACGTCCCGCTAAGACTTTTCTCGGCCTGAATTTCATACACAGCTAAATCAATGACCTCAAGTTTTCAATTAAATTATGTATTATGATACAACTTGTATGTAGTGAAAAGCATTTTTATGAACTACTTAGAACATTTTTTGGGTATAGCTTCTTTAAGATAAGAAAAGTAATAAAAGTTCTTAACATATTGTTATCTTTCTCAAGTATGTAGAAGACTGTAGCCATTTTATTATATTGTTTTATTTAATTAAAAAAAAAGAAAACCAGAAAAGGTGGGAGAAATCACAATGGAAGGAAAAGCCATGGTTTTGTTTGTTTGGTGTCATTGATTTTGGGTTTCTTATTGAGTATTATTTGGTCATGACAAAAAAAGAATAATAAGAAACTAAACTACCAAAACACACGACTCCCACCCTTACACCACTGTGACTTTACTGATACTACAGTGAATCCAGAGCGTAACAGCGCCGCCCCCACCCAAACAACAGGGGCCCTTGGATCCAGGCTTGGCCCTGTGCCAGCCATCCGGGCCCCTTAAGCAGCAGCTGGGGGCCGCCTGTAATAAGCAGGAGACAATGAGCACACCTCCCACGCCTTGTGCCATGTTGCAAAGTCGATCCGTGAAAAAAACAAGAGAATTGATCTGAGCTGAGAACAGTGTGTGTGTGGGGTCAGCATCACGTTTGGTTATTATGGACTTTATTAAGCATGACTTCACTTGAAAGCAGCAACATTATGCAAAGTTGACTTTGCTCTTGATCATGTTACAACATTGTTCTCTCATCAATTGTTTTGTTTTCTGGCTCCATCCACTCAAATGATTTTTTTTTTTCATAATGTAGGTATTCTACACGCAGGAATTATTCTGATTGATGTCAGCAGGACCAAATTGGATATAAAAGGGCAGCCAAAAAGATGGGTGCCACAAGATTAAACCCCTTAAATTGATATCTCACCAGTGGGTTAAGACTTCTCTGGACATTCTTTACTTAGAACCATTTAGAGTGGGACATTGAAAGGGTACCATTAACATATGGAAAATAGTACGTTAGACGTGTAGTCCCTAATGCCAGGTCCGCAAACCTTTACCTGGCTGTGGGACTTTCGAACCGGGCCACCAAGGAAAGAACAAATCATTTATCTTTTTATTATCCCGGTCTAAAAGACCCGGATTGTCTCTTTACATCTTGGTCATGTAAACAGAAACGGCCCACATGGATTCAGCAGGTTTTCTATTACCATTATACAGAGAACCAAATGGAAAGAGGGTGATTATAAGTTTCACAACGTCACTTGTTCAGGCCGCTACTGCACTATCACGATGCAAGACAAGAAAAGAGTTGACCCGCGCGTCAACAAAGGACCTGTGCAACTCTAAATAACACCGCTGTCGTATTTGTGGTAAAAACTATGAAGTCTGTCTCCTGATGCCCTCTCCTTGCCACTTTGAACATTATATCCAACACTTGACAGAGAAGAGTGCAAGGGCATGCGGTGCCATCATTGAAATAAATATTTATTTTATAATTTTAGTTGTTCTTTTCCACTGTCCTTCAATGTATTCAAAGAGAGGAGGTGATCTCTCAGTCCCTCACAGTGAACTGAGCAAGTGCACTCAACTCGTGCTGGTTGTAATATCCTGTTTGTTTCATTTTTAGTTTTTAATATTTTTCTTAGTGTTAAGCAATGTATGTATAGTATGTGTATACTATTCATATTTAGTGTACATACACAAGGAAAAAGCTTGCCTTGAGGCAGACCGATGTGAGCCTGAAGTTCATACCTGAGTTGCTCACACACAATCAGTCCTGTTTCTTTTACTGGAAAATCTCTGACTTGATAGAAGTTTTGTTTTAAATTAGACCCAAAGCAATCAAAGCAGAAGTATTCAAGACTGGGAGACCAGTGGGAGGAATTTGTCAATCTCTTTGTTTTATGTTGAAAATTGACCGGATTGACCAGAGGCTTGCATAACAGTGCACCATGAAAAACACCAATTTGAACACTGCTCAAGAGTTCGGCAACTTGTTCAAATTCATGTTCATGTTCTTGTCTCTCCCTTTTCACGTCTCTCCCTCATCGCATCTCTCTCTCTCTCCTCACTCTCTCTATTCTCGCATCTAATTTCAGACAGAAAAATTAACTAGACATGTTTACCCTCACTCAGCCAATCAGCTCACCAGTTCACAGAGCACCAGCCCCTCATTGATCCTCCTGCAGGTAGTGAGTCCACAGGGGCCATGGATATTCAGCATTGGCTTCAGGCAAAGTGGGTTAAGTGTCTTGCCCAGGGACACAACGACAGCAGTCATCAGTGGGAGTTGTGAAGTAGGTCTCATGGTGGGCTCAAACCCACAACCTTCAGGCTCTAAGGCCAATGCTCTAAGGCCAATGCTCTACCAACTGAGCCACTGTCGAAGCAATGAAAGTGAAATGAAAAGTTTTTAGATCAATCAGCGCCAATATCGGGAACTTCTGGCCCAAACTTGTAACTCTGCAAAAAAGCTCCTTTCTCAGTCCCGTAATTTTTGGGCTATATTGATAACCCTGGATTCTTCTTTCCCCCTTTATTTTCCACTGAAGATATTATTCCACTGAAGATATTATTCCACATTCTAAAGTACATGTACAAAATTAAATTAATTTCCGGTGCGAATTATAGTCCGGAAAATATGGTAGTTAAAATAGACAACATTGTCTAAATTTGTGAATACCTTTGGTGCTTCAGCTGGACACCTTTAAACTGCAAATAGTCTGGATCCATCATTGTGTGAGACTTTGCCAAAGTAAATCTACTAAAAATTACTGAAAAAGTAAACCCTCATTATTATTTTTAAATAAATATCAATATTGTTTCTTTCTTGTGAAAACAAGTGATAGAACCAAGTGACGTAAATGTTATTACATTTTTGTTGTAGGAGAGTTAAGCACTTTATTGGCCAAACAAACACATATATTGAATATTTTTTCTCAGATAAAGTATTCTCAAATAGAGATGAAGACCTAATTCAAGCAATAAATGTACTTGTTTTGGTCCCATTTTGCAGTGTGCTTTTTGATTTCAAACATGAAAACCGGCCTCCCCTCTCCACGGCACTAGACATCAGTGCGCTGCTCGATGGCACAAGAGCGGAGTGCGCCCTTCACCCGGAGAGCCTACTCCTGGAAGCGCTGTTTCCAAAGGCCCTCGTCTCCCAAATGTTGTGTTTTCTTTCCATTTCCCCTTCCAAAGAGTAATTATATTAGCTTGAGTGCACGCTCTCAAACCAACGTGGCGCCGCTGTTTAATTGGAGTGATTTTACTCATAATTGCACGATCCTCTCCTCCACTTTTGGCTCCTACTTTGTTTGAATTATCAGCCTCATTTCAGGATCCATCCTCTAAAATTAATCAGTGTAATGTTCATGTTGTGAAATGATTGCTGAATGTAAATCTGCTCTGATAATGGCTTTTTAGCAGTTTCAACAAAATGAGGGATATCAAACATGCGCTCCAATCCACATTGTTTATACAGCACTTTTTCTCAACCAAACTGTCTCCAAAAAGCTGCTCTATTCAAATACAAGTGTAAAAACTCCTCCAATCACAGATGAGAGAGAACTGTGTAAAAAAAGTAAAAGGGTCCAACAGCTCTGAGCCCTAAGAGGCGTATAGTGACACTCCTGGCTTTTCCTTATAGGCTCAAAGTGCAGTGTACAATAGGCTTTCTGTAAGGAAAACATGTTTTTAACCTAAAAGTATAGGAGGAATTTCCCAAATTCTAGGAAAGAACCACCCTCTCCACTTTTTGAAAGAAACGCCTACTAAAACGTGCGCAAGCCTAGTTCTCCTTGTGCACGCTCTGTTTACTGGGGGCATCGCTCCCACAAGCTCACTTTTCAAGAAGATTTGCACTTTCTCCATTATGTCAGACAATCTAGACAGATCATTTTTATTGAAAGCGTTTTAAATAAAAGTAATGGTTCCCACACACTGCTGTCCTGAGACCTTCATCAGCCAAATTGGAAGTGTTTTGAAATGGATTTCTCCAAATGGAATGCCAAACTTTACCTGTCGCCTACAAACTTGCCGACTGAAGCATCAGTGGTAAGCCCAACGTGGGCTTTCACCGTACACCATTGTGTGAGAGAATCACAAAAATCACTCTTACCACATTGAGATGGACTTTGTCAATCACCACAAGGATGACAATTAGGAGGGCCAGATTTCGACATGATCCACCGGACAAAGGAATTTTTAATTTCTATGTAATAAAGTATATGTATCCAAAAAATCCATGTAGGTTCCTATCACAAATTTGAACATGTATTTGGTCATCTTGGTATCAATTTATCAGTTTATGTATAAGCATGTTTCTATTTATGGGAGAAGGACAGATAAAACATTGACATTGGGCTTCAAGGAATTGAAAGAATTGTGACAAAGTAGGCCATGCCATCTATGCTCAACCAGTGCTTGATTTCAAAATGTTTCACTCTCTTCACAATTTGATAAGTAACTGTTAATCACTATAATTGTGCCCGTAAGTATTATAAGAACGATGCATATTGGAGTTTCATTAACACATTATTGTAGTTCCATTGCACATGTGCAATATTTAGTGATAAGGGAAACAGAAGCACCAAGTATAAAACAAGGGAGAACATGCAAACACTACACAGAGAGGCTCTTGCTGCCCAGGTGTCAAACTTGTCGAGAGGCCACAGCTCTCACCACTGCACCACCATGTCAATTCCATCACTCCTCCCGCTGCATCTGACCACTCATTCTCTTTTCTTCATCTTGTTAGAAAATGTTATCTTTTGCATACTTGATTGCCTGTGAGTCACTATTTGACTCTATGGGATGAGAGCTGAGTGAGGATGGTCCTCTGTGTTTCAATTTTCTGTCTGAAAAAGCTGATTCCAAAATACATGCTTGTGAAACTGATTGATGAGAAAGGAACTAGTTACAAGGATTATATTTTATTGTGACATCTGATTGTGGTTTGAATGTTGGGTACCCCAGCTTTTAAATCAATATTGTGATACACAGAACACGACAATTATATAATAGTACTGCAGTAAACTCAAATTCTGACCAATGCTGTATTTTTAGGGGAACATTCCTATTCATAATTTTAGATAAAATGTGATGTTCACGTTCTATGCATTAACAAATATAATATTATAACTGCTTCGATGATGATTATCCATTCATTTGTTTTTTTCTACAGCTCTTAAAAGTCCATTTAGCCTTTAATGCCAATGTGTGGCCTAGCAGGTTGGTTATAACTAGAACTTTACCAAATCAATATAATACAAAAGTTTTGCTCAAAAAACGACGCACAACTTTTAGCATTTTGCAGAATATAAATACCAGTATAATTCTTTCAATCTGATTCCAAAAACTTTCTCTTATTTATCTTTTTTTTTTCTGATTTCCCCATTTCAAATCCCTCTGATCCGTCCTGTGATCGGCGAGTGGATTTCCATCTCTGGAGTTGCGTTGACCTTTCTTTCAAATTGCCTTTATTACATAAATATAAACAGCGCTGGATCCTCGGGAGACAAGTCTTGTGATGAAAGACCCGCACGCTCCCTCTTCTGCTCTCTGTCTCACTGCAGGCAATTACAACGCACAGAAAAAGATCTTTGCCATCCAAGACTGGAAAAGCCAACCCCCCCGAACGTTTCAAAACTACACCCTCGCGCCCTTTGCCAACTCTGTGTGGATGCATCCCAACCAGCCGAGAGGCAAAACAAATCACTTGCGATTTACGGAATTACAAAGATTTTAATAGCCGCTCTGTTTCGCTGACAGATTGGGCTTTATTTCCAGGTGTCAAAGTTTCCCGGCAGCCTCAGGGTTCAAAAAGGCAGTAATTGGTCTATAGAGAGCGCACGGCGTTCCGGGAGTGATTGAGCGCATTTGTTGACGTGAACTCGGGGGCTAGAGCGCTAAAGATCACTTGCGCAGGTTGACGACTTAGCGCGCTACAAGCTACTCCACTGTTTTTCCTTTTATTTTTCCGTTGTTTAAAGTTTCAACCTTTCTGGGGGAACTTGACTCGATGCGGATTAGTTAGCTCGTTTCCAAATAAACTCTGGGGTGGAAGTCGGTGAACCGCTGTGCGCTTTGAAATGATGCCAGATGATGATGGTTATTGTGCGCAAAGCGAACGGTGGAGCAGCTCGAAGAGGAGACAAGATGGAGGGAAAAGGTGTAATGGAAAATCATTGAGGTTGGGCTGTCTTTCGCATGATATAAGACTGATTAATATGACAGCGCGGTGGAGGTAACAGGTGGGGCGTGGGAACGGCTCTTTGATCATAGCTTTACTCTTAAGTTTAAATGTAAGCACGTCTGGCTAATTCTATTGATGAAAAGGTAGCATTGACTTTTCTCTAAGTCAGCTTTCCTTTGTGAACTTTAACTTGCTTATTGTTGGCTCAGAATTGGAGACATATTCAAATGTGTAGAAATTAGAGTTATTATTTGGAGTGGTCTGATATATCCAGAGCGTAAGGCCAACAGAAAACAATATTAGTAATGCTGATGAAGAGGAGTTCACTGGAAATAGTGGATGGGGTGCAAGGATAACCACTACACATTGCCGGGTTTGGAGAATGCTTTTAGAAAAAGCCAAACAGTGTGAGCTTGTCTTACGGAGCGACTAAATAATGAAGTTAGTTGTTTCTCAGCAAATAAAGTTACACATAGAAAAAGGTTGAGTCAAGTTTGTTGCAATTTGTTTTTTATTTTATGACGTAATTACTGACACCAAAGACATCCGCAAAAGCCATGAGATTTCACAATAGCAGAAAATATATGTACAACCAATAACCATCTGTTCCATCTACTACATATCAATAAGGCCATACCAATATCATTAAGACACACAATTCTAGATTTAAGGGTTCACAAGTTGAAATATCAACTTGTGTAACTCCCTCTGCAGTCTCGTGACCTCAGACCCCCCACTTGGAGCCCACCTCTACTTGACAGCCTCTGACAGCCGCTCTCAGCTCCTGTTTCCGCGGTACTAAGGCGACAGTGGCAACAGCACGATACGTCCACGCTTTTCTAGCACATACTCTGGAACGCCAGAGCTGCTAACGAATGCTTGTCAACACGTCTGTGCAGGAGTTTTGCATACGTAGGGATGCGTGACCAAGGAGGGGATGAAGGCTGGGACCAAGGTCAAAGTCAACTGGAGCCATATTCCACACAACAAATGGAGGTTACTGGAGAGTTGTATAAAAGGGACTAGAAGGCAGCCATCTTGTTCATATGTCACAGGGTAGACGCACAGCGCACTTTGTTTTTATGCATGCTTTTATTTTGAAATGTGTTTTGTGTGCCGCACTGTGTGTTTTTACTTCCTGTTTTTTATCCTCACACCTGTGGCAGCTTCCACTGATTTTAACGAATGGACATAGACACTGGGGGCTGGAGCCAATGAGAAAAGGGTTTTTAAACAGACTATGGGGGAGGAAGAAGGAGGAGGACACCGGACTGGGCCAAAGGAGAGGCACCGCCAGCCAGAGACCACGGGGGACTGAGGCCAGCGGGGAGAGCGGCACCGGTGATGGGCGCGCATTGAAAGCGCAGAGAGGCGTGTGTGCACCGGGCTAGGCCCAACATCACGAATGGAATGTGCCCGCTCTCCCCTGCGTGTGCCCAGTGGCAACCCGTGGGCGGCAAGTGGCTGGCGAGACTGCGGCCCCGTCCCGGGCAGAAAGAACACAGGTTGACGACAGAGTGTCTTGGGCAACCGAGGAGAGGAGGCAACGGAGAACGGCAGCAGCAGTCAGCAGTACCTGCACAGGACCCACGGAAAGCCAGAGCGCGACGCGGACTACACGCAGCGGGCAGAGTCTCTCTGCCCGTGCCTGTAAGTAACATTGTAGTGCTCTGCTCGGGCATACGGCTGCTGCTGGCCGATAGAAATCTGTTTTTAAGGCGTTTTACTGTGGGAGACCCGTTTTTGTTTCAGGGAGGGGCCTGGCCAGCCATTCCCTCGTGTGGAGCCAGAGCACGACGTGACATCACCGCAGCGGGCAGAGTTTCTCTGCCCGTGCACGTAAGTGACCTTTAGTGCTCTGGCCGGGATTCATCCCACTTTTAACCTACAGATTTCTATTTTTAAAAAGAACGTTTTACTGCCTCCTGCTCCTCTGGTTTTAGGTCTGCTGCCTTGGGAACGCGGAGTTGCCCCGTCCCTTACTGGACTTTTAACTGGACTTTGCTTTTATATTTTTAGTATTTTATTCTGTAATTTTATTTGTAATAAATTGTTTTATCCCTTTTAAAACTCTGGTTTTTACACTGCTCACCTTGTTTTTAAGAACCTTCCTTTATTGAGTCCTAGTCTCATTTTTAAAACTAGGTGGCGTTGCTTTTCCTTTTATATGCTACTCGGCCACATCGATTTTGGCGTTGCTGGCAGGATTCAAGCTTGAGCAGTGTATAACCAAAGACTTCTTTTTAACATTTTATTATTACTGTTTTATTGTTTTTAAAGTTGTTTTATTTTTTTAAGATGATGATGATGCCAGTGTATCCTGGAGCTCCTTGGCTGCCAAAATTCCAAGGTCCTAACAGTGATGTGAAGTATGGGGACTGGAAGGAACAAATATCTGGTATTCTAAACTCTCAAGATTTGGCTGAACCTAGAAAAGTTGACATTTTATTGGGTGCCTTGGCTGGTGAGGCAAAGTTACAAATCAAGGTGCTAGACTCTGTTGAGCGGGACCAGTCACGGAAAATATTTGCACACCTTGATTCTCTGTATGGTGACTATACCCCAGTTTCAGTTCTTAGAGCTCAGTTCTTTGGGTGTGTACAGAAACCAAGTGAGTCAGTTAAAGTTTTCACTCTCCGCCTGAGGGAAATCTATTGCAGGCTACGGCGGCATGACCCTGATGATGCACCTTCTGAGCGCAACCTACAGGACCAAATGTTGCTGGGACTGCAAGAAGGACCTCTCTCTCTGACACTCCGCACATACGTGCGTAGAAATCCAGACCTTGATTTTGCTGCTGTACACAAGGAGGCACTGCTACTGGAGGAAGAGCAGCGTGGACAGAGGGGCCTTGACACCTCATGTCATGCTATTGGTGAGTCCAACCAAAACCACACACAGTACACACCCAATTGGAAAGAGGCCTTAAAACAAGATATTATGAATGATGTGAAAGACCAAATGAAAGGAATGGCTCAAGAAATAATCAATGAATTAAAACCACTTCTGCAACACACTGGGCTGGACCATTCTCCCAGGCCACACCACTACCAAGCCAGGCCCAAGCGCAGATACCAAGGCAATAATGACTGGACTCGGGATGGGAAGCCCATATGTAGGAAGTGCGATCAGGCTGGCCACATGGCTAGGTTCTGCAGAAATATAAACTCTCCCAACACGCCGCCTTTAAACTAATTCCTCCTGCCGCTGAGGCCCAAGCAGTAGGGACTGCCTCACAGGCTGACCACCAGGGGGCCACCTCGCAGTTTGTTGGTAGATGCCCGACCATTGAAGTATCTGTTGGTGGAGTCAAAATGACAGCTTTATTAGACACTGGTTCACAAGTCACTTTAATACAACAGAAAGTTATGCACCAGCACTTTTCAGATGTAGAAAAAGGCTCGGCCCCCTTGGTTTTAACACTTAAAGCTGCAAATGGCCTCACAATACCATACTCTGGCTATGCAATAATGAACTTTGAAATAGAGGGTGTTAAAATCCCGGACAAGGGTGTTGTCATCGTTAAAGATGATTGCTCCACTCATCCACTGTTAATTGGGATGAATGTTATTGGTGCCTGTTGGGATGCTGTTTTTAAACCGGGAGATGCAGTTGTTAATCCCCAGAAGTGGCAGTCTCAGAGACCGTGGCGGGAGGCATTTGCTGTGTGTCGGAGAACCATTGCCACCACCCCAGAGGATGGGTTCATGGGCTATGTGCGTCCTGCCGCCCGGCAGTCAGTTTGGGTACCTCCTAAGAGTGAACTTATTGTGTGGGGTCGCACCTGTACTGGGCCGGGTGGGAAAGATTACTCTGCTGTACTGGAGGCTATGCCCGACGCAGAGGCATGGGGAGTAGCCAGAACCCTTGCCGTGGTTAAAAATGGGCGTGTCCCCGTTCGCGTCTGCAACCCCCACCCTTACCCAGTTTCAATAGGGCGCTATCAAAACCTGGGCAGGTTATACCAGGTGGAGGAGGCTGACGTCCAGGGAGCCCGTGACCTGAGCCTGAGCATCGGTCCAGATGGTGTTGTGGAAGTTGGCATGGTAGACACCCGGAGCCCAGAGAGAAACTCAAACGAGGAGGTGAGCAAACTCATTGATTCAACATGCTTAACGCCACAACAGCAGTCCGAGCTCCGCTCACTCCTGGAGAAGTGGATGAAGGTTTTTGCGTCAGATGAGGAGGATTTCGGGAGGACTGACCTGGTCCAACATCGCATCCATACTGGAGAAGCCCCGCCCATCAAGGAAAGGTACAGGCCATTACCACCTAGCATGTACAAAGAGATAAAGACATTGCTTGCAGACATGCAGGAAAAAGGCGTAATACGTGAAAGTTGTAGTCCCTGGGCTGCGCCTATAGTGCTTGTCCGTAAAAAGGATGGAAGTTGGCGATTTTGTGTGGATTACAGAAAGCTAAACGCAATAACGCACAAAGATGCCTTCCCACTTCCACGCATTGAAGAGACACTGACTAGTCTCACTAGGGCAGAATGGTTCACCACACTCGACTTGGCTAGTGGCTACTGGCAGGTAGAGATGGACAAAAGGGACCGTGAAAAGACTGCCTTCACGACACCTATGGGACTCTTCGAGTTTGAGCGTATGCCTTTTGGGCTTTGCAACGCCCCTGCAACATTTCAGCGCCTAATGCAACAATGCCTAAGTGGCCAAATAACAGAATCGCTTTTAGTGTACCTTGATGATGTGATAATTTACTCACCCGACTTTTCCTCTCACCTGCAGCATCTTGAGGAAGTCTTTCAAAGGCTGTGGCAACATGGACTCAAATTGCGGATGGACAAATGCAAAATTTTCCAACATGAGGTGAAGTTTTTGGGGCACATTGTAGACAAGGCTGGGGTGAGGCCAGATCCAGAGAAAGTCTCTTCAGTTTTAGAATGGCCCATACCCTCTACTGTTAGGGAGGTTAGAGCCTTTCTAGGCCTAGCTGGCTATTACAGACGCTTTGTGCCAAATTTTGCCAAAATCGCTCGACCGATAAATGCACTTTTAACTGGGGTCTCTGTAAAGAAGAAGTCTGAGGTGAACGTCCTTTGGTCACCAGAATGTCAGATTTCATTTGAACAGTTAAAATCTGCCCTGACAAAGCCGCCCATCTTGGCCTATGCAGACTTTTCAAAACCTTTTGTTGTTTACACTGATGCCAGTAACCAAGGCCTTGGTGCAGTCCTAGCCCAGGTACAAGACGGCCGTGAGCGCGTCATAGCCTATGCCAGCCGCAGTTTGCATCCAACTGAAAAGAACGATGCAAACTACAGCTCATTCAAGCTGGAACTGCTGGCCCTAAAATGGGCTATAACCGAAAAGTTTAAGGACTACCTTACTGGTGGTAAATTTACAGTATTTACAGACAACAACCCCGTAGCCCACCTCCAAACAGCCCGGTTAGGCGCTGTAGAGCAGCGCTGGGTTGCCCAGCTTGCCTCTTTTGATTACCAGGTGAAGTATCGAGCAGGACGGGAAAATGCAAATGCGGACGCCCTTTCCCGGTTTCCCTGTGACCCCACGACGGTAGTAGAGGGCCGTGTTTCCCAGCTGACCGCAGCACGGATACAAATACTGAACCGGAACTGGAGTTGTGTCTGTCAGAGGATTGGGAGACACAAAAGGATGATGTGGACATTCAAACTGTGGCAAGGTGTGGCGGAGAAATCTATGCCAGATGCACCCACCAGACGTGCACTCACTGCTACAGCTCAAAAGCTACTACAACAATGGGACAAACTCGCAATTGTAAATAGTGTGCTGTGTCGAAGGGTCAAGAACCCCAGAACTCTCGAGATTTGTGTCCAGGTTGTGTGCCCTTCAGCGAAGCGGAGGAGGTTTGGAAGCGATACCATGAGGCAGCCGCACATGCAGGAGCAGAACGAACTCTCTCCCGAATAAGGCAGTTTTTCTACTGGCCCGGCATGGATGCAGAGGTGCGTCAGTTCCAACAGGGTTGTGTCGTCTGTAGTCTGCAGAATAGGGCTCAACCAAAGGCCCCATTACACCCCTTTGTTACCACCTATCCCTTAGAGGTAATAAGCATAGATTACCTCACATTGGGTAGAGCCACGGACAGAGTACAGAATATTCTTGTAATGACAGACCAGTTCACCCGTTATGCCTGGGCGGTACCTACTAGAGATCAGACAGCTGAAACAACAGTTAAAGCTCTATGGTCTAATGTGATCCAGGTCTTTGGCTGCTGTTATGGAAATTCTATTGCCTCAAATGAATGAAACCGAGAGGAAACAAACTTGTCCTTTGGTGCAGTTTTATTCACAGAAGTGATGAGTACAAAATGACATTTCTGCGCAGAAAGGAGTCAAACAGAAGCGGCACCTGGAGCGATGCCGTGTCTGTCTCTTGTAAGTCCCCAACAAACATGTCTTCACAAAGAAAAAAGGGTGGCAAGAAGACCAGAGCAACACCTACTGAAGCATGGATGCGACGATTTTTCGCTGCTCTTTTCCAAAGAACTTGGAAACACACTTCATCTGGCCCCAGTGGGCCGTACAACCGGCCACACGACAATAGTGGACCATCTGATTTAGTAAAACCTCGTCTAAACGTATAAAAGTAGCTAACCCTCTTGCATCCAGGCTGTTTTGCCACCCAGTCAGGTGACCAGCGCGGAAAAACTATAAACAACGTCACTCAAAGATCTTCCTAAAGCAGTGACCGACAATAGACCCATAAGGCAACTGACTTAGAATATGATTAACTTAGAATATCATTTATTTTTCAGTCTTCATACTTCAGCAACAACAGCAATTTCATGCAATTGATATGTTTTGCCTAAACCAGCAGGCCACCTTACATTCCTCAGCAACTATTTCCAACCAGATCAGCTCTGTTTGACTGAGAGCTGCTGCATCATTTTATGCAACACACACATACTGTATGTACAGAATCTTGAGAGCCTAATGGCCTACAAAGCTTTTAAGTTTCCTAACAAGCATTGTAAATATTTCAAAATGTGTGCAGTCAGAGAACACCAAGGGACAGTTTAGTGTGCTGGAAAACCAATACTAGTCCAGTAACGGGGAGCTCCAGCGGAAGCCCCATGCTCATGTGTGCTACGTGAGAAACAAGATGGTGGAGAGTCTGCTGGGGGCCCGGTCCGTCTGCTGGGAGAAAGGCCATTTCCCGGTGACCGCTCTTCTCTGAGGCCGGAGGAGACGGACAGCCCCTAAAGCAAGCAAGGAAGACCAAATAACAGCGCCATTCAATCCCGGGAAGCCAAGGCAGAGAAAGAGCTAGTTTTTAAATGCCATAGCAAAGGAAAGACAGCATTGATAAAAATATTAAACATAATTAAGTGTAAATTTCTCCATTGTGAGACCGATAAAGTTTATCTTATCTTAGCTTACAGTGCTATTCTGTCCTCACACTGTTACAACTGTTAAAAACAATTTTAGCTACATTTCCTAACACTTTTGTGATAATATCCAGCAATAACAGTGACCTACACACACAAACTACCCCCTAACATGCATCAAATCTGATTAGAATCCCTCCCCTACTTTCTTTTCGTTCGTCACTTTTGTTCTTGATGCTTCCAATAAAGATAAAATAAATAAATAAATAGCAAATCTAAAAAATGTATGGTACTGGGCTACTAGCATGTTATACATAATTTCAGTTTCTCCAGAAAACAACCATAGCACTACATTCATTCAGTCTAACTTCACAAATAATACAAAATTACTTCAATTACATTATTCTTTATATTTGGTCTAGTTGAGGTTTAATCCAAACAGTAAAGTGATTTTGTTTCAAAAAATCTAGGAGAAACCCTAAATTCAAAGAAATAAATACTGTCAAAACACCTTCATACTGTAGAAACCCACTTTTACTACTCTAGTGTTTTTGTTTTAAATTTGACAACCCTGCTCTCCATCAACAGACCTGAATATGTTTTTTCCTCCATCCACAGATCTCCAAAGGCAACGTTTTCAAACTCCTTCCACTGTGGTGCCATGAACATGGTACCATAGTGCTGCCTAAAACACCATTTTGTGCATTCATCATAAACACATACAGTAAGTGTCTGCCTCCGGTTAAGCCCCGCCCACTCCTGCAATTTCAGCTACGAAGCTATCTACAGATTAGTTTCCTTTGACCTCCAGGAACATCACGTGGAAATTGACTGACTTCTGCCTACTGTTGTAATGACCAGCTAAACATTTTAGCACAAAGAGTGTGTTTAAGTCCTGATTAAGACCTGACTCGGACTGGTTAGTCTGGGACCAGTCCTGGCGTCACCCCATGGTTCAGACCTCTAATCCTCAGGGGCTTCTCCTACAGATACAGGACTGCAGTCTGAATGGGGCTTAGACTGATTTGTTTTAGATTCAGAGCAAAATCCACCAAAATATGAATGGTGCATGTGCAAACACAGACAAGGCTCATAAGAACAATTGTTATTTTTTCCGGATACAATTTACTGTAATAAAATAAGAGTTTCTCTCAACGTGGACAAGGAGTCTTTCTATTTATATATTACTCAATTAATCCATGTTTTCCTACTTACAATAGAATCATTCTAAATCCATTCTAAAATAAATACTGCCAGACATCCACTACGTAATTTTACAACAATCCACTGATATATTGTGAACAAATGTAAAATAATTATCTATGCTTGATTGAGTTTAATACTGGCCAAATAAAAAACTAGATAACGGACCATTTCCCATGCTCTTGTTTTGATCCATGCCTGCGTCCACCCACACCCACCAATTATCCCCTCTCCCCCGTCTCCCCCCTCTGCAGTGGATGTGTGAAAACAGATCTGATGTCCCCCTCTGTTCTCTCAGGTGTCCCCCTCTCTGAGTGACAGGCCCGGGTCAGCCGCCCAGCTCGGGGGAGGGGAGCATGCACTGCAAAAAAAAGAAAAAAAAAGATTGAAAAGATTATGGACATGGATTGGCTTTTGTTTCAAGGTGTTTTTCACCATTTTCAGCACCGTACTTTTTCATTTAAAGCTATTTATTTTACAATAAAAGAAATAACCCTAATGGAAAACAGATTACCAATTCACGTCTGATTAATGTTACTCTCTAAAAAAAATTAAAATATTGTAATCTTAACATTTTTTTTTACTTTAGTACTTTTTTCACCCATTTAGTTTATCATTATTATTGTCATTATTTTTATTCCATCTTTCTCATTATATTTTTTATTTTATTTGACTGTTCTATCTTATTGTAATGTTTGTTTCAATCTTGTTTTTTTATCATTTCATTTTCTTTACTGCAATCTTTTCCTTTGCATTATAATTGTTGCCTTGTAATGAATTGAAATTGAATTATGACTTAATTAGGCAAAAACTCAAAAATTTAAGTAGATTTATTTCACAGTTGATAGCAGAGGTCTAAAATAAACACATGCGATTGCAGTGCAAACTTTAAAATGAGATATAACATGCGTATAAAATTTGACAAATGTGTGTATGAAGGACAGCAACATTGTGACTGATTGCCATAAACTGCAAGGTTTTGTAAAAAATTAAAAATAATAATGTTGTTTATCCCATTCGAAGAAGTCTTTTTCACGTAAATTGTTTTAGTTTGAGGGGAAACTGGAGCACAAGGTAAAAAGTACAAAGACAGGACAATAATTTGTTTGCAGTTCTTAATTTTTTTGTTTAGCACCTCAATAAATGCAGTGTTTGCGACAATTGTAATTACGATTCCAGTCTTGCAACCATTATTTATTTATTTATTTGATATGGACACAACAGTTACATCGGACAGACCAGATGCAGCCTTTTGTGTTTTATCAAGACAGCGCAAATATAAAAATACTTAAATGTACAATTCATTAAAATTGTGAACAACGTTGCTCCGATTTCAACAAATAAAACATGGTTCACAGAAAATAAGTAGAAAATTGCAAACACCTACACATTCGATTGGACTGTCAGTCTGTGGAGTTTTACAGTGTGAGGGGGTCCGGCCCTGATTGCGTTCTGCTCGTCTGTCAAAAGCATCGTCAGACGGGTGTATTATTACCGCCGTCTGGAAGGTGTCTGCGTGGAAAAGCACCATGTCCTGATTTTGAGAGAGTGAAATGTGTTGAGTTTTGGTGTGATAATGTGACGGTGCATTCATAGAGCCGTGGTGGAACATTGAGGATGCTGCATGAATGGAGGACGGATTGTGATTGTTATTGTGCAAATCTGCCCCAATTCTGTTTTCTGAGATGGTTAAAATGGCTTGATTCCGGGGTTTTTTGTATAGTTAGTCAGTGAGTAAGTAAGTTATCTTTAATTGTAGAGCACATTTCAAAGACAAGCGTTTTACAAAGATTTCTAGTACAGATTCTAGTTCAATCAGTCGGACCATCACCTTCTGTTTAATCACTCATTAAGTTCAGAGCTATCGTACATGTTTTTATGGTGGTGGAAACCTACACAGAAACGAGGAGAACATGCAAACTTTCAAACCTTCTTGCAATGAAGTACAAGCACTAACAGCTGCTGTGTATATTTATGTCTATGTCACTTAAAACAATCTATCCTAAATCCAAATATCTAGATCTATTTCAAAGTAATTTTCTTCTGGCCCAAGGCACAAATTCCCGTCCCACCTGGAGAAGCAGAATTAGAAGATTCTGTTATTCGATTTCTCAGATCCAAGCTGAATACAGCTGAAGTGTGGTGTAACCTCTCTCAGAGGATCCTGGACTACCTAACAGACCGAACCCAGTTTGTGAGAGCCAGGGACTTTGTGTCTGAGGTCCAGACCTGCAGTGTGCCTCTTTGCCATCTACACTGCAGAAAGTCTGTGTCCTCCTCATTCCTACTGTGCTGTAACTGTTCATGCAACACTGAAATGTCCCCACTGTCGGACCAACAAAGGATCTCTTCTCTTAGTCTTAACCCAAATAGCTACTGAGGTACAGTACTTTCACATTGTAATCCAGTCGATTTCAGCTCTACCAATAAAGTATATAATTATACCTCAGTGCGACCAGTGGTCCCCAGACCCTGCTTTGGGAAGCATTGGACATAAAGGAGAAACTCAGACGATATATGACTCATTACATGCCATATGACATCTTTCAAGCCTTTATTAATTTTTTCAGTTTTTTTATTTGGGGTTTTTAACAAGCTGTGAGACATAGTTATAACATTATGACAAATACATTCTGTGTGTAATAAGTCTTTCAAATATTTGTTTCACATTATAAGTTGATTTACAAACGTGAATGCACTTTAGAACAATATTCTAATGTCTAATAGAGCTCTACACAAATGCTACAGTATATAAGTTTTTGCAGTGCATCCAGAGCGGTCCCATCTAAACTTACTAGACTCCCCACTCCCCTCCACACCCTGCTGTCGGGTCAGCGGAGCGGCTCCCGGGGGCCCAGGTGATGTTCGGCCCGGGGCCCTGTCTCCGCTCGAGGCTCTCCAAACACTGCCCCCCTGCGTGTCCCAGGACTCCGCGAAGGTGATAGCATCCGGAGCTAACCTTTCCTTCCCCCTCCTCCATTATGAGCGGCGGGCTGGACTGCCCACCACTCTTGTGTTATCTCCCAGTGTGAAAGTAGGGCTCCCAAACGCCCTATCCCCCCAAGATGCGGCCCGCGACAAAGGCCCGGCTGTCAGCGCGCCCTGCCGGAACAATGCGTGCATCGATTCGCACACTTGTTATTCCTGGTGGCGTCCGAAAGCAAAGAGGGAGCGATAACCTCTTCGTGTCGAACCACGGGAGGGTTCTGAAGATATTGATTCATCTTTACCACTGCAAAAATAGCAATTCGAGATGAATGGTAAGACATGATTTCAGCTAGGACTGCTGAAAATGTTTTTTCAAATTTAAATCTGGGTTACTTAATTTTCAAAGTTCAATAAAATGGACCTTAATAATAAAAACCATGTTCCTCGCTCCCAAAACCGTTTGGTTCTATCAATATTTTTTACATTTTGAGTAACTTTTTCAGATTAAAAAGTAGAGCAGACAAGATCACCCTCATCAGCTTTAAGCCCAAATAGTCAAATAGTGACTCACAGAACACATCTTTCATTCAAAGACATGTTTCCTAATAATATGAAGACAACACAATGCTGTCTAATTTGGATGTTATATCTATCTATCTATTTCTTGTTATGGAAATAAGATTCCCTAAATGTACAAATAGGTGTCGATGATATAATTGCACAGTTACATCATCAAAATGCTTCAAATTGCAATGAGATTCTTAAAAAAAAAAAAAATTCCAAAGTTTTATCTTAAAAACAAAATTCACTCATCTTGTCCATCTTATGATTGCTTCATTTAAAAGTACACTTAAAGTAAATGTAACTTAAAGTAAATGTAACTTAAAGTAAATGTAACTTAAAGTATTTGTAACTTAGAGTATATGTAGTTAAATTGTTGTATTTGAGATTTTATAATGTTGTTTCTTCACCAAAATAGACCTGGGGTGGTTTGATATCTCTGTGCATTAAGCTAATATCAGGATCCTCTGGCTCAAATCATGCCCCCCCACCCCTTCTGTCTACATACATGCCTTTCAAACTCGTTTAACTATGCTGCAGACTTTGATTTCATGAACAGAGCTGCCATGTAAAAGAAATGCCTCTGAATGAGTTTTGAGAATGTTTGTAAGTACAGTATGCCACTGTGTGCTTTAAATGGATTGCACCATGTTAGAGGTGTTATGATTGCAAGTTTCTGGACACTGGCTTCTACGGCCTTTTTCATTCACTCCCACACTGTAGTGGGGAACTACTACCTACTATATTTCTGTGCAGTAACAATAAATGCAATGTTGATTATCTCAGAGTCGTATGTGTAAGTTATGTTGTGTCAGTATACTTGCCAACTAATATACAATTCTAATAAGAACCACCGTCTGTTTTAAGTCTATCCAGATTGAAATATGTAATGGTCAACAATTTATTTTAACACATTGACTGCCATTGACATATTTGTCTTAGACCCTCTGTTCGACTGGGGATTACAGGAATACAAAAATAGCTAAAAATAAATGTATTTTTGCTGATACAAGTAGACAATCCAGTCTTTCAGAATCTGGTTTCACATTTCAGATAGCCTTTGGAAATAATATTCTATGGGTCTTGAGAATCAGTGAAGTTGAATAGCCTTTTTTTTTATCTTTTTTAGGGCAGATAGAAGTATTGATTCGAAACTGTAATTTATATTTTTGCATACGTTGTTTTTTGTTCTTTGTTTTTTGGTGTAAAGCAGAAATCTAGTAAGTTCAGATTGATACAGTACATATGTATAACCCTGGCCTGCCAAGCCTGCGGGTCGGGGGCCAAATGCCTGCAGAATAGTTTTTGTGGCCCCTGAGATGACTTTCTTATTATTAACTTGCAGCATTGATCAAAAGAGGTTAATATGTCTACTATGATACAGTAAATAAGAACCAGGCCAAATTAACTCATAAAATTTGTCTTATACATTCTCAAATTTTAATATGAATAAATCAAATTATTTACTGCATACAGCACGATTAATGCGCAAGAGAATCAAAATACAATACAAACAAGCATGCACCCAAATCAAATTTAAAAAAAATCTCACATGATGATAAAGTACACCATATTCAAATTAGAGAAGAGAACCTTTATTTGCCTCACAGTGGGGAGGTTGTAGAGCACATACAAGACAATACTAAAAGAAGCACACAACATTTACAATACAAGGAGCTGCAACGCTTCTTCTTAAAAGCAGCTAGAAAAAAATTAAGTGACATTCAGTGGACATTCTGAAACTACAGTATTGCACAGTGAGAATACAAATATTTTTTAGTTGCAATCAGTCCTATGCACAGCTGGACAAAACAGTTTTCATCCAACATTCAAACACCGGTTGCTCACGAAAGGTATACGTTTTACAGTGCGACGTCCTAGCAAGGCCCACGTCAATTTGATCTATTTATATGGTATTTTCCGTGGGGACAAGTTTAATTGTTTATCCGTGGACAGGCTGGAGTGGCTCTTCAGTCCCTTCTGCCTCTTCACATGCCAACATTCGTCAAGTCCAACCTCCCCATCCCCCCTCCCCTTTTTACAAGTTGGCATTTTGGGCAGGACCAGTACAGATGGCTCACTTATCCCAAACGCACCGCTCCTGACGTGACAACACTGCAGTAACAAAATGTGCGCCGAGTGACATGCCGTGTAATCGCACTCTGGAGACCGCGCTTTTTTTGCCCCGCGGAGGTCCCCAAATCCGGGCTAATTAATTGTTTGACAAGTCCAATACACAGAAACAATGTTGCAGACTGCGTTAATAAATTGGACAATCAAATTATTTGTTTTTGGAAGTTGTCTAAAGTTTGTTGTTTGCCGTTGTAATCCATGGAAAACGTGTAACCGGAGTGGAATGAAAATGAAAAAAAGGAGCCAGTTTTTGACATCGGAGCATCAAAGCTGTCTGTAATGTGCAAATATGTTGCTACGCGCTAAAATGGATGAACAGGCTGATGCATATTTACTCAATACAATTTTACAATTTATTTTGCTGATTGTAAGTGTTGGAAGGAACTGGCCAAGTACAAATGCTTTTGGGCACTCGCCTAATAAAAAAAAAAAAAAATGCTGTCTTCATCGCATCAGAAAACATTTTATCAATTGCATCTTGTGAGTCAGTATTTTAACGCGCAGGTAACTGGTACCCTGAGCACTATCCTCTCCTCTCTCCTACTTTATTCATCATCATTATGACCTCAGCTGTAGTCTGTTCATTGCTATTCACCCGCTGTCCCATTGTCGGTTTCATAGCCTGATGATGAAACCACTGAATCTGGCCTCTTGGAGTGTCTCCCCCGATCAGTGCTGGTGGGCTGCACCCCATCCCAGCCTGGGAGCCGCCTCAGTCCTACATAGCATGTCTGAGTCCTGGATTTACAGCCTGTCCGTCTGTGGGAGCGGTTCCCTCTCTCGATGTGAACCTTCCCAAGGTTTGTCATTATTTCCCACTGGGTTTTTGAGCTGTTCCTTGCCAATGCTGGAGGGTCTATGAAGAGTGGTGATGATCCAGGACATTTTAAAACCAATTTGTCTTTGTTTTTTTTTACAAAGATTGCTCATCTCGCTCCCTATTGACCAATGTCTCCTATTGGTTTGTTATTATCGCATTTCCGTTTTCCAGGAATCAGCAACTTAGGAAAGTCCTCCGAGATAACTGCTGTTGATTATAATAGTTATAGAATTAAGAGTTTGAAAGTTTGATTTGATTTATTTTCCAAATTGCATTGAGTTTGTGTTGTATTTGGTTTTTCAGGCAGAGAAGGGGGGGGGGTCTCTGGTACTTCAGAATTGTATCCCACTGGATATCTGCCGACCCATGTTCTGAGCAGTGTCAGGAAGTGCCTCAATACGTGTTCAGAATTACAAAAATTGAGCAAGCTAGGTGGGTTTCAAAGTTCATAATATATGGAAACTTTTCTTGTGCTACATGATAATTTGTTCCCTATAGATAACAATACTTAAACATACTGTACGTAACAAAAGATGCAAAGATAATGTTGTTTTGATCCTGTGATTTAAGAAAATGGGCATATTTGTAGTCCATGTATTCAGAATGTAGCACTCTGACTGTAACAGAATTTTAGAAATGACCTTAAAGAGACAGTGTGGCATCTAAATCTTTTATAGATGACCCCAGATAACAAGACAGCATACAAGGTCGTGCAGTGGCTTGTGCTTGTGTTCTTGGTTTGATTCCACCTCCCACTGTACAGAGTTTGCATGTTCTCCCCATGTCTGTTTCCTCTACCACTAAAAACATGTATAAGTCTGGAAAAAAAATGTGAAATATTAGTTCACAGAGGGCTTCGACCCTACTGCTGCTGGTAGCAAAATCAACTTTTCTCAGTCTTAATTATTGACATGAGAGACTCCAGTTATAGGAGGTTGGAGAGGAGAACTTGTTCTTTCTCCTAAACTCACTGTTTTGGAGAAAGCATGTCTTTACCTCTCTGCATTGGTCTTTCACAGTGTCTGGGTCAAATAAACAAGTTGTTTTTGCTCCAAATGATCAATATGAAGTTTGTTCATTTTTTTTTTCTTCACCGACCGCCCAACCCTACTCAAACAGATTCTGAGTTATACCTTTCCACCACTACCAATGCACTGGCTGTGGTCTGGACATTAGAAGCACTTTGGCTGATGGCTGTCGAGTTTTCGAAATCTCATTATTACATTGTAGCAGAGTCAATAGGATAGAACATTCTTTAACAACAATCATGACAGGCGGCGGATTGTATTGGAAGCGTTTTGAGATGAAGCAGATATGAACACAGCACCTCGTCCCTCCCACACAGGCGCTAACAGGAGATGTGCCATTTTCTCACACCCTCCACAAGTATGCCATCGAGCCTTCACAAAGCGCACTCTTGTCCTTTAAACGGCGTGTCAGCGGCGCGTCACTCCGGATCACTCCTAACAAGTCTGCAGCCAGAGTCCGCGGCGCAGGACAAGTAGGTGTCAAAAGAAGTGCTCAGCTTTAATAAGGTAGCGCAGATGTGGCCTCTTGGCTCATTGTGCTTTGGCCTCCAGACCCGGGGCCCTCCGTGGCGCTGGCTTTCCGAGAGCGCGCTCATTAAACGCGGGGTCAGCCAACAGAAAAGTGTCGCGGCTAAAAAGGAGCGCGCCTCTAAAGACGATCCGTGTGAAGGCTCAGGGCTGCGCGCAGACCTCTGCCCGTCCGCGCCTGACCTCCCCAGCCGCGCACCATTATGCCATCAAGCGCTCCTCTTGATCATTATGTGGTGCGCTGCAACAAAGCCACTCAGTTAACATGTTACTTAGACAAGGGAAGGGAAGGGAGGCAGGAAGGGGGAGTACGGCCTCCCAGCAGATGAAGATAATGGCATACAGGTTTTATTCATTATATTGTAGTATTATTATTATTGTTATTATTATAACATAGTTTATGAATCACAATAACGTATGAGCAAAGGCATGGCCCAAACATAGAGAGAGACACGCTTGGCTAGGGTCCACAACTATACTTTTGTCCGCCGAGTATGCCAGGGACGTTCAATCACTGGATACTTGTATGGGAGGTCGAATATCTCCTTTTCTTTTCTTTTTTACTAAATTGTTGATACCTGCATGCGAAAGCCAGATCCTGTCAGACCTCTGAAGCTGAGGAGAGCAAGGATTTGTTAGTACCTGAGAACACTAGGTGCCACAACGGGACGGCTGCGGCTGTAAAGTACCAAACTGATGTTGTGCCCTTAGGCAAGACACTTCACCCACTTTAAAATAGGTCTGATGTGTGTGTGAGAATGGATGGTAGTGATCGAAGGGGCCGATAGCACATACCGATTGCCTCGCTTCTGTTAGTGGGCCCCTGGGCAGCTATGGTACAGTTTACCGTGGGAGTCACCAGTGTGTTTGGAGATAATGTATAATGCCATGTGAAGAGACTTTGAGTTCTTGAAAAGTGCTATATAAAACAAATGCATTATTATTATTATTATTATGATTAAAAACTGGTTCAAATGTCACTGGGAAAAAAATTGTTGAGATAGCAACATGTCGGAATGTTTGTGTATAAAAGCAAGTTTCTAGGCGCTCACTAAAAGACATTTTTCTGTCTGTGTTACAACGTATTCAAGATACATAATACCGAACACATTGGAACTGACTGAAAAATGTCTACGGAGAAAAATGCATTCTTTGTTATCAAAAAGCTTTTATTGAAATATGTTTTTCAAACCTCTTTGAAAATATGTGACTGATAATTTAGTTTTTGTGCAGAAGTCCAGTCAGGGCTGGTTGTCACATACCAGATGGACGAGAACGGCACTTTGTGAGAATTCAGCTGCAGCGCAAGGTGAGTTGGGGCCAGACTGTATCATTGTAATTATTGAATTGATGGTATTATCAAAAGCAGATTTTTTAACACTCTGTGGAGTGTCGGCATGTGCTGCAGAATAAATTGAATTGAATTGAACATATCTGAATATCTATATAATACAAAATAACTATAGGTTCAGTGAAAACCAAGCATTTCTGTATTGTATAAAAATCTGTATTGTTTATTTTGTTGCATTTTTTCAATTATGTTGAATGTATATATATTTCAGCCCAATAATCTTAAAACACAACCTACAGGGCTTTTACGTTGAAAATGTTGTGACTTAAAGCTTTCTTAAAGTCAATGTCAAATATAAATTGTGGTGAGAGAGTCCTTTAGAAGCACTGGTTAGACTCGCCCATGCTCACTCCCACAGCTTCCTTATCAGTCAAAATGCATTGAAATCCTTGAGGCCCCTTGTGAATGTTGTAACTATTCTCCTCCAGCAAATCTTATTGGTGGTCCCTTCCTTATCAAAAACAGATGGAAAACCTAAAATATATTATTGTTGAAGAAGACTTACAATACATAAAAGTACAGTGCCCCATGGTCAGAAATATACTTTTTACTTTTTAAACAAAAAATGTGTTTAAGCCACCTTTAAAAGTCTCAAACATGAATTACTCTGAAAGACCAAAGACTAATATTGCTACACAAACATACTAGTGGCCGTACGCAGTATTGAGATAAGGGTCGGACGTATGTTTGCTTTTTTCAGATTTAATTTCCAATAATGCAGAGTGAAGTAATTATTAGAAATAATTAGAATTACTTATTATATATACACACTTTCCAATTAGCTGGTACCAATGCAAGTTTGGCTTTGCCGTTATAATGTAACTGAATTTATTATTTGTAAATTGACTTTTTGTTTGTTAAAATTGACACAAAGAATTCCTTTACTTGCTACGAGTCCAGTCAAATGTTCTGTTGACGTTAAGAGAATCTCTCATATTATGAAAGTCTTAAAGTTACCATTATAGTATTTTCATGATGTCTATATACTTCAGATTAGATAAATTGGATCTCTGAACTTAAAAGATCCTGCTTGCAACTATGCACTACTTTGAAGCCTAACTTGTTGCGCACTGGCCGTAGATCGCTTGGTGCACGAACATTGCTGTACACAGGCGCAGCATGGGGGCGCGGAGCACTTATGGGATCAAAAACACTGCTTGTTTCAGTGGCGTTAAAGAAGCTCCTCTGCACCAATTAGAGGCTGCCAACACGCTCAAAGGCTGAATGCGCAGGTTCAAGGTCCGGGAGAGTGGCACGAACGGGGAGAAAAGAGCCTAGATACACAATGCCATTCAGTGTGCCATGTGTGCGCGGGACTGAGCCAGGCCTCGGTGTCATGGGAGCGGTCGGCAAGGGACACAATGGAGCAGAGGGAGGGGGAGATTTGGGTTTTGGTGAAAAAAGTAGAAACATGGATATGAGAACTGGAATACATAGATGTCCTTGATGGGACAGATCTCCTATCGTGTATTAGTTTTATGTCAGGCAAGTGTCTGTTCGGGACGAGAAGTTGGAGGCAGTTTGTATGTTTCTTTTGCATTTGGACCAGCAAATGTATGGCACAAAACTAACACAGCTCATCACCCTTAGTCCACCATCCCTTGTGTCAAATGGTGGAGGGAGCATCACGGTGTGGGCCTGCTTTTCTTCACCAGGAGTGTAAAAATGAAAGGCAACTGAAAAGTACTGGGCAATTTTGGAAGAAAAGCATTCTTACACACAAAACAAAAGCTATAATGGAATGGTGCAAAACCATTGAATTCCATTTATTTTTGTATAGCCCTAAATCACAACAGCTGTCATATTGGAGGACTTTACAAAGTCAATTCTGTCCATAAATGCTAAAAAATGTCCATGAATGTTCCGGTTTATTGCCACTGTTCCTCCTCAATCAGCAAGAAACAACTCAAAAGCAAAACATGCACGTGTTAGAATGACCCACTTAAAGTTCAAATCTGAAGAAAATCTGAAGAAAAACCCCTATTGCAAAGAATCAGTGTATACCTATCAGCATTATGTTCTCCCCAACCCAAGGCTTGCTACAAATGAGCTTGGTTCTGTTCCTACATCTGTTCTTAGATCAATTAATTGTTTTTTCTACTTTTTCTACAGATGAGACTTTTGGTCTCATCTGACCATAGCACTTTGACCTCTGGTAAACTGCAATTGGAAAATCATCGCACAAAAGAAATGAGTGATCTGATTCATTCAACAAAGAAAGAAGAAATCATCAAGATTTCTTCCAGTTCAGAAAATGTTTCTATATTTCATTTGTCTCGGAAGGAGCACACTGAAAATTTCAACAGGCAAGTTAGTAATCATGATGGTGATTTGATTTGACTATAATTTGGCCATTTTGAAAAAAGTATCTGCCAATGAAACAAGGATGCAGTTTCCTGTCTGAGAGAATGTTTCACTTGATATGATAAAATCTGCTTCTCTGCTTGAAATTAAACCAGTAAATTCAATCTGGAGAGACTCGAACAGGCAAAACAAAGTATTAGAATTGGATGTTGGCTGGCAGGTAATCTGACACTGCATGAATTACACATATGACACTAAAGACATCATTTTCAAGATTACATTTATTGTGCTGAACAGAATGTGGTTGGAATTTGGCGCTTAGACCCCAGCAGAGCACAGCACGATTGCAGAAGGGGAAAGAGATTATGAGATGAAATCCCCCCGTGGCCTAGACTCTGGTGGTGGTAGCTAGGAGAAGAATGAAGGAGCTGGCCTAGAACACGGCGGAGATGGGGAGGAGGAGGGTTGTGGCATGAATGAAGCTGGTGCTTGGATGGAGCTTCTGCGTGATGTGAAGCTGATGCGGGCAGTGCCTGATTGCTGCAGGTGAGGATTTGCGTGAGGCGCTGCGCAGCTGAGTGTGATTGACTGATTGCTGTTGCCCACAGCAACAGCAGGAGAACTGAGCGCTCCCTGTTTGGGAGCTGCAGTTTTCAGGTCTTCCACTCTGAATTTTTGCTTAAGCGTCATATCGCTCTGAAAATGAAAATAAATGCTATCTAAATGCAGGGTTTGGGAGGAGGAGGGTTATGCGCAGCTGGAGAGCTGACATATTCTGACAGATGTTCCTTTTTGAACTGACTGAAGACTGTAGCTGCTGAGGGAGAAGTGATTTGATAGGTTCGTTTGGCAGCTGACAAGGAGAGGATTGGACAGAGATGAGGAAGTGGGGGTGGCTCAAAGGTGGGCGACCCATTTTGAAAAGTTGCACAAAAAACATATGCAAATGTCATGTCACATTTTCTTTGATTATCTCCTGACGTTTGTATGATTATCTCCTGAAAGTGGCATCTTTTGCACCTATTTCATATATGGCACATAAGTGTTTAGTGTAATAGTGTATCAATTTTCTTCCGCTTCATCCATTACAGGGTCGTGGGGCAGCAGTCTAAGCAGAGACACCCAGACTTCAAAATCCACACACTTCCTCCAGCTAGTGCAGGGGGACCCCAAGGCGCTCCCAGGCCAGCTGAGAGACATAGTCCTTCCAGCGTGTCCAGGGCCTTCCTCGGGGTCTCCTCCCGGTGGGATATGCCCAGAACAATCTCCCCAGGGAGGAGTCCAGGAGGCATCCAAAACAGATGCTCAAGCCACCTCAACTGGTTCCTCTTGACTTGGAGAAGCAGCGGCTCTACTTCGAGCTCCTCCCGTGTGACTGAGCTCCTCACCCTTTCTGTAAGGGTGCGCCCAGCCACTCTGCGGAGGAAGCTCATGTCGACCGCTTGTATCCGCGATCTCGTCCTTTCGGTCATTACCCAAAGCTCAAGACCATAGGTGAGGGAGGGAACAAAGATTGACCGGTAAATCGAGAGCATTGCCTTTCGGCTCAGCTCCCTCTTTACCACAACGGTCCGATACAGCGACCGCATCACTGCGCACGCTGCACCGATCCGCCTGTCAATCTCACGCTCCATCCTTCCCTCACTTGTGAACGAGACCCCGAGATACTTGAACTCCACTTGAGAAAGGACCTCTCCACCCACCTGGAGAGGGCAAGAGAATGAGTCTGGTGAGTGTGTTTATGGTTGGTGGTGATTGGAGGGGCCGATGGCACATACTGGTTGACTCCCTTCTGTCACTTTGCCCAAGGGCAGCTGTGGCTACCAGAGTTGTGGACTCGAGTCACATGACTTAGACTCGAGTTAGACTCGAGTCATAAATTTGATGACTTTAGACTCGACTTGACAAAATCTTGAAAGACTTGCAACTCGACTTGGACTTTAACATCAGTGACTCTGACTTTCACTTGGACTTGACCCGTTTGACTTGAAAAGACTTGCTACTTTCCTCGAACCCAAAGATTAAAAAGTATGTTCACACGACCAGGACCGTCGCAAGTATGTCAAATTTTCACCGAAAGCGATTTGTAAACAGGCAGGCGCGAGGGCGGCTATGTGCGCCCAGTGGGGTCCTTCAGGAAGAACGAGCTGTCAGATAACTTTAGCGGTGTCTAAATTTGAGTGAGTTAGAGACGGAAAAAAGGAACGGGAATGAGCCCAGTGTACGGAGAGATGGACATTCATGGCTTCTGTGTGAGGAGGAGGAGGAGGAGGAGGACGTGTGTGAACAGAGGAGGAGGAGGAGGAGGAGGAGGAGCGAGACAGGTGTGTGAGCGCTGCTATCGCCAATGTTTAGTACGAATGTACACATCAAAACATTTTTATAAAAGCTTTAGCAAACAGCGTATGCCCAGCTTTAGTACTGCAGTGGATTTTGGGAATAAAACGCCTTGCTGTGGCCAGAGTGTGTGGAGGCAATGGCAAAAACGTTATTTGATGGGGAGAAAATACAACAAAAATTGACTCCGCCTCACAGTCATTTTGGTGCATTTTGCCATAATCATACTATCAGAAGACAAAGACCGCGACCAACAGTGTGTGTCTGTGTGCGTGCGTGTTTGAGTGCGCGCTGCATTGGAGCGAGGACACGCGGCTGCGCGCGTGCTGTTTCTCTTCACGCACCGCGCGAGGCGGTGCTGAATTCACGTCAAATATTATAACGGGGAAAACTTTCCTTAGATTTGGGAAATAAAGTTTCAGGGCAGGGCCTCGCACCCCCTGGTCCTGCCCGTCACACACCTGTGGATGCATGCCAATTGTTTATCAAGGGAGAAACCTGAAATGATAGGGGCATGAATCTAATTACATGTAAATTAATTATTTGAATTTATTTTTTATTTTGAGTGTGAGGATATTTTTTGTATAAAGTGGTGACTGGTTGAGTCAAATGAGTTTTTGAACAATGTACTTGCAAAAAAGGTTTGATAAATATATACAGATCTTAAAGGCATACGTAATCTATTTAAATATTATTTTTCTGTTGTTAAAAGGACTCGAAAGGACTCGAAACTCAAACGATAGGACTTGGGACTCAACTCGAGACTTGTCGGCCTTGACTTGGGACTTAACTCGGGACTTTCCTGTCTTGACTCGGGACTTGAAGGCAAAGACTTGAGACTAACTTGTGACTTGCAAAACAATGACTTGGTCCCACCTCTGGTGGCTGCTATAGTAGTTCATCACCACCGTGTATGGAGTGAAAGAATAATGACATGTGAAGCATCTTTGAGTTTCCAAAAAAAGTGCTATATCAAACCGATGCATTATTATTATTACTATTTATATCCGTGTAACATACTCTTTAGTTTTAGAACAACCATGATGAATTTTTGTGTTAATTTCACCCCTTGAGCATACACATAAGAACAGACATTTTCGACTGAAGGGTTGGGGGGACGTTTTTGTGCCAGAAGGTCCTATTAGCGTGGGCTGGATTTCCCAGATTTTTGCAATGCTATAGCACACTTTAAATCTTAAATTGAATGGACATGACTTCATCAAATGTTTATTTCTGAATTCACAGCAAACGCAAGCTTTCTCCCCATAACCAAGCGTGCATTGTGTTCCCTAGTTACTAATAATGACCCGCTGAAGTTAGTTGTCAACAAAATGGAGCTGCTGTCACAGAGCTGCCCGGCTGTCTGCTGGAGCGAGGTGACAACTCAACATATGCCACGGAACAATCTATGCGGCGCCGGAAATAGACTCCTCCGAGCGCGCCGCATACTCCTCTGCCATGCGTTACTGTAAGCCGTGAGAGCCAATTAAATGAACAAAAACTGAACTAAAATGTAAAATGAAAGCTGTAATTTTGCAATGACAAAACAAAATGTCAAACCAGATTCATCCACGCTGAGGGAAATGTAGGCAAAATGGACAAAGAAAAATGGTTCATGTTTTGTTAGTTTTACAACATGATCTTCAACCTCGACTTACATGTCTTAGAGCTGGAAATGTGCGTTTGTAGGAAAGATAGTTTGGGATCAAAAAAGCGCCGTACATGGTATCAGTGGGAATTACATCCTCTGAGAACTAAACTACTGATTTTAGTGTGCATGAAGCTGGACATAACATTCTGGTTCTGTACTGTAGGAGTGAATATGGAACATGATCTTGAGAAAAATTGAAAAAATGTCTTTAGCTTTTCACGTATTAAAATTGTAAATATAATCTTATGTTTTGTAATAATCAGATACCCTGCAGTAATAATCAGGGGCTGAAGGAAGAGATTCCAGCCACAGATGTTTAAACCAGTGGGGGTGGGTGCTGGCTCAAAAATGTCCATATTCACATGCCGTGAAATGCTTGCAATAACACTCTAGGTCGATGGGGGTGGACCCAGAATAAGGATTAGCCAATGCTAATGTATGGCATCTTCCTTCCTCTCAAAAAGACGTGTTAGTGAGGGGAGTGTACACTAGCCTACTTTAGCTTCTGAGGACTTCAGAAGGCACTCGTCAAATGAATTTGGCTTGTGACGTTTTTTGCATCACATTTTCCTGCCCCAGCGACCAATTTGAAACTGCCCATAGGAGCCAAAACTGGTGGCACATTTGTGCTGGTGCCACATGTATTATTTTGTTGTCTTTTACTACGTTATAACAGCCAATAAAAGATAATATGTTATGTTATTGTTCCTTTACTGCCCCAAGCCACTTTAGCCAGAAGTTTAGTGGATGTCAAAATCAACGTTACTAAATCCTATGCGTGGCAGAGCAGTGTTGTGTGAGTGACTTTTGCAGTGGTAGGAGCTCACGTGTGTCACAGTCACCAGCAGGGGCTTTACCTCTTTGACTAAAGCCTTAACATGATTAAACATATTCTTTAGAGCTCCCCAATGATAATGTGTTTAAAGAAGCGCTGCAGATTTATCCAGCTTCGCAGTTCAAAGCCGGACAGCCATGGGTCACAATGCCAACGAGGCCCACAAAGAGCCACCTCCCAGGGCTTTGGGGGATTCCAGAGGCTGGCCCCTGGAGCTCTTTGATCACAACACGACTGGAGCAGAGGAGGCCATCCCAGTAAGGCCAGCCCAGTGACAGCACACAGGCAAACTTGGGAAATAACATGTGCTTCTGGCAGACATGTTTTCAAATACAACAGGCTGAAGCAAAACTGACGTTTTGAGCTTTTATTCAAAATATTGAAATACATGATAATGTACTGCATCCGCCATACTTGACCCATAATAAATTGACCTTACAAGAGCTATGCATTGTGTGAGTTCTGAGATGGGAGACTGCTTTGCTAATCTGTTAATCATGGTGTTTATCTTTTGGAGGTGCAGTTCTTGATCCGACCACAAGGGAGGAGCCTAGAGAGCCTTGAACTTTATCATCAGTATTAGTCTGTATGAATAACTGAGGCCGGTGGGAAAACAAATACACAAATGTACACCGTGAACCAGCTTGCTTTTCCGCAAACCTGACTGGTCCTGTAAGAGGGCCTGACTATTTCTATGGATTCATCACAGCTGCAGCTTCACTGGACAGTGACACAGGGGACTCTTCTTTCCTCAAAGTTTGTACTTCCAGTTCCATTTGCGTAAATGTTTGGGTAATGGGGGAGACCCATGATTGAGCACACTGCCATCTTGTATGACATCTCCGACACACACTTTTTCTCCCTTGTTGTTCACTGTCTTTTTTCAGATTTCGAAGTCCCAGCACACTGGTACACATGCACGTGTTAAAAGTGCTGCTTCACTTTAGTGTAGACATTTATTTTAAAACAAATGAAAGCTGGCAGTTCAGCATGGTCTTATCTGAAAAAGTCCATTTAAATTCTATTAAAATACCCCAACCTTATTATGGCAAAACAGGCGCTGCACTTAATAAATGTTTTCCTTAATGGCAGCATATCTGGGCTTGTTATATGAAAATGAGCAAATAATCTGGCCTCATAATCTATCAGAAAGTCAATTATGCATGTTGATGGCGGCCTGTCAGGCTGTAACACCTCCACAGAACAGACTACCGCACAGATTAGTCTCAGTGCTCAATTAGTCTGAGAGATTCTGTCATTT
The DNA here is from genome assembly GCA_964034765.1 of Knipowitschia caucasica. Classification (NCBI taxonomy): domain Eukaryota; kingdom Metazoa; phylum Chordata; class Actinopteri; order Gobiiformes; family Gobiidae; genus Knipowitschia; species Knipowitschia caucasica. The sequence goes on along the minus strand of OZ035824.1, from coordinate 15,638,606 downwards.
TTCATCCTTCTGAGCTCAGAGGACATGTGGACACGCTGTGTTCATTACTACTATAGGGATAAAAAGATTATCAAGTGAATCAATAATTGTGATTTATTTATGTAATTTAGGTCACAATATTGGCATATGAAACAAATAAGATTTAATAATCATGAGAACAGAAAATAACACATTTTCATTGAATCTATTGTTTTGGCATTTTGAGTGACATACCCACTGTTGCTACTTTTACTTTGTTGAACCATTTTCTTCTCTGAAGCTGTGATTTGCAAATGATTCAGAAGTGTAGCAAAATATTTTTGCTGGAAGGAATAATCTGCGGATGCTCACATGATCTGGGTCCTTTAATGAGTGCACTTATTTTCTGGTTTTAGATCCATTTCCGCAATTGGTGTCATGGATTCCCACTATAGTAGGGATGTTATGATGCATGGTAACATAAGCTTTGGTCTATTTTTGCTAGTTAGTTTTGCTGTCTTTGTGGGAAATATGGTATCGGTATGCTGGGTCTGTGGTCAGTTAACTATTTTAGACTTTTTAAGATGGGTGACTTTTTAACCGGTCAAAAAAAGACATTGGAAATTTGTTTTGTTTTATGTTATGTCATTTAATTGGTCCTCTCTTTTTCACTTCTTTGTACGAAAGACCATCCAAAGAGATCTAAAGATGTGACAAAAGTACATGAATGTGAAAACTCTAGTAACAGAACCAAACTGTTTTAGAACTATGGACTACTGACCTGGACATCAATATGCTCTTCTATTTTTGGTGGTTTAATAAGTCAAGTATCCCAGCGGTAAAGCATTTGACTGCTAGTCCATTTCTTGTTGTTGTTTTATGGAACTGAGAACTCGTGAGAAGCATTGTTTTTGTTCACAATTTACTGAGATCAAAACACATTTCATTTCAGAGTAGTGGATCCTTCTTGTATGAAGCCAGCGGTGACAGAATGCTGTACCGGCCTCTCCTTTTAATTGTCTCAGTGTTTTGTGCGTTTTAAGGTGACACGGTCATTACTCCGGCAGTCACCACTTATCTCCGGCATCGTCCAGGATTAATGCTTTCACTTGTCCCAGGCAGAAATGTTCAAGTTGTCTCCATTATCTGTGCGAGCAAAGGAAGACTGGTATTTGTCATTGTGTTGGCTACAGACGTGATTAACCCTTTGTGCTAATGGGCTGGGGGGAGAGCAGCACTTTGGAGAGGTCAGGAGAAGAGAAATATATGCTTTTATTGGGGTACTGACCAAAAACCAGCACAATTGACATCTCAAAAGGTTTGTATAGACACCAAGCATTCAGAACCAGGACTTGGAAAGCGTGTTCTTTTGGCAACAATAATAATAATGGATTGGTTTTGAGACTCTCCAAGATTCTTACTATGGAACTCTTCCTTCACTCCACACATGCTGGGAGAACACTACAATAGCCAGAGCTTCCCTGAGTCAGCGGAAACCATTGGTCCCTGTTTGGGCGAAATGTGTTTTCTAATGAGCCTCACCCGTCACGCTGTGGCACCTGAATTACAGCAATCACCCATCACACTACTAACCAGGCCCTGCACTGCTTAGCTTTTGACATATAGCGCCACCAGGCTTTGACTCGATAGGTTCAACAGTCGATGTCATTGTTCAATGCAAGACGTACTGTAATTGAAAAAAGTAAGTCATTTTTATTCATATTGCGCATTTTTACAGACCAAGGTTGGCCAAAGTGGTTTACAGTACCCGGAGGAAATCTATGCATGCAAACACAAATCAGAAATGCAGAACAGCCTGAACATTTTTACATGGATTATGATCAATCACAGAACAGGTAGGGACAGCATGACCATGATGACGGAACCTTGTCGATTTTTTACAGATACAACATGACAACAGCAGAAGCTATGTTTCCTTATGTTTCACATGCACAAATGACAGACATTGTTCTCCACCATAGTGTAAACATAATTATATTGTAATCTTGTTCCTTTGTTTTTGAATTTCAGTGGCGTCTCATTGTCGGTATGTTTTGCACAATAGGTATTTGTAGAGCTCACTGAACAGATATGGACAATCATGGTCGACCTACGAGAAAAGGAATGGATGGTTCCCAGACTTTCATAAACAATGGTATTAAAACGTTTGGGCACAATTGTCATGGAGAAACAAGGAAGAACCCAAAAGCGAAACTGCAAAATAACATAATTCTATAAATGGTACAAGCAAACATATCCAAAAGTGAAAACCGGAGACAAAAAACAAAACGACGAGAGGGTTTCAATATACTTAGGGAGACAGATGAAACATATAAAGGCGAGGCAAGCAGTCAAGAGCACTAATATATACAAAAAATAGATAAATTAACCGAAACTCCATGCCATGACAACCAGACTATATCAGCAGATTCCGGAGAATGTCCAGGAATCAGTGAGTAAGTTAAAGTTACATTGGAGCTGGATCTTTCAACAAGACATCAACCCTAAACACTGCTAAACATCAACAAAGACATTCATAAAGAGGAACAAGTACAATGTTCTGAACAACCATCTCAGTCCCATATTATTGAACATCTGTGGTCTGATTTAAAATGGGCGGTCTATGCTTGGAATCCATCAAACCTTTCTGAACTGGAGATGATCTGCAATGAAAAATGGTCCAAAATGCCTTCCATCAGAGACCAGAGTCTAATTGAAAGTTATAGGAGGTGTTTTGAGGCTGTATTTCCGGCAAAAGGTGGATGTACAAGAGATTGAGTTGATTCTTCTGTTGTTGTTTTAAATATTTCTTACACACTTTATGTAAATGATACAAACTTTATTTCACTTCTCAAATATCACTCTGTTTCTCTCCTATATGACATATTCAACATTAATTCATTCATTTTCTGCCCCTTTATTAGTCCATTTCTGGGTCGGGGGGGTGCCACCCAATGTTCATAGCACCAGACAGTAGCTCAGTTGGTAGAGTCCCCAATGCTCTACTGAGCTACTGTCGCCCCATATTCAACTGAAATACCTAATCCAAACAACCCATGATTCAACCCAAACTTGTTCACACCACTTTACCTTTAAAATGGTAAAATATATGCCAGTATAGAAAGAATCCAGAAATAAGTAAGAACATAGTAAGTCGTCTTTATTTTTATAGCACATTTCATGGACCAAATGAGGTATTGAGCTTTTAGAAACAGAGCCCAGTAGCATTCAGCAGGTTTGTGTACAACACTGCTGAACCATCCGGTGGTTAAAAAATGCGATTTTCTTACTTTGATTGTTTGAGGAGGGAGCAGAAAAAATCGGTTAATTAAATGTTTAAATAGTTCATTGAAAAATCTGGTATTCCGTTACTATAGGGAGATACTGTATAAGAGCCATATCAAGTCTTTTTGCTTTTACACTCTATCTGGTTAAAGGATTATGCATGAAAAACGCACTCCATTTCTACCAAATATGACAATGAGCGAGCGCGCCAGCCTGCTAACACGACACATAAAGGATTGAAATTTGAATTTAAATTGGAACTTGTGGTTTGTTTGCAACAGCAATTACCACCCGCACTAGCTGCCATCCTGGCCATTTAACACGTGCGTCTGCCACTGGGCGCTTTTTGCTTTGAACGCGCCGCGCAGGCATGTCCGGGCGCGCTAATCTCCAACATTATTTTCTTGTCTGTCACCTTTATAGTATCTATTAGCCACTCTCTCCTATCTGTTTGTGGGGCACTTCTCTTCCCTCTTTCTCCCCCTGCGCATGAATGTGTTATATATTGGAGGGAGAGTGATTGTTCTTTCCAATGAGGCCAGCGCACGGGCCCTCAGTAAGACAAATTGCTCCCGCGCGTCTAAATGGCAGTCAATGATAACTGGTCGTAAGCAGAGTAAGTGACTTCCAATGGAGTGGTGTGCACGGACAGAGAATAATGGCAGCGCGCAGGTGAAAAATAGATGTTTGGCTGGCTGTAATTACTCCATTAGGGGGCCGCCAGTTAATCTAGCCAAGCACAGCCGGGCTTTTTTACTGGATAGCGCCAATAGCGTTGCGTGTTCTACTGTATATGAAGTGTTTACGCAAATGCGCCCACACGCTACCCACATAAATGGAACTGCAAAAACAAAACTAAATGTTGTTTTGATTCAGATATGGGCATTTATATTTTGTATGTTCTCTACAACACAGAAAAAGAAAACAGTACATAAGAAACAATTGTCACCGTGAAACTGAGAAAAGTGCTTAGAAAATAAAGCGAAATATTGACACTCTAAAGAGACAGTGGGCATGGTGCAATGTCCTGCACCTCAAGAACATTATCTTCCTCCAGAGGGAAGAAGCTGGAACAAGGCTTTTACTAGGGGCCAGAAGCTTCATTTAAAAGTCTAGACTCACAAAGAGCCTCCAGATCAGACAGCTCTCGGACTGTTGAAGCACTGATGCACTTTGCAACTTGCTACACCTTGGCCTATTGATATTATTGACAACTAAATAAATATTTGACTTGATTTGGATTTGGACTCTGTAATCTCTGTACAGGTGACTTGCAGTTTCTCCTTGATACAATCCTTGCAATTTGGAAAATGTGCATTTGTGACCAGGATGAATTGAAAAATAGCAATAGAAAACTCATACAAACAAACACATATATGAAATGCCTTATGTATATGTGACATCAATAATGAAAAATAATGAATAAAAAATGTCTACAACAATAAAGAAAAAAATATCACATTTATCAAAGCCTACACTGTGATACACACAAAGTGTAGGCTTTTATAAACACAAAGGAAAGGATATGCAGTCTAAAATGTATATATGTTGCATGCAATTTGTAATATGTATTTATGAAAAACTTTGCACAGACTGAAAGGTAAATGGAATTAAACCCAAGATCTGTGAAGCAGGAGCACTCCCCACTGTGTCACCATGCTGCCAAAAAATCCCTCTTACTTAATCTGTCCTCTTCTACGAATCCAGTGTATTTTCACTAACAGGAAACATTTTGATTCGGCAGTACTCCCAAGTCCCTGTCCACACACACACACACACACACACACCCACATAAAGTGACTGATGCTCTCCACTCTGTTCCCAGTGCAATGCCACATTGAGCGAGTTCATCATAACAGGGGGCTGATGTATTAATTACCTGCAATATGGTCCCATGCATGTAACCTCCACTGGATGTGTGTGTGCCTATGTGTGTCTATGTGCGTGTCTGTGCGTGCCTGTGTGCATGAGCGAATGTAGGTTATAAGGACAAAGAGCCAGATGGGAAAAGTAGGTCATCATAAATCCACGTAATACACCAAAAAGCAGAATTGTGCCTTAAATATGGCCTCGTAGAATTATCACGCGTAAGTATGTGGGCAGGACCAAGTGGTATGTGGGCGGGGCCAGGCCGTGACTTGAATGCAGGACAGGACAGGATTATTCAAACATGCTAGAATCAATGGGAATGACTCATCGGCTAAGATTATGACATTGTGATGATGTAATTACAGAATGCCAAAATATGTTTTTGTCCCAGTTGGTAAACATTTCATTTAAAAGCACATTTTAAAATCAGTCAACAATCTCCAGTTAAAAAAAGAAGTAATAATTAGTAAATAAAATCACATATAATACTCAAGCCACATCTGCAAAATATGAGCAATAAACACACCTTTCAACCTTTACCATGATGTATTGTTTAAAATAAAATGTGTCCCAAATGTTATTGTATTGTGAAGGAGATGTATTAACACAACCGTTAATCCATTGAGTCCTGGACCTGTGTTTTATTTTCTTAAATGGTAACAAAAATATGGCCCATGTGTCCCTGTATAAACTTCAAAAACACCTAATTATAAGAATGATATTAAGGTAGGGGCGACAGTAGCTCAGTTGGTAGAGCATTGGCCTTTAGGCCTGAAGGTCGTGGGTTCAATTCCCACCTCTACACCTTCTCCACCGACTCCCACTGATGACTGCTGTCGTTGTGTCCTTGGGCAAGACACTTAACCCCACTTTGCCCAAAGCCCCAACTGAAAGATCAAGGCTATGCTCACACTCAGAGAGCAGCCGTCCTCCTGTGGACTCACCACCTGCAGAGGATCAGTGAGGGGCTGGTGCTATGAGACTTGGGTGGCATCTCTGACTGCCACCCCCCTGACCCAGAAATGGATTAAAGGGTAGAAAATGGATGGATGGATGGATATTAAGGTAATGACGTGAGTTCTATTTCCTTCTACATTTACAGAAATTCACACAACAGTATAAAGATATGTTCTATTTTTATCCATCCAAACAAAATCTGGAGACACCTTCTGTCATAGTGTGGATTTTATTGTTGTACTATTGTTGGTTTTATTTTGATATCAGTTCGCTGTGCTTTGGTTTTAGTTTGACTTCCTGTCTTGTTCCCCAGTCTTGATTGTCTGCCCCGCCCTGATGAAACACATCAGGGCGGGGCACACATTTACATCAGGGTAAATGTGTGTCTATATTTACCCTGTGCTTCTCTTCCCTTGTTCCTGGGTCAAGTTCGGTCCTGTTCCTGGTTACTTTGGTTTTTGGAGTTCTGTTTTTTGCCTTGGACTTTAGTTTATTAAATCTTTATTTTGGCATTCCTGCATTTGAGTCCTCATTCATCCCAAGATGATGATTCAAAATGATTCAATGGTTTTCGTTGGGGGTTGTAGTACCCACTGACATCCAGTGTTGTGCCAGTTCACAGCTTTTCTGAACTAGTTCAAGTTCAGTTCATACATGCTCAAAGTGAACAGTTCACGTTCAAAGTTCACATTTTTAATTCTGAACTAGTTCAAGTTCAGTTCATACATGCTCAAAGTGAACAGTTCACGTTCAAAGTTCACATTTTTAATTCTGAACTAGTTCAAAGTTCAGTTCATTTTACTTTTTTCGTGAGATACTTAACTACATATGTTTTTCACACTACGAGCTATATACAGTGCCTTGCGAAAGTATTCGGCCCCCTTGAACCTTTCAACATTTCGCCACATTTCAGGCTTCAAACATAAAAGTATAAAAATTAATTTTTTTGTCAAGAATCAACAACAAGTGGGACACAATCGTGAAGTGGAACGAAATTTATTGGATAATTTAAACTTTTTTAACAAATAAAAACCTGAAAAGTGGGACGTGCAATATTATTCGGCCCCTTTACTTTCAGTGCAGCAAACTCACTCCAGAAGTTCAGTGAGGATCTTTGAATGATCCAATGTTGTCCTAAATGACTGATGATGATAAATAGAATGCACCTGTGTGTAATCAAGTCTCCGTATAAATGCACCTGCTCTTTGATAGTCTCAGGGTTCTGTTTAAAGCGCAGAGAGAACCATAAAGACAAAGGAACACACCAGGCAGGTCCGAGATACTGTTGTGGAGAAGTTTAAAGCCGGATTTGGATACAAAAAGATTTCCCAAGCTTTAAACATCTCAAGGAGCACTGTGCAAGCAATTATATTGAAATGGAAGGAGTATCAGACCACTGCAAATCTACCAAGACCCGGCCGTCCCTCCAAACTTTCATCTCAAACAAGGAGAAGACTGATCAGAGATGCAGCCAAGAGGTCCATGATCACTCTGGATGAACTGCAGATAACTGTATATAATATATATATATTATATATATATTAGTGCTGTCCAACGATTAAAATATTTAATCGCGATTAATCACATGAATTTCATAGTTAACTCGCGATTAATCGCAAATTAGTCACACATTTGCGTGCTGTGTGCAATTGCTTTTTTTTTATTGAAAACAATGTGTAGTGTTATATTACACACTAACATTTGATGCAAAATCATCAATAAATGGATGACAAAATAAATAATTGGTAACAAAAAGCCCCTTCAATGTGTGTGTGTGGGTGTGTGTGTGTATGTGTGGGTATAGACCATAGACTGTATAGAAACATCATGGTGTCATTATGATGATGATAAACAATCTGTAAATATTTTGTAAATTTGTTCATGTAAATACTCTATGCTGTTTCTCTGTTTACCTTCGGTATATCTATGACTGTATACTGTTTGCTTGTATTGCCTTTTTTATTAACCCCTCCCCCCATCTCCCACTTCATGTCCCTCCCCCCCTCCTATGTGCCCTTCTGGGTTTCTTCTTTGGCCCCCTGTATCTCCAACTACATATTGTTTGTAATCTCTGTCTACAATGTATCTGAACTAGTCCTTTTCTTTGTTTCTATTTTTTTTTCTGTATATGTGTTTGTCTGCAATAAAAAGTAAAAAAAAAAAAAAAAATTTTTTTTTTTTTTTTTTTAATCGCGCGATAAAAAAAATGACGGCGTTAATATTGATTTGCGTTAACGCGTTAATAACGCGCTATTTTGGACAGCCCTAATATATATATATATATATATATATTAGGGCTGAAACAACTAATCGATTAATCGACGACTAATCGATTATTGAAATAGTCGACAACTATTTTAGTAATCGATTAATCGTTTTCTGGTACACACGGACTCAAACAGAGCAAAAATGACATGAAAATGTAGTATTTTTGATTAAAACCGACTTTGTTTTTATAATTTCATGAATATCTGTCTGTCTCATCCAATCAGATAGCAGAATTAGCACAAAGAGCCTGTTACAAACATTTACTTTAAGTTTACGCCATCAATACGTCCTCGAGTGTTGCCACTTTAGCTTTTTGTGATGAAAAAATGAAATTTTTCTACACAATTCACAGCCAAGCGATTACTCGATTAATCGTAAAAATAATCGATAGATTAATCGATTACAAAATAATCGTTAGTTGCAGCTCTAATATATATATATATATATATATATATATATATAATATATATATATATATACTATATATCTATACTATATATATATATATTATATATATATATATATAATATATATATATATATATATATATATATATATATATATATAATATATATATATTATATATATATATATATATATATTAAATAAATATATATAATATATATTATATTATATATATTATAATATAATAATATATATATATATAAATATAGTATATATATAATATATATATTATATATATATATATATATAATTTTATATATTATATATATATATATATATATATAATATATATATCTCCTGTATATATCACACCCACAGGAGGAGAGCCTTTTGACTACAAAACAGACAAGATTTATATGGTTTTCAATGGGAGCAAAACGGAGTTGTCCCATCTCTGCTCATAAACTAAAAAACAGTAATGCGCTGCAGTGCGTGTGTCTATACTTTATGTCAAATGTAAACGGTGTAAACGTTGTCGCTAACTCACCCTGTGTTTTCATCACGACTCGGGCACATGAGAAAAGCACCAGCTCACAGCGCCGCACCGCAACACAGAGTCGGGGTGCGTTCACAGACGGTGGAAACCGTAGGAATTTTTAGGTTTCGGCGGAAAAAGTGCGAGAATACAGGAGGGAGGAACTTTCTCTCGTTGCGTTTCAAAAGAGAAAACAGATTCTAACGTTCATAGTGATGTCTGCCGTTCATGACACATAAAATGAACTAATTCACGTTCAAGTTCTTTTAAAAAAAAATTGTTACGTTCAGTTCAACGTTCACAAAAAAATGAGCGTGTTCAATGAACGCGTTCTTTTGAACTCGTTCACGCACAACACTGCTGACATCCATAGTGTCCTTACCTGCTTGTCAAGTCTGATTCTGTCAAATCTCAGATGTTTGGCAGAGCAGGGCCTGGTGAAAACTTAATGGGCACTTTTTTATCAAAGCAGTTGTATTTGTGTCGCCTAAAATACGGGACTTTTCTGCCTTAGCACCTACATCCATCCATCCATCCATCCATTTTTTACCCTTTAATCCATTTCTGGGTCAGGGGGGTGGCAATCAGAGATGCCACCCAAGTCTCATAGCACCAGCCCCTCACTGATCCTCTGCAGGTGGTGAGTCCACAGGAGGACAGCTGCTCTCTGAGAGTGAGCATAGCCTTGATCTTTCAGTTGGGGCTTTGGGCAAAGTGGGGTTAAGTGTCTTGCCCAAGGACTCAACGACAGCAGTCATCAGTGGGAGTCGGTGGAGAAGGTGTAGAGGTGGCAATTGAACCCACAACCTTCAGGCCTGAAGGCCAATGCTCTACCAACTGAGCTACTGTCGCCCCTGTCACCTACTGTCACCTACATACACATGATGCATTAATTTTGGCCATTGAAATTATGGAATCTGGGCTGCTCCTGGACTCAAGAGGAGGGGAGGGACAGGAGGGTGCTAGCCAAAGTCACCTCCATCGTGGTCAACCTCTTCCACCCACTGCACAGGACTGTTGAGGAGCTCTCTCACTCAGACACCCTCAGTGCAAGAAGGAGCACTGCTGCAGGGCCTTTATCCCCACCGCTGTCAGACTGTACAATAAGTCACTAATGACCTGCACTAGGACTGAAGAACCAGCACTGCTATTGCCACTTTTGCCACATAATTTTCTGCACAGACTATATATTTTACTATATTTTTACATGTTGCACATTTCTGTCTTTTTGCACAATCTGATTAATTCTATATGTTCTAAATGTGACGTAATTTTCCCCATTGTGAGATCAATAAAGTTTATTTTATCGCATCTTAAAATATCTACATTAGAAAATTAAAGAACTGCTCTGTCAAAGCAGCAGCCTCGACATGACTAGATATGGCTCAAAGAAAATAAAGTGTGCAGTCGGTAAGCAGATAGTAAATACTTGTGTGTTGTAAATACTGAATATATTCTGTCTCTTTTTGGATTAGGGTGCTTTATTTGACTTTTTTTAAATGCTATCTTTGCTATTCTATATACTAACTTTTTGCTATAACTTTGCCTCTGCCCAGGGACAACAGATAAATATTAGTTTGTTGTCAAGTCCCGTCTGTACAATACATTTATTGTGGCAATGTCCATGTCATAATTAATTAAGATATATGGTGAAACAAGAATAAACATTACCATGCCACCACTATAGGGAGGAGTAGAATTTGATAGAACTTGAAAATCACCGGTTAAAATCACAAGAACTTAATTCCAGTTACAGTTTCATTATGGTGCCAGAAGTTTCTGATATTAGAGTTCTGTGACCGATGAGGAACAGTGTTGTAACATGCAGCCCACAGACATTCAGTCTGTTAGGCTACCTGCTGCAGCCCATCCAGCCGGGCCCTTTCACCCTCAGCCAATCACACAGCACTGCCAACCCATGCCAATTAATCAGCTGTTTAAAAATGGAAGATTCCAACAACTGACCCTTTTTAGGACTCGCAAGGAGTTCGTTCTGACGTAAATTTCATCTACTGACGCCTCACAACCACCGCCTCCTCCTTGACCTTTGAGCACATGCTTCACCCGTATGCCACCATGGGTACCTAGGCCTAATGCCACCATCAGTACCTAGGTCATATGCCACCATAGGTACCTAGGTCATATGCCATCATAGGTACCTAGGTCATATGCCACCATAGGTACATAGGTCATATGCCATCATAGGTACATAGGTCATATGCCACCATAGGTACCTAGGTCATATGCCATCATAGGTACCTAGGTCATATGCCATCATAGGTACCTAGGTCATATGCCATCATAGGTACCTAGATCATATGCCACCATAGGTACCTAGGTCATATGCCATCATAGGTACCTAGGTCATATGCCATCATAGGTACCTAGGCCTAATGCCACCATCAGTACCTAGGTTCCAGGGGATTATAAGGAATGATTGTCACTGACAAAGTGCCGTAGCCGGGGCCGAGGGTGCCATACAAACAAACTATTGGTGTTTGTTTAGTCTCTCTAAATTGAAATGGTAAAAGATCAAAAACATTAAAGAACCATTCACACATTCACACAGCTCTGGGCACAGACACAGGAGGCTGGTCAGTTAAATGTCCTGCCCATTGACACACACAGCCGCATTCATCAATGGAACTGGTTTTCACCTGGGTCAGTCGATATGACCGCTCCACCAAAGATGTAGTAGTCAGGAGAGGGCTTCAAACTGCCAACTTTAACCTCAGAGGACACACACCACACTGTGTTTGAGGTGAGGGAGTGGTGGCCTGAGGACCGGAGATGGTGCGGGACATTTACAGTATGAAAATGATGAATGTTGGTCAATCCATTTTCTTATGGACCAATGATGTTTAGCTGTTTTATTAATGTATTTATAATGATTCTAATCTTACTAGAAGTCAGTTCATACAAACACACTGATGAAAACAAGTGCATTAGTGCAACTTCTTGTAAGCTGCACAACAATCATTGATGAAATGGTACAAAAGCAACGCACTGCTAACAAAATATAACTGAAAGATTACCGCTAGTTTCGCGTCCAAATGTAGTCCGAGGCGGTCCCGCTCCCGCAGGTCTCTCCAGAGGATACGATGCAAGCAAACGCTACGTATATTCGCTTTAGTTCCCTCTTCTCTTCCTCCCTGTTGCGTTGTTTGGGTTGTGTTGCTGTGTTTGCAGTTACAGAAGGAGGAGTTTTAGCCACTTTCAGCTGCCATGCTGTCGTGTTGACCTGCGCTGTAGACTCTAGAGGAGGCAGCCTGTTCGTAACAGCGCCACTCCTCGTTCTGTGATTGCACTTTTTACGGCCTGAATTCATACACAAGCTGAATCAATGAGCTCAAGTTTTCAATTAAATTACGGATTTTACTACAACTTGTATGTAGTAATAAGGATTTTTATGAACTCATTAGAAAAATGAATTGGGTATAGCTTCTTTAACTATTGATGATAATAATAACTATTAACATCAATTTCCAAACTGGCTGAAATGGTAAAACATTAAAATAAAAGTAATGTACTAAAGTACCCAGGCCAGTTCTGTCTGTAGCACTTTAGATAGTTTACAAATGTTTTTTCCTGTAAAATGTAAACTAACGCATAATGTTTCTGAAAGAAGGTGACACTGCAGTAGAAATGGGAGCATCTCTTCTACAATGTATGCCTCTACAGGAGTCTTTATTTAAGCCGCTACAAGTCTCTTTATTTCAATCTCTGAGGTTTGACCTTACAGCGTCATTCAAGCCTGGGTTCTTACACCAAACAGTGTTGTGTTGTCGGAGGCAGTGGCGGCCCTCACATGCTCTTTAGCGACTAGTTTAATAGTTGCTAAAAAAGATGCTGTGTGTTTTAAAAGGTCTGAGGATGAGATGCTGCAGTGGAAAATCGCACAATCGATTGCACTCCATTGGCTGATATAAAAAATAGTGTGACATCTCCATGTAACAAAGTACTTATGTAGTAATAGTAAAATATTTATACAAGTTTTCATAACAGCGTGTTACACTACTATGTTACTCAAATTGCTACACTGTTCAGTCCAACACTGTTAAAGACCCTTTAGTACTGAATGATCACAATTTGTACATTGATCTAAAATGTGGCTTGACCTTCACTTTATGATAAATGATTGTAACATTTAAAAGGTGTTATTTAAAAAGGTGTTATGTACATGTCACGTCGAACAATGTCTGTCTAAACAAGTGCTGTATAACCATACACTTTTATTTAATTTTCATCCCTTTATTATCCATTTCTGGGTCTGGGGGTGGCAATCAGAGCTGCTCCCAATGCTCACAGCACCAGTCCCTCGCTGATCCTCCTGCAGGTGGTGGGTCCACAGGAAGATGGCTGCTCCTTCAACGCAGATACGGCTTTGGTGTTTCAGCGAGGGCTTCAGGCAAAGTGGGGTTAAGTGTCTTGCCCAAGGACACAACGACAGCAGACATCAGTGAGAGCAGATGACATCTGTAAATAAATGACACTTGGGAGCCCAATAGCAGTTGCAGAATCTGACCTACATATTTTGTACTGTAATACGGCTAAACATTATTATCTGAAGAACTGTAAATATTTGTTCTGACCCACAATGTGAGTAGTATCTATATCTTTTGCACACTGATACAAATCATGTAAATATCTCTCCTGGACTGACTGGAAAATTAACCGTGCTACAGGTGCAATCGCCGCTGCCTGTCTTAATTTCTCAACATAGTGGTGCCATTCTCCCTTTTTTACACCATTTACTTGCTTTGGCCTCTGCACACGAGGTGAGACTCTGGATGTACACGCCTTCTATTCACTTCTATTCACTTCACTTAAACCACCGCTCTCTTCCTGTCATCTCTAAATCCTGGTTGTCTGCTGATGCTGCGGCGATCCTCACTACGGAACGGAGCAGAGTCGCCCCCATCATGAAGCTTCTCCTGACCACTCAAGCTGTTTCCTCACTCCCCTCTCCTCACGCCGCTCCGAGCAGTGCCCACAGTTCTGTACCAGGGGACCCCTCTCACCTCCAGACACTGTCCCATCTGCTGCACAGCGACCCGGCCTCGTCCCGCCTGGCTGAGGGCCCGAATCCCGAAACACAACAATTATGCCCAATGTAGTGTGTTTGTAAGAAGTGTATTCTTTTGTTTGTGCGGTTTAGACAGGCGCGAACGTGGTCTCGCCGTGACCTCTGGCGTGTTTGGGGGATGAGACAATCGCAGTAGTGTTTTCCGCCTCCAACACAATGAACACAAAGAGAAAAGACTTGTTTATTCTTCTGTGAGAGCTTTCACAAACACCTGTTTTAACCTTTTTACTGTCAATTGTTGTAGCGAGAATAGGCTATTGATTACAAAACACATGTGAATTTGTTTTGGACTAGTTGACTAAAACTTAAGATCTTTATAACAGCTTTTGTACTTGTTTCAGCAGATAAACTTAGTTGTTTGTTTGAAAGAGAAGTAAGTAAGTAAGTAATATTTATTTATATACCGCCTTTCACAGACCAGAGTCACAAAACGGTTTAAAATAGTTTTTTTTTTTGGGGCATTTGTCCTCTCACAGAGATGGGAGCAGGGTCGCCAGTACAGGAGGTGCATGCTAGATCTATTGTGCATGTATTTAGTGGTAGGGGAAACTGGAGTATCTGAAAGGAAACCTACGCAGACACCGGGAGAATATGCAAACTCCACTCAGAAAGGCCCTGTTCCGACCGGGATTCGAACACAGAACCTTCTTGCTGAGAAGCGAGAGCGCTATCCACTCAGCCACCATGCAGAACAGAGTTAAAACCTCTTGAGATGATCAGAATGAGCTGCACTCTAGTGGTAGGAGTGGGAAATTACATCGTGCTATATGTAAATCTAAATCTAACATGGCACGGTCAGATGAAGTACACAGATGTAAAAAACATAATTTTACAGAAATTATGAAAAAACATTTAGAGGCAAGGCGTCATAGTTTGAGCATTATGTCGTGAGGTAACAAGTTTGAAAACAGGGCAACGAGACAGATGGAGAGGGGGGACGTTCCTCATAGTGTGGTTGGAGGAGGAACCAAACCAGTCTGCGACATTAGAAGCCCTATTTTGAAAGTTTGAAGTCTGTTTAGACCTTTATTGTGATTCTTATTTTGTCACATTCCTATCTTCCCAGCATTGAAAAGCCAACACGGGTCCAAACAACATGCCAACCTTTCCCACTGCTGTCCCGGGTCAACACAGTATTTAACAGGGACGACACAGTCCAAAAAACACAGGTTGTCAGTGTGTAACCATCTGTAAAGACCACCATGTCTAATTCACATGTTTTGCTGCTGTCCGTGAGCTTTCCACATTCACGGTGCTTCAGCATTCTCCTGAGCCGTCACTCTGGCACCTCCTGCTTTAGAATGAGAAACCTTGTATCTGTATATAGGGAATGACGATGGCCTCTAAAGACTTCAAAAAGACTGTACAAAGCATGACAGTATTGTGATAATTGTGATTGGATTTCAGATACATTTTTTCAGTCACCATCAGAATTGTTCTTGGGGCACTAGTGATGATGGGTATGAAACAATAGTCAGTACAACAGAATTTCCAGTGCTAAAGAAATCTTAATAGGTACAGCACTATCTTTTATCTTATTGAAGAATATGTCCAAATGTCAGATAATGGGGCTTTATAGACAGTAAGAGCTGCTCGTGTTCCCTGAGGATCTGGATCTATGTGTATCCAATGTGGTCTTTGTGAGCACTGTTTCAGACAGGCACCAGAGAGAGGAGGTCTGTGTGAGAGACTGGTTGCAAAATACAATAACTGAAATTACTGTATTTGAATTATTCACAAACTTCAGCGCTTCTTGCATAAGTAGTAGGGACAACGGAACAACATTCCTACAAATTCAGATCAGTTTGTTGACGCAAGAACAAGAATGCTATCCCCAACATGTTCAAGTACCAAAACACTTATTATTTACTGACTTAAAGCTGTAATATCTAATTTTATAATAATTAAAACTAAATAATTGAACAATGTAATAAAATACATAGTAAAATAGTAAAATAGTTCTCCGGTGGTGGTTCTAGCAGTAGCTGCATGCATTTTTGGCCTCTTGGTCACTTTTCCTGATGTTTTTTTGTTTTTTTTTTAGCAAAAAATTGTAAACGCCCTTACTCTCAGACCAGAGTCAAAGAGTGACTGACAGCTCTATATTTTAAGGCTGAAATATGTTTTACAGATAATGTTCAATGCATCTTTTCACAAATCAAAATGAATTGGCCACAATAGGCATATTTCACATACTGACATTATTTGAATGCTTTGAAAAATATTCTTGCTGGTTAAAATCCTCCAAACATATGGCCAAGACTCATTCAAAAATATCCTGAAATGTAAAACATAAAACTTTAATACGATCAGTGATTATTTTTCTTCTGAACATGATTAACAATTTGCACTTATATATAAATGTATTTTCAAAATAATCTCAACTTGGAATTTTTTTCTCCTCAGTTTAAATTTTTTCATTATGAGACTGATATGTTTTTTTTTTTTAACAGCTTTTAAGAATACAGTCTTGAGGTCTTTGAGTGTTGGATATAGAGTGTATGCTGCAGGCCGTAAGCAGGGGTGGTGTGAAGTGGTGGGCAACAGCGCCTCTCTGTGGCCGTTCTGCTCCCTGCGAGTGTATGTGTATGTGTGTGTGAGAGAGAGAGACTCACTGTTACAGGATTTTTAATGGGTGAAAAAACATAGGAAAATTGGGGGCTTAAAACTAAATGTTGTTTTATTTTAAACTCAAATGATGGTGCTAAAAAAGGTGCATAAATTATAACATGCAGGTATTCTTTTATGTTTACAAAAAATGCTTAAGCACGATTTGTTTTAGTGGTTTGATTTTCTATTCTGCCCATGCCACAAGTGCTTTCTTTGCTACAACTAAAGGATGTAACAAATCATCAAATATTATTTTGAAATAATTCAGTTTTTAAACTGATTGAAATGTTATAACGTACAGTTGTTATACTGAAATATTGTGTTACAAGGACAAAGCTGCAGATGTTAAGTACAAGAACGAGTCTCACTCATCTCAAAAGGAAAAATGCTTAAAAGAAAAAATTAAGCCGAAAACCGAGCTATAACCATTAATTACAAAAATACATCCAAAATGCTTTTTATATCTTTCAAGAATAAAATTAGCAACATATTTATGTATAAATATCTTGATCCATCTTGATCCATGCTTACATCAGGAACTTCTGCCATACATAACTGTCTCGGTCCTGTAATAATATGATGTCATCACAACACTCTGACGTCACACAAAGAAAAGTGTCACTGTGTTGGCAGCCAGTCATTATCAAATCTGAAAACATAATTGCAAATGTTTGCACTCTGGTGGCAGCAGAGGAACATTATTTACCCTCATAGTAGTTTTTGTACTCCGAACAAGCCCGGTACATCCTATTGTCGACTAAAAAGGGACGTGGGAAAGATGTATGCAAGATTATTACTTCATATCTTTTTATGTGTGGAGATTTCCAGTTCTTTTTTTTATTTTTTGCAATTGAAATAAAATTTTGACTTGGCGAATAAAAAAATTGTTGATCAAGAAACCATGATAACAGCCCTAGTTCAATCTTATTGACTTTTGGAGATAGAATGCTTAATTCTCTTATTGCCAAGCATGGTGTATTGTTTTCTAATTGTGTTGTCTGTGTGTACTGTGTATTTCGTCATTCTCTCTGGAGCGCTATGGTGGATCATTTTTGCCCAGACCCTTTGTGCAATCATGTCTTTAAAATATCTTACGGATCTACGTATAGTCACTCAGGTCTTGATGTTGGTTTTCTCGTACAGTTAATTGGGTGATGCTCTTCTTCATGCCATTATCGTCATGGTCTTTGGTGTGTATATATAATGTACAGTAAATGTAATGGCAGTGTGTCTTTTGCATGTTTCTTCTTGTCTGCTTCATGGATGGCTGTCCTGACAACTATTAATTGTCCTTCAGGCATGTTTTACCATTTCTGTTTATGCTCTGAGGAAGGCCCCATTTAGTTGGAGTGCTGCGGATCTACTTCTTCCCTTTTCAATCAATCAACACCATTAAACGTTAATCAGACAATACAGTATACATATACATCCTTAACACACATGCACGGACGATTTCAGAATTTGCTGTCAACATTTTCATGACAAAAATACTGTTTTAAAGTGACAAAAAGCGATCGCAAAAAACCCGGAAGTTACCATGAAACAGCTAGCTAGCTTAGCTGTTACCTGCCTAGCACTATTTTATTTTTGCAGTCATTAAATACATTTCCAATTATAAGGGCTGTCTAATATTTGTTCGAATATATATATATTTTATTTTAGAATTATATTCGAATTTTGAAGTCGAAGCCCTGGTGTTAAGCAGCGCTGTAGAGGCTAGAGGACGCAGGCTGTTCGCTGCTCGTTCTGTGAGTGAAGGAGAACAAACGGCCCGCTAAAACTCCACTCAGCACTTTTCACTGCTTGAATTTCATACACAGCTAAATCAATGACCTCAAGTTTTCAATGAAATTATATATTATGATACAACTTGTACGTAGTAAAAAGCATTTTTTTGAACTACTTAGAAAAAAAATTGGGTATAGCTTCTTTAAAGATGTCCTATATGGATACATGTGGAGACAGGACCTGGGGTAAAACACCACCATATAGTGCAGGCATGTCAAACTCAGGCCCGCGGGCCAAATACAAGACTATTTTTAGTTGCCCCTGAAATCATTCTCAAATAATCATTATTACAGTAACTTGCAGCATTGATGGTAATGACATTGAGATGACATGAGCACAGGGACTGGCCTCCTCCTGGTGCCAAGAGTCAGGACTAAACTTGGGGAGGCAGCATTTCAGATGCATGCAGCTAAAATTTGGAACAGTCTTCCTGAAAATGTGGGACAGGATTCAGTTCTGTTTAGCTGTGAATCCAACGGAGGTATTTCATCTTTACTCTTTATAATGTACTGTGATTATTCCCTTGTGTGATGGTTTCTATCTGATTTCGTTCAGCACTTTGCCTTGTGCATGAATTGTGCTATACAAATAAACTTGCCTTGCCTTACGAAAGCATGAGGGGGGTGTTTCTTCCAATAGGTCCTCATATTAGCATGGAAGGAGCTAAAAACAACTCCAGGTGTGTTTTTGATGAGGAACAATGTTGTAACTTTCTTAAAATGTGTTGTTTAAAGAGTTGACCAGCCTGCTCTGAAAGCCTATTGTCGATATGAAAGCTCTTTTCTCCAGTAAATGGTTTTCTGCTGTTTGAGGACAGAGTGTAACCAGATATGTCTTGGCGACGAAGGGCTTTGGAAGCGCTCTTGGCTGGTATAAAGTCGAATCAAAAGTGTGCGTGTGTCCATTCTCGGGGCTTTCCTTCCGTCGCTTCATCTCCAGTTAAAAACATCCCATATCTACTTTAAAGGGGCGTTTAAAAGGCACGCTGCCATCCCGTTTGAAACGCTAAATGTGACAGACCACTTCAAGAGGGAGAAAGGCGGCGGACATTTCCTTCAGCTGAAAGATTCTACGGCCAAATGTTTGATTGTCAGACATGAAGGGCTGTGAATGTGTAAGAGGGATTGGAATACAAGGCATGAGGTGCTTCTGTCTGCTACATAGTGATAATCTCACAATATTGTATATTTAGAACATTTGAAATCTCAATGTTGATCTAAAGCAATGTTGTAACATAAACAACTTCGCCAAATTCACCAGAGGAAGGCTTGATTTTGACAAATGTACCAACGTATTACAGCATTCAAGAGTTTCACTCTGATCCAGAGCAGAGAAGACCATGGGACAAGCTCCTAGCATCACACCGAGGTCTAGCCCTCAGTCATGGGAGACATGAGTGATTGTGCAAATTAATATAAAAAAGTGACTTATTAATTGCTGTTCAGGGCTCTGCTGTTTGGACATGATCTGTCCCTGAGTGACAGGATACCAGAGGAGACAGTCCCTGGCAGCTCACCATGCTTTTCTCCCATACAGCCATGTCTTCCCTGTACTTTCTGCGAGCACACCCTCCCCCCGACCATTGTGCACATGCGTGAGCACAAACAGACTCACACTTCTGTGTGTATACATGACACACACTATCCTATAGAGTCCTTGTAGTAAACTGGGCCATAAACAATATTTACCAGATACAAATATGAAAAAGAAGGGGAAACTACCACATATGATGAGGATTCCACTCAAACATGTTCTCAGATTAGTTTTGTGAAGGCTGCAGTTCTAGCACACAAACATGACGAGGATACATCCACACTGTGCTTGTTGAAGCACATGTAAGAAGTTGATGTGCAAACAATGTATGGGACTGTGCGGTAAGTATGGGACAAAACTGTTCAACAGACAAACATGATGCAGTGTTTGTGTACATTCAAAAATATTGGTAAATCTAAAAAGCAGCAGGTGAAGGTAAGCACTGACAATGGGGGGACAGTGATACTCAATCTGTGGTTGTGCACTTGTATATTGTAAATAGTAACTGTAACTCTATTTTAAATTTAAATTTATTCCTTAGAAGTGTTTTTTATTTTTTATTATCTCTTTCTGACTGTTGCACTGAGCCAAAGCAATTTCCAAGTCTGTGACTTCCTGTTACTTACGTGGCAATAAAAATGATTCTGATTCTGAAATATGTTTTAGACCCAGTAAGAGACGATCCCCTACACACAGTTTAGTTCTGTCATTCATAACAAATCTCCCACTTACTCTGTCATCTAAAAACATACATTTAGCATAATAAGCATAATATTAGCTTAACTTATAAAAACAGGCTACTTCCTCGAACTATTCTCATCTCACCTCTGTTGATATCGATTTACTTTATTAGGGGAAAAAGTGGAGATAAACTGGATAGAATGCCAATTCAGGTTGCTAAAAGTGAAAGACAAGGTCACAATTAAAGCTGGGATACCTAACTTTTGAATAAATAATATATTACCTGCTTGTCCTCCAAAAAGAGAGCTGAAAAAAAAGTGTTGCGGGCAAATCAGACCACATCTTTGTAGATAACATGTCATCTTGCATCTTGCAAGAAACACTGTAGCTCTGAGAGTCACTGACACTCAGACATGGCTGAGTGAGGGTGATCCTCTTCTTCTCATTTTCTTGACTAAAAAAGCTGACAAAGGCCAGAAATGTGTGAAACTATTAAATATGGTTTATTACACAGTACCACATTTGAAAGTTAGGTACCCCACGCCTTAGATCTGTCCATTCCTGATGACTCAAATATTTGTGCATTTACTGTCTATTATTTTACTACTTTACTGAAGTCCATAGTAGGTCTAAAACAGTTGATGTTTTATGCTTTACAATTGTTATTATGCTTGCTTTTTTCTTCCTGTAAATGTTACTCCAGTACAGTGTTCATGGCTTTAAACCAGGGGTGTCATTCATGCGGCCCGCGGGCCGTTTCCGGCCCGCCAGGAGATTTGACACGGTCTGCGGCTCATTTATGTAAAATGATATGTTTTAAATCTGCAACACGACGCCACGCGCCACAGCGCTGAGGTCAGTAGTAAGTTGAGTGCGTCTGTAGTGGCTCCCACCAGAGCGTGCTCTGTGACTGACCCCCCTCATCAAAAAGTCTCTGTCAAAAAGGCGAAAAGTGTACATTGAGTGTTGGGTTTTTCCTAGAAAAGTGGACTAATTCTTCTTCGCGGAGGTGAATGAAACATCGGTGCTTGATGTCATGCAACAAGTGGCTGTGCTGAAGGAATAACAACTTAAACTACGAGACTTGACGCTTTGAGCGGAGAATTGAGAAGACAGAAGATAAACGTGTCTGGTCCTGTAGAAACAGCAGTCTGTTTGTGCCCAGAGAGAGAGGTTAGTGCTGCTACTGTAAAGGGAAGCTACCTGTGCTAACAACATGGCATTAGCATTGCAGCCGCACAGTGACTCTCCTACAGGCTGCAGACTGTGTCCTGAGAAAATAACACGCTTTTACCAACATCATGTTGCCATTGATGAGAGACTGATGTTACTGATGTCGCATTTTCATTTGTGGTGTTACTGAAACTTTGACTATCACAGAGGAGATTTTAGCGCTGGAGCTGGTGCTGCCGGTGCGTTGGACAGAGCATTTGACTGTATTTAACAGAGACACTGCTGCAGTCGTTAAGAATGGATCACGTTATGGAAGTTGTTTTGTTAATGTCAACTGAATTATGGTCAGTTTGATGCTTTCTCTGTGACAATAACATAACCATGGACCTTACCACACTGAAGATGGTTAAGCTGCTTTTTTTCTAACTACCTACTGTACCTTTGTTAAAGCTACCTACTTTGCCTTTGTGAGCAAGTTTTCTCTGTAATGGGCCTCGATAAAACAAAGCTAACATTCAAATGTAATACTGTAAATACATTACATTATTTGTACTAAGAAAAATTCACTGTTACAGTACATTTAAGTTTGTAACAGATTTACAGTTAAACTGAGCGAGTATTAGACCGTGTTTAAGGGTATTTTAAATAAATATACAAAAAGTTGGACTTTCTAGTGTTTTTGGGTATTTTTGTAGAGAATCTTCTGGTCCTGCCCAGTTGAGATCCAATTAGGTCGTATTTGGCCCCCAGACCAAAATGAGTTTGACACCCCTCTTTTAAACTGATCCTGAACAGGGCAGAGAAGATTCACGGTCCCAACCAAGCAGACCAATCAAAAACCTCTGGAAGAACACTAGATATATATTTTTTTTAACACCTAAAAAAGCATTCACATTTTTACACTGGACCAGATCAGAGAAAATGGTCCAAACCAAGCGACTACACCACCTCTGCTGCTATGACCTGTCCCGCTCCACCCAGTGGCTACTACACCCAGTGGCTACTCCACCTCATTACCTAACCATTACTATTGTTTGCTACTTTTTGAATTATGTATTTAGTTGTTTTGTTTCTATGGATGGATGTGTTTCTGCTGTTACTGGACACCTGAATTGTCTCCTACGGGGATCAATAAAGTATATCTATCTATGGTCTATAAAAGTCCTTTCTTGTTATCCAGCCCAATGAAATGTGCAACTCCAATGCTGCCTATATTTTCACTACAGTAGATTTTCTCATTTATATCACTGTCTGTGTAGAAGCCTGTGTGTAGCTTCAAATCTGCGCGCTCCTCAGCTTATGTCCTGCGTGCTTGACTTGACGCATCGTCCATTATCTGCAGCGTATTTGAAAAAGCGTTAAGCCTACTAACGCATATTATTTCGAAGCCAGGCTGAATATCTGCCAGCAGGAGGTGGAAAATGAGACCTTCCCTCCAGAGACTGCCCGCAGTGCGCTCTAGACGCCGCCACGACAATCTCCCACTGGGCAAAACACACTCCAACGGACAATTATATATTTATACGCAGCTTTTTCTTTATTCACTTCTTTTTTGTTTCTTTGCAGGGAAAAGCCAGGAGTAGTGGAAATGTGAGAGACTTTTTCCGAGTAACAGGCATTGGTGAGGGATCGCAGGCTGATTGGTGCTCAACCTAAAGGTGAGTACAAACTATTTTTAACAACCACACTGTAAGCCTCTATAATGCATGAAGATCTGTAGGTCCTGGATCTACAGCCTGTCTTGGGCACGGATCTCTCTTGCCGATGCAGGACAGTGGCTAAAAGGACAGTGGTGATGATCCTGGACACTCAACATTCAATATTTATGGACATTGGACATCTGTCCCCCATGAACCAATGGCTCTATGTGTTTTTAACAATGCATTTCATGTTTTGGAACTGTTGGATTATCTGATCTGTGTTTGGCAAATTCAACAGTTCAATCTGGAGAGACCAAAACAGACACATTAATGCACTTAGAAAGATTCATTTTTTGGCGCAACGACCCCGGCAGGGACACTTGCAGAGAGGAGATCATTTGCTGCTGAAGATGATCTCTTCAGCAGCAAATGGGTCAAGCACTGATAGTGGCTCGAGCATGGTGTGAGTTGGGCGTAAGCGGAGCTGGAGTAAGGGCAGGAGCCAGAGCAGGAGCTTGAGGAGGTGCCGGGGAGGCGGTGGGTGTCAAGAGCTTTGAGAAGCGCTGGTTAGTAGGAAGTGGCTGGTTTTAAACTGCCCGCTTAGCTGTCAATAGGTTGGCAGGGGGGCTGGCCGAGCTGTGTGATTGGCTGAGGCTCGAGACTCGCAGAGCTGTGTGATTGGCTGAGGCTTGAGAGGCTGGCCTTGGATGGATGAGAGCTGCAGCAGAGGTCTTTCCAGTCTGAATTTACGCTAAAGCTTCATTTTTATAAAGTCCTCCAAGATAAATACTGTGATTTAGGGCTTTACAAGAATAAATTGATCTTAAGAATGACTTGAATATTTCAAAAACATTGACATTGCAATTATGCTATAAGGCTAAAGCGTATTGTCAAAATCATGTCTTGTCCAGTGTTTGTCACGTTACTCATCTGTCACATCTTTAGAAAAGCTTTTTATGTATTGTTATGAAAAAACAAGTTAGGTACCACAACTTTAGAGGGGTGATAAAAAAATTTTTGAAAAACAATCCATGCTCATAGAAGATGCTGAATATGTGTATGTTTTCTGTGTAAATTCATGTACTTGTATGTACAATTGTCTTGTATTAACACTAGAACTCCCATGGAGGTGCCATTTGACATTTCTACCTAAAAGCCCACCACGGTGCCAAATGACTCCAAGGATTTTAGCTAACAAACTAAATCACCTGGGGTACCTACCTTTCAGATGACAAATGATAAAATATGTAATAAAACCAGGTCACAAGTCAAAACAGGCTCTTAAAAAGTTTGGTCCAATCACTAGTTTTCACATGCTTGTATATGTCCTCCGTCACAGATTTAGATTTTTCAGACAGAAAAGTGAAAAAGGAAAGACCACCCTCACTCAGCCAATCATCTCTCACTCTTCTCAAACTCTGGCTTGAATGCCAAATTCAGGCTAGACCATTTTTAGTGGCCCCTGCAATGATTTTCAATTATTATTATTAACTTGCAGCATTGATGGTAATTGGCTACACAAAAGAGCCCATTACAATAAACTTTAATTTATTCTATAACGTAAACCCAACACATGATAAGAAGTTAAATGGTTCAATATAAAGCAATGTGTTTAAATATATTATTGGTCCAGGTTTACAAACAGTAAAACACATTTTGTTTTCAGAAAAATCAACCAGAAAGAAATTGTGAAAATTATGTCATATTAAAGTACAGTAATATTAAAATACGTTGATACTGAAAAAAAATAAAAACAATTATAAGGAAAGGAAATCCCCTCTAATCTTTGGTCCCACACCATGTGCCTATTTTTTTATTCAGCCTCTGACCAAAATTAGTTTGACGCCCCTGAAAAAGCAACATGGATTTTGTATCAAACAAAAAGGTGTGCCAGTTTTCAGCCATTTTCAATATTATGCTATATCGAGATCTTTATGTGGTGGAGTTTCAGACTAAATACACCCAAAAAGCGGTGTATTTCTCCCTGAAAAAGAGGTGATTGTGGTGTAATGCAATGAGTACGTCCCAGATTAAAGTGGCCAGTTGTAGTGAGTGGTCAAATGTAATCTTTGGTGAGAAACAGGCTCTGGGTGGAAACTGAAGAGTGTTGAGTGGTACCCAGAGTATAACAGCGGCTCCAAAGGAAGCCTCCGCAGACGGCTCCATGGACCTGAAATCAGATCATCCCCACAAACCATCAGCTCACAACAGCAAAGAGAAAGTGATGTCCATTCTCATCAATCTGGAAGTGGGTAATTCTGAAGAGCACAGTTGAGGAGAATGCTTTTAAAGGAGACATTGTGTGCATTGTTTATGACCCTTGAAATTGATCATCCTTTTATGTTTAAGAATGTTAAATAATATAATACGTTGAAACAAGTATGAAGAGTAAAAAATGCTTTTTGTCTGTAACTCCTGACACTACCACTATTACACCTTCAGCATCTCACTTTGGACAAGAGCAGAGAAAATGGTCCGAACAATAGTACAATAGCTGCCCTTTCTCTGGGGACAGGACTCCCCTGAAAAAGAGATTCTCACACCTCAGTGGGACTTTCTTGATTATATAAAGGTCAATAATAAGAGGACATACAAGTCATTTGTAGTTGTAGGGATGCAAAATATTACAGTCTGTAAAACGATTTGACTATCTAACAGCACAGCTACACTGGTTCATGCCCTGGTCACATCCCTCCTTGATTATTGTCTACCAAACAAATCCCTAAATGGTTCAGAACACAGCAGCACACATCATCACCAAAACTCCTTCTGCCCAGCACATCACTCCTTTTCTCAAACAGCTGCATTGGTTACCGATTCCCTCCCGTATAGAATACAAAATTCTTCTCCTCACCTTCAAAGCACTTCATAACCTCGCACCTCCATACCTGTCAGATCTCCTTCAGACATACACACCCTCCCGCCCACTCAGCTCCTCCTCTGCCTCTCTGCTCTCTGTCCCTCCAGCCAAAATGTCCACCATGGGCCTCAGGGCCTTCAGCCGCTCTGCCCCCAAACTCTGGAATCATCTCTCACAAGACATTCGTGCAATAGTCTCCATCACCATATTTAATATCTCGACTCAAAACTGAGCTATTCAGACGCGCCGATCCCACACAATCCTCCATACTGTATTTCTCATTTCTTTCTATAGAACTTCTGCCACTCCACACTGTATTTTAATTCTGGGCCTTGTAATGTATTTTTAATGTATGTTTTATACTGTTTGTATGCTGCCTGTAAGGTGACCTTGGGAATTTTGAAAGGCGCCCACAAATAAAATGTATTATTATTATTGTATTATTATCTATGAGTTGATGACATTCTTCACAAAAACTGCTCTCCTGGACTGGGTTCACGTCAGAACCCAGTGAACCCAACCCTGACCATGCCTATATCATACTGTAACTCCCCAACAACTTCATCTGAATCGACAGGTATGTGACTGGAGTTATATTAGTGATAGTCAGCCATATTTATTCTGTGGATTCATTGGTATATAATTTTGCGTTAGTATTAGAGCTAGGGAAGGTAACCTTTTTGACAATGATTATCTTTTTTGTCCCATTAGAGTCCTATAAAAGTAACATTTTGTAAACAAATAAGACCATTAAATGATGTCTTCATCTAATTGGAACTAATATTATCTTAGCTGAAAAAGCTGATCTATAGATATACAAAATGTGAAAACGAGTGACAGAGCCAAACTTTTTTGAAAGTAGTGACATTGATTTCAAATCAATTTTATTCCGAGCACTACCTATTTCTTCCTCCGTCCGATCCTGTGTGCCATTCTATTTGCTATTCAATGTGCACGTGTCACATTGGCAAAGCCTTGGCTCTTGCGTGCGCAGCACTAGATTAGCGTCAGTAGGTTAATGATTGGGATTTGAGCCAGCGCTGACCTTTCCAGGATCCATAGCACTGAGACAGAGACGTGTGCGATCCTTTGTGCGCGGTGCAGATATGGACTGTTTGAAGTGTTAACAGTGACACAGGCCCTGAGCGCCGACGGAGCCAAAGGGCCGAGTGGATCAGCGCATGCCCTGCTTTGACCCCTGCCCGCGTCACTTTTCAGGGTGGTGCGAGTGCGGCCGCCAGCGCACTGTCTGCATCCATCAGATCAGAAAAGACAAGAGATTACATGCAGCCAAATGCAAATTCAGTGTTTGTTTTATGAAAGGGGACATCACATGAGTATACCCCAGGGCAGCTGTGGCTACAATAGTACCACCCCTGTCGTGGGTACAGAGTGAATGAACAATGTTGAGTGTTCAAAAGTGGTGACACAAATTACATTAACATTCTTATACACAAAATGTCCTCTTATTCTGATGGAATGACATCTGGAAGTGGAAGGATCAGATGTATTTGTATCCAATTAAATTGTTAAAACCCTCAACTTAACTGTTTTACAATGTTTTGGACCAATTTACAACACACCAGAATATAGTAATATTAGCATGAAAGAAGTTTGTTCTTCGGAAACTGTTACGTTTACACCAGAGAGAGTCATGGGGCTGTGTTATTATTTTTGGGAAAATCGAATTGATTGTGTGTAATAAATTAGTTGTATAGAACTTGAAAGGTCATATGGGATTTTTTCTCCATTGAACTAAATCAAGATGACATTATGGTCAGCTGATCGCAACACAAAAAGGAAGAGAACACCTACTGTGACGCCTGGGGGTGGAAACATCATACATTGTTGTCTGTTTTTCTGCAAAGGGACCAGGACGATTTGAAAGAAAAGAAAAGAATGAATGGGATCATGTGTCTTGACATTTTGAGTGAAACATCTATAATTGATAAATAGACCACTAATAGTGCATATTATATTGTCCCTTGAATAAAACTGTGGATCTCGGGTTGTCTCACTTCCGCACCCCTTGGTGGAATAAAAGCTCCACACACCCTGCTCCTTTGATAACACAAACAAATCCATCTTCATCTGTCCAGTATTTCCCTCTCTCTCGCGTCACCACAGAGACGACCTTTGCCGATGAACCGCGGGATGGCGTCTGACAGTGCGCCCGTGTGATGTCTCATGTACGGCTGAAGCAGTGACACGCGTGCGCACACACACGTTCACCGCGGGCGCACATGAAAGACCAGAGCAAAGGCTTTCAAGGGGCTGGCAGTGTCCGCTCGTATCCGGTCAGGGCCCTCTCCCGATCAGAGCGAGTGGAAAGTCAGAGCTGCTCTCCTCGGGGCTCCTGATGCGACCTCGGGCCCCGGGTCCTGTGTGCGATGAGAAGGGGGGGAAGGAGCCGGGCAGAGGACAGAGCCAGCAGGCGCAAGGGCCACACACACTACACTGTGTGACACCAGCGCTAATGGAAGTGCCCCGCTCAGAGCACAGTGTACTGCCAGTGTTGACAAGTCATGCAGCCGCAAAGCAGACCGGATTACAGCAACAACAATAACAAGATTTATAGAGGCACATGATCAGAAAGAGCATACTGATATTATTTGCGATCAGATAAATTTCAAATATCAATTTTGTACATTCAATTACCGTTGTGCTTGAAAGTTTGCAAACCTGGCCAGAGATTTTGTCATGGTAGTAGTTACATGAAGCCATTTGATACATTTATACATTTTGTTTTCTGTTTTCCACTTAATTGAGCCGGTCTGGGGAGATCTGATTAATTCCACATTGATTGAGCTTCCCTAATTGAGACACTGAAATGTCCTGTTTTAGACATGATGCAAAAAAAACAAAAAAACAATTGTAAACCGCTTTGTGACTCTGGTCTGTGAAAGCCGGTATATGAATAAAGATTACTTACTTACTTACAGATGGTGGTATTTGCGAGACTTTTCATAGGGATGCATGTGTAGGCCTCATTCTTCAAACGTACAGAACCGTTTGGTGTTTGTTTAAAAGAAGCAAACTTTGTGCATGTATACTTCACAATTATTATTATAATTATTTTGAAAAAACAGATAATCTCCGCTGCCTCTTCCACTGCTTCACATGTGTGCAGTCTTGGCGCACACCTGCAGCTGTTCTTAAGTTAGTTGAAAAGGAACCAAAAGAAACTTATTTTAAAAGCAAACAGCTAAAGAAAACAGAAGAAGAGACATAACTTTAAAATAAACAAAAGCAACATGGACTCATTACACAGGGGGTTTGGTTCTGGACATAGCCTGAACAGTCTTCCAAACTCAAAACATCTCAGGCTGGGCACCCCACATTCAGCTGTAGTGAGTAGTGTTTGTAGTTAGTAAGTTTGATTTATTTCAAATTATTTCACATATCTTTATAGTAATGCAGGATTGAAAATGGGTCGAATGAAACAGATGCTTAGTTGTTCCTATCCCCCCTCTCACAATAATACACAGAATACAATGCAACTAATCAGCATACAATATAAATACAAATTTAATACTGTGCAGTACATACAGTAATATACAATACCCTACCATGGGGTATTAGGCACAACACACAACACACACACACACACACACACACACGTACACACTGGCCCAAACACTCTCTGACCATAGCCCTCTCTCCCATCAGCTGCTCTGTGCTGAGGGCCCCACTCTCTCTCCTCCATGTACTTCTTGAACACTTGAAGATGTTATTATATGATCCAGAGAGTAACTCCTCACATTGAGACACACACTGAGAAGTGTGTGTCCCCGCCTGGGAGTTTTAGGGTTAATTACATTAGTGTTCTGGTTCTGAAGGTATTTGCATGTTCTCCTCATGTCTGTTGTCTGTGTGCTCTGGTGTCTCTACAAAAGACATGTACATTAGAACCTTAGTCCCCCCACCCCTCTCTCTGGGGTCAGGACTTTCATGAACAATAGATTCTGTATACTGTATATAAGGAGGACTGTCCTGGTTAGATAAAGGTCAAGAAAATGAGTACATGATATTGACGTAATTAATCTGGGCCGATGCTTTCACAAAATCAAATGACACAATATTAAAGAAGGCCCATGAGTAGCAGCTTGGACCAAAGACAGAAAATAAGTTCTTGATAGTTGCACAAATGTGGCTAATAACTCCAGGTCTATGTTGATGTGGAGCAATGTAGTATGGTCTAAACAAAAAGGATAACAAGACAGTTTTGCCTCTTATGTGTCCTATGATTAAATAAAACGGGAATCTACCCATAATTCCCTCAATTGAAACCAAACACTGCTCCAGGTGTGGTTTTAAAGAAGCATCGTAACATGATTAAAAGCTGTATTTATCATAATAATAGGCACTAATTTAAGTTTGTGGAAAAACAATTTGGAGAATAAGTTGTATGATCAAACTGCATTAGAAGAGCTGAAAGAGTTTTATAATGAATTCCACTGATTGAATAAAAAACAACACAACCATCTGCTGGATATGTTTTAATAACACATTTCACCATTCATTAGCATGTTTTATACTCTCATCTCTAATCTCACTCCTTCAGTCCACATATGCCCAGGTTGTAGCGTGGTCACGTTTCACGGCTCCAACAAAAGCTCCGTATTTTCCCATATTTTTACGTCTTTGCAATGGAAAACTGTGTCATAAGCCAATCCGTGACTCGCCAAGCACATGGCCACGTTCATTACAGGTGATCTACTATGCAAAGTGGACTTTTAAGGGATTTGAACCGAGGAAGAATTGTTTTGCCGTGTTGTTTACACACACACAATGTTGTTCCGTGAATGCTTGAGTCGCTCATATTCTGCTCTTTGTTGTCTGTTACAGTATATATTAGGATTTTCTGTGGTGTGCTCTGAGTTGAATCAGTCCGATCTCTTGGACAGAGCTCCTAAAACAAATGTACTGTTTCTAACTAAGTTAATTTAATGTATACTTTATTGTCTCCATAGGGACATTTTACTTGAGCATTTGACCTATTCTTCATTGCCACTAGGGACCCATCTCCGGGGGTTGATGCTCGGCTTAAGCCTGGTTCACACGGCAGGATATTTAGGCCGATTTAGACCCGATTTACCCCTTACGACAATCTTAAGAAACGCTCCGATTTCCGTAACAAAATCTTACAGATTATCCTGCCGTGTGTGGTGTGTTAAGACTGCACTCGTCGCTCCCGATCTCAAATCGGGGATATCCAACATGTTGGATTGTTTTGGCCCGATTTCTGGTCGTGTGTGGTGTCCTCCGAGGACAAGCGAGCGCGTTGCCATGACTACGGCGTGTAGCCAATAAGAAGACGAGGTGACAAGCCGGTGAGGAAACACCGGAAAAAAACCAAAACACAGCAGCATGGCTTTGACCATTGCCTTTTCTTTGGATTACGTCTCTTCTCTGTTAACAACAAACTGCACACTATCGCCACTGCATCCTCTTTGTCCGCCATGACTGTTTACTCTGAAGTCACGCTTGATATCGAGAGATTTTGTGAGATTTCCGTCTGACCTGGGAATGCTCGGGGGGGGGGTGTCGGTTCGTGTGTGATGTTTGTGGCTTGCGTGATCTTGCCGTGTGGCTACGCACCACACACTGCACGACCAAAGTGGTTAGACGCAGGATTTTTAATCTCCCCGTGTGGGGTCTAACACGGAGAAAAATCGGCCGACAATTTTAAAATCGTCTCGTGTGAACCAGGCTTTAGTCTAGGCCTGGAGGATTTTATGGTTGGGGATACCGGAGGACCCAGTCAAAACCTATGCAGACAGGGGGGGAACAGGGTAACTCCATTGGTTCGGGAATCTAACCAAAGACCTTCTTGCACAGAAGCGAGCGTGCTATCCACAAGTTTGAAATGGCTTACATGTAGAGCTGTAACTAACAATATTGTAATGATCGTTTAATTATTTGTACTCTGCCAATTAAATTATTGTTAGTTGTTTAGATCGTTTTGCAGCTCCCTACCCTCTGTCTGAATAGTTTGGAAACTTCTACAGAATATGTAGCAAACAAAACCATTGACTTTGTCTTCTAAAATTCTCAAGAATACATCTACTCACATGCATCCTCCCAGACTCATGAACACCCGGGCCAACTGTAGCCCGCGGCATGAGGATGTGTGGCCTCTGTACGCAGAGGCCACACTGTTTTGTCCACGTGAAGTTCCATAGATTACGCCTTGAGCTTTGCCATTCAAACTTCCTGAACAAAGAAAAAGTTCTGGGTATATTGAGAGGATGACTTCTAATGACATTTCTACATTGATATAATGTCTAACTTAAGCCCAGTATCACCTCCGCACAGGACATTATTGTACATTGTGTGCAATATTGACGAGATGATGGGAAAGAATGGGTATGAAACTTTTGGATAAGACAGAGCAAACACTGGTAGTACTAAGTTAGAGCCTGTCTCAAGTGAATAGGATACATTAGTGACAAAAGCAAGATTTGCATAGCATCCATCTCTCAGCCCAAAGAGTAAATTGGTGACTTACAGGGCTCTTTCCAACAAGAATGCAAATATGTATCATTATCATATATCATGTATTTCTTTGAATGAACATTGTACAGTTATTGTGGGCATTTGTCGCCATATAGGAGGTGTGTGTAAGACCCATTGCACATGTTTTTAGTAGTGGGGAAAACAGGAGCACCTAATAATAATGCATTGGTTTTATATAGCGCTTTTTTGGACACTCAAAGACACTTCACATGCGTCATTATTCATTCACTCCATATACGGTGGTGATAAACTACTACTGTAGCCACAGCTGCCCTGGGGCACACTGACAGAAGTGAGGCAACCAGTATGCGCCATCCGATCACCACCAACCATTCACACACACACACCAGACTCATTCTAGGCAATGGGGGTGAAGTGTCTTGCTTAAGGACACAACTGCAGTTAAGCACTTTACAGCCGCAGCCGCCCCACTGTGGCTGGTGTTCCCAGAGGTTAAGTGTCTTGCCAAGGACACAACGACAGTAGTCAGTGGGAGTCGATGGTGAAAGTCTTGAGCGGGGCTTGAACCCACGACCTTCTGGCTCAAAGGCCAAC
This sequence comes from Knipowitschia caucasica, assembly GCA_964034765.1. Classification (NCBI taxonomy): domain Eukaryota; kingdom Metazoa; phylum Chordata; class Actinopteri; order Gobiiformes; family Gobiidae; genus Knipowitschia; species Knipowitschia caucasica. Next base: position 15,604,884 of record OZ035824.1, on the reverse strand, counting down.
GCTCTACCAACTGAGCTACTGCCGCCCTAACCTAGAGGAAACCTACGCAGATACGGGGAGAACATGCAAACTCATCACAGAAAGGTCCTGGAGGGAAAATCAAACCCAGGAGCATCTTGCTGTGAAGCACAACCACTAACCTCTGCGCCATCATGACGCCCAAGAGTGTTGTTGGGTATAAACACATGGGTTATTAAAGCAAAAAAAAAAAAGCAGATGGATATACCAGTGTAAATCCAAACCGTCCTGAGGTAATTTACACGTTGTAGACATCCCAATGGTTAAACTACTATTGTGCGATAGGGCTATAATTCCACTTTACTGTAGATTATGCAGAATAGTATCCGAGCATTCTATTGAAAGCTTCCAACAAAGTGCGTGATCATATTCCATCATGTGCTGAAGAGAGCGGGGTGGGGTCGACAGGTGATGTGGGCTAATGTCACGTCTTCACTCACGACCTTTCCGGGGGCCACAACGTCGGGGCCCCTGTCACTTGGGTGCGGCCCTGGAAAAGGCTCTGTGGTCCGGGTCTTTGGGCTCATGTCTCGCCTGTGGGTTTTGCTCTTTTAGGAGTTTGGCTGCAGGATACGGAGCGTCCCATCAGGCAGAGACCAAGAGTCTCAGGGGGCAGAGGCTAAGATGGCTGTCCAATGGAAAGGTCAGAATGCTCCAGAGAAATATACACTTTATAGACCTGCCCCACGTTTGCCATCACACGCCCTAAAGGGGACATGATGTAGGGATGTGACACCCGTGGAGCAAGTTTCAACATTATAGATACTTAAACTAAAAAATCTGCATTAAAGTGGACATATCGTGTTTTCAAATAATTGATTTTTACATCTAAATCATTAATTTGTGGCCTATATAAAGCGTAACTGCAATGCCTGGGTCTGAGTCTCATTATTTGTAGCTCCACGGGCCTTTCTTTTACACCTGTTCTGAGGTGCGTCTGAGAGCAACCTGTTTTGGTGCTGTCTCTTTAAATGCAAATGAGGCGCTTTTGACCACGCCCCCATCCAGGTGACACAGGTTCAACTCCACCCCGAGTGGCCATTTTTGTAGTTTCTAAGCACAGATACAATTATCTCATAGAAACTTCTCATTACATCGCAAACATGAAGCAGGCCTTCCTCATTGACTGAAAGCAAATGTAAATTTTCATTCTTAGTCCAGTCTTATTATCGACTCTTCTCTTTTTAGCTTTGGGATCCATGCGCACAGTCAAGGCAAGGAAAGGAAAGTTATTTATATAGCACAATTCATACACAAGGCAATTCAAAGTGCTGAACAAAATATGAAAGCATTAAAATCATAAATAATCACAGAACATTAAAAAGAAAGATAAAAATATAAAATCCCACAGTTGTATGCACAGCTAAACAGAACTGTTTTTAACCTGGTTTTAAACATTGTCAGAGAGGAGGCCTGTCTCACATCTTCAGGAAGACTGTTCCAGATTTTAGCAGCATGAATCTGAAAAGCCTCCCCATGTTTTGTCCTGACTCTGGGCACTAACAGGAGTCCAGTCCCTGTGCTCCTCAGAGTCCCAGCAGGAGTCCAGTCCCTGTGCTCCTCAGAGTCCAGGCTGGTTCGTATGGTACTAACATGTCACTAATATATTTTGGAGCGAGGCCATGGAGAGACTTGTACACAAGCAGATCTCACATGCCGGTTTGTTTACAACAGCGGCCTCCTGGCGCGGGCCTACGTCGCAGGATAAGACGCACTACGTTGACAGAAATGTTTAAATTGAATATTACTTATGCACAATTTTACAGCATTTAAAAACGTTAAGAACATTTTTCTTTCTACAGAAGGAAAAAGACGCATGCACCTCCGGAGCCGCAGGTTGCCGACTCCTAGTTTATACAGTATGTGGAAGCAAATACTGTAGAGGATCAGGATATGTGCAGTTTCAACAATAAAATAAAATGCAATAGTCTACATTACAAGAGGGTAATAAACATGTCTCAGAGTGAGGGAGGTGACACAGACAACACTATTGTTTGTTACAGGGATGAGAAGTGGTCAAAAAAGACTGAAATGCATATTGTCAGCCATTAGCTGGCTCTAAATCTGTTTAATTTGTTCACAACATATTACTTTTGGGCTCAAACATGAACTTTTAATGCAATGCAAAATTTAGGTATCAGAGCTTTATTTAGGGCGTTTAATCGCGCTTCGAGAGGAGAGGGGAGACGTGGACTGTTTCTTGCAGCAGTGTATTTATTGGGTTCACAGATTACTCAAAGACACGCATGGTCCTGTGCGTGTTTATAGGGTTGGGTACATGGCCACGTTGAGGCTGCGCGCTCAGCCACAACACGGTGGAGCGGCTGGACGCTCACAGCCTCTCGCAGCCGCATTACAAAGCGGCCGCAGATGCCCCGGAACACTGCGGCCGCTGAGGTGGCGGAATCCCGTTGGAGTACATACAGCAGGTGCCCCCGCGGATACGGGCGCCCCGCTCGAACAATTCTCAACGGATTTACACTTTTCAGAAACATGTGTTTTGTATGAGGCAGACAGACCGGCCCAAATATGGGCATCGGCCCTTTGGGCATTGCCCGGTACGCCCGATGGCCAGTCCAGCCCTGTACATGTTCGCTGGCATCCTTGAGCTTGGACTACAAATTCGAAGTGATGCACAGTAGAGGAGGGCTGGGCCGAAGTGTTTTGTTAGACGCCCATGCCCTTATATAGCAGTCTCGCTGCAAATACTGTGACGTAATAATTCCAAACACGTAATAGAGAATGGCAAAATCAGAACGGGTTGAAAAATCTTACCTAAACAGAATATGAAGTGTTCTCTGCAACCCATGAAGAGACTGATTTCAACTTTTTTGCACTTCTAGAGGCTCCAACTACACAACATAAGGCATTTAAGACACAAAAAGTGGATTTTTCATGATATGTCCCCTTTAAAGCCATAACTTTATGTGCGTCCAAACGGAAAGTAAAAAAATCAGGATACAACATGCTGAGGCTGAGGCCTGATTGGTGCCACACAAAAAAACCTTTGACTGAGGCCAAAAATAAGTGCATAAACAATTCAATTCAATTTATTCTTGTATAGCCCAAAATCCCAATAGTACTTATCTCGGTGGACTTAACCAAAGCATTGACTTCACCAACACAGATCAGAGAATCAAACAGTTCAAACTCAAGAAATGCAATGATAAAAAAAACATAGAGCCATTGGTCCACAATGGCTACATTGTTGTTGAATGTTGAGTGTCCTGGATCATCACCACTGTCCTTTTTGTCAGACCTTCACAAGGGTCCAACGGACCCTCCTATAAGGAAAAACTTTAAAATCAAGTGGGAAATGGTGAGAAACCTCAAGGAGGTGGAGAAGGTACGGGTCAACATCCAGTTAGGCAATCCTTAACTTCTCCAAATACCACTCTTTGTGAGCCCTGACCTGATGTCCTACTTCCACCAATAACGTAATCGAACATTGCTTGAAGCAGCCACTTCTCGATTTAGGAGAGGAAGCTCCGTTTTTAAGAGTTGTGTCCGTTTTGCTCTCGCAGCAATGCTAGTTTCCAATACTTCCGCCGTAAGCTCATTCACAATCACGTGACTGGATGACGTTGATGCATCTGGTCAATAGATCCAGAAACAGTTTTTGTTGTAGCTCCTCCTGTTCTCCCCGTCTCCTCCTTTCCTCAGAGACTCCTCGTTGCCTGCACCTGTGGAGCTGCACACCTGCACCAATCATCACCATCCTTCAACATTCAAAAGCCTCAGACCTAGGCCCGGTCCCAATACTCGCGCCCCTCATTTTCGCGTTCCCGATGATGGGTGCAAGTGCGTAGGGCGTCCCAATTCTCCAGGGAGGTCTTTGGCCCCGCCCCCTTTGCTCCCCCGATCCACATTTCGCCTTAGTCTGTATCCAAGCGGACTCTGGCGAAGGGTATTGCCCATAATTCTTTGCGGCACACACCAAAATGTAGGGAAAATGCATTTAAGTGTAAGTTTTAAAATATATATGCTATAAGTGTGTAAATAAGTTTTGCTGTGTTTCTTGGAAAGAAGCATAAATGTCTGATGAAGAATTACGGACACTCTATGCTAACAATTTAATCACTTTTTAAATCCAAGCTTTCATATAACATTCAATTTAAACTTTACACTAAGTACAATAAACTTAGGATGTATAAAAACTTACCAGATAAGTTAGTTAAAATTACTTAAAATTAGACAGCTATCAAATTACGAATAACCAATATACATGTATTTTAACGCGTGTGGAGCAACTCATTTTGTTTCCCACAGGGTCAGAAAAAATTACCTTTAATTATTTTAAAGTTTAGGTCTGAATGACCATCTCTTGGCTAGTCGATGACGTAACCTGCACTGTCCCAATTCCACCTTTTTTGCACGCTTGTAACCTGCGCACTCAAACCCTTGCGTGCACTTCAAACAAATGCACACTTCGTAGAGGAGTGTAGGGTCCAGTGTGGGTATTGGGATTGGGCCCTACTCTCCAGTGCTATTGTACTACACACTAATGTCTCACCACAAGACTAATGGTTCTTACCTTTTGAGAACCTGATCATTTTACTTAGCCGTGTTTTGTTTTTCTTCGTCTTCTCCAGTCTTCTCGGTGTGTCCAGTTCCGCTTCACACTCAACCTGCGATATCTCGGTCCGTTGCTCTACATCTGCCTCCCAGGAATCACTCCACCATCCATTCAATAAAATCTGTAACTTGCCTCTTTGGGTACGCAATTCTGTCTGTCTTAACAATTTAAGGGAATATGGTACATGTTGTTTGTGGTAGGGGAAAAGTGGAGCACCATGAGGAAACCTACTCATACACATAAACTTCACACAGTAAGGTCTAAAGGTGGAATTGAACCCAGTGCTAACCACTGCACCACTGATAACTATGTTAGATTTTTTTCTAAAGCCACTAAATAGTTTTGAAATAACCCTGGTTATTTCCCATTTTATGAATCATTATAAATGTATCCATGTATTTTACTTTCGATTATCGATTTTCTTAATCTGTTGCCGGGTCACAGGGGCGGCAGTCTCCCAGCATTCCCTCTGCACACATACTAGCTTAAGTAATTGCAGCAAAAAAGTGTCATATTTGTTCTATAAACGTCATAACATTAGATGAGGTGCCGATGTTATTGACAATGATAAAAAAGCCTCCTAACAATTGCACAGTTGAGACTCATGAGTGACATTTGTGTGAGCTTCCTGACAGTCACAGCTGCACATTTACCGCTCAAGACGCCCGATAATTAGCATATCTTTTCTGAACTACAAGACAACGTCAAGCGTCAACAGACAGTTGCATTTATAAGATAATCACCAACTTCCAAATGCTGCATCGGCAACCTTTGACAGGTGAGCTACATGCACTGAAGCTGTTACAATCTCATAGAGTTGGGTTGCTATTATGAATGGGTATAATCTTACCTCCTGGTTGTAGATTGTGACATCACACCTGTATAGAAATGGGCTGGTTTACCAAATGTGTATTTAGTTCTAGTAGAAAATTGATGGAAAGTTACAAAGAGTTACCATGGGTACTCAAAATAAAAGATTTATCTAAGTCAAAATAATGATCACAAAACAAAAACTGAGAAAGAGAGGACCGCCCTCACTCAGCTCGCAGCCCAAAGTATCAAGTAGTGATTCACTGACCTCTTCCGGACAAATGTGCAGAAGTTAAGCAGAAGTGGCTGAGATGAAAACCAGTATCTCCAAATTTGAGGCCATGGATCTAGAACTTCTCAATTCAGGTCTTGCTCACAGTGTGGCACGGATAGAGCGTGAGATTGAGAGATGGATTGGTGCAGCATCTGCAGTGATTGTCACTGTATCATACGACTGCTTTGATGAAGTTGGAGCAGCGTCTGCAGTCAGAGATCTCAATTTACCTTTCCGTCTGCGTTTACACCCTCACCTTGGTCATGAGGACCTAAAATACAGGAGATACAATGGTCTAAAGGAGAGTGGCTGATCAACGAAGGACATGGAGGGATTGTAGTTAAGGTTATTTGTATTTGAAATGGTTTCTATGTGAATTAGTCTAGCCCTTGACTGCTGAGATCTTCACAGGTCTGCCTTGAAATAGAGTTTTTTTTTGTTTTCCAATGAGTACTTACCTGGTTAAATTAATACATTCATAAATACTTTCCTGGACCATCAAATGCCCAGTGTTTACCTGAGCACATCTTGAAAGCCTCCTTTCCTCTTTCTCTTGGTCTAGATAACAAAGGTTTGCTCGTGCGAGTGTGAAGGCCGTGAGATGGCTAAAAGCGATTAACTCACTCAACATGTGCAGACGGGGCATGTGCGAGGCCGAGCCGGGCCGCCCCTATGGAACAGCGGCCTGTCGGAATGAGCAATGACGCTTGCGGCCCTGATTATTAGGATTAATTGTCTGCTCGTCATGCACCGGAGCAGAGGTGACTGCCCGGGGAAGCCAAGGTGGAAGGAGTGGAGCCTGTTTTCTTTACTCACCGCTCGGCGTTGGCCAAAGGAAGGCACGCTTCATCGACATGCTTTCTCTGCACTCAGATGCAGACACCGTGGGAGAGCTGCTGTTTGTGCAGAGGCAGACAGCGTGAGGGTCGGGCCACTTGTGCTGAGGTAGTGTTGATGTGTCCATGAGGCCCTTCACTGAGGGCCAGCGTGAGTCACTCCTCTACACACACAGGCTTGTTTTAGCCTATAAAGTCATCACTACATCCATCCATGTACTTCAATGAGAAGATAACATACCTGGAAGATTTACCTATGTGCATGAAGAGCAGACATGAGGAGAACATGGAAACCCGACTCAGAAAGGCCCCGTTCCAACTGGGATTCGAACCTTCTGATATGCAAGCCTGTTGTGTGATTCAAACCTTGCTGCTAAGCAAGCATGTTGTGTGTGTAATATAAATTAGCTCAAAATGTTATTATATGTAAGAGCCCTGTGAGTCTCTATTTGACACTTTGGACTGATGACGGCTTGGCTGAGTGAGGGTGGTTCTCATTTGAACTTATCTGTCTGATAAAGCTGATCTAAAGAGGGCAAACATATATGCATTTGAACAAAAGTGAAAGAATCAAACTGTTTTGAGAAAGATGAACTATCCATCCATCCATCCATTTTCTTCCCCTTAATCCATTTCTGGGTCAGTCAGAGCTGCTCCCAGTACACAGAGCACCAGCCCCTCACTGATCCTCCTGCAGGTGGTGAGTCCACAGGAGCAGAAAGATGAACTAGTCACATAGATTTGCATTTCAGAGTTCAATGTCTTGTAAATAACTGTTATAATCTAAATTGGACCCAATTTGTAAAAAGTTTTTTAAGGGAGAATTTGATTCATTTTGGGTTTTGGCGGAAATTGAAAGTTTTGACACCGTACCGCATCCCTAGCTCACACAAATGATTGTATAGTACTTATAGTGAAATTGATGAATACAACCAGAAGTAGTGTATATTCTAACAGCTCAAACCTCACATGTTGAGAAAGTCAATGATGGAGCCTCCGAACAGCTGTCACTCGTCTGCATATTCATTCATCACGATTAGATAAAGAGTTTGCCCGTACAATTCTGTGGATAACAGATGAGCGGACCTCCTCGTACAATCACGTTCTGCTGCTCTCATTGGCCTGCGCACTAATGGCTCCGTCAAGCGGGACACGGGGGCTGCTTTTGGGGACGGACCTCAGACCGCGGGCGAGCTGCGCTAATCTGCCCCCTGCGCGCCACCCCAACTTTCCCAAAGTTTCAAACAGATGATGGAAGATCTGTCAACACCAGGGCATTAAATGTGAACATGATGAAGCGTGCGTTTGTGACACTCGTCAGGAGGAAGTTGTGGACGCGTGAGCAACCTTCAAGGAGCTTTTCCTGACACGTCTCGGTCGTTGTGCTTTACTTTCAAAACTGCAATCAAGGACACGCATTCTTTTTATCAAGCTTTAGACCCTTTTGCACATTATTTCGCTCTTCCAAACAGACTGGAGTTCTTTTTAACTCAGGCAAACACACCAGAACCCAAGAGGAATATCGTCAGCATGAGAGTTCTAAGGGGACGCTTGTAATAAACATACCCCCACCCCTTGTGTCTGAGGGCTCCTTTTTCAAACTCATTACTCTGAATCAAAGACTCTAACGTCTTGGACAAAGCTGTTTTTTTTTCTTTAATCATATGTTTATTTAGTCTTTTTTATATTTTAAATGCGACAACCGCCTGCAACATATATTATACTTAAAGCTGGAGTTCAGAGATATATCTTTGTGCCAACTCAGAGTTTTGTTTAAGTAACCATTTGTGGATAAGTCAGACCAGAACACACTCTCTTCATCTAATTAGAAAACACATTTTATGAACAGAGCGCCGACTGGCTGAGTGAAGGCCAGTACTCTGTTTTTTTGTTTTTTTTTCTTCAAAAAGCTGATTTAAAGATGTACCAGATTCATGTAAAAGCTAGAGATAGTATTCAACACTGATTCCTTATTCTTAGTATTTTTTGGAAGTGATTAACTTTTTTGCCCACACATACACAAACACACAGACAATATGGGAATAATTGTGTGTCAGCAGAATGAAGATGGTATGCTACGAAGCAACAGCTAACCACTTGCAGCATGGCTATCCATAGCAAACATTAGGAACTTAAAGGGATGCCATAACATTTAAAATGTGCATAAATGATTTTTGAAGCATGGCTAACTACACCAATTGGACAAACATGGTTTGTCACTATCGGGTACAGAGTGATTCAATAATGCGAAGTGAAGTATGTGTGTTTGAGTGTCCAGAAAAGCATGATATAAAACAAATATGTTATTATTAGTTACATGACACCTCTGGTATTTGTAGCACTTGTCGTGGACTAGAGCCTCAGTAATAACACCACACCTCTCTCCTACTGTAAAACACTCATATTTACCTCTGCACTTTTGTATCACGCTCTCTTTGTGTTTGCGCTCCTTTGTGACAACCCCCCTGGAGCCTCCTGACCCCTAACCCCCCTGAGACCGGCCCGTGATGGTCGGCGAGGCTCCCCGTAGCACACAGCCTCAGGTCAAACGCAGAACAACAGCCCAGAGGTGGCGCACGGAGGCAGTCAGCGGGAACTAATCTGTGCTCGGGGAATATATGTGACTTTCAAGGCTAGAAGAATGCATCCTTTTATTGTGTGCACGCGGTGAAGTCATCTAAAGAAATGAGGACGTGAGCTCTCATCGTGACACTCTTGTTATGGATAATGTGAGTTTTTTGATATAGCTAAAAATATCAAGCTTCCACCAATTGTGAAATAAAGTCCTCAAGATATATTTTGCCTAGATATAGTATGCATTTGGTTTTTGGCCATCTAAAATCCTAATGAGACTAATTACTTTGTCCTTTCATGTTTTAGAAACTGAAATATCTTCAGTACAAAATATATGTCCTATGCTTCTTACGGTGTTGGAAAAGCGATGTGTGGATCTAAAATCTAAAAATTACCTGCTGCAATTCACAACTACTTTGAGTGTGACGTCTTTACCACTGTTCTCCCATTCAGTCCCTGGAGTCACTCTATTAGCTCCATGCAACAAGACACATCTGAAAGTGTCATAAAGTGCCACATGTATACTGAGACAAGAGAGGTCTGCATCTATACTGAGACAAGAGAAAAGAGAGGTCTGCATCTATACTGAGACAAGAGAAAAGAGAGGTCTGCATCTATACTGAGACAACAGCGGCCACTGGTCCACGTTCTGTAGCTAGCTTAGGTCCTGGATCATTAGCCTGTCCGTCCGGAGGAGCGGATCCCTTTCTCAAATGGGTCTCCCTCCCTGTGGGTTTCCCTAGTTCTCCCCAAGGTTTCTCACTTTTTCCCACTGGGTTTTTTATGAGTTTTTCCTTGTCGATGCAGGAGGGTCTTGTTGGTGAGGATTGGTGATGATCCAGGACACTTTAGCATTCTACAACATGTATGGACATTTTCTTCTGTGTGTGCTTTATATTTTTCATGTGTTTTAACTGTTGATTCTCTGACCTGTGTTGGTGATTTCAATGGTTTTTTTAAGTCCTCTGAGATGACTTCTGTTGTGACCTAGGGCTATACAAGAATAAATTGTATTGTATTGTATTGTCTGCATCTATACTGAGACAAGAGAGGTCTGCATCTATACTGAGACAAGAGAAAAGAGAGGTCTGCATCTATACAAGAGAGGTCTATGTATACTGAGACAAGAGAGGTCTGTATCTATACTGAGACAAGAGAAAAGAGAGGTCTGCATCTATACAAGAGAGGTCTATGTATACTGAGACAAGAGAGGTCTGTATGTATGCTGAGAGAGACAAGAGTGATCTGAGCTTGCATGTATACAGAGACAAGAATGGTCTACATGTATACTGAGACAACGGCGTACTGAGACAGAGTTGTCTCAATCAACATGTATACCAAGACAAGTGGTCTGAAGTTTGATGTATACTGAGACAAGAATGATGGTCAGAGCTATTTGTGTAGCATCGTCCATATTCCACACACACTGTACCATCGTCAGTCATGTTCTTGCTGCATTAGTTTAGCATTTGAAAGCATTTTCCTCCAAAAGTTTACGCACACATCCTCCGGTACAAGCAGCCACCCACACAGCGCTTCCCCAGCTTGTCAGCGTGCAACGTGGGCTGAGCGGGCTGCGAACAGATGGGAGGAACCGGCGTAAAATAAAGTGAAACTCTGAACAGAATGACTATGCAAGTGGTGTGGCCGCCCTTTGTTTGCCAGGAAGGTGATCCTCAGCAGCTGGGGATGATGGAACGCATGATTCAAATTAGCAGAGGGAATGATTAATATCTCCTTAAAGCGCACACTTCCAGCATATCAATCATCTCATTACAGCAGAGGAGTGAGCGTGCGAGGGGAGGCTGCGGGCCTCTGAACCGTGCACGAGCGTCCCTCCCCGCGACATGTTTACTTACACAACAGACAAACAGTGTGGCTCTCATAACTTTGACGGTTTGTGCTGTGGAGGACTGGAGCGGGCAGGTCAGAGCGGGTGAGTTTCACTGTCCTCTGCAGCCACAGTTAGTGAGGCCAGGGTTCAGATCTGCTGCAGGAGAGACGGAGCGTTCGGCAGGTGAGATGTGCAGGAAGACTTTAATTACTGCACAAAGATGAACTCTGGCACATCTCACAGACCTGTGTCAGTGTTTAAGCACTAAAGCGTGACTTAAGAAGTCAGCTGCACAGATACTAGGCATAGGGCTGAGCCTCCAGTGCTCCACTCTGCTCCACAGTGCCCTTGCCTCACACCCCTCCCCTGGCTGCCATGTGTCCTCCTCTTTGCCCTCTCTGCCTGGCTGCTCGGGCCCCTCCACCTCTCCTGCGTGCCGCCGCTGCCGGAGCCAGCTGCTCCCACTTCATCTTCAGCAGCGTCACCAGCCATCGTATTAATCATGTTTTTCGAGGGGGACACTCTGCTATTTATCTCCCTGACACTTCCAGCATTCAGAGGCCCGTTGCTGGGCACAGCCCATTGAGTAGTAAGATTACACATTACTCCGCTCCATTGCTTCTCCCTGCCCTCTCCATTGACTAGCTGTTGGACAGTGGCATGGAGGTTGTCCTATCGGACATAATTTATGCTCTACATGCATAAAAACACTATCCTGTGGCAGTTTCACATTCTCCTCTTACCTGTGCGCTAGCTACAGCGCACAGGAGGACACTTCCACCACAGCTTCAGACAGCAGGGCGCTTCTCCTCTGCTTAAATGTCACATTCACAGTTTGACTTTATACACTTATTTTTTGCAAATATCTTCTACAAAAACAAACACTTAACGTGAACATGCACTCAGTGTGTATATCCCACCAACACCTTGGATCACCTACACATTTGCGTAGGGTATTCCCACCACTAACTCCCATCTACACATCTCACCTCAATCCCTCCAGGACTTGTTTATGGACGAACAGAGTCAGACACAATTACAATAACCCTCCCTGTTGGCGGGGTAATTCAAGTGTAACAATTCTTTAAATGCTATTGTGGAACATGTTGCAAATGTCATTTTGAAACAGCTCTTTATATTGTTTACACATCACTTACTGCGCCCATCCCATTTCACTTGTATTGTTCAAGAAGTGAACAGAAGTTTTTACTAAGGTTGTGAAACGCACTTATGAACCTGGTGAATAATTACAATGTGAGGAATGTGAGAAAGTGAGGCTTCCTCTGCTACAAAATGATACATTTGAAACAGTATTAGGACAGTAAAATTGATTATTGGGCCTTTTAACATGTTTCTATGATTGATTATAAGGGCATTTTGATGTTCATGATATTCCATTTGAACCTTTTTGATCTGATGCTGATTGCCTTGCGATTCTGTGGTATGATCTGAACGCTGTAAAAGTTGGCTTGATTTCACACAGCCGATGTTCTTTTTCTCGCTGCACATGACCGAGGCGTCTAGTTAGCGCCGGTAACGCACTCCCACAATCTTCACTTTCTGGAGAGACAGTTGATGGAAATGGTTGCTTCAGAAAAATCCAATTACAACGCTGACCCTGTACTTTTGCACTTACTCCCCGCATTCCGAGGCCTCGCATCTCGCTCCAAACCTCCCAGAATCGCAATGAATACACAGGGATGCTTCACATATTTGGTTCCACTTAGTTAATGCATGCGTATCCTCGAGGCTAAAGCAATCTCCCACCTCTTCCCTTCAGAAGTTTTTTTGTGGAGAACCGAATTACTGCTGGGATGAAGAAGGTGTCTTGGAGAAACAGGATGCAGCCCGCTTGGCTGATGGCCAGTCTAATGGGCTGATGGGAAATGGCCGATGAACGAGCGATTCTCTGGGGAGCAGAGCGGTTCAGAATGTCCAGCGTGTCAACCGACTCCTCCTCCGCTGGAAATGGAGGCTAAAAGAGCGCTGAAATCCTGCCAAATAGTAAATCAAATATGATGCGGGGAGAGGAAGTGAACATTTTTAGAACAATGTAGTTAGGCGCGCACTCGACCCACGGCCCTGTCCTCGCGCTGCCATTTCCAACTGAAAATCGGATCCTTTCAAGCCGAGTGAAAGAGGCTGACAAAGGGAGTGTAAATATAGCAAACCTGTCTTCAACCTACTATCCCTGTCCTTTTATGTTGACTTGTTTGGGATTATTCCAAACATTTTGACTCAAAAACATTTTGAAACGATCTGATTCTGCAATGAAACTGCAACTGTGTGGAGGTGGGGCTTATCAGTTCTGCACTTTGGATCAATCCAACTTTTCATAAAATAGCTAGTTTGATGACATCTGTGACCAAATACAAAAGCTAGGCGAGGATGGGTGTCTTCATTTCACTTTCCTGTATGAAAAAAGCTGAAAAGACAATTGACGAACTCAGCGTAACACAAAACTAGTGAACAGGTTTATAATGTAGTTTCAATTTTCACTTTTGGAAAATTCAGTACCTCACCTGCCCATCAGCAAAATGTCCTTTATGTGTGTTACTCAAATGTGATATTGGACAGGATTCAATATTGAAACATGCTTTGCGTATCTGCATTCTTTTTTGACATGTGCAAAGTTGAATTTCTAGAGTTTTTGAAATTGAATAGTATTTGGACTGTAAGACAACATTTGGTGAAGAGGAGACATCGGAAGCTAGAAACCCTAACAGCGCACAACAAAACAGAAGTCATATTACTTTAAAATATAGGGGGTGCTGGATATGTTTTTGTTTGTGTTTGTTGTTGTTGTAGGTTTAAAAAAAAAAAAAAAAAAAGACAAATGTCCAGTTCCTCAAATGTTACTTCAAGTGTACATCTTTTTCTTTAGTCAACAGTAAAACCAATGCATCAGTATTGTTTATTCCTAACATAAGAAATCTATAAGGAAGTAATAAAACTATGCGCATCCGGAAGAAGCTACTCACAGGTGTGATACAGAACATTGGAATATCATTAAAAAGTGTAAGAGACTCTAATATCCATTATCAGTGGTCCATCAAAGCCCTTGCAGTTACAATCCATTCTTGCTCCTCTGCCTGTGACACATGCAGCTATAATCTGGTGCAGTACGTCTCTGTCTTTGAGCTTAATGTTGCTTGCACTATTGCGTTCAAATAAAAAATAAACTAAAGCACTGAATAATGATGCACACCACCTGCTGGTGATTAGTTAAATGACTAGTTATTTTTGTATAATTTTCAATTCAAGCAAAGGCCTGTTGTTAGATTTAGTTTGTGAATGAATTAAAAAATTCATTTAAATTTCATCTAACAAACTAGTTATAATAAACATTAACAGTTTAATCTGTTGGTCAGTATCATTCTGAACAATTATCTTCGGAAACTGAATTTGTAGATGTAATTTAAAATGAAAATATCACACACTGTTCCTTTTTTAAATGTGAATATGATTAAAATGTGATATAGATATTTGAAAGTATGTTACATATCTGAGATATTTGGGGGGTCTACAAGCTGTGAGCAGACTATCAAGTGTCAACATGACAAATAAAGACTGGATACATCCTACTTTGCATGTAACAAGTCATACATTAATTTAATGTTGTAAGTCAAAGAACAAATAGACTTTTTAATGAAATTCAAATTTTCTGGAAACTGCTGTTAACTTGTGTTATTATTCTAATCTCAAAATATTAAGTTTTCACAGATTTACGAACTAATAAGATCCAAACTGCTGTAGCTTTTAGCCCAAGTATGTTATGGAAATAACATAGAATAGGATAGGCTCTCCTAATGAATTCTAGCCAACTGTAGTCGTACCATACCCCAGATGTTTTATACATGTGGAACCTTGTTGGAATGACAGAAGATGGCTGAGACCAGCTAATAGCCAACATCCCCCTGACTGTCAGACAGAACTAGTGCAGTGGGGGGGACATATCGCCTTCACCAAGCCATTACATCTGACACCAAAAGCTTAAAATAGAAGGCGCGGCAGCAGATTTGCATGGCTCTGTGTCTATTAAGCCCGTCCGCGGTTTCGTCTGCACTCGCCTTGTACCTGTCATGTTTTAATATAAGGCGAAAAGGGCTGCAAATGTTAAGCATCAATCACCCGCTCACTGCTGGCTGGGCTACTGTCCGCGGATCGCACTTGAAAGCACCTGGACTCCTCTCGCGAAAAAACCCCCGCAAATGGAGCACTAGCGTGCCGCCTGGCCGTGATAACAGCCATCTCTTCAAACAACATCAAAATGTGCGCAAAGCATACACGCGCAAGTCTGTTTTTTTACGCAATTACAGTCGCGAGTGTGCGTGAGTGGTGTTTTTCTTTGCCTCAATCCTTCCATTTGAGGGCTAATGACACCGGGCCAAGGCGACCCAGGATCGGACATATGTTCACCTTGGCTTTTGATGAGTAGAAATTGAGAGCAGAAGAAAGGGGGCAGGCACTTGGAAGCGAAAAGGGGGGAGACCAAAGGGAGAGAGATGAAACGAAGAAGAGTGGGCCCAGAGAGCAGCCCTGCCGTGACCCCCAGCGCGGCCCATTCATCTGCCGTAATACGGGGGCATTAGCAGCTCGCTGGATCAACATTGTCAAGGCTACAAACAGGAATGGTTCCAGACATTCTTTTATGTGTCCTCCAGCATTCTTTAATCCAGTCAATTTTATAACAGCGTGAGATAGAGGGGTCATTGTATTAGGGTGTGCTAGAGCGGTGTTCACAGTCTTGTTTTGTCCCTTTGGAGCTTTGTGTCCTGTCAAGAGAACTACCAACTCTCTGCTTCTCTCACAATTGTCTGTATAAAGTGCAGTTCTATCATTTTATATTTCTCATACATGTCAAGTCCAGTATGGGCTTTTTAAATAAAACAAGAATACAAAAACTGCTCTTGTACTTCTCCAACATCTGTATATGACCTGTGTGTTTGTTTTTATTCTATATTGTTTTTATTCTTTGTGGCCCTCTTTTTTCAGTTTTAACCATGTTACAACATGATTCTGTCTTTAATGTTGAAACTCTGACATCATGAACAGAGATGTTTTCGGCCAATTTTTTTTTTTTTATTTAGGGGTGTGCTAAAGTATGGATTTTTAGATTTGAATATTTTAGTATTTTATATGTTTTAGTAATATTGATGTGTTTTTTAACTAAAGTTGTTTAGTCCTCTTTTAGAACAATTTGAATAGTGCATGTTTAAATACACCTGAATTATGTTCAGGTGTATTTCATTATGTGACTGATTGATTCAATCGTTCAATCAAGTTTATTTATAATGCACAATTCATGCAGTGCAACCCAAAGTGCTTTGCAAAGACATAGAATCATACACATTTACAAACAGTATAAAATAATTAAGGTAAAACAATAATGCTAGTGCCATTATGTCAGTACCATATGAACCGACTCAGACTCTGAGGAGCACAGGGACTGGCCTGCTAGTGCCCAGAGTCAGGACTAAACATGGGGTGGTGGTATTCCAGAATCATGCGGCTAAAATCTGGAATAGTCTTACTAAAAATGTAAGACAGGCTTCTTCTCTGACACTGTTCAAATCCAGGTTAAAACAGTTCTGTTATTTGTGCATACTGTACAACTGAGGGATTTTATCCTTTCTCTTTTTAATGTACTGTGATTATTTATGATTGCCTTGTGTGATTGTTTCTAACTTTGAGTTGCCTTGTGTATGAATTTTGCTATACAAATATGCAAAAAAACGGAATATCAGAATTAAAACAGTTAAAAACCTTAATATAAAAAAACTTGATCATACACACAGCTAAAAAGAACGGTTTTCAAACAATGCTGGAGATGAGGCATTTTTTTATATTTGCACGATATGGACTGTAATTTTTATTATCAGTGTACATTTTTTTAAAGAAGACAACATATATATACTCAGTAAATTTCTCCTGTGTGAGATTAATAAAGTATATCTTATCTTATCTTAATTTTAAACATGTTTTGGACCCAGAGGCTTTACCCAAAATATTGAATCCTTGCATGATTAATGACGCTGGGATATTCCGCGCTCGCGATCCCTATTGATCCAGAGCGCAGCACGTAAAGTTGTGGCACGACCTTTCTTTGAGGCTGCGCGCCGGTGTCTGCCCGTGTCTTAATGGCTTCACAGACTTTGCCTTTATTGCGTCGTCCCGTCCACGAACCTATGATTGATTGTCAGTGCGCGGTGAAATTGGAAATGCTCTTGGTCGTTGATTGTTTGGTTAAACACGCGCGCAGTAGTTATTCTCGGGGTGGTATCTGTGCTCTTGCTATGCGATTGTCGCCGAACGTATGATCCCAATTTACCCTCGCGACGACTGCATTTTAGATACACTGCCACCGGAGACGCAAGAGTTCAGAGCCTATCAGCATACACACACTCAAGTGGGGTATCTGTGTAATGAAATACTGCAGTCATTTAAATACAAAGTAGGAGATGCACAGGTGGGCGCTTTGGCATTCTGGTTTTATATACAATTGTTTACATCATATCATATACACTGTCAGCCTTGGGGAAAGGCAGTCGTAGAAGTTAATAATCAATTAAAGGAGGCGAGGCGTATTCTGATTGTTAGTTAGGTATGAAAATAAAATAGAAAAAATAAAAAAGTTTTCATGTATACCTCTAAATCACAACAGTATCTCGGAGACTTAACAAAACTGTTGAATTCGCCAACACAGATCAGAGAATCAAACATTTCAAACACAAGAAATGCAATGATGGAAACACAAAGCCATTGGTCAATAAGGGACAGATGACCAATGTCCATAAACGTTAAGTGTCCTGGAGCATCACCACTGTCCTTTTTGTTAGACCTTCACAAGGGTCCAACAGACCCTCCTGCATTGGCAAGAAACAACTCTAAAACCCAATGGGAAAAAGTGAGAAACCTCGGGGAGACCTCCACATTGAGAGAGGGGTTCGATTCCATGCACGGACAGGCTATAGATCCAGGACTCAGGCTGCAGAACAGAACGAGGACCAAGGCCACGCAGTGCAGGACTCAGGCTGTGGAAGAATTCCAGTTCGCAGTTGCGTAATAGATATAGCACAAAGTTCTTCTTTTTTATAGTAATGAACCAAGATTGCAAGAAAACACTTGTGGCCCCTGAAAGGATTTTCAGTTGATTTTTTTACAGTAACTTGCAGCATTAATTGTAATGAGCTATGATTACGAACATATCATTGCATCTGTTCCAAATTGAACCTAAAATTTAAGATTTAAAATTAAGTAAAGTTTGGGCAAACATATATGTTTTATAGTTAATTATCCTTCATTAATACAATCTCTTCTTGATATTTTTCACAGAAAATAATATCCAAACCACTGTCATTTTAGTTATTTATTTTTGATAATAATATAATAATTTGTCAACATACAAAAACATGTAAAAAGAGATGACGATTTTACAAGAAAGCGCTTATCTTTTTTTTATTTGGCCCCCGACCAAAATGAGTTAGACACCCTTAATATAGACAGCAAACTACTTTTTGATTTTGATTTTTACAATTGAAAGAGATGTGCAGAGCGAGAAACACTATTATGGTTGTTTTAGATCTAACATGGTGCAGCCTAATTGATGGTTTCATTGAAGAAATACCACAAACTAATTCAGAGAGAAAAACCTTTCCTATCTGTTAATTATTAGTATTTCAAATGTCAAAAATAATAGATAGTTTGTATGTAAATTGTGTGAAAGGTTCATTGAGTCACCCTAATGTGATGTCATCATAGAACCTCCTTAGAATAATCTAAACTCTGCCAATAACTAACAATTAATAAGTAAGTTCAAACCATAAAATGGAACTAAAATAGTTTGGATCCCTCACTGGTTTTTACGTGTATTTTTGACCAGCTATTTCTGAAAAAGAAGTGGGTAAACAGAGGACCTTCCTCACTCAGCCAATCAGATCTCAGCCCAAGGAGTAAAATATTTTCTGGTGTATGCTCCACAAATGGAACGGTCTCTTTCTCAGGAGGCCTCATCTCTAGCATTGTTTAAGTATTTTAGCTGTGCGTATGACTGAGATTTATATATTGAGTCTTTAACCATCATATGTTCAATAATGTTTGTACATTTATTTGATTTGATGTCTTTGTAAAGCATTTTGGGTTTCACTGCATGAATTCTGCTTCATAAATAAACTTGATTGATTTAATAATTTAGAGACTCACGGAGCAAGTATCCAAAAGTTAACACTTTTTCTAACAAGATGCATATTGTGGTTTGATTTCTTCCTGTTTTACTTTAACATTTTTTTTGTAATAGTTGAAAAATTGTGATTATTTACACTTCCTCGTTACAGCCCCATCATCATATTTGTCAACAAACTGCTTCCTGATTAATGTAAAACTATAATTTATATTTACAACAGGTGTTCTGCCACCGAATAAAGTCCATATTAGAAGCTTCAAAAAACCCGTCACACACACTTGAAGCTGTAATACGGCTCCTTCTGCGTCTGAAATCAACGGACAGTTAATATTCTAATACTCATCAACCGTCTCCAGCTGGATGTTTGAAGACATGTGTACGTGTCCATCTGCCTTGAAAACCTGGTTGTACACTTTCAACATATTGGCGTTCAAATTCTCTTAATTTCTTAGCATTAATTTCTAAAAAAATTGAATTACAAAGCTTCATCAACAGCGATCAATGTTAATTTTGCCGCCGCATCAAAAAACGCAAGTCTGTCCATTATTTATTTCACTTTTCTCATCTTTATTGACTTTCCATACACGGTAATTGTATTAAAATTAGGGACAAAATATTCACCTTTTTCATGTGGCTTGCGTCGCTTGCATAATTGTATTTCCTGGAAGACACGTTGATCAAATGTGGCTGAGTATTAGCCCAGACAGTATGACAGCTTCCACGGCTCGGAAGCATCGTGTGTTGATCTGTTTTTATGCATATTCTCCCTGTGATTTACACACTTCAAAGCCTTGTCCGTCTCACCGTTGTTACATATTTGGTGAAACGCTACAGGCAAAACTCATTCATTATATATTTATTTTTAGGTCATTTTTCTCTCTCCGCAAGGAAGCTTTCACATGGGAGTAAAACTATGGTCCAAATGGCACGTTTTAATAATAGTTTTTTGACTATTTAGAAGATTGCGCTATACAAGCAAACTTACCTGCCTTGTCTTAGAGTATGACTTCTTTCAATATTGTGTTTTACCAATTTCAGAAAAAGTCCTTTGGAAGATTAAAACAGCACAGGTTTCACGGGCTTCAGGACTGGCTGCCGGTGGTCAGGTGGACGGTTGGTCATGGGGACGATGGATGGTTGGCCCCGGGATACGGCCCCTGCACGGCACACGGGGGCCCTGGCGCTGACACGGGTGCGCGGGCTCTTGATGATGATTGATTGCAGTGTTGTGTTCATTACTCCGGAGCCAATCAGCGTGTTGTGTAAATGGAGTAATGACGGCTGGTCATTGGGCTGCTCTGGACGTTCCTTTAAGTTCACGGAGCCCTGGGACGGTGTTAAAGGATCAATACCATGTGGTTGTTTGGATAGACCATGTAACGTGTCGCAGCTGTACCAGTTTACAATATGAACACTCTACATGGCTCTACAAGTATTGTGTAAAATCGTCTTTGTTGAACTTTGTGTTACTATATTGGTCACAATCAAAAAACAGACCTAGAGATGCATCCATTTTTAGCTGCATCCAGGCTAATACAGCAAACTCTTTCTGTATTTTATTTCTGTATTTCTGCCTTTCAGATGTATTCAGTTAAATCCGGAACAGTCTTCCTGAAAATGTGAGACAGGCTTCTTCTCTGACAACAACAACAACTTATTCTTGAATAGCCCTAAATCACAACAGAAGACATCTCAGAGGACTTAACAAAATCATTGAAATCACCAACACAGATCAGAGAATCAACAGTTAAGACACAAAATATACACAGGTCCATAGGGAGAGACCAATGTCCATGAATGTTGATGTCCATACACGTTGTAGAATGTTAAAGTATTTAAATAAATTCTGTTAAGCTGTGCATACAACTGAGGGATTTTATTTTTAGTCGTTTTAATGTACAGTGAATATTTCTGATATAATGTTTTATTATAATATTTTAATTTCCTTGTGTATGAACTGTTCTATACAAATAAACGTACCTTGCAGAAATGACCTGGACTCATCTTACACTCTGAATATTGAGTATTGTGTCATGGACCGAGCTGTTATGAAAGTTTTGTGTTTTTAAATGTACAGTATGTCTGATGCATGGTCTACAACTGACATTCTGACAGCAAAACATGTGTGAAAAGAACACAAAGCAAATGACATTGTCCTTTTTACCAAGCCTAAACGACGGACATGTATTCAGTTAAAAGATAGATTTCACAACACATTTTTTATGTCACTATAAATCTGTCCAGGAATGAAATATCACGGATTGCACTAGCCTTATCAACTTTTTACAAACTCGCGATGATCAAGGTTATCTGAATGAAGTGGGAATTTAAGTGCAATTTTTGTTATGTATGTTTTTATAAATTCACTGTTTAATGATTCGCTCACTTTTATACAAAACTATGCAATGAAATGAAGCTATCTTTAAGACAGCTGAATGAAACACCCATCACAACAGAATGCCGTCTCTTCTTTTTTTAACCGTAACATTGTTTTGTGAGAAACTTCCAACTTAACTTTATATTCAGTCGCTCAGCAAGAGGAGCTCACACTGTGTGGCTTCTCACCCACGGAGGATCAAAACGTTCTTCTCGGCTTCTTCGTTTGGATCGACTGGTGAAGTGGTTCTTCTGGCACCCCCTCTCCATTGGCCTGAGATTCTAGATATATTTAACAGGTCTAAATAGTGGCGCTCATTTCCCTGCGTTTGAATATGATGTGACGAGTTAAAGTAATGGGTCATTCAAATAACATGGTGTGCCAGTGAAACGAATAGTCACGAACCCTTCATTGTGCAATTGTGCCATGTCAAATCTTTAATACACAATCACAGTGTAATATTCATCTAATTAACGTAACTAATGTTCTTTAAAGCTTGGAAATGCAACTTTAAAACCCCAAAGATTGAACTTTTTACCAAAACCCATATCACGGCTCTAAAACAGGCTACAGCAAATTTCCCTTGGGACAGTAACGTTTTTCTTATCTTATCTTAAAACAGATCAGGCTCATTCACTAGTTCTTACATGAACGTTTTCTTGGCCTCTGTCACATGTTTAGATCAGAATTTTTCAGACAGAAAAGTGAAAAAGAACCAATCCGCTCTCAGCCCAAAGAATCAAGTTGTGACTTCGTGGGCTCATTCTTGCGCAAACAATAACATGAGCCGAAGCCATATATAATTTTTATTTTAGACTATTAATTATTCATGAAGGTACTGCAGCTTTAAGTTACATGAAAAAGTCCCTGTCCTCTACCATCGGCAATCTAGTTATCCCCATTACAAAACTATTACTCCTACTCACTCATTGCTTCTTTTTGATTAGCCATTTTTTATTATCTGGGCCGAGTTTTGCGCGTCGCCTTGGCAGTCTTTCTTCAGAGGACATTTGTAAAAGCTCTGGATATAATAGTTACTTTTCATAATCTGCTCTTGTGGCCCCATTATCATTTGAATAGGCCAGGGGATGGACTTGTGCGTGAATGGCTTCTGCCGGTAAAAGGGAAAATGACAATCCGCCGGTTCATCGCAGATAGCTCAATTAAGATAAGAGCGCACATTCAAAGTCGCATTACGGAGAGATGTCAATTAAGAGTGGGGTTCTTCTGGCATTTGAACAGTATTTACTAAATGGAAGGGGGTTCGGGCGGATTACACTTTTTCACTTTTTTTTTTTTCAAGTGATTGTCAGAATTGTGGATTAATTTGCTTGAGTCCTGTTAGTTTTTCCTCAGTGATTGATTGACATCTGATTTTATAATTATGAATGCAAAACAATATCTACAACAATCAGTCACACGGCAATTTCAAATAACTCCCAGCTGATCGTAAAAGTAATCAATTTAATTAAGATAAGAATGCATGCTTTGACAGCGATATATTTGTCCAAGAAATCTGGATCGCCTCTTTCTATCAGTGTGAGAGGAAGAGGGGACATAGGTTGGGTGAGTCAGAATGACGCACTATATAACCTGCCTCAAAGTTATTTTTTTGCTGTGGCATTATCAATTTTATTTCATAGCAGTAATTTTGCGTTAAATCCAAAATAGCCCTTTGTTTGTGTTCAGTGAAAGTTATAAAAATAAACAGATGTCTGTTCTTTCACTTCCTTTATCCTTGTATAAAATTACATTGATAATGTTTTTATTGCACCAAATGGGTGGTAAACTCTAAACCATGGGAAAACTCCCATCTTCCCCATGGTGAAAGGCAGACGCGGGTTCAAAAATACGGCAACCTTTCTCACTGTTGTCCCTGGTCTAAAACGTGTCCAATAACCTGGGCCTGTAGTATGTATAGGCCCAGGTTCCCATACTTCTGCCTAGATTAGGGTGGACATTTTTCACCAGAAAAAAAAAAAGAAACCTTAGAACTGGGACACAAAACATAGATTCAATTTAATTTGGATGGAACTGTGCTTTTTGGACGAGGTTTTCGCTCTACAAGTGCTTTTCTAGTTGTATATTGAGTATATTTGATAACTCAAAATTGACCTTGTGATAGATGAGTCCATATTACTTCACTATTAGTGAGATGGAATTTATTACATCATTTGGGACAATACTCCGGGACATTTAGGGACATGCATGCATATATATTAACATTTCTGAAAATTAGTTATCCATGTCTTGTGGTTGTTACTATTGCATTTCCCATGCTGGGACTGTTAAATATAATACTCTCATCTGTTGTTGGAAATTCAATAGTTTTTATCCACAATCAAAAGGTTAAAATGTGTGTGCGAATATGTGCCAGATGTTCCTCACGTCAGTTTGAACGTGAACTAAAAACAATTCCAGGTCTGTTTTGGGTGAGGAGGAATGTGGTTAGATGGTTGAAAACTCCGACGGTTTTGCATAATATGTCTCCTTTAACGCCACGACTCAAACCTCCAGACTCCACCAGAAGTCAAAGCTCTATCTGACCACAATCGTCCCCATCAGTGGCCCCTGTCATCTCATCTCCCGTGGCTTTGCACCTGGCTGCCCTCAATCTCACACCTCTTGTCTTTCATTCTTTATATTTATCGCTGATCGCCCGACCACCGTGCTGCGACTCTACCGAAAGTCGCCTGCGCGCCATCAATAACGAGCTCTCATTTACGCAAATTACTCCCAACGCTGATTAGGTATTATTCAACTGCACCTCGATCAATCAGCCTCAAGTCGGCCCCCGTCAATGGATATCGAAAGGTTAAGTCCGTCTCCGCAGTCAGCAGAATCCACGCGCCAGTCGATAGGGCGGACGCACAATTAGGTAATGATTTGAATTGGTACCTTGCGCGTGTCGATAGGAAAATGAGCCGTCTGCCGCGGCATCATTTCACAACGATTTGTTTACCGATTTAAGCGCTGGAGGACACACGCTGAGCAGAGGGAAGTTCTGAGGGAGGGTGCACGCTGCTGACCTGGCTGTAGCGGTGTCATTCTGCCGAACCGCTGCTATTTACTCAGACTTTGATAGAAAGCATAAGTTATAATATGGTTAAGAATTTTTTTTTTTTTAAATCAAAACTGGGGTAACTATTTTGTTTCATATATATATACTGTACATGTAGTTTGTACTAATAAAAAAGAGTCTTTTAAATGCACACAACATTGTCTTATTATAATACATTTATTGCATGTTACATTAGACCTGTGAGGGAGTGGTCCTCTTTTTCACTTTTTTGTCCAAAAAAGCAGATGAAAAGATGTGACAGAGGCCCAAATACATGTGTGAGATAGAACCAAACTGTTGAAGCCAGAAAGCTGATGCTGATTCTGATCTTTCAGAACCTGCCAAATACGCATCTCAATTTCAATTCAATACAATATACAAGTCAAATTTGTTCGAATATGAATTCAAAAAGGTCAAATGTATCTTGTTGAGAAGAAATGTTCATCGTCATATGACAAAAAATGATTTTTGCTCCTTATCTAATGCTCTTCCCCATATTAACAAAAGTATATACAAAATATCTTTAGTCATTTAAAAATCTCAGCATATTTCTATTTAGAGGGCGACAGTGGCTCAGTTGGTAGAGAATTGGCCTTTGAGCCTGAAGGTCATGGGTTCAAGCCTACCATGGGACCTTCTCCCGTGGCAAGACACTTAACCTCTGGGAACACAGGTGCCACAGTGGGGCTGCTGCAGCTGCCAAACTGCCGTTGTGTCCTTAGGCAAGACATTTCACCCCCATTGCCTTGAATGAGTCTGGTGTGTGTGTGAATGGTTGGTGGTGCTCAGAGGGGGTGATGTCACATATTGGTTTTCTCGCTTCTGTCAGTGTGCCCCAGGGCAGCTGTGGCTACAGTAGTAGTTTCTAATAGTCACCATCGTGTATGGGGTGAATTAATAATAACATGTGAAGCGTCTTTGAGTGTCCAAATAAGCGCTACATAAAACCGATGCAATATTAATTTAAGAATATAATTCAAGAGAAATGTTATTTGAAAGTTGTGAATCTAAGGTTTAAGAGACAGAATGGACAGAAATAATACTGCTTGTTTGGTATTTTGTCAATAATATACCGAGGGAACATGTTACAAGCAGCTCAGTTATTGCACTTTGATCATGTCCCGCGTGGACTGTACTCTAAGACAAATTTAACATATTTTACACCTGCAAGGGACTTTTGGCCGTGGACCTGGATGTGTTCCCGGCTGCGGACACTCGCTGGCTGAAGCCGTGAGAGCCGCTTTCTTTGGCACTTTCGACGTGTGCTACAATATGATGAGGATAATTGGAAAGTTTGACCTCTAATTGTGGAGCTGTTTGTTGTGCCTATTCAAAGCGCAGATGGTAAATGGAAGGAAATTGTCACGGGAGCGCTTCTTGATCAGCGAAAACATCATTAGACTTTTGTAATGGCGGATCCCGGCACTTTGTTACTGACACGTTCAATCTTTTTATATTAAGTGAGGGGGAGTACAGGCACAATGTGACATGAGAAACTTTTAGGTGTCGCAAATTTAAGAAGTTTATGTTTTTGGCTTTTAGTTAGGCATTTTGGATTTACTTACAATTTTTTTTTGTTAAGTGATAAGTTTATTAATATTCTTCATCCATGTCCAAATCTTATTCATTTGCTATCCTGCATTTACAATTATACTTTTAAATAATTGAAGAATTATTTAGTTTTTGGGACTTGTATGGTTTCTTATGTTTCTAATGTCATAATTATCTATTCATATTGTTAAATTATTATGCTAAATTGTCTTTCAGTATTTCACAATGTCACAATGTCACAACCCCATTCCCCCACCCTTTCTGTCTACATGTTCCTGTATCAATCCTGGTGCACTTTGACATCTAATTTTGTAAACAATCTATTTACTTTGTTTTTGGCTCAAAAATAGGTTTTGGCATTTTCTTGAAATTACTCTACAACCACTTGGCTGTATTGGCAGCACGCAATGTTTTGATGAAGAAAAAACACCAATATACCAGCTACAAGTACGTCTGAGTCTGATACTTGTGGCTGCAGTTGTATCCCATCAGACCATTCAGTGAGCGGGGGAGGTGGTTGTTGCAGGTAGGTGTCGGTGACGTCAAGTTTGCGCCGAAATTGTTGGTCGTAGTTGGTCATTGGCAGCAAATGCAATAGTCTTCTGTTCTAGTTCGGCTCCAAATATCAGGACATTCATACACATTTAGTCTTCAAAGTCCATTACAGTTTATTTCTCACATTGCATTGTAATTGATAAAAACCTCAGGCCTAACTGCAGACTTCAATGTGTCAAACCTCAGCCCTTTTTTCTGGAAATAATAAAAGTGAACTGCCATACATTGTAACAGTATTCAAGCACCTAAACTGAAAATTAGGTCCAGTGTAACAGGTAAAAAGTTTTTTTAATATATTCAACATTTAATCATTATGCATTTTTGAAAAGAATGCCTCTCCCTGAGAGGAAAACAAAGACAACAATCAAAAGGTTTGTTGTGCAAAAATGGCATTTTTAATCCTCACATGTTTTTAGTGACTGCTTCATGCTGCAGATCTTGTCAAATCTGGGTTGCAATTTTCTGTCCTACCTGCAATTGCTCTGCGCCCCCCGCTTTGGGAACCACTAGCTTAGAGAAAGAACGGGCATGGATTAGCATTAGCATTAGGAACTCCAGCGTCTTTTTTCATAATTGATAACAGATCTATAAAGCATTTTCCCCAATTGAACCAGACAATGTAATGCTTGGTGTCATACAAATAAATGCTGGGGAGGTTTAAATTCAATTAAAACAGAACACACACCATGCATAAAAAAGTATTAATACACAAATCCTTTTCTAAAACTAACCATCCATTTCGCACCCACTGACAAATACATGTACAGCATATTTCAAGAAGTGAGTAGCCTGTTTCTTTTACGTCATTTTAGAGAGCAGAGCAAAGCACAATACGTGTTCTAATATGACTAAATACACAGTGGACGAGCTTTGACCTGCCTATTATGTGCCTGCTGGCGCCCCACTGCACCACTGTCACCGTCTTACCCCACGCTCAATGATCTTGATCCAAAAGTCCATTTCCCGCGATCAAATAATCCTCTGGTGCGTCTAACCTCCGCCCACCTGCACTTACTATTCCTCCTCACACAATCCAAACATTTACTCTTTGCAAAACCTTGTTACCCACATCAGCCGGTGGCCCCCAGGAGCAGAGGCCCGAGCTCTCAGTCGGGGGCCCCTAATACAAATGAACTCGGGCAGGTAGCTTTGACACGGACGCAGGCGAGGCAAACAGGTCCTTTTCTTCAGGTAATGGGGAAAGCTCGGCGGATTAAGCGCGTCAAACAGCTACAAGTGTTATTATGGTCACCTCGTAAGCGGCTTTTGGACTGGCGCGTCATTAAATTAACCGTGGGGGCAGCGAGTGCGCGGTCCCATTTCAAGAGGCGGGCGCGGAGATGAACCCAGAGTGGAGACACGCTCTTTGGGGTCGTTATGTGCTCAATCGTAAATCTTCATTATAGTGGAGTATTTTTGTCAAAGAACGTTATATTTGTGGTGGGTTCAATGCACTCGACTCGGGCTTCAGCTAATGAAATACTGGACATGGTAAAGAAGACACCTTGTCCTTTTGTTTGCTATTTGACAATCTATGACACCTGTGGATTAGTATTGAGCTAAAACAGGCACGTCCACACTACGTCACCTGGGATAATATAGGCTTTCATCAAATATATTCTGGGCTGAGTTAAAACACTTTTTTGTTGCTGCTTACTCACACATTGAGCAACACAGGCTGGTGTGTGAGAACGACCCACACACCGATATTGAACCTGCCTTGCAACCTAGTCCATCTACTACAGTATATCTATGAACCTAGCGACTTCAATGGGAATGCTACAATCAAATATTGCAGGAACAATAGACAAATTGGCCCTCATTTATTACACTTGCGCAGAAAAGGGTGTATATTTTGGGTGTAGATTCCAAATACGCAAGATCCAACGCAGGATTTATGAACGTGCAAGATCCGGCCAGATATCTGAGCGTACGCACAGCGGCTGTTGATGAATGCCTTGGCTGAAAACGAACATGTTTATGAAAGTCACGTCTAGAAATATTCAAAAACCACCTGTTTCACGTCCGTTTTTTTTTTTACAACAATTGAGAGGAAACGGCCAAGAAAAAAAACTTCACGAAGCAGGCGACTGAGATCATAATGAACAAAGTAGAACAAAAATAGAGTCTTACTATTTGGAAGCCTCAAAAGTGCCATAAAGGGGGCTCAAAAAAGAAATTATCGAACGAGATGACATCTGTAAACAGCGTGGGGCCTGTTCTATTCTGTTCTATTATGTGCGTACCGTACGGCCACGTCCAGATTGATAAATCCCAAAATGTGTAAATATTTTGCGTACGCCTCATTAACACCCTGATTTGGCCGTACGCAAGTTTCATAAATGAGGGGCAAAAAAAACAAACCGTGTTCTATGTTGTTGCTGACATGTGGCTCAGGTGTAGAAGGTTATATAACTACACAAAAGTCACACAAGGGTCAATACTTTGCATAATGACAGCATAACAAGCCTTGAAGCTGTGTTTGGGTGAGAGAAGCCCTTACGTTTTTATTGCTCCATGTGGATGCAGTGACACTTGACCCTTTTTTTTTGACACGTTCCTGTTGATTCAGTCCAAACCACAGTCCAACCTTTACCACTGTTGTCGCAGGTCAACACAGCATTTCAGAACAGATCAAACTACACAGACCTGGGGTATGAAAATGCCCAGTGATAAGTCTAAGCAGTGTACTTTTTGTGATGGGAGACCACTGGGGATGACAATGGCATGTGAGTCTTTGAGTGTCCAAAAAATCACCATATAAAAACCAACGCATTTTGCAAGTGACTGCATTATTTACTTATGCAACTTTACTTACTCAAATAAGTAAATAATGCAGTCACTATTTGTTCTTGTAGATTTATCATTCCATCTTCAATCCTCCGCCAGGTTTCTGCCCATTTCAACTCTTCAAAGCTTTCATAAATGTTGAAGAATTATACCTTGTTTTGTTCAGTTTTCTTGTCTCATGGGGCTGGTACTTCTGGTGGTCACCTTTTTCTGTCTTTCATAATGGCGTTTTGATTTATCTTTTACATTTTGAGTGTTTTGTCTTTAATTGCATGTATTTAATGTGTTATTGTTTATTGTATGCATTGTGTAATAGGGGTGTATTAGTGATGGAATAGTAAACTTTTTCTCTCAACCTACCTACACTATTTCTCACATTTCACATCCAGTTGTAGAGTGTACAGGCTGCTCCCTCTCTTGTCACTCGGTGCTGACCCAGTTCGCGGCGCTCGGCTGGCGGATCGCTTGTCTGCAGCCTTTCAAAGCCACACGCTGATTGACAACAGTGCATCAGCGCGCGTTATCGGCGGAGGATGTCCCTGTGCGCGCGCCCCGATCATTGTCAATAAATAAACGTGATAATTGTCAGCGCCGACAGCTGCAGTGACAGCTTTGTTGTCTTGACTCAGTGCATCCTGTCAGTCCACGCGCAGAGTGAGCTTTATGTCGTCTGACTCGCGTCCGCCGCGCGCCGCCATTTGCACATGAATCAATTGTCGGCATCACTGTACTCTGACAAGCGCCTGACAGCTACGCGCTTGTTGTTTTTTTTTTTCTTGCAAGATATTTTCCCGCTCATGTAATTCTGGAGACACAGCAAAAAAAGGTTTGGGTTACAAACGTTTTTGTTTTTTTTAAATCCCGCACACAAGTATCTCTTTTGTTTTGTTAACTTTATGCTGAAGTATTGATCTAAAAAAACACTATTAGAAACTAAACACCAATGTGAAGGTTTGGGTTCAGATCATGTTATATGTTACGACTTGGATATATACTCTCTCAGAAAACTCACATAATTATAATGCCCCAAAGTACTGGAAATTAATTAAGTACAATTATTTGTCAGTGGAAGAAAATGTTAAAACAAAAAACCTCAGTTCTCAGCCTGCATTCATAACAGTAAAGTATACAGCTTTGAGCGCAAACATAATTCAGATAAAGTAGAACAAGAGAATTGTTAAATGCAAGCAGCAGTAACACCCGCTCATGCTCATCCCTCTGTGCCATTATTTTTCCTGAACTATTCTCCTCTTTACGAGTTGTGATGTAAGGTAGGCGTCATGCCAGAGTCCCTCCCCTTATCATGACCACACCACAGGGCCAGGGGGTAAGACATATGCAATAAAAGTCACAATTTATTTTATGACATCACGACTAAGGAATTACATTAACTCTAACTTTGGTGAAGACAATTTTGAGACCGGAATGACTGCAGTTTGTAGTTTGGTTGAGCAACATTATTCCTCATCACAAACAGACCTGGAGTATTTTAGCTCCATCCTCACTCAGATACTCTATTTTCAAACTTGAAGTCACAGAAAGAGCTGTTTTCTACCTTTAGTCTCCAATACGCAAGCAGCAGGCTGTGGGTGGTGCTCCCTACAAGATTGCTCTGGGTCGATTCCACCTCCAGACATGGCCAAGAAAGCGTGGATTTGCATGTTCTCCCTGTGTCTGCATAGGATTCCTCTGGATGCTCTTGTTTTCTCTACCAATAGAAACATGTACAATTGTTCAGGGTGATTGAGTGTTTGTGAGTGAGACTGTGGGACAAAGCGGATGTCTCAAAGCTGCAATCTTGTCTATTTACATCACTGCTTATTAATACACACTTCTGCTACGTTCTTCAAGCATGTACTTTCCCAATTCCACAACTTCATATAGAATCATATCTCATCTGTCATATCTCATTTCATGTCCTTATCAATTGTTTCACTTAAAACGAGGACCTTCTGCTTCCTTCTTTGGCATTTTGGAATCTTAAACTCCATCTTAAAATTGGAGTAGTAAACTTTTCTGCTTTTTGAGTCCACCACGAGACCTTCTACACTGACTCCCACTGACTCCCACACTTAGCCCCACTTTGCTTGAAGCCCCTGCTGAAATATCAAGGCTAAGCTCCGACCAACAGAGCAGCTGTCCTCCTGTGGACTCTCCACCTGCAGGAGGATTCAGTGAGGGGCTGGTGCTCTGTGAATTGGGTGCAGCTCTGACAGCCACCCCCCAAACCAGAAATGGATTTAGAGGAAGAAGATAGAAGGATGGATGGATATTACTTGTAAGAAAGGGCTATGTGAGTCACTATTTGACTTTGGGCTGAAAGTGAGGGTGGTCCCCTTTATTTTTAACCTTTCTGTCTGAGAAAGTGATGAAAGATGTGACGGAGGCCAAAATTGCATGTCAGATCTAGTCTATATGAGTTCAATGTTATTGTTCTGACCCCAGCTTTAAAACAGTCAACATAGAAAGTTCAAGAAAGACCAACTTCCTTTGCATGTCGTGTGCAGTGCATGATGTAATTCCTCTCCAAGACCTATCTAGAAAACACATTCACACAATTTTAACTCAGTGCGATGTATGTTTTGCAGTGACAGCAGCAGATCAA
The DNA here is from genome assembly GCA_964034765.1 of Knipowitschia caucasica. Classification (NCBI taxonomy): domain Eukaryota; kingdom Metazoa; phylum Chordata; class Actinopteri; order Gobiiformes; family Gobiidae; genus Knipowitschia; species Knipowitschia caucasica. The sequence goes on along the minus strand of OZ035824.1, from coordinate 15,572,841 downwards.
GACGACATCTATCATTAAAGTCGTGCTGAAATCTTTAGAATTATGCCGACTGGAAGGCAAACAGAAAAGTAGATGAAATGGTTGTTTTTTTGCCGGTAATATCTTTCAACAGCCACTTGAAAGTGAGCCTGTGCGATTACGACGTGCCTCTTGTAGCGCAAGATAACTACGTGACATTTGCTAAATCAGTCAGAGTCAGTCTCCACACTCCACTTGAAAGCTCTCGCCAACTTTGGCATTTTGCGGCGCTCTGTCACTCACGCCGAATTTGCCGCGCGTGTAAATCGATAAACAAAAAAAATACATAATAATGATAGTAAAATGTCGGTAGCTTTTATCACGGAAACAACCCGCCAGAATAACGTGGCGGCTACAATGTGTCAGTAGAAGTCTGTGAAATATTTTGAGTTCAAACTCAGCAATAATGCCGCTGATGCCATTTGTTTGTGTCTAATATGTATTCAACGTCTTAATATGACGTATGTAGACAGGATCACAGACATGCTTTTTTTCTCATTTGTCAGAAGAGAAGCTTTTTTTGTCCCACAGTGGGAAATAATTATGAAAGCAGTGTAAGTGGTGTGTACAATATAGAACCACATGTGTCCACCACAGACCGTCATGCTGCTAACATCTACAAATGCATACCTACAACTCAATATTTCTTGTACTATTACACAGTGATTAAAAATACCCTATTTCATTTATTTAATTTTTTACCTGTATTTTGATTCTTCTAACTTGACCATCCCTGGGTAATTTTTCCTCTACTGGTTATCACTGTTACATGTTATTCAACCTGGAGAGACTACAAGAGACGAGATGCGTTTAAGAGTTGTTTATTTTATGGATTGAGTTTGTTTATTGGTTTGGAGCTTAGGCCCCGGCTGTGGCCGTGCTCTGAAGAGATCTGCGCCTGGGTGCAGATCATGATCCCCCGGGGCCTAGACACTGGTGGTGGCAACAAGGCAAGGTGAATGTGAGAGTGAAGAAATCCTGAGGCGGAGGTGGGGAGGAGGTGGTTGCAGCTTGAAGTCCGTTTGGTGAGCTGTGCTCTGCTTTGCTCTTAAACGCTGGCTTGATTGACACGGCTGCGGGGAGTTGATTAAGACAGGCCGAGTAAGGCGTGGTCAAGCCTGGTGTGATAACGTAGGTAGTCTACCATCCTGAACCTCCGCTTAAGCTGCATTTCATGTTGAATTGTTCATAGCATTTTGCTTTTACCAGATTATTTCTGTTGGACAAACTACTTGCGTTAGTAATCATCATTTAAGAGAAAAGTTAGGTGGCTTACTCCAGCTTTTCCAATAATTAAAGTATTGAAATAGTCGAAACATTAGACCCTCCTTAGACCTTCCTTGAGTGGGGAAACTCCCCAGGACCTTTTTTTTTTTACAGGGGCCTGCATGCTTTAATGGGAAATGGTCTGTACTTGTTGTATAGAAATCCCAAGGTCTAAGCTCTTGGGAAAAGGGGAAAGCAGTCCCTCTCCGTGGATAGGTCCACTCCCGATGTGCGATAAAGCCTTTCATGGTGTTCGCTCCATAGATACATCCCACAGGTGTCTTTAAATGTCACGGACACTCACTCCTGATTCAGCTGTCAGAATAAAGAATCTTCCTTTACCTCTGCAGCAGAGCTGATACTGTCAAACACATGTAACGGATATGTAAAGGACAACAGTCAAACAGTGGCTATGTTGTGCCCGAAAAAATAAATGACTCAAACATGTCAGCATGTCAGTCCCAGAAATCTGCATAAAGACGACTATACGCTGGAACTAGTGAGGACAACATTGAAATCTCCCCACTGTGGGACGAATAAAAGATCTCTTATTCTTGATATTAAGTAATTGAACGGATGTATTTAAGATTTATGGCTGACGTTAATCCTTTTTTGCTTTCAGTGGTTAGCGCTTGTGCTTCACAGAAAGAAAGTCCTGGGTTTACCTCCAGGCCTTTCTGTGTGGAGTTTGTATGTTCTCCCTGTGTCTGCAAAGATTTCCTCCGGGTGATCGGGTTTCCCTTTCCACTAAAACATGTACACAGGGCTGGACTGGGACGAAAAAACGGCCCGGGCCTTTTTTCCTTCTTAGTGGCCCAGGCATGTTTTTTCATGGGGAGGTGTTCCGGGCACGTCCCACCGGGAGGAGGCCCCTGGGAAGAGCCAGGACACGCTGGAGGGACTATGTCTCTCAGCTGGCCTGGGAACGCCTTGGGGTCCCCCCGGACGAGCTGGAGGAAGTGTGTGTGGATAGGGAAGTCCGGGGGTCTCTGCTTAGACTGCTGCCCCCGTGACCCGGCAACGGATGAAGCGGAAGAAAATGGATCAATGGATGGACAATTTTACAGCATTTAAATACGTTAAGAATGTTTTTCCTCCTACAGAAACCACACTCAAACTGAGAATAAAATATAGCCCTCCCACTCCATTTTCAGACATTTTTGAAAAGGCTCCGGGAGCCACTTGAGGAGCACTGAAGGTTGCCGACCCCTGGTTTTTACAGTATGTGGAAGCAAATACTGTAGAGGATCAGGATGTCTGCCCTAATGTATCAAAGCTCATATTTTTTTATTTAACAGTGGGTAACATTAGGTAGCTTAGAGGTTACCATGACAACTTAACAAGGGCGAAAGCTCACATATCTGTTTTTTTCTGCGTCTGTATCCAAGCTGCAATCTTCTAAATCTCTGACCTTTCGGTACTCACTGCACTTTGGTTTGATCATAAATGCAAAAATCTCCACAACAACTTCTACTACCTCCATTTGTGTTTCCGACTCTGGTCATATTTGATGCATATCCATATATTCTATACAACTTCACATAATTGTATATTTAGTTTGGAACCAAAGATTGAGTGTCCTCAAAAATAGTTCCAAGATTGGGCGAAGTGTCCATAAATACATCGCTTGACGTTTTGTCTTTTCGGCATGAGTTTTGATGATGGCCGAAAAGTTTGACAGATGGAGTGAGAGGCTTTGACTTGAAGGAGTAGAGACACATCTGTTCGGAATGATATTTGATGGACAACATCCTCCTTTTCCCATCAAAGCAAAACTGTTTTAATGGGTCCATCCGCATTGAGGAGGGCCATCCCTGCTTTTTGAGAAAAAAAAAAATAACATTCAATTCTCCTATGCTATAAGAACACATTATATACCATTGTCATAGACTCTTCCTTTTAGCCATCTCAACCTGACATATGTGGTAATTGGCCAACACAATAACTTTACTTCTCAAAACACTCGCAAAAACTAACACTTGGAGAAACGTATCCAACCAATGACAATTTCAGACAGCAGCGGTCATCCCTAAAGCGCCTTCACGTCTTTACATTGCAGACTGTGTTTAATTAGCAGCAGAATCCTTGCTGTCGCGTCGGCTCGCTATAGCTGCTGTAGTGTGTGTAGTCACCTCGCTGCTGCAGATGAGATTGAAGTGGATGCTATAAATGGTTCCGGGCTGGTCCCATCAGGGAGCCGGTCTTGACGTGTGTTCCTAAATCTTGCGGAGATGCCATCTGCCACTGTGCAAACTGCTAGGAAGGCTGACCTCCGCAGACGCCCCAGTCATGCAAACTAATGGTCTAAGACTGTCGGCTTTTTAAAGAGAATAGATTACAGTAAAGTGGGCCGAGTTTCACTTTGTTTTAACTGTGTTCACAATTAATTCTTGCATGTGTGAATGTGATTTATCAAACATTCAAGGATTCACCTACCTCCATTCAATTCAATTCAATTAAAGGCATTTTTAAATAATTAGTAAGTAAGTAAGTAGTTTATTTATATAGAAGATTTTACAGACTCAGCTTGAGTATGAATTCAGGCCGTAAAAAGTGCTGAGTAACTTAGAATGACGCTAGCTCTCCTCCAATCACAGAACGAGGAGCAGCGCTGTTACGAACAGCCTGCCTCCTCTGGCGTCTACAGTGCAGGCAAACACAGAGAGGAGGAGAAGAAGGAGAAGCAAATAATTGATCACAGAAGAAATCAGCAGGTGTAGCAGGCCAGTTAAACCCCCCGCCAGAATATACCCGGGGTTAAAGTAGCCTAGGCTAGATTATACCCCGGGGGTTGAAATAGCCTAGACCAGAATAGACCCCGGGGTATAAACTGGCCTAGGCTATTTTAACCCCCCATAGGCCAGATTAACCCCCCCCCCCTTTCATTTTATATAATAATAATAAAATACAAGCAATATTTTATTTATTTATTTATTTCTTACTAAATACATTTAGGAAAAGATATGATTTATGAAATAAACTATTCTATGTAAAACTATAATAATCTCCTGATACTCCCGTACTGTACTTTACAGAACCATACAGCAATATGCCAATTTTTAAGGAATCCTTATATTGAATACAAGTACAGTATATTTAATTATAAAACTATTTACAGAAAAAAAAGTACTGCACTCTATGCATACATCACAGGTTTTTTATTCAAAAACAACAGTTGACGCATCGGCAGTGACACCAAGGAAGAGATGTAACTCTTCCATGAGCCAATTAGACTCTTCAACACAGACACCGTTGAGGAGGTGAAGAAGTGAAGCAGTGAAGCAGCGGCTGCAGAGTCCGAGACACTGACACGTTTGTCACGTGACCGGTTGTTTTGATACACGCTCCGATGCAGTGTTTCAAAGCAATTCGCTTCGGAAAGAGCGACACAAGCTCCGGAGCATCGGTGTCATTTGCCCATAATTAATATTTACTCGTAAGTTCTAAAGGTGCTTTCACACCGCCAACACTGGAAGGCTGACGCCTCGCGCACCAGACGCACATTCTCTAATTTTCAGACGCAGGGGTGTTTGCATCAGAAGTCCTGGCCAGCGGTGGCGCCGGAAATGGCGGAAGTAGCGGGTGGACTTTTATGCTAACGGATTTAAGCCAGCGGCTTTTTGTGCAAAGATCTTCTCCAATAATACAGCTCTGCAGCGTGTCTTTGTTCAGAGACCTTCACAGAATTTATATAACAGCAGTATGTGTTCACGGAGGTGCAGCATACGTTTATTTTATTATTAAACGGTACTTCGGCATCGGCGAACACGCTAGAAGCATTTACATAAAGTCAAGGGAGCATGACAACTCATATGTTCACAAACACTAAGTCCCCCATTGTCAACCCTGGTTTTGTCCTGGTTTAGTCCTGGTTTGATCCTGGTTTAGTCCTGGTTTAGTCCTGGTTTTAGTCCTGGTTTAGTCCTAGTTTAGTCCTGGTTTAGTGCTGCTTTAGTCCTGATGTAGCTCCTGTTTTGGCTGTTCACAGTATGTTCAGTCTGCTCGCGCAGACTAATGTCCCCGTGACCACTTTGCGGTTCTCTGATTGGTTGCTGCACGAGCATCCCGAGGAAACGCTCAGCAATATTTACCTCCTGCGTGCGTTGATTTTCCGCTCATGCACCTCTGCCGCGCAGTTCATGCACCTCTGCCGCGCAGTCCGTGCGTGCATCCCGAGATGCACATACATGTCACCATTGACTTTGCATTGAAAGTTGACGCAGCATGATCTGGTGTGAAAGCATCATAAGATGAGTTATCACGTGAAACATGTGATAAGTAGATACATGGAGTCATCACCTCACAAACAACGTATATATTATTATTATTAGATAAAAGAAGAAGGGGGTTAATCTGGCCTAAGGGGGGTTAAAATAGCCTAGGCCAGAATATACCCCGGGGTGTATTCTGGCCAGGGGGTATAAAACGGCCTGTTACACTGGGACAGACCTGCACGACTACGCTCGGACTATGCTCGGACCAGTGGGGGAGGGTCCCAGCTCAAAAGTGGCCAAAATGACGTGCGCTGACATGCTTGCAATACCACCCCGGGCCGATGGGGGTGGACCCAGAAGAAGAATTAGCCAATGCTAACATATAGCGTTGGCAGACCTCTCAAAAACGTCTTTACAGGATGGACCAAAAGCTGGCTCTTGGCCCAAAGCTCCGTTCCACATGTGTGTCAATGCTGAGGGGGGTGGATTTTTTTGGTCCACTCTAGTTTACTCGCGGGGAATTTTTGAAGTCTCTCGTTCAAATGAATGGAGCTGCGCCGGCTGACGCATGCGCAGATGCGTTTTTTCACAATTTTCTTGTGGGCGGGACCACTCGCGGCCATCTTGGATTGCTCCATGAAAGCACTTTTCATGGCCAACTCCTATGAACGGCGGAGATAGGCGTGACTCTGTCCGTTAATATATACAGTCTATGGCTCGGACGCAAAACTAGCGGTACTCTTTCAGTTATATATTTTGTAAGCAGTGCGTTGCTTTTGTACCTTTTTCTTCAGTGATTGTGGTACAGCTTACAAGAAGTTGCACTAATGCTTATGTTTACATACGTATCAGATGGCAAATAAAACTAGATAGCTTCGTGGTATGAGAGCGTAGGGGAAATGAGAAGCCTGTGAGCAAGTTGGGGGGCAGTGGTGCTAAACATTCAAACTGAAAGATACCTTTCAGAAACGGGTATAGCTCCTTGAAATGTCCTGGATCGCCACACTGTTCTTAGACCCTCCTGCCTCGCAAGGAATAACTGAATTATTGTGCTGAATTATTCCAAATCTGACTCCACCACTGTTGATCATGCTGTGTGTAGTACTACATTAGTCAACACAATTGTTCATGTTGACCTTTTGAGCAGGACCTTGAGAAAATTCACTCATTCTATGTTATAGTATTTGAGATCACTTCATAAAGGAGAGACAATGGTTATTATTATTGTTATTATTATCATTATGTGATGTAATGGTAATTCTGCTCTTTTTGTCCCAACAAAAAAGGTTTGTAAAAGTAAAATCTTGTGAACATGTCAGACCACATACTCTTACTTGAAAACTTGTAAGAATGTGATTCTTTGGGCTGCAAGAGAATTGTCCGAGTATGCGTCTTCTATTTTTCACATTTCTGTCTGATAAATAAGTAATCTTTGTTTATACAGTGCATTTCAGACCACGATCACACAAAGCGCTTTACAATTTCTGTTGTACCAGTAATTTCCATTCACTCCACACACATGCTTGAAGAGGCAGACGCCAAAGCCCCTGACTATTACTATCTTTCCTTCACTCATTACATTCAGACTTATTGTACATGTTTTTATTGGTAGGGGAAACTGGAGCACCCGGAGGTAACCAATGCAGACTCGGGGAGAACTTGCAAACGAATGGAATCGAACCCAGGACATTTTTTTCACAGCGACACCCTGCCGTGGAAAAGCGGTAACAGTTGCTATAAATACAAGTCTGAGAAAAGTAAGAAAACAATCTTTTAAGAATTAAAGCTGGAAATAGACCCAGTTTACAATAAAACATATGGATTTACGTGAAACATGGAGCAATAGCTAACCAGCAACCCTCTCATCTAGTGGTAGAAATGATTACTCTCATAAATGTGGCGCAATTTAATTAAAAGCGCACACAGTTGTAAAGATGGTCATCATCCCCAAAAGTAATTTAAAGGAAGACTTTTGTTTTAAATGACATACACCGTAAACAAGGAAGGAGTAAGAAGGGAAAAACTCTTTAGATGGAGATAATCCTAACTCCAAGTCTGTTTTTTGAGGAGGAACAAAGTTATAGCAGCTCAGGTAAAAGCTCAAAAACGCTCAAAAACGTTGCATAATGTGTTGTTAAAAATACACACAGTAAAGGAACCTCTCTGATCAAACTGACTCAAAGACGCAAATTCTGTTTTTTCACAGTGATAGACTGCCAAGATGTTGATGATAACAATATATTACAATATGTTTTACTCATCCACTCACTGTACATAAAGTTTTGAAAAGGACTTGGCTACTTCTGTTCTACACTTAATGCTACACTGCACTCACACAAAGAGAAAGCAAATCCAATGTGGGACCTGGTTTGAATGTGAGACCACGCTTGCTCTAATGGCCTACATATATAGCAACGCTGGCCCTTGTCCTACGCTAATTCAAACCCAAGACATCTTTGATCCTTATCACATTCACTTTGATCGCCATACGCCACCCTCTTTTGAACATTCCTCCATTGAGCGAGACTTTGTAGCGTCTCCCTTGAAGCTTTGTTTGCGGTGGAGAAAGAGACCGTTTCCCAAAATAAAACTCCTCATGGATGACCTTCCCTTTTCCAGCACAGTACACAGATCCCTGGTTGCCTCTGCCAACGCGGACTCATTACTCCGGTGATTTAAAAAGAGGTAGCGAGAGCGTCTTGGTCCGGGAGGCCTCGTTAGAGCTGGAAAAGACACCCATGGGACGGTCTCTGCAAACAGCGCGGACCCCCCCTCGAGTTATAAGCCCGCAAACTTCTTCAAGAGGCTGTTGAAATGTTCCGAACCCCCTGCTGCTTCCATAGGTATGTCAGTCTTTGAGCTAGCAGAGCGGAGAGATGTTTTCAGACGTAAACTGACTGATTAGCGACCGTTTGAGACGGCAAAGGAGCCAAGTGTGACACAACTGATACCTTCGCTGTCAAACAAAAGCCCAGAGAAGTGTGAAAAAAACAGTTTGAAGTTCTTCTGCAAATGTCAAAACTAATGTGGAGAGCCGGTCCTACAGATAATTTAGGATTCGGGGAAAACAAAAGTGTTGAAACTATGACCATTGTTATACGGGTTAGGGTTCAGTTTTATATAATAATAGTGCAGTTGATTTACCTCCCTCAAAAAAGTATAAAATTGTTTTCTTTCGATGTTGATGAATCGGTTTGTCCTTGTTTATAAACTGCACAACCATGGGGAACGGCCAATTTGGATTTTTGGAAATCTACATAATTTTTTTTGGAAATGTTGCTCCGCTGATTCCCAATGTATCATTATTTTTTGTTTGTCATATATTAAATGAATAAAAAGCTCTTTTATTTGATGTTAGACAGCCACAAGCACACACAGAATATACAGTACAGACCAAAAGTTTGGACACACCTTCTCATTCAAAGAGGTTTTTTTTTTTTACTTTCATTAATATGAAAATTGTAGAGTCACACTGAAGGCATCAAAACTATGAATTAACTATTGAATTATGTACGTACAAAAAAAAAGTATGAAACAACTGAAAATATTTCTTATCTTTGAGGTTCTTCAAAGACATCCTCCCGATCCTCCAGCAGGTGGTGGAACCACAGGAAGATGGCTTCAGTGTGGCTTCTCCTTCATCGAAGACATGGGCTTTGAGCGGGGGCTTCAGGCAATGTGGGGACAATTTTATTGCCCAGGGACACAACGACAGCAGGATCGAATCTTTGACCATTAGGTCCAAAGACCAGTGCTTTACCAACTGAGCTACTGTCGCCCCCTGAATTCTTTCAAACTGATGTAAAAAATATATATTTATATATATATTAGTGCTGTCCAACGATTAAAATATTTAATCGCGATTAATCGCATAAATTTCATAGTTAACTCGCGATTAATCGCAAATTAGTCACACATTTGCGTGCTGTGTGCAATTGCTTTTTTTATTGAAAACAATGTGTAGTGTTATATTACACACTAACATTTGATGCAAAATCATCAATAAATGGATGACAAAATAAATAATTGGTAACAAAAAGCCTTCAATGTGTGTGTGTGGGTGTGTGTGTGTATGTGTGGGTATAGACCATAGACTGTATAGAAACATCATGGTGTCATTATGATGATGATAAACAATCTGTAAATATTTTGTAAATTTGTTCATGTAAATACTCTATGCTGTTTCTCTGTTTACCTTCGGTATATCTATGACTGTATACTGTTTGCTTGTATTGCCTTTTTTATTAACCCCTCCCCCCATCTCCCACTTCATGTCCCCCCCCCCCCCCCCCCTCCTATGTGCCCTTCTGGGTTTCTTCTTTGGCCCCCTGTATCTCCAACTACATATTGTTTGTAATCTCTGTCTACAATGTATCTGAACTAGTCCTTTTCTTTGTTTCTATTTTTTTTTTCTGTATATGTGTTTGTCTGCAATAAAAAGTAAAAAAAAAAAAAAAAATCTTTTTTTTTTTTTTTTTTTTTTTAATCGCGCGATAAAAAAAATGACGGCGTTAATATTGATTTGCGTTAACGCGTTAATAACGCGCTATTTTGGACAGCCCTAATATATATATATATATATTTGCTCTGCTGATTCATTATTTATTACATTTGTTGTACAGTATATTAAATTAATAAAAATCTCTTTTCTTTGATATTAGATACAAAATTAATACAATTAAAGGAGCTATACCCGTTTCTGCACACAGATTTGAATTCCATTGGATTTCTACAGTTTGAAAGAAGTGTATGTCTCCATGAATTAAACAAAGGCATGTAGATAGGTCAGTATATGTGTACAGTAACCCATGGGTGACCAGGCTGCCTCGGTCCAGCGCCTTCACCGGGACATCACCGTGGGCGGAGGAGGTCGCGTCTGCCCCGGAGCCGGAGCTGAGTGACAGCATCGGAGCTACTTTCACGTGGGAATCACAGCTTGCGGCGATCCAAGCCACAGTCAGCCAGCTTGTGGGAAAAAATCCAATGTGGACTTCCGCAGTCCCTTTGTGCTCGGGCTAAAGTAAACTTCTGTGCAGAGTTTATTACTTCAGATAACATTTCTGTGTCTGGAGAAGCAGCTGTGTTTTTGTAATCAAAGCGAGCGAGAACACAGACTAAAAATAGATATATGTCGTTTACAGGGAACACAAATGTAACAGTGGTGTAATTAAAGAGAAAATATGCTGCATTATTCGTGTTCATTTAGGGTCTGAAGAATTGTCTCGAGAATAATAATTGTGAATTTTCATGTTCTATAATGTGAACTAATTGCCTAAGCAAAAAATGCATGGATATCAAGTGGTCAATGTGGGAAATATAAAATGTTTGACTAGAGCAGTGGGGTCTGTCTCAGAGGCACTAGATCAGGGGTGATCACACTTTTTCAGCATGCGAGCTACTTATAAAAGGATCAAGTCAAAATGATCTACCTACTACAAAAATGCAAATCATATATTTCAAAATATATTCTTTATATCTACAATGTATGTTTATGTACATGCAAAACCGCATGAGCCAATATAGCACAACACAACACAATTACCTATGTACATTTTTTGTCATTACCCGAGTTTACTCTTATGACTTGCACTGAATTGAATCGGCCAGGGATGCATAGTCCGGAAAATTGGTGGTAACTCGCTGACAAGTTTGTCGTGGTTTAGCTTTCCTGCACTGAGCGCGGTTGTTTGCGCATGTGCAGTCACCTAAGTGTCAGTAAAACATTACTGAGTAAAACACAGATGTCATTTGACTGTGGTGCCATGTCCATGTGCCATGCCTGTTTTTTTTAAATCCAAATATTTCCCCTCCTCCGTTTATAAAATAATTTGCATCCACACATCTGCGTTATCAATCACATTCGTAACATTCCAAACATGTGCGTCTCTTACGTCCTGTCCTGCGTTGGGGAAAAACACAGAAGTGGGCGGAGCTTTGATGCAGACGCCGGTAACGGCAACGTACCGGCACTTTTACAGTCATAGAAGACACTCAGAGTAAAGAGTAAGACGTATGTTTACAAGCACTGACCCCGTCCTCAGCCCTGGTTTAGTCCTGGTTTAGTCCTGGTTTGGTTGTTTTCGAGCGTGAGTCCCCGCGATCACTTTGCTGCTCTCTGATGTGGAGCGAGGATGTTTGCTGCTGCGAGCATCTCACAGCGGACAGTTTTTAAGGTAGTATGATCCATGCTTCAGTGATCAGAGGAATTTAGGGGGGTACTGTGGCGTGCGAGAACGCAAAACTCTGGTTATCTCTGTCTACACACAAATGCATTAAAGGAGTTTTCAAAAATCTCCACTTTGCCCGGAGTTTTTTGTATATATTCGTTTAGAATGTGTAATTTTTTATTTATTTAATGCGATCTACCAATACTACCTTTGCGATCGACTGGTAGATCGCAATCGACGTATTGAGCACCCCTGCACTAGATGGTTGTCCCTGAAATTTGGATTTACAGCTAATCTACAAATATCTTACTGAAGTTATTACACAATTATTGTCTTTTTTCAGACAAGATATACATATTTTTGTGGTCCAAATTCAAAAGTAAAACCATTCTTTATCCAGACTAGTAAAGGGGTGATATTGGGGGCCTAAGGTATCTTGGGATTGCTTTGGCATGTCATAGTCTAAGAATTGTCATTGCGTAACAACTTTGAAAACAGAGGAAATAGACTGAATGGGTTACATTTTTAAAACAGCTTTTTTTACTGTATATATATATATATATATATATATATATATTTGTCTTCAGTGCACTGTAGGTGTCTTGTACAGCTGTTCCATTGGGGAGATTGTCTGCAAATGGCAAAACCGAAGGTATTGAAACGTGGGTGAGGTTAAAGACAGCTGCAGGTCTGTTTTTGATGAGGGAATAATGAATGTTCCCATGTGGTTTAAAAACTCCAGGATGTATGACATGCCACAGTAGCCCTGCTACCAAGATTCAAGATTAATTTATTATGTTCCCGTAGGAAATTTGTCTTGGACTCACAAGCTGCTACATCGATGCTCGCATCATAATAATCAAAGATCGTTTTGGTGGAGACATAGTTGCAACAGAATTTTGCCATGTATTTTACATAAGACATTATTTTAACCCAAAATACATACTCCCACTGATGTCTGCTGTAGTTGTGTCCCTTGACAAGACACTTAACTCCACTTTGCCTGAAGCCCCTGTTGAAAGACCAAGGCTATGTCATCGCTGACAGAGCAGCCATCCTTCCGTGGACTCCACCTGCAGGAGGATCAGCGGTGGACTGGTTCTATGAGCATTGGGTGGCAGCTCTGATTGTCAATGTATATGGCTCTTGGAAAGACAAATCTGTTCCCATGTGTGTTGAGTGTCTTCATGTTTATGGTATGTGTGTGTGTAGATGTGTGTGTGTGTGTGTGTGCAGGTCTGTTCATTATATGATCGTATGTATCTAGAGAAAGTGAGGATTTTAGGCTGGGTGGTTTTAATATAACTTGTATGGTAATGGTACTTTTATTTTACCGTTTTACAACAACCTGCTTAGGAACTACAGGTGTAAATTAGCACTGCTGCTACAACCTGGTACAATGCATCTCTCCTCTCGGCTAATGTTGTTGCTACAATGTTTTTTATCATTGTAACTGGCCAATAATTATTCTTCTTTAAGATAGGTGCGTGAAAACTTGGATCTAAAACCAAAGCCTTCAGGACAACACTGATCCACAGCTGTCAAAGATCATAAGTGCATGGCTGACAGAAGCACAGAAATGTCTCTTGGAGTGGCGTCCTGTCTCCATGTGGGCCCCTGTGCTCCATGATGGCGGGCCCCTGTGCTCCGTGACGCGCTCAGACATAATTGTGGAGGACAGGGGCCCACGTCAGCCTCCGCAGCCTGATAACCGTTAAAGCCTCGTGACAGCGTACAGAAGTCTATTAGCAGCAGTGTGACAGATCGCATTACCACTGGGACTACGGGCAGCTCAGGGGCCCGCCGCTTTGGCTCTTCCCACCAAACACTCTCAAACCATTTGCCCAAGTTAATTCGCTGGGGTTGTAATAATAGCTGTCACCTTAGCCGCTCGGTTAGGTGGCGTACAAGGGAGTGTAATTGAGTTATAACAGCGTGACGGAAGCTAAGTGGTACAAGCAGCAGTCCTTTTGCAGAGGATGTTTGTATGACTGTCGTGATCTTAACCTAAAGTTTAATTTCTATTGATTCTTGCTTGTTTGTGGAATCTATTGACTTGTACTGTATTTGTTCACTGATTTGACCTATCATATATCCCTGTACATTTCCAGTCAAAATCTGCCCCCCTACTTTGTCAAAAATCCCTCAGTTTTATGCACAGCTAAACAGACTGGATTTTAACCTGGATTTGAACATTGTCAGAGAAGAAGCATGTCTCACATTATTAAAGTCTCATCTCTGAGCCAATGGAAGCCGGTGCAGAACCTTGGCTGATGTGATTGTACTTCCTGGTTCTCATCAGGACACCAGTGAGCAGCTGTTACGGTAGTCTAACCTACTGGAGACAAACGCATGGTTAAGGGAATCCAAGTCTGCTTTAGACCCTATATTTTTGATCCTGGCAATGTTTTTTGATGGTTAAAAGCTGCTTATGTTACTGATTTGATGAGGTTGTTAAAATGTAAGTCTGAGTCCATCATTATTCCTAAAATAATGATGAACTCAGAACATCAACATCTGGACCCGGGCCCCGGGAGCTTCCCTGTGACCATTGTTCCTGACAGAGGCCCTACTGGCATTGAAGGATAGGTCAAAGGCAGAGGACAAAAAAGAAATCAGTAATCATTTCGTCAAAATATCGTCTTAATTAACCCTTTCATGCGTAGTGGTCACAACAGTGGACAGCTATTCAATAGTTGTTTTCTTCCATATGTGTGAGTTTTAATGTCTTAAGTCACTATAGTGGACCCTAGTGTGTCTTGCCATATGCACTGCTACACACTGGTAAACATACAAATGTAAAAAAAAAACTCTCAAAAAAAGATGGCCGACAAAGAAGAAAATGTGCTTAGTGGAGGAGTAAAATCTGTTCATACATTATGATCGAAGAAAGTTTAGCAGGTACAAAAAATATGTGGACATCAAGTAACATCTAAGGAGCGGTATAATTGTTGAAAAACCCAAGTATTGATTTTCTGTTATGAGGAAATTGCAATGAATCATGTGTCCACTAAATTTTGATTACAATGCAAATTGCTGCAACTTTGTTGTTTCTGGAAAAACTTCATTGTCAATACAGCTTTGGCTTCAAATAAACTAAAATGATTTGATATATTCTATATCTTGTAAATATTAGTCATATCATGAGAAAAATTATCCTTTTTCCTGTGTTTTGTAGCGGTCAGGGGCAGAGCAGAATAGAAAAGCCAAGAGGACAGTCCAGGAACTACCATCTGACTCAAGTGAGGTGGATGGTAGTGGGAATGATGAAGAATGTTACCAGACAAAAAACAAATGGTAACAGCTGTGACAGTGAAGTTGAAGATGTAGAAGAAGATGCTGTGGAATATGAGGTGAATGAAGAGAGGAGATGGTGCTGTCCAACTTGACCAAACTCAATAACACAAAAATAGTAGACAGCAGACAAGTCTGCAAAGCCAAAGATTATTAGCTTGAAGGACAATTTACTCTTTACTTTTTAGGAGAGCGGTAAGTGAAGATTGAGGGAGGAGCCCCAATAGATTTCTTTTTTTTTTTTAACCAACATTTAAGCTCTGTCCCTGGCAACATATATAATATAATGTTTGAAAACAAAGCATCTGTGTAAACAGTTACTAAAATGGATGAAATTAAAATCCAGGTTTGAGATACAATGTTGTGAATGTCATAAACCTTTTTAATATGTATATGCAGTCTCTGTAAGAGTGCAGGCTGAGGTCAGGGCCCAGGCTGGACACTGTTTAACAGTCTGCAGTGTGTGTCATACATGTCAGTAATACATGTGTGTACACATTTGTGTAATACGTGTGTATCGATCTGGGTTTATGGATCCAGACACTTCATTAGCCTTACAGGCAGAGGATTCTCTTTTCATACTCACATTGGTGACACGCTTTCATTCTCACAGCAGATGTGTCGAGGTCTGCACTTTCACGTGACGTGATTCATTTTGTGTTGTTTATTTAAAAATATTTTCCATAGCTTTTGTCACATGCATGTGTGTCAAATCGAAAGAGCATAAAGCGAGGTGGAGACTCCTGCAACAACCAATCAGCTGTGAGTCTAAAGAGGTCAATAGTGACTGCACAAATATAGAATAGTTCGGATGTCAACTGTTTGGAATCCTGTAGAGCACCTCTAAAGGGGCCAGGACTGAACTGGCCATCGGGCGTACCGGGCTATGCCCGAAGGGTTGATAACCCATATTTGAGCCGGTCTGCCTGCCTCAAAAAAAAAATTAAGTAAGTAAGTAATCTTTATTTATATACCGCCTTTCACAGACCAGAGTCACAAAGCGGGTTATAATTGTAGGCACTTGTCCTCTTACCCACACAGAGATGGGAGAGTGGGGAATTGTGTAAATCCGTTGAGACATTTTTGAGAGGGGCGCGCATGACTGCGGGGTATTTGCTGTATGTGCTTGAAGGGGATTCCTCATCCTCTGTGGCCGCAGCGTTCTGGGGCAGCTGTGGCCACTTTGTAATTACAGCGGTCAAAAACACAACGTGGCCATGTACCCAAGACCATATACACCCACAGGACCATTCTCTGATTGCAACAAATACACAGAAAACAGTCCGCGTCTCCCCTGTGTCTACTCCAGAAGCGCAACTAAACTCGCTAAATTAAAGCTGGGGCATCTATTTTCTCTTGCATAACAGCTCCTGTTGGTTTTGCCCAAAAGTAAAATGTTGTTAACAAATCAAACAGATTCAATGACAGCCATAGGCTGATATTATGCGTTTCAGACTTCTTCTCATCCCTGTAACCAACGTTTGTTTTGGTCTGTGGCCATCTCCCTCACCGTGTAATGGCATGTTTATTCTTCTCTCGTAATATAGACTATTGCACTTTATTATAATTGTTGAAACTGCATACATCCTCTACAGTATGTGCTTCTGCATGCTGTATAAAAAACCGTGAAAAAGCGTAAAGAAAACTGCCGGGCTGTCAAGAAGGCAAAAATGCCCGGGCCGTTTTTTTGTCCCAGTCCAGCCCTGCCAGGCGCTGTAGCTTGAGATTCAGGATGAGCTCCTACTTTGATTGAATTTTACTCTTATAAATCTGAATGGAAGTCTCCAATGAAAAGGACTGCAAATAACAGCCCTTTAATCTTCATCTGTTATGCCCAGATATGACCTCATACATGATTTTTTACTGCTGAGTAAGATAGTTTGGAAAAGAAAATAACATATGAGATACAGCCGCAGACATCTGACTTTTAAGCCAACACATTTGTTTTGGAAAGTGTCTCCAGTCCAATTAAATCCTTTATTCTACATCTTTATTTTACTGCCCGGGTTTGTGTTTCTGAGTACACAGGATTCTAGATAGATCCTCATGATCATGTTTAAGAATGAGCCAAGAGAACATCCATGCTCCTGTCCCTGTGAACAGCCTCCCCCCTCAGCGGTGTTGGTGACGGGGGTAACCAGAGCCGTGCTGCTGGGACAGGTCAGGCCCTGATCACTTGTACATGTTTTATAGCCGTTACATTATAAATTATTTCCAGGACAGAGCGACTGGGCGCGGATCGGCTTCAGTTACGGCTAACGTACAGCTAATGATATTAAGAAATCTGCGGCTCTAGTGTTTCAGCTCTATCGGGGAAATCTTAAACGCCTCCATGGTAAATACGTGCTTATGATATTATCAGCCGCTCCATTGAGGCCGAAGTGGATCGGATGGCTATTCAAAGTGGAGTCCACTGGTGATAACTGCGGCCATAAAGACTGTTGACCGGCTGGCTAGACGGGGGAACAATATGCTAATTTGTGGTGTGGAAAAATATAGCCACTTTGATGGTGCATTTGTTAAATGGGCTTTATTAAACCACTGCTGCATATAGTGAATAAGATATAAAATAATGATGTAAAGTGCCTTGCGAAAGTATTCGGCCCCCTTGAACCTTTCAACATTTCGCCACATTTCAGGCTTAAAACATAAAGATATAAAATTCAATTTTTTTGTCATGAATCAACAACAAGTGGGACACAAATGTGAAGTGGAAAGAAATTTATTGGATAATTTAAACTTTTTTAACAAATAAAAAACTGAAAAGTGGGGCGTGCAATACCATTCGGCCCCTTTACTTTCAGTGCAGCAAACTCACTCCAGAAGTTCAGTGAGGATCTTTGAATGATCCAATGTTGTCCTAAATGACTGATGATGATAAATAGAATGCACCTGTGTGTAATCAAGTCTCCGTATAAATGCACCTGCTCTTTGATAGTCTCAGGGTTCTGTTTAAAGCGCAGAGAGAACCATGAAGACAAAGGAACACTCCAGGCAGGTCCGAGATACTGTTGTGGAGAAGTTTAAAGCCGGATTTGGATACAAAAAGATTTCCCAAGCTTTAAACATCTCAAGGAGCACTGTGCAAGCAATTATATTGAAATGGAAGGAGTATCAGACCACTGCAAATCTACCAAGACCCGGCCGTCCCTGCAAACTTTCATCTCAAACAAGGAGAAGACTGAACAGAGATGCAGCCAAGAGGCCCATGATCACTCTGGATGAACTGCAGATAACTACAGCTGAGGTGGGAGAGTCTGTCCATAGGACAACAATCAGTCGTGCACTGCACAAATCTGGCCTTTATGGAAGAGTGGCAAGAAGAAAGCCATTTCTCAAAGATATCCATAAAAGTCTTGTTTAAAGTTTGCCACAAGCCACCTGGGAGACACACCAAACATGTGGAAGAAGGTGCTCTGGTCAGATGAAACCAAAATCAAACTTTTTGGCCACAATGCAAAACGATATGTTTGGCGTAAAAGCAACACAGCTCATCACCCTGAACACACCATCCCCACTGTCAAACATGGTGGTGGCAGCATCATGGTTTGGGCCTGCTTTTCTTCAGCAGGGACAGGGAAGATGGCTAAAATTGAGGCAAATACAGGACCATTCTGGAAGAAAACCTGTTGGAGTCTGCAAAAGACCTGAGACTGGGACGGAGATTTATCTTCCAACAGGACAATGATCCAAAAACATAAAGCCAAATCAACAATGGAATGGTTCACAAATAGACGTATCCAGGTGTTAGAATGGCCAAGTCAAAGTCCAGACCTGAATCCAATCGAGAATCTGTGGAAAGAGCTGAAGACTGCTGTTCACAAACGCTCTCCATCCAAACTCACTGAGCTCGAGCTGTTTTGCAAGGAAGAATGGGCAATAATTCCAGTCTCTTGATGTGCAAAACTGATAGAGACATACTCCAAGCGACTTACAGCTGTAATTGCAGCAAAAGGTGGCGCTACAAAGTATTAGCGCAAAGGGGCCGAAGAATATTGCACGCACCACTTTTCAGTTTTTTATTTGTTAAAAAAGTTTAAACTATCCAATACATTTTGTTCCACTTCACGATTGTGTCCCACTTGTTGTTGATTCTTGACAAAAAAATTAATTTTTATATCTTTATGTTTGAAGCCTGAAATGTGGCGAAATGTTGAAAAGTTCAAGGGGGCCGAACACTTTCGCAAGGCACTGTATGTGTTGGAGAGTCAAGGGCCTTTTTCCAAAATATAACTTATTTTATTCATGTTATTCCATTGTTCCACACCAAAAATAGAGCTGGAGTTGATATCAGAAGCTTCTGACATGCCCACATTTCCCAAACAATCTTTAGAACATCCTCATTGTAGTAATGTTGCCTGTGCTTCGTGGAAAGTACAGAACCAGATACTATGTGGAGCGATATCACCACTTTGGATCTGCTTCATCTGTTTGTTTTCCAAGAGAAAATACCTGCCAGAGTCTTGGGGCCGTATTCCTAAAGATTCTGAGAGTCCTCTCAGAGAGCTCTTATCTTAACCTAAAAACTCCTAGCTAGGAGTCTTAGCTTAAAAGTTATTCCAGAACACTCTTAGAGAACTCTGCAAGGAATTGACAACAACTTTTATCTTAGTGAGGAGGCGTGGCCGACCCCGTTGCTAGGTATGAGTCATCATTTCAGACGCTGTGATTGGTTGATCCTAAAAGTTAGAACAAACATATTTTTGATGATAATAGGCAAAATAAGGGCCCTAAAATGGACAAACTCAATCATGGAATCTAATCTTAGGAACACTGTGTTATTGTAAATAATAACCAAAAGCTATAAAGTCAGATATATCAATGGTACATAAATACTGTGAATTGTAAAGTTAGACTTATACACCATCATCAGAGCTTGCTCAGCACCAATTTATCACACATAATACGTATATATCATGAGCACTTATAATTTTATATATATATATATATATATATATATATATATATATATATATATATATATATATATATACATATAATTTAAATATTACTCTATATATAATATACATGATAAAGAAAATTATTATTGTAAATATTATATGGATAAATGATGATAATGATAACGTTAGGATTAGTAAAGGCTGTGATATGTATAGACTTATAAGGAATTAAGGAAACAATATTAATATAAACATATTATACATACACTGTACAAATCAAGTACAAGGGAGCTTAAAAGTCTTATCCTCTCCCACTCCTTTTTGAGCTGGATTGTTGTTAATAAAAGAAAACTGTATATTTGTACTTCTATTCTGTTGTTGTTTTGTCCTTTTTTTTCTTGTTTGCCATGGCTCAAAATAAAGTATTCATTCATTCGTACTGAATGTGTGACAATTTAGGACCACTTTTTCCTCTCTTTCAACTTTTACCATTTCTACATACTTTTGTGTAACAAAGGTAAAATGGATGAGGTGTTATTGCTGACCAGCCAATAAGAAGCTGGTCACATGATTGACTTTTAAATATACCACAAACATGATTCCTGCTTGAATCTGTAGCGTTTCACTGATTCACTGTCATCCAGTGTATAGAATATTTCTCCTGTCTCCACCGTCCACCATTTTGTGCTCTTAGGGAACTTTTAAGTCGCTAAAAGTCCTCCTCTCAACTCTTAAGGGATCTCCCCTTAAGAGCACTCTTAAGAGCTAGGATTTTTTAGGAATAGCTTTTATCTTAACTAGGAGCTACTCCTCACTTTTAGGGGAAATTCTAAGAGTTGGTCAAGATTCTAAGAAAATTCTTAGAATTTGGCCACTAGGAGCAACTTTTAGCAGTAAGAATCTTTAGGAATACGGCCCCTGGACTCTTTGACAGCATTAATCTACTTCAGGTGGCTGAGCTGCTAGCTCAGCCACCTCGAAACAGGGCCTGTCTGTGTGGAGTCTGCATGTTCTCCCCGTATCTGCCTATGTTTCCTCCGGGTGCTCCGGTTTACCGCTACAAACATGCACAGTAGGTATGAATCTAATGAGTGAGAGAATGGATGGTTTAGTCAGAGGCTTTGATGTTCCAGTTTGTTCGGCGTCTCTCTCCCGTCATCACCGTGTGGAAAGAATGAAACAATACCGAAACTCTGAACATTGCAAAGGGCTTTGCATGACCTTGGTCTGTAACTGCACTATACAAATAAAGATTACTTACTCACAGCCTCAGTCCTGGACTACAACCTCAGGACATGTATCTCTTTGCTAAAAATCCCTTTTCCAATTCCAAATTTGATTAAGACACAAATTATTCAAATCTTTGTCTATTCTCCAAATAGACCAAGGAAAAGCTTACTTGTGGACCTTTTTAGTAAACTTTTAACAACTTTTTAGCGCGTTTTTATTGTTCAGTTTTTTAATATATCTGAGTGTTTTATCTTTTTAATTCAGTGGTTTCAGCAAATAGCACTTAGTCCCGACTGAAACCCACTAGTAGCACAGAGGCTAACACAAGCTAACGAGGACATGGAAAGTGACAATGAAATTGGCTCAAACATGCACAATATTAGTCGCCTCACCTTGGAGCTCCGTGAGAGCGACCGTGCCACCATTGCAGATCTACGAAAAGAAGTCCTTCGTCTCACCGCAGAGTTGAATGAGAAACAATCTCTAGTGTCCAAACTTTTTGAAGTCGCTGGTGGGCAGCACTCACGGCTGATGTCACTGAGCGCTGCATATTGTGACACTGTCGTGTGGGAGAGATCCGTCAGCTCCGGACCCTCCTGTTCTACACCTAAGCGCCCGGTTCCGAATAACGAGCCCGCGGATTCCGAGGAGCCATCCTGCGCCGTGGCCCATGTCCTGAGTCTGGCAAACCGCTATGCAGCCCTCTCCACCGACATCCCGGCCCCCTCAGCAGAATCCCTGGACACTGCAGCGTACTCTACTGCTCGAGGATCCAAGTCCACTGCGAGGAAAACGCTCCTAAAGGAAGCAGTCCTCAGGCGAAAGAGCGGTCCACCAGCCATGTTGGCCTGTTCCCCTTCTTTGACCCCAGTGCAGCAGCCTCAGACTGGGGTAGCTAGCCATCATCACCACCGCTCACCTCCACCGGGTCAGCAGCAGCGCCCAGAGCCAGCCCCTCTCACCGCTCCAGCGTCCCCGAGCACACAGCGTGGGTCGCCTGTAGCTGAGAGTCAGCACCCCCGCTCCTCCTCTCCATGTGTTCAGCGGCGCTCAGGCTCGGGTCCTGCTTCGGGTGAACCCGCTGGTTCCGTCCACCGAGCTCCTTCTCCGAGGCCACTCTTCGCCCCGACCACTCTGATTATTGGAGATTCCATCGTGAGACACGTCCGCTTCTTCAACGCGGTCACTCGCTGTATTCCCGGAGCTACTGTACCAGACCTGCTCATACGTCTCCCTCCTCTGCTTCAGTCCCTGCCTGATACCGTTTCCAAGGTAGTCGTGCATGTGGGAATTAACGACATGAAACTTCAGCAGTCAGAAGTCACGAAGAAACATTTTATGGATCTGTTCCACCTCCTTCAATCCTCCGGACTATCTGTTTTTATTTCTGGTCCAATCCAGACTGTAAACAGAGGTGACTGCCTCTACAGTCGTGTTGTGGCGCTGCATGTGTGGCTTCAGGCTACATGCAGCTCTTTTAACTTTGTCTTTGTGAATAACTTTGCCCTTTTCTGGAAGCGTTACGAAGCCTATCGTCCAGACGGATTGCACCCAAACAGATACGGTAGCAGCCTGTTGATGGATTACATACGTTATGTTGTTCAGCGTTCCCCGAGGGGGGCGTGACTGTTTACATCTGAGCCCCCTCGGACCCCACCGCACTCCCCCGCCTCCTGCTCACCAGCACCGGGTGAGTACAACGGTGCAAACACTGCTCCCTGTCCGTCTGGCAGTGTATTACCAGTCCAAACACTGAACTGTGCTGACTCCCTTCTGACTCTGGGAGCTAAAGAACAACAAGGGTTTTCACATTTTAGGCCAATTGAGACTGTGTGTGTTCCTCGCACCAGCTCAAAAATGTTTTTAAATTCTAAAAAACGAAATCAAAACAGGACAGCAGTTAGACGGTCCAACTCTGCAAATCTAATTTCTGTTCCCTGTAGAAATCAATCAACCACATTAATCGACTCTGACGTTATTTTTAAACTTGCTATGCTTAATGTCAGATCTCTATGTAACAAATCATTTTTAATTAATAATTTTATCACTTCTTATGATCTTGATTTTATGCTTATGGCTGAAACATGGCTGGACCAAAATACAGGAAATGCAGTTCTAATAGAAGCAACACCACCCAATTTTAAATTCGAATCCGAAATACGAGAAAACAAAAGGGGGGGAGGCATAGCTGCAGTTTTTAGAGAGCACTTTGTCTCCCATAGAATGCCCCTTGGAAATTTTTCATCGTTTGAGTATATTTCTTTTAAAATGGAACAAAAGCAATCTTCTACTCTTTTCATTGTCCTGTACAGGCCACCACAGTCATGTTGCGATTTTATTGACCATTTTACTGAACTACTTTCATTCGTGTGCACAGATTTTGATAGTTTAGTTATTACAGGTGATTTTAATGTACATGTTGATAATGTTGATGACAGAAATGCAAAGGAGCTGGCTTCTGTATTTGAGACCTTTGGTTTCATTCAGCACGTGAGTGGCCCCACCCACAGCAGGGGGCACACTCTTGACCTGCTAATTACAAAGGGGGTTAATGTATCAAATGTTAATGTAGTTGATGTTGCTTTGTCAGATCATTTCTGTGTATTTTTTGACATGTGTTTTGCTAGCAAACCACCAGCTGAATTTACAACTGTTAGAAGAAGACACATACATGAAAACACAAGTGAACTGTTCATGGGAATGCTAAATTTTGAGAAAACTCCATGCTCTACTGTTGATGAATTGTATAACTCTGTCACCACCAGTGTTCTGACTGTTCTGGACGCCATTGCTCCTGTGACGGTTAAAATAGTTACCAGTAAGAAAAAGGCCCCATGGACTAAGGCAGACTCGGTTAGGGCACAGAAGCAAGAGTGCCGGAGGGCCGAACGGAAGTGGCGAAAGTCCAATTTCCAGGGCGATTATGAAATCTTTAAAGATGAGTTGGGTGAATTTAACCGGGTTCTACGTAGAACAAGAGAAATGTATTTTTCTGACATTATTGGAGGTTGCAGTAACAATTTTCGTGTTATGTTTTCAACAGTTGGTAGATTAACGAACCCCCCTGTAAAGTTGCCCCTAGAATTTTCCTCTAAATCTAGGTGTAATGAGTTCGCACAGTTTTTCGATGACAAAGTACAAGGAATCAAAAACACTATCACCTCCACAGCACGTATAACAATGCAACAGCCAGAGAAGCTTTCTGAGCTAACTCACTTTGCACCTGTGGATACTGAAACTGTCAAAAAGATAATCATGAGTCTGAGCTCCTCCACATGTAGCCTGGATATATTGCCCTCTAAATTTCTGAAGTCCGTCCTGAGCAGTTTGTTACCTTCACTGACACAAATAGTAAACATGTCTCTGTCGTCAGGAACATTTCCTACGGCCCTAAAAACAGCAGTCATAAGACCTCTCCTAAAAAAGAGCAGTCTGGATCCTGCGGGACTTCAAAATTA
Source organism: Knipowitschia caucasica (assembly GCA_964034765.1). NCBI lineage: Eukaryota > Metazoa > Chordata > Actinopteri > Gobiiformes > Gobiidae > Knipowitschia > Knipowitschia caucasica. The sequence goes on along the minus strand of OZ035824.1, from coordinate 15,548,293 downwards.
TCGCCCCATATCGAATCTGCCATTTATTGGAAAAATTCTTGAAAAAGTGGCCTCCCAACAACTTACTGAATTTTTAACAATGAATAATTCTTTTGATATGTTCCAGTCTGGGTTTAGACCCCACCACAGCACTGAGACCGCTCTAGTGAAGGTAACAAACGACATTCGACTTCACACTGATGCAGGTAAAGTCACAGTTTTGGTCATGTTAGATCTTAGTGCCGCGTTCGACACTGTCGACCATGAGATCCTCATGCAGAGACTGGAGGACTGGGCTGGTGTCACTGGCACAGCCCTAGACTGGTTTAGGTCTTACCTGGAGGATAGGAAGTACTCTGTGGAGATTGGAGACTGCGTCTCAGATGATGTGGCCCTGACCTGTGGTGTACCACAGGGGTCGATCCTGGGACCTCTCCTATTTAATCTCTACATGCTGCCGTTAGGTCAGTTAATACAAAGAAACAAAGTGTCCTACCACAATTACGCTGACGACACTCAGATCTATGTCTCACTGACTGCAGGAGAACATGGACCACTGGATTTGCTCCTTCACTGTATCCAACAGATCAGTGACTGGATGCAAAATAATTTCCTCCAGCTAAATACAGACAAAACCGAAATCATTGTCTTTGGTCCCCAGAAACAAAGAGAGGGCGTCATTTGTCAACTTCAGTCTCTCTCCCTACTTCCTTCAGACAAGGTCAGAAATTTGGGGGTAATACTGGACTCAGACCTAAATTTCAATAGCCACATAAAATCAATAACATCAACAGCTTTTTACCATCTGAAGAACATTGCCAAAGTTAGAAATATAGTGTCCAGGGCAGACTTGGAGATTCTTGTCCATGCATTTGTCTCCAGCAGGCTAGACTACTGCAATGGCCTGCTTACAGGTCTGTCCAAACAGACCTGTAAGCAGCTGCAGTACATCCAAAATGCAGCAGCTAGAGTCCTGACAGGAACCAGGAAGTATGACCATATTAGTCCGGTCCTCAGGTCTCTGCACTGGCTTCCTGTGGCTCAAAGAATAGATTTTAAAACGGCTCTGCTTGTGTACAAGTCTCTCCATGGCCTTGCACCAGAATACATTAGTGACATGTTGGTGTCATATGAACCAGCCCGGACTCTGAGGAGCACAGGGACTGGCCTCCTGCTGGTGCCCAGAGTGAGAACCAAACATGGGGAGGCTGCGTTTCAGATCCATGCAGCTAAGATCTGGAACAATCTCCCTGAAAATGTGAGGGAGGCGTCTACTCTGTCAATGTTCAAATCCAGGTTAAAGACTGTTCTGTTTGCCTGTGCATACAACTGAAGGATTTTATCTCCATTTTTAATGCACTGCTGTCATTTATTTATTTTTTTAAATTTCTTGTGTAATTTTGAAAGTTTTAATGGTTTTATTCTTTTGTGTGATTTTAATGTTTTAATTGTGTTTTAATCTTTTGTGTGATTTTAATGTTTTAATTGTGATTCTGGTGTTTGTTTTATGTGATGATTTGTGATGTGGACTGTGAAGCGCTTTGTGTTGCCATGTGTATGAAAGGCGCTCTACAAATAAACTTTGATTGATTGATTGATTGGTTGTCTTATATGGATATGTATTGATATTATTTTTTTTATCATTCTGAAGTATAATCCTGAATCCAGGACACTGAAAAATTGCATTTGTCTATTTCACAGGATATTTCTGAAAAACTAACTGTTCTGGCTCCAAGAGGGCTCTCATGATACACAGCACAGGAGGATGTGGTCGACATTTGAATTATTTAAAACTGAAATAGAATTGAAGTTACTGATGTCATCTTTAAGATCATTCGCATAGTGATATCATTTTATTTATTGTATGCTGCTCTTTTTAAATAATAATTTTTAATAATTGAGAATTAGCAAAAACAATGCATAATGTATATATATATATATATATCTATATTTTCCAAAAAAACAGTTTTTGTGCCATGACATTTATAACCTAATTCCACCGGGCAAAGAAACAGTGGGACCAGGACGAAGGTGTCTTCTTAACCCTTGTATTATGTTGGAAAAAAATGACATTGATTATGTTGCGGGTCATTTTGACCCGTACTGTGTAAATGCACTCAAAACAGTCAAGAAAACAGGTTAAACCAATAACAACTTTATTTTAGGTTATATAAATATTTAGAAAAGTGACATACAATACATTTTTAATTCCAACGCTATATTTAAGAATTATTTTGTCTAATCTTCTTGTCCTCCTCTCGGGTCAAAATTACAATTCTTCCTTCCTTCTTTCCTCCTGTCATGCTTTCTCCTTCCTTTTTCTCATCCTGTTTTCCTTCTCTCTGTTCATCCTTCTATATTCCCTTCTTTTCTCTTCCTTCCTTCCTGTCTCCCTTCTTTCCTTCCTACCTTCCTTTCTTCCTCCCTTCCTCTTCTTTGACCAAAGATTTGTCCTCTGAAACCTCCTTATCGTAGGAAAATTGACAATCTGGCTCAGCAATAACATTGTCCTCTGTCTCTGAAAAATCCTCTGTTTCTGAAATCTCTTCCTCTACATCATTGTCCCAGTTAAAAATCTGTGAAGCCTCCTCAGATGTCCTCCTTCTGGAGCTCATTTTTTCTGAGTTTGTCTAAAGCCTAGCGTACATCGACAGAGTAACTGGAGACAACTAGTTGCAAGGCGGCTGAGAGCAGATGATGGAGATGATCAGTTGCTGAAATCGGTCGATGTGAGCGCTCTTACAACTGGAGATAAACAGTCGATCTCCGGATTCAGTCAGTTGCCCGTGTTCTACTTTTCGGCAACTAGTTTTACTCAGATCCGGAGATATCACCCGATGTGCGCGCTCCAACAACATTTGTGTATTGCGTGTATTGCGCCCTCTACAGTTTATGTCAGAAAACACACTGTAGTTGAGGCCAGTTGCTGTCGATGTATGCGCTGTTATTCCCAAGACTGGCCTGCTACTAGGAGATGCCCGTTTTCACCACATTGTCGATGTGTGCGGGGCAGGAACTCAAAGGCAACGGATATAATCAGTTGCCAGTCCGATGTACGCTAAGCAAAAGAGATGACATGAGAACAGTGACAAGGAAAAGTGTGAAAAAGTTCCCTCTCCTCACACACCTGGCTCTGGGTCTCAGAGGCAATCAAAATACAATGTCAAAGAGACATGTTTTTTTGGATCTGAACAACTATTTACCCACATTAAAGCGTCTGGGTCAAAATGACCCGCAACATCATCTTTGTATACAAACTCTGCACAGACATTCCACTACCCATCAAAGTGTCCAGATTTTACACACCTGTTCATGACCCTAGATGAGGAAAAGTCACCAAATTTCAGCAAGAAAAAGAAAGGATAACTAGTACTTTGATAAACTCAAAAACTGAAATGGGTCAAATTGACCCTTAACATAATACAAGGGTTAAAGATGTTCTTGAATGCTTATGGAGGACAAGCTCCAACTTGTATATTCTATATTCCAGCATTTATTAACCCAACCACGTTCCGTCCCACCAACTCCAGTAATAACGACGAAACAAAGTCCTTCTATACACACACTTCCAGAACTTCGATTTCCACCCTTTTGCAGATAATAAAATATGCGTGGAATAATGAGGTGGCAGATGTGATCCCTATGCTCGCGCGCTTCCATGGGCTCCAGACGTGATGGCTTCTCATCTCAGCGTGGGACCAGCCCGCACCCACACGGTTCAAACAGCGCGGGAGTCAGGGGATCCATGGGACGCGCTGACAGGTAAGCAGGAGAGGGGCGCTTTGTACCATCCGCCCGTCACATCTGCTGCCGGAACGGTGAAACGGGAAATAGGAGAATCTGACCAGCTTTTATGTAAATGTGTGTGCGCTAGTTTTGTCAGAGTGAAAGGAGTTTGTACATGTTTAAAAGACATCTTTAATTTTATATTAGTGAAATTATTCTTGTTTTGCCACCATGAAACATCATTGTTCCTTATCTTTTTTAGCTCCATCTATGCTAATATGTGGACCTTCTGGAACAAATATGTTCCGCAGAGACCAGTGAGCAGCTACCAGACCAGAGCATGAAGAAGAAGAACCCTTAATTCTGGTAAAAAGCGACTGATCGCTTCTGACGTTCTGGATGTGGCTGTTTGAGAGTAAGTCTGAGTCCATTATTGCCCTAGAGACTTCTGACCTGAGTTAATGTTGACACCTGGACTGCCACACTCATTGATGCACGAGGGTCTAAGGCTGGTGGGAATTTCCGACCTAGTGACCAATATTTTTTGTATGAACAAAATCAAAAGCAGAAACAAATGAATACCATGGTTGAATTCTTGAAAAAATTGATTTAGAATAATTCACATGCCATTTTAGCTCAAAGTAACTTCTTACCATTAATGCAAAAAGTTCAGAATCTTCAGGGGTAAAATTAGGTTTATAGTTTAAATTATTTAAATTGTGGGCATGTTCACACTGGTGTGATTAATAATTCCCTTGGGGGAATAATAAATCAAACAGATGTGTTGTTTAAAAATTTGGGGTGACAGTAGCGAAGTTGGTAGAGCATTGGCCTTGGAGCCTAATGTCTACTGTCATTGTGTCCTTGGCAAGACACTTAACCTCTGGTAACACCTGATGCCACAGTGGGGCGTCTGCGGCTGTAAAGTTCCAAACTGCCGTTTTGTCCTTAGGCAAGACACTTCACCCCCTCTGCCTAGAATGAGTCTGGTGTGTGTGTGAATGGTTGGTGGTGGTCGGAGGGGTGGTCAGTGTGCCCCAGGGCAGCTGTGGCCACAGTAGTAGCTTATCACCACCGTGTATGGAGTGAATGAATAATGACATGTGAAGCTTCTTTGAGTGTCCAAAAAAGCCGATGCATTATTAATATTAAATTATGGGCATGATCCACCTGGTCTAATTAATTCCCTTGGCGAAATAATCAATCAAACAGATTTGTTTCAAATGATTAAAATTGACTGTCCACAGACAAATACTTTTAGCCCCAGCTGAATCAGAATTGTCTTAGTTAAAGTAAACCAGATCAACAAGTGTGGACCTGCCCTAAGAACAAAATCCTAAAGTCCTAATAGTTGGGAGCCCAGCTTAGATCTCCTGGCCATGAGTGTGTGGTAATAGCCGGTGCAGTAACTGACGCCCAGGAAAAGGATTGTGACACGCTGGCGTCATTTGTAAGAGCGCAGCGTGACTGAGAGACCAGAGACCAGGCCGTGAAATGGGAGACGTCAGACACACTCTGGTGATGTCATCAGATGAGGATGACAGGCTGACACCACTGTCACCGCTCCCACAATGCGCCGCTAATGAGACGAAAGGTCGGAGGCAGAGATGACCCATAGAAGGAACTGTTTGTGTGTTCTTCATCCTTACATTCTCTCTGCTCAAGTTTCTTAACAACTTTTGTTTTTTTTGTATGTGTTTTTCCTTTGTTTTTCCAAACAAAGATTTATTCAAAGCACAATTAATAATACAACCTCAGCTTATTTTGACACACAGTGACACTTTCCTTACTTTTCACCACAACACAACATTGTTCCTTATCAAAACCAGACTCCTCATCTGTTATGGCACAGTTATTGCTGCTGAGATCTTTGCAGTCTCCCAAAACAAGTTTTGACATTTGTTGTCTTTAAAATATTCCTGAGCTTTTCTCAAAATTTGTTTCAACCGCAACGTGTTTTAAATGGTTTGCATTGGGTGCTATAATTCTTAGTAGCAGCAGCAGTTGAAAGCGTTTATATGCTGCACATTTTTACAGAAAGACTTAAAACACGCTAAGAATGACAGTGCAGTGGATTTTCTACTCAAAACTAGTCAAAACAAGTTCTTATTGTTATGCAGTTACGGATTTGCGCTTGTATCTTTGGGCTCTCTCAGCTGTTTGATTCTTGAGCTTTTGATGTGTTAGTCACAGTCCTGCACTCTGAAGTTATAACTAAACTAATTAATAGTGCTGTCAAAAATATCGCGTTACTAACGCGTTAACGCAAATCAATATTAACGGCGTCATTTTTTTAATTGCGCGATTATTATTATTATTTTTATTTTTTACTTTTTATTGCAGACACATATACAGAAATAAAAAATAGAAACAAAGAAAAGGACTAGTTCAGATACACTGTACACAGAGATTACAAACAATATGTAGTTGGAGATACAGGGGGCCAAAGAAGAAACCCAGAAGGGCACATAGGAGGAGGGGGGGTTAATAAAAAAGGCAATACAAGCAAACAGTATACAGTCATAGATATACCGAAAGTAAACAGAGAAACAGCATAGAGTATTTACAGATTGTTTATCATCATCATAATGACACCATGATGTTTCTATACAGTCTATGGTCTATACCCACCCACACACACACACACCCACACAAATGTGTGACTAATTTGCGATGAATTGCGAGTTAACTATGGAATTCATGCGATTAATCGCGATTAAATATTTTAATCGTTGGACAGAACTACTAATTAACAATAATTTAGCTATAATACTATTACTATTGATTATAATTACAATAACTTTTGATTTGAGCAGTCCTGTGTCGTCCGTACAGGAAGTGAGTTTGAAGACACAACTAGCCATGTGCCACATGCGCAGTGGTTTCGGACCAAATAAACTGAACTTGCTGAACTTTTTGTTTGAGAAATACATTATATTTTTGTTTATAACTTGAGGTCATTACTTACTAGATGACTGACCCAAAGACGTTGTCAATCTTTTATAAGAATTATTATCCCTATGGAGATTTAACATTGGGAATGTTACTTCCTGAAACCTTAAGCTCTGTCCACTTTACATCTCCATTGGAATTAAAAAAATTCCAGGTTTCCCCTTGAGTACAGTTGCACACCACACAATTTTATTCATGCAGGAACAGGCATTCATTATATCTGCTGCGTCTGATAAAACGGCATCACACTTGTTGTGTTATTAATAATAATAATAATGCATCCTTTTATACATCACTTTTTCGGACACTCACTGACGCTTCACATGTCATTATTCATTCACTCCATACACAATGGTAAGTAACTACTAGTGTAGTCACAGCTGCCCTGGGGCACACTGACAGAAGCAACTAGTGTGTGTTATCGGCCACTCCGACCACCACCACCCATTCACACACACACACACACACACACACCAGACTCATTCTAATGTGGGTGAAGTGTCTTGCCCAAGGTGCCCCACTGTGGCACCTGGTGTTCCTTAAAGGTCTCTCTTCATTATTGAGCCCATTTGTAACCAGCACCAATTCATTTCTTTCCGACACAATCCCTGTAATAAAAGGAGCTTCCCACACTACCACCGGCTTTCCCCCTCTCGCCTCCAGTGCAGCGTGGACATCTGGCGGCCTGCTCCTCTGAACCTCGGAGGAACTCGGGGCTCCTCTTTAAAGACGTCACAGTGGATGAACTTCCCCGGCCGTGGGATCAGAGCGGACAGAGCAGGTAGGGCCAGCGCGCCAGCTGTACAAACAATCTTAAACAAACACCAACGCTATTTCCAAAAGGGAAGTCGGCAATTCACCCAGAAATTAGGCCAAAGTCAAGATGAAAACAAAGGTCCGTAACTGGATCTGGCCGTGCTCGTCGGCATAGGTCCGAACAGGTCTGCGGCGTGCGGAGGGTAGTTACGCTAAGTGCAGTCATGTGTACCGCCGTAACTACGCTGTCATTTCTCGCTCAACCCTGAACTTTCTAAGAGTCCTGGAAGAATCTGAAAAGGGCATTCTTGCGTGACATGTAAAAGACTTCTTACTCTTCAAGTTAAATAGTTCAGTGGTTTTTTTCCTTTCTCGTTCCCTGCGCGAGTCATGCATGTGGCATATGTTTGTCTTTCAAACTCTCTCTTTGCCACTGCTTCTCAAAGTGGGGGGTGAAGACAAATGTAAGGAATATGCATAAATACTGATGATGATGAAGACACACCAACAGATTTTCTAAAAAAGCAACTCAACGCTTGTGTTAAAGGTACACTGTAATTTTTATTGCCATCTAGCTTTGAAATTTTATAGATTTCTGGTTCTGGATTTGACAAAAAAATGTAATAATCTGTTTTATTTTATTATCATTTCTATACACAATACAATTTATTTTTGTATAGAATTAAATCACAACAAAAGTCATCTCAGAGGATTTAACAAAACCATTTAAATCACCAACACAGATCAGAGAATTAACACAAAAAGAATATATAACACATGTTGAAAAATGTCCTGGATCATCACCACAGTCCTTCTAGTTGGACTCTAACTGTCCAACAGACCCTCCTGCATCGGCATGGAAAAACTCACAAGAAAACTCAGTGGGAAAAAAGTGAGAAACCTCGGGGAGACCCACATATTGAGAAAGGGAAACGCTCCTCCCGGACGGACAAACTTTAGATCCAGGACAATCTGTGGAGCGCCTCTCCCCACCATTAAGGACATGTACTCCACCCGTCTCACCCGCAAAGCCGTCAGAATCACCAGGGACCCTACGCACCCATCACACAGGCTCTTCAGGGTAATGCCTTCAGGGAGGAGACTGCAGAATTTACGGAACAGTTCCAGTCGACTTAAAAAACAGTTTCATTCACAAGGCCATCAGGAAGCTGAACTCCCTGCCCTCCCTCCCACCCCTCTTCCCCCCCACCCCCCGCTCCACAATCAAGGATGAGAGAAATATAATTTCAAACCATTCACTTGGTTTGACAAATAAAACATCTTGAATCTTGAAATCCTAATAATGCAGACGGATAAAGTAGGAAGGAGGAGAGGATAGTGCTCAAGTTACCATACTTCTCCCAGAAAACTGACTATGCAGCTTGACTGAGATTTCCCTTTTTAAATTAAGGGAAGACAGTTTACCCTTCCCTTAGTCTTATCTTCCTAACCATATGCTAAACTAAAGTGGACTGATTTAGCCTAGCCTGGATCGTAGGGTTGAAGATGCAGCCTGACCTTGAATAGGTAGCTTCTAAATGCTCTGCCACCGACAGTGCTTTTTGAGACTTGAGAACCACAAGACATCTGGCGTTTTGCGAGTGCTTGGCTTGGTTGATATGACATCAACATGAAGATAAGAGGGAGCCAAGCCATTTATATACATATTAGGGGGAGACATGTCTTTTTTGATGATAAAAGTTGCCAATCACAGATTTAGACAGAAAGGGCAAGGAGATGTGTTTGTGTCAGAAGTTTATCCAGGTTTTTTGTTGTCACTGTATCAAAAACACATACACTTAAAGTAAAGTAGAATTAAAATGAGTCTTTTTTATTTAAATCACACCTTCATACAAGTGCATGGTTTTACAATAGGTTGGATGAAGCAGACGCTAATATTGTAATATTGCATGTCACTGACATTTCCACTTCAGAATCATAATTGTTTTTTGCCATTGTACATAACGGGAGGCCACAATTTGCTTTGGCTCAAGGGGCAAACAAGAGTATAAAGAGATATAGCAGGTCTTCATTTTAAAATAAAATGACTACTATACAAGTGGTAAACACAATAGGCATCTCACAGTGCATTAAAGTGACCTCTGCTTGTTACTGTTGGACCATAAGATGAAAATGACTCAAACATTCATGAATCACAACTAAAAACAACTTAAGTGGGTAGATGAAGAGGAGAATGACAGCACAATTAAAAGCTTAAGAAGGATTAAAAGCTCTTAAAAGTCTATTTTGCATAATCGGTGACCGTAGCGATGCGCATCCTCTGGGAGATACATGAGGTTGCGTAATGAGCGCCGCCAATAACGTGCTCCGCAGACACAGCCTCCAGAGGGCCCCGTCAAAACGCTCCCAAGGAATTTTCACAGCCACAAGGTCAGTGGCTGTGCTTTATACCGAGAGCGCCTTTACATGGGACGCACCGGGAATGTACAACAGGGCTGCGAGGTGTCAAAAAATTCAAGTGGAAGACGATATACAACTATAAAAGTGTCATAAAATATTCATATTCCTCCCTTGGGTCACAATATCACGTGTGACCATCAGAATTGATTAAAAGATCAGAAACTGATAATATTCCAGCATGTACAGATCTTTCATAATATTTCACTCATCAACCAGCTTTCAAAAAATACCTAACTTATAAAATTGGGTGCTTTTCCCATACTGATTTGAAAAAAGCCTGTCAAAAGCCTTTTTGCGGTTGTTTTCTTCAGGTTGAATTGAATGTTTGTGTTGATGTGTGCATTCTTTGAAGAAGTTGCTTCATTCACCAATTTCAGATTCGGTGTCCATATTCAGAAAATCAATTTGGTCCAAATTCAGTCCATGCCAAGTTCATGTTTCACTTGTGTCCATTTCCCTGGAGCGTACAGAAGACTTGACTTGAATCAGGGGCTCTCCGGGTTGCATGGTTTTATAACAAGGCATAATATGGGAGTTCCTTTCAGCGTCTGCCAAGCCACCCCCGGATATGTTCCAGACCTTCAGATAACCAAAACATATAGGGGAAAATTACTGACTTATGCAGAGTGTTGTAATGTTCAGCATACAGTAAATTGTCTTTCAAAAGAACCACAAAACCTATTTAAAATTGCACAAAAAAGTGTCATAAAAAGACACTTCCAGATTGTATACAATTTAAAGAGGTTTTCTCTGACACGTCAATGTGTAGGGCAAAAAGGTCAATAAAATGAGAACGAAAGAGACACTTTTGAAGTTTCATGTTCTCAGTTCTGCAATCTGTGATTGGACAGCAGATTGTATGCACAAGAAACTGGACTCTCCTACATCCGTCTGTCAGAAAGAGGTTGAAGCAATAAAATAACATTATCATTTTGAGGGATGGTATGAAACTAAAAAAATGCAATAGCAAGTATGTATTGTAACTACCTTCCTCCCTATTCTGTGTATCTGACAGTGTCTGTGGAAATGGACAATAAAGGTCTATCCATTGCCGTAAATCTGTCAGTTTTCCCCTGCTCCATACAAAAGGCCTGCAGATTCTTTAGTTCAACAAGAGACAATACCAATGTTAAAATAGTAATATAAATAACAGACACCAAACCTGATTTTAGATGTTATATTACAATACAATACAATACACACAATACATCCATCCATTTTCTTCCGCTTTATCCGTTGCCGGGTCGCGGGGGCAGCAGTCTAAGCAGAGACGCCCAGACTTCCCTATCCACACACACTTCCTCCAGCTCGTCCGGGGGGACCCCAAGGCGTTCCCAGGCCAGCTGAGAGACATAGTCCCTCCAGCGTGTCCTAGGTCTTCCGCGGGGCCTCCTCCCGGTGGGACGTGCCCGGAACACCTCCCCAGGGAGGCGTCCAGGAGGTATCCGGAACAGATGCCCGAGCCACCTCAACTGGTTCCTCTCGACGTGGAGAAGCAGCGGCTCTACTCCGAGCTCCTCCCGTGTGACTGAGCTCCTCACCCTATCTCTAAGGGAGCGCCCAGCCACTCTGCGGAGGAAGCTCATTTCAACCGCTTATATCCGCGATCTCGTTCTTTCGGTCATTACCCAAAGCTCATGACCATAGGTGAGGGAGGGAACGAAGATTGACCGGTAAATCGAGAGCTTTGCCTTTCGGCTCAGCTCCCTCTTCACCACAACGGTCCGATACAGCGACCGCATAACTGCGCACGCTGCACCGATCCGCCTGTCAATCTCACGCTCCATTCTTCCCTCACTCGTGAACAAGACCCCGAGATACTTGAACTCCTCCACTTGAGGAAGGACCTCTCCACCCACCTGCAGAGGGCAAGGCACCTTTTTCCGGTCGAGCACCATGGCCTCGGATTTGGAGGTGCTGATTCTCATCCCAGCCGCTTCACACTCGGCTGCAAACCGCCCCAGTGCATGCTGCAGGTCCTGGTTCGTTGGAGCCAACAGGACAACATCGTCCGCAAACAGCAGAGATGAAATCCTGTGGTCTCCGAACCGGACCCCCTCCGACCCCTGGCTGCGCCTAGATATTCTGTCCATAAATACAGTGAACAGAACCGGTGACAAAGGGCAGCCCTGTCGGAGGCCAACATTCACCGGGAACAGGTCTGACTTACTGCCGGCAATGCGAACACAGCTCTGGCTCCGGTCATACAGGGACCGGATGGCCCTCAGCAGAGGACCTCCGACCCCGTACTCCCGGAGAACCCCCCAAAGGACACCCCGGGGAACACAGTCGAACGCCTTCTCCAAATCCACAAAGCACATGTGGACAGGTTGGGCGAACTCCCATGAACCCTCGAGTATCCGATGGAGAGTATAGAGCTGGTCCAGTGTTCCGCGACCGGGACGAAAACCACACTGCTCCTCCTGGATCCGAGATTCGACCATCGGCCGTAACCTCCTCTCCAGTACCTTGGAGTAGACCTTACCGGGGAGGCTGAGGAGTGTGATCCCACAATAATTGGAACACACCCTCCGGTCCCCCTTCTTGTAGAGAGGGACCACCACCCCGGTCTGCCACTCCATTGGCACTGCCCCCGATCGCCACGCGATGTTGCAGAGACGTGTCAGCCAAGACAGTCCTACAACATCCAGAGACTTTAGATAGTCAGGGCGGATCTCATCCACACCCGGAGCCTTGCCACCATGGAGGCTACCAACCACCTTGGTGACCTCAGCCAGGGAGATGGATGTACCCGCCCCAACATCCTCAGCCTCTGCCTCTGTAACGGAGGACGTGACGGGGGGATTGAGGAGAACCTCAAAGTATTCCTTCCACCGCCCGACAATATCCCCAGTCGAGGTCAGCAGCTCTCCACACGCACCGTACATGGTGTTGGCAAAGAACTGCTTCCCCCTCCTGAGGCGTCGGATGGTTTGCCAGAATCTCTTCGAGGCCGACCGATAGTCATGCTCCATGGACTCTCCGAACTCCTCCCAGTCCCGGGTTTTTGCCTCTGCAACAGCCCGGGCCGCGGCACGCTTGGCCTGCCGGTACTGGACAGCTGCCTCAGGAGTCCCCCGAACCATCATGGCTCGATAGGACTCCTTCTTCAGCCTGACAGCATCCCTTACTGCCGGTGTCCACCACCGGGTTCGGGGGTTGCCGCCGGGACCAGCACCAGAGACCTTGCGACCACAGCTACGAGCCGCCGCATCGGCGATTGAGGCAGAGAACATGGTCCACTCGGACTCCATGTCCCCCTCCTCCGCCGGGACCTGGGAGAAACTCTCCCGGAGGTGTGAGTTGAAAGTCCGTCTGACAGGGGGCTCAGCGAGACGTTCCCAGCAGACCCTCACTATACGCTTGGGTCTGCCAGGTCTGACCGGCTTCTTCCCCTGCCAGCGGATCCAACTCACGACCAGGTGATGATCGGTTGACAGCTCCGCCCCTCTCTTTACCCGAGTGTCCGAGACACGCGGTCGAAGGTCAGATGATACGACAACAAAGTCGATCATCGACCTCCGGCCTAGGGTGTCCTGGTGCCACGTGCACTGGTGGACACCCTTGTGCTCGAACATGGTGTTCGTGATGGACAAACCGCGACTGGCACAGAAGTCCAACAACTGAACACCGCTCGGGTTCAGATCAGGGGGGCCGCTCTTCCCGATCACCCCTCTCCAAGTGTCACTGGCGTTTCCCACATGGGCGTTGAAGTCCCCCAGGAGAATAACGGAGTCCCCGGGCGGTGCACTGTCCAGTACCCCTCCCAAGGACTCCAAGAAGGCCGGGTACTCTACACTGCCGTTAGGCCCGTAGGCCGTCACAACAGTGAGAGACTTGTCCCCCACCCGGAGGCGGAGGGACGCGACCCTCTCATTCACCGGGGAGAACTCCAACACGTCGCGGCTGAGATGGGGGGCAATGAGAATGGCCACCCCAGCTCGCCGCCTCTCCCCGCGGGAAACTCCAGAAAAGTGGAGCGTCCAACCCCTCACACAATACAATACAATACAATTTATTCTTGTATAGACCTAGGTCCCAACAGAAGTCATCTCAGAGGACTTAACAAAACCATTGAAATCACCAACACAGGTCAGATCAACAGTTAAAACACATGGAGAATATAAAGCACACACAGAAGAAAATGTCCATACATGTTGTAGAATGCTAAAGTGTCCTGGATCATCACCAATCCTTTCTGTTGGACACTAACTGTCCGACAAGACCCTCCTGCATCGACAAGGAAAAACTCTTAAAAAACCCAGTGGGAAAAAGTGAGAAACCTTGGGGAGAACTAGGGAAACCCACAGGGAGGGAGACCCATTTGAGAAAGGGATCCGCTCCTCCGGACGAACAGGCTTATGATCTAGGACCTAAGCTAGCTACAGAACGTGGACCAGTGGCCGCTGAACGTGGACAGGTCCGGTGCAGGACTGAAGCACTCCCAGGCGGGTCGAATATTGAAGATTTGCAAGCAATATTAAAAGTGTAACGTCTGCAAACGGGTCTTGCGTCGCGTTGAAGATAAGAAGTGGCCTTGGGGACGTCTCTCTGCGCTCCTGGTCAGACGAAGACCCCCCGATCACTCCTGTACATCTTATATACTGTACATCCAAGGTCACTGACATCACAGATTCGTGGACTCTATGACTTCTTCTGGCCAGCTGCCAAAACCTGCACCTGTTGATAACAGTTTCTTGTTTTTCTCACTTTTCATACAGAAATGCTACTTAATAATTCTTACTATTCAGAAATAATAACCTTGACCTAACTGCACTTTAAAATAATTGATTTTGACAAACAAGTACTTTTTAGACCTAAACATTCTGGAGTTATTAATTTAGCAAAAGAGACAATACTAAACTGATTTAGTTTAACTGGTGCAGGAGGCCTCTATTATTCCAACACCATCTATCGTGTCTGTGCGCAGACACTGACAGCGCCTGCAATCATAGCTGAGCAAAGCTTCCTCCGCTTGGCTCCATTGTTTTAACAAAAGGTATCTAATGCACAGTTAAAGGTACACTGTGTAATTTTTAGTTCCATCTAGCGTTGAGATCTTATATCGCAGTCTAAAGCCTGGTTCACACAAGACAATTTTAAAATTGTTGGCCGATTTTCTTCTCCGTGTGAGACCCACACACGGAGAAAAATAATCAAGGGTCTAACCACTTTGGTCGTACAATGTGTGGTGCGCAGCCACACGGCAAAATCTCGCAAACATCACGCAAACAACACACATCACACATGAACCGATTTCTCCCCCGAGCATTCCCAAGTGAGACGGAAAATGATCTCACAAAATCTCTCGAGATCAAGCGTGACTTCAGAGTAAACAATCGTGGCGGACCAAGAGGATGCAGTGGCGACAGTTTGTTTTTAGCAGAGAAAATACGTAATCAAAAGAAAAGGCGAAGGTCAAAGAAGTGTGGACAACGCGAGCATGGACTATACTTGCTACATCGTGATTTGGAGGTGAGCTGTTTTTTTTTTGGTGTTTCGTCTTCACCTCGTCTTCTGATTGGCTACACACCACAGTCATGACAACACGCTCGTCTGTCTCCGGGGGACATCACACACAAAGAGAAATCGGGCCAAAACAATCCAACATGTTGGATATCCCCGATATTGAGATCGGAGCAGTCCCGAAGTCCTTCTGAGCGATGGGCGCAGTCCTAAGACACCACACATGGCAGGAAAATCCATCTGATTTTTTTTACGATAATCGGAGTGTTCTTAAAGATTGTCGAAGGGGTTAATTGGGTCCAAAATCGGCCTAATTATCTTGCCGTGAACCAGGCTTAAGGTACTACGGAAGCCTGATTTGACGCACTGTCTTTGACAACTTCCACTCTCAGTCTTTCACCAGACTGCCAGGGAAAGAATACTTTGGTTTGATAAATGACCGGATCTCTCCAAACGTCTCAGGCACTTGACAATCGTGTGGTGGCGACATGTAAACCAGACCTTGTTGAGACACGGCACCCGATGCAAAGAGACTGCACTGAGATTTACCATGGATCAATTATAATATATAGTTTTACAAAGGCGGTGTGAAGAGAAGAGATGCATGGAGGATTAACGTCTGCGGGAGCTTAAAACTACGATGATCGAAGAAGTAGGACATACACGGAGCTGCGGCAGAACATGGCTAAAAGCTCATGTTAGCATTAGCGTTAGCCACAGCCCCCTATCTGCATCACGGTAAGAAAACAGAATATTCACTGTTGATAAAGTATACTGGCGATTATTTTGAGGGGATTCTGTGTGTGTTTTATTTGAGGCTTGTCCCTGAATAAGTTTGGGTGAAACTTGTGACAGTAGTTGAACTGCGCTCGGATCGGGTGAAAATATCCTGCTTCTGAAGAGAGCAGTCGTGTGTCTCTCGGCTCTGCTTTTGCTTCGCCTTTTAATCTCCTTGAATCATTTTATTTACATTTTTTTGTTTCTCCTTTAATCATTTTATTTACAAAACGAGGATTACTCCTTCTACACACTTCAGCTTTGTGGAATTTATCAACTTTAGTCATGTCGGGACGAAAGAGACGGAGAAACGTCTGCGACGGCTGTTGTGCTTTGGAAAATCAGCTCAAATCTCTTCAAACACGGATATCTATTGTGGAAACAGAAATGGGACTTAACCCGACTCTTCCAATGAGTGAAAATGGGATGAATGGACAGACTGGAAATGTAAGTTATGACGTCATTTCTTTTCCCAAAATCAACAATGAGAATTATTGGAACTATTGTGGAGCTAAACCCAAAGTTGACAAAGCTAAGAATGACAATAGGAGTGAAATAAGGCCACAACTAAATGTTCTGAAGACTTCAAACCGCTTTTTACCCCTTTCTGAAACAACAAAGCCGCTAACAACTGCAGCGCCTCCACCAAGGACAAACTGTGTCCTTATCGGAGATGGTTCGGTGAAAAATGTAAACATGTAGTCCATGCTCACTATCTCAGTTCACTCTGCAAAAGTTGCTGAGATAAGGTCTCTTCTGCCTAAAGTGTTATCTGAGAACAGTGGTGTGCGTACATTATTGATCCACACGGGGGCGGTAGATATCTATGAGAAGGCAAGCGAGAAGTTACGAATGGATTTAACGCTGTTACTGGATGACCTCAAGAAAATGGACATAACAATTTTCCTTAGTGGCCCACTTCCAAATATAGATGGAGAAATGGAGAAGTTTAGCCGTCTGTATCAGCTAAATACATTCCTACTCAATGAGTGTTCACGCAGAGGACTTGGCTTCATTGAAAACTTTAACCTGTTCTGGAATAGGCACGAGCTTTTTGAAGAAAAAGGCCCACATCTGAACAACTACGGAGTAAAAGTGTTGATGAATAACTTTGCATCTGCCCTAAGACCTCAGCCTGCGCAGCGCGTGCAGCCGTCGAAAGGGAGAAAGAAGAAGCAAAGGGCACAAACATCACGACCATCTCCACCGACTCCCGAGGTCTCTGCACCCCCACCGCCTCAAAAGAACTCCACTCCTCCACGATTCAAGAAGAACTCAACACCTCCAAGGTTCCAAAAGAACTCAACACCTCCACGGCTCCGAAAGAGCTCAACGCCTCCACCACCAGCACCATCAGCAGCTGCCACATCTTCATCAGCGCCATCAGCATATACAGCACCACCAGCAGCAGTGGATACAGCCGCAGCAGTGGCTGCTCCATCATCTTCAGCAGCAGCAGTGGATACAGCCGCAGCAGTGGCTGCTCCATCATCTTCAGCAGCAGCAGTGGCTGCTCCATCATCTTCAGCAGCACCTTCCCCACCTACAGCTCCCGTGAAGCTTCCCCCACTGCTCCAGGCTACAGTCAGGCCTGTACTGGGGGTTCCTCAACCACCTCTGTCTCCACCAAAGACTCCCTCATCACCTTCCATGGACCCGGCTTGGGTCCCCTCCGCTACATCCACTCCATCTAGGAAAAATGAGGACGACCTTTCCCTTTGTTTTCTATCCCCGCCTTCACTACTGGAATTACCGGAACACTCGGCAGGCATGATAAGATCGGCGATGAAGACTATTCCTCTCACACCCACTGTAGCCAGATCAAGAGTCCTATCTAACATTCAAAACTACTCCCCATACGTACCTCCAAAGACACCTAGGGCGTCCAACTCAAATTCTCCCACAAAATCCACCCGTCCCTCCTCTAACCCCATAAGTATTCCACCCCCCCCTCCTGCTCATTTAGCCCACCTCCCCCCTAACCCAGCACCAAGAAACCCTCCACCTCCACTCCCCCCTCGTCCACCACCCAACTCAGCCTGCCCCTCCCCTAACCCATCACCAAAAACCCATCCACCTTCAACCCCCCCCCGTCCAACTCCCAAGAACCACCTGCCTCTCCATCCTCTTCCCCCACCTTCCCCTTCCCCTCTTTTCTCTAAATACTAGGATGCACAGGGTCTCTGCTTCGCAGCCACTGGCAGTCTAGTTAGAGGAGAGACCCGGCTGGGGCCCTGTCATGAAGCCACCTGTGCCATTCCTTTAGTGATAACACAAAGAATACATTACAGAAAAACATCTGAAGTTAATCAGTCTAATCAGGAAAATCTAATTCTTGTTCCGTGTAAGAATCAGACGACCCGACCACAACCGCTGATACTGAAACTTTGAAACTTGCTATGCTAAATGTCAGATCTCTTTGTAACAAGTCTTTTTTAATCAATAATTTTATTTGTTCTTATAATCTAGATCTTATGTTCATGGCTGAAACATGGCTTGACCAAAATACAGAAAATGCAGTTTTAATAGAAGCGTCACCACCAAATTTCAAATTTGAATCTGAAATACGGGGAAACAAAAAAGGAGGAGGCTTAGCTGCCGTTTTTTCAGCGGTTGTGGTCGGCTGATTCTTACACGGAACAAGAATTAGATTTTCCTGATTAGACTGATTAACTTCAGATGTTTTTCTGTAATGTATTCTTTGTGTTATCACTAAAGGAATGGCACAGGTGGCTTCATGACAGGGCCCCAGCCGGGTCTCTCCTCTAACTAGACTGCCAGTGGCTGCGAAGCAGAGACCCTGTGCATCCTAGTATTTAGAGAAAAGAGGGGAAGGGGAAGGTGGGGGAAGAGGATGGAGAGGCAGGTGGTTCTTGGGAGTTGGACGGGGGGGGGTTGAAGGTGGATGGGTTTTTGGTGATGGGTTAGGGGAGGGGCAGGCTGAGTTGGGTGGTGGACGAGGGGGGGAGTGGAGGTGGAGGGTTTCTTGGTGCTGGGTTAGGGGGGAGGTGGGCTAAATGAGCAGGAGGGGGGGGTGGAATACTTATGGGGTTAGAGGAGGGACGGGTGGATTTTGTGGGAGAATTTGAGTTGGACGCCCTAGGTGTCTTTGGAGGTACGTATGGGGAGTAGTTTTGAATGTTAGATAGGACTCTTGATCTGGCTACAGTGGGTGTGAGAGGAATAGTCTTCATCGCCGATCTTATCATGCCTGCCGAGTGTTCCGGTAATTCCAGTAGTGAAGGCGGGGATAGAAAACAAAGGGAAAGGTCGTCCTCATTTTCCTAGATGGAGTGGATGTAGCGGAGGGGACCCAAGCCGGGTCCATGGAAGGTGATGAGGGAGTCTTTGGTGGAGACAGAGGTGGTTGAGGAACCCCCAGTACAGGCCTGACTGTAGCCTGGAGCAGTGGGGGAAGCTTCACGGGAGCTGTAGGTGGGGAAGGTGCTGCTGAAGATGCAGATGATGGAGCAGCCACGCTTGCAGCAAGCCTATGGAGAGCCTGCTGCTGCTGAAGATGATGGAGCAGCCACTGCTGCGGCTGCTGTATCACACTGCTGCTGCTGAAGATGATGGAGCAGCCACTGCTGCGGCTGTATCCACTGCTGCTGGTGGTGCTGTATATGCTGATGGCGCTGATGAAGATGTGGCAGCTGCTGATGGTGCTGGTGGTGGAGGCGTTGAGCTCTTTCGGAGCCGTGGAGGTGTTGAGTTCTTTTGGAACCTTGGAGGTGTGTGAGTTCTTCTTGAATCGTGGAGGAGTGGAGTTCTTTTGAGGCGGTGGGGGTGCAGAGACCTCGGGAGTCGGTGGAGATGGTCGTGATGTTTGTGCCCTTTGCTTCTTCTTTCTCCCTTTCGACGGCTGCACGCGCTGCGCAGGCTGAGGTCTTAGGGCAGATGCAAAGTTATTCATCAACACTTTTACTCCGTAGTTGTTCAGATGTGGGCCTTTTTCTTCAAAAAGCTCGTGCCTATTCCAGAACAGGTTAAAGTTTTCAATGAAGCCAAGTCCTCTCGCGTGAACACTCATTGAGTAGGAATGTATTTAGCTGATACCGACGGCTAAAACTTCTCCATTTCTCCATCTATATTTGGAAGTGGGCCACTAAGGAAAATTGTTATGTCCATTTTCTTGAGGTCATCCAGTAACAGCGTTTAAAATCCATTCGTAACTTCTCGCTTGCCTTCTCATAGATATCTACCGCCCCGTGTGGATCAATAATGTACGCACACCACTGTTCTCAGATAACACTTTAGGCAGAAGAGACCTTATCTCAGCAACTTTTGCAGAGTGAACTGAGATAGTGAGCATGGACTACATGTTTACATTTTTCACCGAACCATCTCCGATAAGGACACAGTTTGTCCTTGGTGGAGGCGCTGCAGTTGTTAGCGGCTTTGTTGTTTCAGAAAGGGGTAAAAAGCGGTTTGAAGTCTTCAGAACATTTAGTTGTGGCCTTATTTCACTCCTATTGTCATTTCTTAGCTTTGTCAACTTTGGGTTTAGCTCCACAATAGTTCCAATAATTCTCATTGTTGATTTTGGGAAAAGAAATGACGTCATAAAAAACTTACATTTCCAGTCTGTCCATTCATCCCATTTTCACTCATTGAAGAGTCGGGTTAAGTCCCATTTCTGTTCCACAATAGAATATCCGTGTTTGAAGAGATTTTGAGCTGATTTTCCAAAGCACAACAGCCGTCGCAGACGTTTCTCCGTCTCTTTCGTCCCGACATGACTAAAGTTGATAAATTCCACAAAGCTGAAGTGTGTAGAAGGAGTAATCCTCGTTTTGTAAATAAAATGATTAAAGGAGAAACAAAAAAATGTAAATAAAATGATTCAAGGAGATTAAAAGGCGAAGCAAAAGCAGAGCCGAGAGACACACGACTGCTCTCTTCAGAAGCAGGATATTTTCACCCGATCCGAGCGCAGTTCAACTACTGTCAACAAGTTTCACCCAAAACTTATTCAGGGACAAGCCTCAAATAAAAACACACACAGAATCCCCTCAAAATAATCGCCAGTATACTTTATCAACAGTGAATATTCTGTTTTCTTACCGTGATGCAGATAGGGGGCTGTGGCTAACGCTAATGCTAACATGAGCTTTTAGCCATGTTCTGCCGCAGCTCCGTGTATGTCCTACTTCTTTCGATCATCGTAGTTTTAAGCTCCCGCAGACGTTAATCCTCCATGCATCTCTTCTCTTCACACCGCCTTTGTAAAACTATATTTTATTATAAATTGATCCATGGTAAATCTCAGTGCAGTCTCTTTTAGCATCGGGTGCCGTGTCTCAACAAGGTCTGGTTTACATGTCGCCACCACACGATTGTCAAGTGCCTGAGACGTTTGGAGAGATCCGGTCATTTATCAAACCAAAGTATTCTTTCCCTGGCAGTCTGGTGAAAGACTGAGAGTGGAAGTTGCTCAAAGACAGTGCGTCAAATCAGGCTTCCGTAGTACCTTAAGCCTGGTTCACGGCAAGTTAATTAGGCCGATTTTGGACCCAATTAACCCCTTCGACAATCTTTAAGAACACTCCGATTATCGTAAAAAAAAAATTCAGATGGATTTTCCTGCCATGTGTGGATGTCCCGGACTGCGCCCATCGCTCAGAAGGACTTCGGGACTGCTCCGATCTCAATATCGGGGATATCCAACATGTTGGATTGTTTTGGCCCCCGATTTCTCTTTGTGTGTGATGTCCCCCGGAGACAGACGAGCGTGTTGTCATGACTGTGGTGTGTAGCCAATCAGAAGACGAGGTGAAGACGAAACACCAAAAAAAAACAGCTCACCTCCAAATCACGATGTAGCAAGTATAGGTCCATGCTCGCGTTGTCCACACTTCTTTGACCTTCGCCTTTTATTTTGATTACGTATTTTCTCTGCTAAAAAACACAAACTGTCGCCACTGCATCCTCTTGGTCCGCCACGATTGTTTACTCTGAAGTCACGCTTGATCTCGAGAGATTTTGTGAGATTCATTTTCCGTTCTCACTTGGGAATGCTCGGGGGAGAAATCGGTTCATGTGTGATGTGTGTTGTTTGCGTGATGTTTGCGAGATTTTGCCGTGTGGCTGGCACACACACATTGTACGACCAAAGTGGTTAGACCCTTGGATTATTTTTCTCCGTGTGTGGGTCTCACACGGAGAAGAAAAATCGGCCAACAATTTTAAAATTGTCTTGTGTGAACCAGGCTTTAGACTGCGATATAAGATCTCACGCTAGATGGAACTAAAAATTACACAGTGTACCTTTAACTGTGCATTAGATACCTTTTGTTTTAAACAATGGAGCCAAGCGGAGGAAGCTTTGCTCAGCTATGATTGCAGGCGCTTTCAGTGTCTGCGCACAGACACGATAGATGGTGGTTGGACATAATAGAGGCCTCCGGCACCAGTTAAACTAAATCAGTTTAGTATTGTCTCTTTTGCTAAATTAATAACTCCAGAATGTTTAGGTCTAAAAAGTACTTGTTTGTCAAAATCAATTATTTTAAAGTGCAGTTAGGTCAAGGTATTATTTTGAATAGTAAGAATTATTAAGTAAGTATGAAAAGTGAGATAAAACATTTCAACAGGGTGCAGGTTTTTGGCAGCTGGCCAGAAAAGTCATAGAGTCCACGAATCTGTGATGTCAGTGACATGTACAGTATATAAAAGGATGTTATCACCGAGGAGCGCAGGGTGACGTCCCAAAGGCCATTTTTTTTCGTCAACGCGGAACGCAAGACCCGTTTGCTGACGTTACACGTTTAATTTTGCTTGCAAATCTTCATTATTAGAACGCCTGGGAGTGCTTTCATACTGACCGAACTGTCCACGTTTCAACTTGCCGTCCACGTTTCTGTGAGCTTAGGTCCTAGATCATTAAGTGTTCGTGCCGGGGAGCGGAATCACTTTCTTCAAATTGGGATCTCAGGTCCACCCATGGTTTCTTCCACTTCTTTCCCACTGGGTTTTTTAAGAGTTTTTCCTTGTCGATGGGAGTTATTGTCGGACCCCAACAGAAAGGTTTGGTGATGATCCAGGTGCAGTCTAATGAGAGGGGGATCGCGTCCCCTAGGTCCGCCTCCGGGTGCGGGGTAGGGGACAAGCGCGCGTTGTTGGACGATCTCCCCGGTGAATGAGTGGGTCGCGTTTCCCTCCGGCCTCCGGGTGGGGGACAAGGTCTCTCACTGTTGTGACGGCCTACGGGCCTAACGGCAGTGTAGAGTACCCGGCCTTCTTGGAGTCCTTGGGAGGGGTACTGGACGGTGCACCGCCCGGGGACTCCGTTATTCTCCTGGGGGACTTCAACGCCCATGTGGGAAACGCCAGTGACACTTGGAGAGGGGTGATCGGGAAGAGCGGCCGCCCCTGATCTGAACCCGAGCGTGTGTTTCAGTTGTTGGACTTCTGTGCCAGTCGCGGTTTGTCCATCACGAACACCATGTTCGAGCACAAGGGTGTCCACCAGTGCAAGGTGGCACAGGACACCCTAGGCCGAGGTCGATGATAAAAAGACTTTGTTGTCGTATCATCTGACCCTCACCAACTATTGGTGGGGACATGTCCCATGGTCCCACGCAAACCTACGCCCTTGGCCAATATCATGTCCTGTATCAATACATCCGGTTCCGGTCCAATGCACTGAGGCTTTCAAAGTAAAAACACTTGTGTCTAAAACATCACAAGGTCCCATTTTGGTTTTGTCGTCTTTACTCACGCTTGTCATGAATTCCCGCTAGTGCGTGAAAAAACATATTACATTCCTATTGCCACTAGGTGGCAGGTTGAGTCCCCGCTTTAGCTCTGCAGGACTTAAACGCTCGGGTATAGACTGGAAAAAGAGCCTAAAAAAGGTCTTGTTATGACTCTCAAATCATTATTGACAAATCAAAGACTAAACGAGGATTATATCGGGATGCCCTCGTGAAACAATGAGACAGCTGATAAAAGTTCACGTGTGATGCAGAATTTTCTAGTTTGAGGTCCGTTCTTCACAGCGTCTCTACTCGTGTTGAATCGGTGGTCTAAACTGTATGCTTACGATGCGAGGAACCCGGGTTCGATCCGGGGCTATGTCTTTTTGTATTTATTGCTTGTTATACATTCTATGACAGATTGCTCTAAAACGGTTTTTTTAAAGATGAGGAAAGGTAAGACGTTTTTTTGCAGTTATATCTTTATTTGTAAAAAAATAATCATTTAAGACCACTTGTACCCCAATTAATATAATGTTTAGTCTCTTTTTGATGTGGAACTTTTACTTGTTTGTCTAAAAAAAATAGGGAATTAAATAAAATTGAAAGGTGAATCCTCTTGAGCAAACCCTGATGTGGATACGCTGAAGAAATACGTTCAACATCCATTCTTCCCACTCCTATTTGGACATACATGCTTATTTATTTTGCATTTAAACTATGTAGAAATTACATGCTTTTATTTTGTTTTTTGTTTTTTTATCTCAAATGTCCAAATGATAATATAAATAACCATTAATCAATACTTCAGTCAGCATTAGCACGGCTGTTTTCAGGCAATGTGAATGGAGTCGGGACAAACACCTGGATAAAATAATTCCCTGTCGTTTGCTGCTGGATTTGGTGGAATTGGCAAACCTGAGTCGGGCGAGTGGAGAGGACTACAAAATATTGACTGTGCTGCTAGTACCACTTTTGGCCTGAAAGGATTTTTACTTATTGTTCCTTTAAGTCATCTTTTATTTGAGAACAATCACTGCATGGAAAAAGTCGTGATTTTTGTCTCTTTTCTGCCCTGTATATTACTGTTGAAACTTTCTGGGATTCGGCTGTTGACGGTTGTTTGTGTTCCCTCCTCCCTCCTCCACAGGAGGCTTTAACATGTAAATGGACAATGCTGTGAGCTATTACAAAATATAATCAGGGTTGAGGGGGTGGCGTGCACCAATTGATCTCATGAGCTCAAACTATTTAACACACACAAACACACAATAGATAAATATTTCATCTGATTGATTTATAGCTTGTCATGGTCAAAATCAATTAAATAAATCCAATAGGACAAAGACTATGTTGAAAGTGTAAGTGCTCATAAAGAGGATATTGTATGTACAGTACAGACCAAAAGTTTGGAATTTGTCTTTTTTTATGACTATGAACATTGTAGATTCACACTGAAGGCATCCAAACTGATTAACTCATTGGATTTATGTACATACCAAAAGAAAAAGTGATGAACCAACTGACATTGTGTTATATTCTCGGTTCCAAGTAGCACCATTATATAATATATATATATATATATATATATATTTATTTAATATATATATATAATATATATATATATATATAATGTATATATGTATGTATGTATGTATGTATGTATGGGCTGGAAACCCCAAGGTCTAAGTGGGAAACTCCTCCAAAGGTGGTGGAGAATGAGCGTGCGAAGATCCTGTGGGACTTCCAGATACAGACCGACCGAATGGTAATGGCGAACCAACCTGACATCGTGGTGGTAGACAAAGGGCAGAGGACAGCCGTTGTGTGGTGGACGTGGCAATTCCAAGCGATGGTAACATCCGGAAAAAAGAACTGAAAAGCTGAGAAATACCAAGGTCTCAGAGAGGAGCTGGAGAGGGCCTGGAGGGTAAAGGTGACAGTAGTGCCCGTGGTGATCGGTTGCACTCGGGGCAGTGACCCCGAAGCTAGATGAGTGGTTACAGCGGATCCCCGGAACAACCTCGGACATCTCGGTCCAGAAATGTGCAGTGCTAGGAACAGCAAAGATACTGCGCAGAACCTCAAGCTCCCAGGCCTCTGGTAGAGGACCCGAGCTTAGAGAGGGATAACCGCCCGCGGAGGGCCAAAGGTGAGTGAAGAGTTTTTATATATGTGTGTGTGTGTGTGTATGGCATTAAAAACGGCTGTTTTAATGCCATAAAAACAGTTCATTTCCTCTATAAATGTATTCATGTCATTGATGGCCTAATAATAGTGTAGTAGCCTACATAGGATTACAATATATGCAGCATAATATGAATAAATATATATTTTATATAAATATTATTACATTTATTATGAGGCAGGGTGACCAATAGTGACAGATCTGCCAGCCATCACGAGAGATTATACTTATTTGAAAGTAGTGATTTCATCCAATGGGGAGTAAGCTACCAATAGGGAGTAATCACACGTGGGCTGGCCCGTGTGATTATGGCACTGTGGCAGCTGCTGATTGGAGGTCTCCATGCCTCCGCTCTGTATAATACACTTGCATTCTATTGTATCTGTGATCATGTGTTCGTGATCGTGCTGTCTCTACCATTGACAATAAAACATGTCTTCTGTCTGAATGAAAGACGCGATCCCAGACTTTGTCATCTTCTTCAGGTGGTGGAAGGGATGCGGGCCTTGTTTGTAACATCTAGAGAACAGAAGACTTATTTTTTTTTTACACAAAAATTTGTTGTTTTTTTTTAAGCCAAAACTGAGAAGAAACCTCAAGAGAAACCATGCGTCTGGACCAGCACACTTGGACTATCTGCACAGCCCCTGATTCCAGTCAGGCTGTGAGCTGCTGAGACATGGACAATACCATCGTCCTCTTTTGCATGGACACCATTTGGAAAAATTGGATTACACAATTTGGACATAATTTGGACTGAATTGGATTTCTGAATCTGGACACTGAAGCCGAAACGTGTGATTGAACGACACGTCACAGAAAGAATCATTGCTCGGCACAAATGCAGCCTGAAGAATCAAAAACAAAGAAGTGGGAGAGACTGTTTTCAAAGCAATATCTGGAACCCACCATCGAATGATGAAGTTTGGTATTTTACTGAAGATTGTTGACAAGTTTTATGAAAGATCTGAACATGTTTTATGAGTTTTCTGAGTTTTTGAAGTATTCCGAGTTCTGAGTTTTTTGAAGTACCGAGTGAAGTACCAAGTTTATGAGTTTTTTGAAGTATTGAGTTATGATGTTATGTACACGAGTGTACACTGTATTCTGAATACTTTTACTTTGATTAGCAATATATAGGCTGTGTATAATTACAAAAATTTAAACTACACATGTTACATATAGGCTACCATTAATTAGGAATTCTAAAATGCACAGGAGTAGCAGATCATATGGCAAACATTTGCATTAACTTGCATATAAGGCATTTTAAGCGACCCGCACATCCGCACGGCTCATTCACTCAGCGCTCTTTCGTATTAGATCCTGTGTTTTCTCCAGCGCCTGTGTGGCGTAGCAGGATTGTCCAAGATTTTCCGCTTGGACGATCGGGGTTTGAGCCCGGCCAATCCTCAAATTTTATTAGCGGGGGGAGTATATGAATCAGATTACTCCCGTTACTGAATAAAGTTGCATTTTTTTCCTGCAGTTTGGTTGGTGCAGATTGTGAAGTTTACAACAGTTTATCTACAGTCTAGCAACTATTTTAAATGTGTTGGCCTAAGTATTTTTTATTTAACACTGGAGAAAACGTGCTCGGTTTTTGCTCGCCTGAGTGATAGGCTATGTGAAGATGTTTTGCATATGTGAAGTTGAACTGGATTTTCGACATTCCTGTAGACTCGAGCCCTGGTCAATCTAGTTCAATACAGTTCAGAAACTAAGCAGACATTCATCAGCCAAACTCCATTATATTTGTAAAACACGGAGAAAGAAAGTTTTCCCCCATCATAAATTTGTATTAGCAATATCGTGAGAATGTGTTTTATGTTTAAAAGTGTCGCTACTGAATGCTAAAGTTTAAAGGATTGACTGGATCATGGTGTGCCAAAACTCTGGAAGTTTATTTAAGTTTCTCTCAAGTTCCACTGGTTTACTTTGTTTCCTTCTCTCAGACAGAATAAAGGCAGTACACAGTTATATATAGTCATTGTCACGTCACACATCGAAAGACATACGTGTCACACAGAGACAGTCACATCATAGTCATAACATGGAGTCCTTGTAAGTCCTTGTACAGTCCTGCACGTAGGCCATATTGCTATCTAATACTAACACCCTCCCCTTTGATCACATTATCACATGTGGATCACTCAATTTGATCAATCAATAAAGTGGAAAAAGAAAAAAAAAAAAAATCTAAAAGAAAAACTTTACAAAATTATTAAAAAACAAAGACAATGTATGCATTAAACTCATAATCATCCAATCAATATCAGTGGATTTTATCCTCTATCCTGGGAAA
Organism: Knipowitschia caucasica; assembly: GCA_964034765.1. Lineage (NCBI taxonomy): Eukaryota > Metazoa > Chordata > Actinopteri > Gobiiformes > Gobiidae > Knipowitschia > Knipowitschia caucasica. The sequence goes on along the minus strand of OZ035824.1, from coordinate 15,520,026 downwards.
AAATAAACAAACAAAAACAAATCAAAAACAATCAAAAATAAAAAAAACTATATATTTTTTTTTTTATTGGACACACAAGAACTCAGCAGATTCAGTCAAAACACAGACAAAAACGAGCTGAGTCTCAAATTTGAAGCTAATTTAACTTTTCTTACTCTACTATTATTCTAATGCTGATTGTTTACACTACACCACTTATTATTATCACTTTTCAATCTTAGACTGTGTACTTTACTTTCATTATCACTATAGTTTAAAACTATTTTAATCTATTTACAAATATGTTTGCATATTTGCTTCTATTGAGCCATATTCTTAAACATATATTTTAATCTAATAAATCTCTCTGTGGCATTGCACTCTCATTATCAGTGGCTTATTATCAGTGGGATTTTGCTCTATGTCTATTCTCATTCTCAGGAATAAAACTGTGAACACAGTAAGGCAAATGGTTAATATAAACATTATTATGGCGGTCAGTTTTCCAAATACATTTGTTGAACCAGGAAGTACTGTCACTTCCTCCTCTCAGGCAGTTTGGGATGAATGTACATCTTTAATCAAATTAGTATTATCAAGTGATGGGAATAACGGCGTTACTAGTAACGGCGTTACTAACGCCGTTACTTTTTTCAGTAACGAGTAATCTAACTAATTACTTTGACAGTAACTATAACGCCGTTATCATTTCCGACATCCCGTTACTGCGCGTTACTCAAGACGCACAATGAACGTGTTGTCATGAGAGAAGGGAGGATGAGAAAACCTCTCAGCAATTATTGGCTGATGTAAATCATATTTCCTTTACAATCTACATGTCTACAGTTGAGAGGATGGCTCATAAATTGTGTTTTGAAACAAATATGGGTCTTAATCGCGCTCAACCACGGCTTGTATCACCGTGAGGTCAGCCACAGAGGAGCGCATGTGAGCGCAGAAGTCGGCTGCATACAATTCCATCGATAAGCTCCTTGCTCTTCCTGGTTTATCTGCTAAGGACAGCAAACAGGTTTGGCTAACATACATATAACACATTTTTACATAATCTAAAATGCACATAGGGTATTTTTTCAATTACTATAGGAATGATAAAGAGAGGTGAAGTGTAAGACGGTTGATTTTAGAAATTGGATGCAGCCGGCTGCAGCAAAACAGAGGAGTTTACGGAGGACACACGCGTTTTGTTTTACTTTTTAAAACTCATTGGACTCATTTCCAAATGGAGGATTACATATCTTACGCTCAAACCATTCACGGATTTAAACGTTGAAGATAAGAAGTGGCCTTGGGGACGTCTCTCTGCGCTCCTGGTCAGACGAAGACCCCCCGATCACTCCTGTACATCTATATAACTGTACATCCAAGGTCACTGACATCACAGATTCGTGGACTCTATGACTTCTTCTGGCCAGCTGCCAAAAAACCTGCACCTGTTGATAACAGTTTCTTGTTTTTCTCACTTTTCATACAGAAAATGCTACTTAATAATTCTTACTATTCAGAAATAATAACCTTGACCTAACTGCACTTTAAAATAATTGATTTTGACAAACAAGTACTTTTTAGACCTAAACATTCTGGAGTTATTAATTTAGCAAAAGAGACAATACTAAACTGATTTAGTTTAACTGGTGCAGGAGGCCTCTATTATTCCAACACCATCTATCGTGTCTGTGCGCAGACACTGACAGCGCCTGCAATCATAGCTGAGCAAAGCTTCCTCCGCTTGGCTCCATTGTTTTAACAAAAGGTATCTAATGCACAGTTAAAGGTACACTGTGTAATTTTTAGTTCCATCTAGCGTTGAGATCTTATATCGCAGTCTAAAGCCTGGTTCACACAAGACAATTTTAAATTGTTGGCCGATTTTCTTCTCCGTGTGAGACCCACACACGGAGAAAAATAATCAAGGGTCTAACCACTTTGGTCGTACAATGTGTGGTGCGCAGCCACACGGCAAAATCTCGCAAACATCACGCAAACAACACACATCACACATGAACCGATTTCTCCCCCGAGCATTCCCAAGTGAGACGGAAAATGATCTCACAAAATCTCTCGAGATCAAGCGTGACTTCAGAGTAAACAATCGTGGCGGACCAAGAGGATGCAGTGGCGACAGTTTGTTTTTAGCAGAGAAAATACGTAATCAAAAGAAAAGGCGAAGGTCAAAGAAGTGTGGACAACGCGAGCATGGACTATACTTGCTACATCGTGATTTGGAGGTGAGCTGTTTTTTTTTGGTGTTTCGTCTTCACCTCGTCTTCTGATTGGCTACACACCACAGTCATGACAACACGCTCGTCTGTCTCCGGGGGACATCACACACAAAGAGAAATCGGGCCAAAACAATCCAACATGTTGGATATCCCCGATATTGAGATCGGAGCAGTCCCGAAGTCCTTCTGAGCGATGGGCGCAGTCCTAAGACACCACACATGGCAGGAAAATCCATCTGATTTTTTTTACGATAATCGGAGTGTTCTTAAAGATTGTCGAAGGGGTTAATTGGGTCCAAAATCGGCCTAATTATCTTGCCGTGAACCAGGCTTAAGGTACTACGGAAGCCTGATTTGACGCACTGTCTTTGACAACTTCCACTCTCAGTCTTTCACCAGACTGCCAGGGAAAGAATACTTTGGTTTGATAAATGACCGGATCTCTCCAAACGTCTCAGGCACTTGACAATCGTGTGGTGGCGACATGTAAACCAGACCTTGTTGAGACACGGCACCCGATGCAAAGAGACTGCACTGAGATTTACCATGGATCAATTATAATATATAGTTTTACAAAGGCGGTGTGAAGAGAAGAGATGCATGGAGGATTAACGTCTGCGGGAGCTTAAAACTACGATGATCGAAGAAGTAGGACATACACGGAGCTGCGGCAGAACATGGCTAAAAGCTCATGTTAGCATTAGCGTTAGCCACAGCCCCCTATCTGCATCACGGTAAGAAAACAGAATATTCACTGTTGATAAAGTATACTGGCGATTATTTTGAGGGGATTCTGTGTGTGTTTTATTTGAGGCTTGTCCCTGAATAAGTTTGGGTGAAACTTGTGACAGTAGTTGAACTGCGCTCGGATCGGGTGAAAATATCCTGCTTCTGAAGAGAGCAGTCGTGTGTCTCTCGGCTCTGCTTTTGCTTCGCCTTTTAATCTCCTTGAATCATTTTATTTACATTTTTTTGTTTCTCCTTTAATCATTTTATTTACAAAACGAGGATTACTCCTTCTACACACTTCAGCTTTGTGGAATTTATCAACTTTAGTCATGTCGGGACGAAAGAGACGGAGAAACGTCTGCGACGGCTGTTGTGCTTTGGAAAATCAGCTCAAATCTCTTCAAACACGGATATCTATTGTGGAAACAGAAATGGGACTTAACCCGACTCTTCCAATGAGTGAAAATGGGATGAATGGACAGACTGGAAATGTAAGTTATGACGTCATTTCTTTTCCCAAAATCAACAATGAGAATTATTGGAACTATTGTGGAGCTAAACCCAAAGTTGACAAAGCTAAGAATGACAATAGGAGTGAAATAAGGCCACAACTAAATGTTCTGAAGACTTCAAACCGCTTTTTACCCCTTTCTGAAACAACAAAGCCGCTAACAACTGCAGCGCCTCCACCAAGGACAAACTGTGTCCTTATCGGAGATGGTTCGGTGAAAAATGTAAACATGTAGTCCATGCTCACTATCTCAGTTCACTCTGCAAAAGTTGCTGAGATAAGGTCTCTTCTGCCTAAAGTGTTATCTGAGAACAGTGGTGTGCGTACATTATTGATCCACACGGGGGCGGTAGATATCTATGAGAAGGCAAGCGAGAAGTTACGAATGGATTTAACGCTGTTACTGGATGACCTCAAGAAAATGGACATAACAATTTTCCTTAGTGGCCCACTTCCAAATATAGATGGAGAAATGGAGAAGTTTAGCCGTCTGTATCAGCTAAATACATTCCTACTCAATGAGTGTTCACGCAGAGGACTTGGCTTCATTGAAAACTTTAACCTGTTCTGGAATAGGCACGAGCTTTTTGAAGAAAAAGGCCCACATCTGAACAACTACGGAGTAAAAGTGTTGATGAATAACTTTGCATCTGCCCTAAGACCTCAGCCTGCGCAGCGCGTGCAGCCGTCGAAAGGGAGAAAGAAGAAGCAAAGGGCACAAACATCACGACCATCTCCACCGACTCCCGAGGTCTCTGCACCCCCACCGCCTCAAAAGAACTCCACTCCTCCACGATTCAAGAAGAACTCAACACCTCCAAGGTTCCAAAAGAACTCAACACCTCCACGGCTCCGAAAGAGCTCAACGCCTCCACCACCAGCACCATCAGCAGCTGCCACATCTTCATCAGCGCCATCAGCATATACAGCACCACCAGCAGCAGTGGATACAGCCGCAGCAGTGGCTGCTCCATCATCTTCAGCAGCAGCAGTGGATACAGCCGCAGCAGTGGCTGCTCCATCATCTTCAGCAGCAGCAGTGGCTGCTCCATCATCTTCAGCAGCACCTTCCCCACCTACAGCTCCCGTGAAGCTTCCCCCACTGCTCCAGGCTACAGTCAGGCCTGTACTGGGGGTTCCTCAACCACCTCTGTCTCCACCAAAGACTCCCTCATCACCTTCCATGGACCCGGCTTGGGTCCCCTCCGCTACATCCACTCCATCTAGGAAAATGAGGACGACCTTTCCCTTTGTTTTCTATCCCCGCCTTCACTACTGGAATTACCGGAACACTCGGCAGGCATGATAAGATCGGCGATGAAGACTATTCCTCTCACACCCACTGTAGCCAGATCAAGAGTCCTATCTAACATTCAAAACTACTCCCCATACGTACCTCCAAAGACACCTAGGGCGTCCAACTCAAATTCTCCCACAAAATCCACCCGTCCCTCCTCTAACCCCATAAGTATTCCACCCCCCCCTCCTGCTCATTTAGCCCACCTCCCCCCTAACCCAGCACCAAGAAACCCTCCACCTCCACTCCCCCCTCGTCCACCACCCAACTCAGCCTGCCCCTCCCCTAACCCATCACCAAAAACCCATCCACCTTCAACCCCCCCCCGTCCAACTCCCAAGAACCACCTGCCTCTCCATCCTCTTCCCCCACCTTCCCCTTCCCCTCTTTTCTCTAAATACTAGGATGCACAGGGTCTCTGCTTCGCAGCCACTGGCAGTCTAGTTAGAGGAGAGACCCGGCTGGGGCCCTGTCATGAAGCCACCTGTGCCATTCCTTTAGTGATAACACAAAGAATACATTACAGAAAAACATCTGAAGTTAATCAGTCTAATCAGGAAAATCTAATTCTTGTTCCGTGTAAGAATCAGCCGACCACAACCGCTGATACTGAAACTTTGAAACTTGCTATGCTAAATGTCAGATCTCTTTGTAACAAGTCTTTTTTAATCAATAATTTTATTTGTTCTTATAATCTAGATCTTATGTTCATGGCTGAAACATGGCTTGACCAAAATACAGAAAATGCAGTTTTAATAGAAGCGTCACCACCAAATTTCAAATTTGAATCTGAAATACGGGGAAACAAAAAAGGAGGAGGCTTAGCTGCCGTTTTTCATAGACCACTTTGTCTCCCATAGAATGTCTCTTGGGAAGTTTCCGTCTTTTGAATATGTGTCTTTTAAAATACAACAAAAACAATCTAGTCCAATACTCTTCATTGTCCTATACAAGCCACCGCAGTCATGTCACAGATTTATTGATAATTTTACGGAGTTTCTTTCGGTTTTATGCACAGATTTTGATAGCTTAGTTATTACAGGGGATTTTAATATTCATGTGGATAATGTTATTGACAGAAGGGCAAAAGAGCTGAGTTCTGTTCTTGAATCTTTTGGTCTCACTCAGCATGTGAGTGGCCCCACCCACAGCAGAGGGCACACTCTAGACCTGTTAGTTACTAAGGGGGTGAATATTTCAAATGTAAACGTGGTCGATGTTGCGCTTTCGGATCATTTTTGTGTATTTTTTGACATGTGTTTCACTAACAAACCACCAGTGGACTCTGCAACTGTACGAAGAAGACACATAAATGAAAATACGGGTGAACTATTTATGGGAATGATAAACTTTGAGAATGCATCGTATTCTACTGTAGATGAACTGTTTAACTCTGTCACCTCTAGTGTTTTGAATGTTCTGGACACCATCGCTCCTGTGAAGGTTAAAACAGTGAAAAATAAGCAGAAGGCGCCGTGGGCTAAAGCAGACTCGGTCAGGGCACAAAAGAGAGAGTGCCGGAGGGCCGAGCGGAAGTGGCGCAAGTCCAACCTCCAGGTTGATTACGAGATCTTCAAAGATAAGTTGTGCGAGTTTAACCAGGTGCTACGTAGTACGAGAGAAAGGTATTTTTCTGAAATGATTGAAGGCTGCAGCAACAATCTGCGTGTTCTGTTTTCAACAGTTAATAGATTAACAAACCCCCCTGTTCAGATGCCATTAGAGCTAACTTCCAAACGTAAATGTAATGAGTTTGCACATTTTTTCAATGACAAGGTTCAAGGCATCAAAAACGCCATTGTCTCCAATCCACAGATAACCATCCAACAGCCTAAAAGGCTCTTTGAGCTAACTTACTTTGCACCTGTAAATGATCAAACTGTCCAAGAGATAATCTCCAGTCTGAGCGCCTCCACATGTAGCCTGGATGTACTACCCACTAGATTTCTAAAGTCACACAGATAGTAAACATGTCCCTTCATTCTGGAATATTCCCAAAGGCCCTGAAAACTGCAGTCATCAGGCCCCTGCTTAAAAAGAGCAGTCTGGATGCTACGGTACTTAACAACTACCGTCCCATCTCAAATCTGCCATTTATGGGGAAAGTCCTTGAAAAAGTTGTCTACCAACAGCTAAATAGATTTCTTATAATCAACAACTCATTTGATATGTTTCAGTCCGGCTTTAGACCCCACCACAGCACTGAGACTGCTCTCGTCAAGGTTACAAACGATATCCGGCTAAGCACTGACGCAGGCAAAGTCTCAATCCTAATCCTGTTAGATCTGAGTGCTGCCTTTGACACTGTCGACCATGAGATCCTCTTACAGAGACTAGAGGACTGGGTTGGCGTCGCTGGCACCGCCCTAAGTTGGTTTAGGTCTTACCTTGAAGACAGGAAGTACTTTGTGGAGATTGGAAACTGTGTCTCAGATCAAATGGCCCTGACCTGTGGAGTACCACAGGGGTCGATCCTGGGACCTCTTCTTTTCAATCTCTACATGCTGCCGTTAGGTCAGTTAATACGCAGAAACGAAGTTTCCTATCATAACTATGCAGATGACACTCAGATCTATGTCTCACTGACTGCAGGAGAACATGGACCAGTGGACTCACTCCTTCACTGTATCCAACAGATCAGTCAGTGGATGCAAAACAACTTCCTTCAGCTAAACGCAGACAAAACTGAAATGATTGTCTTTGGTCCCCAGAAACAAAGAGAGAGCGTCATCTGTCATCTACAGTCTCTCTCCCTAAAACCTTCAAACAAGGTCAGAAATCTAGGGGTAATACTGGACTCAGACTTAAATTTTAATAGCCACATCAAATCAGTAACATCAGCAGCTTTTTACCATCTAAAAAACATTTCCAGGATCAAAAACATAGTGTCTAAAGCAGACTTGGAGATTCTTATCCATGCATTTGTCTCCAGTAGGTTAGACTACTGCAATGGCCTGCTCACAGGTCTGTCCAAACAGGCTGTAAAACAGCTGCAGTACATTCAAAATGCAGCAGCTCGAGTCCTGACTAGAACCAGGAAGTACGACCATATTAGTCCGGTCCTCAGGTCTCTGCACTGGCTTCCTGTGGCTCAGAGAATAGACTTTAAAACAGCTTTGCTTGTGTACAAGTCTCTCCATGGCCTCGCACCAAAATATATTAGTGACATGTTAGTCCCATATGAACCAGCCAGGACTCTGAGGAGCACAGGGACTGGACTCCTGTTAGTGCCCAGAGTCAGAACTAAACATGAGGAGGCTGCTTTTCAGATTCATGCTGCTAAAATCTGGAACATTCTTCCTGAAGATGTGAGACAGGCCTCCTCTCTGACTATGTTTAAAACCAAGTTAAAAACTGTGCTGTTTAGCTGTGCATACAACTGAGGGATTTTATATTTTTATCTTTCTTTTTAATGTTCTGTGATTATTTATGATTTTAATGCTATCTTGTTCAGCACTTTGAGTTGCCTTGTGTATGAATTGTGCTATACAAATAAACTTGCCTTGCCTTGCCTTGCCTTACAATTCCAAAAACACGGTGGAAGTAAATATTCTTAAAAAAGGTCACATTTGTTATTAGTTTACATGGTTTTTCATATGGAGCAGCTGTAATATTTACACAGGGTGGCTGTAACGGTGCACAAATGTAATTTGTTTATTCTGTCTTCCATGGAAAATTCACATTTAGGTGTGGTATGGAAATTTACTAGGGCGACAGAAGCTCAGTTGGTAGAGCATTGGCCTTTGAGACTGAAGGTCGTGGATTCGAGCCCACCATGAGACCTTCCCCACTGATGACTGCTGTCATTGTGTCCTTGGGCAAGACACTAACCCCCACTTTGCCTGAAGCCCCTGCTGAAAGATCAAAGTTATGCCATAGAGCTGCCTTCCTCCTCTAGACTCACCACCTGCAGGAGGATCAGTGAGGGGCTGGTGCCACGTGTGCCAAGCCCCGGCGATCAAAGATGGCGCTATATTCAAATGAATGGTTTGTGTTCAGTGGCACATTGTGCAACAAACTTTACACGTAACTCTTACTCTTAAAACAGACATGTCTTAATTTGTTCGTATTTAACTTTTAAAGCAATTCGCGGACTACATCTCCGCCATCTTGGATTGCTCCGGCTGCCGTGAGACGCGCAGCGCAGGTTTGCATTACATCATTGACAGCTGAGGCAGACCAACTCGACAGAACACCGCCATGGGAGCTGCTCATCAGGCACTAAAGTGTGGAATGGGACAATAAAATCCCCACAAAATCCGACCTTTATGAAAGCTGTAGGTTCTCTGTCAGCTGAGGTCGAGCTATTTTAATTTACATTGAGTTTAATTTTCCGGGTAGCCCGCGTGAATTTAGTTTGCAGTACCGCGAGAATCCCCCGAGCACATGGGTTCTTCAGCTCCAAGCTAGTCATACCCTATCCAGTTATTATAATAGATCCATGATGTGTACTGGGTGGCATCACTGGCCCCCCTCCCAACCCGGATTAAATTTTATTATTTGTAAGTTTACACCTCCAGCCGGTAAAATAATTTTTGACCATATTTTGGTATTTACCGAATTCTTTTTTGCCAAGAAAAATGGGCTGCCATTGGTGTTAAAGTAAAGGTCAAAAACTTTTCAAATTGAGAGCAAATGCAAACACCAGTAAGAACCGCCTCGCGAGGCTTCCAGATTGGATCACATTAATTCAAATCCTCGATAGAGGGCTAAGTGCCCCTCACCAATGGTAGACAGATATTCAATTCAATTCATTCTTTATTAAGAACACAGATAGAACTGGTTCATAGATTAAAAAAACAAAAACAAAAAATAATAATAATAATAATAATAAAGAGACAAAAAACATATGTATACAGTAAAATTATAAACAGGTGTACAGACAGACAGATAGATAGAGTCTTTATTAATCCCCCGTAGGAGAAATTCAGGATGAACTATGTATAACTATCCATCCATCCATCCATTTTCTTCCTATAATACATTTCTGGGTCGGGGGGGGGGGGTGGCAGTCGGTACTGCACCCAATGCACATAGCACCTGCCACTCACTGATCCTCCTGCAGGTGGTGAGTCCACAGGAACCCTATATAGTATACTGTATACTGTATATGTTAATATACTATATAACTATTTGAAATAATAATAATAATAATGCTGATGTTTTGCTTTGCAACGTTTCTCATAAAGATTTGTCGTAAAAATCCTTGAGCCCTGAGTTTCCAGGTAACTCAATAGTCCTAACTCTGGCTGCGCCCCCTCTGTAGAGTGAGTGGAGCAGACAGGCTGGAGTGCTGCTTTGTTGTCGGCCGTGCCGCGGTGCTTCCCACGCACTTGTGTCGGCGCGCTGCTGCTGCTGATGCCGCGGCTGCGCTAATTGAAAGTTAGGATCACTTTGTGGCCATTACCGAGGAAAGCAGAGACGTGGTTAACGCGAAGACACCTGCTGTCCACGGGTAATTGTGCCAAAGCAAGCGTCTGTCGGGCTGCCATCGGCGCGAAGCCCGTACAGCTGATCTGCGCGTCGTAGCATTGCAATTTTTTACACACAGATTGGGAATAGACTGGAAATGTGTTGAAAAACAAATAATTTGGTTCAGTAACCGCGGTCATACAGACCAAATAAATTACCTTGAAAATCTGTACTCAGGTTTTAGAGTGTGAAACAATGTAGAAAATACCCCAGTATATGGATAAACATCTGTAATAGACAAACTTTCTTTGCTCCACAGTGAGGACATTTCAGATTTCAAACCATGGACTTAGACATGACCAAGATCAGTAAAAAATCAGTATAAATGGGGAATATTTTTTTTTTTTTATGGATATCTAACATGTAGTCTTGAACAGTTTTGCAGACTGTACTCACTGCAGAGGCAAGAACCAGCTCTCCTGTCATCGTCTGAAGATTTGTCGTAGTGCAAAGTTTAAAAACTGTTCGGCATCACTTCGTAATGTGTAGGTCAGATGTGTGATAACTCTAAAAATGCAATAGCTCACTCTGAAAGAGTAGCAGCAGGTTAAAGAGACCTTAGACGTAGGTGACAGGTCACAATCAGTAAATTTTATTCAAACAAAAAAATTGTGGTTTTCAAAAAAATGAACTTGGCCTGTCTCCTGTGGGGTAAGGTGCAGTTCTAGCTCCGGGCTTTGGTTTGTTGCTGGTTTGTTCGCTGCTGCCGTCGGATTGGCTGGGGTCATTGTGCTGCATGGTGCCGTTATGTTGTTGCACATTGCTCTGCTACTGACTTCAAACACACAAATGTAATTATGATATTCACAGGGGTGGGAATGTCAAAGTTGTTTCTTCCTGCCACTCCTTATTGAGTTCAATATTATAAGTAATTATTTATTAATGATTGTTTATTAATAACATTATAAGTGTAGTGACTTCTGATAAATGTCTGAAGTGCATTAACGTAATCAATAACCAGTTATATTAACCATAACCATGACATTCCTTCATAAACGTCACTTAATCATCACAAATATGCCAGCGTTTTCCACTTGCGTATTTCATTTTCTGAACTAGTACAGAATCATAAAGCATCTCGACTACCAACTTAAGGCAGCACCATGGTTTAGATATTGGTGTATAATTTCAGCTAATGAATTGGATGGGGTTGCTAATGCTAGTGCTAACTGAGGTGCCCTTTGAGGAATGCCTGGGCGCTCTCTGATGTGAATGTATTGAGTGTATTTGCGTGTGCATGTGTGCTCACTTACATATGCATCAGCAGAGCGGGGCGCAGGCCGGCGACTCACTGAGAGGCCCACTGTGCTTTTGAGGAGCAATGTATAATCTGATTGAGACTCAAGCAACCTCCTATTTATTTTTAATTGTCCCACTTTAGCATTTAAGAGCTATTGATCCCCGGAAAAGCTTTACGTGACAGAATGACTATTACTGTTGGTGCGCCCTGCTTGGGGAAGCCACATCAAAGGACATTTGAATGTCAGCCACTTTCTGAGGGACTTTGCAGCCAGGTTTAGAGCGTGCAGCCTATGAGCGCAAAGGACACACAATAGACGGATGCAGAAACATTTGCAGCTAATCAAAGAATAGCTGCACATTGATTTTTACAGGGAATATTGTGAGCACCAGGTTTCATATAAACTGCAACACTGTGCACCATATTGGTCCAAATCCCACCGAGCAGCGTGTCCGAAACATGATAGATGGCTGTTGACTTTTTCGTCTCCCACACAGATCTGTTTTAAAGGAGACCTCCTCCTCCTCCTCGTGTCACCGTCCCCAGATGTTTTGATTAGCAGCGACTCGTATGCTGGTCAGATCCCGGGATTAATGATAGATAATTTGCCTGAGGTTGGCACAGTGCTCTGCCACACTGCCAGCCTTTGGATGCCATATGGGCACAAGCAGCTGTTTTCATTACTCTCTCTTGCCCAGATGTGTCAAACAGGATGCCGACTTCAATCCGTAGTCTTGCTGGCACTTGGTGGGGGGTGCTTTCAACTAGCTTGGCAGCTAATTACTTTAATGTAGTCGAGTACGGAGGCCCTGCATGTTTTAAAGGCCTTTAACAAACAGCTGAATGCCAGCTGTCACCTCTGTGCACAATGAGGGAAGATGGATAGGTGCGGCGCACGGTGTGATGAGGTGGTCCACAGGTTCAGTGCTGAGGGCAGAGCTGCCTCCGCCTCTTCACAAAGAGAAGGTCAAAGCAAAAACAAGCTGGAAGTCTGCAGCCCCGCGCAGACAACTCGCTCTGCTAAACGGGACAGTCTGAGGGCGACCTTGGCCATGTCTTCCACGTTATCCGCAGTCTAATCTAAAGGCCCTATTGAGAGCACTGCATGTGAATGCGGAGTGTGAAGGAGGGACAGTGCCAAAGACCACACAGGCGCTGGCAGCAGACAGTGTGCGGAGCTGAGGAGGTGCCAGGGCGTCAGCTGGGCCCAACACAGGCCCCTCACTCCACAACATGTGTCCAGGGTGTCCCGCTTCCTGCTGCGTGCCGCTCACATTGTTCACTGATAAATCCTGCGATTAGGCGAGTGTGTCATTTTTCACACCACAGCTCTACACCCTGCAGTCTCCTGTCTGTGCAAAGCAGTCAAAGAAAAGAGGCTTTTACTGGGACATTGGCACATGTCAGCGCCTGAATAATACAAATGATGTCTTTGTGCGTTCAGTCAATTCTATCATCAATAGGTTTCCATTATGCAGAGATGCCATGTCTATACGAGCCCCCGCACCGTGCCCAGCAGCAGTGCTCAGCTCATGTGATGGAGGGTCGACAGCTCCTGTCTGCTGCTTTGATATCTCCATCAATAGCTCCACACACGCTGCACCTGCCCAAGTCAATACTGCACACCTTCTGAGAGCAGCAGGATGAGAGCCCCCCTGCCCCGCATGCACTCACCGGGGGCTGTGCCCAGGCTCTGCAACACTGTACTATGACTTTTACAAGTGGACAAGTCACTGTAGAGAGTATGTTACAGGAGGAATGTAATGTCACTGCACGGACCACATGCAGTCCACAAGCCCGCCAACTGCTGGGACACATTTTTAAATGCTTTATCCTTTAGGTGCCAAAGTAACAGATTAGGTATGTCAAACACCCAGAAATAAATGTTGTGGCCCCTGACATGATTTCTAATTCTTACTTAATTTGCTGCAAATTTCAAGTTAATATAGTTCCTATTGCACTGTCGGCGTCAGAGCATTCAGCTACCAAGCTCCTTTACTGTGGGGTTCCCATCCACGTTAAGGAAGCAGACACAGTCTCTGCACTCAAGGCCAGGCTTAAAACAGTCCTCTTTAATTAAGCATAGGGTTAGGTGTGACTATAAAATCTTAGATTCTCAGTCGAGCTGCATATGGAGTCAGTTTTCTGGGAGAAGTATGGTAACTTGAGCACTATCCTCTCCTCCTGTGTCTGTCTGCATTATTTAGAATTTTGACTGTAGTCTGTTCATTGCTATTCACCTGTTGTCCCATTTTCTGTTTCATGGCGTGACCATGGGACCCTGAACCCGGCCCCCTCCATCTGCACCTACGGACTGCTCTGCCCTTCCCACCTTGTAGGATGCACCCCCTCCCCGCCTGGGAGTTGCTTCATTCCTGCACCGGCCCGGTCCTTGTTCTGTAGCTGAGGGTCTGGATCTATGACCCGTTTGTCCGTATGGAGCGGATCCCTCTCTCAATGTGGATCTCCCTGTTTTAGAGTTTTTCTTTGCCGATGCAGGAGGGTCTGTTAGACTGTGAGTGAGTCTAACAAAAATGCTGATGATCCAGGACACGCTAACATTCTACAACATTTATCAACATTCCCCCAGGGGGGATTCATCTAAAGAGCTATAGAAGAATAAACGGAATTGACTAGCATGTTATACCTAATTTTAAAACGATTTTAAAACTAAAAGAACATAAGTTATAAAATCATTGAACTCAGTTAAAATGTCATAGTTTAACTAAGATATACTAATGGCCTATCATATGGATAGGGATTTGTAAATTTCTCCTGTGTGAGATTAGTAAAGTATATCTTATCTTATCTTAACTTATGGCATGTTTTTCAGAAATAATAACAGTAATAATATTGTTGAAATAATTTTTCAACTATATATTTTTTTTTTTGCGCAGACTCCCCAAAAAATCACTCTGACACCCCTGTCAGGTATACAGTACCAATGGCAAATATCCTTCATAATCTATACCAAAATATTGCCCATCCAAATGGCCTCTAACTCAACCCTCAACTGACCCACGCAGCAGTCATTAGGGTGTTGTAGAGAGCTCCACTCTTCCTCCTAACCAGTGAGCGCATGCGCATGTGTGCGTGCATGTGAGTATTATTGACACAGCCCAGATCACTGCTCACACCAAACTGAGCTGTTCTCCTTCCAAACCCAGTCACCAGGGTGTTGTTTTTCAGCAGTTGTTTTCTGTCAAGCATTGATCTCAGAGCGGCGCTTGATGCTAGGGGAAAAGATGAGTCGCAGGAGCATTTAGAAAATCAAAGCGCATTCTTTTAAACACAGCTCTCTTCTCCTTTGTTCTTGTGCTTGTTTTCTTGACTGACATTTTGTTCAAATTACTGACAGTGCCGTGGGGAAGGTGACGCTGAACCTTTGAAAGCGCGATCGTGTGCCCACCGCTCGTGAATAGTCAAAGTGGGAATTGTGCAGGAGACTTAAGCATGTAGCGCGCGTCCCGTTCCTGCGCTCGTTTGCTTTTGGGCCCTGGCCTTGGCGTCCTCTGGGAGCCTATTATCCTCCTTAACATATGCGCGCGAGCTGGCTTGGATCGTGCATGGCACTCACTCGGGGAGGTGACACCGTGGAGCGCTCATGGGACTTCACGGAGCTAGGGAGAAGTTTGGACTTCTCCATAGGGAAAGAGCGCGGGGAACTTGAACAATGTGAGGGACAACGATTCTATGTGCTGGACTGTTGAACACTTTATAGATAAGTTTCCTTTGCCTGTTCCGCTAAGCAATTAAAGGAGGAATCTGTTGCTTTCTTAGGGGGAATTGTTTCTCCTCTGCTGATCTCTCAATCTCTTCTTATAAAAACTAGTGCTGTCTAAAACAAATTTTTTTGTGTGACCTACTTCAATTTACTTTTTTTAGCTGTGGCCACTGTAAAACTACGGGAACCAGAAACAGGAACCGGAACCCCCCTTTCTGCTAGTGTTTGGCATAGACTGTAAATATTAACGAACTTAGTCATGCCTAACTCCGCCGTTCAAACAAATGGGTCAAAAATTGTGCTCTATTGGAGCTATCCAAAATGGCTGCGAGTGGTCCCGCCCACAAGAAAATTGTGAAAAAACACATCTGTGCATGCGTCGGCCGGCGCGAGCCCCATTCATTTAACAAGTGCCTTCAAAAATTCACAACAACTAAACTAGAGTGGTCCAAAGAAATTCACTCCCCTTGGCATTGATTGTGTTTAGCCTGCTAGCTCGCTGTGAAAGAGACTACTGGTTTGTCTAGCACGAAATGCTAACACACAGCTGATGCAAACTCTCCTCCGACGCATTCTTGTAATAACTGGGTTTTGACTCAGATAGACTCAGATAGCGCAACTAGTGCTTTTCAATTGCCCCTTGGGGATAAATAAAGTGATTGATTGATTGATTGAACTAAGAACAAACTTATTGTAGCCGTAGCCACCATTGAATTGTATGACATTTTGCAAGTGTGAAATAACGCTACACATTTTCAATTAAAATAAACATGTGCACACTGTAAGTCGATTAGCTTTTCCACGTTGATAAGAGTATTAAAATGATAATTAAAGGGACATAAAGAATGGATACAAAATTGCAATTAATTTGTGATTAATCGAGAGTTAACTATGACATTCATGCGATTTTTTTTTTTTAATTTATGGACAGTACTAATAAAAACAAAACACAATTACATTTTGGGTAAAAATACAATTTGATGCGTGTTAATGACCTTTGTATCGAGTTACATATTACCCAGTTTTTGAATGCCTATATTGTGTTACAGCAAAAAGCAATACAAAACATTACTATTGTATTGTGTTACTCCCAACACTGCCAGCTTGTCCCTCAAGCCTTGGCTGGATAGTGTTGAAAGTCTAAACCAGTTCTTGAATAGAGCTAAACTTTCTCTAAATCTAACTAAGCAAAATATTTGAACCTAAAGCTTAGGTACCTAACGTTTTTGTTTGATAAATAAATAAGATTTATTTATTTATCAAACCGTGCCACACTCAGCGGCACGGTGACTGAGTGGATAGCACTCTCGCCTCTCAGCAAGAAGGTCCTGGGTTCGAATCCCGGTTGGACCAGTGGAGTTTGCATGTTCTCCCCGTGTCTGCGTAGGTTTCCTCCGGGTGCTCCGGTTTCCCCTACCACTAAAAATATGTACAATAGGTCTGGCATGTGCCTCCTGTACTGGCACCCCCACTCCCAAAAAATAACAATTGTAAACCGCTTTGAGACTCCGATGTGCAGTGAAAAGGCGGTATATAAATAAAGATTACTACTAAAGATTACTATTACTAATGAGACATTTTGATTATTCAACAGAAAGAGTCCTGAAAAAGTAAAATGTGGAAAAAAATCCTTCTTGCAAAACATCTTTACATTTAGAAGCCCTTTGAGATACTATCTGACACTTTGGGCAGAGAGGCTGTGTGAGGGTGGTCCTATTGTCCCTTTCTGTCTTAAAAAGCTGCTAGAACTATTTTGAGAGTGAGTTACTAGTTACGTTAATTGTATTACATTTTATATGGTTTGGAATTTAGGTTTCCCAGCTTTCAATCAATCAATCAATCAATCTTTATTTGTAGGGCGCTTTTCCTGCACAGGGAAACACAAAGCGCCTCACAGTCCACACCACACAATGCACAAATCATCACCATTAAAATACAATTAAAAACACATATGTAATTAAAAAGCATTAAAATCACATAAGTAATTTAAAAACATAAGAATCACACAAGTAATTAAAAACAATAAAATAGTTAAAAACACAAAAAGTTACAACAATAAATAACAAGGTGTGTTAAAACGATAAAATTCTCTAGTTGTATGCACAGGAAAAAAGAAAAGTCTTTAACATGGATTTGAAACATTGACAGAGAGGCAGCCAGTCTCACATCCTCAGGAAGACTGTTCCAGACTTTAGCTGCATAAATCTGAAAAGCAGCCTCCCCCTGTCTAGTCCTGACTCTGGGCACTAACAGGAGTCCCGTCCCTGCGCTCCTCAGAGTCCGGGCTGGTTCATATGGGACTAGCATATCATGGATGTACTTTGGTGCAAGGCCATGGAGAGACTTGTACACCAGGAGAGCTGCTTTAAAGTCTATCCTCTGGGCCACGGGAAGCCAGTGCAGAGACCTGAGGACCGGACTAATGTGGTCGTACTTCCTGGTTCTAGTCAGGACTCGGGCTGCAGCATTTTGAATATACTGCAGCTGTTTTACTGCATGTTTGGAGATACCTGTGAGCAGGCCATTGCAGTAATCCAGCCTACTGGAAACAAAAGAATGGATAAGAATCTCCAAGTCTGCCCTGGACACAATATTTTTAATTTTGGCAATATTTTTCAGATGATAAAAAGCTGCTGATGTTACCGATCCAATGTGGCTATTGAAGTTTAAGTCAGAGTCCATTATTACTCCCAGATTTCTGACCTTATTTAAAGGCCTTAGGGAGAGAGACTGAAGGTGACAAATGACGGTCTCTCTTTGTTTCTCGGGACCAAAGACAATCATTTCGGTTTTGTCCGCATTTAGCTGGAGAAAATTGCATTGCATCCACTCACTGATCCGCTGGATACAGCGAAGGAGTGAGTCCACCGGTCCATGTTCTCCTGCAGTCAGTGAGACATAGATCTGAGTGTCATCAGCGTAATTGTGGTAGGACACTTTCATACTTTGAATTAACTGACCTAATGGCAGCATGTAAATATTGAACAGGAGAGGTCCCAGAATCGACCCCTGTGGCACTCCGCAGGTCAGGGCCATATTATCTGAGACATAGTCTCCTATCTCCACACAATACTTCCTTTCTTCTAGATAGGACCTAAACCAGCTTAGGGCGGTACCAGCAACACCAACCCAGTCCTCCAGTCTCTGCATGAGAATCTCATGGTCAACGGTGTCGAAAGCGGCACTCAGATCTAACATGACTAAAACAGAGACTTTTCCTGCATCAGTGTTAAGCCGAATATCATTTGTTACCTTGACTAGAGCGGTCTCAGTACTGTGGTGTGGTCTAAAGCCAGACTGAAACATGTCAAATGAGTCATTAGATATTAAAAATTCAGTAAGTTGTTGGTAGGCAACTTTTTCAAGAATTTTTCCCATGAAAGGCAGATTTGAGATGGGACGGTAATTTTCAAGTACCGCAGCATCCAAACTGCTCTTTTTTAGGAGGGGCCTGATGACTGCCTTTTTCAGGGCCATTGGAAATGTTCCAGATAAAAAAGACATGTTTACTATTTGTGTCAATGAGGGTAATAGACTACACATAACAGACTTCAGGAATCTAGGAGGTAGTACATCCAGACTGCAGGTAGAGGAACTAAGACCTGTGATTATCTTTTTAACAGTTTCATCATTGACAGGTGCAAATTGAGCTAGCTCACAAAGCCTCACTGGATGTTGCATTGTTACTTGTGTTGTAGAGGTGATGGTATTTCTGATACCCTGAACCTTGTCTCTGAAGAACTGTGCAAACTCATTACACCTGGATTTGGAGTAGTGTTCTAATGGCAACTCAACAGGGGGGTTCGTTAATCTATTGATTGTTGAAAATAGAACACGCAGATTGTTGCTGCAGCCTTCAATCGTTTCAGAAAAGTATAATTCTCTTGTTCTACGTAGTACTCTGTTAAACTCACACAACTTCTCTTTTAAGAGTTTATAATCACCCTGGAGGTTGGACTTTCTCCACTTTCTCTCTGCTCTCCGGCACTCTTGCTTCTGTGCCCTGACCGGGCCTGCTTTTATCCATGGGGCTTTTTGCTTATTTGTGACCATTTTTACCTTCACAGGGGCAATGGCGTCCAGAACATTCAGCACACTAGAGGTGACAGAGTTAAACAGTTCATCTACAGTAGAACATGATGTGTTCTCAAAATGGATCATTCCCATAAATAGTTCACCCGTGTTTTCATTTAAGTGTCTACTTCTAACAATTTCATATTTAGCGGGTGGTCTGGTAGCAAAACACATGTTAAAAAATACACAGAAATGATCCGACAGAGCAACATCAACTACATTAACTTTTGAAATATTCACCCCTTTCGTGATAAGCAGGTCCAGGGTGTGTCCTCTGCTATGGGTGGGGCCACTCACATGCTGAGTGAGGCCAAAGGATTCAAGTATGGAACTCAGCTCTTTTGCGTATCTGTCATTAACATTATCCACATGAATATTAAAATCGCCTATAATGACTAAACCATCAAAATCTGTGCACACAACTGAAAGCAACTCAGTGAAATGATCAGTGAAACTATGGCATGACTGTGGCGGCTTGTACACAACAATAATAAGAATGGAAGAAGATTTCTTTTGTTCTATTTTAAAAGAAACATACTCAAATGATGAAAATTTCCCAAGAGACACTCTATGGGAGACAATACGATCTTTAAAAACTGCTGCTATGCCCCCCCCCATTTTATTTTCTCGTGTTTCATATTCAAATTTGAAATTTGGTGGTGAGGCTTCTATTAAAACTGCATCTCCTGTATTATGGTCAAGCCATGTTTCAGTCATAAACATAAAATCAAGATCATACGAACAGATTAATTAAAAATGATTTGTTGCACAGTGATCTGACATTAAGTAGAGCAAGGTTAAAATTAATATCAGTGTCAGTGGGTTTAGTTGATTGATTACAAAGAACTGGAATTAGATTTCCAGAGTTGGACCGTCTAACTGCTGTCCTTCTTTTAAATTTGTGTTTATTCAGGTTAAAACACATTTCTGAGCTGGTGCGAGGAACACACACAGTCTCTATTGGTTTAAAAAGTGAACTCTGTTGTACTTTGTTAAGTTCCAGATGCATAACTGAGTCAGCACAGTTCAGCGGCAGGACTGTCGTTACACTGCCAGACGGACAGGGGTCAGTGTTTGCACCACAGTACTCACCCGGAGCTGGTAAGGAGGAGGAGGGGGGTGGTGGGGGCCGAGAAGCCTCAGATGTAAACAGTCACGCCCCCCTCGGGGAGCACTGAATAACATGGCGTAGGAAGTCCGTCAACAAACTGGTGCCGTATCTGTTCGGGTGCAGACCGTCTGGACGATAGGCCACGTGACGCTTCCAGAACAGGCCAAAGTTGTTCACAAAAATAAAGTTAAAAGTGATGTACTAGACATGTACATCTATGTAACTAGATGTACCATTCTAGACTATTGAATATGTGACACTTAATGACACTGCTCGTTGGAGTTCACCCTGACTCAATCCCCCATCAGGTAATGGGGTTTTAACAAGAGACGAGGCCTGGGACACATTGTCGCGCTACATTGTCAAACATGAATACAACGCGCTCTGATACAGACACGCACAAAAGCACCGCGTCTAAATGAAAGCCTGCGGAGAGGAGAGGAGGTGAGCTGACGTGCCCATCCACCAGCGGTCACATATGGCCCAGGTGCACACGGTTCTCCCCTCCTGAAGCTTTTACAATAGCCCACACTGTCCGATTGGGGCAACCACATCAAAGCGACTGGCAATGCACACAAGAAAGCGCCAAATGCAACCGGGGGAGACGGGAGAGGAGGGGCGAAAGCACAACAAACCATTTCTGTCTCCAAAAAGAACCAGCGCTGCCAGCCAAAGGCGCCCTCAGAGTATGTGAATAAAAGGGATGATTTAATTAAGAAAATCCAATCTTCCAGCTTGAGGGAACAAAGTTAGATTTGAACAAGTGCAATATGTTCCTTCCTTTATATTTCAGAATTTCAAAGTCAGAACCAAAGAGCCGTGCCCGTCCGTGTCGAGAGCAGAGGTAGTGCGGAGAATTGCAAGAATGTAAGTGCGCAAGAAAGCTAATTAAAAATATTTGTGATGTTTTGAAGAATAGGATTATAAATATGGTCATTGGAAAGGTATGTGTAAGACTATGAATAATCTGGAACATTGAATTGACATTATAGACATAAGGGGATTTCAGATCAAATAAATTAACTTTATCCTTAAAGTATATATTGTAGTTTTATAAGAAATATTCCTTCACTAATGAGTTTTGTAGAGACAGGGATGGACACATTCCTAGAGTCCACTCAATAAGCTTTTCTACAGATTCTAAATGTGAACATTTTATTGCTATGTTTTAAAATTCAATGCAGGTTACAACGGAAAGATTATAAAGTCAAATACAATCTTACATCTCAAATTAGCAGTTTTGTATCATTAATCTATTTATTTTTTCCTGTATATTTGTCAATATTATCTCAACATTCCAGATAAGATTCTGGATTTTCACTGGTAACAACTCCGACCTTTTAATACTAGGTGTTCTTATAAAGGACCTTTTCTCTCTTATGACTGGTACCACATCTTTTCCCATCACCGTACTAACCAGGCCCTGTCCTGCTTAGGTTTGGAGATCTGACAAGATCTGGCTTTCACGTGCAGGTATGACCACAATTCACAGGTTCACAAAGATAATATCAAAATATTAACACCAAGATCACAGAGAGATAAAAACCACTGATTTGTGAAGCCCATAATGGTGAGTGACAAGAATAGTCACTGAGCACGAGAAGTTTTCTATTCAATGAACTAAAGTCAATAGGAGCCAGAGCGAGTTGGTGTGAAACGTCCTTAATGAGCGAGTAAGTTAGCATTGTATGCATATCTAAAAAAAAAAATTGGTGCATTCACCCACCCCGGGTGGTTATCCCTCTCTAAACTTGAGTCCTCTACCAGAGGCCAGGGACTACTGTCACTTTTACATTCAGACCCTCTCCAGCTCCTCTCTGAGCCCTTTGTGCTTTTTATGCTCTTTTTTTCCTGATGTTACCATTGCATGGAATTGCCACATCCACCAACACGGCTTTCTGCTGCCCTTCGTCCACCACAACAATGTCAGGTTGGTTCAACATTACCCCCTTGTCAGTCAGTATCTGACAGTTCCACAAGATCTTCACGTCCTCATTCACCACCTCCTTTGGAGGAGTTTCCCATTTAGCCCATACTCTGCACAGATGTTTCTGTACACTATGCCAGCCACTTGATTTTGGGGTTCCATGTAGGCCTTCCCTGCAGCGTCTTGCACCCTGCAGTTACTGTATGTGTTGGATTGTCTCAAGTGCATCAACTGACAACTTGGGTCTTGTCTGGTGTGGTTTTTCTGGGCCTCTATCGCTCTGGGGCTCTGTCCCTTGTGAGACCTGTGTCTGTTTATAGCCTCCTTCACCTGACCCACGTGTAAGCAACAGAAAGCAACAGTTTTCCCGCTCTCTAAATTACCACTGTTCGCAATGAACACTTGATCGAAAAACCTGTGTTTTTGCTCAGTGGGCATGTGCCTATGGAGCCCCTTTCACTGTAATAGTCCATAACAGTTATTTTGGATAAGTCAATGATTGTTACTATGACACTCTGCCCTGTGCCTTGGTGGAGGTCTGTCCCACCCACATCCCAGTGTATAAATCAGCATCCTGCAGAATGCTGTGTCCTCCGCCTCTGTCCATCTCTGTGATCTTCTCTGTGGGAATCTGATCATCCATAAAACGCTGCTTTATATCCACCCATTTACACCAGGCAGAGGGGCCCTGGGGCCAGTGTGGAGGGGCCTTCTTTACTTTTATGGACGTGTCTGGCCCATAAGGCTCATATTTCAGTGCATGTGTGGGGGCGAGCTGGACAATGAGCCGATTTGTGCGGCCTGACAACGCTGGATAGTCTCACAGATCAGGCATTCAAAAGTTACAGGATTTTAGACTGTGATTTATGTACTGTTTATATGGCATCTTTTTGATCTTTTATCCTAAAAATCTAAACTTTGAGAAAGTTGTGCTTTTGTTTGTAGTATAGTTTGAAATTTTAAGAATTGAGCTTTAACAAATGTAATACAATACGTACGTCCACATACAGTATGTCTGCATAATATATAATATCCTTCAATCCAACCAGGGCAGGGTCACATCCACAGGCAGCTGTCTGAGCAGATGTACTTTTTCAGTTTATTTGGTGGAGGCATTGCGCCCTTAGTGACATACCATTCAGGATTGATGCCAGAGAGACTGGCTATAATCTAAGAGGAACTCACATTTATCAGAAGAATATATTTAGAACAAACACCAAAGCCAGATGTGTTTCAGTCAGAGGAGTAAATATATGGAATAGTCTGAATGACACCTTAAAAAACTCAACATCGTTAAACGCTTTCAAAAAAAAAAATCAAATCTAACATAATTAGCAGTTACACAGAATTAGAAATAAATCACAGATAAACTCTCCTGTGTACAGTATATTTTGTATTTTGTACTATTTTGCTCTTGTACTTTGCTACTTGTAAAATGTTCCTTTGTACTATTGTGATTTTTTTTTTTATTGTAATGATTTCGGGGGTGGGCGCTCATAAGCTTTTGCTTCGGCCCACTCCTTTTGAGCAGAACTTGAACTGCTCAAATAAATAAATAAACTAAACTAATAAACTAAATTTCCATCCGTTGTCCCGCATTCACACTCACAAACGCACTCATCCATGTTTTTGGTAGTCAAAAAAGAGGAACTCTACCCAGACACAAGAAGAAGGAAGAACAAACAAACCCCAGGCTTGCGACCATCTTGTTGTGTCGAACACTAGCTGCTGACTCCCAGAGTTAACTAAGAAGCACTATCTATTTATAAAGCCTTTCAGGGACTGGGAGTCACTAAATGTTTTACAATTGTTATTATTTTTTACTCTCTCATGGAAGCAGGGTCACCATACAGGAGGCCCATGCTGGACCTATTCTACACATTTGTAGATGATTCAAACTCTACACAGAAAGGTCCCAGTGGACTTTCATACTGCTATGAAGCACAAGCGCTAACTGTTACACCATTGTGTCACCAAGGTACCTTACTACCTTTTCAGACATGCTTCAGATCTACTCGTCACATTGATTCACTGACCCACTACCTTCATATCTAAACTTGGGGAAATAAGTCCAACTATTTTGGCCTGTTCAGAGTCTGATGCCAACAGAGAACCATTCAGTTAGGCTAACAAAGGGAAGTTATCTGGTAAGAGCGGAGGGGGTGCCTGAAGAACCACTACACCAATCGAAATGCCAATCCAAACAAGGAAACTGATGAGAATGGTTGATTGGAAGTCAACCAAAATAAATACTGCAGCTTTCAGTAAAATGGGCTAAGGCCTGGGTTAGATGGTTCTGAGGGCAAGAATCTATTAAACATATCTGCTCTATTTGTATACATTGGTCACAGAAATCCAAGTATCTACATGCATAATAATCCCACTTTATCTTGTGTTTGAACAATAGGTTTGAGCACTACTTTTTCTCCTCTCGTCCTTGAACTGTGTGTCGCAACACCGAAATGTTATTGATGTCCAAATACCAGATTTCTAAAGGCATCTAGAGCTGCATTCACCTGCTCTGCGCACGCTCCTGCATACATCTGTGCGCGCACTATATAGATGTATAGGTGAATGTGTGGGACGGGTGACCTGCTTATAATGAGGGTCATGACTCAAGAGCCAGAGGTCCCCCCCAGGTCACCCCCCCTCTCCCCCCATATGCTGAAGCGGCATGTGATTGTGTTAGGAGGGGGCCGATGATGTGCTCTTCTCCAGGCCAGCACGGAGGTCTGCCGGAGAGGTCACCTCGAGGTCCGCAGAGACGTGGAGGTGACAGGCAGTCCCATCTAAGCCAATAGTCTGTCAGGGAAGCCTTTACTCAGCAATCACACGCCACAATACGCCAACAACAGAGTGTACGGCCAAAACGGAAAATTTTGTTGGGCTAAAAAATATTTGGATTCAGAATATTATTTTGCATGTTGTTGACATGATTTATTTGCTAATGTGACCTTCACAAACACAATTTCAGTTGTTTTAACTCCAATTCCAATGTAAATGTTGTCAAGATTACTTTTCTCGTGTGTAGGAGGGGGTTAGGGGTTTAAAAATGGAGTTGGTAAGTAGAATTGATTCATATTTCCAGATGTATTTAATTTTTGTAAAACTTTAACTCAGTAAACCTATATTGTAACTAAAACAATAATTTAAACATGTTTGAAGTAAACTGTACAGTGAACTGTACTGTAACAGTATTTATGATGAAAACAAATCAGCACATTGGTAATCAGCAGCAAAATCTGTTTTTCTTGTTTGTTTGTTTGTTTTTTTAAGAAAAAAATCCTTCCCTATTAGTGGCCGTATTTACATGTGAAAGCCAGATCCATTTCGACCTCTGAAGCTAACTACGGCAGGGCCTGGTTAGTACTGTGATAGGAGACCTGTGGCAAACATCAGGTGCCACAGTGGGGAGGCTGCGGCTGTAAGGTGCCAAACTGTTGTTGTGTCCTTAAGCAAGACAATTCAGCCACATTGCCTTTAATGAGTCTGGTTTGTGAATGACTAGTGGTGATCAGAGTGTGTGTGTAAAAGGAGATGCCATGCCCGTAAAGACCTTCACCTACACATTTTCACAATAAAAGTAGAACACAGTGAATCACAAAAAAAATCAAATTGAGTGCACACGGTTGGCAAGATATGCAAACAGACACACAGAGATAAACTCTTTTATTGTTTCATTTGCTATTTGTTAATCAAGAATGTTGTGAAGAACTTTGATATAAATGTTGCTGTGATCTTGAGCTGTCCACAAATAGCTTAATTTGTTATACATAGCTAAAATAAAGAGCAAAGCCAAAAAAGTCCTGTCATCTGAAATGTTCTCATCCTTCCGGTCCATGTCCAGACGCCTCCCGTGGCGCGCCTCCATCTTGTTTACACGCTGGCGCACTGGCAGGCTGGCGGGGAGGTTACGGCGCTATAAAAGACTTCCTCGTCTGGCTGGAGGAGTAGCTGCGGTTCCAATGGTCCCAGCAGCACTTAGGCCTGGTCCCTGAGGCTGTGACTGGCTCAGCGCGGTCCACATTAGCCCCACCGCACCTCACCCAAATGGAGCCGCGAAGATAGGCACGCACACAGGCTAAAGGTGAAAGCATGGATCAACTATACAACTTAATCAGGAATGCACAATAGGACTAAAAATGGGAACTTCAGGGACTAACCAACATAGACATGTCTCTCACAGCTTGTACAACATGATATGGCAGCATTCTTAACACCATGCTTAAGCGGCAACATTAATCATGTTCTTTAAAGCCAGGGTAACTAACTAAGGGTAGCAAACCACCATCAATAGAATTATGTAATAAAATCCATCTGACTGCTTCCTAGCTCTATCACCAGATTTCACACGCATGTATCGTTGACCTGTCACATCTTTAGATTAGCCTTCTCGAGTGAACACAAGATCTAATCTTAACCCTATCCCTAACTCCTAATCCTACATGAACCCAAACTTAATAAAACAGTAATCCTGGACTGTTGATTACTTGGTGATATCAGAGCCTGCCATTCTCTGTAACACAGGTGAAGTGACTTGCTTAAGAACACAACATAGTTTGGCACTTTACAGCCACAACCGCCCCACTGTGGCACCTAGTGTTCCCAGAGGTATCACAATACTAATCAGGCCCTGTCCTGCTTGGCTTCTGACAAGATCAGGTGTTCATGTGAACACATGACTAACTTTAATACACCACAATTTACACATGTTATGTTGTTTATATATTATTCACATGTCATTTTCCATTCACTTCACACACGGTTGTGATAAACTACTATTGAAGTCACAGCTGCCCTGGGGCACACTGGCGAAAG
The DNA here is from genome assembly GCA_964034765.1 of Knipowitschia caucasica. Taxonomy (NCBI): domain Eukaryota; kingdom Metazoa; phylum Chordata; class Actinopteri; order Gobiiformes; family Gobiidae; genus Knipowitschia; species Knipowitschia caucasica. The sequence continues at coordinate 15,492,904 of OZ035824.1, read as the reverse complement.
CAAGACAACCAGTATGTACCATCAGCCCCTCCCACGACCACCAGCCATTCACACACACACACACACCAGACTCATTATAGACAATGTGGGTGAAGTGTCTTGCCTAAGGACATAAAAGTTAAGCACTTCACAGCTGCTGTGAAGTGCTTCACTTTTCCCAGGTCTCCCATCACAGTATTAACCAGGCCCTGCCCTGCTCAGCTTAAGAGGTCTGGTGGGATCTGGCTTTTACCTGCAGGTATGGCCACGTGAATAGTAGATTCTGGCTCTATTTGAAACCAAATATGCTGAAAATGTATCAACCCCATGTCAGAAAACTGGCTAAAACGTCCAAAAACTCTCCATCACCCTGGCAAACATTACTGACATATTTTTGACTCCAGCAGACAAAGTTCCACTCCCCTCGTCAAATCAAATTCACACTTTGCACTCCTGTGCAAACTCACACAACCCGGACCAAAGCATACATTGAACTGGTCTCCACGCCACGGTGCGCTCGGCCACTAAGTGCTCCGTAATTGCACTCATCTCACCCTTCTGCCGACCGACCAAATTGGCTAACGACCGGGTTGCGACTCCGCTCCCTGGCACTTGGAGAAAGACAGCTAGAGCCACCACGTTTGACCCATCTGCCTGTTTACCCTCTGCGGTATCACTCCGCCCGCCCCTGGAACTTTCACCCTATTGTTTAAGTCGCATCCAAGTCGGAGGAGCGCAAAATGAGTTTGGAGAGCGGCAGGCGCACGCGGGGGGACGACCTTTAGCTGCACTTCCTTAGCTGAATCTCTTCCAATTAGACCAGTGTATATTTTCCCTAATAGCGCTTGATGAGGCAGTGCTATGAGCTCACACGCACAGGCTCGGTTGCTACGCGCGGATGGCTGTTAACGCCGGTAGCCGCGCAGGGGGAATAAGTGAGCAGAGCGCGCTAATTTGATCGGGTGAGAATCCTGCAGGCTCCGAGGTCGCGGGGTCTCCAGGAACTCGTCTCGCGGCCGATATGAAGAAATCACAAGTAAATTGCTTACATCTGCCGCCGGAGGATCCCAGAGGTGTGCGCTGTCTCTGGTAGCAGTGGAGAGAGGAGAGTAATTGGAGTAATTCTGTATTAATAGATGTTAAAGATGTTCAGCGCAGCAGCTGTGTGGAGAAGTGCCGTGAAAAAACAGAAAAACATGAAGAGGAGACATAGTTCTGACTAGGATTTGATTGTGCTTCCCTACAGGCTGCCTAAAAGGATACAGAGCAAGCCTTTAGGGATGTTAAGTATTAAAACTGGGGCACTTCAGCTTTAAGACATTTTGTTTTACATATTATTTTACAGATAATGCAAGTTTGTCCTAACGGATATGTTTTTTGTAAAAGTCGAAGATCATTTTTTAGGCCATATCCACATGTAGCCGAGTATTTTTAAAACCGAATATTTCCCCCCTCCATTTATAAAATAATTTGCATCCACACATTTTTAAATGTGTTTTAAATCACATTCATAACATTCCAAACATGTGCGTCCTCTGACGTCCTGCGTTGGAGGAAAAACACAGAAGTGGGTGGAGCTTTGATGCTGACGCCAGTACTTCTGTAGCGGCACTTTTACAGTCACAGAAGAAACTCAGGGTAAAGACATATGTTTACAAGCACAGACCCCCGTCCTCAGCCCTGGTTTAATCCTGGTTTGCTTGTTTTCGAGCGTGAGTCCCTGTGATCACCTTGCTGCTCTCTGATGTGGAGTGAAGATTTTCGCTGCTGCAAGTGGTTCACAGTTTTTAAGGCAGCAAGATTTATGCTTCTTCAGTGATCAGAGGTCGCACGTTTTGTTTGTTGTTGTTTTGGCACATATCGTGACGTGTGAAAACGCAAAACTCCAGTTATCGCTGTCTACACGCAAATGCATAAACTTAGTTTTCAAAAATCTTCACTTTGCCCAGAGTTTTTTTTAGATTTGTTTATGATGCGTTGTCATGTAGATGACAGGTGCAAACAAAGACAAATATCTGCGGTTTAGCAGATTCCGGCTACATGTGGACAGGGCCTCAGACGGACCAATTGTACTGGAGCACCAACTAATGCCCCGACTCCACCGGCTGCGTAAACGTGTCCGTATCATCTCCGATTCCATTTTCTCCATGAGGGTGAATGGAAGTGGCCCCACTGCCCGTGACATGCATCCGTATGACGCGCGTGGGGAACAGTGCCTCCACGCAAGGTGCAACGGACGTGGACGGACGAAATAGAAACAATCAAATTCTTACGGACGTCAACGTGCGTATGGTCCTTTTTCCATTCCACTTTCATGTATTCAATTGCAATAATTGTTTCCTGATTGTATATCTGCCATTTATGTTTTGCGTAATGTCAATATTGACACGCTTTCATAAAAGCCTGGATATGTTGCAGTTCTTTTCTCTCTCCATCCCCTTTTTGTTTTGCCTCATACATCATGACGTCCTCGATGCTTCAATAGTGCCGTGCTTTGCATAGATCATAGCCACAGCTCATGCAAATCACACACCGCTTCTTTTATTTGAATGGTCTGGAGTTAAAACAAAGCCCTAAACCTGGGGGGGGCGGGGTTGCTAGAGCTGCGCGCTGCAGAAGCCGGTGTGGCCACTACTCTGTTTTACGCACGTCTGACGGGCAGCAGCCTACGCGGCCGGTGGAGTCCAGCACCAACACGCATGAATTTGTTTCAGACAACAACAAACCACAGTGGCACAGTGAACATAAACAAAGAAGCTGATGTGGCCGCGTTGGTTGGTAAAAAATTACTTACTAATAAATATATAAATAAAATTGACAGTTGGCCGACGGGGGCTCAGTTGGTAGAGCATTGGCCTTTGGGCTTGAAGGTTGAGGGAAGACCTACTCCACCGACTTGCCACTGAGGTCTGCTGTCATTGTGTCCTTGGGCAAATTTTAGGAAATGTGTTAAATTGACCTCCTGGCCTTAAATGTTGATATAAAATAAGTCATTTTATTAATTCTAATATTACAGGTAAGTCCCGCCTTCCCTTCTCTTAGCTATAGCTCAGAATCCACGGTGCGGTCAAGGTTAACCAATCGAGTCATGCCAAGGGCTGTCAATCATCGGCGCTGATGCTCGCAGCTGCGCACATGCGCAGTTGTTTGTTTTTGCGGAGCCTCCGAATCAAGCCTCCATTAGGCTCTGGAACTACATGAAAACTGAACAAAGAATTCGGAACATCTGCGCTGAGGTACTTATGTGTATACTGAACCTATATCCATAATCAGATCCTCTGCAGATGTGTCCTATAATGTGCAATTCATGATAATAGCACTTCCGGGTTTGCCGCAATCGCTTTTTTTGTGCATAAAAACATTATTTTTTGAATTAAAACATTAACAAATAATTCTGAAAACCTCCGTGCATGTGTATTAATAACGTATATGTATAATGTGTTCTCTGATTAACATTTAAAAGTGTTACGGAAACGTAGGTGTAGACCAATCAGAAAGGAAGGGGAGGGAGCTTGCGTCGTTTTTTTCCAATCAAGTACCTCTCTGTCTCTCTTTCTGACAAACTCCAGACAATCACTTTAAGGCAGTGAGGGGCTGGTGCTCTGTGAATTGGGTGGCAGCTCTGATTGCAACCCCCCCAACCCAGAAATGGATTAAGGGAAAGAAGATGGATGTATGGATGAATAGTTGCACATGACACGAGTTCTCATTTCTGTTCATTACAATCTTCTTATATTAAGCTTACATTATGTTCTATGTTTTAAAACAAACATATTTTAAGGGTGAGCACCTCCAAATCTGAGGCCATGGTGCTCAACCAGAAAAAAGATGCCTTTCCCTCTCCAAGTGGGTGGAGATTTATCAACATTCATGGATATTTTTTTTTTATATTTTTTGTGTTTGAACGGTTGGATTCTCTGATCTGTGTTGGCAATTTCAACGGTTTTGTTAATTTATCTGAGATCTGTGATTTGGGGTTATACAAGAAAACTGAAATTGAAAGTGAATGACCGAATGGACGAGAATGTGGATACAATCGGTCGAAATTAGCTTCCTTTGCTGGGCTCGGAAGAGGAAGCTAAGAGATATCGGAGCTCTGTCACACTATAAGAACTCTGAGTAGAACCGCTGCTTCGCCATGTTTAGAGGAGCCAGTTGAGGTTTTCCGGGCACGTCTTCCCTGGAAAGACCCAGGACATGTTGGTGGGACCAAATCTCTCAGACCGCTTGGGAATGGCTGGGGATTCCCCCGGATGAGCCGGAGAAGGTGTGTGTGGAGAGGGAAGTCTGGACATCTCTTCTTAGACAGTTCCCCTCTTGTCCTGGCCATGGAAGACAATGAATGGATGTTTTCAAAACTGTAGGTGTCACAATGGGGGTTGTACTTCTCACAATTGAGGTTCACAATATCACCTCACTAGGTGCCAGAGTATTTTCCAGAATGTTATTGTAATTTGTAGGGGGAAAGCATAGAAGGCGCAGCCAAAAATAAACCGGATTCGAATCAAGAATCTTGTAAAATAAATCAAAAGGTAATATTGCCCAGCCCTAGATAAGGCACGTAAACATTTATTCATGACCACCTCAAAGATGACTAGTACTTTGGCTGAAATCAGTGGGATAAATTGTAGTTATCTCCATAAGAACTGGTCCATAAGGTTTTAACTTTTTAATTAACTACTTCCGGCTACATTTCCCTCAAGCTTGTTTACACAATGATGAATGCTCATGGCCTTACAAGAGTATTGCTAAAAAGTTCTGGCAGTTTTTCCAGTCAATTTACATTATTTTCAACTGCGAGCTAAAAATTGCAGGAGCTCAGCTGGGGGTCCAGAATATGTTTTACAATGTATAGATTATATTTAAATAAATAGCATATACAAAAATACAATATTGGAATCAAACTAGTGTCGTTTTGAGGCTTCAAATGTTTGCATTTTTCTGGCAATGTAAACATTTTGAGGCTTCAAATTTTCATCCATATTAGATTTTCATTATAGATCCGTGGGTATCGCGGGTCAATCTGTCCCGTTAATCTTGTTATCCTTATGTTTGTGCTCATTTGTGCCATTTGTGTGCTGCAAAGAGTTCTAAAATCAACTCCAGTTCTGTTGTTCATAGGCAACAATGCTGTAAAATGGTCAAAAACTAAAAATATGTTCGCTTTGTGTTTGCTTTTTGACCACCCATATGTATGTTGTTAGTTGTATTTGTCCTGTTTCTTGTGTCTGGCACTCCTGCTATCGTGAAGCCTGCAGTTTGGGAGCGAGTCCAGCGAAACATGGCGGTGGATCTCAGCCAGCGCTCAGGCTAATGACAGTCTATTGGAAGGTCTTTGTCACCAATTATGTGTCTATTAAGAAACAGTCAATCAGTCAATGCGTAGATAGGCAAGCCTCAGGGGCCGCTGTATTGACAAGGGCCCGTCAATAGCACATCTGATATGATTTAGCTCCATGTTCAACGCTCCGGCTTTGACAACTGCGCCACTCATTTATTGACCAACAATTATCGTAATGAGACGCTCCAATGGAAATGCATTAGCCATGCTTGTAGCGGATGGGATTGGGGAATTCAAGTATGCAAAAACACACAAAGGGGACGAAAGATGCTAGATGGACCTTTCAGAGCTTTTAACCTTGCTATAGTTGTGTTCTCATCTAAATAAAAAAATAAAAAAATAAATAAAACTGTTTAAAAGCATGTCTAGTGGGTTTGATTAGTTCAATAAATTGTGAAAGTTAGTAAGTAGTAAGTAAGTAAGCTTTATTTATATACCGCCTTTCACAGACCAGAGTCACAAAGCGGTTTACAATTGTTTTTTTTGGGCACTTGTCCTCTCACTCCACACAGAGATGGGAGCGGGGTCGCCGAACAGGAGGCGCATGCCAGACCTATTGCACATATTTTTAGTGGTAGGAGAAACCTGAGTACCCGGAGGAAACCTACGCAGACACGGGGAGAACATGCAAACTCCACTCAGAAAGGCCCTGGTCCGGCTGGGATTCGAACCCAGGACCTTCTTGCTGAGAGGCGAGAGTGCTATCCACTCCGCCACCGTGCCGCAGCAAGATGGTCAAATCTTACATTCACGAGAACCAGAGTGGTTTTTGTTCTGGCTGTGGAACACTGGACCAGCTGAGAGTTCACCCAACCTTTCCACACATGCTAATTAAATTCGGTCCAAAAAGCCATGAAACTCAAGCCCATTGCGCCGGTGTACCACAGACTGGGCCACTATCCCGTCCCCATCGCCATGGCGCGTCACAAATGTGATTGCATTATCTGGCCATTTTCATATAAACGGCTGCAAAATGCCCTCCACTTCTAGTGGCTTGGCTTAAATCAATTACTGTGCTTTACTCTGATTTCAAGCAGTGCAAAGTGAAGATAACGTACAGTGGAAAGTGATAGGACAAAATAAAATCCAAAATGTGCAACAGTAGCTCATTATTCTGAAATTTAGCATTTTGAAGTTATATCCACACCGACTCAAGACGGCCAATATTGTATTTTCCGGAACAAATGGAATATGCATAGTGCATGGTCATAAATCATATTATTAGTTAGCATTTGAGTACAATGGAACAAGGAAATAAAATTCACTCACTTAAAAAATGTGTTTTAAATGTATATGAATTCAAAATGCTATTTTGTGTACATGCTAAACGTGTTTGAAAATAATACATACCTTTAAAATAGGGCTGTCAAACGATAACATTTTTAATTGAGTTAATTACAGCTTAAAAATTAATAAATTATAATGAATCGCATTTCAAACTATCGGCAAAATGATGCCATAGTTTTTTCTGTAAATGGTTGTTTGAATGGAAAGATAAATGACAACATAGTGTACATATGTACTGTATTTGTTTATTATAACAATAAATCCACATAAAACGGCATTAACATAATTAACATTCTGTCTTTATGTAGTAGACACTATTTTTTCAGCTCGACATATCCCGCATCAGCTAAAGCCTCCTCTTTCTTCCCATTCTCTGTCTCATAAAGGCTGTAGATCCTCTTCATCACTGTGCTTCTACAAACTATTGTTTGTTACAGGGATGAGGGATATTTGAAAACAGTCTGAAATGCATGTCAGCCAATGGCTGTCATTAAATCTGTTTGATTTGTCCACAACGTTTCATTTTTGGGCACATCCAACATGAAATGGTAGTGCAAAGGAAATGTTAGGTACCCCGGCTTTAATATAGTGTCTTTTTTTTGCTTCGGGAGAAGACACGGGGAGACTGACTTTTTCTTGCAGCGCTGTTTTCATTGGGTGAACTGGTCACGCCTGTGCGTGATCAGTGCACACAGTGGTCCTGTGCGTGTATACGGCCTTTGGGTTCATGGCCAGCTCACAGCTGCTGGATGCGGGAACCGCAGTCCAAAGCGGCCGCAGCTGCCCCAGAACGCTGCGGACTCCCATTCACAGCAATTGCCCGTCACTTGGCACATGCGTTAAAAGCGTACATATTTTAAACGCAATTAATGAAAAAATGTAATAACACGCGTTAACGCGATAACTTTGACAGCCCTAATTTAAAATAACAGTTTCAATAGTGTTTTTTTTTTTAGTGTTGTTACCTTTCTTTGAAGCCACTAAAACAACTATTGTGTAATAAAATCCATAAACCACAGATGTTTTACGCCCAAAGTATTATAGTATATTTTACCTGTGTTCTCCATTTGTCTTCTCTCTTGTCATAATTTTTACATAGATTTGTAGTAGGAGCAGCTCTCTGCCTCTTCTGTCAGTGGCGTGCGGTCAGGTGAGGCCCGGCCTCACCTAAGATCATGGAAAGAAAAAAGAATAAAATGGAAACAATAATACTTGGTCATTATATCAAGTGATTTGTGCTATTGTGTTATTTCAATGTAACTTTTTCTTAATTCTTTTTTTGTTTTTTACCTTGAAATTGCATATTTTTACAGAGCGGCGCGCTGTGAGGCGTGCCTCACTTGAGAGATGTAAAGCCCATAGCTCACTGCGGGAGAGGCCCGTGCGGTGCTATCGAAATGTTTTTTCTGTTTATTGAGATTTATAAAGTTCAACATATTTCTTTTACAATCAACATGTCTACAGTTGAGAGGATGGGTCATAAATTGTGTTTTTGACAACAAATATGGGTCTTAATCGCGCTCAAACACAGCTTGTAATATCACCAAGTGAGGCCAGCCTCGGGCTGAATTCTGCAGCCGAAGAATCCAATTTCATTAGAATGCTCCTTTCTTGTTCTTCTTCTGCTAAGGGCAGCTACATGTTTTGCTAACATACATATACCACATTTTTAGATAACTTAAAATGCACTCAGGGTAATGTTATGCTTCCAATGATGATATAGATGATAAGGAAGAGAGGTGAAGGGTAAGGTTGATTTTAGAAATTGGATGCACCCGAGAGTCGGCTGCAGCTAGCGAAACACGAGAGGAGTACTCGAGCAATATAGGTACTCCCATATTGCCAGCCATCTCTGAAGTTTTTTTACTGATTTCTCAAGGCCCACAGAATATTGTGTACTATGACTATCTGAAATCCAAAACCAGATTCTGAATATTATATAATTTTGTTTCTAGCTTGTTTCAATCCCCTGTAATCCTCAGTAGAGTAGAGGGAGGTTTTAGTGAAACACCAAAAAGCTGAGAAAAAAGGGCACGATAAGTGCATCTACTGTAGCTGTTTTCAAACCATTCAGAGAGCAATGCTGCCACCTGCTGGCTAGATAAAATGTGGTCTAAAGCTACTCCCCGTACATATTAGACACAATAGACATCTGGGAACGTGAAAATAGCGGGAAACGCAATTGACGGATTAATGCGTCAATGACTATTTGCTTTGACATATTTGTGCGTCAATGGAACACAATGTTAATAACTAAGGTAAGACCTATAACACACCTTGAAATGTGCTTTTGACTAACTTTTGCGTTCTGTATGAACAAACAATGCGAGCATGAAACATATTTTGCTGTAGCCAAACATCTTGTGAATAACCCGCTCTGTAGGTCGTGTTGATTTATATGATAGATGTACATCTGATTGGGGTGAAGTCAGTGCCTCACCAATCACCAACATCACCGCACGACACTGTGTTCTGTTATATAAGAGTAGCTTTCTGATTGAAAAAGGGTGGAGACCCCTGATGTACGGTCTATGCTACTACTACTGCAGCTGAACCAACACGCATCAACCAATGTAGATGTAACAGGAGAAGTGCATACATTTGAAAGCATTCAAGTTACACCAGTTTGATTCTATACCTTTTTTCTTTATTACCCACAGTGCTAAGCAGGGTATGCGATGTTAATGAGTAAAAAATAGAACGCATTTGTTTTACGAGTGTATTTAGCTTAGAGTGTAGAGAGTAGTTTAAATTGTCAAGCCCAGTACAATGAAAAGCTATTCTGGGACTTGAAGTAGTACTAGAATGTAATATGCTGCTATCCAGAATATAGAACTACGATAGGTGTTTATAATATTTCGGGTGTTCATTTTGACATGTTCAGATGAATTATGTTAAAAAAAACGGCTTTGAAGTGGCACCTTTTCACAAACGCTTGTGTAAAAAACGGATGAAAATATGTTTATACCTTGTTCAGATGACAGTGAAACCTCCTACAGTTTCCAGCTAAGACTGCTGTCTGCTGCTGTGAGAGGTCCTTCTCCTACGTCATCGCCGCCATTTTGGTGCCCCCTAGCGTTTATATGCGGAAGTGAAAAGGTGCCACTTCAAAGCCGTTTTTTTAACAAAATTCATTTGAACATGTCAAAATGAACACCCGAAATATTATAAACACATATTGTAGTTATATATTCTGGATAGCAACATATTACATTCTAGTACTACTTTAAGTGTAGATTACGTGCTCATTGGCACATACACACTTATGCGGCAGTGGTTCAAGTTGTAAATTGGGGTGAGATTGCTTTACCTTCTCCATCACCGCGTGGTTCGCTGGGGCCACAGTCAGGAACAAGCAGAGGCTACAGTGCATCGTGCGCTCTGCAGAGAAGGTGATCGGCCGCAGGTAAGTCGCCTCACCCTGTACATGGACTATTCAAACCACTCCCCTCAAGCAGGAGGCTACGGTTCATCAGGACCAGAACTTCCCGCCATAAGAACAGTTTCTTCCCCTCTGCTGTTGGGTTCATGAACACTTTATAAACCATCACTGACCTCTGCCCTTATGACCCTCACTTTATGCTGCTGTCACTTTACTGCACACTACTGCACTCTTAACAGTTGTGTGCACTTGTATGTAGTGAACTGAAGACATTTATGTAGATTTTTATTTATGCATGCCTTTGATTTTTGTTCTGCTTTAACTTGTTTGCACCACCGGAGCAATTTCCTAGTTTGTGACTTCCTGTTACCTACTTGGCAATTAAAGGATTCCGATTCTGAGATTAGGACGTCTTGGACTAAGCTGTTTTCTGCTTTTCAAACCAAAAGTATTGCATTCTTTTTCTCTCTCGCTCTCTGGACATTCTAAGGCCCCGTTTAGACAGAGACGCTGCTGCAGTAAAGCGGAACAGTTGGGTGTCGGTTGCCACCTCCCGTTCACATGAGACTGTTTTCCAGGGGGTGAAAACGTGAGATACACTGCTCAGCAGGGGGCTCTTTCACACCTGCATGAAGAAAAAGGTGTGAATTCTCTGCTGCTATGACCCCCACTTTCCCCACGTACATTTGGACATGTGCAGTAGCCGAGAACAAACGTAAACAACAATGGCGGTGGGTACACTAAATAGCTACGTGTGCTTCGAGCGCTACAAAGAGGAGAATTCTACTCCTCCATCCGTCCAAACGAAACCATGCAAAGCTGTAGTTTCAGTTTCCATTTTTGCAGCTGCTATTAAATCAGACTGATGTTGGTGCATTCTTTTACGTCTTTGCGAGGGCCTGAGGAGGATGTTGTAGAGGAATTGATTATACTGCTGGGGGGGCTGATGCTGCTCTCTCTGACTACAATGTGTTCACGCCTCATCTAAACGCTGCGCAGGAGCCTAGTCTTTTCTGTTAATTGATTTGCATCGTCTGAGCAGCGCCTCCATCTAAACGGGCCGTAAGTCCAGCAGAATGCAATTTCACACTTCAATCAAGACGGGAGGGTTGGTCAATTAAGATTAGATAAATTGTATTGATCTCACAAGAGAAATTTACATGTCACATTTAGCATAGAATCACTCAGATTGTGCAAAAAGACATGAAGTGTGCAAACATGTTAAGGTTAAGATTACAGTCATTTCTAAAGCACAAGATGTGCTCATTGGTGTATGGTCTTACCTTGGAGAACAAAATATTAGTGCTATTTCTGGTACTTTCGCACGCCAAGGAAAACATATGAGTGTTCTGACCAAAAAGCAAGGCCTCAAGGTTGGGGGAAAGTGAAATATTTTGTTGAGTGCTTTTCCTAAACAAGGAAGCACAGCCCATATTACATAAGGCATTATCATAAACATTGCATTCGCACACATTCACATTCATTGCAGGGAATTCTGAAACATATAATTGTTTGGAATCATCCTTATGTCTGTGGTTTTGTTGGCATTTTACACCTTGCCAAGGAACTACAGTTGAAAAGTAGCTTTATAGCTAATACTGACACATTTACAGTAATGTTGATTGATGTGTACTGTCCATATTCAAATGCACTAATAAATAGTCCGTGGCATGGCTTGTAATGTCAGAAGATAAAAACTCTTGTAGTCTGTAGCACAACTTTACTCAAAATGTTCATGCTAAATATGTTCTACCACTAAGGAATTATTTCATATGCTAACTTTCTCAAGCCCGTTGCAGACCTGCATTTGTTGCGTTTTTTTTGTTCTCCTGTATGACTTTGTTTATTATCCTGTGTGTAGATCACCTGACAGGTACTGATAACATTTAAACCACATTTTTGTCACTGCTGATCCCGATGAGCACCTGACTAAGTTTGAGCTTACTATAAAACTCATCTCTTTCGAACTTTTCTCAAAACCATGTTAACGTGTCCATGTTAGCCAGTTAGTTTTGGTGAATCTGGAAGAAAGAGTTTCACCATTGCGGCAGATCCCTGGACTCTGCTCCTCTTACTGTGAGCTGAGTGACATACCATGATTGTGCATTTCCCTTCAGCTTCACCACAACCACTGTTTAGAGAAGCTCTTTCCTGCTGTTAAATGCATGTGGGTTTCCTCATTAAGTGTATTTTCTACTGTCCCCGGCGTGACTGCTCATGTCAGATCAGTCAGGCCCTCTGCATGCGGAACTTGCTCTGGGGGTAAAAGTGTTAGTCTTGGGTACTGAAGTAAAAGTATATATACTACTCTGGTAAGGGGTATATATCCGTGGGCGCGGATCCCTCTCTCACTGTGAGCTTACGGTCTCTTACTTCAAGTTAGTTTACTTTACGTTTTTGCTTGCTGATGCAGAAGGGTCCAGGGGAAGAGGTGATGATCCAGGACATTTAAGAACATTCATGAACATGTATTGGTCATCCACCAATTTCCTCTTCTTGAACTGTTTGATTCTCTGACATTAACAACTGTTGTCCTCCAAAATGACTGCTGTTGTTTTTTAGGGCTGTACACAAAATGAATTGAAACTTTTAATTGAAATTTAAAGTACAGATATTGAATAATTTCTTTGCTTAAGAAAAATAAAAGTACAAACTTGTGCATGTACTTTTATGTATATGTGTTGAATATCTTTATTTTAAAAATTTTAAGCATAGTTGTGAAACACCAGGATGCAATGTGCCCCCTTTCTGGTCTATTAAAATCATTGGAATTACAATCCAATGTTTGTTGCCAGAATGATCCTACCTGTGACTGATGTAGCTCAAAAGTAATGATTACTGATGCAGACCACCTTCTGGGGTTTACATACAAACCTTGTGTATTAAAAATGCCTCATTATGTTTGTATCCGCTTTCTTTTAGAAAGGTGAGGTTCTATTTTTGTCAGTGAATGTTGTTATTTCTAAGATTTTAAAATAAATAAATACTTATTTCCCCTAATCAACTGGAAATCTAATTGAGAGAATATTTTTTCTCTCTGATTGAATAATCTCATTGAAAATTGTATTACGTCCATCATATCCATATTGTTAATTAAGAATAACTCCACTATAAACTTTTGTTGACCTATTATCTGGGGACACATATACAAGATTCCACACTCTCCCTTCAAACAACACCATCATGTTGTAGAAATGTTTAATAATGGCCGAATAGGACAATAAAAGGCATTTTGTACATAAACAATAGCCAAATGATTTGAACTTGGAAGCGCAGCTTACCACAATTGATCACTTAGTAGCATGGGCTTTTTTTTATTTTTTTTTTACGATGCCCCTGGAAACGGCTGCAAGTCCTAAGTAGCTCTAAAACAGTTGTTGTTTTGTGCTTAATCCATTTCTATTTTTCTTGCTTTTATCTGCCTGAGATGTTGCTGCAGTACAGTGTTCATGGTTTTACACTGGTCCAGACCAGAGTGGAGAGGATTCATGGTCCGAACCAAGCGGAACGGGTGAAAATCCACTGGAGGAAAGCTAACTTTTTGAAAAATGCTAATGAAGCATTTAGCATTTTACTTTGGACTAGAGCAGAGAAAAGGGTCCGAATCAAGCGGGTACTCCAACTTTTGACCTGTCCTGCTCCACCCAGTGGCTACTCCACCTCTGCTGCTGTGACCTAAAGGGCTGTTGCTGATTATTACTATTATTATGTTTTTAGAATGATCAATTTTATTTTTATTTTTGCTGCTACTGGACACCTGAATTTCTCCTACTGGGAATCAATAAGTCTATCTATCTATCTAGCTATAAAAGTATGAAGTAAAACTACTACTTAGTTACTTGTCACCTCTGCTAATTTGATCTGTGTTTTCATAAATGCTGTGTACAGAGTTAGGGTCAGGGTTAGGGTTAGGGACGGATCAAAGGTGGTGGTTACTTTTATGTGGTTCTTTCTCATTTTTCCAGACACTCAAAGCAATTGACATCAAAGAACCACTCATCTTACAAGGACCGTGCCCATGGACACAATGGCAGCATTCACCAACAGGAGCTGCAGGACCCACACACAATTACAGAATGTCAGGGCAGAACTCGAATCAGAGACCTCAAGCCCAGAATATGTTTGTTTTTTGCCCAGAAATCTGTCTTCAACTATAGCAAAAACTATCTTCCTTTTTCTATTTTTTCAATCTCATTCAATCTCAACCATAAATATAATAGCCTATATTTAAGCCAATTCACTTGATTCTATTTTTAAAGGGGACTTTTCTCCTTTCTACTTTTGACCATGTTATAGTTGTTTTCCTTTAACTTTTACACACAAAAGCTGTTATGGCACAATTTAGCTCAATTTAGTTATTTATACATCCCTTCCTCTGACTGCCGACACCTAGCCACGCCGCCTGGTTTTACTTTCTTAGCCAATTTGCATTTCTGAATCTGTGATATGTGAAGGATCCACCCATATTTAGGGCCAAAGGAAACAAATATAAATTGCATCTTAAGGAATAGATGTGTTTCTTTGCTTTTCATAAAAAAACATATATTGGATAAGAGCTATGGGGTTACTGATTATTATATTTTAGAGAACAGAATCAAGTTATGTTCCCTTTATGACTTTGTAGTTCGACAGTACATTATGTAACATTAAGATTAAGAGATCTTTTATTCGTCCGAGTGGGGAAATGTCAGTGTTGCATCACAGTTGCAGGTAAGAGGAGCACACAGCACAAGATAAGAAAAATGAACACAAATCTCCACTCCAGGGATCTCCAACCTGTAGCTCATGAGCCACCAATAGCTCACCACCCCCTTCCAGGTAGCTTTCCAAAGGATTTAGAAATAAACAAATCAAATAATCTATTTACTATTTAAGATTGACTTATTCATTATATTATTGCAAATGTTCTGACTTTGTGCACTAGTGGATCAATAAAGTAGCTATCTATATACTGTATCTATTAACAAATAAGCTATGATAAATAATGACTCGAGGCTTGTTCACAACAATATTTCACATTTTTATCCCAGGGTTTGTTTTCAAAGAGTAGCTCTCTGCCTTTATTGTATCAGGAAAGTAGCTCTCTGGGTGAAAAAGAACACCTGCTTTACTCTACACTAAACTCTATACTAAATAAAATGACAAAATAATTAAATAATACAATAATAAGGAAGCAATCTATTATCTCCAACTTTAGCAGAATGAAGAAGCAAGAGTTAAGTAGAAAATCTCTGACTTTAGCGTATAAAGAAGTATAAAAATGTATACCCTTGGCATAATAAAGCATTCTGATATGTGCATTTAAATGTGGAAAACGGTATGTCTCCTTTAAGCAGCTCACCGCCCCATAAAAAATAGGTGTGAAATCTGATGTACGATAAGCTAAAAATGGCAATTCTGTGTGTGTGTGTGTAATTGCAGTGGTTGGTACACAGCTCGTTCCAGTTTTGGCCGCACTACAGTGATTAAAGGTGTGAGTAATGGGAACACAGGGGTCATCGGGGTTGGCGCGTTTGTCGAACAGGAAATGAGCTTCTCCGGCCTGTGTTCCCAAGGTAATCGCCATGTGTGTGTGTTTAATCTCGGCTAATATTGTTATAATAACCCGATCAATTATTAAAAACAAGCAAATGCGGAAATCTCCTGGACCACCAGCGCAAAGCCGCCGGACATGGGCCTATAGCTGCACATGTCTGCATCACTGTGGGGTTTAGGGTCCTTCACCTGTAGGAAAAAGCTTCTGACATGTCAGAATGTCTTGTAAAAAAATCAACTATTCTTTATTTGTAATGGGCTGTGTTGATTATCTTGAATTCTGTTTTCCTATTTTGGGCTGCTGCCAATACAACTCTTGGAAAGAAGCATTTTTTGAAAGAAATTACCCAACAATTTCTCACGATTCGTATTTATTTGATAGTGATTAGATTCACAATCGCCCCACATTGTTATGTGTGAAAGATCTTTCTACTGGCCAACCTAATCTGATATTATATACCCTAAAAATGATGTCACCCTTTGTTTACTTTAAACACATTGGATGAGAAATATGGATGTCCTTATCTGATGTTGGCATTGGCATGGACCACTGATTGGAATCTTGTAAGTATCTGCATGTAAATAACAAATTATAAGGCAATATATTTTATTGGTTTACATTGGAAGCGAATTGAATCGGGTTGAGTCTATATCAATGAAATTGTTATGTATTTGTGTATTTCATGGGTGCTGAACCCATCCATCCATCCATCCATTTTCTTCTCCTTAATCCATTTCTGGGTTGGGGGGGTGGCCAGAGATGCCACCCACTACACATAGCCCCAGCCCCTCTCCTTTGAAAATGAAACCATACATTTCTGAAGCTGCTCCCATACTTGTAGTCATTCTTCTACCAGAACGCATGTAACATATTACATTTACACAGCAGAGGTGAAACTTCCATGAAAGGCTGAATGCTTTATTAGCATTTTTCCAAAAATAATTATCATTCCTCCAGTGGATTTACGCTTTGTCTGCTTGGTTTCGGACCGTGAATCTTTCCCGTTCTGGTCTGGATCGGTGAAAAACCATGAACACTGTACTGCAGTGACATTTACAGGTAGAGAAAAGCAAAATTAAAGCCGCAAGCGGCGTCGAACGGCCCTTGCCGCACCGCGCGCACCACCCCGCACCGCGCGCACCACTCCGCACCAAGCCGCCCCGCACCAAGCCGCCATGCATCAAGCCGCCCCGCACCAAGCCGCCATGCATCAAGCCGCCCCGCACCACGCCGCCCCGCACCAAGCCGCAACGCGCCGCTCCACAACCCCCTGCACTACGCCGCACCACACAGCACCGTGCAAAGAAGCTGGGGCCGCCGTGTGATGATTTGTTGCTGTTGCCATAGAAGAACGTTAGTCAAATTGTAATGAATATGATGATTAGAGCTGCTTGGCACCCCATGTAAAACTTTGCCTCAATCTGTAAGGGGCGCTATTGGGCCAATTTTAAATATTTCACTTTCACCTGACCTAAACCCTGGAGTTGAACATTTGATTAAAGTTTTGTGCAAATCAGTCTTTGTTTGTGCAAACGGGAGTAAAATTAATGTTGTTAAAAACGGTCAAAAAACACTCACATTTTGCCGCTCCGCTGCTCAAACAACGTGTCAACGATCAAAAATCCCTTTGGTCATTTTGATGGTACATGTGTTTAGACAATGTGGAGTGATATGGAGGCCAATCTGTGAAACGGCCGAGGAGGAGTCGCTTTCCACCCGACATGTATGAAAATGATTGCGGATCATTTTTCCATTTTGCAGTGAAATTTATGGGCCTTTTGTTCGTATCTTGACTTGAAGAACATGTGTACCGAATTTCATGGCTCTAAGACAAATTTGACCTCTGAAACTCCCATTGGCTGTTGTAGGTGGCGCTGTTCTGGCATTTTTTGAGTCCCATAAAAATAAACACCAAAATATCAAATTTTTCACCAGGTCTGATGTTTGGGCAACATTTTTCATGCATGTTCAGGGGGTGAAATTAAGGCTCAAAGTGCAGAATTTGACATCTCTCGAGCAAAAACAATAGGCCCTTTCCCCGTTCGGGGCTTGGGCCTAAAAACAGTTAAAGCTGCAAGCAGAGTCAAACGGCTCTCGCCACACCGCGCAAAGGAGGTGCCGCTGCCGCGCCATGATTTGCTCTCGTAGCCATAGAACAATGTTCGTAAAATTGTTATGAATATGGTCAGTTGGTTAGGGGGCATTAAAGAGCAGATTTCATATTTTACACATTCAGGTGACCTAGGCCCAAAAGTTAAAGAGCCGAGTCAAGTTTCGTACAAATCAGACTTTGTGAACAGGAGAACATGTATAATCTGGGCGTGTGTCCATATATATACAGTCTCCATTGGAAGACCATGTGACTAATCAAAATTCAATGGAAAAACTATTTATGGTACATGTGATGAGATGACGTGGAGCCATTTTCATCCAATTCGGTGAAACGGCCGAGGCTGGTTTGATGTTTGTGAGAGGTGTACATTTGCCTTTGATATAGAATCGGGAGCTTTGGTCGTTAACATGGCAACAGGGTAAAAAATAAGGTGGGTATAATTGACTGTTTGCATCAAGAGGGCGATGCAAACATTTTTGTAATAACTAAATGTGATTATCCCCATGTAAAACTTTGACATAGTCTGTAGGGGGCGCTAATGAGCCAATTTCAAACGTTTCACTTTCAAATGACCCAGACCCTGGAGCTGAACAATGGATTAGAATGTTGTGCTAATGGGACTTTGTACGAGAGCAAATTCAATTGTTTCAATACATGTCAAAAATTGGGAAAACGAAGTTACATTTTGCTGATCTGCTGCTCAAACAACGCTTCACTGATCAAATCAAAATGATGGCACATGTGTTTAGACGAAGTGGAGCGATTTTGAGGCTAATCGGTGAAACGGCCGAGGAGGACATGATTTCCAACCGACATGTGTGAACAGCATTTTTTCATTTGTCCAGGTTCCAATAAAATTTACCGGCTTCTTGTTTGTCAGGGGGCGTGGCCGTGTCTTTACTTGAGGAACATGTGTACCAAATTGCGGGGCTCTACGATAAACGTAGAGCCATAAACGTAGAGAGGGGTTGAAATCGGACCCTCTCCCGTAGGTGCAATGTAAACAGATTTTTGCAGGGTGCGCTGTTATGGCATTTTTTAATTCCCATTTTAAAAAATCCAAACACTTTTTGCCGTTTCTGAATTTTGGGCAACATTTGGCAAGCGTTCATGCATGTTCAGGGGGTCAAATTAAGGTTCAAAGTGCAGAAGAATTTTTCAAAAGTCTCCGAGCAAAAACAATATAGGTTTCAATGGCACATGATACATAATTTTAAAGCATTTAAGTTTACACAAGCAACCTTCACGTTTAGGTGAGTGACGGGCACTGACGCGTCCGTCACGCACTGCGACCCCTTGCATTCACCATTGTGAAAGCAAAGCAGGCTCGGCCCTAATTATAAAGCACAAAACAACTGTTTCAGAGCTACTTAGGACTTGTTGCCATTTCCAGAGTGTTAAAAAGACTATGATGTCAGACAGTTCTAGAGCTGGTAAGCACAGGTAAGCACTGCAAGCCTCATATGAACCATGTCTCAGACATTGACATAATTCCCATGAGCTTTTCCACTTGCTCTTTAGAAGTCACCCAACCATCGGTCATCTGCTTGTGACTGTCCAATAGTCTCTGTCATGACAAGGAGATGTCTCTCCTCAGAATACATGCTCCTGTACCTCTGCAGCTCAGTCTGGGTTAGAGCCCTGCACTTGAGCCCTTGGCCCGAGGGCCCCGACGGCCCGACAGCCCGAGGCCCAGGCTTCGGGCCGATGACCGCATAATGAACTCGGACACGGGCCAGGCTCGGGCTCTTCATTTTCAGAGCGGCAGAAAACATTTACGAACGCACCCACTGAATATAGCGTTCTATCACGCTGTAGTGTTTGTTGTTCTGTGTAGTGTTGTCATTGACGGCACATAGCGTTACTTACAGGTGTGTTGCAGCATCTGGGCATCATTACAGATGCGGCCGTTCACTCTGCACCACTCCGCACACACAGAACTCATTGCAACACATCACTACCATGTATAACTCCGCCCTCTAGCTAAGTCTGCGTTCATATCAGTGCGCGGCACTATACACTACGCTAAAACATTGTTATGGGATGTTAAAGAAAAAAAAAAAAGTCTGGCTTGATGCGGGTTTTGGGCCTGAAAATTCAGAAACCATATCGGGCCGGGCCGGGCTGGGGCTCCACCCCTTTGGGCCAGGGCAGGGCTCGGGCCCAGATAATAGGCCCGTGCAGGGCTCTAGTCTGGGTTATGTCCAGATGTCTGATGCTGTCTTGTTCGCTGCAGCGATTCTTGGACACTTGGTTCTCCAGCTCCCTGATTCTGTGCTCCATTTGGGAGAGCAGTGATTTCTGAGAAGTGTTCTGAGTCTGGAAAAAGCGGTTGACCTCGTCCAGTTTTCTTTGCAGCTGTTGCCTGGACCTCTCCTCAAATTGACTGTGCTCTCTTTCAGCCGCCTCCAAGTGAGACCATATATAAGGTCATATTATTGACCTTGTATTCCAAAACTGCAGTTAATTTTCACATTATTTTCAATATGCAAAACTTAAGTTATTCTTTAAGTTATTCCCCTCTAGGGAAATGTGTCCTCTGCATTTGACGCATCCTTCATTGCCACTAGTCAGCGGTTGTACAGTGCCCATCTCCAGATGTTTATGCTCTGCTTGGTCAGAACTAGAGCTGTGGGATATTATTTTACATGATTTAAGTAGTAGGGGAAACTAGAGCATCCAGAGGAAATCAAAGCAGACGCTGGGAGAACATGCAAACGCCACTCAGATAAAACCCTGTTCCATGCCCATTTCCCATAGTCTCTGTCAAAATGATCCAAATTATGGATATCTTTTTTGGTTGTATAATGAACAAACGCTATATAGTATACAATACACAATACAATTTATTCTTGTATAGCCCTTAATCACAACAGGAGTCATCTCAGGACGTAACAAAACCATTGAAATTGCCAACACAGATCAGAGAATCAACAGTTACTGTAAGACACAAAAAGAATATACAGTAGATGACATGTTGATAAATGTCCATACATGTTGTAGAATGTTAAAGTGTCCTGGATCATCACCACAGTCCTTCTTGCCAGACACTAACAGTCCAACAGACCCTCCTGCATCGGCAAGGAAAAACTCACAAAAACCCAGTGGGAAAAAGTGAGAAACCTTGAGGAGATCCACATTTTGAGAGAGCAGCTCCCAGGCGGGTGATGATGGAAACTGAAATGAAATGAAATGAAAAAAAAAAATGTAGGTGCACTGAAGAATAAATGGAAAAAAAGTTTGCACAAGAATAACCAGAGCACGTCCTTAGGCCCGAGCCCCAATTTTGGGCAACGATAAAATCCATTAAAATAAATTTGTATGGTGTTTATTTTTATGGGACTAAAAAAATGGTGAAACAGCACGCCTTACAAAAGTCAGATACGTTCCGCCTATGGGGGGTGTCCGAGGTCAAGTTTGTCATAGACCCACGAAATTCATTCCACATATTTATCAACTCCATCCATCTTCTTCCGCTTCATGAAGCGGAGTATTTATCAACTCAAGACATTAAAATAAGTGATTATGGCGACGCCCCCTGACAAACTGGAATTCCATTAATTTTAATTGATGTAATTTAAAATTTATCATTTTCACCCATGTCGGTTGGAAAACCACTAAACACATGCAGGATCAATAGTTTTATATAATTTTTATCAGTTAAATGTTGTTCGAGCAGCGGAGCGGCAAAATATCACTTAACAAATATTTTTGGGACATTAGAATTGGCTCCCGTTTGCACATGAAATATTTGATATTCATCACATTTGAATAGATTGTTCAACTACAGAGTCAAAGGAAATTGGCCCATTAGCGGCCCCTACAGACTATGTCAAAGTTTTACATGTGAATAATCATATTTTTTTCAAAATGTTTGAACTTTTGCAGATAATTCTGTTTTGGCCTCTTGATTCAAAAAGTCAATGAGACCCAAAGACTTATTTTTTACCCTGTTGCCGTGGCAACAACAAACACTCGTACAAACATCAAACAGCCTCACCCGTTTCACTAATTTGGCTGAAAATCGCTCCACATCATCCAAACACATGTGCCATCAATAGTTGAGCACAGAATCTTAATTAGTCAAAGGGTCTGCGCGGAAGACTCCTAAATTGTGGCTATTCTCAGAGAGAGGTGTGAAGTTCCCATGTTATTCAATGGAGACTGTATATATATGGACACACTCACAGATTATTATTATCATTATGGCACTAAACTTGAATCGGTTGGTCAACTCCTGGGCCTAGGTCACCTGAAGGTGAGAACATTTTAATTGGCCCATTAGCTTCCCCTGAAGATGTTTAACATGGGGAGCCAAATATTTAGTTCTTATGGAGGCAAACCAACCGATCATATTCACTACAATTTTAAATCATTGTTCATCATATAGCTACGGGATCAAATAATAGCGCGTCAGCGCCACCTCCTTTACGCGGTGCTGTGAGGGTTGTTTGGCGCCGTTTGCGGCTTTAATTCTGTGTTGTTCACTCACCTTGCTGATGCTAATCGCGTGCAGCTTTCCTCTCGTCCAGCCGGGGTTCTGCTGAGTAGACACTGGACAGCCATATGGAGCCACCAGCACTTCTTTTGCATACAGGGGTTCAGTCGGGCTCCGGGAGGGGGGGCAGCCATCTCAATGTTGCAGCATACTGAACATGAATACACTCATTTCAGAGGCTGTGGTCAAACCATAGAATTTTATATTTTGGGGCGGCACGGTGGCTGAGTGGATAGCAATTTCGCTTCTCAGCAACAAAGTTCTGGGTCAGAATCCTGGTCGGAATAGGGTTTTTGAGTAGAGTTGGCGTGTTCTCCCCATGCCTGCTTAGGTTTCCTCCTGTTTCCTCCAGGTGCTCCAGTTTCTCCTACCACTATAAACTGCCCTGACAGAGGCCCTAGTGCAGGGGTTGGCGACTCAAAAGGTTCAAAGAGCCATATTTGAAAAAATACATTTCTGGAGCCGCAAAAAAATTAAAGCCTTGTATAAGCCGCATATGAAGGTATCACAGGCTATGAGCTTCATGAGCTATATTAGCTATACTGGCATATTATCGACAGTGGCTCAGTTGGTAGAGCATTGGCCTTTGGGCCTGAAGGTCGTGGGTTCAAGCCCACCACGATACCTCCTTCACGACTCCCACTGATGTCTGCTGTCTTTGTGTCCTTAACCCCACTTTGCCTGAAGCCCCCGCTGAATGATCTCAAGGCCATACTGTCACTGACTGAGCAGTCATCTTCCTGTGGACTTACCACCTGCAGGAGGATCAGTGAGGGGCTGGTGCTCTGGGGACTGGGTGCAGCTCTGACTGCCACCACCCCCTGACCCGGAGAAATGGATTAAGGGGAAGAAGATAGATGCTTACTATCAAAATTAATATATTAAGGGTACAAATACATAATATGCTTTCATGATAATCAAATGTGTATTTTCACTGCTGCGTGTTCTAGGGAGAATGGCGCACCACGTGACAACTCTGCTATAAGTAGTCTGCTATAAGTTTAACTTCCATTTTGTTGCGTTCATGCAATTGTAGAAATACAGTAAATAAATCCGCTTTTTGGCTTAGAGTTCACTTCCTTCCTCATTGGCTGAAAGCAAATGTTTCAGTCCCTTCTTCCTTGATTCTTAGTTCTTATTGACTTTTTCTCTTTTTAGCTTTAGGATCCATGCGCACACGCCAGTTTGTGTGCACCAGCCGCCGCCTGGCGCAGGGCCACGTAGCAGGATATGACGTACTACGTTGACAGAAATGTTGAAATGGAATATAAGAAATATTCCATTTAAAACATTAAGAATGTTTTTCCTCCTGCTGAAACCACATCAAAACTAGAAATGAAATATACCCCTCTCACTCTATTTTCAGAAAACCCCTGCCCTAGTGGCATCGGGATGGGTCAAATGCAGAAGATGAATTATCCTACAGTTATAAAGAAAGTGTACCTTTATCTTTAGAACTGTATATTTTATCTCTGAGCAATGATTTTAGTTAGTTAGTGAAGCACCTCACCTAAACATTCTGAGGAGGAGCGCAGGAGCAGTTGTAACACGTTAAAGAAGCTATACCCAATTTTTTTTCTAAGAAGTTCATAAAAATGCTTTTACTACATACAAGTTGTATCATAATACATAATTTAATTGAAAACTTGAGGTCATTGATTTAGCTGTGTATGAAATGTATGCCGTGAAAAGTGCTGAGTAGAGTCTTAGCGGGACGCTCGTTCTCCTTCACTCACAGAACGAGCAGCGAACAGCCTGCGTCCTCTAGCCTCTACAGCGCTGCTTAACACCAGGGCTTCGACTTCAAAATTTGAATATAATTCTAAAATAAAATATATATATATGTATATTCGAACAAATATTAGACAGCCCTTATAATTCGAAATGTATTACATGACTGTAAATAAAATAGTTAGCTCCCAAAGGTTTCACCGGGACGTGCTAGGCAGGTAACAGCTAAGCTAGCTAGCTGTTTCACGGTAACTTCCGGGTTTTTCGCGATCGTTTTTTGTCACTTTCAAACATTATTTTTGTCATGAAAACGTTGACAGCAAATTCTGAAATTGTCCGTGCATGTGTGTTAAGGATGTATATGTATACTGTATTGTCTGATTGACGTTTAATGGTGTTGATTGATTGATATGTAGTTGTTTATTGAGCGTGGCTAGCTCCGCTAGCTTCTCTCGTTGTACTTTCGGAGTAATGGCAGTATTTTACACACCTGAATTACAAACAGAGATTGCATTGTCAAAGGGCAGCGGTCATTATTGATTTGAGAGTTCTGTTATTAAGAAAAAATGATCGGTAGAATTACATTCAAGTCAATGGAGTGTTCTACTGCTGCTGTGAGGAGCTGTATAATTAATTATAATTAATTACTGGAATATTTTCTAATATTTTAATGAATAAATTTGGATGCGAAACTAGCGGTATTCTTTTACCTATATATTGTGTTAGCAGTGCATTGCTTTAGTACCATTTCATCAGTGATTGTTGTACAGCTTACAAGAAGTTGTGCTAATGCTAATGTTAGCATACATGTCAGATCGCAAATTGAGCTAGATGGCTCTGTGTTATGAGAGCGTAGGGGAAATGAGAAGCCATTGAGCGAGTTGGGGGGCGGTGCTAAACATTCAAACCTTGCAGAAACGGGTATAGCGCCTTTAATTTGACACCAGACAATTAAATGTGCACCGGTCTGAGAGACAAAAAAATACTGAAGAATAATAGAAAACCTTTACGGACCAGCGTTAGATAGGGTCAAAAAGCCAAGTGACCGATAGTCTTTGGGGACAGTTGCCGGATGTTCTGTTCACTGGAGGGGAGTTATAGTATATCTGTGTTCCATTCACACTTCATGTATCACCAGTTTAGTTATTATTTCACAGATTGGAAATAATGGCATCGGGCAACGTGAGGTTAAGTGTATTGCCCAAGGACACAACAACAGTAGACATGAGTGGGAACAGTTGGAGTAGGTCTCGAGGTGGGCTCAGAATGTGTATTGAATGTGTCAAAAAAGGGGACAGGAGATTGAGAAGAATATAAATGAATAAACATGAATCACTCTAAAAACACTTTCACTGGGTTAAAGAAAGAAAGTTAAATGTATTCTAAAATGGTTAGCATCTCAGGTAACAATGTTATAAACAGATCAGGCATTATCAAAGCCACCCTGTGTAATTTTGACCGTTGCGCCATATAAAAACAATGTGAATATCAAAATTGTATTGCTTGCTAATTAATATAGATACTGTTTCATGGCGTTTCAAATATGCTAACACGTGTACTTTAAAACTGCCTTCCACGCGCAATGAATAGATATGACTGTGTTCACAGTAAAGTGACAATTGAAGTATCTGGACTTTAAAAGGTTATAACTTCCATCCATCCGTCCATTTTCTACCCTTTAATCCATTTCTGGGTCAGGGGGGTGGCAGTCAGAAATGCCACCCAAGTCTCATAGCACCAGCCCCTCACTGACCCTCTGCAGGTGGTGAGTCCACAGGAGGACGGCTGCTCTCTGAGTGTGAGCATAGCCTTGATCTTTCAGTGGGGGCTTTGGGCAAAGTGGGGTTAAGTGTCTTGCCCAAGGACACAACGACAGCAGTCATCAGCGGGAGTCGGTGGAGAAGGTGTAGAGGTGGGAATTGAACCCACGACCTTCAGGCCTGAAGGCCAATGCTCTACCAACTGAGCTACTGTCGCCCCATCAGGTTATAACTTAAAAACTAAAATTACTTTCATAGATTGGAAAAAAGATTTCAAACACAGACAGATTGAAGAGATAGTGTGGAAAAAATCAAAAGGAAAGATTGACATAAAAATGTTTAGCAACATTTTAAACGACCAAATTAGCCTCTGATTTGACCATTCTACTGTGACGCCGGTTACATAGAAAATAAAATGTCCTCAGTCTGAAAAAGCAGAAGATGAAATCCCACAAGATTTACATGGTTAACACAACAGAAGGAAATCACTTGGTATAAAAAGGAATCGTAAAAATTATTGTTAATTAAATGACCCCTGAAAAATTTATGACGGACGTGATGAGGACGGTCCTCTTTTCTCTAAAAATTAAACTTGAGAAAAAAAAATCTGGTCTGTTTTCACATTTAATTGCTTGACAATATGAAAGTATCACTTTGCATCTACTTTGTGTAAAAAAAAATAGAATCTCTGTATCAAATGTGGACATCTGAAAATACCTATCAAACTTCCACAAAGCTCATTCCGTCAAATCATCGTCCGTTACATAAAATAAACAGGGCCACTATAGGAAACTTGTCTAATGTATAAAACAGTTATATTCTAGCAACTTCTAATGGACAGAGGAGGTGCTTGGAAACATGAAAAACATAAAATATCTTCTGATTATTAAAATCTAATTTTTGGCCTTTTGTCACACTTTTGTGCCCTTTAGTGTGAACAAGCCCATATACTATATCTTTGGTCTGTGAAAAAGCCATATTTTCATGCCATTTTAGGCCTACGTGTTCCTTACATCGAAGCCATACGGTTCATACTGCTATGTCATGTTTCCAAAGTCTTAAAAGCCGTCTTTTAAGTCCTATATATGCGCCATCCTTCTCTGTAACAATCAGACTTTGGCAGAGTTGTAGAGACTTAAAGGTACACTGTGTAATAATTAGTGCCATCTAGCGTTGAGATCTTATATTGCAGTCTATTAAAGTACGGAAGCCGTTCACCAGACTGCCAGGGAAAGAATACTTTAGTTTGATAAATGACCGGATCCCTCCAAACGTCTCAGGCACTTGACAGTCATGTGGAGGAGTGGATGTAGACAAGACCACGTTCAGACGCATCCAGCACAGAGGCTCTACTGAGTTTTACCATGGATCTATTATAATATATAGATTTACAAATGTGGTGTGAAGAGAAGGGATGCATGGAGGATTAACGTATGTGGGAGCTTAAAACTAAGGTGATCAAAGAAGCAGGAGATATCAGCAGCAGGACATGGCAAAAAGCTCATGTTACTCACTGAATTTCTCCATCTGTGTGAGATAATAAAGGATTGATTGATTGATATTATTAGCATTAGCCACAGCGCCCTATTCACATTACCAGGTAAGAAAAACAGAACATTCACTGACACTGCTTGTAAAGTATTCTGGTGATTATTTTGAGAGGATTCTGTGTGTGTTTTATTTGAGGCTTATTTTCCTGAAAAGGTTTAGTTGAAACTTGTGACATAGTAGTTGGATCGGGTCAGAACATCCTGAGGCTGTGTTGTAGAGTCTGCCTCCATCTCATTATTGTCAGTGTGAAAAAGTTACGTATTGTTCACGTGTGAGTCTGTTGTGTACAAACCTACACAATGTTTTTTCTAAAAGATGGTTGTTCGGATTGTTCTTTTACATAATTGTGGTCCTCCGTAGTTCTTTTATATAACTGTGGTCCTCCATGGTTCCTTCTTCAAACTTGTGAAGGCCCGGTGAAAGCAACAATATCAATGGAGCAGCTGTAAAAATTACACAGGGTGGCTTTAAGCAGAGTTGTGTAGACTCTTGCCAGACCTCTGCAGAAGCGCCCATGGACCGGACTTTGGAGCTGTCTGGGATCTTGCTTAAAACGGTTAAATGCCAATTGAACAATGCAACCTTCTGATCTCACAAAAACTTAACAACCAATAACCGCTAACTACTAACTACTAACAAATGTGACCTTACTAAGAATATTTACCTCCACCATGTATTTGAATTCTTGTCATAGACTTAGAATCTGAATTATAAATGTCCATGAGTGCTGGAGAACTATCCATGTCAATGCGCCATCTTGAAATGCATTGATGGTTGATAATGGACAGAAAGGATGTGAGAATCACATTTTCGTTTCACAGGTGCTACTAACAACATTGCTTCCACTGTGGCCTCACAAGTTTGAAGTAGGAACCATGGAGGACTACAGTTATGTAAAAGAACTACTCGAACAACAATCTTTTAGAAAAATAATTATGCTCAAATCTAGAAACCAGCATCATAGTAGCAAAGTGTCAACCTCGCAAACCACACACACCGAAAGGCAGATCAACAGGAGCCCCATTGCCGTAGTTTGTACACAACAGACTCACACGTGAACAATACGTACCTTTTTTCACACACCAACAGTAATGAGAATGAGGCAGAATCTGCAACACAGGTCTCAGGTTGATCTGAGTCCAACTACTATGTCACGAGTTTCAACAAAACTTATTCAGGGGACTAGCCTCAAATATACAAAACACACAGAATCCCCGCAGAACAATCCAGAATACTTTATCACCATTGTGAGTAAATGTTCTGTTTTCTTACCGTGATGCGGGTCAAAGCTAATGATCCGATGAAGGCTAATAATCTGGGCTGTGGCTGTGTCGTGTCCACCTGGCTAAAAAAAAGAATTATTTTCTTAGTTGTCTGATGAATTACCGGGTGTTGGGGACCACTGTCAAACACGGCATATGGTCCTCAGAGGCCTCTGTAGTGTTGGTGGTAGAAGGAGACTTATGATCTCTACGCAAGATGGGAGTAAAAATTACACAGTGTACCATTATTATTTATACAAAATTATTTCCAATGCCAAGGAAAACCACCACAAACAATTCAAATCATCGATTTGACCCATTTTCTAATTGTTAAGTAATTCAAACCTGCGCATGTCTCACAGCAGCTAAAACAAACCAAGATGGCAGACTTAAAGTCTGTGAATTGTTTTAAATACAAACATATTAAGACATGGATGTCACTTTTAATGCAATTTGAGGAGAGATGTTGATCGTTCCGTGTGGGTTTTTAAAGTAAAGTGTAAAGTTTGGTTTACATAGTCAACTCCTCCTGTTAATCCACACTACGCAGCGAGGAGTTGTATGCTGAGTCATATGCTTGAAGTAGCACACTATACAAGATAACGGACAAGCGGTTTATCCAATCACATGCAAGGATGTGATTGGATAAACCTTCTGAAATACACCTCTTCCTCCTCCCCCTCTCTCCAGCTCCTGGTTCAGACAATCCTATTGATCCCGTACATATGACGTCCCGGCCACCCCAAGCCCTGCCGATCCAAGATGGCGCCGTATTCAAATGAATGGTTGTGCTCAGCGTCGCTTTGTGCCAGCATGGGGGCTGAGAGATTAGCAGAAGTCGCCTGGAATCCGCAAAGGTCCAAGGGAAACTCGCAATGATCCATGGGAAACTCGCCTGTATTTGGGCATCGTCTGGTCCTCCCGGTTCTGCGCAGTGGAGGATCTCCCATGATGCGTTGCGCCAAATACGCGTGTGAGGGTCTCACACCGGGTCTCATGCACACGCACAGAGGGGGATCGGCCGCGCTCTGATCAATTGGAGTTAGAGCGAGAGCCAGAAGAGCAGAGTTTGTTGCACTAAAGTGTGGATTTAAAGAAAACCGAAGGATTTAAGAAAAAAAAAAGTTCAGGATGACAAGGAACACTAAAATCCCCACAAAATCTGACCTTTATTATAGCTGTAGGTTCTCTGTCAGCTGAGGTCGAGCTGTTTTAATTTACATTGAGTTCTATGGGGAAAATTTCTGAGTAGCCCACGTGAATTTAGTCTGGTTTAGTCTGCAGTACCGCGAGAATCCCCCGAGCACATGGGTTCTTCAGCTACATGCCAGTAATACCCTATCCAGTTATTATAATAGATCCATGGGCCACCCCCATTCTCCATGACAGACGGCGGAAGTCTTGTTGTTTTCTCAACTGCGAGCCTTCGGAAACTTGACCAAGACAATCCGTTTCACAGAAAACATAATCGAACATGTGCTTGAAGCAGCCACTTCTCAATTTAGGAGAGGAGTCTCAGTTTTGAAGAGTTGTAGTACGTTTTGCTCTTGCCGCAATGCTAGTTTGAGTAAGTCATCTTTATTTATATACTGCCTTTCACAGACCAGAGTCACAAAGCGGTTTTCAATTGTTATTTTTTGTGCTTTGGTCCACAAAAAGATGGGAGTGAAGTCGCATGCCAGATCTATTGTACATGTTTTTAATGGTAGGGGAAACCGGAGTACCCGGAGGAAACCTATGCAAACACAGGGAGAACATGCAAACTTTACTCAGAAAGGCCCTGTTCCGACCGGGATTCGAACCCAGGACATTCTTGCTGAGAGGCGAGAGTGCTATCCATGCAGCCACCGTGCCGCCCAGTAGTTTCCACTGCTTCGGCCGTAAACTCATCCACAATCACATGACTGGATGATGTCGATGCATCTGACACCATAACTAGACCATTCTCTGTCCATGTTGCTTTTAACAGTTTTAAAATTTTATTTTCACCTGTATGTAAGGCAACTTTGAGTGTCAAAGTTAAAAAATAAAGAGTATTATCAATAGATATACAGTATAGATACTTTATTGATCCCCATAGGAGAAATTCAGGTGTCCAGTAGCTGCAAACAAAACAAATACATAATTCTAAAAGAAGGTAACAATAGTGATACAATGTTACTGTACTTTATGTCAAAGCAGCAGTGGTGGAATATGTGCTGGGTGGAGCTGGAGCAGCAGCAGAGGTGGCGAAGCCTTCTGGTTCGGACCATTTTCTCTGTTCTGGTCCAGAGCTTTAGTAGCATTTTATATATAATATGTATAATTTCATTTTATTTTTTAGTTTTTACCCCCCAAAAAAACACGTACCAAACACTAAAATATAATGAGATACAATAAGATATACTTTATTGATCTCACGATTGAGAAATTACAATGTCAAATTTGGCATGATCAGGATCACTCAAGTTGTGCAAAATGACAGAAAATGTGCGAACACAATGAAATCAATTTTATATATTATATATTTAGATATTTTATATACAATTAAAATCAAAAGTGACTTTAGCAGTTTACAGTATAGTGCAAATCATTAAGTGTTACTATAGGTTACCATGGCGATGGTCATTGCATAGCAGTGTTTCCATAGCAACCATTCTGATCAATGTAATGATGTCACAAAGACTGTATTGTAGGCCATTCAAGGGCAGACACTTAGTAGCAGAGATTGGCTACAGCTGCTACTAACTGATTTACCCAGAAACAAGATAATGGAGGAAGAATTTATGACAAAACTGGAAACTTATTCAGGAGAAGAGGAGTTCTTATTTGACTGGGACATGGACGATCTGGAAGCTCCAAATGCAGACTATGAAGAGGAGGTTTGGACAGATTGGGACGTGAAGAGCTCAGTGCCTCCAAACCACCAGGACGATTTAGATCAGAATCCAGATCAGGCAGAAGTGTCCACTGACAAACAAGAACACTCCCTTCTGGTTGATGAGTATAATTATTCGGATTCAGAATGGGATTTATCAGAAATCAGTGATTGTGCAAATAGTGAGGTTCTCATGATGGACAAACTGCGCGAGCCAGAGCAAGTGCACCGAATGGAGAGTGATGAACTTGTAATATCTGAAGGGCTAAGCTCTTTGAAACCCTGTGTCGACCGGAAGACATTAAACAAAGCCATGCAGGAAGTCATAGCAACCAGAGAGTTACAAAATCAAGCGTTGCAGAAAGGGGTCTCAGAACTCCAATTTCAACGGGAAAAAGAAAGGGACAATGGAGAAAATGTCTTTGTTTCTCAGTGCAACACCGACCAAGAAAAGCTGAGAGCAGATCTGGAACGCACTGGCCAAAATGAAAAACAACTCCAGGAAGACAATATTACCCTCAGCAAGCATTTACAAGATGCTCTCACAGAAGTTAAAGCTCTCAGTCAAACTCTGTTGAAACGTGACACTCAGCTGACTGAACTAAAGTCTGAACTGGCCATTGCAAAACAATTCTTTGAGGATGGGAAAAAAGTTTTGCAGAAAGAGATGGAAACGATTCAAGCAAATCTGAGTACAGTCATGCAAGAAAACGAACATGTGAAAGGCAGGCTAATTGCTGAAAGTGTTAGCCATTGTGAGGCAGCAGGATATCTGACTCACAAACTATCAAAAGCAGAGGCTCAGGTCAACAGTCTTGAGGAGATTCTCAGAGAAAATGATTTCCAAATGAACATCCTACTAAAGGACAGAGCAGAACTTGTTGTAGAGGTTAATGATCTGGATAGAACTCTTTGTGATGAGAAAGCGTAAGCATCAGGAAGACATGAACAACATGAGCTCACAAAGAAAGACCTACTTGAGACAAAAAGTGAATGTCTGTCACTGCAACAGCAGCTGGAGAAGGCTCACAGCAACAGACACAGAGAAGTGAAGGTGCTGCAGGAAGAGAACAATCGACTGCTCAGTCAGGTCACAGATCTCAAACACCAACTCTGCAGATTAGAGACGAACAAGATTGAGATGGAGGCCAGTCTGAGCCAGCTGAAGCAAGAGCTCTCTGAAAGCATGAAGAAGCTGTCTAAGAATACTTCTGCTGTAGAAGTAAACCATCAGTACTGCAACAGCCTGGAAAAGGAGCACACCTGTTTCAGCCAAAACCTGGACTGTCTGACAGGGAGTGAAAAGCAGACCAAAACACTCAAGACAGACCTGTCCTCCTCAGCTACTTCTGATGTAACCATAAAACATCTGGAAGAAACTGTGCAGAGGATGTTGATGGAAAAGACACAACTAGAGAGAGCAGCACAGAATCAGTCATTCAAACTGAGAACTTTAGAAAAACAGGCAAACGAGGCTCTAAAGGAAAGGATTCAGCTACAAGAGTTGATCTCAAATCTCCAGAGCAGTAAATTCTCCTTGGAGGAGCAGCTCAGTATAGTGAAGCAGAAGGACAGCACGTTGTCACATGAAGGACTGGAGTACCAAGCATTGTGGGAGAAAGAGGTGAAAAAATGCTCAAAGTTAGGACTGCGTTTGTCAGAGCTGGAGAAGGAAAAGGAACAACTCTCCTCAAAGGTTGAAACTATAAAGACAAAAGCAAAACACATAATGGAGAAGAAAAACGTTGTGGAGACTCGTCTGCAAGACGAGATGACCAGGAACTCAGAGCTCCACACAGAAGTAAGCAGGCTGCGTACATTAGTCAAAACGGCCAAAAAGAAGCTCCGTGACAAGGACATGGGAGAAGAGAAGAGCAGAGAAGATGTCCAGGGTCTGCTGAACAAGGAGACTCAGCTGCGACATCAGCTAGAGATGGACTATGGTGACCTGGTGAAAGAGGTGGCATCTCTGAAGCGCTCACTCGTGGACAGACAGAGGACAGAAGAAGAGCTGAGGTCTCACTTGGAGGCAGCTGAAAGAGAGCACAGTCAAGTTGAGGAGAGGTCCAGGCAACAGCTGCAAAGCAAACTGGACGAGGTCAACCGCTTTTTCCAGACTCAGAACACTTCTCAGAAATCACTGCTCTCCCAAATGGAGCACAGAATCAGGGAGCTGGAGAACCAAGTGTCCAAGAATCGCTGCAGCGAACAAGACAGCATCAGACATCTGGACATGACCCAGACTGAGCTACAGAGGTACAGGAGCATGTATTCTGAGGAGAGACACCTGCGCAAATCTCTGGCTGCCAAACTCCAACAGACCGACAGTCGTCTCTCCGAAGCAAAGTTACTCCTCAACGAGCTGGTGAGTAGTCCTCAGCTTGTGGGTTCACGGAGACATTAATACACTAGAGACTAATAATGCACAATATCTGCAACTGAATCCCCAAAGTTTCTGTAAGAAGTGGATAAGGTTTTATATTCTTTTCTGCTCCTTTAGAGAAAGGGGAGATATCCAAGAGCAACATATTTTCTCCATCAGCAGGAAATATTCACAAACAAAGGAGGACCAATGTGTGGATAGATTGAGGACCAAAGTGAACCCCAAATCCTAAGGCTCTATGAACAACTATGCTTAAAAATTGTATTCACCTTGTCATAACAAAGACTATTGGACAATCACAAGCAGATGACGGATGGTTGGGTCAGTTCTAAAGAGCAAGTGGAAAAGCTCATGGGAATTATGTCAATGTCTGAGACATGGTCTACATGAGGCTTACCAGTGCACCAGGTTTAGAACAAGACTACTAGAACTGTCTGACATCTGATGAACTTAGTCCAACAACATTTCAACGGCTCCCCGCCACACCTGTTGGCATTAATGTGTTTCCACATCAATGCAGACAGGCGGAAATGATTATCAAAATATCACCCCAAAATGTCAAGAGGAAGAAAAGTTGATGAAGACAATGTGGCAGTGAAAGCTAGTTTTATTGTGGCTGATGAAATCACCTACGCTTCTAGGTCTTTTTCAGAGATGCGTCATTGAAGCAGTGTGTAACACTCACTTTACTTAAGGTAGATTTGACTTAATATAAAAGAGCTTAGGAAATTGGACCAGAAGGTTTGGCTACTTACTGGAGAAGTTAAATGAATGAGGC
Source organism: Knipowitschia caucasica (assembly GCA_964034765.1). Taxonomy (NCBI): domain Eukaryota; kingdom Metazoa; phylum Chordata; class Actinopteri; order Gobiiformes; family Gobiidae; genus Knipowitschia; species Knipowitschia caucasica. The sequence goes on along the minus strand of OZ035824.1, from coordinate 15,458,446 downwards.
TTTAAAGTTTTTGACAAAGTAAGCCGGCTTGTATTTGAGAAATAAAAATAAATAAATAAAAGTGTTCAATATTCAATTGTCAGTACCAACAATGTTCTCTTTAACAACCTTATTTTCACAATAACAGTTGTTATCAATTCTTACCTGGGTGCACCCATCTAATACAAATCAGGTTTCACAGTAAATCACAACAGTGCATGAACCTTCACAATATTTGCAACAATAAAATAAGAAAAACCTTATTCTGGAATTTGATTTCCGTAACCGCACCAAGTCCACTTGCTGTGCGTGTGTGTAGAGTCCAAAAGTCTTGAATGTAACCGTCAGAAAGAGTCTGTGTGAATGTATGTAGAAGGAAGCAGCAAGAAGGGAATGGCTCGGAACTGGATTCCTGTTGCGCTGGCTTCCCGCACTGGACGGTGCGGCAGAGGAAGGAGTTCTTTAAAGGGATTGGCTCGCCATCAAAACCGGTTCACCATACACAACCAAAAAAACCTGACCTGTCAACAACACCGTCAAAGAAATAATAAGTTTCAAAGTATTTACATTTTACCATCTGTTAGCTCGTTAAAGCATTACTTGTAACATTTATTATGTTTACAAAACAGAATAAAAGTAAAATCATAAAGTATCAGCATTACTGCCAACTGCTATTTTTCATTCATATTTCAAGTATTTGCATAAAGTTACAATCATCTCTTATTTTCCAAATAAAACAATAGGCATTGATAAAAACCTTTAAGTATACAATCTCATTCATTTCCTCAAGGTAAAATAAAAAAAACAGGTGTCTCAATCATGAACATGGCTTTGCTCACCGATCTCTCATGGGGACAAGGCAGGAGCACAAGACGGCGCCGCCTCAAAGCCCTGATAACCGTCTCTCTGACCAAGAGTACAGAAATAAAATAATTTTTAAACTGGACTTTTCACAATTAAACAAGTAATAGCCAAGATTAGCTTTAAACCATGAATGTGAACCTTTCTCACCGATCTCAAAAGGACAACGCAGGGGCTGAATGTGGCGCTGCGGACCCTGACTTTCAACGGCTCCAACCAAGAAGACCAGATAAATCTCACAAACTTTTGAACTAAGAGTATCCTTTTAGCAGTACACGTCTAAAATCACTAAAATCATGTCTAGTGACAACATATGTTAGCTAACTCCTAACTTTAAATCGGTTTTGTACCTTTTTCCGTGGATTATCCTGTCCGGTATTTAGTTAGGGGGCTGAGTGCTTGTGTCGCGTGCAAGAGACAAAGTAACGGCCTTCTCCTTGACGACGGAGGTGAAGGGGGCGGGACAATGCGCTGTTTCGGAGCACCTCATTGGCTAAGGGAAATGGTGCCGTTTTGCAGCATCAACAAAGGTGCATTTCTCAGAGGATTTAACCCTTGATAGGGTTAAATCAAGAGTTAGGTTTGTTTATAAAATAAACGTGTAACTGCAAAAAATGAATAATTTCGTGATAATCATGCCTGATATTTATGTTTTAATAAAGCCATATTTAAATGTGGGTTACACCTGCATGCTAAAGGTTTGTGAGCAGGTGTGTCCCTGCTCACAGATGCAGACCTCAAGAAACCTTTGCGGGAACACAGCTCTTTCATTGGCTCTGGATGAAAGTGGATCTCACTGTCAATGAGGAGCTGTTGGATGTAGCCACAATGCACGTGACCACGACGGGAAAGGACATTTTTGTTGCGGTAATTACAGATGCACCGGCAATGTGTGGAGAGGTGAAAAGTGGGCTTGGTTGGACTAATGAAGGGGAAACTGTCACTTGCCTCTAACATACCTACATACAACAAAACATACCTTTGCACTATCCACCAAGAAGCTTTCTGTCGGAAGGTGCTGCGGATGAATGACAAAGTGACCATGGTCATCAAAACAGTGAAAGTTCCAGGATGCTGCAATCCAGGACTTTTATCATCTGCTGCCCCCTGATCTGATGCCACAGCTTCAAGAGCTAAAACCAGACATTGACTCACTGATAACGGAAAAACTGTGCCAGATGTAAGAAATCTGGTCAGAATAACAGGTAAGCATTTCAACCAAGAAGAATAGTTCAACTCTTTTCAGAACATGCATGATCAATGGATAGTAGAGAGGGGATCTCTCCCAATCAAAAACTAACCTAAGTTGTTTACATTTTATATGTGTAGGTGCTGTTGCAATCATTTGGTGTTTACAGGTTTTATGTGTGTATGCAGAGAAATTATTGTTATCAAACCATCAGCTGGATAAAAGGCTTTGAGCAGCTTTTTTTTGTAAAATGCAGCTGACAATTTCAGATTTTGTTGTTATTATGTCCATTTTAACTTTGACGAAAACGTTATGAACAAAGTTAATTCCATAACTTGTGTTAGATTACTTTTCTTTATTCACTTGGATAGTTTTGATCCTTGATTGATGGAGATATGCGAGTTTCATAACCTGACAAATTAAAAGGATGAATGTTACAACAGAGAAACATTTATTTGACTTTACATTTGGTTACATTTAGTTCATTTATAGGTACATCTGGCCCTTTGTGGACATCCATTATGCTGATGTTGCCCTCATTTAAACACTCGTATTTACATGCTGGCCCAGTGAATCAAGACAAAGACTCTGTCCACGATTGTTTAATTCCCAAAGGAAATGTCCCGAGTGACAGTAAACTGAACAAAACAAAAAGCCAGGCCTTTGTCGTTCAATGACAGGTAAGAGTTATAAAACTTTAAAGGTCCTATATTTTGTTTTTCTTTATTTTTCACAGTCCATCCTAAGCACATGTGTGATAATAATTTGGGTGATACACCATACAACACTCTTAGAAATTATATCCCTTCTTGCATAGAGTCACCTCTATGCAAACGCTTGGATCTGTGCTCTTCTGCCTGTGAGGCCACCTCCCACCACACGGTGTCGTAGCCTCACGCTGACTTTGTAAACACCATAGACTGTAAATATTACAAACATTCAACTATTTAGCTTTCACCAGTACATAATCCTTTCAGACCTGGGAATAAACTTTTTCAAACAATGACATTTTCTTACATAGAGCCCAGAGCCCCTCCAGAATCGGACCTTAATTATTTAGTTCAGAAGAATACCAGAAGTTAGTTGCATTATACTGACAGATTAGGGCTCAGCGTTAGCATCTTTTATTGTGGAAATAACACAGGTTTCAACATCAACTTTTGAGTAAGTCCAGTTTCATGGTAAACGAACAGTCTGTGATGAAGTGTGTCGCTGAAACCCAGCGACATATTCTTAGTCTGTGGGTCAAAATCACAAAGTTACACCCAAAAGGATATTTTGGGTTGACATGATGTTAACACTTTTAGTTCCTGTCAATAGCAGAAAAACAGCATAGAAGCAAACACCTACTGTGGTAGACGTGGACCATGTGCTGGGAAAGGCTGTGCGAACTGAATCGCTGTTTTGGTTTCTTTCTCCTGTCAATCACCACCTGGAGGCGGGCTTCTGGATATTGAGCTGCGTGTGAAAGTGTGCTACGTCCATCCATCCATCCATCCATCCATTTTCTTTCCACACACACTTCCCGCAGCTCGTCCGGGGGGACCCCAAGGCATTCCCAGGCCAACTGAGAGACATAGGCCCTGTTTATACTGAGACGCTGCACAGACGTTTCCAGGCTAATAACAGAAACGACCAGGCTCCTAATGCAAATTTCTCAGTGTTCACATGAGGTTGAAAAACGATGTAGTTCTAGCGCCCGGCCAGTAGTGGGCAGAGAAACTTTACAACACGACACACGACCCCGAGCCCCCCTCCCAGCAGTATATTCACTTCCTGTGCCAGACCCTCAGAAAGTGCCAACATCATTCTGCATTTTAACAGCAGCTGTGAACATGGGAACTGAACCTAGAGCTTCGTGTGGTCTCGTTTGGACGAACGAAGGAGTAGAATTATCCTCTGTGCTGTGCTGGAAGCCCACGTAGCTAGTTAGTGCGCGCGGCGCCATTGTTGTTTTTGTTTGTTCTCCTCTACTGCGCATGTCTAAATTTAAATGCAGGGAGCAGCGCGGAGGTGGGGGTCAGAGCAGAGGGGGATTTCACACCTTTCCCCTCTCGCGGGTGTGAAAGAGCCCCCGCTGTGCAGCGTATCTGAGTTGTCCCACTCTGCAGGCTGGATCTGAACACTTACGTTTTCACCCCCCTGAAACACAGTCTTCGTATGAACGCTTGGTAGCAACCGACATCCAACTATAGCGTTTTACTGCCACATTGTCTCAGTGTAAACTCAGCCATAGTCCTTCCAGCGTGTCCTGGGTCTTCCCCGTGGTCTTCCCCGGGATCTCCTGGGAGCTTCGCCTTTCAGCTCAGCTCCTTCTTTACCACAACAGTCCACTGCAGCGACCGCATCACTGAGCACGCTGGGCCTCTCCACCGACTTGGAGAGGGCAAGGCTCTTTTTTCTGGTCGAGCACCACGGCCTGAGATTTTTGACGTGCCAATTCTCATCCCAGCCGCTTCCCACTCGGCTGCAAACCGTCCCAGTGCATGTTGCATGTTCTGGTTCGTTGGAGCCATCGGGAAAACAACGTCCGCGAACAGCAGAGATGGAATCCTGTTATCTCCAAACCAGACCGCTTCCAGCCCCTGTCTGCGCCTAGAAATTCTGTCCATCAGACAGTGAACAGAACCTTGATGATCTCTGCCAGGGAAATGGAAGCATCCGCCCCAACATCGTCAGCCTCTGCCTCCGCTGAGGAGAACCTCGAAGTATTCCTTCCACCGCCCGACACTATCCCCAGTCGAGGTCAGCAGCTCTACACCCGCACCATACACAGTGTTGCCAAAGATCTGCTTTCCCCTCCTGAGGCGCCGAATGGTTTGCCAGAATCTCTTTGATGCCGACTGATAGTCAAGCTCCATGGACTCTCAGAACTCCTCCCAGTCCCGGGTTTTTGTCTCTGCAACAGCCCGGGGCGCGGCATGCTTGGCCTGCCGGTACTGGACAGCTCCGCCCTGCCGGGTGACGTCACTGATTTTGTTTTAGTGCTATCCACGGTGGTTTTTGGACTGCACGTCTGACTCGTCACTCGAGATCTGTTTGCCATGGGAGACCCCACCAGGGGCATAAAGCCCCAGACAACGTAGCTCCCAGGGTCAACCGAGTATGCAAATGTGCTAGGTAACAAAGTCAGGTGATCTTTCTTTTTCAGGTCCTGAAAAAGAAAGATTGCTCTCTAACTAAAGTTTGTGAGGGAATCAATTAAAACTTTAAACCAGAGAAAAATCTAAAAGTGTAGTAATGTGACCTTTAAACTAAAACATCTGTTTCTCATGAACAGTTCTCACTACCCATACACTCTTATGCCTGTTCTATAGGATAAGTAATGTGTATAAGCCTATAAGCATCATAATTGGTGAAATCTAGCCTTGAGTGGGACACATCCACTAAACATGAGCAGAGTACCAGGACCAATATTCCCAACAGGTTTTTTTTTTTTTAAGCACTTTGGTAGTGTGTATGTAGCAGTCTTTGGATTTGTAGCCAAATCCTTTTTGATGATGTCTATCACGGTCATTGTACCAAACATACTAGTGCGCAGGCTCATTTCACGCTGCCATTCTGCAAAATCCCAATTAATTTTCAGGGGGAGATGAAAGTTGTCAAAGCGTGTGCATTTCAAGACGCCGTCAATCTATCGGCTCGTCAGCACAGCCCTGCTAATTGATCGCGCCTTTAATTAATGTGGACGAGGAAGACCTGTCGCAGCGCAATGGATAAATACTCTGTGATCATTGATGTTTGTAATATGATTTGGGTATATACCTTCTTGATGTGTACCTTGGCTTGACGTTTACACACTCACACTTTTAAAAGTCATTCCTGTTTGTTTGTATCGGTGCATCCTATAAATTACTCAGATACTGTTAGCAAGTATTAGTACAGAAGCCGTTTCCAGAAGATATGACATGTGCTTATTAGTCAAGTATAAGCGCAGTTCTGATGCAAAGTAATGCATAGGTAGCGTTAAAGGATTATTCCATGCAACAGGCTTCGCTTTGTTCACACATTTTTATTTACTAAATTGATGATACACTGATTGATAACTGCATCTGTGGTCTGAGGGGAGCCTGCAGGGACTTGATGTGATTAAATCATTCAGTAGTACACATTAGGGATTTGAAGATTCACCGGATCGCATCGGTGGTCCGATACAAACGGCTGCGATTCAACTACACGGATACATTCATGGCGCATCGGATATAACTTAGGTGTGAATTTGCGGTGCATCTCTTCCAGCCTGTCTGCATCGGGAGATTCCATGGTTAAATCGATTGTTCTATTCCCTGGCCTGTCATATTTCCGAGGAAACCTGAATGCACCATCGCTTCCTCGGGCTCTGACGTAAGCTTCGGGTTCAAAACAAGCATGAACGCTCACAACATAAACGGCAAGGAGATTTTTAATGGCCCCAAAAAGCGTGCGGAAATGCCGGGGCGCCGCCTATCAAATACGTGGGTAGCACAACGAACCTGGCAACGCATCTGAGAAGACGGCACGGCGTGGATACCTCCGCGGCTGCTACCCCCTCCTCCCTTTGGATTATACCGAAGCACCAGCCACACTGAGCGGCTGACCAAATATTTAATACATCCCTCAAAATGATAGAGTAAAGCAGAATTTGAGGTAAGAAACCTGATGTGGGCTAATAAACTCTCATACTAACTGTATCGAACAGGATCACATCATGTCAAACCGAATCCCGTTGCAAATCAGTCATATCGTTATTAAATCATCTTTGAATCGCATTGTATCGTGAATAGGAACGAATCGTATTGCATCGTATCGACAGGGACTTCAGTGTATCGTTAATGTATCGAATCGCTGGTAGTGTATCGAGATGTGTATCGAATCGGCCTCACCGGTGGAGATATACATCCCTAGTACACATGCGTCACTTCAAGTATTCGTTAATTAGATTAATGAGAAAAGAAAGGTCATAAATTCACTTGTAGAGCACAGCACTCTGTATGTAGCAAGTAAGTAAGTAATGTTTATTTATATAGCGCATTTTACAGACCAAGCTCACCCAAAGCGCTTTACAATGTTCAGATCTGCCAAGAGGCAGTAGCAGTAGTAGTTAAATTCCTTAAGAAACAACAGCTCCACATGCTTTCCCTCAGGCCTTTCTTTTGCTTTTTCCGTAATTGTTTAAAATGTGGGATTCAATTTTTTATTTTATTTTTTATTTGAGATCTTTTAGAGATTAGATTTAAAGATGTGGTGAAGAAACTTTTTTTATAATGCTGTGTTTGTAGAGAATTTGACTAGTTGTTCTAATTCCGTTGGACCCACATCTGCTGATGCCTCATCTCCCCCTCTGCATACTGTACAGAAGAGAACCTGCGTGTTTGCAAAGGCTGTCAGCTGTGAGGAGAGGGCCGTGACCGGGGAGAAAATAATCCAGAAAAAATCCTTCATCCAGAACATAGACCGGAGAAGGAGTGGACTCACAGAAGAGTATGAGGATTACAGCTCAAACAGGCTCCTTGGACAGGAATCTAAAGGCAAATTTGTGGATGGCAACAATCTATCAACAAAAAAGGCAATCAGGAGTAGGGTTGGGCATCGTTTGCAATTTTCCGATTCCGGTTCCGATTCTCACTATCGATTCCTGTTCTAAACGATTCTTGATTCCGATTCTTTTGAGGTGCAGGAGAGAAAAAAAAAAGATAATTTTTATCAAATTTTATTTCATGAGTACTTTTCCTGCCATAAGGCAACAGAAAGTGCTTTACATAAAAACAAATTAAATTAAAAAACAAGGAACACGAACACACACACACACACACACACACACACACACACACACAAGCGGTGTTTATGTGGCACCGCCCACCATCATCTCAGAGCGGCTGAAATGTAAACACGTCTCTGTAAACCGCTGAAAAACGGCTAAAGTGAGAATACTGGAGGATTATCGTTGGACGGACTGACAGATGTGACCAAAGCACAAGGACTCGTGCACCGTGTTTTCGGAGTTTTTTACGGATTATGACATGGAGGAGGAGCAGGACTTTTTGCGGTCCTCGGCAGGTGGACAGCGTGTTTCCCTTCTTCATCATTACAAAGGGTCTGACCAGTAACTTTAAGGTAAGGAACATCAGTTTTGGATGTGTTTGTAAAGCGAGTGATGAAACTGATGTAGCGTGAGTTTGGGGAAACTGCACCGGGCTAGCACGAGTGTTCAACCGGTCAATACGCCCGTTAAACCTCGCTGTCTGGACTCTAACTTAACCAAATAATATCTGAATTAGTCATTTGACGGATAAATGTTTGCTTCCTTTACCCCTTGACTCAGTTTTATCTGTGTTTGTGGAAAATGTGAAGATACAAGCGTTGAGAGGTTTCTTTGCGATGGCAGGAGTTAACGGTGTGGCTGAAGCTAAATGTGGATGCAAACACGAGCGCGCCGTCTCATAAGAGCTTAATTCACTGAGTTTTTCACAAAGCGTAATAAAGCCCTGGCTTTATTACGCTGGGTGGACAGCTGCTAAGCATTTTTGAAACGTGTCCCCCCCCCACCTTCCAAACGCTTCCGACGCCGCTGTGCGGGCCGCATCCGGCATTTAGGAATCGAAAAAATAATCAAAATACAAATGTCTTCTTAACGGTTCCGGAACCGCACTTTAGGAACCGGTTCCAAATAGGAACCAGTTCTCGGTGCCCAACCCTAATCAGGAGTGGCGCTGGTTTCTCCCCACTTGAGCTATTAAGTCTCTGAAGACGAGTGCGGGGACAGAAACACAATATCAAAATGCAAACACCAGGATCATACAGAATGCTTAACCACATATTTCAAGCCCAAAATGGGCAGTGTGACACAAACGGATTCAGACCAAGAGGGGGCTAGTTACGAATGGAGCAAAAGCGATTTCCTATAGGCTTCTTACCGCTAGCAGGTTAGCGTTGTCTAGAGCAGACACATTGGTAATTGGACTTTTCCCATTTGTACTGCCCATGTTCTACCAAACTAATGCTAATAAATGTGTGAGTCTTTTCTCATAATAAGAGTGAAGTAAACAGGTTCGGTGCTGGCGTCCATATGTTGTATTGACACAACAAGTTTTAATTGGCATCAAACACAGAGCAGTGTTGTGTTGTAGGTGAATATTCATCATGATTCAGATTCAAATGTTCTGGCAGAGAATCTCTTCCTGATTAACATACACTTTAAAATATAAGTTTGAACACATAGGAGTTTATGAGGATGTTTTAATGTTATTTTCCATTAAATTTGTGCTCTTCTGGAAACACAAGATGGCCGACGTGGCTATATTGTGCAGGAAGAGACCGATGCACTTAATATCAATAATGCACTTTATTATAATTATTTAAACATTTCTTTCTCTTTCGTCTTTTCTGGTTTTTGATGTTCTATATGTTCCACTGCTAAGGGTGCTTTTGGAGTAGTACCAGCAGTTTTGAGGAAGTTACTTTGAAATGTAAAAGCATAATACAGTAATTTCTTGATTGAACATGTTATATATTTGTTTTCCAGTATTGCAGATGGCGTGACATTGTGAGACACACTCAAAATAATAAAGTGTTGGATTTTATTGCTACAGTTCAGTAACAATATGCAACCTTGTTAGTCAATTTAGAGTAACTATATTGTTGCACTGAATTTATTTAATTAATAAAATCCAACATGAGTTTGGTGGAAGAAGTTACAAATTGTATTTTAACTTTATCCATTACATTCAATGTTGTTTTTTTTAGGGTGTTATTTAAGTCTGCAACACAAAAAAGTAACTTCAGAAAGTTAAATTGTTATTCTTACAAATTTGCAGGGAAATATATCAAGCATTTTTTTCCCCCCCCCCATTTTAGCTGTAAATCCCCTGAGACCTGGTTTTGAAAAGGTACAAAGTAGAACCAAGATTGGGATTAAGTTTATGTTTCAATATTTCTGCTGATCCGGAGATAAACGGAACAATATAACAAATGTATATTGTCTCACACAAGGTTAATTTAATTATAATGAGGTTGTATTTCAACAAAATATGTGTATGCAGTGTGAGTTCAAGACAAAAGTGCAAAAAATAAAGCTGTATTTTAATTTGTTTGGATTTGACCTATTTAGAGTATTTTATACATTTTGTGACGAGAACCAACACTGGTAGATATTTGTTTTTATAAGTAATAGTACTTTCTTGGACAGGTGGCAGTTGCTGGAGAAGAAACAAGTAGGAATAATATGTAACAATAATGAGATTTCTGCTTCTTAAAATGTGGCCGTAATTGCAACTAAAACACAAAGTGAGAGCTTGGTAGAGTGACAAAAAAGACAATACTGCTAAAAAAAAAAAGTTTAATAAAGGGGAAAGAGATATTTATAAAAAAAATAGCAAAAGCATAATACAGCCCAGAGTGTAGAACAGTGACGGACAGAGCTAATGGGGAAGTGCTCCTGCTGCCTGTGGCTCCATTCACTTCCACTGAAAAGGAAGGGTCCAAATATACATCGCCATCAAACACACACTACCTTCACCCATTTTTTTCTTCTTTTTATTTTTTTAGCAAATACTCCATAGACATTTATAGTAATGATTATTTTTGCAGGTAAAAGTTTCCATGTGTGTGTCTATGTTTGCTACAATACCTACAAAAACATAATTCCAGTTTAATGTGGTATTATCCATTAAATTTCAAATAAAGATTGTTGTTTCAAATTCTTCTTCATCTATTTTTTTGTATTTTATGTGTTCATTGTGTGTATATTAAAACACACAAATGAATGTTTTCATACATATTTTTTTTAGCAATAAAACATGTGTTTTTATGGATATTGTACACAAAAAGGTACATTTTAGCAACGATTTAAAAATAAATAGTGTCAACTTTGTAATGAAAGTTGAAATGCAAGGATTGTTGTATGTATTACTAACATATACACAGTAATACGTACAAGATTTACAGACAGATCTTTCCAATATGATTCCATACAGACCCACAACTCTACCAATTTCCCATGATTTTTGACTTATTTCTCTGTCCTTTCGCCTTGTCCCCGCAGCTCTGTAATCAGTAATAATATGTGTCTAAACGCACACTTTTATTTGACTTATTCTGGCGGCAAAGACGTGTACTTGGGAGAGGCAGCAGCCAAATGAACAGGGAGTATCGTGTCTGAAGTTGTCTGAGGCTTTGCAGCGTGTTTGATGGGGAAAGACTGCCCCCTACTGTCCATAACAGAGCGCTGCAGCCACTGTGGAGAGCATGAAGCAGAGGGAAATTATCTGAGAAGTGTTTTAACGAGAATATAGGTAACTTGTAAATATAACTCAACCACATAGCATGTTTATCGAATGTAAATCATTTCTAACGCTAATCTAGCAAGCAGCAGAAATGAGGAGGGTTTGTGTATCTGTGGGTGAAATGTAATGCCCTTCGTGTCACATCAGGGGGCCCGGTGGCTGAGTGGTTAGCACTTTTTCTTCTCAGCAAGAAGGTCCAGGGTTTGATTCCATCTCCATGCCTTTTCGAGTTTGTAAATTTCTCCTGTGAGAGATCAATAAAGTTTATCTTATCTTATCTTATGACCCACCGTGTCAGTGTAGGTTTCCTCGGGGTGCTTCGATTTCTCCTACAAAATCGAAGCACCCCTGTATTCTCTGCAGAGGACAAAATAAAGTGTACCTTGACCTTAGTCTTGAATATTATACATATCAGAATATATACCGACTCTTGATGCAGAAAATACAGTCTTTTAAATGGATGATGTATTTGAACTTGTGTTTATGATCTCAATGGCTGATGTTTTAGTACAGATTGCGATTTAGAGCTGTAAAATTAAGTATAACATGCCTTACAAACAATTTGTGAAATCTCAGCCAATTCCTAAAGTGCAATACATATCAGAAAATTGTTTACATTTTGATGCAGTGAGAGTAAGATAAATGAATGCTTGATCTAAAGTAAATAAAACATTATTTCTATACATAATTTAAAATGGCTGAAATGTTGGCTAAACACCTATATCATTAGTATTAGTATTATTATTATTATTATCATTTATTCTCTAGATTCTATAAATGTGTTAAATTGCACAGAACACAACAAAATATTATAAAGTTATCATTATTGAATGCTAAATAACTAAATGTATGCATGTATTTGAATTATGTTCATGGGGTGGCGGTCAACACGTTTTTACTTCCCACTCTATTTCTAGATGACAATTTGAAAACTGTAAAATAAAATTGTAAATATACAACACATGGTGAAACTAGTGCAGATAATGTTGCATGATTGTTTATTTTTGTTTATATATTTGCATGTGTATTCTGTAAGTGCAGTAGGGAAGATGTACAACAGCTCATGTAAACTAAGAAATGTAATTATTGTAAATACTTCCCATCGTGTTTTTTAACTGAAAATGGCTGATAAACAGAATCTTAACATGACCGCTACTTAAAAGATTATAAAGAAAACATTTTTTATACACATGTATTTTTGGCATAACATTTTTAGATATCATTTTTTAGACATAAAGTAAAACATGAATGAGACTAACTCAGCCAATCAGCCTTCAGTCCAATCCAACAGTGACTCTAATAAGATTAAGACAAAAGGTTGTGATCCTTTTACTCTTTCTATTGGGGGAAAAGTCTCATAAATAAGGCTAAAGATACTTGCCCTGTCCTGGTTTTTTGTTTAGTTTTTACTTAACGTGACATAATCCTAGTCTTTGTCATGATGCATATGTTTGTTCAGTAAAATTGTGATTTATCTTGCTGCCTTAACACGTCACTCTTGAAGCAGCATTTTGATCGATGTCTTTTGTCCCCACACGATTGTGATACTTTCATTCCATATGATCTGGTGACGCCATATTCGCTGACCTTCTTTGGCTTCCAGTTAGACAGAGGGGAAGTTTCTCTCCTTTATTTCCTTTGCCCTACGACGTCTGTCTGACCTGTTCCTCAGATCCGCTGATCAGCCGCTGCGTGTGTCCCAGTCCAAGCACACTGCAAAACAATCATAAAATATTAGTATTAAATGGATTCATTATGATGAAAAAAATACTTGAATGATGTAAAAAAGTTGCAAAAGAGAACTTTAAAAAAACTTTCCATGAATGTCCTCTCATTCTATGAAATAAACATATTATTCACATCAATATCCACTATAGGGAATTATATTTAAAAACCTGTAAAAATGTCCCTATGGGACAAATCCGGCCCACAAGACCATTTTAGTGGCCCCTGAAATTATTTTCAGTTATCATTACTATTACAGTAACTTGCAGCCTTGATGGTAATGGAAGACTGTGGCATGTTATACTTCATTTTAAAGCTTAATTTCTGTCCTAAAATTTGAAATAATAAATTAATTTTTAACTAATTATATGTTCAGTTAGGACAAAGATATGTTTCTTATAGTTCACTATCAGTCTTCAATTACCTTTCTTCTTGATATTTGGCACAATTGTGGTTCCAAACTACCAGAAAATAATATACAAACTCATGTCAAATAAAGAAAATTCATCAAAATACAAAAATATGCAAAAAGATATAATGATGATTAAAGAAAAATTAGTTTATACTTTTGGCCCCAACTAGCTCTTACCTTTTTTAATTTGGCCATACATCAATAAAACCCAATGGGGAAGTGCTCATAGACAACGTTTTAGGATCCTTTATTCTTCCCACATTGGAGAAATGTCAGTGTTGCAGACAGGAGCACATGACACAAGATAAATTAATCATAACTCTATACTAAAATTAAATACAATCTTACTTTAGCATAAAAAGAAGCAGTAAAAACCTCAATCTTTAGCATAATAAGGAAAGACTTCAAAAATCTCCAACAAAATATCTTACTTTAGAATAATAAAGAAGCAAGTACAAAATACTGTATATTCTAGTGCAAGTACTATACAGCTGTGTGTATACAGCTGTACATGTCAGAAGCATCAGGATCTGGGACAACATGACAAAATGTACTATTTTTATTTTTTACTATTTATTTTTTAAATGATTGTGTTAAAATCAAAAGCTAAACTTCAATGTATACTGATTCCTTTTTTTTTCAATAAAGAATGAACTCAGCAAAAATCTTACATTAACACGAGCACAATATTTTGATGTGTGGGAATCATGATAAAACACACCTCTGAGATCACACATTTCTTTTGAAGGCTCCTTTTTGACAATTTGTCCAACACGAGCCGGCTCTAATGGCACAACACTGCTCCCAAATGTGTTTGGTTAAGAGGTAACTGCAGAGAACAGCAGCCTCCCATTTCTTCACACATATACGCCCACAGAGAACAAAGCCAGAGAGAAGTGGCCGGCCTGGGGGACTCCAATTTACCTCCATCAATATCAGCACTACAATTACCACTGCAGGACGAAAGGATACAGCAAGAAATCGCAACAAATAAGTTCATGTTGGCTTGAATTAGGAGAAAAGTATCTTAAATGTGTGTATATTTGGTCTTGGTACTAAAGTTTGTGTTTTGTAAATCACACGTTGCTTGTTCCAGCAGATAGAGCCTTGTAAATGTAAAATGTTGAGCATATGCTGTCCTCAAAGCATCTTATGTGAGGTGCGCAGATGACTCAAGCTTTTATGAAGTTAAACAAAAAAACAGCAACCGGGCATTGACTGGATGTGTGGTCTGAGCTGAGCCTGCAGGCCCCTGGGTCTGAACACAGTAGGCCTGCATTGATGTCGCGCACAGGGTAAGTTAAGACAAGATAAGATAAGAGAACCTTTATTCGTCCCGCACTGGGGAAATGTTGAAGTTGTAGCGCACATACAGGACAGGAGTAATTCAATTTGGAGAGACGAGAAAACAAGAAGCTTTTGAGTATTTTATTGGGAGGAGGTTTGGCGCCCTAGGCCCCGGTGCGGCCTTCAGATCGGAGAGGCTCCTGCGATGGAGCGCGCCAATCCCCCGGGACCTAGGCACTGGTGGCGGCATTTGGCAGCGGTAAGCAGATTGAAGGCAGATTGGAGGCAGGGTGCAGAGGAGGAGGAGGGGAGGCGGTGGTTGCAAGGCTTCGGGAGGCAGTGAAGTGGGAGTTTCTCCGCTTTTAAGCGGCTGCCTGGCCGGTACGGTGATTGGAAGGGGGCGTTTGCTGTGCGATAGCTGGGGATGTGAACCGGCCTGGAGGGGGTGACTTTGGCTGACGTCTACCAAATTGAATTTCCGCGGGCTGCATGAGCCAATAGGGAGCAGGCAAAATATACGTATAAATGTATGTTTGTCTTGTCAGATTTAAATTAATTTAACATTTTAATAGACCACGTGATTGTTATGTTTGAAGATTCATTATCATTTTTGCTGTGAGAGGATGGACAATGACTAGTGTGTTTCACCAAATAATGTAATGTGAGCACAATATTGCATCAAAAAAGGTGCACATCAAGCCACGTTTTTGCTAATTCGGCCAAATATCCACTTATTTTTGTGCAGTTTCTCACTGGCTCTATAGTAACACCTTGTCCATGTGTGTAGCAACAACAATTTACGTGCAAGCATTCCCTCTCATCATCCGAACACAGTCTATAAACCACAGGGAGGCGCGGGCTAATGCGTCCCCACACGCTCTTCTTCATGGCAACAGCGGCGCAGACAGTGATGTCACCGCGGCCTGACGTGGTTTATAGTGGGACCCGCACGGTAGGGTCTTCAGCGCGGGAGTTATGGCCCCAGGACGGGACACTGAGTGGGGCGTCGTAAATCGTGCCGAACAGAGCAGTGTGCAGAAAAGTGGTGTGTGGACATGCATCACACTGGACCAGGGCGTGTTGTTGAGTGGTTTCAAGAAAACATAATATTTTGCTTTATTTATGTTCACGCCTTAAGCATGATCTTACACCTTAATGTCACACTTTCCATGTCTGCATGCACGCCGAGCTGGAGGCCTGCAGAAAACAATGCATTTAGAAATGCAACACTGTGTTTTTAATCAAGTTACCTTTTGTCCTTTGCTCTTTTTCTGATTGCCCACCCAGAATTCTTGGCTTTACACATCTGTCAATGCCACTTGAAACCATTTCAAAATTACAAATGCCATTTGAAAAACCATTTAAACTATTTGAAGTATGGTAACTTGAGCACTATCTTCTCCTACTTCCTACTTAAAGCTGCACTAACTGACTTTGGGATTTTGAAGCAGCAGACCCGCTGGCCTCTCTCTTTCTGCTCCCCTCCCCGCACCCACGAAGCTATCGCCCCCCACACACACCCACTGTTGGGACGAAGCTAGCGTCTCCCAATATGGATAATACATGGATATGGATTTGCACGTGGATGGCGTGACCATAGAACGATAGAACCGGGAAGCGCGGAGGAACGAGACTTTCTTTTGGATGGCTGTCTCGCTGTGTAAGCAGTATCCGGTGACAAAGAGACGAAGCTTCAGGTTAGCTCCTCGTCTTGTTGTGCTAACTCAGCCGTCTATGCTAACGGAGACCTGTAGATTTCTCACAAAAGTGGGGGCCAGTGGTCCGCGGTGATTGGTCACAATCTGCGACCCGAAACACATTCTCTTCCTTGTTTCATCAAAACTCGATCTAAAATATAATGTCATGCCATAACAAATTTGCGCTACTTTTTCGTCAAAAGGACGTATATCCCAATGCCCTACACGGACATGGATAGCATTTTCGTAATGAATACAAAAATAAAGTCAGTTAGTGCAGCTTTAATCTGTCATTATTATGACTTTGGCTATATTCTGTTCATTGATATTCACCCACTGTCCCATTGTCTGTTCCATGACGTGGTGATTGGACCCTGAACGTGGCCTTCTCCATCTGCACCTCCGTCTGTCCTCGTTTTGCAGCCTGAGTCTTGACCACGTGGTCTTGGTCCTCGTTCTACAGCCTGAGTCCTGGATCTACAGTATAGCCCGTGAATAAACTCTAAAACCCAGTGTGAAAAGGTGAGAAACCTCTGAGAGGTCCACATTAAGAGACGGATCCGCTACCACAGGTGGACGGTTGTTTGTCCTTGCTGATGCAGGAGGGTCTAACATTACATAAGGACAGTGGTGATGATCCAGGACGCTCAGCATTTTTCAGCATTTATGAACATTGGTTATCATTGCATTTCTTGTGTTTGAACTGTTTGATTCTCTGATCTGTGTTGGCCGATTCAACAGTTTGTTAAGTCTCAGAGATAACTTCTGTTGTAATTTGGGGCTCTATAATACATTGAATTGAATTGAACTATTGCAAACATGCGCAGAAGAGACCCACAGGTCTGACTCTTTTCACTGAGAGCTGATTGGTTGTTCAGGGTGGTTATTATGATGAGGGCACATATCCTCACACACCTAGTACATTGTGTTTGTGTTTCTTCAATCAATTCAAAAGTCAGGTACCCCAAGTGTAATCATTGTCGAGATGTATTTGTTTTATTCATGATGCAATTTATTTGATATTATTTTATTTAGTTTAGTCTAGAGCAGGGGTCTCAAACCATTTCCAGAAAGGGCCATGTGGCTGCAGGTTTTACTTCCAATAGTTCCAAACTGAGCAGGAGCACATGTGACTCCACCCATTTCCTCAGGTGAGTCCAGTTTTAACCTGAAGATTTGAGGAAATGGGTGGAGTCATCTGTGCTCCTGCTCAGTTTGGAACGGTTGGAAGTCAAACCTGCAGCCACATGGCCCTTTCTGGAACCGGTTTGAGACCCCTGCTCTAGAGTATAGAGTATAGAGCTATGGTATCTTGTGCTGTGTGTTCTCATTCCTTTATTGTTCTGTAACTGGTGATGCAACCCTAACATTCCCCACTGAGGGACGAAAAAGGATCTTTTTTCTGTGTGAAGATGTGAATGCATACACAGAGGTAACGAGCACGGTTTGTCTTCTGCTGCTGCTGTGTTATCACCTTACCACAGTCTGGTGTAAACTACCCTGTTTTATTTTCACTTTTTGCACATAAACATTATTATTCAGATGAATATCTGATATACAATATACACATTATGTGTTTTATTTAAAATAAGAAAAAAACAAATGATTACATTGAGGAAAAATACTGATCATGTGCCATCGGAGAAATCTCCTTCCTGGGCTTCGTTTCTACTGTTAGAAACAAAATAGAACTAAACTCATGAAAGACTATTGAAATGAACAGAATCCTGATTTCAGCTTTTCTAAAATCACCTTGAGACACATTTCTGCGGTGACACTCTTGCCCTGGTGCTCCATCAGCAAAGGCTGTGTCCCTGAGACCACACTTCACTCGTCCCATCTCGTCTCAGCTCCTCTGAGCATTCTCACCGTCCAAATCAGACAAATTACATTCCTACAATTTCCCGTTGATTTGACAAACATTCAGCTCAATCGCCTGCATGTACGGCCATTATACCCAAAACACTACATTACATATCAATTTTGAAAACTATGCCCGTCTAAAGATTGCCAATTTGACTCACTTGCTGTACTTTTATGTATTTACTTTTAACAGAATACATCATGAAATGTACGTTGACTTTGTTTTTTATTCCTGTTACAACATTGTTCTTCATTGTGTTTCACTCTATCAGAAACTACTGGCACCAGCTGGTCCCCTCAGAGAACTCTGACCTGACATGTCGGGTTTTTCTGCCTTTTTAAACATATGTATTGTCCTCAAAATATATTCTGCTTCAAAATCTAACATGGTGCGAGCTAACTAGAATCATACTGTTGTAACACATGGGGAGTTGGAGCTAAAAACAACTGTTTGATTGTGGTTAAAAACTGGTTTCACAGTGACTCTAACCCAGGTTGGAGCTTCAGCACATGCTGTTAATACTTGATAAGGCCAGTGAAATCCTGGTGTTCGAGTGTGTTTGGCTACAGCAGCCTGTAACACTGTTAGGTCAGCTCCCATGTGCCCGCGCCTCCATCTCTCCCTGGACCATTGCATTTGCCCACAGTGCCTGTCCACTTACGGGCCGCGTGACGAGTGGACCTCACCACATATCACATTTGCTGCAGAGCAGAAGTCCCCCACACTCAGGCACAAGTGAAGGCTACAGTTCTACTTGTATAATATTTATACTCAATTGAGTGTTGGATTTCTATATGTTTTTAAGCAGTGTGTGGAAGGCCAAACCCCCTGCAAATTTCATTTATTTTTTTTTTTATTTATTCATCCATGTTCATGTTTTTTTCTTTACAAGATCATACATTAATATAACAGTACATGGTGAAAAGGAGCATGATGAAGACATTGTCTTATTGTCCATGCCCCTTTGTAATAGTTACAACAATAACAAAAAAACCGATGACCAAATCGGCGGGTGATCCGTTCAACAAATTTTGTGACACTCATGTATTACAAAAATCAATCATTGTAGCAATTTTCAACATACAAGTTATGTTTTTTTATATTTCTCCATCTGCATCTTCTTAAACATATTTTTAAAGGTATCTATTGTTTGAGAACATTTTAATGTGTCCTTTAATGCATTCCATAATCTTACCCCAGCAACCAAGAAACCCCTCTGTCTTAGTGAGATTCGGGAGAACGGTACACAAAAGTTTCCCCTTCGCCTTGTGTCGTCTGTGATCAAGGTCAATTTCTTGTAAATATGTTCTGGTACCAACTTGTGCTTAATTTTCCACATGGTCTGTAAAATGTTTAAATTAGCAAGATCTTTAAATTTTAATAGTTTCAGCTTCACAAAAAGGTCGTTAGTATGTTCTCTAGAGCCTTTATGACTTATAATTCTCACAGCCTTTTTTTGTAGCAAAAACATTCGATCTATTACACTTTTGCATGCGTTTCCCCAGACCTCGATACAATATGTAAAGTAAGGGACAATTAATGAAGAATATAAAAGAAATAAGGAAGTGGAAATGGAAATGGAAACTGTTGTCACATGCATGAAGTATTGGATTATGTTTGAACACTCCTCATTCTCACGTCTGCAGTCTTTAGAACAAAGCCTTGTATTTCATCCCAACTTTACACAATCATGGACATGTCGTTATAAAGGACATTTTATGGACAGATTTCAACCATGTCACAGAAGTGATGCTTCACAAAACAACTCATTTGAGCCCAATATCCATCCATTTTCTTCCCCTTAATCCATAACTGGGTTGGGGGTAACCCAGTACACAGAGCACCAGCCCCACACTGATCCTCCTGCAGGTGGTGAATCCTCAGGAGCCTTGATCTTTCAGTGGGGGCTTCAGGCAAAGTGGGGTTACGTGTGTTGCCCAAGGACACAACAACAGCAGACATTAGTGGGAGTCTTGAAGAAGGTCTCATGGTGGGCTTGAACCCACAACCTTCAGGCTCAAAGGCCAATGCTGTACCAACTTAGCCACTGTCGCCCCGTTTTAGCCCAATATGTCATGTTAAATCCAACAGGAAGAATTTAGGTAATTGCTTTTCTAAACAGATCTGATGCTGAGGATTCAAATCCAGAACTTAAAAGCTGAATGTGAATTGTATTTCCAGCTTTCCCAAAACCAGCATTTCTGGATGATTCAAAGGATAAAATACTATACAGTAAGTTACCTGTAAGGCCACGGGCCATGGTCTCTACAGAAGCACTGACTGCACTTTTACCTATTTATCCTGATCAACATCTGATAAGTTTCAATATGGATCTATTTTTCATTGATTGTGTTGTAGCTCAAGGCTCCTGTGGACTCACCACCTGCAGGAGGATCAGTGAGGAGCTGGTGCTATGTGTACTGGGTGCAGCTCTGACTGCCACCCCTCTGACCCAGAAATGGATTAAGGGGAAGAAAATGGATGGATGGATGGATGTGTTGCATTGCTCAGGCAAACAAGTACTTAATCAAGACAACAGTGATGAGTGTTTTTTCGTAACATCGCTTGTCCACTCTTAGATAAACTGCAAGCCAAGATTCAACTTGTAAATTGTATCAGAAAAACCTGATACAGTTTACACCTTGCTGGACTAGTGAGTATTTCAAATTACTAGATAATTACAAGGTTTTTATTTTGTATCTTATCTAGGCTGATCTTAAGATTGAATATATTTTTCTTCACTGTTTTGTGGTGTGTTTTAAATTTTGTATCATTTTTTGTAAAATGCATGTAGATATCCTACTCCATTCTCTTAATGCAAAATTAAACATAAATAAGAGTGACCTAGCAAACAAGGGAAAATGTGTATTAATGTATGTTATGTTTTGGTGTGGTGACATGATCTGTGTGCTCCTCCGGAAACACTTTGTCCACTTCCTGAATTGGCTCCGGGCTGAAGTCGCCTGATCTAGGTTCACGTTTTGGGCTGAGATCAAAGAACCTAAGATGTAACAACAGAAGGGCTCTGTTCAACCTGGTGATCGAACTTGCAACCGTTGTATCTGTGAGGCCCGACTGCAAGCCACAGAGCTGCACAGTCTCCACACGCCTGCCCTCTGTGCGCTGTCAGACGGGCTCTATCGCAGCGGGGCCCTCATGCTCCCTGACTTGTGACCCGCTTTCCCCTGTGGCCGGGGGCTTCGCAGAGCTGCAGTTTAGGCAAACATCTCTTCGGCTGTTATTTCCATTTGCGTCGGTGACTTGCAAGTGGGTATGGGTGGCCGCGCGCCTGCAAACCGCGGGACAAGCAGCCATGCTCGATCTGTGCGCTTATCCTGACGAGGAAATCTGAGGCCAGTTTGGGAGGGTCCAATGTGTACAAGGGACCCCCAGGCCGTCTGAGCAGAACAGAAACACATGTATAATACAATCAAACGTGAATGGGAAAAGTTCACTTCAATGCATACAGACATTTAGCTTTTGTTGCGATGGTGGTATCCGTGGCACCCATGGCTCATTATTAAACATAAGAACAGTTACAATCTAAACATTGATCTAGAATGCTGATAACGTATAAATGTAAAGAGAAAGTATTAGTTATTAGTATTCAATTTATCCCATACACATTATTTTGAGAATATTTATTTTGGCCCTTGACTCATGAGTACTTTTAGTAGAAAGCATATGAATAATTTTACAGATGTGTAAAACACTCCCATCTAATGTTAAAATGTTTATATTTATTTTTAAACAGACATAAAACGGTTTAATATATGAGGTCATAAATAGTGGATTCATAATTGTGTAACAGAAGCATTTAGACGGGAGGGTGGATATAATTTCTGAACGCTAATGGTTCCACATAGAAATGTCAACAATCCTGCAGAAATTCCCACCTTGCTTACTTACACAGTTGCTTACTTGTAGATCAAATGTAAACTTCTCCATTGTGAAATCAATAAAGTTCATCTATTCTTATGAAGAAGGTTATAAATCTACACATGAGTCAAACAAGAGGACAATACTTTGCATAAGCAGTAACGTGATAGAAGAGAAAGTAACGTCATTGTGAAAATTATGTTAAGTAAGTAAGTAATCTTTATTTATACACTGCCTTTCACAGACCAGAGTCACAAAGCAGTTTATAATTGTGGGCATTTGTTTCTCACTCTACACAGAGATGGCAGTAGGGTCGCCGGTACAGGAGGCGCATGCCAGACCTATTGTACATGTTTTTAGTGGTTTTCCGACCGGGATTTGAACCCAGGACCGTCTTGCTAAGAAGTGAAAGTGCTATCCACTCAGCCACTGTGCCCCCCATGTTTACTTTTTATTGTTCCATTGTTCTTCATCATCATGTGGATGATAAACTTTCCGTAGTCCATTATAATGAGATTCCCTTTGGTCTTGGATGCACTGAGATGCGACTTCAAAAACTTTGCAGCAACAAGCAGCACAGGTACAAACACACCAAATACATTTAAGAAGTCTTCACCAAGTATTTCATGGTGTGGATTTTTTGAAATTTTGACTTTTATTTTAGTTTTACCTCCTGTCGTATTCCCCGTATTAATTCAATTCAATTAAATTCTGATTCACTGGAATTAAATCATTATGAAATGAATTGTCTACCCCGCCCAAATGTGTTTCACCTGTGTCTGTCTGTGTCTACATGTCATTGTCTTTGTTTGTCTTTGTCGTCGGTTTCCTGATTACCGTTTCTGTTTGAATTTTCAGTTTGGACCTTGGACTTTGCTTTATCATCAGTAATTCTTATTTTTTTATTTTTGGGTCCTCCTTCATTTCCACACATGACAGTAAAGTTCATTTTACCTGCGTGCTTACATGCATTTGGGCTGTGCACCGATTGATGACTATGCTCAGATCAAATAGTTGATGATTTTTCCTAACGTATCATTTCGACACACTAAAATGAATACAACATAGTATTAGCACACAGGTGTTTCTCTTTTCATTTGCATTTTAATTGAACACCGCATCTGCCTACGTGGTCTTCATCCTGTTTGTGTATTTTGTTTTTCTGATTATCGCCGGCCGTCCTTCAGGGCTTCCGTGCAGCGCTCCCTCAGGCCTTTTCCACCCCCCTTTTGTTATGTATTTCCCCGCAAACTAATCAGCCCTAAATTACAAGCTCTGGAATCAATTGTAGATAAAACCTAGTGAGTGAGCGAGGATGGAGGAGGCCACTGGGATCTGCTGCTAACTCTGCCAGAGCTCTGAAGCTGGCTAATCCTGCGCATGCTAAAGTAATACAAAAAGAGGCAAGAGGGACCGCGGAGGACCCAGCCACCGCTGAGCTTCTCTGGGTGTGATTGGCACTTCTGGTGGCTCTGCTCTTCCAGGCAAAAGCTGTTTTCTATTTTGATTTCATTACAACTGTGTACATATGTTCCAACATGTTTTAAATGGATTACATCGGAGGTTGATGGTGTTTAATGGAGTAAAGACTAGAGAATAAATTAATTACAGACAAATTCCATTTATTTTTGTATAGTTTTAAATCACAACAGCAGTCGTCTCAAAGTTGTTGATTCCTTGACAATCAGTGTGAACACAATAAATTAACGATGACCATACATGTTAAAACATATCCATCAATGTCCCAGACATCACGGCCCTTGGACCATCCTGTAATGGCACAATACAGGAACACAACCCCAGAGATCTCCTTTTGCAGAGTCGAGCACCTTGTTTAGAGCTCTCCTTTCAACCACTTTTTTTTTTCTTTTACTCTATGGAGAGTAACTTAATTGGGAACAACATTTGGGACACTGAATTAGTCTAAACTATTTACAAACTCATACCCTACATATTTTGAACACCACGTAGACTCTACACTGTTGTTGTTGCTGGAAACGTTTTATGCATGGTCTGGGAGTGTCCGGTGGTCTCTCAGTTTTGGGAGATGGTGGCTGGTCCTCTGTCCGCTCTAACACCACGTCTGGTCCTCTGCTCTTGCATGGTGTACTGCTTTACCCTGGTCCTTCTTCTAAATGACTTCTCTCAGCGCGGACTGTACAGGGCGAATCAAAGCCCCTCACTTGCTGTTTCATCGACAGTCCAGTGAAAGTTCAAATACCAAAGAGAGTGCTGTCAGCGTGTGACAGTCAGTAAATAGTTAAACCTTCTAGAAGTTTTATTTTGTATTCTGCTGGTATTTGTTTTATGTCGTCCTGGACCTGTTTGAGGTGGTCTCTGATTTGTATTGTATTGATTTGTAACACATTTTTTTTATTGATACAAATACAGATTTCTTTATTTCTTATTATGTTTTTGGTTTTTGCTTGTGTGTGAGTGTGTGTGTCTTTAAAAAAAAAAAAACTATGGGCCTCACAATCGATTATCCCACCTTTCCCAAGATCCTTAATCCGGCTCTGCTTCTACAGAAACCATCAACCTATCTATAGCCCAGTGGGAACCCATGTGCGCATTGTCTTAATTACCCTGCCTAGGCCCCGCCGTCATCGGACGCACGCACCAGAGGAGACAGCACAATTAAGGGAAAGTGTTTAGCGCTTGAGATTATTTACCGGGACTGTCCAGCGAAGAAGGCCCACGGAGACACGCGTCCATCAGGGGAAGACAATTCAATTACAGGAGATGGCGAGGAGGGCGCCCGAGTGCACAGCAGCGCGCTGCTGCATCAGTGGGGGGACGCCAAAGCTGCTAGAAGTAAGGAAAATGAACTTTTCACAGCTTTTGACCGTGTTCAAGTAGTTTCCCCTCATTTACACACTCACAGTTGTCTTCAGAGTGATACATGCGTTAAAAAAAAAAATACAGCCTGCATGCTTGTAAGAATGAGCCCTATGAGTCACGTTTTGACTCTTTGAGCGGGCGGCACGGTGGCTGAGTGGATAGCACGCTCGCCTCTCAGCAAGAAGGTCCTGGGTTCGAATCCCGGTTGGACCAGGGCCTTTCTGAGTGGAGTTTGCATGTTCTCCCCATGTCTGCGTAGGTTTCCTCCGGGTGCTCCGGTTTCCCCTACCACTAAAAATATGTACAATAGGTATGGCATGTGCCTCCTGTACTGGCACCCCCACCCAATTGTAAACCGCTTTGAGACTCCGATGTGCAGTGAAAAGGCGGTATATAAATAAAGCTTACTTACTACTACTTACTACTTTGAGCTAAGAGCTTATTGGCTGGACTGAGATGGTAGTTTTTAGATTGGAACTACAGTACATGTTTGTGCCAGTGTCTGATATAAGATGAGATTAGATGCTTTCATCTTGAGACAAGGTTCATATGCTTTACACCACATACATTTGCACACAGACCAACATAGACACCATCCGAGACCTCTAGGACCTCAGGACAACAGTTAACTACAGGGCATCCAAACACAGAGCACCCCAAATATTTTGTTGCACTTACCCAAAGCCTAATGTGCAGTATGTTATTACACTTGTTCTAAGCCTCAAGTGCATTCTTAAGGCTTAGGCGTGGATGGATCTAAAACAACTCCACTAACGTTTGTAATAAAATAAAAAAGTTAAAGGATACATGTGTTATGAAATAGTGAAATAGTGTTATGAAACTGATTGTTCGCATGGAAACACTAAATAATAATTCTCAAAACGCAAAAAATATGTTTTTTTACGTTTATGTGCTCCCAGAATGATTGTACCCCCTCTGTCCCCTGCTGACCACATGGCTCGTACAATAGGCGCTCTGTCTGATGAGGTAACCCAGCCGCAGCAGCGATTAGGAGGCCCGCGCAGACATGCAAGGCTCGCACGGCTCTGCTCAGTGTTACCGCCGTGGCCCGGATCGCCCGCGCTAAACGCCCTGTGACAACAGCAAGATTAATGACCAGGCACCTGCTCCGCAAAGGCCAGCTGTAAGTGCTCTCATGTGCGCCCCCTGCTGTCCACATATGTAGCCCAGATGTGGGGGTCTGCCAGGAGAGGGTGGATCTGCAGACTAGGAGCTGTGCTGAGAGGGCCGCATTGAAAGAAGTTTGCAGTTGAGCTTGAAAGTTTACACAGCCATGAATGATAACGCAAACAGTGTTCTTCTCACTTACTGTTATTGGTTTTGTGAAGCCATTTATCGACAAATAAAGATGTTTTCCGTGTTCAAATGATGCCGATGGAAACTCCTCTTCTGACCCTGATGAGATGTCTCTAATCTCCATTTCAACATCTATCAATCACTATCATTACTATGCATACATTACTCATTTCTATCCAATGTAGATTAAAGTATTAGGAGACAAGTTTGGTTCATATTTTTTATTTATTGATATTAAGATAATGATGTGATATTATGCTTTAATAGTTGTTTTTTGCCTGAATCTATACGGCCATATACGGATGTAAGAGTTTTGAAATCTATGACCCCTACGTAGACGGGGCAGTCTGTTGGTCGACTACAGATCTAGTAGTTGTTATGGGGCTTTCAGACCGCCAACGCTGAAACGCGGAAGCCCCGCTCACCAGACGCGCATTCTCTAGTTTTCAGACGCAGGGGTCTTCACATCAGAACGTCCTGACGCGAGCCGGAAGTACCGGAAGCTCTAATGCTAACAGAGCTATGCTAGCGGCTTCTTGTGTACAGATCTTCTCCAATATGCAGCTTTGCAGCGTGTCTTTGCTCACAGACATTCCACGGGCTTTATACAACAGCAGTATGTGTTCACGGAGGTGCGGCATACGTTTTTTATATTATTAAACGGTATTTCCGCATCGGCGAACACACTCGAAGCAGTTGCATAAGGTCACGGGAGCATGACAACCCATATTTTCACAAGCACACAGTCCCCCATTGTCAACCCTGGTTTGAGTTCTGGTGAAGCCTGGTGTGGGTCCTGTTTTGGCTGTTTACGAGTATTTTCAGTCTGCTCGCTCGGTCCGCTAATGTCCCCGTGACCACTTTGCGGCTCTTTGATTGGTTGTCGCACGAACGTCCCAAGGAAAGGATGAGCAGAATCCATCTCCTGTGGGCGTCGATTTTTTGCTCGTGCTCCTCCCTTTTCACTTTCCCGCCAAGTCCGTGTGTCATTATTGAACAGTCCGTTCGTGCATGCCGAGAGGTCCGTGCGTTGTGACGGTCGAACGCGCGCCACCACAGACTTTGCATTGAAACCCGACGCAACGCATGATCCGGTCTGAAAGCACCATTAGACTCTTGTCAAATGTCACTTTTGAAGTGACATTGAAGTTGAATAAGTCATATGCAAAAACGGATATCTCCATTTTGAAATTGTGTCCAAATATTGTATCCCTCAAGTTACAATGTTCAACATGCTCTGTTAATGGCAGTACACAGAATTTGTGCAAGAAGGGGTGAAACTTTATTTGTATGGCACTAAAATAGATCTGGCTTTTCACAAAACCACTTGGTAAAAAGACAATTGTAAACTTTTCCGATATGGCACTGATCTGTTTTTGCATATAAACTATTCAAGTGTTTTTAACTATTAAGTTGGGGCGGGATTTCAATGCGTTATTCCTTTAACATGTTTTTGTTTTATACGTAATTGAGCGACTTTCGTCCCCAGCTCCAAAATGCTCATCTCTGATTGGTTGCCGCACGTCCATCTGGCCAAAACGTTTAGCAATATTCGTCCCTGTGTGTTTTGTTGGTTTAATGCGTTGCCGTACTCATTGCACCATTGACTTTGCATGTAAACCTGCCATACTGCTTGGTCTGGTGGGAACGGTGCTCACAAAGGGCCAAATGAGAACAGTCCTCGGATTGCAGCTCCAACTCTACAGAAACACGGCAGCTGACCTAGGCTGGTCAGCGCGTCCTCGCTCAGAGCTCTGTTCTGTGGATCATGTCAAAGACAATAGAGGCGTGCATGGAAAGTGTTAGCAGGCTGTCAGTACTACCAAGAGTGCTGGATCTGTCCTTTTTACAGACGCACACACTTATGGAAGCAATCTGAATTACAGATATGATATGTTTGGCAGAGTGGAAGCATCTATTATCTGGCAGATTTGTTTGGGTTTGCCTAAATAAACTAAAAGAGTGTTACTGCTTTTTTTCTAGCTTTTTAATCATTTCACACAGCGTAAAAAACGTGCCACGGTAAGTTTCATAAGCATTTACACACACCTGACATCTCTTCTATATGGCACAAAACTCATTCATTAAGGACAATTTTTCCTTGTCTTTATTTCTTGGAATCATGCAGGGGACCAGAATGACTGCTGGACACATTTCAAGTGACATTTTCTTTCATGTGGTTGATGGGGAAACTGCAGTCTTTTTTGTGTTTTTGTATATGCCATTGTGAACAGGAAGTCGATGTTAGGGCTGTGCCTAAAATCTTGAATTAGTATCTAAATTTTTGACCTGTGCATCAATTCAATGTATGCACAATGTATTTAAAACGTTAAACGCCTGTACTGCCTGTGCATGCAAGGACAAAGAAATTAGGTGTTTTATCAAGAAAAGGGGTGGGTTTGTTTCACGGGCAGGGGGGTGCGTTGGGTGCTGGCCCGTGCAATTGTCTGATGTTAAACAGGTCCATGGCACTAAAAAGGTTGGCGATCGCTGCTGTACGCTATCACACCCTCTGGCTGCATCAGGCCTGGCCACACCTCTGTTTGACAGCTGTGGGCGGGGCTTCAGTGCTACATTAGGTCATTCTCATCTCAAGCACATGTGTGAAGTAGGCA
Organism: Knipowitschia caucasica; assembly: GCA_964034765.1. Taxonomy (NCBI): domain Eukaryota; kingdom Metazoa; phylum Chordata; class Actinopteri; order Gobiiformes; family Gobiidae; genus Knipowitschia; species Knipowitschia caucasica. The sequence goes on along the minus strand of OZ035824.1, from coordinate 15,429,520 downwards.
TGTCCTCACTGTCAAAGTGTGAACATGAAGCATTGCAGAGGGGCGGAGCGTGTTGATAATAACAGCTTACAGCGGGCCATACATTTGACCCATTTTTGCTTTCTGGATTCACCACAATGAGTGTAGGAGCAGAGTCTGACTATAGGCTGAAACCACTGGGGATATCAGCTCTAATCATACACTGCTTATAGATCAACAAGGTTAACCCGCTGCTGGGCTACTTTTGGCTCAGTGAACCTAGGCTTCATTGAGCCAAAAAGTAGCCCAGCAACGCTCAAGGACAAATTTTGCTCCAATGTTTTCTGGCTCCTTTTGACTTACACTGAAAAGTATTCTACAACATTGGTCAACTGCTCCTATAGACCAATACCTGTGTGTTCTATTTATTTGTTTTTGAACTGTTTGATTCTCTGATCTGTGTTGGCGATTTCAACGGTTATGTTAAGTCCACTGAGATAACTACTGTTGTGATTTAGGGCTATGCAAAAATACTCTGAAAGAAACAGATCAAGCTCAGTAACCATGTGTGTCACACAATTTTATGTATTGATGCACTATGAGTTGCCTTGTGTATGAACTGTGCTATACACACAGTATACATGTAAACTTTCTACTTGAAACCCTGGCAATGTAAGCCAACTTTGCATGGGCTTTTTTGTGCAAAGGACAGAACCTGATATTTGGTCAGTGTGAAGCCTGTGGGATCGTTGTGACGTTCTCTAACAGACACTGAGATTTGAAACATGAAGTATACAATATGAAGCAATGTGAGATAGATTATCACTGTAGCAGACAGATGCATCGTATGTCTTCTTAAATTACAAAATCAGGTTAATTTGATTAAGAGAGGCGAGGAGATGTTGCAGAATACAACCTTCTGGCACAACCACCTATCCCTGCCCCTTCAGTCTAAAAGCTCATGTCTCAGTCTTGTGATGTCATTGTACCATTATGACATCACATTTATGCTTTAATCATGCAAAAATCAATGAGAATGAATGAAAAAAGAAGTGATTAAGTTTGAAAGCATCAAGGTTCACATTATATTTCCATTTGAACAATTTTTAAATTATTATAATAGGAACATATGGTTGCCCTTTTTCAATATGGAAAAACAGTTGTTTTTTTAGTATATAAACTATACAATACAAATATTGAAAAAGAGTGAGAAATATAGCAAAATCAATAAGTCAGCAGACGTCTGGATATTTGATTCGTTTTCATCTCTCCCAGGCAGGATTCCCACATTATCAGGGGGTTATGGGGTGCCCTGCCCTCAGCCCCAATCTCCCCCCACCACCGCGGTAACGCATTCAATGGCCGCGGGCAAAGAAGAAGGACCCGCCGCATACTGATGATGAGAGCGCGGGCAGGGGCCGGTAATTGGAGAGCCGGGAGAAGATGGCTTTGTCTGGGCATGGGCTTGTGTGAGATCCCCCCTTTTTCACCATGAGAGCTCCAGCCGGGGTCCAAGCAGGCAGAAGCGAAGGCAGAAACGAAGGCAGAAGCATAGGCAGTAGCAAAGGCAGGCGCTCAGGGGATGAATGGGGATGTGTGCTAATTGGTATCTTAATGCTAGATACAAGAGATTTCCATTTGCCTGTTGAAGCTAATGTGTAGCAAGTGTGTGTGAGCAGTAGGTGTGAAGTACTTTAAAGGAGACATCTTATGCAAACTGGACATAATATGAACAAATGAAAATCGATAGAAGAGCTGTTTTAAGACAAGACAATAGCACAATTCATACACAAGACAACTCAACGACAGAAAAACGAACCACAAAAGACATCGAACTCATGAATATTTATAGTTAAAGATAAAATCCCTCAGTTAAATGCACAGCTAAACAGAACTGTTTTTACCCGGTTTCAAACATTGTAAGTAAGTAAGTAAGTTTTTATTTATATACCGCCTTTTCACTGCAGATCTGAGTCTCAAAGCGGTTTACAATTGTTAATTATGGGCATTTGTCTCTCACTCCACACAGAGATGGGAGCGGGGCCAGTACAGGAGGCGCATGCCAGAACTATAGGACATATTTTTAGTGGTAGGGGAAACCGGAGTACCCGGAGGAAACCTACGCAGACACGGGGAGAACATGCAAACTCCACTCAGAAAGGCCCTGGTCCGACCGGGATTCGAACCCAGGACCTTCTTGCTGAGAGGCGAGAGTCCTATCCACTCAGCCACCGTGCCGCCCACATTGTCAGAGAAGAAGCCTGTATCACATTTTCTGGAAGACTGTTCAACATTTCAGCTGCATAAATGGGAAATGCTGCCTCCCCATGTCTAGTCCTGACTCCAGCAGAACTAAAGCAGCTGGAGGCAGTTGGTTCATATGGTTTCAACTGGACACACAGCGACCAAACTAAAGCCAATAGTAGAGGTTTTATAACTGGACCAATTACATTCTTTACAACTGTGTGAATCTTCGACTGTATTTTTTTTTCTAACCTATAAGGACATTTATTTTCCTTGTAAGCTTATGTTATTGGGGTTGTAAACTCCAATACAAGCTGACCAAACTCATTTCCATTTCATATACACACTCACACACACACACTCACACACACTCACACACACCCACATTACCATCAGTGGGAAGCATGAAGGACAGCTATTATTTACAAGAAGAGTGTGTTATTATCATCATGGATAAATCTGTCCTGTGAGCAGAGCTGTTGAATGCGATGAAACATATGCCCGGCTCGCACTGGAAATGAGTAAAGACTGTTTTAATCAGAGCACATTGCAGTTAATTAAGAAAATGACACTGACAAAACGCTCTGAACAGCGGCGCAATCAAGAGCGTTCCCGAGAGAGCGGGCGAGTGAAGAGCTCTGTCATAATGTTACAGACTCACAATCACAAGATCTTTAAAGTGCAGACGGACAAGAGCACCGCACCTGGGACTGGGCAGACTGGACACTTTGTTTACATTTACATACTTGAGTTTGCGTGGTATGTCAATGTAAACATACCAGCAGCTATTTTGCCTCATCGAAATTGCTGCTACCTGCTAGTATCACAGGATTTCATGATTTTAAACATAGAATGAAAAATAGAGGCAGCAAATACAAGAGAAATCCTATAAAATGATGAGCCCATGTGTTCAAGTCATGTCCCCATGCCAAAGTACATCTGCAACATGTTAGTGCCATTTGGCCTCATGGCCTCCTCCATCTACACCTGCGGACTGCCCTGCCTGACCCGCCTGGGAGTGCTATAGTCCTGTACCGGACCTGTCCACGTTCAGCGGCCGCTGGTCCACGTTCTGTAGCTTAGGTCCTAGATCTATAGCCCGTCTGTCCGTGGGAGTGGATCCCTTTCTAAAACCATGGGTCTCCCCGAGGTTTCTCACTTTTTTCCCACTGGGTTCTCTTATGAGTATTTCCTTGCCGATGCAGGAGGGTCTGTTGGACAGTTAGTGTCCAACTAGAAGGACTGTGGTGATGATCCAGGACACTTTAACATTCTACAATGTGTATGGACATTTTTCAACATGTGTTCTATATTCATGTTTTCACTGTTGATTCTCTGATCTGTGTTGGTGATTTCAATGGTTTTATTAAGTCCTCTGAGATGACTTCTGTTGTGATTTAGGGCTATACAAGAATAAATTGTATTGTAATGAATTGTATTGTATTTGAACTAACTTGGACTCTGATGAGCACAGGGACTAGCCTCCTGCTGGTAGTCAGGACTAAATATGAGGAGGCAGCATTTCAGAATTACTCTGCTCTTCCTGAAGATGTGAGACAGGCTTCTACTCTGACTGTTCAAATCCAGGTGATAGGGTGATTGTTTCGACATGCATTTGAAGCATTAAAAGTCAGAAGTGACAGCTCTCTTTGCACTTCCACAATTAGAACTCTGCACATAATGAATAGTTAGATTGCAGCAGTCTCATTACAAACTGGGCCCTTAAATTAACATATTTTGAAAAGGTATCACATGGCTATCTGTCCACACTCACTGCTGGTCTGACCTCACACGTGTTTCGGTAACATGCACTGTTCCATCCTTAGCAAAGCAATCGCTAGTCTGACCTCACACATCCATCTGGTCCTCTGTCCAGTGCTCTGTGACCTGCACTGTTCCATCCTCACCAAAGCAAACGCTGGTCTTTGGCGCTTCACTCGCACTGGGATCAAACACTGGTCTAATGACTCCACCACACACTCTGCTGTGGCCTGATCCATGCCTTTATTCCTCGGCACGTTTGTGTTTTTAATCAGTGACATTAGCAGCATGTGTACTGTGCAACAGCCGCTTATAAAGCCCATAATTAGCCGTTCTGGTTAATTGCCCCGAACAAGCACGCGACAAGTTAGGAGATGTCACCCAAGGGCCAAACATGAGTTTGAAAGAACAAATATTATGCAAATTGTCCGTTGGCTTTCAAACACAATCTTTACAAAATGCCCGTTCATGTTTTAGAATAATAAATTACATAATTGTGTATATGTACATATTGTTGTTGTCAATAATCTTTTGTTTATTACAAAATACAAATAAAACATAAACATATACAGCTGGATTGATAATAAAAGAGTTTTGGGACGACCATGACCTAAGGACACATTGTGACACATCTATAAGAGTTTTGTAAAATCACTGTGTGTGTGCACTAACCATTCAGCACTGCTCCTTCTGCTTGAAACAACTTTACAGTCTGTAAAGAGCGTATCTGCTGTGAAGTTCGCAGCTCAATGCAAACTAGTAAAACCATTGAAACAATGCAACAGGACTAATGTGGACAGTGTATCGCTCTTAAAGGAGCTATACCCGTTTCCGCAAGGTTTGATTGTTTAGCACCGCCCCCAACTCGCTCAATGGCTTCTCATTTCCCCTACGCTCTCATCCCACAGAGCCATCTAGTTTTATTTGCGATCTGATACGTATGCTAACATTAGCATTAGTGCAACTTCTTATAAGCTGTACAACAATCACTGATGAAATGGTACAAAAGCAACGCACTGCTAACACAATATATAACTGAAAGATTACCGTTTGTTTCACGTCCGAATGTAGTCCGGGGCGGTCCCGCAGGTCTCTCCCATGGACTGTAAGTCTACTCAGCACTTTTTACGCCGTGAATTCATGCACAAGCAAAATGTATGTATGTAGTAATAAGCACTTTTATGAACTCATAAAAAAAAAAAAAATGGGTATAGCTTCTTTAAAGGAAACATGATGCATAATTGTCTGCCTTTTGAGTTTACTACATTACAACAGTGCTCCTAAACAGACCTGGAGATAACATATTTTAATTATATTGAAACTACGTTAATTTAGTGTACAGATGATGTAAATTGAGCTCCAAATCCAACCCTTTTGTGCATCGGTTACATATATATCATACACATTTTTTTCCCCATACAAATTATTTGTTAGAATTACAGAAAACAAACATCCATCCATCAATCCATTTTCTTCCCCTTAATCCATTCCTGGGTCAGGGGGATGGCAGTCAGAGCTGAACCCAGTACACAGAGCACCAGCCCCTCACTGATCCTCCTGCAGATGGTGAGTCCACAGGAGCTGAGATCTTTCAGTGGGGGCTTCAGGCAAAGTGGGGCTAAGTGTCTTGCCCAAGGACACAACGACAGCAGTCATCATTGAGAGTCGTGAAGTAGGTCTCATGGTGGACTCGAACCCACGACCTTCCAGCTCTAAGGCCAATGCTCTACCAACTGAGCCACTGTCGCCCCCCTAACAATAAAATAATAATAAAGTTGTCCATGATTTTTTTAAAGTGAATATGATGTAGTAATTATGACCAAGAATTGCAGTTGAAGACACACAGAATTGAGTACAGGTTGACATTGGTATCAGAACTGTAACTAAAACGTTATTGCCTCATTTCCTCATATTTCCTCCTTTACAATCCCACTGTATGGCACTGACCTTGATCTATCTGCACGAGCTCTTTCAAAACACACAAACACGCGCACCGTATCAGCACCCCCTCTTTATTATCTTTCATCACATGCGCTACATTTGTGGGTTTATACGGCCACACGTATGCTAATGCAGATAAATATACAACTTGCCCTGGGCCGTGAATTCTAAATCGGGCTAACAACTGCGCATCGGCGGTCTCTAGCTTCCTTTAAATGCGCACACATCAAAATATATCATCTCCCAATCGCCGTGTCGCGTTTCTCATACTCGCGCTTTGTTTTTCCGCCACTGGGCCTATCCATATTCATCCCCGGCCTGTAGAACGTGTCAAGCGGAGGTGTTCTAATTGTGTCCTTGATGAGAGCCTATTAATATTGAAGCTGTTCGGACCTAAAAGCGCATCTCCTCGCGTCTTAATGATACCTGAATCCCGTGGGAGGGGTTCCGGTGGCGGGGAAGAAGCCCTGGATTCAGCAGATTCGTCAACTGGAATGGCTCCCCTCGTCTCCTGGGACACGGCCGCTCACATTGTGTTATATCACAATTAATTAGAATGAAGTACGCGGCGTGGTTATTGTGTGCATGGTTTCCCGGTGCTAACAGTGGCGCGCTGACGGAACGTTAAATGCTTGCAAGAGTTGAGATAGCGCTGTATTATTGAGACTATAAACGTGCTCTTGGGTAGCTTCACCTGAGCCTTTATGTCTGTTAGAATGTATAATTATAATGTAATGTAAAAGTATGCATCGCTGTGCTCATGGCATCAGCCGAGACATCACACCGGAAAGGATTTTGGATAAATGGAAAGCACCCCTCTTTTTCAAAAAACACTTTATTTTTATTTTTAAGTAAGAAAAACTGTATGTGCAATACTGTACAATATGTTCTATCTGGGGTATCTTACTCTTAATCACAAAAAAATGTACCATGTAAATGAAAATTCATGGCACTAGTTCCTGGTTTTTCATCAGTTTGATTCTATCATTAGTTTCCACATCATACATGAATATGATAAGCGTCTTTAGAAAAGTGAAATAGGATGGACCAATCAGCTTTCAGCCACGGAGTCAAAAAATCACGGCGTCGTGGTCTGATTTCACTTTTGCAAAACTCTTTTTTTGACAAACATCAATCAATCCATCAATCAAATTTACAACACTCAAGGTGACCAAAGGGCTTTACAATCAAACTTTACAGTTAAAAAGCATTGATGTGCATTTCTGAATAAATTAGTTTGAGCCTCGAATGAAGGTCAAAGTCAAGTAGCAGTTGCATAGTAGGTGGCAGCGTGTTCCTGAGTATGTGTTCAGCGACTGAGAAGGACCAATCCCCCTGCTGTTTGGTCCTGGTACTACGGTCAACGAATGCTATGCGTGCTTCGAGTGAGACTTCTACTCCTTTGTTCGTCCAAACAAAACCAAGCAAAGCTCTAGTTTCAGTTTCCATTTTTGCTGCTGCTGTTAAATGCAGATTGATGTTGATGCATTCTTTCACTTCTTTGCTGTGGCTTGAGGAGGATGTTGTTGAGTAAGTGGTTGTGCTGTTGGGGGCCACGCGTGTCGTATTGTAAAGTTCCATTGCCTGGAGCCTGGACGTTTTTGCAAACAGCTTTGAAGCGCCTCAGTCTCAACTGCACATTACGGAGTCACAAACAGTGAGGAGTATGAAAAGTCACAGATGCAAATGATGGGCTATAAATAAATAGATAAACCTTAAAGCACTAAGGCTTGAAGGTTTCCATCTCTGTCTGTTCTACAAGTGCAAATATTTAAGATGAAATAGATACAATAACCTTTGACCTTGACCCTCAGTGGGGAAATGATTCCGCTGTTTTTGGTAACTAATGAAAAGGTGGGATCATTTGAAACGTAGATATATGTGTACCCAAATAAAAGAGGGGAAGTGCAATTTTAGTGATAAAAATCTATATCTGCATTTTATTTATAATTTCTCCTCTCAAAAGACTGCATATATTCAGATTGTGCCGTATCAGATGTGAAATCACAAAGTAATGTCCTACTTCTACCACTATGAAGTGTCTCTCTATTCCAGACCGATTCCCTATCCTTTCAGCACTTTTTTCCACACATTATTCCACATACAAAAACTAAAGTTTAGATAATCTATCTATAAATACCACAAATTTTGCTGAATTGCAAAAAAAAATCCCACAGTATTGCACGCCCCAGTTTGTATTATTGAAAATCTGAGCAGTATGGTCACGCATGGTGTTCTGACAGAATGGGTGGCCTCTGTCTTTCACCGTGGCGGCGATCAGAGCTGTGTTAGCCGATCCCAACACGACTGTCAATGCGCACCTGGAATTGCGAGACCCCAACCTTTCAACGGTGGCCCCGCGATGACACGCTAACACGCGCACGCACCCATCACAGCTGTTGTAATAACGCCCTCGGAATAATATTAATGTGAATTTGTTGAATGTGCTAATGGGTTGGGCCCCTCTGAGAGATGCTTTTAAGGGCCAGTGATTTAATTTATCTTTTGTGGATGCTATAAAGAGCTATACGACCATGGCCACGTCTTACCGCGGCTACATGGATGAATTATTAGCACGGTGTATAGCAGCCGAAAACAGGGTCTATTAGGGAATGTTCCGGAGCGCCGTTAGCCACAGTCCGGCTGCCCTTGTGCCCTTGCATCCGACCCGACATTAGTCCAACTGTGAGTGTGTGAGAGCAAGGCTTTTCATACAGTTATATTTTTGTGAAGAAAAAAAAGATCATCAATATATCACGACGCTTTGTATTGCATAAAGAAGCTATAACCGATTTATTTTCTAATGAGTTCATAAAAATACTTATTACTACATACAAGTTGTATTCAAATCCGTAATTTCAATGAAAACTTGAACTCATTGATTCAGTTTGTGTATGAATTCAGGCCGTAAAAAGTGCTGAGTAGAAACTTACATGACGCTAGCTCTCCTCCAATCAGAGGAGCAGCGCTGTTACGAACAGGCCGCGTGCTCTAGCGTCTGCAGCGCATGTAAAGACAGCAGCATGTTAGCAGAAAGTACTATTCTGGCTCTACTGTAACTGCAGACACAGCAAAAGACCCCAAACGATGCAACAGTGAGGAAGAGAAGATGGAACTAAAGCGAAAAAATCATCAATTGGGGAATCAAGCCCGGGTGAACATTGTATACTCCTGAGAGACCTACGGGAGTGGGACCGCCTCGGACCACATATTTTGTTAGCTGTGCGTTGTTTTTGTACCATTTCATCAGTGATTGTTGTGCAGCTTACAAGAAGTTGCGTTAATGCTAAGGTTTGCATATGTATCGGGTGGCAAATAAAACTAGATGGCTTTATGGGAGGAGAGCGTAGGGAAATGAGAGACCTGTGAGCGAGATGAGGAGCGGTGCTAAACTTCAAACTTCAAAGCGAAAAGCCTTCCAGAAACAGGTATTGCTCCTTTAAACATATGAAGCAAAATCATAGTTGTTTTGTTTGTTGAACTGTGTTACAACCTTGTGCCCTCAGACCTGGGGTGTGTATAGCCCAAACATGTAGCTCCGCCCCTTCTGTTTAAAAACTCCTCTCTTCGTCCTGTAATAGTGTGATGTCATTGTACCACTATGACATCATAGTGCTCATAAATAAGTTTGGAAAGTTTCGAACCCTAACCTTTCGGGTACCTGCTTTATAGATGTTGAGGTTTTTGTCAAAGAAACAGAAAGTGAAATTCTAAACAATCATTTTTTTCAGACAGAACACTGAAATATAAAGGACCACCCACACGCAGTAAATCAGTGCTCAATCCAATGTGTCAAATAATGACTCACGGTACATAGTACAGACAAAAGTTTGGACAGATCTTCTCATTCAAAGGGTTCTTTATTTTCAAGACTATGAAATTGCAGATTCACACAGAAGACATCAAAACTATGAATTAACTCATGTGGAATTATGTACGTACTTAAAAAAAAGTATGAAACAAGTGAAAATATGTCTTATATTCTCGGTTCTTCAAAGTAGCACCTTTTGCTCTGATTACTGCTTCGCACACTCTTGGCTTTCTCTTGATGAGCTTCAAGAGGTAGTGACCTGAAATGGTCTTCCAAATGTCTTGAAGGAGTTCCGAGAGATGCTTAGCACTTGTTGGCCCTTTCACCTTCACTCTGTGGTCCAGCTCACCCCAAAACCATCTGGATTGGGTATCCACACAAAATGTTACTTTTACTTGCTTTCTGTTGGGACAAACAACAGGTCTTATTTATGAGAAAGTTAGGTTCCCCAGCTACAGGGACAACGTACGATGTATGATTTCCACATTTGTTCCAGGCAGTGTCTGCTCTGACACAAGGCTCACTGTTTTTCTGAACTGGAGATTAAATAGATGCCCCCACTTAAAATCATAAGTCATAGAATGATTGTAAGCTACACATGAAAGCCTTGTTCTTCGTGTTGTTCGGTGTATCTACCAATCAAAGATCTAAACAAGATATTGGGGCGACAGTGGCTAAGTTGGTTGAGCCACTTAGAGCCTAAAGATTGTGGGTTCGAGCCCACCATGAGAACTTCTCCATCGACTCCCACTGATTATCATTGTGTCCTTGGGCAAGACACTTAACCCCACTTTGCCTGAAGCCCCAGCTCAATTATCAAGGCTATATTGTCTCACATGTAGAGCAGCCATGCTGCTGGTGCTCTGTGAACTGGGTGGCAGCTAATTGCAACCCTCCTGACCCAGAAATGGACAAACGGGAAGAAAATTGATAGGTGAACAGGATTTTACCTGCGCTTAAAAGTTCACACTCATTTCTGCTGAGGTGTGTCTGCAGTGAGGTGAAAGTCTATTTTTGGTAACTGTAGAATGTGAAAATGTTTCCACTCAATATTGATTTTCTAACTCAGAACCACTGATAAGAAGATTTTTTTTTTTGGAAGACCAACACCAAATGGCATTCAAGAAGTTAAACCAAAACATACATAACTTGTTTTTCTCCAAACATAATAGCCCCATTTTCTCGGAGGGAACCAATTGCCTGCTGACGATTCCTGGTGAGAGATGAATGGTCAAGAGCTATGTTTGGAGTGTATTTATCAGTAAACAGAATTAGGAAGTCCAAGTAGCCCTTCAGATAGGTTATGGGGAAGTGTAAAGCGTGTTAAGGTCATACAAACATTTCCCAAGATTTGAACATCTCACAGAGCAATGTTCCATCACCCAGGACTGGGAGTATGGAGAATGGCACAACTGCAAATAGTCAGCCAAAGAACAAGAAGAATGCTGCAAAAGCATGGTTTAACCTTAGTGAGTGATTGTAATGGTTCATACATGGTTTAGAGGGCTCTGTTTTATGGCAAGAAGGTATTTGAGACAGTGATTGACCATCTCTTTTGATGTGACTTTTCCCCTTATCATGTGGATGAAGTCACCTTGGATGGGGACAATGACAATACATTTTATTTCTTAGGCGCCTTTCTGATACTCAGGGTTGCCTTGTCTAAACAGAAAATGTCCTCTTCCTGTGTCCTCTGTCCCTGTACCTTCGACCCCCCTTTCTCTCGCCTTCCTTCCTTGAGTTACCTAATTTGATGTGATCAGTTGTGGAGGTGTGGCACGTGTTTCTTTTTGTAGCAACTGGCTAATGAATGACTTTCCTGCGTGATAAAGCTTGAGTGAATCCCATTGTGCTTCAGACACAGATGTAGGGTCTGAGGAGCGGCTTGCAGAAGTTTTCTTATTTGCAATGCTTTTTCTCATTGTGTACTTTTTACTTTAATTAAACCACACAAAATACAACTCTGTTTCCATGAATTATTGAGAAAATTTCCACAAGTCATAAGGCCAATGGTTTCTCTGGAGGAGCTGAAGACATCCACAGCTCTGAGGGAATATGTGCATTGAACTTGTGGAATAAGAAACTGTGGTCAGATGAGTCAAACATTTTAAGTTTTGGTCTAATAGAAAAACACTTTTGTATGTGAGGTGTAAAACTAACATCACTCTTCTTTCTGGGTGTGGAAGACTCATTATCTGTGGCTGCTCTTCGTCAGCAGAGACAGCAATGAGAATCAGAGTATATGGGAAGATGGGTGGAGAAAATACCGAACAATCTTGAAAGAAAAGCTACTGGAGTCAGCCAAAAACCTGGCTGAGAGTTTTTCTATGATAGAATGGTTTAAAATAAATGTGTTAGAACACAATGTCCAGACCTAAATCCAGTCTATTCTCAAACACACTCCATCTAATGTGATGGAGCTTTCGTTGTTCTGTAAATAGAATGGGATAATATGCAAGAGAAACAAAGCAGTCGGCGTTCCTCAAAGTATAAGAGGGGGGTGAACATTTTTGTAAGCAACACTTTTCCATTTGCTTTCATTTCACTGCCTGTCACCGAAAAAAATCAAACAAAAACACGTGATCATAAAGAGACAAAATGCGGAGAAGATTATGGGATTTGAATACCTTTTCGAGGCCCCGGATATAATGATATTTTGCTGTGAAATGCGCACATACACACACACACACACACACACACACACACACACACACACACACACACACACACACACTTCAGACTCCCTGCGCTCCTCTGCGGACAGCTCACCTGAATGCTCGGCACGTGTCCACCGTCCTGCAGAGGAAGTTGCTTTTTATTCAAATGCGTGCTTGTTGTTGCATGTGAGGCGTCTCAGTGGTGGAGCTGTGTTTGTGTGCGCGCTATAGCCGCTCCGGGGCTGAACATCAGAGGCGCGCTGGAGGAGAGAACAGCCTGTATGCTCCGTGTGCCTGTGGTGATGCCTGAAGGAGCGCCATGGAAACAAGGCGTGTGACAGGCTCTGGGGACGCTTCGCCGCCGGGGCCCGTATTATGACAGCCTGATGAAGAGATCACTGTCTCCGAGTCGACAGCCACCGGAGCCGCACTGATCACAAGCAGCGCGCGCCTCCAATCTTCATTAGCTGTGTGTAAAACATCTCTGTCCAAAGTAAGGAGCAGACGCACCCAGACACCCTCTGCTGACGCTGCACTCCCGAGGGACAAGGCGGCGGTAAAGAAGTCCTTAAATATGTTGGGTGTGCGCCAGTCAACCGCTAAACACATTTCACACTGAAAGACAAGTCCAATTGTCCATCGTTTAGAGAGTTTAATAGAAAATTATTCACGCCACAGGTCTTTCAGTCAATTAAAGCTGGGGTAGCAAACTTACAAACTGCATGCATGGAGTTTGTAAGTTAGATCAGCTATTTTGTACAGAAAAGTGATGATTTTTCTGCCTTCTACCCAGAACAAGGGGAGCGACCTGGGGGAGAGAGGGCCTGGTTAGTGCAGGACTTGGCCTGGATATCTTAAAGTGGCCTCACTTGCTAGCTAGGATTAGGGATAAGTGCTTCAAAAAATGTCATCAATTTTTCCTTTGGCAGATTTTCAAAGTTGATTAATGACTTTTTTGTGTCTTCTTCCATTTGCATTATCCATTGTTTCCGCTGTCAAACTTCTTGTTTTTTCCCCTTTTGCTTTCCAATCATGATTTTTTTTTTTGCATTCCATTCTAATACTCGATTAACCTCACTCTTAGCCAGCATTTAATTCTTCTTTTTGCAATAATACTCAACATTTAACATTTTAGTCTACCAGTTATCCTGCTTCCAGCCTCAGCTACTGCTCTTCTCGATGGCCTATGTCTTCGATCCGTACAACAGATAACTTAGCACCAATGACTTGTACAGTGCTGGTTTATTTTTTGATTTCTTTAAGAAGGGGTATCTCTTTGGTTACTTATGCTTCAATTGACCCTTCCAGCAGTGCACCTAATAGAGTCTAGACTAGACATGAGTTTTCAGTTTAAGATCAGTGTGAAACGTTCTATGGCACTGGTCACTCTGGAAAAGTACGCCATTTTCTTTGAGCATCCAGTCGTGGAAAAAACAACCCCAGTTGCCCGTGGTGAACTATTGGCATCAGACTGCCCCTGGTGACAACAGAGGCTCTGGATGTAGGAGTCGGCAACTTCTGCAGCAACCAGTCAAACACAAGTCTATGAGACAGACCTGCCCTGGGGCTGACAACCCCTACTGCTATTCCTGTTACTACTACTACTGCTGCTACTACTACTACTGCTGCTACTACTACTATTACTGCTACTACCACTATTACTACTTCCACTATTACTACTGCTACTACTACTACTACTGATACTGCTACTACCACTACTACTACTGCTGCTGCTGTAACTACTACTACAATTACTGCTACTGCTGCTGCTACTACTACTGATAATGCTACTACCACTATTACTACTGCTCTACTGCGGCAACTGGTACTACTGCTACTACTACTGATACTACTACCTGTGTGTGTGTCCCAGAGCTGGCAGCGCCCCCTGTGACCTCAGACATGTGGTGCGCCTTCATAAAGACTATTCCACTTAACACCTGAAATACCTCCAGTCTCGTTAACACGCTCTTAAGTTAATGAGACTCATTTTGAACACAAAGTTTGACTGCTCCTTTTGTTCACTAAAATGTTTCATGGGAGTCCCGGGAGCGCTGCCTAATTGGTTCCTCCGTTTGGGGACACTTGATCTGGGCCTGCCGGTGAACTGTCGGTCCCCTCCCTCTCCGAGCTGAGCCAAAAGCAGCCCTCCACCCCTTCCGAACCCCCCTCCAGAGCTCCAGCGAAGCCAAGACTGTAGCCGTGTGTGTGCCAGTGTGCGCGGCTGTCTCGTCAGGAGCGCGGGGTCACCTCACTTTGAAGCGGACCCCTGGTGGCAGCTCCTGGGAGAGCGCAGTGATGTCTCTATCAGGCTGTCAGAAGAGATAGCCCGGGGCGCCAGCGGGTCCCTGTGAGCCAATCAAACCCCTCACAAAGCACAGATGGATGCTCTTTCAGCACACGGGCCGCCCTGCGCACCCCCCCGCCCCGCGCACTCCCCAAGCAACGCTTCACACAACTCCTCTGGATGTCACGCAGAAAGCCTTTTGTCGTGGGAAATGGAATGATAGCTGTGGATGTGATATAATGTGGTGGTCTGAGTTGTGTGCGCAGGGAAATTCATGAGTAGTGTAAGAAGAGGAAAGAATCATGTTTAAATGTGTGTGCATGTGATATAAGTGCAGAGAATTAGCACCATTTTAATAATAGAAATTCAATTCTCTCATTTTTATTAATAAAATTATTAACAGTAAACAGTACTTTCTCTATTTACAAGTTATACAAATGGTCCAGGAGAATAATAATACACATGGTTAACGCTTTTGAAAACACTCAAAGTCACTTTACTAACAAGAAATGAAACTGAAGAGCATCTGTCTTTGTCTATGTGCAGGTATTTCACCATCATCATAATTCTGATTGAAGAGCAGGAATAAAAGTAAAGTGTGGAGGAGGAGTGTCTTCATTTGTAAAGCATGTGTTCTCTTCCCCTGCAGCAGGATGATTGACAGCACCATGTGGCGCCTGGGCGGGCTCAGAGAGGCTGCTGTCAGGCCGGTGTCAGGGAGCAGCAGCCCAGGCCCTGTGTGTGTGTGTATGTGTGTATGTGTGTATGTGTGTATGTGTGTGTGTGTGTGTGTGTGTGTGTGTGTGTGTGCGTGGCTGTCAGGTGGGCACTGGGCCGCGCGCTGTGCTGTGGCCCTCACTTCTTCCTCCTCTGCGGCTGGCTGCTTCCCGCGGGCGCCCTCGCACTGCTGTACTGCACCTGTACAAACAAACAGAGTGGTCAGAGCAGGTAAGTGGAGCTCAGCGGAGCGCGCGTTAATGGCTCCCTGAGGAGACACAAGCACTGAGCCAGGAGAGCCCAGAGAACCCAACACAACCTAATGAATCATGTTTTAAACTGTGGAGCAGAGGGGATTAATCACAGCAGGAGGATGTGAGGAGTCAGGGTCCTGCTGCCCCCTCCCTCCACGCCTCTGCCACATCACAACTGTAAGAGAGCCGCAGCCCACCTGCACACAGCAGTGAAAACTTTCTTCTACCTCTCACGTAAACTTTCTCACACTGACCTACTGTCTCCTGCTTTTTCTCTGCTAAATATAACATTACGACTTTGTTTTTCCCTGGAGAAACAATGGTAAAATGAGTTGCATTTATTCATGCCCATGACTTTGTGTACAAAGAGTGTGCGTCTTTGACATTCAAAAACGATTAAACTGTGCATTTTTCCCCATAAAATGGTGGCTGTAATTCCTAAACGCTGATCATATGAAGAGTGGCAGAGGGGTAGGATTTGAGGGTGCTGTTTGAAGCCTGCAGTGTTGCGAGTGTGTGGGATAAAGGTGCGGTGCTATATGCTAATTAGCCGCTCTCCATTATTAGAATGGGAGATGGGACGTGGGAACAAAGCGAGCGTGCATCAGAACACGACGCTGGCCTCAGAAGTGACAGATGCTGGGATGCGCAGGACAGGCGGGCCGCGTCGCAAGTCCGTTTGAGGCGCTCTTTGTGGCTCTAATTGCCAAGTCACATTTGTGAGAAAGACAAGAGTCAGTCTGTGCCTTTGTGCCATGTTTGTCCACACACACAAACTCGCACACTCCCTTGTGTATCACACACAGGTGATTCTTCACACACAACCACAATTTTTAGCCCGTGTGTATCTTGTTTCCACCATTGGAGCTATTTTCTAGATCGTCTCTTCAATCTGCTTAGAAAAAAACACACACAATTGTCTCCCTCAAAAATTTGAAAGCGAATCTCTTTCAAAGCCCGTATTCCACTGGGGAAGGACTACGCACAAAGGATGGAGAATCAAAAATGTTGCGGGCACCTTGTTTTGCCCGCTCAGTCAGCCAAATCTGCAGCAGTCCAGGCAGCGGACATCACAGAGTGGGGAGATGGGGACGGCGAGGGAACAGGGAAGGAGCGGGACATGAAGGCCAGGCCGCGCTCAAACACTGGGGTGACGGGAGTGTGTGCGCTTGCTCCAGGCGCAAAGACATTACTGTGGCGTTTGATTTAAGAAATTCTTTTTCCACTAAAAACTGTCGATACATCAGTCCAGTGTCTGTCTGTGTACCCTATAACTTGAGTAATAATGATACTTTAGTATACTGTATGTCTACAGTATTTACATGTATAGCTGAAACTCCAAAATTTAGAATATCGTTCAAATGTGTATTTATTTCTGTAAAAAAATGGGAAAATATATTACATGGACTCAATGCCAATAAGCCTTTGTGTGTCATAATGTTGATGATGATGATTATGGCTATTTTGTATGTGCACAAGCCACACCGGATTGTAAGCCGCACCTATCCCACATTGTAATATTTAAAAATGCAGCTCAAAATGTTTTATCATGTCTTCTCACTGCGAGTAATAAGAGTAAGGAGTCACTGACTGTTCTTAATCGTTCAGTGTGGAGCAGAGAAGTAAGGAGCAACATCTACCGGTGCTCCTTACAGATCAGAGAATCAACAGTTAAACACAACAATAATAGCACACATAGGTATTGGCCCATAGGGAAAGACCAGTGGACATGAATGCTGATAAATGTCCATACATGTGTCCTCTGTCCTGGATCATCACCACAGTCCTTCTTGTTAGACACAAACAGTCTAACAGACCCACCTGCATCGGCAAAGGAAAAACTCTAAAACCCAGGAGAAAAGTGAGAAACCACGGGGAGGTCCACATTGATAAAGGGATCCGCTCCACACGGACGGACGGGCTATAGATCCAGGACCAAAAAAAAAATACAAATAATTAAGCAAAACCTCACTATGAGCAGCAGCCTAAAAAATAAGAGAAAAATGCTGTGGCTTATAGTCCAGAATTAACATAATAATTATTGAATTATGTATAATATATTTCATGTATTGGCTAACATTGATTACATTATAATTATCTTAATATTATTTTACATTGTTCCATGTTACATTTTTCCTCATCAAAAACAAACCTGGAATGGGTTTTAGCTAATATCAGCACATTCTGGCTCCTTCTTTGATTGATTGATTGATTGATTCTGACTAAATATTGTAAAGTTTTTACAAACTTTACAATTGTGTGGCTTTGACTAAACCATGCCATGTAAACTTGAGATTTAAATTTAGCATAATGCTTTTACTTCAATATTTGACGTCTACCACTAGAACAAGATCACATTCTAAAGCATGAAAAGAGAAAGTAAATATTCCCGAGATCATCTTTAACATGAATAACGCATCATATTTGTTCTTTAAAATATTTTATGACTTCTTGAACTACTATTACAATGCAAAATAATTCCATGGATTGCTGGCCAAGAGCTTTCTTCTTTGTGTACTAATAAATATTAAGCCTTGTTTACATGGCAACTGTTTTCGATCTGAAAAGGACTCTGCTCACCGAGTCGAGCATGCGACAGGTACGTAGGAGAAGAGCAAGACCAAAACATTGTATATGATACATTTATTCTTCAAAAAGAGAAACAGTGTGCAGGAGTTTTTCCTTTAAATATGTTTGACAACCTGAAATAATGCGGTGGAGAAGATACTGTATAAAATCATAATGCGTACAAGCGCCTGAAGGACTCGTTAGAGGTAAAGGTGCACTTTATTGATCCCCGTAGGGCAATTCATCCTCTGCATTTGACCCATCCTGATGCCGCTAAGGCTTACGTCAGGAGCCTGTAGAACAGGGCCCGGGAACCCAACTCCAAATTCCATTGCCTTTTAGCCTCAGCTCCGCTCGTGGTCCTGGCTCTTCTGGTCATTGTGGTTTCAGCGTTAATCCATTCACAATCTTGTCTCTTATCAAACTCCCACAGGTGCCTCATACATTCCTCCACATCATTCTTCTTACACCGTGTTTTTAGTACTTCATCAAGAACGGGTGTGCAGCGAGGAACATTTGTTTACTTTTTAACGCAACCGTGTCACATGACTAAGACTGAAGGAGAGAATCTGGTAATATTTTATAATCCATTTAGAAATACAGACTATACTTATTCTTTCCTTGGCAGCCCTGTTCGAAGGTCCCACTGAACCAAAATTCAGCTTGAAACAAATGTATTTCAAGTTATTTTTAATCACTGTGGCAGAACAATTTGACCCGAGGATAGCACAAGGGATATAGAAGTCCCTTGTCCAATGACTTTTCCGTTGATTCTTGGATGTAGTAGTCCTCCATTGTCTGTGCTCTAAGACTGTGGAAATTGCTCATAAAGTCATCACAGCGACTCACAACAAGCAACAGACTTCTTTCTACCTCATATTTTGAAGCTTTGACAAGATGAATACACCGTGCCGCTTTGAGGTGACAGCGCCTTTGCTAGCACGTTGCGCTCGCGGAGACGCCTGATAGTGCGCGTGTGTGTGGCACTTCATTTCCTGCTCCGGTCTCCCCTTCGTCTGCCCACACGTCCAAACCTGTCCCCCCACCTGCCTCTGCCCCGACAGCAGCTCCCGTGATGCGAACACTAATGACACATGAGCCGCGGTTAATAATAACAACCGCATATGGCACCCAGCACGGGCACCGGTGCGCGTCCATATTAACGCACTCTGCGCCGCGCCAAAGCCAATGGACAGGCTGCAGAGGTGCCCAGACTTCTCACACCATGACGACAGTGTGTGTGCAGATTGAGGGGGATAGCTATTTAGTCGATCTTTTTACCCAACAAGTGAATCTATTACACTAATTCTGAATGTCTTTCACCAATTCCGATATTAAGAAGTCAAGGAGGCCTCTAATGGTGCCATTTGTATTAATAGTATGGCCTGACGCAGTGATGTGAAATATACACTTTTTGAGTGACTTGGCAGCTACACCCTATTTAGAATTACTTCTCATAACGAAAAAAGAAAAAAACATTTGCCTGACAAAGTCCCACTTCCAAAACGTTTCTCTTCCCCTCCCCGCCTGGGAGCTGCCTCAGTCCTGCATCAGGTCTGCCCTCGTTCAGCAGCCTGAGTCCTGCACCACGTGGACTAATGCAAACTTGTGTTGAATGTAGTGATAGGTTTGTAATGAAGATGTTTCCCCTCACCTCAAAGAACATTTTTGGGGATCTTTGTTGAAATGTTTTGCATTTAAGATCTCAAAATGTATCAGAAATTATTTAATAAAATATGTTTATGTGTTTATTATTATGATTATGATTTTTATTGTTGTTATTATTCATGATTATGCCTCCATTTCCCACTGATTCAACACAGGTTCAAACCGTTTTCTCAGAAGATGATGCTCATGTTTCATGTTTACCATCTAAAGATCATATTTCTAGAACCCTGAGTGTACATGTATTTTACAA
Source organism: Knipowitschia caucasica (assembly GCA_964034765.1). Classification (NCBI taxonomy): domain Eukaryota; kingdom Metazoa; phylum Chordata; class Actinopteri; order Gobiiformes; family Gobiidae; genus Knipowitschia; species Knipowitschia caucasica. The sequence goes on along the minus strand of OZ035824.1, from coordinate 15,409,404 downwards.
AAACTTATACATACATAATTAAGTCAAATCTAATTGTTCACCATCATTATTCAAACTAAAATAATCCAAAGTATCAAATCCAAATTGTTGTCTATTTAAATGTGTTTATTTTGGTTTTCATTTCTTTTACTAGTATGTCATACTCTATCTACAATTTATGATTTGCCCTTTATTTACAATTTTATAACAGAAGGGGAAAATAAAAGGGAAAAAGTGTCTTAAAGTGTCACATGAAAAACAGACAATACAATCATGCATTAAAGCCGGGGTACCTAATTTTCAAACCACAAGAAAAAAACAAAACAAATATATCCTGCACAGACTTTATTTCTAACCGTAACATGTTTGCACACTTCTGTCTTTTTCACAATCTGAGTGATCCAATCTATGCCAAATGTGACAAGTACATTTGTCTATGTTTATATTATCTTATCTTTAGTTCCCATTAATAACCTCTTACGATTTATGTGTGTAACTTTGAAATTGATTACCCCCCGTGTTAAAGTTACTTTTTTGGAAAAGTTACTGAAGAGAGTTTGAATAAAGCCTGCATGTGAAAGCAAGATCATGTCAGACCTCTGACGCTAAGCAGGGCAGGGTGAGTTCCGTGATGAAAGACCTCAGGTGCCACAGTGGGGCGGCTGTGGCTGTAAAGTGCCAAACTGCCGCTGTGTCTTTAGGCAAGACACCTACATTGCCTAGATTGCGTCTGGTGTGTGTCTGAATGGTTGGTAGTAGTCGGAGGGGCCGATGGCACATACTGATTGCCTCACTTTCGTCAATGTTCCCCAGGGCCGCTGTGGCTACTATAGCAGTTTATCACCGTGTATGGAGTGAATGAATAATGACATGTGAATCGTCTTTGAGTGTCCTGAAAAGCAGTATACAGAGCCAATGGATTATTTTTAAAAAGCAATGCATTAAAACAATTGACAAACAAACAAAACCACTAATGTCATCTGACCACGGCTGCGTAGCACTAAAACTGAGCAGACTGGTGCAGTATGCTAGCAGAGAGATCTGAACCCCCTTTTCCCATCCCCCCCCCCACACACCTATCACCGCTTATATTCTATGCTGTGTATAATTGGGCCAGAGCGTCGAATCCATTAATAATCAAACAAAGCCGGGGGATATATTCCGGCAACACTTGGGAATTGCGCTACAGCAAATAATGCGGACATCTTCTGGGAATTCCCTCTGCTTCCCGTCTGTATGTAAAATATTGGACCCTTACCTTTTGAACATCAGAAGGGACCCTCTTGAGGAAATCCAGTATTTCATTATTGTCAATAGTGTGGGGATTGCGCAGCTTCTTGGTAAATTTGTTAACGCCTGTGAAAACAAGAGCGCATTAATAAATAAAGGTGTCCCAGTCAGCGGCTTATTTTTACACCCAAATATTCAGATGAGGCGAGCGGAGGGTGCACACTGTCAGGGTAAAAATACACTGCTGTATGCGGAGTGGTGGTGGTAACGATCGTAACAGTGAGTCCTACATACAGTCATCCCAATCAGCTGTGACTGTGTGAGTTTCCAGTGGGCAGTCACTGTTATGTCATAGTTTAAAATACAAGTTGAATCCATCGGGACCTTAGAGTTTGCATATGCACCCACTCACACAGAAGTATTCCCCTGGCACACAATGCTCATTGTGCCCTTTGGCAAGAACTTTTGATAATGTTTGGATTAATGAAATCCTGAAGTAACGTTAGATATGGCCGTATGGAAATAGACAGGTATTTAATTCCATTATGTAGATTGTTCTGTATATGCATCTTTAAACAAAACTAAAAATACAGATTAACTCTGTTTACAGACCCTTGATAAACCTTTGATATGAACATTTGTCAGATAATATGAGAGATGGTAGATTAGTCAAGAGGCCATTTTGTCAAGGGTGTTTCTTTTTATCATTCAAACCTTAAAGTAATGCATCATATTTGTTATGTAACGCTTTTCATAACATCCAAAGATGCTTCACATAGCCTTATTATTTATTTAATCTGGTGCTAAACTACTATTATAGCTACAGCTGCCCTGGGGCATAGTGATCGAACAATGCAGTTCATCTGTGCCATTAGCTTATCCCACCACCACTCATTCTGGGCAATGTGAGTGAAGTGTCTTGCCTGTGAACACAGCTATGGTTTGGCACTTTCCTTTATTTACCACTGTGGCACTTGGTGTTCCCAGAGGTCTCCCATCAAAGTACTAACCAGGCCATGCCATGCTTAACTCCAGGCTTTCCATGCAGGTGATGCCATACCTGAGTGTAAACCTTTGATCAGGTCATGCGGCATTATTTGACAACAAGTTATATAGATATTATATGAATGATGTCACATGTTACTAAAAAGTCTTCATCTCCACTGTTGAAACTAATGAACCACCACTTTTGCCTTCTGTGGGGCTTTTTAAAATGGCCGTGGGGGCAGGAAAATTTGTAAAAAACGCATATACGCATGCGTTAGTTGGCACTAGCCCCATTCATTTAACGGGTGCATTCTGAAGTCCACAACGGCTAAACTAGACTGGTCCAAAAAAAAAAACTCCCCTCAGCCTTTACACGCATCTGGAAAGTAGCGTTGGGCCAAGAGCCGACTTTATAACCATCCTAAAGCCGTTTTTGAGAGAAAAGGAGACTACATCCGCACAGTGTTTGTTTTACCATACATAAACTCAGATAAATGTCTTTAAAAGCATTAATTCAGAATATTCAATGACAGAATATTCAATAATAAATAATGTGGCCATACTCGCATGCCAAAACCAGATCCTGTCAGACCTCTGAAGCTAAGCAGGGCAGGGCCTGGTTAGTACTGTGATGGGAAACCTCTGGGAACACCAAGTGACACAGTGAGGCGGCTGCAAAGTGCCAAACAGCGGTTGTGTCCTTAGGCAAGACACTTCACCCACATTGTCTAGAATGAGTCTGTTGTGTGTGTAAATAGTTGGTGGTGGTGGGAGGGACTGATGGCACATACTGGTTGCTTTTAAACCGAGCTCTTGGAATAATCAACCCTAACCCTTTTGGCCACCCAAGAAAAGCCATGTTCCAGCTTCTTCCCTTTGGCAGAAGATGTCGTTCGCTGAGATGAAGGACATCTCGATATGCTAACAGCTTCTTTCCACAAGCTGTTATCGGTTTAAACAGAGCATTTCTGTTATTTCTGTACTTTTAACCTTGTTTTATTTGTGGCCTTGTCTCGTGCACATTGGGACTTTTGCGGATGTATTCCAATGTGGTTTTACTGCAAAAGACAAATAAATGAATCTGTGTGTAAATGAGAAACAAAAAAGCGTACAACATGCTTCAGATTTCTTTTACATAGAGGACGATGACGGTCATCACAAGTGATTGAAATCTTTTTCGTTTTCATTTATTTTCTGCTGAATGCCTCATTTTTTTGCCGCCATGCTCAACCCACTGTCCTGTATGCATTTTGATCATTTTATTTTTTTGGCCTGGCCTGGAGGATTGAGCTGCGTCACACAGAAGGTATATTATCGCTACATTGAAAACAATAGCACCCTCTCTTTTTTTCTTTAAAGACACATATAGTGCAGAATACAGTCCAACTTTCTGGCTCCTCTTTCTTCCACTCTGACTATATTTACTTTGGAGTGTTTGGGGAGCGTTGCTGTTGCACATCCCCTCGCAGAGCGCACAACTATAGGGACCTCGGTGTGCTTGCCGGGGGCTTGAAAGGCTCTCCTCCTCGCTGCGGGGACGGGGTTAACAGGAGCGCCTTTGATAGCATGTGTTTAGCTATCGATCGGCTGCTAGCTGGAGGACGTGGAGGAGTTTCTGACCGCCGAGACGGTTATGGCGGTGCTGGATAATGAGAGTGAGGACCGGGGGAGTGCGCCGATGCCCAAGGACATGCGTGCAAGCTTTGTTTTCGCTGGCCCACACTGAGCTGCAGCTGTCTCATTATCAGCAGAGTTTATCGCAATGCACAGTGGTGAAGAAGTTTGGGAAAGGGCAGAGGGGTGAAGTGGCCATAGATGGAGCCAAAGTACAAATAGTTATGCTGGTAGCGTGAGAGATACGATCGTCAAAAACGTGTCACTAGTTGTCTCTGCGGATAAATAGGAAGACATATTGTTCTTTTGTTTGCTATATGGTGATACTCTATAACATATGGCCCATTTTCAGAAGGTGAACATGTCCCTCTGCTCTTCAATTTGAAAAGCAAATAAATGTAGTTATTAAAGCAAACTCCTTCCTGTTTAGGTCTTTAACTTTATGTAAATAAATGATATAGAACGGCTGATTTGGATTTTTTTAAACCAAAGCCTTTTTTAAGATCCTGTGCTGTGATCATTCGCCAAATATGCTAATGAACATACCTATGTTTGACAAGCTAGCCAGTGTATGAATTGCAAAACAGACTTGAGAATAGTACGTTTGCTGAAGCTGAAGTTGCTTCAATGGCGATAACAGTAACTTCTACTGATATCAAATAAATGACTTACAAAATGTGTGAAATCTTGGCCGCCTACTGATCTAATTTAATCGGCAAACCAATTGGAACTTGATGATGTATTTATCAAAGGCCGTAGAAGGCATGGCCTGCCCAAGGGCTGGCGATACTTTTGTATTTGCTTTATTGCGGAAGAAGTTCATTCATCTGAAGCTAAATGTTTGCTAATTATGGGTAGCAACGACCAAGCAACCAAGAGGTAGGAGTGGCGCGGGTCTGTATCCCCCCCATCACCTACTCACCAACTAAAGGGCAGAAATAAACTGGACTTCATTTGTTAGGGCTCAAATCTTGATTTACAAACATTATATTAAATAAAAAACAAGCAGGATCATTGAGAGCCCTAAAGTAAGGGTCATAAGGAGCCAAAGCGGTTTGAAGCAAAACTTCCCTGCTGGGCGTCATTGAGCTAGCGAGTTAGCATTGTCCATCTAGTCTGTTTGGTATTTATGAAATTACCACCACCACATCTTCCCGAGACAGCTGTCTGCTCCATATGAAGTTATCCAGGTTTACGTAGACAAAGAGGCTTACCCCACATGAGCACGAGGTACCGGAGAGGGATGAAGTAGAGCAGAGCTGTTGCCACAAACAGAACCAGGCAGGCCAGGCACGACACAAACGGCACGGACCAGTTGAATATACTGCAAAACAAACACACACATAATTAATGTATAGGGGGAAATATATTCTGAATGCACAGCGGACAATTCCTTCACTATAAACAGACCTAAGGTCTGATACAAAAATAGATCACATTCAATATTTTGGCATTTTTGTAATAAAGGATCAAAGTTTTAATAAAGAATCACTTAATTTCATTTTTTCATGGTTCTCCCTTATATGTATGTCCCCACTTAGTTTCCTTAGACGTATCTGCGTTCTTGTAGTTGGTATTGATGTTGAAAGTTCTGACCATTCATAAAACATACAGGAATAGGGAAATTTATTTGCACTCATAAAAACCTAGACAGTCAACAGTATGTCTGGTGCACAATGGGGTACTTTAGCACATGTATTCCAATGTGGTTTCACTGCAAATGGCAATAATCTTTTGCTATTTCTATACAATATTGCTGCCATACTTTTTGACCCTTTCTCCGATGTTTGCGATCTCTTCCAGAACGTTCTGGACGGCCAGCACCACTTCTTGCACCATGTGTATTTTATCTATTAGACTTCTGCGAGCAGCGTCCTGGAAAACATAGAACAAAATATATAAAATATCAGCAAGTGTCCTACAAAGTCTCCACGGGCACTTCACAGTTCTGCATGATTCAGTGGATTCTTCATTCACAGAGATTCAAACAGATCACTGTTTTCATTACATTCAAAAAGGGAGAAAGCACTGGGAGTGAGAAGACTGAAGAGGGGGTCATGCTGTCACTCAAGGACAGGGGTCAAACTCATTTTTTCCACGGGCCAAGTTTGAAAAAATAAGTGCTGGTTGGCGCCAAAAGTATTGAAGTGATTGATTTTTATCATTATTTTGTTTTGACACATTTTTGTATTTTGACGAATCAATCTTTTTTTACTTTGGAATTTTTTTTCTTGTATGTTTGGTTTAAATCAAAACTGGACCAAATATCAAAAAAGATATCATTTATATTTCATAGTTAAAGAAGATTCAGCTTTGCCTAACTTTATTTCTAGTTAGGCATTTTTTAGTTTAGTTGACATTTTTGAACAGATTTAAATTATATGGTTATTTTACTGAGAAACTAAGGTTTAAAATGAAGGATAACATGCGTTAGTATCCCATTATCATCAATGCTGCAAGTTAGTGAGATAATGGCCACTAAAAATGGTCTTACGGGCCGAGTTGGACATGCCTGCTCAGGAACAACTTTTCTTCCTTATGAATTGAATGCGAGGGTAGGATCATGGGAACAACACCTACTTTGGTCAATGGAGCACTTACAACAAGATACTATAATGAATAAAAGTGAAAATAATAATGTGGAAGAGATTAGAAGTTTTAAGTTTTTTTAATCAAATATTTGAAAGACAATGGTTGCAGAGCAGAGAATAAACGTGCAATCATTTTTAGTTTTCCTCCCCTCCCTCCCATGGGTCCACCCTTACCAACTTAAATACACACACAGACTTTCACACGACCCCCTTAATCCCCCCGACTCCCATTTATATAGATTTCAATTAAATACATATAATAGACACCGAATATTATTGCGAACTTCAGAAGCCACAGTGTGCACATAGTACACTCAATACAAAAAATGCTAATAAATGTAGAAAAAGATAAATATTGTTTTACATATTACATTGTTTTTTTTTTTTGCATTGAGACTAGCAAATAGAGTTTAATGCTCAATAGCATTTAGTTTCATATCAAAAACCACGGAGTGTGACGTCAGAAAGGCGCGTAGAGACAGTGTTCCAGAACTGATTGACTTCAGGCCATTCAGATTATATGAAGGCAAGTTCCAATGGTATTGTCTTCGGTTACGGGGGCGAGAAACGAAAAAGTAACGCAATAGTTACTTTTACTGGTTATTTTTATAGTGGAGTAACTCAGTTAGTAACTCAGTTACTTTTTGGGAGAAGTATAGTAACTATAACTAATTACTTTTTCAAAGTAACTTGCCCAACACAAAGAATCATCAAAGGTTACACGTTCAAAAATGTAATATAAATATATGCAATAATATATATAAAAAATATATAAAAAAAGAATGCATTGGCCCATCAAGATGTTATAAGATGTAATGATTGGTCGAAAAAAACCCTGTCGGTGGATCTCTAATTACCAGGGCAAGTTATGATATTACAGGTTCATATCACTGCTTAAGGAGAATTGTTTACTAAACCACACATGTGTACATAATTGTGTATCAGTCTATCGATTGTTGAAATGGTCGTCAGTCTGTGTCATATGTATCTACAAAGATCATCTCTGTCTAGGTTATATTTAAAGCTGGGTTTCCTTCCAAACTTTTTTTGTTTCATAATGCGTCTTGTATGTTGTAAACAGATCAGACCACAACATGCTGTCTACATCTCATTTATTTGTGCATACTTGTAAGAAAGAGCCTTGAAAGTTAGGTACCCCATGCTTTAATGATTCTCTTCTGGGATGATTTGTAATTTTAATTTGTGAAATCTTCAGTTTTACTTTTACTGAAGATTACAACCATATGCATCATCTATGAAACAACAAGTTAGGTACCCCAACTTTAATGATTTGCTTTATATGAACAGCAAAAAAATCTAGTGGCAAAATATAATATTTGTAGATCCTTGTGGCATCCCCCTGCTCCACATTCCGCTCACAACATTAAAGCAGACTTTGGTCACTTTGCCTGAATGAAACATCACTGAGCACTTTATGGACATTTTCAAAGGCAATAGAATCCGCATACATTCCGACGAGAGGATATTACTCACTCCGCTTTCATCACTTACCAGCATCCTTTTCATTTAGCGGCCTTAAGTGGGCAGATTACACGATTTAGCTTTTAAATCTGATAAGACGCGCACCGCTCCACGCACTGGCCACAAAGGAAAATACATTAATCTGTAAATAAGACGCGGAATATGGTCTTTTGTAAACGCGGTAATAGAAGCGCGCCTGTGAAGTGAGCATCAAGCGGCGATGAGCACGTCCCGCACGGCCTCAGAAGAGCGCTCTGTCCCGGCTAACGCACGCAGCTTTGTTCTGCTTTCTAAAACTGCAGCGTGTGCCAGGGGAGACTGTCTAAATACAAAAGATTTGAGAATGAGATGGTTTAGCTCTAAATGATTGTAGATTGGAGGAGTGGGATAGTATGTGAAGTGGATAACTGTGTGAATGCCTCAACGTTGATTGTCAAAACAGATGGATTTTAGAATATAGCAAAAGGACATGCAGTGGTCTCCCACAGGCCCATTGCATCTGGATTGGATTTCAAAAACGTCAACCCAATGTAAAAGGCAAACGTTACTTTTATGGATGTCCACATTGTGTTTTGAACTTTAACTATGCATAAAAAATGGATTTACAGCTGGGATATTCCTACAGGGACTAGCCCGATAAAATCCATGTAACTTGTTTCTGGCTTTAAAGTAAGTAAGTAAGTAATCAATATTTATAAAGCGCATTTTACAGACCAAAGTCACCCAAAACGCTTTACAATTGTTCGATTCTCTCCACACTGTGATGACAGAAGTGAGACGCCAAACACACCGGTGCATCAATGCCTCCAATCAACACCATCCATTCACTCACTCATTACATTCAGACCTATTGTACATGTTTTTAGTGGTAGGGGGAAACGGAGCACCTGGCGGAAACCTATGCACACATGGGGAGAACATGCAAACTCCACACAGAAATGCCTGGAGGTGGAATCAAACCCAGGACCTTCTTGCTGTGAAGCATAAGCTCGACTCGCTGCGTCACCATGCCACTCAAATATTAAAAGGTACCATGTTTTCTAATGTCTTTCCATAAAATTTTACTCTTACTCTTTTTGATGATAAAAAGTATCAATTATGACCACAATGTTTTACCATTTTGGATGAGAGCACAAGGTTGTAGCGTGCTCTTAATGTCAACTATTAAATAGTTGACATTAATAATTAAAATAGAAACTTTGAACTGGGCTCCGAAGCCATTGGCGATTTGAGACTGCGGAACAGATCTAATGAGCGAAATTTAGCTGAAAAATCCTTGATATATCCTTGAAACTGTTAAAATACTTTAAAACATTCTTTTGAAATCCCTGAAGTATTTGAAGCCCTGATATCCTTTACACTGTTATCCTTTTATACTGGTGTTAAGGTAAAAACCCCTATAAATTCAATTATACTGGTTTACATGAAAAACTCATATTAAGTTCCATTATAGATGGTTTAACATGGAATAATCCCCATTATGGTTGCATATACTGTATTACCATGAAAAAAACCCATAAGTGGCATTATACTGATTTACATGGTTTATACTGGTTACTGGAACAATCCCTATTATAAGTTCATTATACTTTTACATGGGAAAAATCCCTATTAAGTGGCAATTAATACTGGTTTTCACATGGAAAAAACCCTATTAAGTTGCATGATAACTGGGTTACATGTAAAAAACTCCCTATTAAGTTGCAATTATCCTGGTTTACATGGAAAAAATCCTATTAAGTTGCATTATACTGGTTTACATGGAAAAATCCCTATTTAAGTTGCATTATACTGGTTTACATGGAAAAATCCCCCATTAAGTTGCATTATACTGGGTTTACATGGAAAAAACCCTATTAAGTTGCATTATACTGGTTTACATGGAAAAATCCCTAAGTTGCATTATATGTTGCATTAAGTACTGGTTTACATGGAAAAAATCCCTATTAAGTTTTATGCCCTATTAGTACTGGTTTACATTGGAAAAAACCCTATTAAGTTGCATTATACTGTGTTTAGTTGCCTTATACATGGTAATCCAAAAAACCCTATTAAGTTGCATTATACTGGTTTACATGGAAAAATCCCTATTAAGTTGCATTATACTGGTTTACATGGAAAAAACCCTATTAAGTTTACTCTGAAAAAAACATTTAAGTTGGCTGGTTTACATGAAAAAACCCCTATTAAGTTGCATTATACTGGTTTACATGGAAAAATCCCTATTAAGTTGCATAATACTGGTTTACATGGAAAAATCCCAATTAAGTTGCATTATACTGGTTTACATGAAAAAAAACCCTATTAAGTTGCATTATACCTGGTTTACATGGAAAAATCCCTATTAAGTTCCATTATACTGGTTTACATGTAAAAACACCCTATTAAGTTGCATTATTACTGGTTTACATGGAAAACTCCCTATTAAGTTGCATTATACTGGTTTACATGAAAAAAAAACCCTATTAAGTTGCATTATATTGGTTTACATGAAAAAAAAAAAAACCTATTAAGTTGCATTATACTGGTTTACATGGAAAAATCCCTATTAAGTTGCATATATACTGGTTTACATGGAAAAACCCCTATTAAGTTTCCATTATACTGGTTTACATGGAAAAAATCCCATTAAGTTGCATTATAACTGGTTTACATGGAAAAAATCCCTATTAAGTTGCATTATACTGTTTACATGAAAAAAACCCTATTAAGTTGCATAATACTGGTATACATGGAAAAATCCCCATAAGTAAAAAAAAAAAAATTGCATTATACTGGTTTACATGGAAAAACCCTATTAAGTTCATTATACTGGTTTATATGTAAAAAAAATCCAATATTAAGTTGCATTTTACTGGTTTACATGGGAAAAATCCCTATTAAGTTGCATTATACTGGTTTACATGGAAAAAACCCTATTAAGTTCCATTAATACTGTTTATATTGTAAAAAACAAATCCCCCCATTAAGTTGCATTATACTGGTTTACATGGAAAAATCCCTAAGTTGCATTATATCTGTTTACAATGGAAAAAAACCCTATTAAGTTCCATTATAACTGGTTTATACATGTAAAAAAAAAAAAACCCTATTAAGTTGCATTATACTGGTTTACATGGAAAAATCCCATTAAGTTGCCATTATACTGGTTTACATGGAAAAATCCCTATTAAGTTGCATTATACTGGTTTACATGAAAAAAACCCTATTAAGTTGCATTATACTGGTTTACATGGAAAATCCCTATTAAGTTGCATTATACTGGTTTACATGGAAAAATCCCTATTAAGTTGCATTATACTGGTTTACATGAAAAAAACCCTATTAAGTTGCATTATACTGGTTTACATGGAAAATCCCTATTAAGTTGCATTATACTGGTTTACATGGAAAAATCCCTATTAGTTCCATTATACTGGTTTAACATGTAAAAAAAAAAACCCTATTAAGTTGCATTTTACTGGTTTACATGGAAAAATCCCTATTAAGTTGCATTATACTGGTTTACATGGAAAAATCCCTATTAAGTTGCATTATACTGGTTTACATGGAAAAATCCCTATTAAGGTGCATTATACTGGTTTACCATGGAAAAATCCCTATTAAGTTGCATTATACTGGTTTACATGGAAAAATCCCTATTAAGTTGCATTATACTGGTTTACATGGAAAAATCCCTATTAGGTTGCATTATACTGGTTTACATGTACAAATCCCTATTAAGTTTAGCTTTATACTGGTTTACATGTAAAAACCCCTATTAGGTTACATTATAGTGGTTTACATGTAAAAATCCTTATTAAGCGTTGCATTATACTGGTTTACATGTAAAAACCCTATTAAGTTCCATTATACTGGTTTACATGTAAAAACCCCTATTAAGTTCCATTATACTGGTTTACATGTCAAAACCCTTATTAAGTTGCATTATACTGGTTTACATGGAAAAAAACCTATTAAGTTGCATTATACTGGTTTACATGGAAAAATCCCTATTAAGTTGCATATACTGGTTTACATGGAAAAATCCCCATTAAGTTGTCATTATACTGGGTTACATGGAAAAATCCCCTATTAAGTTGCATTATACTGGTTTACATGGAAAAATCCCTATTAAGTTGCATAATACTGGTTTACATGGAAAAATCCCCGATTAAGTTGCATTATACTGGTTTACATGGAAAAAACATCCCCATTAAGTTGCATTATACTGGTTTACATGGAAAAATCCCTATTAAGTTGCATTGTACTGGTTTACATGGAAAAAACCCTATTAAGTTGCATTATACTGGTTTACATGGAAAAAACCCTATTAAGTTGCATTATACTGGGTTAACATGTAAAAACCCCTATTAAGTTGCATTATACTGGTTTACATGGAAAAATCCCCATTAAGTTTGCATTATACTGGTTTACATGAAAAAAAATACCCTATTAAGTTGCATTATACTGGTTTACATGAAAAAACCCTATTAAGTTGCATTATACTGGTTATACATGGAAAAATCCCCTATTAAGTTGCATTATACTGGTTTACATGGAAAAATCCCTATTAGGTTGCATAAATTACACTGAAGTCCTTGAAACTGCTGAAGTCCTTGAAACTGCTGAAGTCCTTGAAACTGCTGAAGTCCTTGAAACTGTTGAAGTCCTTGAAACTCTTGAAATCTTGAAACTGCTGAAATCCTTGAAACTGTTGAATCCTTGAAACTGTTGAATCATTGAAACTGTAGAAATGTCTGAAAGAGCTGAAGTCCTATTAAAATGCATGGGCCTATTAAAATGCATTGCAGAATTCTCAATGCAGATTTTTGTCCGATTGCGGAAAAAACCGGAAATCGCTGAAGTCCCAAAAGTAATAGCAATAATCTCCCAAACATGTGGAACGTTTTGATGTATAACTTGTGGAAATTGTTGAAAATGGTGAAAGCTGTGAAACGTGTCAAAAAAAATGACGGAATAAAGAAATACAAAACCAATGGTTGACTGCGGAAGGTTCCGCAGTCAATCAATAACAAAGATGAAGCTTTATTTGCATTCAGTTTGGTCCTTACAAATAATCTTTAAACGTTGCTGTTGTTGTTATGTTATTGGACCTACAGTAACAACAGTGGTTATCTGGCACATTTATATCGGTTAACTAGCTATCCTATGGAACAAGGATTTTGTTTTCTTTATTATTTGTTCTTAGTGTATATTTTTCTAATCTGCTGTTAGCAAACCAACAATTCTGTGATAACCTTTGAGACGACTGCTGAAGTGATTTTGAGCTGTAATTAAACATTCTTTAGAACAAAATATTTCAATGAACATCAAGAATGTTCTGGATTCTAAGAACAGCCCCAATTAGTGATACAAGTGGGAAATGACGTTCTTACATTGATAAAATTAACACATTGGAGAAATCGAATGGGAAGGGTGGAGTTGTAAAAACAAACATAATCACTTTCTAAAACCCACTATTATCAAAAAGCTTTTAACTGTTTGTTTTAAACTTCCCATTTTGTATTTTTCTGCTTTGTCTTTGTTGTGTCTTTCTCCTTGTGTTTGCTCTGTCTGCTTTGTCTTCCTGTATCTATTCTATCTAATTATTTTCACTGTTTTATTGTTTATTATGCTGACTGTGCAGCGCTTTGTAAACATTGTTTTTTTTTTTAAGGGCTATACAAATAAATATTATTTGTATTATTATTATTATTATTAGTTCAGAAGCAATACTGCTTTAAAAGTTTGAGGACCCAGTACCAAGTTTGTAACCAGAGTAATTGGATAGAAAGGGCAGGAGTGACATATTGTGGCAGAAGTTCCTCATATTAGCGTGGATCAAGGTCTTGAAAAGTCTTAAACGCATTGATTGACTGTTTGATTCTCTGATGTGTGTTAGAAAATCAACAGATTTGTAAAGTAATTATAGATAAGTACTGTTGTGATTTAAGGCACAAAATGTTTTAATTGAATTTAATTAGAAGAAAATAAAACAATTCTTTGCTGGTCAGTCTGTGAATTAAGTTTGTTTTGGTCTTTGAAAAGAATGAATTTGGCTTGAAGAAACCAAATGAAGCAAAAATGACTCCAGGTCTGTTTTTAACGAGGTTATAACATGGCTATAAGCTCCAAACAGCATAATATATGTCATTTAACACTGCATGTGCATGTGGAATACTGTTGTGGTGTCAGTCTGATCTCCATGTCGCAGTGGGTCCTGACTCGGCGTCTCCTCCAGTGCCTGTGCTCCAGGTCAGCGCCTAGCCTCTTTTCATGTGCTCCTGTCCCAAACACCACACAGCCAAGGTCACAGCCAGGGCCCCGGGACCCCAGTGTTAGGCTGCACGACTGGAGCTGCGCTATCAGAGATGAACACTCGAAATTTGCTGAATTTTCATTCTTTAAGGCTGTGTTTCACAATCGATGTGATGTGATGTGGTGCCATGTTCTCATTTTGTCAAATAAGAAATTAAAAGTCAGGTAAAAAAAAATCAATCATGTGGTTGCCACAAAAACAATCTTTTTGTAAATAAAATAAGTGGGCCTTGGTAAAACAACTATAACCTCTAATCAATGTTATTTATTTTCAATATGGCCCCGGATCAAACTGAGTATGAAACTCCTGGGGTCGCCCTATGTGAAATGTACATGGGCTACACTGGCGAGCGGGTACGCAGGGCAAGGCTGGGAACCTCTGCTTTAAGGGACACCACTGCCCTCAGACCACCCTACTCCCGTGGTGTGGTGAGTGGTAGTTTGCTACACAAAATGCATATGGATTAAGAAAAGGGACATGAGAGTGCAGCTCTACGAGTGCAGTTCCTACTCTACCATTTCTCCTTATTTCCTTTCTATCCTCTGCAGCACTCCAGCAGCCACCAACCAAACCGCCGTCTTCCTGCGCTTGTTTCTTTACGTTACAGTTAAATATTGTCTGGATACCTCCCGGCTAAAGCGGGAAGTCACTTTGCCGATACATAATTTGTAATCTCTCCCTCCCCACACCAACCCGCCGGATAGATTTGTCCAGGGGCCCACACGTCTGTTCTGGATTACTGCCTGCGTAACACTGCCTATCGCTTCGTCTTAACGTCACACTTGCCTGTTCTCGGGTTAGCATATTTGTTTCCTCGCGGGGGAAATAGAACTGCACAAGCAAAGAAATGATAGCCTCCTGAGAGAAAATGTTTGAAACGGCAGCTTTGAAGCCGTTAAATTCGACTCTGATCGCTCTTTAACCCGATGTTTGCGTTGATAGGGAAGTGGAAAGCTATAGCGTCTCGATGTGGCGTGCTGGAGTGGTAGCGGGAGCGTAACAAGGCTCTCCAACAAGCAGAGCAAAATGAGTTGTGACATGTTAAAACAAACATGGCCGTCTGCTTAATTAGAGGATGAAAGCGGAGAGCTCATTTGAGGAGAGTGTGAACGGGGCGAGAGAGAAAATCTGTGGTGCCGAGACGTGCTAATGTTGCCTTTAGCGGTTAGCTGTCAGCGCGCGCAAAGTTTGGGAAAGCGGTGTGAAGGGGACGTGCTAACTGCAGTGGATT
Organism: Knipowitschia caucasica; assembly: GCA_964034765.1. Classification (NCBI taxonomy): domain Eukaryota; kingdom Metazoa; phylum Chordata; class Actinopteri; order Gobiiformes; family Gobiidae; genus Knipowitschia; species Knipowitschia caucasica. Next base: position 15,393,989 of record OZ035824.1, on the reverse strand, counting down.
AAATAAGTACACTATGAAATGAACTAGTTTACCGTACAACTTTTCTGATGGGGTCCTTCTTCTGCTTGACTATTTTAACTTGAGTTAAAAGCTGGAGTTCGTAACTTTCAAACCTCAAAAAAGATGGGGCTTTACAAAGTCCTAGCTCTAACATCAGTCTGGTGCTATCACTAGATTTCATATGCAGGCATTGTTGGCCTGTGTCACATATTCAGATGGGCCCGGACGAGCTGGAGGAAATGTGTGCAAAGAGGGAGGGGGCATTCCGGGGTGGCACGGTGGATGTCATTCTTGCTTCTCAGCTAGAAGAGGGCCTTTCTTAGTGGAGTTTGCATGTTCTCCCTGTGTCTGCATAGGTTTTCTCCGGGTGCTCAAGTTTCCCTACCTCTATAAAACGTGTATTATTGTTCAGGGTAAAGGACTGTGTTTGTGAGTGTGAATATGGGACAACGGATGCAAATTAGCCCGAAGTTAGAATCCGGAGAAGTGTGTTCATTAACATGCACTGACTCAACTAAATAAACAATACAATAAATTAATACAATTAATTCCCCACTAACAGGCAACAAAAAATGGATGTATGAATCCTGAATGGACTCATTGAAATCATCAATCCATTCAGATATGAGAAATATGCCACGCATACCGTGGGATATTGAGAGATGCTTCAAAAGATACATGCACTGTGTAGAGAACATACAGCAGGTGTGAGAAAACAAAAGCAGTCACACTCACTGCTGATTACTTTCTTACTGATTACCTCCACTTGTACGGAATCTCAACTATCTCCGGGTGAACGGCCCAAACATTGAAGCTATAGTTTAAAAAAAAAGAAAATCGAAATGACTTGTATGAAAACATAAACAAAAGAGTAACCTTTATTGGACAGTTCAGGTCATTTCTACTAACTTCTATACACTGTAAAAAGCCATAACAAAAGCTGAATACCCCTTTTGCTTTCTCCAATCCCTTTTTAAACCATCTAGACCAGAGAAAAATATGTGATTAATTGCTTAGTAACTAATTCATTAGTTAATGAATAATTATCAATAATAATTGTCTTTGTTTGAAAGCACTACTGTAGTTGCATCCTTTGCATATTTAGAAATCATGTTGCGGCTATAACAATACAGGCCTGTAATTAAATGAATGTAAGATTTCAATAGCATGACAGCGAAATATCACCATTCTACTGCCTGCTTAACATAAAACACATCAAAAACCCTTTCACTTGGAAGATACTTCCACTGCCTCCCTTTTCATCCCCCAAACATACGCATTTTATAAGTTCTATAGGGTGAAATCCCAGTGCTGCTCATCCAAACTTTTCAAACAAGCACAATAAAGCTCAAAATGAGATCTTTACAGCCTCGGCTTCGCATTTATGAGCGGCTGCGTGTTTGCTTAGCCCTATTACCTCCCGCGGATCCTGGCTGCCGAATTAGCCTGTCCTTTCAGACTGGATTTGGACGGACGCCTCTTTATTTATATTTTTATTTGGTCTAGGAGAGTCTATGTGTAGCCCCGGGTCACGCAGGCAGAATATATTGAGCGCATTATGGATATGAAGCCTCGGCCGCCTTAGCGCATGGGTCAGCTTCTGCGAGGCTCCGGGCTGCTTTAGCAATATCCCTCCATTTTTCTTCCCACTGACTCGCAAAACGCGCCTAACAGCGAGCAGCAAGCGTAATTGAATCTTATGTGCTGAGGGGGTAGTATAATTTACAGTCTACTTAAAGATTTCCCGTTGCTTTGTTTTGGATAGCGCGCGGGAAACGTATTAATAAACATTTTGGGATCTGTTTGGGCGAGTGGGAAAGGGCCTGCGCTCACCTCGGGGGCAGAGTTAGCGTGGCGCGCCAGTAGCCGCAGCGCAAATGAGGCGGGCAGAGAGAAGTGGTGAGCGGAAAGTTTGGTAAATTGTATCTGACATTGTTTTTGTGAAAAAGTAGTTTGGGTAGTGCACATGCCTGACCTCTTTCATGGTGGCGGAAAGTAAAACACTGCATACACTGTAAAAATGGAATCTCCACCACAAATTTTGTTTTCCTGATTCATAGGCAATTGTGTTGAGGATATATTAATTTGTTTCTGTGAACTTTGCAGAAGTGAAATAACTGAGAAGTCTGAGATGTCTGCAGACTATTTTTGTATCATGTTGTCACGTGCACCGTAGGTAAAGGACATGTAATACACTAAGAATCTAATTTTTATGTTCCACCATTGTTCCTCATCACAAACAGATCTGTCTTTGCTCCAACCACAAACGCATGACCCTGAGGCTTCTGAATGCACGTGTGTCTGAACAGCAACACACAGTTCACGAGCAACAGCAACTGTTTTCAGATATGACCAACTGTATTTTACCTTCTCAATTATTACTTTTAAAAAGTGGTGAAGACTAAATAACATATTTGTGTGCAGTATTTCTCAAGAACGGGTTCCTTGGACCCTGGTCTGAAATGCCAGTATTCAACACCACGTTCCAGCATTATTTAAGAGGAAATCGAAATCGAAGAACTGGTTCTGAAATGAGAAGCGGTACAAATAGGTGGAAAAGGGGTCGTCACGGCCCCCGACCAACTTTCATGTCTAAAAACATGAAAAGTTAATCTGTAACTCTAAAGAACAGAATACATTTTGTATTTGTCTGTTAAAACTATAACTTGGCACAGTTCTTATCAGATGTGATCAAACAGATTGGTTTGTTTGACGCTTGAATAGATTTTGAAAAGATACTTAAATGTTTAACTCGTGAAGTACATGTTTGAGGGTTCCATTTTGACTTTACTTAATGAGGGTTTGTTATGCAATTAGATTAAACATAATCATATCAAATGCATTTTTTAAGTAATGTGTTGTGCCTCCAATAAAATTATGATTTAATCTTCATTGTTTTGCAGTGTATTTCTGCAGAAGCTCAGTGTGGCTCTTATAGCAAATAAACAACCCCAGCTCCAACTGTCACAGCAAACATCTGCAGTGAGCGTGACGAGTGGGGTGTGAACGCTGAGGCCAACAACTCCAGAAAACAACTTTGTTTATTGAAACATCTGAAATAGAATGACTGTATGTTGGCCACATTGTGCTGGCTCTACTGTATGGACAGTAATACTGTACAAGTCTGTAAATTCAAGTCTAACTCAAGTTGTAAAGAATACAAATGTGTATGACCAGTCATCACAGAAATGAGCTTCTAAAGCTGGGGTACCTACACTGCAAATCTTCAAAAACAAAACAATAATGTTTTCAAATCCATGTAACTATTTATTTGCTCTCAAAACAGTTCAATCACTAGTTTAGTAGTCATCACTTTAGATCAGCTTTTACGAAGGAATATTGAAAAAGAGATGACCACCCTCACTGGATTAGGGTCAGCTCTCAGCCCAAAGTGTCAATTAGTGACTCACAGGGCTCTTTCTTATACACATGCAAAAGATAACGTTTTTAATACCTTGAAGATAGCTTGTTGTTCACTGTTACTTTTCAACATTCTTTCCGTTGGGACAAATAGCATGTTCCCCCAATCGTTAATGCTTTTACTGTACATTCATAGTTTTTTTTAATTGGCTTGTTTTAGGCTTTTTCAGTCATTTGTATTAGTTTCATTTGTGAATAACCTTGTGAGTAAACCTCAGTGCCTACTTAATTTATTCTGTTTATCAAACCCTTAATACTTCTGAAACCCTGCAGCCCAAGCGCCACAATGAGCTCAGACACACCACACATTTCTCCACAGCGCATTCGTCCCCTCACCTTGAAACTCCTAAACCTTGGGACGCTATTACGCGCCACCCTGAGAGAAAAGCCCTTTGTCCCGGCTGCGCTTGGAGTGCGCCCGGCCTCACCCTTAATGCGCACTGCGTTCACCTACCTTTTCGTCGTCCTCGTCCTCCTCTGCCGCGCTCGTGTGCACCTGCAAACAGAACAGAGCGCAGAGGTTACAGGACGTGCGCACTGGAGCGTTTTCAAACCGCCGCACCTTCGTAATGAAGTTTCCTTTGAGCGCCGTCACCCCTATTGGGAGGAGGCCCCGTACCCATGGCGACAGCATCACAGGGCTGACCCGACACACAAAAGCGCGGGGCGACACCGGGGCCCCTTCAAGCAAATCTCATTTCAGAAACACAGGGGAAGACGGCGCGCGTTGGATTGGGATGTCTCAGGATGGATGCGTCCCTGACCTGCCGCGGCGGTGGGGGTGCGGGCTGGTCAGGGGGTGTGCCAGGGATGAGGCTGGAGTCGTGGGCTGAGCGTTATCCGGGGACAGAAACATAATGGAGGGCCAGGGGATGCGCCAAAAACATGTGTGCGACAATTGCAACAGTTGGGATTGAGGATGTTGGAATGAATTTAGGTCGGGTTGTTTTATCTTTCATTGGAACAGACAAAACAGAGCTAACGGTAATGTGATTTTAAAGCTTAACCTTTGTACAAGGTTTTTGAGCGCTTCATATTCTTCCAGTATGAGAGCATTATCACAAAGACGTTTTGAACTTTCTGTGTAATGTCATGCTCCAGGAGTTCTGGGGCCATGGTGAAAGTCTCCCAGGGCCAGAGTGAGGGCATGATTGAATACAGTAAAAGAAAATGTTTTTAGTCAAATGATGTCTCACAAACATCGTAAATATTAATAATGCCTTTTCTATAGTTATATATAACGCTTTTTGGACACTCAAACATGTGTCCATATCATCATTCTTTACACAGTCATTATAAACTTCTACTGTAGCTTCAACTGCCCTGCGACACACTGATAGAAGCGAGACAGCCTGTGAGTGTCCTCAGCCCCTCTGGCTAACACCAACCATTCACACACACACCAGACTAATTCTAATGTGTGTAATGTGTCTTGTCTAAGGACACAACAAGAGTTTGGCACTTTACAGATGCAGACGCCTTATGCTTGTCAGGAATGAAGCAGACAGAGACGGATCGTGGTGCGCCAAACTCTGGAAGTTTATTTAAGTTTCTCTCAAGTTCCAGTGGTTTCCATTGTTTCGTTCTCTCAGACAGAATGGAGTCAGTACACAGTTTATATAGTCATTGTCACGTCACACATCGAAAGACATACGTGTCACAAAGAGACAGTCACATCATAGTCAAAATAATCAGAGTCCTTGTAGAGTTCTGCACGTAGGCCATATTGCTATCTAATACTAACATGCTGTTCCCAGAGGTCTCCCATCACAGTACTATCTGATCCCTACCCTGCTTAGCTTCAGAGTCATTATAATTACAGTCCCACATTTATTTCCAGAATATTCCAGCCTGTGACAGATGTAGCTCTTACTGACGCAAACCAGTGCCCTATTGTGACGATGGTCTTTGAGTTATGAGTTATGAGTATTAGGTCGACTGTATATATATGCTCACCCCACATCTCCACATGCTAGTGCCTGACCAAGGCCTGTGGCTGAAACATTGCTGCTCTTTAAATAAATGTAATGTTTTGATGAATGGGCAGTTAAACATGTTTAAAAGAGAGAAAAAAACAAATTCTACAGAAGTCTAAATGCAAATGGTGTTCCTACTAAGTAGCACCGTCGTTAGCACTCTCGTTTCTCACCCAAGAAGGTACTGGGTTCAAATCTGAGGTCGGAAAAGGGTCTTTCTGAGTGGAGTTTGCATATTCTCCCCATGTCCTGTGCAAGGTTCCTCCAGTAGCTCCAGTTTCCCCTGCCACTAAAAACGTGTACAATAGATAAAATCAACACCTCCTCAACAGGCCGTGCGGTACTATGGAAATAACAAAAGTGGACCTTGACCTAAGCAGGTATTCCATAAAATAGAATCACCCATTTCAGTATCATAACTCGACTTATATCTGCTCATACACAAACATCATGCTTTTCGAACTATCAGACAGTTTTGGCACAAACACTCGCCCCGCTGCTTCTGTCTAAATGCTCTGTTTTCAAAGTTATTCTCTATGATGTTTATGACAGAGCTGTTTACTGCTTTTTAAAACAGTTTTTGGGAAATGTCTCTAAATTATTGTGTGCCATGTTTGCACCAGACTTTATTTGTCAGTTTGACTTCATGTTTTACATGCAGTCTGTGTATTGCTCATCACCCGTTGTCCCTCTGTCTGTGCCATGAATGCACTGATAAGATTGTTATTGTGGGCGATACCAATAAAATGTATTTGATTTGGGATGTTTACCATAAAAGAAGAATGCAGATTCCAACATCTAAAGTAAAAAAGACCTGATTTATCCCCAAAACTCCAGCTAAACAAATGAAACGGTCAACTACAACAAGGCCTTGTAATTACACTGACATTTACATAATGTTACTTTGGAGAAGTGAAGTTTGACACATTGGGGACAAACCTCCTCGATGTGAAGCCAGGACGCCCCGTGTAATCTAACGGCACATCTAATGCCTGCAGTGGAGTTGTTTGACTAATAAGGTCTTGATTTGACATTTCACGTGTTCTTTTGATGCTGTAAATTGGGGGAGGAGTGCTGTTTTCCACTGGCGCTAGTTCCTGATGTTTTAATAGGTCTCTAGAGACTGGAGAAAGCAGTCTAATCAGTGCTGGGGAAACATGAGCGCGGGCTACGTCCCAAATCAGACGGATCCCTCCTTCCTCTGCCTCCGCCTTAGAGCTGCGTCATGAGGTAAGGTGAGCAATAAGGAGGAATGCGGCGCAGTGAGGTTCCACATGACAGTAATCATCTCTAACACCATGGATCATGAATTAGTGCATCTGAAATCTCAATGTTGATAAACAATTCATTAAATAGCTTCTATTAATAACATTCTGCAAGATAACTGTTATTGAGATTTTAATTGTTACATTATTGTTTCCCATTTTTCAAGAGGAAAAACATAGATAAAATGAAAAATAAAATTTGAAACAAGTTTATTTCTTTTAAATAATGAGTTAATTATTGTAGCTTTTAGCAATACATGACCTTTAACCTTAGATGACAAAGTAAATAGTCTAATTATCATTTTTAATGCCCTAAATATTTCATATTGTTCATTATTTAATGAGCTGTAGTTACACTGCCGGTGAAAAGATGGGCACATCAGAGACCCTTCAGAATCCGCTCAGACACAAATCTTGAGTGCACAACTCAAGTGAGCACCCAGTGGATTTGTTTTGTCTTTGACCAAAAATGCCTGCAAAAGGAAGCATAGACACTGATCCGACAGATTGTTGTTTTGCATTCACTCGTAGATCTGTTGGATGCAGTGAACGAGTGAGTCGACTGGTCCATGTTCTCTTGCAGTTAGTGAGACATAGATATGCGTGTCGTCTGCTCGAACCTGTGGTACTCAACAGGTTAGGGCCATATTATCTGGGACACAGTTTCCAATCTAAACTACTTCTTAAGTACTTCCTGTCTTCTAGATAAAACTTAAACCAACTTAGGAAGGTGGTAGCAACACACACCCAGTCCTCTCGTCTCTGTGCGAGGATCTCATGGTCGACGGTGTCAAAAGCAAACAAGATAAAGAGACTTTGCTTATGTCTGTGGTCAGCCAGAAAACATTTGTTACCTAGACAAATGCATTCTCAGCCATGTTTGTTATGTGTCCATGTTTGCTCGTGTGTCAGGTTTCTCACCAAGTCCTGGTTGGCAGTGACTTTCCCCGTGCCCAGCTGAAAGTAGTTCCACCCGATGAGGACGAATAGGAAGAGGGGCAGCATGAAGAGCTCCCAGTACCACACAGTCACTAAGAAGATCTGAAGAGGACAGAACATGTCAGTAAGAACCACATACACACACACACACACACACACACACACACACACGCACACAGACACACTCGCACAAACATACACACACATCACCTGCCCTCCAACACAATGGCTATAGGCTCATTGGAATGCTGTGATGTCGCAAACTATTGTGACATTTTTACGTTTAGTTAAGTATGTTTTACATTTAATTTGGTAAATCAAGTCCTGGTAGCCATTACCCTCACAGTCTTTACTTTAATAACGTCCTTTAGTGGGCAGAGACGTGATTACATGTAGAACACAACAGTGATTGGAGGGTTGTGCCTACAGGAAGTGACCGGGTGGTTACACTGTACTCAAAATGGTAAAAAAAAAAAAAATCATTGAATGTTAAAACCCCCATCCACTAAGTCGCTTCTCATAACCAGTAACCATGAGGGGAAAACCATCTCTTATCATTCATAACCTGTGAAAACTTGTGTAACTTCATCCATTTCCAACATAACCTTATCAGTGTCTGGGTGAGTCGCGTGCCAAGGGTGCTGTCTGGGTCGTAAACGCTGAACAATAAGCAGGTGTTACGTGTTAACAACTCAAACTCGGGGCAGTAATCCCGCAGCTCCACTTCCATTGTCCCTTCAGCACACATTTCCGCAGGACCGCATCATTCCCAGAACACGGCAGGACGCGCAATGTCTAGGAAGCGCCTGGGAAGTGTATCATGGAGCAGACAATGCGCTGGTGTGAAGGCCGCGGGCAGGTGCGGGCTAAGGAGCAGACCTATTGTGTCACAGCCGTACACGGAGCTGAGGCTGAATGACTCCCCCGGGTCACCGTACCTACCACCGTGGCCAGACGGAGCCCAAGGGGAATCGTGTGAACCACGAGTAATGTGGACACTGTACTGAGGTGACGTGTGAGCGCACACGCGCACGGGAGAGAGGCAAAGAGGTGGGCTGAAGAGATATACAGAAGAAATATTATTTGTGTTCACTTAGCCATGAAACATGATCTTGAGATCATTTACATTTACTTTCTTAAAACTTTTATACAGAAAGAGGCTCGGTAAGAGTACCTGACGGGGCTCCTGGGAGTCATACAGTACAGTACAAAATATACAAATAATACACTGTTCAAAGCATTTACAATTCTAAAACCAAATTATTAAAGTGGCTTCAGAGTTTATACTTATCCAACAGTTTGAAACAATATATTTATTGAGATGTAAAATGTGTTCTTATAACATTTTCTACAAAAATGTCACATATTCAATCAATAAGTACCATATAAATAAATGAAATTTAATGTTGCTCTGTTGGCCGACAAAGACCCAAGGGCCAAAAGATCAGGGGCAATTAATGAGCAGTTTGCAAATAATTCAGTAGTAAATTCTTTGCAAGTAGAAAATGAAGTAAAATAAGCTGTTTCTTTTAAAGATTTAAAAAGTTTTTCATTAAAGTAGTTTTTGAACTATATTTTCTCTTGTTGACAACAGAAGCATTATTTTCTCATTCCAAATTAGACATATCTTTCATCATTTATATGAACTGTCAAAATGTGCAGCACAACTCAGACCTGACAGGAAAAAAACGACTTGATGAAATCACTTGATGGTCAGAAATACTGCAGTTAGATATTTTTCCCAAGCCCTTCTACGATATTAAACTGGCTAGACGTTTTCTTACATACATAATACTACTGTAGTTTGATCCATAAAAAGTAAAAATAAATAAACTTGACAAAAGAAAATTCAAGTTGTTTAGAATCATGGAGAAACACATTTGTTTCACAGAGTTTCATAATCGCATGCCGAGAACACCTATGGGCCTGACTATACAAACAATGAATATGCATGAGCGTACCTCTGCACCCTCGCCGCGATGATTTGCCTACGTCACTGCCTGTCAGCGCGCTCCCCCGGGACCCCGACTCACCCCGGAGGAGTCCCGGCTCAGCGCTCGACAGGTACCTTGTCATTTCCACGCCGCTATCCTTCCCGAAAGAGGAGGGAAGAGGCGACCCACAGAAAGAAAGCTGACATCGTCCCAGCAGGAGAGATGCACCTCCTGACCCGCTCGGCAAACGCTTTCCGCATTAACCGCTAAACTCTAATTGCCTCCCCCGCCGCCATCTCGCGAGTCAACAACGCGGGGAGGCTATTCTTCTGCTCGCGGGGGTCCGCCATCGGAGAGGATCTGTCACAGGTATTCATAATCGGCTGTTAATGCAAATGCAGGATGGTTCTGGCTCAGTGGACGAGATAAAAGCAGTGGAGAGTCTAAATGAGGCTGTAAACCAAAACTGTCAGAGTTGTCCCTCATAAAGGCCGGGACAGTGGTTGGTGAAGGACTGGGACTCAAGTGGGTAAGAGTTCTACTTAAAATAAGTCAGTAGACACATAAAGATTACTTACTTACTGAGACAAGGCCAGCAGATGCATTTGAAAGCATATAAGCCTATCACTCATTGTGATCATTATGATGAAGTACACCGGCTCTCTGCACATTCATCCATTTTCTTCTGCTTTATCCATTGTCGGGTCGCGGGGGGCTACCGTCAAAGCAAAGACTGCCTGGCTTACCTATACCCACACACTTCCTCCAGCTCATCTGGGGGAATCTCTGGAAGTGTCCACAAGCTTTCCCCAGAACAACTCCCAAGTCAGGCAGCCAGGAGGCAGATTCCAGAGCCACTTCAACTGCTCCCTCTCGACTTGTTTCATTGTTTTGATTTGGTTTTGTGACATGGGGAAAATTGTGTCCAGGAGTATATTGAAAAAATCTAAATTAAATGGTCAAAGGAAACATTTTCCAAAAGTGTGCTTATACCGTATGTACTGTAAGATATGTGGAATATGCAGAATATGTGGAAACGGTAAGGAATGCGCTGGAAAATGGCTGCAAGTCCTAAGTAGCTCTGAAAGAGTTGTTGTTTTGTGCTTTACAATTGTTATTTTTCTTGCTTTATTTCTGCCTCAGATGTTGCTGCAGTACAGTGTTCATGGTTTTACACTGGTCCAGACCAGACCAGAGCAGAGAGGATTCATGGTCCAAACCAAGCGGATATGGTGAAAACTTGAATTTCTCCGATGGGGATCAATAAAGTATCTATCTATCTAAGATTAACATTTGCTGTTCCAAAGTTTCCAAAGTGCTAAGGCAAAGTCAGTTATTTTAGCGCACTCCGTATCCTTGTGTTCCCTTCAGACGTCTACAAACTGCTTCACATTTCAATTTTAAAAAAACGAGCACCCAAGGATTAAGTTTGTAGCTTAGCATAAGAAAACCCCACAATGAGTATAATCTCCATTACATTTAGAGCATTTTTTTGAGGACATGTCGCTAATGCCTCCCATGACAAACCCCATTTAGCTGAAAAATGTCCGTCTGATTATGCAGAGCAGTGGGGGGCCAGGAGAGGTGGGGCGAAATATGAATCACGTCCACCTAAGTCATGATGGAGATGTAGTCTTCAGAGCACCTGTGTGCGACCTGCGGGCAACGCTCCTCTGCCAGCGGGGTTAAAGAACGGCCCTGACAGCTTTTGTTTTATGACGCCATTAATACGCTCGGGCTAAATGCATCTTCCCCTGGCCGTCGCGGCCCTACACCTCATAATAAAGCACTCAGCGATTAGAGCCTGAGAAACAAGTTAAAGCTGAGCAAGCAGAGGCGGCGAACCCAGCCGTGCTCTCTTGGGACCGCCCCAGACAAATGGGGCCCAGGGACAGACGCTGAACGTGAGACTTAGACTTAGGAAGTAGTTAGAAATAAGATGGACTTACAGAAGGCAGATAGTGCTGTAGTCTATTCAGTAGCTATAATGTTGCTGTTTGCCCCAACAGAAAGTTTTATGTCTTCATCTTGATAGAAACCCTTTGAATAATAAAGAGCCCTTTGAGTCACTTTTGGACGCTTTGGGCTGAGGGACGGTCAGGCTGGTCCTCTTCTTTTCACTTTTGACCCAGATATATCAACCATAATGTTAAATTTGAGATATCTTTGCCAATATTGTATGTGTGAACATTTATGACATAAATATATGTATTGATTGCTGTATAGTCGTACAGTCGTTATACACTGCTATTTCTGTGGATGTCTCTGACAGAGGAAATCAGCCCCTTATATTTGCACAACTGTATATTCTACTTACGGTTATTGTTAGTATTAGTATTAATTTATTTGTTTATATTTATTTTATTTTTTGATCAATTACTCATTCTGTTTAGATTTTGTTTTCACCTCTCTGTCTATTCATGCATGTAAAAACTGATAGTTAGTGGAACTTGTTGGTGACATGGATTTTGTTACATGTAGGGACTCATCTCCATGTTGATTATCTCGGTCAGGACCTTCACAGGAGGATTTTTCCAATGGTGCATGGTGCTGGGGAAGCGGAGCACACAGAGGAAACTCATGCAAACTCCAAACAGAAAGGTCTAGGTCGACACAGGATCAAACCCCTGACCTTCGCACTGTTAGAAAAGTGCTATGTTGCAAAATAGATCCCCATCAAAAACAGGCTTAGAGTTGTTTTATGCTCCATCCACACTAACATTAAACCGTGGGTAACTTGTCCCCCCAACCCTTCTGTCTTATATCTTTTGTCAAACTCTCCGTAACAAATCCTCAGACAATGATGTAATGGAAATAACTGTTTTCTGCCTGTTGAAATACAAACTTGCAAATTTGTGTTTTAACAGGCATGGTATGGTGTCTTTTACTTTTTAGCCATGTATCAATTTTTAACTTTTTGCCTCAGTGCCACAGTTTTCTCCTCTTTACAAAATTACAAATAATATAGAACGGTGAACTTTCATGTGGATGGAAAATATATGGACTATTCTCATCATTTATGGACATTGGTCATCTGCCCCTTATGAACCTATGGCTCTATGTGTTTTTATTATTGCATTTCTTGAGTTGAACGGTTAATTCTCTGACCTGTTTTTGCCACTGTTGTGATTTAGGGCTTTAAAGAAAAAATTTAAGTGAATTGAATTGAACCGCTCTCCATGTTGTAGCAAAATGTACAATCACACTTGGATCACCATGCGACAGTTGCCATTCCTGTCTGTTTACCATAGTTTCTTACCATAGTTGAGAAAAAGGATTCCACATAAAACACAAAAGTGGGAGACAAATACTGCATCATACGTGTTCCTTAAATAGGCCATGGTTACATCACGCTATAGTCCTCGCAGAATGTGTCCTGGCAGCAAGTTGTCAGCCCGCACTTTCTTCCTCCTCAGATCAGAGCGGCGTCTGGAGCTCAGACAGGTGCAGTGTGTGGGCTGCAGACACGTATCACCTGCTCACATCACACCGAGGGGGAGGAAAGAGAGAATGCACTGTCTGCGTGCATACTCCAAAAGACAGGCCAGTGAGTTACTAACAGTGAGATGTTTAAAGGTGTTGTTGTATCTTCTCATGAAGGGGTTTCCCGCACAAAACCAGTATAGTGTTGGAGAAGGAATGCACTTCTGAGTTATGTATTAAAGAAAGTTTAATGACATAATCAGAATACATCGAATCCAATTTCAGGCTTAGCTTCTCAGCCCGGGTCAGCTCAGAGATGGCGTGACTGACTGACTGACCCCGAACACAAAGAGGACCAGGATATTATAGTCTAGTTGAAGAAGTCATAAGACAGTCACAAGATCCAGAAAGAGCAAACCATACATTTAAGGACAGCCATGTGCATTGTCCTAGTGTTGCTGACACGTCTGCCTCATGACTGAGAAAGGGATCATTAGAGTCAGCTGCTTCTACCATTTTGACCCAGATGTTCCCAACACATTTTGAACATACATGCTGTATATGTAGAATTTATAATAGCAGACACTACAGTGTCTCACTTGTTCTTATGAATGTTTTGCCACCAACACAATCATAAATTTCAATCCCACAAAGATGGCGGTGAGGTGGAGTCTATTTAATGTTAGTAAATGAAACCTTTGTCACTAGGAGATATGGTCCTGTAGCAATTCTGCATATTTGAGATGAAGCTTTAGGTCATCCAGCCTTCATGTGTGAGGGCATTGCAAAAACATTATTATAAGTAATTACACTGCAAAAAGTGATGAAAAAAAAGAAATAGGAAAGTGCTCAAATTTGAATACAAAATATCTCCATCTGACACATTTTGACTGTCTTAGAACAAGATTTGCAAATGGGAAAAGAAAATTATCTGGTTTTTAAAAGATACAAGACATGTTTGCTTTGGAATGAGAAATTAAGCAACAGTACATGATTTAAGACTAAATTGCTTGTCCTATTTCTTTTAAGACAGTCAGAATGTACTCTTAATATTGTGGTGTTGTATCTTTAGTAAAGAAATAATTACCTCACATGCTATAATTTTTTGCATTGTAGTGTGATTACAACGACAATTTTATTGTAGGCTTTATGTTGGGGATATGTACATGTACTCCTTTTCCTGTCTTTCTCATTGTGTTACAGCGGTGATGACTTGTAGAAATAGAACTGGTTATTCTTAGCAAAGTGTAAAGTAATCCTGACAATAATGCGTGTGTATGGTGTAAATTGTCGGCTTGATCATAATGAAAAGCTATTCTTGGTCCTAACCAGCTCGTGCACGCCCACACACTGAAGGCGCTTTCTGTAAATTGGGGGTGAGGCCTTTCAAAAGGCTCAACTGAGTTCGAGACCTGGGATTGCTCTGTGCTAGCTTGCCCAATTTGTAATATTGTTGGTTTTTTGGACATTGGTGTCTTGCACAGCTGTTCCAATGTGGCGTCTAACTATAAATGATACATAAATCAGGCCAAATCAGGCTGGGGTATCAATTCTGCAACCAGCCCTAAGAGGCGTATAGTGACTTGCATGGCTTATACTTCTAACCAAAGTTCAGTGTTTATAGTGCACTTTCTGTTGAATAAGAATAAATATTTTGGTGTGCAAGGATTGGTGCTGACCAAAAGAAGACCAAGACCTAGATCTCTGCATTGGTAAGGCACATAGCTTCAATGATATTTCAATTTAATTTGCTAAAGCTGGAGGGTTTAGACGTCACTCATTTATCTTGTGTTGTGTGCTCCTCATTCCTACTGTCTGTAACTTATGATGCAAGACTGAAATTTCCCCACGGATAAAGGCTCTCCTCTGGAAACACAAGATGGCCACCAAATTCACATCCGCGCTCTCTCTAGTCCAGTCCCTTTACAGCTCCGTGCCCCTGACCCCTGGCCGGCCGCTACTGTTCATGGTGTGTCGGGAGCGTTAGCACTGAGCGACCCACGGGCAGATCTGCCATGTGAACCTGTTCTCCGGCAGACCCCGAGGAGCCGGACAGGGGGAGGGGGTGTAGCTGTCAGAATAGAGCACACAGACGCACCAGGGCCGAGGGCAGGGCAGGAGCAGCGCTGTCCTCCTCCCAACATGTGTGTCACTGTGTATTGCATGTGTCGCCGCGGAAATATGTACGCCGTTTTTTGTTAGATGAAAATGAAAAAAAAATAATCGTAGTAGCTAAATAACTAAGAGTAGTCACCTTTATTTATTTTTTGTCAACCAACACTAAAAGCATTTGCTGCTAATTGCAAATGCGCATATTATGGGCATTAGTTTATTTCTTCATTACAAAAGAAGAAAAATACAATGAAAAATCACTGAAAAATCAGATTTTTTATAGAACCTAATGGAAAGTGTAACAAATGTTATTTGTGTTGATAATATTGTTGTGTTACAACAGAGTTTTTTGTGATGTCCTACTCCTTGTCATTTATTAGAAATTGTTCAATATTGAAATCTAACTAAATTTAACTAAATAAAAAATACATTCATTATTTTTACACTTTTTAAGACTATTTTGTTATTCTTACCTACGTACTGTACATGTGTGCTGCAACAACGGCATTTTGAGGTCGGGATTAATGTTCACTTATAAGATTTGAGACATGGTTCAAAACTGAAAAAGTATGCATAATTGTTATTTTAGGCACGCTGCTGTTAAATAGACAAGTTTTGTTCTTTCACCAGTTTTTCACATGCATGAATGAATTTGCGTGTATTTTTAGCCTCTGTTCCAACTTTAGATCAACGTTCAGACATAGAAGTGAGGACCACCCAGTCCAAAAAGTCAAAAAAGGTGACTCACAGGGCTTTTTCTTGCAAGTACGCAAAAGATAATAGTAATTTTCTGATAAGATGACGACAGTATGGTGTGATCTGTAGTTATTTTTACAAGACTGTTAAACACAAACAGATATATGAATTATGAAAGACAAAAGGTAGGTACCCGAAATTAAACCAGAAACATGAAACTTAAAGACATTAAAACAAGAAAGATAAGCATTGCTGCCATTATAACAATATGTTCAAATTTGGACGCTGTAGAAAACGTATTACATTTATTATATCTAAAGAGAAGCTTTTAAAACTCGCACTGACATGCAGTATGGGGCAAAGATAGAGTGTTTTATTTGGCAAAACCTCTGCCTCTTGACAAATTTCCACCCTGCTGATTTCCAGGCCAGTTATGAAATAATCTTAATTTAATTTAGGAGGCACTTATGAGCATTTGCAGCCAGTATTTTATCACTAATATCTCTGGAATGCACATTAGCCAGTGCTGGCGTCATTATTATTATACTTCCCTTGTTTTTTTTTTGATGCATTCCCACTGAGAGCAAGCAGAGACCAGAGGAGAGTCCCACAGGAGGTTTTTATATATTCAGAATAAACAGATGCAAAGAGATGGTGGAGAGATAGTGGAGTGTACGCACTGCACCAAACCACATCGGGTATACGCACGCATTTTATAGTGGGCAATACTTTTGTTGTAAAACCAGAAAATCGTTCTGAGTGTGACGTCATAGTGGTACAATGACATCGTACTATTACAGGACTGAGACAGGAGCTTTTAGACAGAAGGGGCGGAGCTACACGTTTAGGCCAGAGGTTCCCGAAATTAACATGGATGGATGTAAAAACAAATCCAGGTCTGTGACTCATGAGGAACAGTGTTATGAAGACAGAGGCAGCAACGATTGCGCCTGTTACACGGTTTATTTTCAAGTCTTTCCAGATCAAACAGAAGAAGACAACACTTTTTATAGGATTTGTATCAATGTGCATATGAACAGAGACGTCATCACTTGAGGTATTAATGCTGCATGCTGAAATACATACTAGTAATAAAAATGTGGCTCGGAACAAATGCGTACAGTGTAAAAATATACTGGTCAGATTCTACAACTTCTTTAAAACATACACTAAGGGCACTGTCGGGGCCTTTCTTGACTTCGTGGCCCTCAGAATTAGTTCTTTTATTGCCATACGCAGTTACTTCACCCACATGTTGGCCACACTGTGCTATGTTTGATCATACCGTTTGAGTTGTAAAGCTGTAAAAACATGTGATTATGATGTAAAAAAGGGCAGATTTACGAAGCGTTTAAACAGGTGCAGAGCTGATAGTGCGCAGCAAAGTGGAGCAGAGTCTGTGGTTGTTCTGAACGCTGAGAGGCCAGGGTGCACGCGCAGAACCTAATGAATATGCAAAACGGGAGCATTTTGCAGCGGTAAAGTGGGAGCTGGTTTAGTGGAAGCAGTCGCATTTATCATGACGAAAGGTGTTTGCACATAAAGACTACAGTGGTTTCACATGATTTCAAATGTGTGTTTGGTTCATCAAAATGTGATCATGTAAGCATGTAAAAAAGCATATTATGGTCATACCCTATAAGTCCATACACCACTTCAGTTCAGACCAGTTTCATTTTTAACTCGAGATAATAGTTTGATTAAAGATCTGTGTAATCCTCCATTTGATAATAAGGCCAGTTGAAAAAACAAACAGATGTCTCCTCTTGTGTTATGTGAGTCTGCAGCCGACTCTCTGGTAAAGCCGATTTGATAAATTAACTTATCGACATGGGACTGAGTGGAACATAAAGTATCTTAAAAATGTGTCATATTTATGTTGGCCAAACCTTTGCTCTAAGCTGAAAGAAGGAGGCTATACCCTGGGCTCACAATTGCCCCCTACCGTGAGGCCGGGTTACTGCGTTCCTCAGTCAGTGATCTTTCAAGCTGTGGTTTAGCACGAAAAAGAGCCACGTTTGTTGTTAAAAACACGATATATGATGCACCTGCTAAACTGTGGACATGTTCTCTGGAAAGGCAATATGTTTGAATATTATAACAGCTGCAGCATTTACGTCAGACAAATATGAGAAAATAGGAACAAATTATAGAAAAACTATATAAAATAAGTTACAAAGCAATAATGCATCAGCACACATTACTTGGCAAATGTGACCATGTATTTTTGTTTTCATTTTAATCGAACTGCCGCACTGCCTCCTTTGACCACACGTCACAGGGATGAAGAACTGAGACTGCCTAACCCCTGACCCTTCTGCTTGTGAACCCGTGTGTCAGAATATAGAAGGCAAGACACAGAAGTTCCTGATATTAGCAGTGATGGAGCTGAAAGCAACGATTCCAATAAAGACATACCATACCACTGCGAAGACATCCTGTGCCTTTAAACACTTCCACTCCTGAATGCTCCATGATGGTGACCTACCCACTGCTCTCCCCCACTCCCCCTGCTGCTGAGAAGGTGGAAGAGCCACATCTCATCTCACAAACACATCAAACTTTCATAAGAAAACGTCTTAGTCCTCTACGATGAGCTACCGCCTGTCAGACATGGGCTGGACCGAACGAGACAAATCCAGAGGGAAAACTGCACTAGAGGAAAGGAAAACTAGTATTGCAATGCAAAAATATTCAATTAAACATCTAAAGCCATTTGGAGTGGACTGACTGCTGACATCACTATAGCGTTTGTTATAGAGTAGAAGAAACCGACAAGAATTAACTCAACAAGGTTTTTTGAGCGAGAATCCTGGGCCAAATGTACGCAAATGTGTGGGTAGCAACAAGAGAGCAACCAAGAGCCAATCAGGATCGACGCTGATCTGTCTCCCCGCTCACACTACTTGCGGCTAAAGCTGAAGTCGGGCAGAAGAAACCTGATTGACCAGTTGTCAGAGCTAACACTGTATTCACATATAGAGGTATCAAAATGTTTAACACCTGGATCACAAAAAGCACAAAACCAGAGGATTCAATAGGAGGAAGAAGTACAAGAAAAACTTGAGCATTTCCCGATTGGGCTTCATGGAGCTATGGGATACGCATTGTCCATCTGGGGTGTAACGTCGTAGTGTAACAAGTTTGAAACCAGATCATTTCAACAGAAGGGGCGGGGGGTGTAAGTTTTGTGCCTCATATAAGCCTGGACAACTCCTTGGGGCAGTAACAGAAAAGTAACTTACCCAACACTGGTTCTAACATAATTATTTTGTTTTAGTTATTCTTCTGTTGAAATATATTTTGTCAATATGTACTTTATTTTTGTATCGTGTTCTCGCCTATCATGGATTTGTCCTTTACTAGTTGCTGCTGGGAGAAGGGGTGGGATTTAATCAGTTTTACTTCTTCCCACTCTTTTTCAGTAGTAGTACTTCGGTCATTTTGTACTTTAGAATTTAGGTCATATGTTTCTAAAGATCAACAACATTTTACAATAAAGGGGGAAAAAAAGAACCAAAACGTGTAAACTAAGAATTTTAGAGCTAAATAAGGCCTAACTGAAAGGGGTTTAGTCCGGAGTCTAGCTTTATACTGCCTAACCCCGATTGAAACTGTGACAATACATGATAGTGTCATTGCTGCTTGTAGTAACACGCTTGTACTCATAGTTGTGTGTTTAAAATAAATCTAAAAATTAAAATGAATGTTTGAGCATGTTGTAAAATTGCTCAATAAAAAAAAAGTATGTATTCTCCAAACCAAAATGTAGACTATTTTAATCATTATATGGAAGAGTCTAGAGAGCTATGGAATATAAAGGGTGCCTCTTCTTCTTGTGCCTGGTTATTCTTTGTCTGTTGCAGTCGGCCTCCGGTGTGACTCTAACGGAGCTCTGCGTTCAGCCTGCACTGACTCTGCACTCACTCTGCATTAATGCTCTTTCTGTGTTTAACATTGTGCTTCTCTAGATGTGCACATGCGCTTTACTTAAAACTATTTTGATAATTGATTCGTTAGGGGACAAAGCCTTACATTTAGACATGATTAAATACAGACAGTGGAATTTATCTCTCAAATCTTGTCTTGGTCTGGATATTCTCTCTTGTCTCATCAATAACGCTTGAATCACTATAGGCAAGTGATGTTTTTCAGTATGAACGTGAGGGAAAAGAAAGACTTTACGGCTCTGAATTTTTTGGGGGGAAATTGTGGCAAAAAAACTAAAATATAAAACCTAAACTTAACAATCAGTTTCAAAGGAATCCCTGAATGAAAAGTTATGTTTTTAAATGTTTATAGGTGGCTACAATTGATGGATATTTAAGTAAAGCAAAAAAAATGAATATAGTCAATATTTATAAAACATTAAAATCAACATCCATTCAGCTTTTGCATATCCAAATATTCAAAAGTATCTTCTTTAATTTTATGGACAGTTCTATCTCAAAGTTTAAAACAGATGTTAAAATAATTTCAAGGACAACGCCTTATTATGTTTTTGGACAGCATACAAGAATTTCTGCATTTGATAGAATAATATTGTGGGGAAAAAAAATATGAATAGGCCTTCATAGTCATTTAAAATTATATACATGGACTTAAAATATTTCAATAGTGACCCATATTGCCAGCTCTTTGACAGGTTGGTTGTGAAGTTTCTGAAGTCCAAACCCGGGCTTTCTCTCGGTTTCTTTCATCAGACTTGCCCTGGGCTTGTTAAATGCTCATTTCTCGGGCTGTGAGCTGCTTTTGTTCTCTTGGTTTGAAACACTCCCACTTGTTCCCAGCCTGTGCCATTTGTGATGCTTTGTCTCCACCTACAGGCTGTGAAGGGGATAGCAGTCACAGAACTCTGGCTGACCCCAGAGCTGTGGTCCCACTGGGAGGAGGAGTCTGTTAAAGAACCGAGGGCTTTTAGAAATGATTTCAAGTTGACTTGGGAATACTACTGTTGTAGTTAGGTTTTATTAGTGTTCATGTTATTGGCAAAAAGAAAACCTCACGTTTACTGTAACTACAGCTACATGCTTTGGTGCTTAAAGCTGGATTACCTAACTTTTGAGTCAAAAATAAGATTTGGTTTGTCCCAAAATAAAGAGTCTAGTAAAAGTAAAATGTTGTGAACAAATCAGACCACAACATGCTTATTAGATGTTGACTTTTTGAGATGAGAGCTGATTGTCTGATTGAGGGTGGTTTTTTTGTCTGAAAAACTGATCTTATTCTGTGACAGAGGCAAACATACATGCGTGTGCAGAGCCAGGAACTAGTGTCAGGGAAAGTTAAACCCCAGGGTAAATGTTATGGGTTTTCTGTACAGATTACACAAAATCTTCCTTATTTTCTGTGTCTGTGAAATATGAACCAATTTAAAAAGTTACATTGCCTTGCCATGTTACAACCACAAACATAAAGCTTGTTTTTTTTTTGTTTTACTGACAGACAACTGCAATGTTACAGACAATTTTTATATGAAAGTAAACAACATTGTTATTTTAAAGCAGGGTTGATGTTTTTTTCGAGTGAATATATCAACCCTGGCCATGACATGTTTGGAACTCTTCCTCTTCAGTCCATAGCTGTATTAGTGTGTTAACAGCAGGTGAGTGTAAGGGACCCAGTGAACATTTTTTAATGGAACCTCCAATCCCATCCACCCGCACTGCAAAAAGTCACAGAAAGTCACCAAAAGTCAGTTCCAGCCACTGGAAATAAGTATTATTTATTTAGGAGTGGGCTGAAGCAAGAAGCTACCCCCCAAACTCAATACAATCCAACTTTTCATATCACAGTAAAATAGTGCAGAACAAGGACACAAAAGCACACATCTAATAAGGGTTTGAAACACAGCAAACGGTAATAATATTTCACTGACAGATCACAGTGAAAGTCACACAAGAATAATACTTTTCATGATGACAGTGTAACAAGCCATGACAAAAGTGAAGCTCTAACTGTCAGAGTTTGGGCTGTTACACAGGCTGCTCTTTTCTTTATGAAGTTGTCCTCATGTTTGAAAATTGAATGACTTTAGAAGTGTGTTTTGACCATGGATCTATAATATTAACTGGATAGGGTATGACTAGCTTATAGCTGTCCCACCCATGGACACAGGGGGCGCCCGTGGTACTACAGACTAAATTCATGTGGGCAACCCCGAAAAAAGTCCCATAGAACTCAACGTACACTAAAACAGCTCGACCTCAGCTGACAGAGAACCTACAGCTTTCAAAAAGATCGTATTTTGTGGGGATTTTAGTGTCCCTTGTCATCCTGAACTTTTTTTCTTCTGAAATCTTTCGGTTTTCTTTAAATCCACACTTTACTGCTACAAACTCTGCTCCTTTCCTTCCCGCTCTGACTCCGCTCTGCTGCTGCTCTGATCGGCTCTGATTGGTCAGAGCGCGGCCGAGCCCCTCTGTGCACGTGCATGAGAGCCACACACGCACGTTTGGCGCAACGCATCATGGGAGATAATCCACTGCACAGAACCGGGAGGACCAGACAATGCCCAAATATAGGCGAGGTCTGCTAATCTCCCGGTCCCCGTGAAGTCTCATGCGCTACTGAGCACAAGCCATTCATTTGAATAGGGCGCCATCTTGGATCACCGGGGCTTGGTTTTGAACCTGTTATTTTGACATGTCTTGAAAAACCGACACAGGTTCAAACAACTTGCCTCGGTTTCCCACTGTTGTCCCAGGTCAACGTGGCATTTCATCACAGGCCGAAAAACACAGGTCTTTAGTGTATAAAGGCAGCATTTTGGGTCTAGGACATCAACTTTGGGGAAATGTCGAGGATGCGTCGAAGAATTCAGAATGTCAGTCGTGGAGAAAAGTATGGCTACTTTGTTCAACAAGAGAACTATGAATTTACACTATTATATAATAGTGCTTGGTTTACACGCCCAGGCAGGATTAAAACAAATATTTGACCATATAATGAAGATTATGAATGAGAAAATATTATAAAATGATTATCAGGATAGAAACTTCTGACCCTGAATTTCTCCTTTAACATATTTGACAGCTGGGAGCCTTTTGTCGTAGTTGGATGAGATGATTTATTTTCTTTGATGGTAAAACTGCCTGAATGCGCATGAAAATGTGCATGAACTAGACATTTGAGATCTCTCCAAAGCGCATTTGTGATGGATTTATTTGCATGGTTTTCTCACCCAGCTTGTCTATAAGTGTGTGTACATTGATGATACTGTAGTCCCCCCCTCCCCCGTCCCCCCTGTGTCTGCCCTGTGTGTCCCAAGGCAGAGAGCGTCTCCACACTATCCGTTCTCATTGTGCAGAGTGCAATACTGTCTGTTGTGGCGGCCCGTCTGAAGCCCACGGGAGGCTCAGGTGTTGGGCCAGGTAAGACCCAGTGTAACAGGGTACCAGGGCCGTGTGGCACGCCCTGTCTGCGACCGCCGCCCGACCCGTGCACACGGCCACAGTACAGACCAGGTGATTAGTGCAGTCGTCTGGCCTGGTTATTATGTTCTCATCAATAACATACAAAGATGTGACTGTTGCACCACAATGACAGGAAAACTAATATAATTGTGTTCAATGTGGCCAGAAAACACTTGCTTGTGACTTAATTTTTTAATGTGTTGGGTGTAATTTCAGTTGCAAGAAATTAGTTAGTAAGGCAAGTTTAACTTGAATACCTTTTAAGTAAGTAGTGTAACACATTACATTGAGCACACTTTATACTTTGTTGGAGAGTAATTCAATTACAGTTACTAATGAAATGCAGCTTCAGCCTGGAGCATCTAAACACCTCAAACATGTGTGTCTAATATTGGCAATATTTACATCAAAGGCTGTGCATCGAAGCCTCGCTGACATCACGAAAAGATGCAGAGTGTGCCAACACAACACATCACTTGAAGGATTTTGATATTTGAAAAGAGACAGGTGGCTACACACTGCAGGCTCGTGTTTTTAACTATGTTCAAAAGTTCAGAAAACTTCATTTCTTCAGCACCAGAGGGAATCTCATTATAAAGGACTACGTCAAGGTCTTTCAACATATGTTTTACCAGGACAACTTTATAAAGGAAAGAGCAAGCCCAAACTCTCACGGTTAGAGCTTCTCTCTTGGTACACGACTTGTTACACTGTCATTATGCAAAGTATTGTCCTTCGTGTGACTTGTGAAGTTTTTCAGCCTGCCTTTCCTGATCCACGGCAATCAACGGCCTATAAAACAGTTTGGTTTTATTGGTGACGACAATTTTATTTTTTGTCTGTGTCGCTCAGAGAGAAAGAGGCAAACCCGGAGATTTTGGACCAAAAACAATTCTCACAACCTAGAACTACAGTGTGTGGGACATTGCGTGTGACTCCAAACTGTAATACAAACAGCCTTGGGTGTACAGCCTCCTCAAAACCCTTGCCACAGTGAATAGCCCTTGTCGACTGCATTGTCATTCCATCATGTCTTTCTGTCGATCTGTGTCAAAGAAGTAAAAGCGCTCCCCGCGGGCACGTAAGTCTAAAGTCTGCCTTCTCACATGTTTGGCTAATCCACCGTGTTTAGTCCATCTGCTAGTTCAAACGCTCGCACCTTTTCTCTCTGTCAGGACGAGCTGGTAATCCTCAAGTGCCCCATTGTGTTTTCTAAGTCCGTACATTTTTCTTAGCAGCAGACGTATTGTCAGCCCGCGGATAATCCACACAGCAGACTCTGTGCAGAAGCTTCGAGGTGCGGTCGCTTCGCTCCACGGCGTGGGAGCAGATGGAGAGCATCGGTTGCATAAATGATTCCATAGGTGAGAGCGCGTAACCTGCATGCGTTCCACTTTTGTTTTAAGTCTGTGTTTTGTTAGTTAATCCATTCACGTTCGCAGGTATATACAGGTAAAGGCAAATCTAAATATATGAAACTTTTTTTCAAAGAAAAAGAAAAATTTACCTGCACATAAGTTAGCGGTATGAGTGTCCAACCATTAAAACTAATATCATACTGAATATCTACTTTGGCATGTTTTATTAAGTGTGAAATAGATACAGGGCATCCTGGGTAGGTCCAGACACCCTCTGCATGATACCACAGTGACTGAGTGGATAGCACTCTAGCTTCTCAGCAAGAAGGTCCTGGGTTCGAATCCCGGTCGGAACAGGGCCTTTCTGAGTGGAGTTTGTTCTCCCCGTGTCTGCGTAGGTTTCCTCCGGTTTCCCCTACCACTAAAAACATGCACAATCGGTCTGGCATGCGCCTCCTGTACTGGCGAACCTGCTCCCATCTCTGTCCAAGGTTTCTCACTTTTTCCCACTGGGTTTTTTAAGAGTTTTTCCTTGTCGATGCAGGAGGGTCTTGTTGGACAGTTAGTGTCCAACAGAAAGGATTGGTGATGATCAGGACACTTTAGCATTCTACAACATGTATGGACATTTTCTTCTGTGTGTGCTTTATATTCTTCATGTGTTTTAACTGTTGATTCTCTGACCTGTGTTGGTGATTTCAATGGTTTTGTTAAGTCCTCTGAGATGACTTCTGTTGTGACCTAGGGCTATACAAGAATAAATTGTATTGTATTGTATTGTGTGGAGTGAGACAAATGTAAACCGCTTTGTGACTCTGGTCTGTGAAAGGCGGTATATAAATAAATAAAAGATTACTACTACACTATGGTCGCTCAGAGGAGTAATCGTAGCAACAGGCTATTATCACTGCACTGCCGAACGGAACAAATAGCTGTCATGACAAGGGTTGAGACAGAAGGGGCTTGAACAGGCATGTCCAAACTAAAGCCTGAAGGCCAAATGTGGCTTGCCGTACCATTTTCTGTGGCCCCTAGCCTTGCTAACCCAAACTTGCCATTGAGGTACTTTCACAGTATCCTTCTGCCAACTTCAGCCACCAGTATAATTATGCTGCACCTCAATGTAAAGCTCAGAACATTTGGAATCCAGTCATTAACTTTATTAATATACAGTGTCTCAGGTCTTTTGCAGACTCCAACAGGTTTTCTTCCAGAATGGTTCTGTATTTGGCTCCATCCATCTTCCCATCAATTTTAGCCATCTTCCCTGTCCCTGCTGAAGAAAAGCAGGCCCAAAGCATGATGCTGCCCCCACCATGTTTGACAGTGGGGATGGTGTGTTCAGGGTGATGAGCTGTGTTGCTTTTACGCCAAAGTATCGTTTTGTATTGTGGCCAAAAAGTTCGATTTTGGTTTCATCTGACCAGAGCACCTTCTTCCACATGTTTGGTGTGTCTCCCAGGTGGCTTGTGGCAAACTTTAAACGAGACTTTTTATGGACATCTTTGAGAAATGGCTTTCTTCTTGCCACTCTTCCATAAAGGCCAGATTTGTGCAGTGCACGACTGATTGTTGTCCTATGGACAGACTCTCCCACCTCAGCTGTAGTTATCGGCAGTTCATCCAGAGTGATCATGGGCCTCTTGGCTGCATCTCTGATCAGTCTTCTCCTTGTTTGAGATGAAGGTTTGGAGGGACGGCCAGGTCTTGGTAGATTTGCAGTGGTCTGATACTCCTTCCATTTCAATATAATTGCTTGCACAGTGCTCCTTGAGATGTTTAAAGCTTGGGAAATCTTTTTGTATCCAAATCCGGCTTTAAACTTCTCCACAACAGTATCTCGGACCTGCCTGGTGTGTTCCTTTGTCTTCATGGTTCTCTCTGCGCTTTAAACAGAACCCTGAGACTATCAAAGAGCAGGTGCATTTATACGGAGACTTGATTACACACAGGTGCATTCTATTTATCATCATCAGTCATTTAGGACAACATTGGATCATTCAAAGATCCTCACTGAACTTCTGGAGTGAGTTTGCTGCACTGAAAGTAAAGGGGCCAAATAATATTGCACGCCCCAATTTTCAGTGTTTAATTTGTTAAAAAAGTTTAAATTATCCAATACATTTTGTTCCACTTCACGATTGTGTCCCACTTGTTGTTGATTCATGACAAAAAATTAAAATGTTATATCTTTATGTTTGAAGCCTGAAATGTGGCAAAATGTTGAAAGGTTCAAGGGGGCTGAATACTTTCGCAAGGCACTGTATACTGATGTTGTTTTTTGATTGTGTCCCAAAGTTAAATTTATGGCCCTAATGTTGCCGTTGTGTAAATCAATATGAAACATGTCATACCCCATTTTAACCTGAATCCAATAAAAACAGTTTTACAATCCATGTTGTCAGCCTGTGGACAAGTCTGGAGAACTAGTTGCCCTATTACTAAAAGTTTGGGAACCCCTAGTGTAGAATAACCTATTATTAGAATAAACTGAGCAAAAGCTTTTAACTCCTTCCACTACACTGTAAAAAGTGATTAAAAAAATAATTCAGAAATTGCTCTAATTTGGTAAAATGTATCTTTTTTTTAGCACATTATAACTGCCTTAAAACAAGGTTTGCCAATGGGACTCCCTTTGAATGAGAAAATACAGCAACAGTTATTGAAATAAGACTAAATGGCTTTATCCCATTGACAAATCTTCATTTAAGACAATCAGAATGTACATTTGATTTGAGCATCTATCATTTTTTGAAATATCTTTTTTTTGATTTTTTTAGTTTTGATGAGAAACAACATTGCAAAAATTTTTGAAACTCATAAACTATATTTTTACTTCATACTCTGTGTCTTGCACTTAAACTTGCCTTGCTTTTGTTGGCTGGGGCTGTGAGTATTGTAAAGCCTTCCTTCCGGATCACAGCGCCTGGCACACACGGCTAAAGCGCCACATTTGCACGACTGGGCTCTGATCCACACACAGCCCGCGGCCGCTCGATCGGGGTTAGCGGCTTTGCTAACGTGTAGCTGTACAAACGTCATCAGAGGAGAGACGGCGAGCCCAGGATGAAACTCTTATACACAGGGGAGCCAATCAGCGGACAGGCCCTTTCAAGGAGGGAGAGGAACCGTATTGACATTCTGCTCAGAGAACTTTAAAGAAGACCATGTTCTTGTAGTTTCTCCTTGTCAAACATGCAGCTGTTTTAGAGCAATTCATGCTTGTTTTAGGGGGACCATTTTCCCAGACATGTCCTCATTTTGGGTATCTAAAACACAAATTCCTAAACCTTAGCCTTCCCGGTCCCATCATCAGCAATCCGCATGAAAACAAAAACTCATGAAAAACAGTGTTCTTCTTAGAACTACTATCAAGACAGTGTTTTTCAGATCGGTCACACATTCTAGTGCCATTGTCGGTTGAGTCAAATACAGAGGAGACATTTTCCTATGGGGACGATAAAGCATTATGTGACATCACTTAATTATTGAAATATGGTTTTTCCAAACTTACATGCCGCAAAATGGTTTCATGACTCAGATAAATCTATGACTGCAGATTGAAATTATTATGTGTGTTTTAATCAAACAACTTTTTACTTGCTATTAGTTCTCTGTGGTTTTGTTTTAGTTTTGTGTCCTGTCCTGTTCCCTTGCCCCACCCTGATGTGTTTCACCTGTGTCCTTCTGTGTCTACAGTATACATACCCTGTACTCTTCTCCCCTTGTTGCTAGTCTATTGTCGTTGCTGGTCCATTGTCTTTTCTTGTCTTTGTCCATATGTTTTCCTGGTTTCTAAGATTCGTTTGTATTTTTAGCTTGTTTTCTTCCCTGGACTTTAATTTTATCATCTTCATTTAATCATGGGTTTTGTATTCCTGCATTTTGGTTTGTTTCTTCATCTGACCTCATGAAAACAACCCAATGTGTCACAAGACATTTCCATGAAGTTGTGGCCAAACTGAGATACAAATTTAACTAAATCTTAAGGCAAGAAACGAAATACGAATTTACTTCTTCAACAATATCTCGCCATTGTAGGTGTACAGAGTCTGTGGTGCATGGAAAAGTTGTTTCTGTCAATTAGGATTTGCCACCGGTGCCACAGTGGGGACACTTAACCCACATAGGAATCTGATTGGTAGAAAGTGAATGATGCTTTCAGTATATAGCGAGTAGTGGGGGGTGAGTTTGCGGTCAAGAGAGTGTTCAGGCCTGTGTGTGTGTGTGTGTGTGTGTGTGTGTGTGTGTGTGTTGTGTTACTCGTCTGAATTTTTTATTTGTGTTTTTTTCGAACAATTTTGTTGTTCTGTGTTGAGTGGGTGAGAGGGTCAGAAGTTCGATGCATCATCCAACCTCTTTTCAAAACATGTCTGTAAATCATGTTGTTCGGTAAATGTATGTTGCATAAAGTTCTATATGGATTTATAAAGACAATATCAAAGTAAAAACACCAAAGCAAGGATTTCAAGCTCAAAATGGTGAGTGTAACAAAACGGTTACAGAATAAGATGAGATTACTAAAGTAACTGGAGCCGAAGTGAATTGGAGCAAACTATCAAAAGACCATTATTATTGGGCTTCATAGAGCGTATGGGTTAAATCGTTCATCCAAAAACAGTCTGTGCATGATATGTGCCCTTTAAAACGGACAAAATGTGATCTCCACTCACCAGGAAGGCCAAGAGACTGCGCTGGGTGCTCTCCCACTGGAAGCAGCTCTTGATGTACCTCAGCGTGTAGAGGACGGCAGTGCTGATGCGGCGGACTCTGTAAATGTTGCGAGCCAGTACCTACAATGTATACATCCAAATCAATACAACAGCAGCACCTATATACATCCAAATCAATACAACAGCAGCACCTATATACATCCAAATCAATACAACAGCAGCACCTATATACATCCAAATCAATACAACAGCAGCACCTATATACATCCAAATCAGTACAACAGCAGCACCTATATACGTCCAAATCATTACAGCAGCTAGCGGCACCTATATCATTACAACAGCAGCACCTATATACAGCCACATATTCACATCAGCATTTGTATAGCCCTAAATCACAACAATGGTTATATCAGAGGACTTGATTTGCCAACACAGATCAGATAATCAAACAGTTCAAAAACAGGATATGCAACAACAAAAAACACACAGAACCATCGGTCAACAAAGGGTGAAGGAGCAATGTTTATATTTTGTTAAATGTCCCGGATCATCACCACTGTCCTTAGACCCTCCTGCATCGGAAAAGTACAAGAAAAAACCCATGGGACTCAAACAAAAAAAAACAGCAGCACTTACTATATATACTGTACGTACATCCACATATTTGCAACAGAAGTGGCTAACAGGCTAAAAAGCGCACACAAAATGTTGCGCGATTATTTTTGCCAGTGGTACGCTAATATTTCATAAGCAATCTCATTTTCAATTACAGTTACAAAGTTTGAGTGATAAGGAAAAGTTACGAAATGCTTTGAAATCCTTGCAGACTTGAGCAGCTTATTGGAAGGGCACACAGAATTGGGACCCAAACCCATCTGACCCATTTGATAATTCCACTAAAGTGAAGTTTTCTACTGTATATACAGCCACATCATTACAATCAAGGAAACGCATCCAGGACATTATGTTTACGACATCACCAAATTAGACTAATCGCTTGGACGCAGCGAGGCAGACCCAAAGCCCACTCTGCTAATTATCTGCAAACATGGCGGAGGAGAGTCATCACCTTTTTATTGAACTTGGGGGTTTCTTCGGTTAATTTGGTCTCTTTGGGTTTGAAGGTTTTGATGCCAGCGCGGACCTGGAAGAAGGAAAACAGACAACAAACAGAAAGATGAGCGCTCTTCAAGGCTTTTAATGCACTAATTACCCATTTCACATTTTGAGTGTGTCAAAGAAATATTTAATAAAGTATAAAAGAAATGTCATTAGGCAAATGCAATGATTAACCCAGAAATTGAATCTGACGTGTAGCCCTAAAACTTTTGTATGAGACAGAGGATTATCTTAAATTATTTACAAAAAAATATTATGTAAGAAAAATGAAGGACAAGTTTGTGTGAAGCCAGATCATTGTAAAGACATTGCCCTCATTTATGAAACTTGCGTATGGCCAAATCAGGGTGTAAAGGAGGCGAACGCAAAAAATTTACACTTTATGGCATTCATCAATCTGGACATGGGCGTACGGTACGCACAAAATATACGCCGAGTCTGGAGGTTGTGTACATTTTACACCCATCTCAACACGCAAATAACACGCATGAAATTCAAGATTTGGACAACAATAAACATATTCCCATTCTGGCAATATTATAGGCACACCTCTCACAATACAAATAGAGCAATTTTACATTAGGGCTAGTTTGTGTTATTAAATAATGTACAAGATGTCAAACTCAAAAGTTTCCCACAAATGTGTGGATTGTTATATGCACCTACAATCAGTGCAACGGCATTTGGGTCATGCGGGTCCAAGCAAAGACGCGTGCCACAGTGGAGGCTGCGCCAGTCTGATCAGAGGAAGATGGCTCTGGGACATGCAGGGGCTACGCTCTGGTACCTCCTGGTGCCATATGATCCTGGCTCAGTCCTCCACAACAGGCACAGGACACGGTGTGCCATGATGCACTGGTGGAGCAGCCCAGAATGAGAGACCATGTCCAGCACCGCCTTCGGCCTGTACAGCTCAGACAGGCTCTCATTCAACCATTTTAAAATAATAATAATAATGTTTTGGTCTGGCGGTCCTCCGCCTGGGCTGCTGAGCACTTCTTCTATGAGCTGCTAAATGCCTTTTTGTTACATTTTAAGGTCGCTCCATTTTTTTTTCACCTGTGGCATAAATTAATAAATTCTAACTATTGGCCCAATATATCTGTCAACTGTTTGACATAATACAGCGTATATTTCTTCAAACATGATTGAATTCACCTCTTTAGGAGTGCGTGTTACTGGCCCCACACTGTTTACAGATTACAGATGTTGTCATCTCTTTCTATATTTTATTTTTTGAGCCCCTCGATGCCACTTTTGAGGCTTCCAAATAGTAACAAGTCGTTTCCTCTCAATCGTTGTAAAAATAGGGCGTGAAACAGGCAGTTGCTGCATATTTCTAGGCGTGACTTTCATAAATACACTTGTTTTCAGCCTCGTCAGTTATGAACAGCCGCTGTGCGTACGCTCGGATCTGGGTGGATTTTGCACGTTCATAAATTCCATGTTGGCTCGTGCGTCTTTGGAAAATACACCCTAAATACTGTATACACCCTTTTCTGCGGTTTCATAAATGAGGGCCATAGTCCTGGATTCCAGAGCTCAAGTAGTAAAAATGGCTTAACAGAAAATGCCAATTTCACGTTTGCCACCCACTCTCCCTGTTGTGACAAAGAAAATAAAATGCTGGATGTTTGGTTTTGAGGACCCCCTCGGAGATGATTCATCTCAAGGGGTTTTTCCTCTTAATAGTAAGTAAGTAAGTAAGTAAGCTTTATTTATATACCGCCTTTCACAGACCAGAGTCACAAAGCGGTTTACAATTGTTATTTTTTGGGCATTTGTCTCTCCCTCCACACAGAGATGGGAGCGGGGTCGCCGAACAGGAGGCGCATGCCAGAACTATTGTACATATTTTTTAGTGGTAGGGGAAACCGGAGTACCCGGAGGAAACCTACGCAGACACGGGGAGAACATGCAAACTCCACTCAGAAAGGCCCTGGTCCGGCCGGGATTCGAACCCAGGACATTCTTGCTGAGAGGCGAGAGTGCTATCCACTCAGCCACCGTGCCGCCCAATAAACGTTAACAGTTTGGTGGAGAGGCGAGGGGAGGAGGGGAGTGGTCTCGAGTTGGTGCTACGGCTAAAGCCTGGTTCACACGGCAGGATATTTAGGCCGATTTAGACCCGATTTACCCCTTACGACAATCTTAAGAAACGCTCCGATTTCCGTAACAAAATCTTACAGATTATCCTGCCGTGTGTGGTGTGTTAAGACTGCACTCGTCGCTCGGAAGGACATCGGGACTGCTCCCGATCTCAAATCGGGGATATCCAACATGTTGGATTGTTTTGGCCTGATTTCTTGTCGTGTGTGGTGTCCTCCGAGGACAAGCGAGCGCGTTGCCAATAAGAAGACGAGGTGACAAGCCGGTGAGGAAACACCGGAAAAAAACCAAAACACAGCAGCATGGCTTTGACCATTGCCTTTTCTTTGGATTACGTGTCTTCTCTGTTAACAATAAACTGTACACTATCGCCACTGCATCCTCTTCGTCCGCCATGACTGTTTACTCTGAAGTCACGCTTGATCTCGAGAGATTTTGTGAGATTTCTGTCTGACCTGGGAATGCTCGGGGGGGGGGGTGTCGGTTCGTGTGTGATGGTTTGTGGCTTGCGTGATCTTGCCGTGTGGCTACGCACCACACACTGCACGACCAAAGTGGTTAGACGCAGGATTTTTAATCTCCCCGTGTGGGGTCTAACACGGAGAAAAATCGGCCGACAATTTTAAAATCGTCTCGTGTGAACCAGGCTTTAGCTAACAAAATCGCTTACTGCACCTTTAAGTTGAATGAACAATATCTCTCAGGTTCATTTGTCTCGCACTCTGGGAGCACTGCTCCCCTGTTTCCAAACTGACCAGTCAGAGTCTTATTTAGCATTGATTGATGCCCCACTTTGGAACCACGGCCAGATTATTTGAAAATTCCTTTTTCAAGAGCGTGACAGGGTGTTGTTGCCCGTATTGTAAAAGCAATTCTTAACATCATAGAGATCGAACAAGAAATGAAAAGTTTGGAGTGTCTTCAAATCATGTTCTAGCACAACTAAATGTAAGTGCTCCACTGTTGTTCCCGTCTGTAATCACATGCTCTCACCTTGTTATAGATGACATCCATCTCTAGGGTGATGGTGCCTTTGGAGGCCTTCTCCAGGTCTTCTTTCTTCAGCAGCAAGCACATCTGTTGACCGTTGGTCACCTGGAGAACAGGACTGGAGGTGTTAGAACCAACCTTACACGTTCTTACAAAGCATTATGGTTATGCTGGGCCTCTCTTTTTTGCACTTTATCTGGTGGAATTGTATCTGCAGTATTATTTTCAGTGCTATACTTCACCCAGTTGATTTACAATACGAGAGCCCAGCACATTTCTTAAATGGCCTAAACTCTACTAAGTCAAGATTATTCTGTCATGGTATAACAAGTATGAATACACTGAAAATGCTGAAATGCTTTAAATTATGTAGTTTTATGTCAATATTTGTGAATATTTTCATGGTCTTAGACAGAACCCAATGTTCTCAATGTCTTGTCTTAATAGTTACTTTTCTGATTAAATGAAATCACACTGTTGGATTGTACCGTAAGTAGAGGTATGGCGACTTTTCCCAAGAAACCGTCCCCGTTTTCCTCCAGCACCGTGACCTCCAGGACCTCATGGATGTCTTTGATGGGGCTGCACACAAGTTTAGTATAAACATGCCAATCCAGAACAAGAAACCAGGCTGAACCAGACTGAACCCGACTAAACCAGGCTGAACCAGACTTAATCAGTCTAGTCTAGGCTGACCCAGGTTTTATTGAGTGTTATGATTTTGGTTTTCCTCACAATGCCAGTGCTTTGTTCCACTCTGGGTTCAGCGTCTTGTACAGCGTGTGCGTCTGAAGCCGGCTGTTCCCCACCTCCACTACGCAGAACGGGTTACTCTTACCTGCAATCAAGAAACATTATTGAATCTAAAGAATATATCTTAAAATGCACAATTAAACGTAACGGTACTTTGGATTAAGAAATTATCCATCTAATTTAAGGCAAGTGTTAAAGAATGTAATTAAGCTCTGTTTTATGTCCACACAGACTGCAAACCATGTGAAAGAATAAAACTGTCATGAGAGCTGGGGTACCTAACTTACAAACCTTATAAAAGTATTATGCAATAGATCCAAGTAGCAAGTTCCTCGAGGCCAAAGCAGTCAAATGAATGCAATTTTGGCCTCTGTCACATATTTATATTTGTTTATTTTATGACAAAAAAGTGAGAAAGAGCCTCATCCAGTCAATCAATTCAATCCAAAGAGTCAGTATGCAAGTATGCAAAAGATAATGATGCAGAAAATATGCTGTGATAAGATTTTTTTTGAGACTAACAAAACAAGCATTATTTATGCAAAAAATCCATGTACCCCAGGTTTTAACTGTGTCGTCTTACCGTTAAGGTCTGTGGAGGCCAGGTCGTTGGCTCTGACCACTTTGACCTGCAGGTAGCCCACCTCTGCCATGCACTGGTGAGTGTTCTTCAGGATCTGCAAGGAAACAGCCGCAATGCAGAATAAACAGCTGAAAGTTTGTTGTTGTCCTATGTTGTGTGTTTTCTTTGTCTGTTTTGGAAAATGTATGAAAATGTTCACTGAATGTTACTTTATCTACTTTATCTCCTGTCTTATATGTACATAACT
This sequence comes from Knipowitschia caucasica, assembly GCA_964034765.1. Taxonomy (NCBI): domain Eukaryota; kingdom Metazoa; phylum Chordata; class Actinopteri; order Gobiiformes; family Gobiidae; genus Knipowitschia; species Knipowitschia caucasica. The sequence goes on along the minus strand of OZ035824.1, from coordinate 15,358,974 downwards.
TTACACTGTATATTAAAAATAGATCTGATCCATTAAGAAAAACAATTGTAACAACCATCGTGTAAGGTGTTGTGTTCGTTTGTTTGTGTTAAATGTCGTTGGCGTCGACAGGAACTTTCTCTTGGGATTACAAAGTAGTAAAACATATTTCTTTTTACTCGTCTCGAGTAAAGTAACGTACTTTTGGAGGTATGGCCACGGTATAACATTTTGAGACTCCTCAACCGCGGCTCCTGGTCTCTCTGCCATCCTGTCGCTTCCCTCCAGCAGCGCGAGCATGTGTGAGTGTGTGAGTGTGTGTGTGTGTGTGTGCGTGAGTGCGTGCAGTCACTAAGGCCTACGCATGTGCATTAGCATTCTGTCTTCCTAATTTGTTTCAAGCAACTGAAATATGTAGTTAAGCTATTTGCGACGCTACTGCCCATCAGTGCTTACATTGTATATTTTGTGTGCTCTTACTACTGTTCTGTATGTGCAATGAGATCTTGAAATTTCCCCACTGCGCGACAACAAATCTGTTTCTATCTTATAAAACATCTATGTATTGTAATTACAAAAGGAAAAATGAACAGGATTTATACTTCGGATGCCACAAGTAGGCGAGAACTTCACCTCTCCATGGTTAGACATAGGTCCCAGTGCTCCTCGAATACTTTAGGCCTCCCCCTCTTCTTTTAAATGTACTCATTGGAAATACCTCAACATACTGATTATCATGTATAATGTGAATGGCACTTTCTGTTCACATCAGGATGCACTGCAAAACTTCATTAACCAGTAGTCGTGTGAAGACGCAAGAAGATGACATGCTTAACATTGATCTCAAACAAATTAACATCGCACTGTACCCCCCCTATATTGCCTATAGGGGGCCTATGTGGACATACAATTATTTGGCACATTTCAAAGTTACTACTACTACTACTACTAAGGCACTTAACTCCACTTTGCCTGAAGCCCCCGTTGAAAGATCAAGGGGGTGTCGTTACTGACAGAGCAGCCGTCCTCCTGTGGACCTGCAGGAGGCTCAGTGAGGGGCTGGTGCTATGTGTACTGGGTGCAGCTCTGATTGCCACCCCTTCCCCATCCAGAAATGGATTAAGGGGAAGAAAATGGATGGATGGATGGACTACTACAACTAGTCACAACTAAACAGCAACATGTGGAGGGGATGTGTAAACAGAAAGGCACACCTCCAGGATATTTATACAGGACGCAATCTAATTTTAAACACCCCGCAAAAACAAAAGTCCACACAACTTTTCTATATGTAACATTATTCTGTGAGCACAATAACTTGACTTGTTCTTCAGTAGTTTAGTGGAGAGTGGCCCTAGTCTGCCCTCTGGTGGCAAAAATCAGCTGTAAAATACGTACAAATTTCTCCTCGATGCTTTCCCTGTCTTCGGGCTTCTCCAGCGGGGCGGTCTCCATGTCGCTGATGGACACTCCCCAGCAGGGCCTCAGTGTCACCAGGAACACCAGGCGGCCCTTTCCTGGGTCCAAAACGTTTGTGCAGAGCTGCGCTTCATTCAGAGGCAGTCGGGACAGGACCACCTCAATCCTGAGGAGTACAGAGGCATGTGACTGACGCTGGAAGGACAACTGTGGTTGAAAGTACAGATTAGATAAGGAGTAGACCAACTGAGTGCTGACATCGCCCATAGTCTTACAGAGATTTAAGTAAACTCAAACAGGCTACTTGGACATACATTTGAAGCTAAGTGTGACATGAACAGTTACAGAGTATGGGGCCACGTTTTCTTTTCAATCAAAAATAAAGGGTCCAAAGTGAGAAGAAACAAAACTTGGCCCAAGGATCCTTTCTTAATTATATTTTATCAAGCAAGCAGGTTTGCACAGTCCTCACTATGTGTATAATGAATGTGCAATCATAGTCTTCCATCTATTTTAATGACTAAAATCATAGTGCATTATCTAGTAATACTAATACAATGAGATTTGAATTATTAGGCACATTTCATCTAACACCAAATACCACACTGCTAGATCTAACTTAATGTATGTTCAAAAGTTACTAAAACGAAAGTTGTTGTTGACATGAATATTGATTGGAACTCATGTAGATAATGGTGCTGTGTGTGTAAAGAAACAACATTATATTCCTTACTATAAAAAATGTACCATCAGCCTAGAGTAGAAGTCAATCATTACAAACTTCTTTTCTAATAGTGTGTGAGTGTGTGTGTGTGTGTGTGTGTGTGTGTGTGTGTGTGTGTGTGTGTGTGTGTGTGTGTGTGTGTGTGTGTGTGTGTGTGTGTGTGTGTGTGTGTGTGTGTGTGTGTGTGTGTGTGTGTGTGTGTGTGTGTGTGTGTGTGTGTGTGTGTGTGTGTGTGTGTGTGTGAGAATTAACGTGTGTAGATACCCACGTGCCCCAGGACTCCTCCCCTTTGCGCCCCCTCTTGGAGCACACCTCCACCTGTAGTGGCTCCTGGCAGTCCTCATACTGGTGCAGGTCAAACTGCTCTCTCCACTGGGGGTACGGCTGGATGCACAGGTTCTAAGGGGAATAAACACTTTACATAGTACATAGGCATAAATTACACATATTACATAGTACATAGAGTATACTCTAAGGATGTTGCGGTATTGACAATATTGCGGTGGTAGAAGTGCCTCGATATCCTGGTTTTCAGCTGGTTTTCAGAAGAATTTTGGTTTCAATTTACAGTCTATGGTTTGGACGCGTGAAAAGCCACTACAAGGGAGATGGCAGCGGACGGACTGTAACTGTCATGGTGTGGATTTTATTTTGTATTTTGGTTTTATTTCGACATCTGTTCTCTGTGATTTGGTCTTAGTTTGACTTTGACGTCCTGTTTCCCCTGTGTTGATTGTACCCAGTGGTCCTTTCCTCTTGTTGCTGGTCCATTGTATTGTCTGTCCTTGTCAGTCTGTGTTCCTGGTTCCTGGGTTTTGTTTGGATTTTGATTTCATCTTGGACTTTTATTTGATTTTTATCATTAAACCATTTTTGTTTTTAGCATTCCTGCATTTTGAGTCCTCCATCACTTCACCTCATGACAGTAACACAAACGAGATATGGAAACTCGAGCGACCCCGGTCCATGCTATTATTGACGTTAAACTGGTTGGTGGCACTAAAAAGTTGGAGATGACTGACACAACAACAGTTTGGACTTTTACAGCCACAGCCGCCGGACTGTGGCACCTGGTGTTCCCGGAGGGCACCCATCCCCAACAGTATGAACCAGGCCCTGTCCTGCTTAGCTTCAGAAGTCTGACAAGATCTGGCTTTTGCATGCAAGTATGGCCACAGAACAGTTTCTATTTGCTTGTGATAAAACCAAACTGTTTTGTTTAGTTCGAGCCATGATTTAAGTTTCAAAATGCAGATAACTGCTCTGTCCATGTCATCATAGTCTGAGGATTCATTAAAGCGTAATGAGTTGGAGATGCGAGCCTTTGAACAGAAGGAGTGGTGGGACATGGAAGGAGCAGCAAACTCCAGGTATGTTTTTGATGAGAGTTATGTTGTAGCATGGTTGTTTAAAAAAGTTATTTTGTTCAATCATTGGAGTGAATCCTCTCTTGCTTCCTTACTTGTTTTACAAATTGTGCTATACAAATGAAACTGCCTAAGTGCTCATATTTGAAAGTGAATGAGCTGGTGTGGTGACAGCTGGATGATGTCTACCCGTGTCCACTCGGGTGGGCGGGGGCTGTTTGTGTGACCATGTATGCGTACGCCTCAGCAGCCTCGCTGGGACTGTAAACACTGACAGCTCCCAATTAGAAGCAGCTTTGTTCAGTAAACAAACAGAACACAGCACAGCGGTTTACACCGGGATGACACAAGCACATCATTTACTCAGCAGGGTCTCCGGCTCGCATGGAGATCAGGGTGTAGTGGCAGGGAAGCTCCACTTTTGCAGGTTAATTTTAAAGAAGAAATAATCTGCTAGAGCTGTTTTTTTTCTTGCAAGCAAAAAGGCCGGCATAGGTTGAACAGTAAAACGGTGGGCATGTGGGGGGGGGGGAATCGCAGTTGTAGGAGAATATAAATAACTCAATAATTAATTAATTAATTAATCACACTTTGTCACAAAGTTATGCGGTTAAGGGCTGGGCAAAAATTAATGTTTCAAGAACACATAAATTTACAGGTAACTCATGAAAGTCTGTTGTTGTTTACTATTCATACCAGATTAGCTGCTCGTTCATGTGAACTGACAGTGGTAGCCCTTTGAACTAGTGCTTTGCCACTCTTTTATAAGAATTATTTCATGATCACAACACAAATATGGCTTATAACTACAGTTTCAATGGTCCAATATGCTGGCCCTTTGCTTTGAGTATAATTAGAAAGTTTAGACACCCCAGGCTAAAGCCTGCGTTATTTCTCTCAACAGACCTTGCTCTTGTACTTCTGCTCTCCCAGCCTGAAGCGCACATACACGTCTCCTGTCCCGCTCTGAGGCAGCTCCTGTCCCTCCACCAGGGTAACACCCAACACCCCCGTCCACATGCGGCTAGGGCACTGGCTTTTGGGCAGGTCCACAGAGCGCTGTGCGTGCACCGCCTGGAGGTTCTGTAGGGAAAACAAACATGTTATCTTTATCTCTAAATACCATCTTGTCTCATTGGTCAGTGCAACTAAACAGACATATCCAACAGGCCCCTTATCATCTCAGATAATCAGGCTCTGAATGGTGATGCATGGCATGTCAAGTCCCAGCAGCCTGAACGCTAAGGAGAATGTCATGGTGTGGTGGGATTATATTAGGAGTTACATTTTAAAATATACCACTACTTTTATTAAACTGCTTTTTAACACAGCTTGTCATGCCATTTCAATTGGGGTAAAGTGACTTGCCCAAGGACACAACGGCAGCATAAAGCCAATGCTATACCAACTTAGCCACTGTCGCCTCCATTTAACATATTACGTATTACGTTGTTTAACAGCACTTTAGGTCACAGCAGAGGTTGAACATCCATGAAAGGTTGGACGCTTTATTAGCATTTAAAAAAATATATATATATATACATATATCATTCCTCCAGTGGATTTACGCTTGGTCTGCTTGGTTCGGACTGTGAATCCTCCTTGTTCTGGTCTGGATCAGTGTAAAACCATGAACACTACTGCAGTGAAATTTACAGGTAGGGAAAAGCTAGAAAAATAACAATTAAAGCCACAAGCGGCGTCGAATGGCCCTTGCCGTACCGCGCAAAAAGGAAGTGGCGCTGCCGCGCCATGATTTGCTCTCGTAGCCATTGAACAATATTCGTAAAACTGTAATGAATATGAATAGTTGGTTTGGCTCAGTCTGTAGGGGGCACTAAAGAGCAGATTTAGTGAAGAGGTGACCTAGACCCAAGAGCTAAAAAGCTGAGTCAAGTTTCATACAAATCAGACTTTGTAAACAGGAGCACATGTATAATCTGTGAGTCCATATATATTGGATCATGTGACTGATCAAAATTCCATGCACAACTATTGATGGTACATGAGTTGAGATGATGTGGAGCGATTTTATGCCAAATTGACTTAATGCCAAATCGGTGAATTGGCCGAGGCTGGTTTGATGTTTGAGCGAGGTGTACATTTGCCTTTGAAATTTTGCGTTTGTCGTCGCCACAGCAACAGGGTGAAAAAGTATTGGGTGTCATTGACTTTTTGAATCAAGAGGGCAAAAAAGAAATACATGCAAAAATTTCAAACATTTTGAACAAACTAGCAAAAATTTGACATAGACTGTAGGGGGCGCTATTGGGCCAATTTCAATTATTTCACTTTCAAATGACCTAGACCCTGGAGCGGAACAATGGATTAAAATGTGCAAATGGGACTTTGTATGTGCAAACGGGAGCAAATTCAACTGTTTCAATTGTCACAAATTGGGAAAAAAAATTATTTTGCGTTTCCACTAGTGGATGGTATGGGAGATTTGCGTACTTTTCCGTACTGCCTCCGCCTTGGTTCCATCCCCATAGTACCCGTGCCATGACGTCACGTCGGCCCACTGCCTTACACTGATTGGTCTTTGTAGAAATGGAATTGCACAGAAAGCCCCAAAAGTCCTGGTCCTGGTCGGTGAACGAGGTCCACACGTTCCTCTCTTCAGGCCAAAGAAAGAATTCAAAGGCAGCTCGAGGCTCAACACAGTTTTCAGGGAGATTACCCAGCTCTTGATTTGTGACTAGTCTGTGGTAATCCTGGAAATAACTGGTTAGCTACAAATCCCGTTGGCCCAAAGCTCTCACTGAAATGTATTTACTGTGTACATGTTTGATTGTGTCTGTTGTACACAGTGAGCTAGCTACAATTAGCTTAATTTAGCTATCAATAGCAGCTAAGCTAACATCCTCCCTGTGCTACTGTGCTTTGTCTCGTATTATCTGCAGTATTCACGTGTTGTGACCTACTTGAGACAAAAAGTGAATGTCTGTCACTGCAACAGCAGCTGGAGAAGGCTCACAGCAACAGACACAGAGAAGTGAAGGTGCTGCAGGAAGAGAACAATCGACTGCTCAGTCAGGTCACAGATCTCAAACACCAACTCTGCAGATTAGAGACGAACAAGATTGAGATGGAGGCCAGTCTGAGCCAGCTGAAGCAAGAGCTCTCTGAAAGCATGAAGAAGCTGTCTAAGAATACTTCTGCTGTAGAAGTAAACCATCAGTACTGCAACAGCCTGGAAAAGGTGCACACCTGTTTCAGCCAAAACCTGGACTGGCTGACAGGGAGTGAAAAGCAGACCAAAACACTCAAGACAGACCTGTCCTCCTCAGCTACTTCTGATGTAACCATAAAACATCTGGAAGAAACTGTGCAGAGGATGTTGATGGAAAAGACACAACTAGAGAGAGCAGCACAGAATCAGTCATTCAAACTGAGAACTTTAGAAAAACAGGCAAACGAGGCTCTAAAGGAAAGGATTCAGCTACAAGAGTTGATCTCAAATCTCCAGAGCAGTAAATTCTCCTTGGAGGAGCAGCTCAGTATAGTGAAGCAGAAGGACAGCACGTTGTCACATGAAGGACTGGAGTACCAAGCATTGTGGGAGAAAGAGGTGAAAAAATGCTCAAAGTTTGGACTGCGTTTGTCAGAGCTGGAGAAGGAAAAGGAGCAACTCTCCTCAAAGGTTGAAACTATAAAGACAAAAGCAAAACACATAATGGAGAAGAAAAACGTTGTGGAGACTCGTCTGCAAGACGAGATGACCAGGAACTCAGAGCTCCACACAGAAGTAAGCAGGCTGCGTACATTAGTCAAGACGGCCAAAAAGAAGCTCCGTGACAAGGACATGGGAGAAGAGAAGAGCAGAGAAGATGTCCAGGGTCTGCTGAACAAGGAGACTCAGCTGCGACATCAGCTAGAGATGGACTATGGTGACCTGGTGAAAGAGGTGGCATCTCTGAAGCGCTCACTCGTGGACAGACAGAGGACAGAAGAAGAGCTGAGGTCTCACTTGGAGGCAGCTGAAAGAGAGCACAGTCAAGTTGAGGAGAGGTCCAGGCAACAGCTGCAAAGAAAACTGGACGAGGTCAACCGCTTTTTCCAGACTCAGAACACTTCTCAGAAATCACTGCTCTCCCAAATGGAGCACAGAATCAGGGAGCTGGAGAACCAAGTGTCCAAGAATCGCTGCAGCGAACAAGACAGCATCAGACATCTGGACATAACCCAGACTGAGCTGCAGAGGTACAGGAGCATGTATTCTGAGGAGCGACACGTGCGCAAATCTCTGGCTGCCAAACTCCAACAGACCGACAGTCGTCTCTCCGAAGCAAAGTTGCTCCTCAACGAGCTGGTGAGTAGTCCTCAGCTTGTGGGTTCACGGAGACATTAATACACTAGAGACTAATATTGCACAACACATATCTGCATCTGAATCCCCAGAGTTGCTGTAAGAAATGGATAAGGTTTTGTACACTTTTCTGCTCCTTAAGAGAAAGGGGAGATAGAGAAACATATTTCCTTCATCAGCAGGAAATATTTACAAACAAAGGAGGAAGAAGTATGAAAAAGCACAGCATGGTGGACCAACGTGTGGATAGATTGAGGACCAAAGTGAACCCCAAATCCTAAGGCTCTATGAACAACTATACTTAACAATTTTATTCACCTTGTCATAACAAAGACTATTGGACAATCACAAGCAGATGACGGATGGTTGGGTCAGTTCTAAAGAGCAAGTGGAAAAGCTCATGGGAATTATGTCAATGTCTGAGACATGGTCTACATGAGGCTTACCAGTGCACCAGGTTTAGAACAAGACTACTAGAACTGTCTGACATCTGATGAACTTAGTCCAACAACATTTCAACGGCTCCCCGCCACACCTGTTGGCATTAATGTGTTTCCACATCAATGCAGACAGATGGAATTGATCATCAAAAAATCACTCCAAAATGTCAAGAGAAAAACAAGTTGTTGAAGATGGAAAACTGTGCCCAAAAAGATGGGAAGTACACCCCCCCATCTTTGTGTTCGTTCTAAGTTTGCCAAAGTTAGTGTTCAGCGAAAAAAAATGTAGCAGTGAAAGCTAGCTTTATTGTGGCTGATGAAATCACCTACGTTTCCAGGTCTTTCAGAGAGCCGTTTTTGAAGCAGTGCATGCTAAAGGTCTGAGAGCAGGTGTGTCCCGAACAGATGCAGACATCAAGAAAAACCTTTGCGGGCCGAGTTAAGGAACACAGCTCTTTCATTGGCTCTGGATGAAAGTGGATTTCACCGTCAACGAGGAGCTGTTGGATGTAGCCACAATGCACGTGACCACGACGGGAAAGGACATTTTTGATGTGGTGTAGTCCATCAGTTGGATGCAAGGCTTTGTGCAGTTTTTTCTTTTGAAAAATGCAGCTGACAATTGTAGATTTTGCAGTTAGTAAGCCCGTTTTAACTTTGACAAAGTTAATTCCATAACTTGTGTTTGATTACTTTTCTTTATTCACTTGGATAGTTTTGATCCTTGATTGAGGGAGTTATGTGAGTTTCATAACCTGACAAATTTAAAGGATGAATGTTACAACAGAGCAAACATAGTTTTTTTCTGTAATGTTTTGGACTTGAATAAGAAATAAAATCAGAGTTATTTACCATTCAGGAGTAGTTACATTTATTTGACTTTACATTTGGTTACACTTAGTTCATTTATAGGTTACATCTGGCCCTTTGTGAACAGCCATTATGCTGATTGCCCTCAGTGAAAATGAGTTTGACACTCTTATTTACATGCTGGCCCAGTGAATCAAGACAAAGACTTTTATTAGGAACAGTGATGTCAATGATTATTCAATTCCCAAAGGAAATGTCCCGAGTGACAGAAAATTGATAACAAAACAAATGATCAATGTTCAATGACAGGTAAGAATTATAAAACTTTAAAGGTCCTATATTTTGTTTTTCTTTATTTTTCACAGTCCATCCTAAGCACAAGTGTGATAATAATTTGGGTGATACACCATACAACACTCTTAGAAATGATATCCCTTCTTGCATAGAGTCACCTCTATGTAAACGCTTGGATCTGTGCTCTTCTGCCTGTGAGCCCGCCTCCACACCCACACGGTGTCGTAGCCTCACGCTGACTTTGTAAACACCATAGACTGTAAATATTACAAACATTCAACTATTTAGCTTTCACCAGTACATAATCCTTTCAGACCTGGGAATACACTTTTTCAAACAATGACATTTTCTTACATAGAGCCCAGAGCCCCTCCAGAATCGGACCTTAATTATTTAGTTTACAGAAGAATACCAGAAGTTAGTTGCATTATACTGACAGATTGGGGCTCCGCGTTAGCGTCTTTTTATTGTGGAAATAAGCTCTCCCGGAGGTGAGAGCTGACAGGGGGCTCAACGCGACGTTCCCAGCAGACCCTTACTACACCCTTGGGTCTTCCAGGTCTGACCGGCTTCTTCCCGTGCCAGCGGATCCAACTCACACCCAGGAGGTGATAGGTTGACAGCTACGCCCCTCTCTACACCCAAATGTCCGAGACATGCGGCTGAAGGTCAGATGATACAACAACAAAGCCTATCCTCCACCTCCGGCCTAGGGTGTCCTGGTGCCACGTGCACTGGTGGACACCCTTGTGCTTGAACATGGTGTTTGTGATGGACAAACTATGGCTAGCACAGAAGTCCAACATCTGAACACCGCTCGGGTTCAGATCAGCACCTCACCACCACGGATCCCTCTGTGGGTCCACAGGAGGGCCTGCCCACGTCATCCTTTTGGGCTGAGCCCGGCCGGGCCCCGTGGGCTAAGGCATGGCCACCAGACACTCGCCTCGCCACTCACTCGTCTTATGCCTGTTCTATACATAGTTCCCACATGACGTCACTACATACGGGGATTTGCCGACCCGGCGCCATTTGTCTTGGCCTTCTGTGGGCAAAACAATAGAAAGAGAAGCTGAAACGTGTTAATGTCGTGATAAAGTTGAAAATGGTCATCTCCTGCTGGGTCAATGGATGTTCAAATCGTGCCGGAGGTTCCGTTAAACTTGGATTTTACAGTATACCCATCATTAGACTTCATGAATGTGAGAAGACTAAGCTTTTGTCAGAACAACCACGGAGGTTCTGGCTTGCGAAGATAAACAGGCAAGAAACTCCCTCAAAACACGCAAGAATATGCTCGGAGCACTTTGTGTCAGGTGCGTATCGTATCTCATAATGTGTTGACAGACGTAATTTACTCAGTACTAACTTGTGTATGCTGATATCTGGTAAATTGAGAGTTTCATTATTTAGCGTTAGATTACTTTATTATGAGGAGGATCGGTGTCGCGTCCGAGGCTCTCGAGGGCAACGTAAATGTATTAAATAGATAATAATAGTTCTATGGTGGGCTAAAACAATGTTCACAAACAGCATTGCTTCTGTAAAAAGATCTGTGTCATAAAATAAACTGCTCTTTACGCCTGGAAAAATCAGTTGCCCACCATTCACCAAAACATACGGTCAAAAACGCGGAAATAAACAATAACAGCAATCCAGAGTGTCCGTGTGGCATTAGCATTAATTAAATGAATTGTTAATATAATTAAAATAATTAAATGGAGCTCCAACTGGTATTAAATCTAAAGTTTTTGAGAAATGTTTGCATTGCTTGTTAATTTTTGCTGCATAATTTGATCAAATATGTAAAACATGTCCGTAGCACGTTAAACTGTGGTGCCATTGTATTAATATACAATTATTTGCTCAAAAGTTGGCCTTTTTTTCCAATTTGCGTTTGAATATCTACATTTATTCTCATTCTTCTGTTTAATGGAATGCACAAACACAGCAGCGTGCCATCAAAGATGGCGTCTCCGAGGAGGTCATGTGACATTCATTGGTCTGTGGGAACTATGTATAGGATAAGTGATATGTATAAGCCTATAAGTATCATAATTGGTGAAATCTAGCCTTGAGTGGGACACATCCACTAAACATGAGCAGAGTACCAGGACCAATATTCCCAACAGGTTTTTTTTGTACCACTATGTAGCAGTCTTTGGGTTTGTACCCAAATCCTTTTTGATGATGTCTATCACAGTCGTTGTCATTGTACCAAAGATACTAGTGTGCAGGCTCATTTTACGCTGCCATTCTACAAAATCCCAAATAATTTTCAGGGGGAATTGATCGCGCCTTTAATTAATGTGGACGAGGAAGACCTGTCGCAGCGCAATGAATAAATACTCTGTGATCATTTATGCTTGTTGTAAAATATGTATTTAAAAATATGTACAATAGGTCTGGCATGCGCCTCCTTTTCGGCGACCCTGCTCCCATCTTTGTGTGGAGTGAGAGGACAAGTGCCCAAAAATAACAATTGTAAACCGCTTTGTGACTCTGGTCTGTGAAAGGCGGTATATAAATAAACATTACTTACTTACTTACTTACTTACTAGTATGATTTGGGTATATACCTTCTTGTGTACCTTGGCTTGACGTTTACACACTCACACTTTTAAAAGTCATTCATGTTTGTTTGTATCGGTGCATCCTATAAACGACTCAGATACTGTTAGCAAGTATTAGTACAGAAGCCGTTTCCAGAAGATATGACATGTGCTTATTAGTCAAGTATAAGCGCAGTTCTGATGCAAAGTAATGCATAGGTAGCGTTAGCGCTAACAGCTAAAGTTTACATATGCCGACTGCAAGGTTCACCAACTATTCCAAATCATTCATGGAGGAGGGCATTTAAGATGGGTTCTAAAAAGGTTCAGCGTGTTCATTCTGGTCAAATTTTAAAGATGATAATATAAGTGTTTTTGCTAAATGTGGCTGCAGAGCGAAAAGGAGGAGCGAGGAAAAGTTATAATAACTCCATGAAAGGATTATTCCATGCAACAGGCTTTGTTCACACATTTTTATTTACAAAATTGATGATACACTGATTGATAACTGCATCTTTGGTCTGAGGGGAGCCTGCAGGGACTTGATGTGATTCAATCATTCAGTAGTACTCATGTATCACTTCAAATGTGAGATTCAATTTTTTGTAATATATTTTTGTATCATTTTGAGATTTTTGAGGGATTAGATTTAAAGATGTGGTGAGGCAACCACTTTTTATAGTGTTGTGTTTGTAGAGAATTTGACTAGTTGTTCTAATCCCATTGGACCCACATCTGCTGATGCCTCATCTCCCCCTCCTCATACTGTACAGAAGAGAACCTGCGTATTTGCAAAGGCTGTCAGCTGTGAGTAGAGGGCTGTGACTTGGTGAGAAAATAATCTACATTAAAAAAATCCTACATCCAGAACATAGAAAAAAGGCAATCAGGAGTGGCGCTGGTTTCTCCCCACTTGAGCTATTAAGTCTCTAAAGACGAGTGCGGGGACAGAAACACAATATCAAAATGCAAACACCAGGATCATACATAATGCTTAACCACATATTTCAAGCCCAAAATAGTGAGTGTGACACAAACAGATTCGGACCAAGAGGAGGTTCGTTACGAATCGATCCAAGGCGACTTCCTTATTAGGCTTCTTACCGCTAGCAGGTTAACGTTGTCTAGAGCAGACACATTGGTAATTGGACTTTTCCCATTTGTACTGTCCATGTTCTACCAAACTATTGTTAATAAATGTGTGAATCTTTTCTCATAATAAGAGTGAAGTAAACAGGTTCGGTGCTGGCGTCCATATGTTGTATTGACACAACAAGTTTTAATTGGCATCAAACACAGAGCAGTGTTGTGTTGTAGGTGAATATTCATCATGATTCAGATTCAAATGTTCTGGCAGAGAATCTCTTCCTGATTAACATACTCTACAATATATTCTTGGGTTTCATATGACGTTGAGGCAGTGCCGCGAATGACATACATGGGACAGGACCGGACGTGATATACGCTGGCGGTGCAGTCGGCCGGGTATATACACAACACAGTGAAAAATGCAATGAAACGCAGCAATATCTCCTGTTATTTTGTTCCAAAAATGCCCCGAAATGAAGACTCTGTTGAGAAATATTTTGTAGTACTCCATTAGAATCGAGTGTCCCCCTATTATGTCTGTTACAACAACCATACACCGCCTTTTAACTCAAACGATTCAAAACTCCAAAAGATACTTTTGCATTACATGTCTGCTTTACGTCTTTTCTTACTATTCCCAAAGTTCTTCAAACCGGACACTAAAAACATGTCAATCTGACCAAGCTAACTAAATTGCGAGTCATTTGAGAATAACAACTCAGTTTTTGCAGTGCAGTTTACGTTGGACACAGCCAACATTACACTCCCACTTAACTTTAAGAGCTCCCCGAAGAGAGCGTATTTGTTCTCACTAAAGCGGAGTTGCGATGGCTTCCATATGTCCAGAGCGTGCAGGGACCGGTGAATGAGTTTAGTCCTGGCTTCATTTGGCTGGCACCGCGGCCCTGTCCATCCACACCTGTCCTTTCACACACTCACATCTGGGTTATTGCCTTGTTATCCCTGGCAACCACCAAGCATTTCCTCTGCCCTGGCACTAGCCCAGACAAGCAGCCCTCTCCACTGACCTCCTGTCTTTGAACTGTCTGACTGTTTACTGAACAACCATTATGTATTCTTTCTTTTAATGTTGGCCTTAAAGGTACACTGTGTATCTTATACTGCCATCGAGTGTTGAGATCATAAGTTGGAGTCCAGGATTCTACGTAAGCCTTCGGAAGACAGTGTGTTGTCTTCGAAAGTGCTCCTCAACTCTCCTCATTCACTAGACTGCCCAATAAACAATACTTTAGTTTGATAAATGACCGGATCTCTGCAAACGTCTCAGGCATTTGACAGTCGCGTGGAGGCGATCCCCGCGCACCGGAAGTCAAGTGTCACAGCTGCCCAGTATGAGGCATCAACCCTTCCAACTACCACCACTCATGTATGCACCACACTCATGGTAAATTTTGGAACATAAGTAACTTACTGCCGGGGGAGCATAGGTAGGTGGCACATATACACCTTTCTATCAATGCTTGCAAGTTATTATGAATACTCATTATACTCAATCATTTCAAGTAACCCCTGCAATACCATTGTGTATCCTAGTTGGGAAACACTCCTAGAGGGGGCCAGTTTGTGCTGAACATTTCAGATGCATGAACGTGGCTAAAAACAACTCCAGGTCTGCTCCTTTCCTGGACTCAATGACGAAATTGACTTTTCACCATTCCTTTGAATGTGTACGTGTATGTGTAATGTTATTTATGAGAGGTTTTTTTTTTTTTTGAATTTGTGGAACAGTGTGTACAGTAGGAAGCCTGTGCCCTCTAGATTATCTGCTCTATTACCTGTTTTACAGATATTACCTCTACACTTCCAGTGTATGAGTATGTATATAATTGTGTGTATATATATATATTATATATTTATTTATATATATTTATATACATACATATATATATATATATATATATATATATATATATATATATATATATATATATATATATATATATATATATATATATATATATTATATATAATTGTAAATATGTGTTCATTTCGCTTTTTTTTGTGTGCATTGTATTCCTGATAAATGCACCGGTGCGTGTTTAGAGGAGGGCATAATGAAGCCCCTCCCTATATAAATCACATGGTCACTGGTGCCACCATTTGCACCCTGAAGAAGGCCAAGCTGGGCTGAAACGCATTGGTGCGTATTTTAATCCACAGCCATGAGTAAATAAAGGCTTTTTAAAAATTTCTAAACCACTGACCACGAGTGCCTTGGATTTTTTTTTATTTTCTAAGCTATTCACCATTTGCTTTTTACCTGGAAAGTCAAAACTTCTGTTTTTGATTAAGAACAACATGGTGTTCCTAATCATGGTCATTGTGGTCAAAAACTCCAAAAAGTTGATTGTGGAGAATTTGTGCCCTTTGAATGGGGTCAGTATTTCTTTATTTGTGTGTGTACATAATTAAGTTGAGTAAGTGAGAAGTGGGCGCGCGCTGTGCAAGTCCCAGAAAGAGAAAAAAGTGTTAAACGCTTAAAAATTATATTCCAAAAATGGCTGCATTGTTTGTCATATTAATATGGCGGCTCATTTTCACCAGCAGGCCGCGGCGGGCTAGAACCATCTGCAGACCCAGTGCGCATATTTGGGGAGAAGGAAAAAAAACGGCTCAGTTCTTTTGTGGGCTAATATGAAACGCGGTCCGGAAGGAGACGCGCGGTGACAGCTGTGGTGGGTCCAAAGGTGTGAAGCGAAGCCCACGCGCTGCCATCCCAAACAGCACAACGCTTCTTTCACTCTGCATCTCATTAGACTGCAGAGCATCGCAAAAGAAACAAAATAGAAGGAGTTTGTGCACGCCACGGACCAAAGCAAACGTGTTGTGCACCGCGGGAACAGTGCTAAGTGAGGATTTATTTGTGTTCATTTTGGCCATGTGATGTGAAATCATTTGTTAAAGTTTAACATGAAAAATTTGTCATAAAATTCATTTCACTAGTTCCTAACCCTAAAACTATCCCATCACTCGTTTTCAGATGCATGCATTTTTGGAAGTTCTCACATCTTTTTAGTTGTAAGAACTTTTTCAGAGAGAAAAGTGAAAAGAGAGGACCACTCGACGTGCCGCTGTCTGATTGGTTCACAACATCTTACTTATCAACATGTACAGTATTCTTTATTTAACAAAAAATTAAGTTCTACATAGTAATAGAAGTGGGAAATCTATTTGTATAATAGAAAACATCTATAATTTCACATTTCCAAAACCATTTTAGAGTAATATTTTTCTGAAGGAGACAAATTATGCATAATGTACATTTTTGAGCCATTAAAGGCGCTATACCCGTTTCTGCAATGTTTGAATGTTTAGCACCGCCCCCCAACTCGCTCAATGGCTTCTCATTTCCCCTACGCTCTCATAACACAGAGCCATCTAGTTTTAGATCTAGATCTGATACATATGCTAACATTAGCATTAGCGCAACTTCTTGTAAGCTGTGCAACAATCACTGATGAAATGGTACAAAAGCAACGCACTGCTAACACAATATATAAGTAAAAGAATACCGCTAGTTTTGCGTCCGAATGTATTAATTTAAAACCTTAAAATATATTCTAATATTTAATTATAATTTGTTATAGAGCTCCTCAAAGCAGCAGCAGCAATTCTTCTGATAATTTTTTCTTGATAACAGAACTCTCAAACTAATAATGACCGAAGCCCCAATGCCACCTCCGTTTGTAATTCAGGTGTGTAAAATACTGCCATTGCTCTGCAAGTACAACAAGCTATCAGCACCTGTCACTATCACTCGTCTGTGTAGAGAAGCCAACGGAGCTAGCGGAGCTAGCCACGCTCAATAAACAACTACATATCAATCAATCAACACCATTAAACGTCAATCGGACAATACAGTACACATATACATCCTTAACACACATGCACGGACGATTTCAGAATTTGCCGTTAACTTTTTCATGACAAAAATACTGTTTCAATGTGACAAAAAGCGATTGCGAAAAACCCGGAAGTTACCATGAAACAACTAGCTAGCTTAGCTGTTACCTGCCTAGCATGTCCCGGTGAAACATTTGGGAGCTAACTATTTTATTTGCAGTCATTAAATACATTTCGAATTACAAGGGTTGTCTAATATTTGTTCAAATTTTTTTATTCAATTATGTTGTTCATCATTTTTTATTTTAGAATTATATTTGAATTTTGAAGTGGAAGTCCTGGTGTTAAGCAGCGCTGTAGGGGCTAGAGGACGCAGGCTGTTCGCTGCTCGTTGTGTGAGAGGAGGAGAAAGAGCGGCCCGCTCAGACTCTACTCAGCACTTTTCACTGCTTGTAATTCTTACACAGCTGAATCAATTACCTCAAGTTTTCAATTAAATGATGTATTATGATACAACTTGTATGTAGTAAAAAGCATTTTTATGAACTACTTCATAAAAATGCTTAAAAAAGCATAAAAAATCGGGTATAGCTTCTTTAAATGTTACCTAATGTTTCTGTCATCAGACACGAACCTAGAGTTGTTTTTAGATCCATCCAGGCCAATATCAGGAACTTCTGGCGCAAGCATGTAACTCCGCCCCATCTGTCTAAAAGCTTCGGTAATACTGTAGTATGATGTAATTGTATTATGACATCACACACAAAGTACCGCCCAAAAATGTGTTCTAAATTCAATCTAAAGTGAAATTATATTCTTTACAATCACAGGACGGTTATTCAGTTGGTAAAATTCAAAGGTTGGAAAAAGGTAGAACAAATGCAACTCCTCCCTCTGGTGATAGAATGAGCCTGGTATGTGGATGAATGATTGGTGGCGGTGGTGGAAGAGGCCGATGGCACATAACACAGTTGCCTCACTCCTGCCAGTGTGCCCCAGGGCAGCTGTGGCTACAGTAGTGGTAGTTTGTAGGAATTTGAAGAGTAATTACATGAAGCGTCTTTGAGTGTCCAAATAAGTGCTATATAAAACCGATGCATTATTTTTATTAACTCTACAGGTGAAACTCATGAAAGTAGAATATTGTTCAAAAGTCTATTTACTTCTGTACTTCAACTTACAATGTGAAACTAATATATACATTAAAATGTTGAACATTTTGTCATGTGCACAACTATAAACAAGTTCACAAGTAAAAGACGCAAAGGCAAACTGACTCATGCTTTTATTAAAACTGAAATGTAAGGCCTGTACGTAATTCTACAGTAGGGCTGGGCGATAAAACAATAACGATATATATATCGTGATAGACACGTGTTCGATATTAATAAAAAATGGGGTCGATAGTTTAACTTCACTCCGTTAGAAAAAACAGGACGAAAACACAGAAAGTAGAGCCAAGAAGCACGCAGCATTCTGGGGGACGTAGGCAGAAGCTTCTCGACCTATCACGGCCGAGCATGAACCGTAAAACATTCTGGGAAACCGCAACAGTCTATGGCCGCACCATGCGTAGTGTCCATGGATCTATAGATTGTGTTTCAATGCCGTGTCAAAGGTTATGCACGTCAGTCCCCTCATTCTCATTCCCCCGTGGCTGAAAACAAGGGCTGCTAACGTGTGTTAGCGACAAATGTATTAATTTAGGTTTTTTTTTAAATAAACAATCAATAATTATTGATATCGACCGATATGATTCACTCATAATGTGATATAGTTTTCAGCCCTATCCTACAGCATGAGTTCACTGCACTTCACTGTCCCTGCTAAGTAAAGCAGCCCCATAACAAGATGCTGCCACCCCCATTTTTGACTCTGCGGATGGTGCACTGAGGGCGCTGAGAAGTGTTTGTTTTGAGCCATTCATAACAATTTGGATTTGGGCCAAAAAGTTCTATTTTGGTCTCTTTTGACTCAGCACCTCCTTCTACATGTTGAATGTGACCCTCCTTTGCTTCTTGTGGCTTTATTTCAACAGGGGTTTTCCATTTACCATTCAATAAAGGGAAGATTTGTGTTTTGTGTGACTAATATTCACTCCATGCATAGATTCCCCCAGGTATTTCAGCTCAATAATGAAACATATGCAGTCCTGTTTTGCTTGCCTTTATTGCCCTCATAATTACATAATATTACAATTATGTTAGAATAGATTTGAAACTAAATGTGATTATGCCATGCTGCAAAATCTGTGTTTCATTTGAGAATTGTGCAAAGTTAATGAATATTAAAACATGTTTAAAAAAAGTGAATGGTTAAAATAAATGGCAATTTAAGTGTAATTTCTGGATTTTTTTGAAGTTTTTATTGGCTCACTATTATTAGACTAAAGAAATGGTTTGAAGATAATCAGTGCTGTCATTAAGCTTATTCTAAATAACGGTGTGACATTTACCTGTCTTGTAAATGCTAATTCTTATTAATTCTTTGCAGACTTTAAACCTGCTGTCCAGGGTATTGTACATTAGGTAATGTTACACAATTAGAAAACAATGAGGGAGATCTTGCAACAAAGTGATAAAAATGTGTTTGAGAACAGAGGCAGTCAATTCGACGGCACGTGTAGCTCACAAAAGGAGATCGTATTGAAAGGCTTTGTTGTGTCATTATACGGGCAGACACTGCCCCCCAGTGCTAACACCCAGAAATAACATGACAAAAAAAAATAGCAAAAAAGGAAATCCAGAGACGTTTGTTAAAAGTTTTTACGATTTTGTGTACTCATCCAAAAAATCATCCATGTTGAAGGATTGTAGATAAAGTTACAAATATCTAGAAATTGTAAAAACATCGACACGTTGTGAAACTTTTAATTATTAATTGTAAGTATGTATTGAAACTGCATTTGCAGTAGGTTTTCAAACTCATTTTGCAATGAGGAATCTTCAGACTGCAACAGTGACACTGTCATAAAAAGTCATAAATTATATCCTTTACTTCAGTATTTAGGCATGTTGCAACATTGTTCCTTGTCAAAAACAGATCTGAAAAATATATATTTTTCGACAAGTAGTTGTAGTTGTAATAATATTAATGAATAAAGACATCTCATCCTTGTACTGTATGGCTCCTGGATTTGCAAAGACCATTTTGAGATATAAACATTATAGAGAGCACGACACGACACAAAAATGGTGAGTGTGACACTCCAATAGAGAAGTGCACTTTGTCCATGAGCACTTCCATATTTATATGGCTTCAATGCGCTCAAGGTTTCTTATTATCCATAGATGGAGAGTCACAGACTATATTGATGGACACAGACAGAACAATGGTGACTGGGTCCATGTCTTCCCAGGATTTGAAGCAGGCTTCAGTTTAGTGAGCAGACAACAGGAAAAAGGATTTTGTTGCTGAAGTTTTGGAAAAGTTTTCTCGTGGTATTAATAAAAAGGATAAAAGTATAACAACTTTATAAAAATGGTAAGAAAATTATGGTGATAATGTAACGGAAAGAGATGGATGAGAAATTAAATATATCTGTAAACATTTGCATCTTTTTCTGCAAAAATTAAAATACTTAGTCTAAAAATGAGTTGAATTTGTGACTTGCATACATGTATTTGCGTTGGTGACCATGAGATTTCAGCTTGAATATAAGAATACATATTTTACAATAATAACATAAAATCAAATAGTTTATAGCCTGATAAGATAATTCTGTTTTTGCAGTTTCTACTCCAACTTCGTACTGAATTGTCACAAAAGGAACAATAGATGTTGAAAAGTTGCCGGAGTGCTGTACAAAAGTGCCGCCGTGAGAGAACTGTTATTAAATCAAATTATTACCTTGTGCTTCTTTTGTGGCCAGCGCTGTTTAAAAAGCAGAAATGACAAAACTCAGACTGATGGAACAAAATAAAAGATTATGGGCAGGGTGTTTGGAGGGCCACTTACTGGGCTCCTTTTGATGGTGGCGTCCCGGAACATGAGGCACACGTCGGCTATGAGCACACCCATGTCAGCCTCTTTGCTTTTGGGATCGTGCAGTGGCAGCTCCAGCTCATAGGTTCTGCAACCCACACAACAATTATGAACATCAAAAGTGCGCATTTTGAAAATACAGACATCCGATTTATTTGATTTTATGAGAATGCCATAATTTTTAATTGAAAGGAAACATATAATGCAGACTTTTAATGCAAGCTTTTGACTCATGGACTGCCCCCTGTCTCCGCCTGAAAGCTGCCTGAGTCCTGCATTGCATCGCTTTAGTCCTTGCTCTAAACCAGAGGTGTCAAACAGGTCCTAAAAGGGCTGCAGCCACACCGACCCTTTCTGGAACCAGTTTGACGCCTCTGTTCTACAACCTCAATATATGCCTCCTTGAGGTTTCTCAGTTCCTCTGGGTTATGAGTGTTTTTCCTTGCAGATGCAGGAGGGTCTAAGGACAGTGGTGATAATCCAGGGCATTCGTCATTCAACAACATTTATGAATATCAATTAACATTTATGGACATTGGTCATTTACCCCTTAAGGACTAACTGCTCTAATTTTGTTTTATTTGAATTATTATAGGTTATTGCTCACTTATCTTGTGCTGTGTGCTCCTCCTACTGTTCTGTAATTTGTGATGCAACACTGAAACCTCCCCACTGTGGGAAGGAATAAGGATCTCTTAATCTAATCTTAATCTATATGTTTTTTATCATTACATTTCCTTTGTTTATTCTCAGATCTGTGTTGGCGAATCAATTGTTTTGTAAAGAATTCCAGGATAACTTCTGTTGTGATTTAGGGCTGTACAAAATAAATTAAATTGAATTAAATTACAACATTGTTCCTCATCATTCCCAGAGCAAGAAATGTTTTCAGCTCCTTGCACGTTAATATCAGGAACTTCTCACACAAATATGTGGCTCCGCCCCTTCTGTCTAAAAACTCCTGTTTCAGTTCTGTAATAGTGTGATGTCATTGTTCCCACTATGACCCGATGGACCTCAATGCTGTTTATGGCTGTGCTGGCTCATTTGGGATTGAAAAACTTAAGAATATAGTATAATGAATGGAACAAATAAATGGAAGTTTTCATAGTAAAGATCAGACATGGTATGAGGTAACTGAAGAACACAGTTGTAGAACATAGGAATGGATTGTCACTTAAACTAGTGTTATTATCTCACCTGTACAACTCCAGGTTTTTCAGGTCAATTGAGCTGGAGCCCATGAAGTCGTCTGAAGTGCGGTTCTTATCATACACCTGTAAGCAGACAATCACAATCTTGACTGTCGTTGGTGGGATTCTTCAAATGTAAATAGTAGTAGTTTTGCACCAATCAAATTTGCACAACAGTTCTATGGCGAGATCATACTACTAGAGGAATGAAGAATACAAGTGCCTTAAAAATATTAAGATTTCGAATTGGAATGTTGCTTTTTGGGGATTATTCTGAAAGTTTGGACCAGAAAGTGCAACTTTGGTCTGCATCCATGTGATTTTCAGTTGTGCCATATTTTCTCCATTCCCAGATTGTGGAATAAACAGTGATCTATGAGATGTTCAAAACACGGAAAATGTGGGTACAACTTAATCATGCTTCAAACTTTCCAACATTTTTCCCCCCTATCAGTAGGTCAACAGTTCACAAGGAAACTTCTAAATGCCGGACAATTTAGTATGGAAATACTTTTGAACAGCGAACATTTGAAACTCTTCAACTTATACTCGCCCTCTCTACTTGCCTCTTTTTCCGCCATTTTATGAAATATTCTATAACTTTTTGGACATATTTGTTGTTCTCAACACTTTTAAGTTGTCTTCAAAACTCGAAAACTACTCCATACTTTGACTCATTTACTGCCTGCCGTTTTTGATGATTTCACTAAGACCCACAGAATATTATTTCTGAAGACTATGTGAAATAAGAAACCAGATTCTGATGTTGTTCAAAGCTTTAAAAAGTCTTTCAAATGTGAAGTATGTTGTGGATGTCGAGTATGTCGTGCCAACCAACCCGGAGCTCCACCAGGTGCTCCCGGTCCCTCAGCGCGTGGGAGAAGGACTCATTCCAGCGTGGGTTTAGGTTCTTATAAACCACTTTGCTCTTGTAGAATTGCTTTCCTTCCAGTTTGAACTTCACATAAGGATCACTGGTTCCTGTAAGAAAACAGTAAATCAAACATTGGGGGGATACTAGAACTAGACAAAAGAAAGCAATCTTGGTTTAGTAGTTTAGAACGATCGCCTAACCCAAACCAGTTACATTATAGTTTGCTAGCTCCATCCAAGTTAATCAGGAACGTACAAGCAGAAACACCTTCGTCATGTTATTTTTGTGTGACGCTATGATGAATGGCGTCACTCAGGTCGGACTCAACATAGCTTAGCAAAGAGTTCTCTTGGCAGGGCGTACAGCTGCCACAAGTTGGAAGTCCCGCTCTTGCTGTCTTGTGGCTTGTGACGTTTATTGACATTGTTTGTGTGGAGCTGCCCAGAAAAGTACCATCAACCTCTGGACCAACACACTGAACAAGCTCAAAGGGACAATTTGTTCTCCCATGAAAAATGGGTTCTTAATCTTAATAAAAATAAATACATTTAATTCATTATTAATTAATCATATTTAATTGGTTTTATAAAGCTCTTTTTTTGGAGGCTTCACAAGTCATTATTCAATCAATTCATTCAAAGTGGTGATAAACGAGTACTGCAGCCACAGCTGCCTTGGGGCACACTGACAGAAGCGAGGAAACCAATATGTGCCATCTGCCCCACAGATCACCACCAACGATTCACACACACACACACACACATACACACACCAGACTCTTTCCAGGCATGTGGCTGAAGTGTCTTGCCTAAGGACACAACAACAGTTTTGCACTTTACAGCTGCAGCCGGCCCAGCTCTGCCCTGCTTTGCTTCAGAGGTCTGACAGGATCTGGCTTTCTCATGCAGGTATGGCCACAACTGTGCACTCTTAGTGACAAAACTATGTTTCGTTATAGTTAAATTGCATACATAATTTAACTACAATGAAATATATTACTCACGTTAGATATGCAACGCCTCAAGATATAATGTGTCAAACTTCTGAATCTTTTGAGGAGCTACCAGAAAAGGGGAAAAGGGGAGCTACAGGTTGGAAACCAATGATTTAAACAAATGGATGTGGGTGGATTCTTTTGCTGTAAATTTTTTGTTGAAAACAAAAAGATAAGATAAACTTTATTGATCTCACAATGGAGAAATGTACAAGTCACATTTGGCATAGATAGAATCACTCAGTTAAATGATGGTCTTTGCAGGTTATATTGATGTACAATAGCAGTGCTGGTTCTTCAGTCCTAGTGCAGGTCATTAGTGACTTAAAGTGACTTAACAACCTGTGGACATGAATATTTTCCATCAGTCCATTTTCATGAAGAATAACTCTTGTTAAACTTTTGTTCAGCAAATATCAATTATGATTTGTATTTTGACCTATTATTTGGGAACACATTAAAGATGTAGATGATATTTGAAATAGAGATATTACATACAGTGGGTTTGTTTCATGTGATGATGTGTGTGTGTTATTTTTGTATTTTAAAAATAAATTAATTATTGATAAAAACAACAAAAACAAATATGTTTTGGACTGAGCTGTTTGGAAATCCACTTGTCATCTTACTCACTACATCAAAATGAATGCATCACATTTGTTATTAACGCCATTTAAAATCTTTCAGATGTTGTTTTTACGAGGTCCTGGACTACACCGAGGTGATGCTAACCGGGCCTTCCTTGGCCAGATCGCCCCAAAGAAAAGGGAGGAGAGGGGAGCCTAGAGGAGGTCCACGGGGGATGTTGGAATGGCACCACAAAAGCCCTGCGGGGACGGTGCTGTCAGACTGTCAGCTCACCCGCTCCACCCAGCGCTCACAGAGGAGCTGTGACCCGCGGCTGCCCCATCCCACGGGCGCTATGACAGCCACCCCGCAGGCGCCATGACAGCCAAAGCTTCAGGCAACTTGACAGGAGCAGAAAAAGCTCTGGCACCACCGCCACACTGATGGAGGGAATTAATGGGGGAGAACAAAGGGAATATGGGAGGTATAAGGGGTGGGAGGTGGGTCTCTGGCACCAGGGCGACTGTTGGGCAAACACAGGAAAGAGGCTGCGTCATGTGCCAGTCACGGGCAGGTTCGTGCTCAGGGTGCAGGGACATGGAGGTCCCATCAAGATTTTTTCTTTTTAATTCAAAAAAAGTAATTTTTAAAAACACAATCAAACGGCAACGGAAACCAACAAACCAATAAAATTAACAAACACATGTGATGCATTTTTTGTGTTCATTTTGGCCCTTAAATGTGATGATGGGGGATAATTCCATGTTTTAGTGTGATAAAACATTTCTTAAAGTAAGAATTATATGGATAAATATGAATTCATAAAGGACTTGTGTGGTGAAACACCTCCATGTAATAAAGTGTAAAAATGTATATATATTTCAACAAGGAATGCATTTGGGAAGAACATCATTGGATAAGTTCCCAAACGTTTGTTTTAAAACCCCTAACCTAGCACAAATCAGAATCAGAATCATTTATTTGCCATTTGCAGTAAAACCACATTGGAAAACTGTGCAAGACTACCCCGGTGTGCACCAGACAGAGAAGACGACACACACCAGAGCTCTTGCCACGGCGCCATCTTTACGGCGCCATGCGACAAACAGTAGAATAAACAGCAGAGAGCAATAACATACAGTTTCACAGACAGTTGGATAGACACATTTGTGCTTTGTATAAAGCACGGATTTTTTCTCGGGATGAAGCACCTCCTACAGCCGGCCCAATGTGGCTGTCAGAGGGGGGCGGGGTCAGGGAGGGGGTGAGTCGGAAACACAGTGAGGAGTGGAAGGGAGGGAGGGAGCAAGATGGATCGAGGGAGGCGGGGGTAGGGGATCCAAGCTGGAGACTGAAATAGTGTGAGTTGTTGTAGATGGGACCTTTGTCATTATGGCCTTGGCCCGAGGAATGTGAGATAAGAGTGGAGAGAAGGCACAGGAGGAGAAAAACACATCGACTCAGGGGGACTCAGGGGGACAATATTAAATGCAATGTCAGGCAGATATTCTATTAAATCCAATTAAACCGAATTGCGGCGCCCTCAGACCCCGTACACAGGGGCAAATCCAAGCCGGGTCAGAGAGTTCAAGCCTGACACACAATGTCATTCAATCTCAACTCCAGAGTTTTATGTCCATCGAGTGAACGAGCTGCGAGATCTTTGATCAACTGTTCCACCAAAACCACTCTCCTTTGTCCAGACACGGCACTCTCAACCACGACGCGGCTAAGCTCCTTGTACATCCCATCAATTTTGTCGGCCAGCAAGTCGTGAATCTTGCGAACTGCCATGCCTCCGAATTTGTGGTAGAAGAGAATCGCTCCAAGCCCAAACAGGAGGATTCCCACCACCAAAATGCCAAAGATATATACGTCTTCCGAATCTTCAATGGACAGGGTCGACAGACAGAGGGGCTGCCACTTGTTCCAGCTGTCAAGAGTATAACCCGCTGGTGAAGTCCCGTCCGGGCACACGGGCTCTCCAGACCCACGCTTACGTGTTGAAAAGATAGAATCAATTGCGTTGAGGGACCACTTAATCATTTCCATTCTTGTTAAAGTTGTCTGTGGCAAAACTCCAGGAAAAAGACAAAAACAGGAGATAGCAAGCAGTCAGAAGCAGGAGCGTCTGAGACACGTCTTTGCTCGACGGAGGCGGAAGTAAAAAAATGCTGCACATTAAAAGCTTATACCTTTCAATATCTGACATTTGATTTTGAGAGATAAACTGATTAAGAGCACTGTCCTGGAGTAATAGTGTAGGTTTATTTTAATTTATTTATTATTAAATAATCATTATTTGAAATTAAAACACTGAAAAAATATAAGTTTATTTATATAAGAATATTAAGCATATTAAATGAACCACATTGAATCAAAAACGTAAAATATGTATCAAACTGTGACTTCAGTGTAGACCATTGCATCTCTAATATTAGAGATGATGATTCGGTGTAGTATATTGGTATTAGAAGAATTAGTGTGCAAGATATAACTAAAACATAATGTGAAAAACTGTGGCATCACATCCACTGTAGTGAGACAATTGGGCTGTAATTCCACCATTACAACACTAGAGGGCAGCCTTCTTTCCCACAGTGCACTGCCACTGAAGCTTCAGTGAGTAAGAACGAACGTCCAGTAGATGAAGCATCACATTTCAGAGAAAGTGGCGGAAGTGGCTTCATGCCGCAGACACATTCTGTATCTGTGTTTTACAGACATCAGTCTGCTCAAAGGTCAAGCTTGAGTTTTTGCAACTGACTATTTCATACAAACCACTGATTTATTCTACAGTCTTTTAACACTTGAGCTCCAAAATCAGTCAGTTAACATTGTGACCTTTTCTGCATTTCATGTCATTATTTGTTTTGATTTTGACCGTTCCATTCATTTGAATGTATTCAAATCATTTCTCAAGGTGCAGCTTCATTTATTTGGGAGAACCCCAAGGCGTTCCCAGGACAGCTGTGAGACATAGTTCCTGAAACTAGTATGAAGGGTAAATAATGCCATCAGCCTGCTCTGTCCCTATGCTACCATCAGAGGGAGGTAAAGATTCTTTGCGGCCCCTGGACCCTTCCCAGACCGTAACCTCATATTGGTCTGTTGTTTATTAAATGAATCAATACCCAATAAAGACTTGTAACCTAACATGTGCTAACATGTGCATGTTATACATTTATTCAGATCTATTTGTTGAACCCAAAATATTGTTAGTAATCATTTAAAGTCACTTTTTGCTAAATGTGATTTAAAAGAATAACCACATGAAAACGACCCGGCCCTCCTTGATAGGGCAATATACCAATGCGGGACCCTTAAGAAAAGAATGGACCACCCCTGGTCTGGACGGAGGTATAGAATTATTTTTTCTTCTCTCGCAAATTATTGAAATTATCTCATTCTACTGGATACATTGCTAAAACTAATTAGTGGACAATACTTTTGTTTTAAAATTAAGCAAATAAGAAAAATATCCATCACATTCTTTTGAGACTTCATCCTGCAGCACAAGGTGAGATGGATCTAAAACAACTCCAGGTCTGTGACTTTAATGTATGGGCCCATAATCATTATATCAATCTTTTTCCAAATTTATGCATTTACATTTACAACCTCTGTAAAAAATAAGGAGATAAAAACGGTGTTGACCCACATGAAGAACGCTGTATTTGACAGTTACTTGAGCATGGCTCAGTTACCTCTACGTGAAATGTTGCGTAAGGTAAAAGTTGATGTAATAAAGTTGAAAACACAACAGAGCATCTGTCAGACTGGTCCGACCACATTCTCTGGTCTCTAGAGTCACAGCAGGTCAAGTGTCTGAAGAAGTGGCTCACACTGTGGAGCCTGCACATGTGAGCCTGCTTTATATTATCATTATGAATTATTGAATATGAATATAATAATAAAAAGAAAAGGATTAAGAAATAAAGCAACAGATGCAGACAGAAAAAACGGAAAAAAGGATTATGTATACTCTCTGCAGCTCACAAGTACTTATTGAGCCACTACCAGTACGTGTGATAGTCATACCGGAGCGTTTGTCCCGGATGACCAGGTTACGTCCATGTTTGAGGGTGATGTTGAGGAGGTACCTCTGGAAGGGGGCGGGGGTCTGCGGCTCCGCACACACCTGCACGGGACAAGACAAGCACCAGTATTTTATATAACTAAACTATTGAATATGACAGCGATGCAAAATGAACACGTCTTATCCACACATTTGAGCTTTTGATCCACGCTGCTGCCTCAACACTGTTGTTCTCTTTTACAACACTCTGTGTTGAATCTGGGGTGAAAGAGATGCAAAGGTCTTTTTTCTTATGTTTTAATGTTGTGATGTAATGTAATGTATATAATGTGTGGAGTGAGAGAACAACAACAACAATTGTAAAGCACCTTTTGACTCTATCCAAATAAAATATCACTAAAAGAATATTTTTATCACACATTTCTGGTATACTATGTGTTCACCGGAGGTTTATAAGACCCTGTGTTATTTGTTTACTTATTTTGTCTGTATTCGATCCATCTGTATTTAATATGATGGCAATGAACAAATGTATTGATCTATTTTATTGATGTATTTTTCTGTAATACGTTTGTCTTAACTGGAACCCCAGGATGATTAGCAATCACACTGGTGGAAGCTATTAGGGATCCCCAACAAACAACAATAATCAGTAAAGATAAGATCAGATAAAGGTTACATTATATAAAGATTGTTGATTTTCTGATCAAATAGGACAACATTGGATTGTTTCTGGTAGCTGGAAAAAAGCTTTGAAAATAGCTGATGTACTTAAAAGCTGTTTGTAATCAATGCAATTTTCCCTAATAAATATTTCACGTCTGGAGAGGATTTAGGGACTTCAAAACTTAGTAGGAATGGTCCAGATTTTTACACCTAACAATACAGTCCTGGGAAGTATGATTTCTGTTTTGTGATGAAATGGATGGATTGCCAAAACAAGATGAACAACAACAAAAGAACACCAAGTTTATTTTGATGTGGAAACAGTGTTATGTTTTTGTGTTTAGAGTTTAGAGTAACTCACAGAGTCTTCTGGTATATCAGGCAGATTGTCTTCATTGAAGTCAAATGGTTCACTGGGCAGCTACAACAAGAATACTATTAGAAATGGCAGTAATGCAAACATAATTGTTTGTTACTTTAATGTGACTACGCCTTGGACACAAATGTATGTGATGTCACAGTTAACATGGATGGTCTAATGGTTCAAAAATGTCAAAAGAGCATTTTAACATCCCATCTCTCACTGTGTCCAACAGCGTCAGTCTCTGCATGTTAATGGCATGCTGCTGCTTTGCCATGCTTCCTCCTCTGTAAGCTCTTAAATCCAGCAGTCATTAATGATTGACAGCTCCTTCTACTCTTTCTCCTCATTGATCTTTGCCTGTTTGTGCAATCCAGTATTATCCTGCATTCAAGGCTTCCAGTTTATTGACTCTAATTTCTTGCCAGTTCAGCGCATCCCCAATAAATTTGGTCTAGTGGGTTCCAGAGCCTTGTGTTAAATAAACATAGTCGGGAAGGCTTGTGAAATGGGCTGAACAAAAAGATACTGGGATCCTGCTTCTCCGGTGGGCATAATCTCTGCTCCTTCAGTCCAGTGCCTCCCATACAACAGACCTGTGCCCCTGCTGATCGGCATTGGTACAGTATTTGCAGCATATTCACTCCTCCTTATCACCACCTCAACGGTAGGAGATTAATTTCATGTCACAGCTCATGAATTCAGATTCAGATCGGGACTCCAGGTTCTGCTTTCAAAAATTCCTCCGATATACAGGATGTTATGGACCTAGTCTCCAAAACATGCCATGTACCAGCGTATGTGACAGGCCCGTGCCGAAAGATGTCATACAAATCCACTAAGAAGGTTTTTTGAAGTGCTGTACTTATGTAATTTTAACATTATATCTACCTACTCTCTGTCACAGTTTACATTAAATGTTGATCTAATGTTATGCAAATGAGTAGCATTTGTGTCCTTTCCTCCGTTCCAACCCAGGAAAAAGGAAATATTTTGTTATTTCAAATGAACTGACTTTCATTATTACCTCCAATTCTTCAAATGCTATCAGAGAAACTTGTAGATTGTCAGAGAGACCTGTCGTGGGAAAATACTTGTTCAGTTTTTTCCCACAACTCTCACATGTGTCTGAATAAGGATTTGCTTTGGTTAATAAAAGAAACCCGTTTCTACTGACCTCAGGCATTTCTTCCATTGATTCCTCCTGCTGGGTACAGAGCATCGTCACCTCTTCATCCAGACAGAAGTCACTTCCCTCTGGAGGAGTGACCATCTCCCTGTCCTGCTCCTCTGAGTCGGTGGTATTCCAGGGAAGCCTCTCGTCACTGGGCGAGGTAGAACCCAGTGAGGTCCCGTCCGCACTTTCCACTGGTGGTCCCAAGCTATCCAGCACCAGGGCGCTTGGACACTTCCTCCTCACCACTGACGGAGTGCCTTTTTCAGATCTCCTGTCAGACTTGTCCTTGACTTGTTCGCTCATGGAGCTAGCACGAGCTATGACTGCTGCCAGAGTACTTCCTTCATCTGCATCATTTGCAGGTTTTTCGGTGGATTGCTGTCTCTCAAACACAGCTCTTGGTAATTGGCTTGATGCGTTCTTAGAATACACAGTTCTTGGCGCTGGAACTGGGTCAAACGTATACTTTGGCTGCTTGTCTTTGTCTGATTGCGCATAAATCTGCT
Source organism: Knipowitschia caucasica (assembly GCA_964034765.1). Classification (NCBI taxonomy): domain Eukaryota; kingdom Metazoa; phylum Chordata; class Actinopteri; order Gobiiformes; family Gobiidae; genus Knipowitschia; species Knipowitschia caucasica. The sequence goes on along the minus strand of OZ035824.1, from coordinate 15,327,766 downwards.
CTCGTGCAAGTAGATTATGAAGATCTGCGAAATCCTCAAAATTACCCAAAACTGGGGCACTGATTCGGTTTCCGGATAGCGCCTTTGTCTCTGCGGAATTTCGAAGGCGAGTTTCAGGGGCTGTTTCCATAAAGATTGGACCTTCGTTCAGGGAAGTAGAGTCCGAATCGCTGGGAATTGGAGAAACACCAAAACTTGGAGCCTCGTTGGAGACAGAGTCAGTCTCTTCGCTAAATTTGGCGATATGGCGCAGGTCGGGGACAGAAATGCTGCGTCTGTAGGTCAGCTTTTTAGGTGGTTTAGGAGGGTTCTTCTTGCCGAGTTTCTTCAGTTTTGGAAACTTGGGCTTGAGTCGCCAGTTCTTCTTCTTTTCCTCCATTTTGGAACACTGTGGTTACAGAGATTATGTCAGAGTAAATATCAACTCAATATGTAATCTGGACTTGAATTGGAAGATTTGGTTTTCATTCTTGGTATTTGGCGGACTTTTTAATTATGGACCAAAAAATTATTTCTGGACATTGGTCATCTGCTCTTTATGGACCAATGGCTCTATGTGTTTTTATCAATGCTTTTCTTGTGTTTGAACTGTTTGATTCTCTGATCTGTGTCGGCGAATTCAACGATTTTCTTAAGTCCTCTGAGATAACTACTGTTGTGATTTAGGGCTATAAAAGAATACATTTAATTGAATTTAATGAGACACACTAAATCTATGAATTTAAGAACTTACACGTCTGTGGTGGAGAATACCGCTTCATCATCTAAATGTCCTTATTTCTTTCTTTTATTTATGTTTTAAACATGGAGCTTAATGAAAGCGTTGCTGGGTGGTCAATGCCATAGCACTAAAACTAAATTATTATTTTGAATGAGGAAAAAATGCCCTCACATATTAGCATGGAGCAGGAAGTAAACATTCCGGCGCATTTAATAACAATAGATTCCACTGACATGAGATAAGAGGAAACATACTTGTGTGACATATTTGTAATTTGGAACAAAGGTTGCTTGCATGTTACCATTTACTGTAGTACTTTACATTATAAGGATTCCATGTTGCTTGAGAGACATGATTTAGTACCAAAAATGTTTCAAAAGAAGAGAAGCATTGTAATGTTGTGTTCCTTTAAAGTGAGACAGTGTAACAGTACTCTTACCACAGTCTGACAGTGTAACAGTACTCTTACTACAGTCTGACAGTGTAACAGTACTCTTACCACAGTCTGACAGTGTAACAGTACTCTTACTACAGTCTGACAGTGTAACAGTACTCTTACTACAGTCTGACAGTGTAACAGTACTCTTACTACAGTCTGACAGTGTAACAGTACTCTTACCACAGTCTGACAGTGTAACAGTACTCTTACTACAGTCTGACAGTGTAACAGTACTCTTACTACAGTCTGACAGTGTAACAGTACTCTTACTACAGTCTGACAGTGTAACAGTACTCTTACCACAGTCTGACAGTGTAACAGTACTCTTACTACAGTCTGACAGTGTAACAGTACTCTTACTACAGTCTGACAGTGTAACAGTACTCTTACTACAGTCTGACAGTGTAACAGTACTCTTACTACAGTCTGACAGTGTAACAGTACTCTTACCACAGTCTGACAGTGTAACAGTACTCTTACTACAGTCTGACAGTGTAACAGTACTCTTACTACAGTCTGACAGTGTAACAGTACTCTTACTACAGTCTGACAGTGTAACAGTACTCTTACCACAGTCTGACAGTGTAACAGTACTCTTACTACAGTCTGACAGTGTAACAGTACTCTTACTACAGTCTGACAGTGTAACAGTACTCTTACTACAGTCTGACAGTGTAACAGTACTCTTACCACAGTCTGACAGTGGAACAGTACTCTTACCACAGTCTGACAGTGTAACAGTACTCTTACCACAGTCTGACAGTGTAACAGTACTCTTACCACAGTCTGACTGTAGAACAGTACTCTTACTACAGTCTGACAGTGGAACAGTACTCTTACCACAGTCTGACAGTGGAACAGTACTCTTACCACAGTCTGACAGTGTAACAGCACTCTTACCACAGTCTGACTGTAGAACAGTACTCTTACTACAGTCTGACAGTGGAACAGTACTCTTACTACAGTCTGACAGTGGAACAGTACTCTTACCACAGTCTGACAGTGGAGCAGTACTCTTACTACAGTCTGACAGTGGAACAGTACTCTTACTACAGTCTGACAGTAGAACAGTACTCTTACTACAGTCTGACAGTGTAACAGTACTCTTACTACAGTCTGACAGTGTAACAGTACTCTTACCACAGTCTGACAGTGTAACAGTACTCTTACTACAGTCTGACAGTGTAACAGTACTCTTACTACATTCTGACAGTGTAACAGTACTCTTACCACAGTCTGACAGTGGAACAGTACTCTTACCACAGTCTGACAGTGTAACAGTACTCTTACCACAGTCTGACAGTGTAACAGTACTCTTACCACAGTCTGACTGTAGAACAGTACTCTTACTACAGTCTGACAGTGGAACAGTACTCTTACCACAGTCTGACAGTGGAACAGTACTCTTACCACAGTCTGACAGTGTAACAGCACTCTTACCACAGTCTGACTGTAGAACAGTACTCTTACTACAGTCTGACAGTGGAACAGTACTCTTACTACAGTCTGACAGTGGAACAGTACTCTTACCACAGTCTGACAGTGGAGCAGTACTCTTACTACAGTCTGACAGTGGAACAGTACTCTTACTACAGTCTGACAGTAGAACAGTACTCTTACTACAGTCTGACAGTGGAACAGTACTCTTACTACAGTCTGACAGTAGAACAGTACTCTTACTACAGTCTGACAGTGGAACAGTACTCTTACTACCCTCACCTCATTGCACTTATAGGTAATTGTTTATAGTAACAGTATTATTTCATGACTCCACTACACACATGTAAAGACTTTGTTGGAAATAGAACATAAACATCCGCTTTGTTCTGTTGTTTTTGTTGTATGAAAAACACTTCTTCCCTATTGCTTCATAATACTAGCCTGGTCGTACCACACCAGTACTAATTGCGGAGTGTTCGGATGGCTAGTGCAAGGCTATCATAATACTAACCCCGCCATACAAGTTTCTCATCATTCTAAAACCAAGGGACAAAAAGCTCCTGTATGTATACATGTACAAGTATATGTATACGTATAACTAATTATAAAAAATGTGTATAGTCAAGATTCACTTCTTGACTCTACAAAATCCTTGATATGTGGTATAAACACACGTTCTTTTGAAACATATTTTGACTCAAAGATTTTCCAATAGAACAAACACAGAAGATACAGTATGTGTCTCATTTGTGAGAAAATTAGCTTAAGTTTAAGTAAAACATGTCATGCCCTATCAACTAGAAAAACATACATAAATAACTTAACTCAAGAAATACTTTCTTACCTCTTTGGTCTCTTTATCCAGCAATAACAACAGTTTCAGCACAGGCTGTTCCTGTGGACAAATCTACCCCAGAGTCACCGATAAAAACATAATTTCACATATTTTCTATGCATTTAAAATGAAAATAATTCCACTTTCTCTGAGCAGTGATACTCTTTTGTCACTCGGTGCTTGGTCCTGGTCCGTTCTGCAGTGACGCCCTGTGGAGCAGTCACTGTCTGGGATTGGTGCATGTGGTTGAACTGGCTCTGACTCACCGGACCAGTCTCACCGGTCCTCTTCCCACTGGGCGAATAGCAGCACGTCATGGCAACCAGTTTCTGCCAGAGAAGATGTGGATTCACTGAGATTGTGTATATTTTGATGTGAGATTTGATGCAAGTCTTTTGGAAATCATTTTTTGGGAGATATTTTTGAACAAAATACAGTAAGTTCATTTTTGTTTGGAGTGACCCAAAAACTGGACCAAAGACAAATAAAGATTATAGTAGACGATAGACCTTTTTTTAATTTATTTGTATCACTAATTTCCTACAGTTGAGGCAACAGTGGCTCAGTTGACCCATGGCCTATGTCATCTGCTCCCACTGATGACTAAGGCTCATTGACAGAGCAGCCATCCTTCCATAGACCCACCACCTGCAGGAGGATCAGTGAGGGGCTTGTGCTAGAATTGGGTAGCCCAATTCTGAAAAAGGACTAATAATGGGGATGAAAATGAATGAAGAATTAATAAGTGCCGGCAATGGTATGGTTACTTTCTTTTTACCAATAACAATTGAGAATCATTAGGGGGCCACTCAAAATGGTCCAAATCATCTAGCCCTTTGGGTTCCCCGGATTCTGAGTGTATTGAATCTTTGGAACAATAAATGCTCCTCTTTTTCTCATGACAAAGCTCGCCCCTTCATGATGCTTATCTAAATATTTAAATATATATTTCCATGCGCACACTGTTTGCTCTGTACAACTTCCTTGTACAAAACAAAACTTCCTCTAACAGCTGCTGTTTGAATAAAACCCCAATCTCACACTGCCGATCCTTCTACTTTGTGGTTCACTTATTTCTAGTGATCTTGTGATTTTATTAGGACACAACAAAGTACACAAAAATGATAGCGGAGTAGCGATTTGTCCGAGTGAAACCTTATCCAAAACAAATCAAAAGGCCACTTTAGGCATTTTCAAGTTGGCTGCAATGTAAAGTAAACAAAATGTACAACTAAAAATGTGCATTTTATGTGTGTTTATTTCCCAAGCAAATGGCGAACATAAAACCTGCAGCCTTTCCTCATGCTGGCACCCTCCCACCAATGCCCTGGTTAACCTGTGACCTAAATTCTATTAAATAAGCCATAATAACTCAAAAAAAATATCTTAAACAAATGAACTTCTACAAATAGCTCTAACAGCTAGTAATGAATAATGAAATAATGAAAATGACACATGACCGTTAACCATATATAAAGAAAGAAAGAAAGCGGCTGTGGACTGTACAAATTATAAATTTCCCAGTCTTACAGTAACAACTTTCTAATAAAAAAAAACATAACATTCTCTTACTGCAGTTCCTCTTTATGCCCAGCAGAGGTCCTGAGAGTTCATGTTGTCAGGACTAAATCCATCATGAGTACAAAAGCTGCATTATCCTTCTTCAGTCAAATATGAATATAGTTTATTGAGTCTCTCAATCTATTGATATCATCAACTTCTACATTCTCTGAGAGCATTTGTACACTTAGGGTTTGGCACTGTACCCATGTGATGATGAACGTACACATAAGAAGAGGAAAGCAAAGCACATTACTCATTGTTTTTTCATGGTGATTATTTAAACTTGAACTTAGAATAATGTAAAGGTTTTATTTATATTTTTTTCCTGCAGGGCAATTCATCCTCTGGTTTTCACCGTAGTCCAGCGCTCTGTGTTGGTGCTTGGCTTCTAAACTTTACTGTAGTGAGGTACTCCTATTCAGTTGTTATTTATACTTTTAACGACACCACAGGGTATTAACATCCAAACAATAACCCCAAAAGACACACACTATACCTTTTGTATCTCCTTGTTTTATATACATATTCTAACATTCAATCAATTCATAATCACTGATTCATTGTAGTTCCTTCCATTTCGAGTGGAATGACAGCTGGTTATTGACGACAGAATTATGTCAAAAGCATGGTCCTATGAAGCTCTAATAAAAGTGATTGTGAGAGAAGAAAAGAAGGCAGTGCGCTTACACAGTCATTTAATAAATTCATTTACGTTTGGAACGTCACAGAACAGATTCTAAGAGCCGTGTACTTTCTGTATACAGTACAAATACACCTTTTCAAAGCCAATGTACTTTTGTGAAGAATACAAATTTTGTACAACAATATCTATCCTTTCATAAAAAGTTGAATATTTATCATAAGCAAAGCAACAGAACAAAGTCAGGGGAAATAGTTCTAATAATAATAATAATATACATTTTTGGCAACAAAGTCCAGCTTGTGTCGCCAAACTTGTCCCAGATTTTCTCCAGGATCTTTTCACTTACAACTACAAACATTTTTCAAATTCTACAGGTCTTCTCACCACGGCATCAGACTCGTTTTCCCGCCAACACGGGGTATTGCAATGTGTATGTGTGTGTGTGTGTGTGAGTGTGTATGCATGTGCCTGTAGAAGGATTGTGCATTGTCATGGGTTGAGCTGTTATGTGGTGTGTCGATGGGATGTGTGTGTTGGCGGGGTATGTTTCTTGCTGTACTCTTGCTGTCTTGTTAAAGCTGGGGCACCTCTCTTTTTCTCTATAAGTAGCACACATAATTTGTCCCAACAGGATGTCTCTGGTTCTCTGATTGGCTGTGGCTTTGATACAGATTCATAAGAAAAGAAGAAATGTACTGCCTCATTACTGTACAAAATGACTCAAAAATCGAAACTTAAATACGTTAAAATTTAAAACAGTGTGCTACAAATACATAAGAATACATGTGTGTGCTGATACTAGCGCTGATATTGTAAATGTTGTTGCAATGAATATCGGTTTGATGATATTGGGTCAGTCAATGTCTTGAGTAGGTCTTTATTTTGATGTAATAAGTGTGGTTACAGGCTGATACTAGCCCAGAAAGGCACACAGGTCTCACCTTTACTCACTACGGGATCAACGGCTAGTTTAAAACACAAGTGAGCCGATTTGTAATAGGTAAGCTGAGATTTAAAGGAAGAAAAATTATATTATAAAAAAGTGCGTTAACATAAAGTGTAATAGACAACACTTTTAGGTCCTGGGTTCAAATCCCGGTCGGACCAGGGCCTTTCTGAATGGAGTTTGCATGTTCTCCCCGTGTCTGCGTAGGTTTCCTCCGGGTACTCCGATTTCCCCTACCACTAAAAATATGTACAATAGGTCTGGCATGCGCCTCCTGTTCGGCGACCCCGCTCCCATCTCTGTGTGGAGTGAGAGGACAAGTGCCCAAATAAAACAATTGTAAACCGCTTTGTGACTCTGGTCTGTGAAAGGCGGTATATAAATAAAGATTACTTACTTACTATCTGTAAAACTTGCCGCCGACAGCAAAAAACTGTAAAATATTTTATCAACTTTCTTGTATTGTGTACAACTTTGGAGAGATAAACAAGGCCAGTGATATCACATGGACAGGGAGGAACTTGAACTTGTTTAACGATTTAAGTAATTTTAGTTTTTGCTAGTACAGAAAGGAAGTATGTAAGACAACAGGAACCAGCACACTGGGATACGATGCGTTCACTGAGCCTCAAATACTACTACTGTGTATGAAGCAAAAGTGCCACAGTTCCTTCCCAAGTTTTTAAGATGTTCTATAGATCATGCCATACTGACAAAGCGGTGACATTTGCAGGAGATGACCACCAATCACTATAGAGCCAAATAAGGGACGATAGAGGACGTGGTTTCTGTCGCTATGGCAATTGCGGCCATATTTAATCCTGTGCACATACAGTAGGTGGTTAAATACCAGTGTTATGGGCAGTTAAGGCAAACATAAGGGTGCATACTCTTCCCTGATTTTGTTGGTCCTGAATCAATTTACTTTTCATGATATCAGACCTAATGTTTATGTGTAGAAATGATGTGGAATAGATTCAGCACTGAGTGTTCTGTGACGAGGAGGGGATGAGTTTGTGCAAATGGAGCTATAGAACAACTCCAAGAACATTTAAAAGTATTGCTTTTGTACTTTTCCAGCCGCATTGAAGAATGACGAGAACAGTCATTTGTATGTGTATGATTTACCTTCTTTGTGTTATTGTATACTACAGAAGTTAAAAGTCTTGCTCCCTCTGAGTTCCTGCGTACGCTCTCCTCTCTTTTACAGCTTTATAGGGCCGTGCTAGTGTTGGGGGGGCCCTGAGCATGATAGGTATCAAGGGCCTTCTTCACTGCACCTCATTGAGACATGAGAGGGGAAGAAATTGAAACTAACTAACCCTTTACTTTTTCAAAGGATCAGTTTGTTATATGCACTCTTAGCGGTGTAATAAATTCATTAAAACACAAACATTGTCAGAACTTTCCTGCCTGTGACACGTGACGCTACTAAGCAGTGTTTACTGATGCAATCCACCTGCTTGGGTTTTGCTGGAAACGTTGTATTATGACAACTCTTCTTATTTGTATTTGCTTTCATCCAAACATAAAAAAAAAAAACATAAAATACAAACAGAGCCAAATATCACTAAACAAATCGGTAAACCTATTTTTGGATTATGAATGACCCGAGTTTAAAAATTTCTTCCGAAAATGTCAAAAAGGATTTGTAGATGTTGGCCTGTTTTCTGGGGACTCATATAACAGAAGTAGCAGTCAGATCAAATGAATGAGCTTCCAGTCCCTTTACAATGAATACAAATCCATATTAGAGTCACTGCTGCGATTCGATAAGATTAGGACAATTATATGTACAGTATGAAGGTTTTTTTTGTACATTATATATAGTCTGCACCTTGAAAAAAATAAAAATGGAGTAATAGTCAATCTATTTTTTTCTTAGGAATTCAACCTAACAATTTGCATTATTTGTTGGGATTTCTTTGGAGCCCTCGAGTGTCAGTGGGCCCTATTGGGTAGGGCCGGCCCTGGCTCCGTGCCACAGTCTAGGAAAGGACATTTGTAGAAGAGCAGAACCAGGACCTTGCACAGCTGGTCTATTCTTATACACTTTATTTATGATCCTGGACCTGTAGACAAGCTAGTCATCCGGCAGACTTCTACACATGTAAAAACCAGCAGTGACGTATGTTTTAGAATGATGCTGGAGTTGTCGCTCATTATGTGTGTGTGTGAATACAAATAATATGAAGTCAAAGTGAAATGTGTGCAGTATGAAATAGTGACATCATTCCAAAATGTGACCTGGATAGTATCTACATCAAACAAGCAAAAAGGTGATGTAGAAAAGGCATTTCTAAAGTCTGTGTTGTGATTTCGCCAAATAAAAGGAATTGTGGGTTCCTGGGCATATGAAACTTAGAAGTAAAACTATTGTATGTACTCTATGTTCAGTAATTTGAGGTGAGCAGCTTGTTACCAGTTAAAGCTGGGGTACCAAACTTTCCTCGCTCACTAAACTTATTTTCATGCATGTGTGGATCAACGACAGAAAAGTGTAAATGACAGGACCACCGTCACTCAGTCGAATAGTGACTCCTGGGGATCTTACAAGTATGCAAAAGATAAGATGCAAACATAATAACGTGGACTGATTGGTTCACAACCCTTTACTTTTTGCGAGACTCTTTCTGTTGGGACATACAGCATGGATTAATCAGGGGGAAAAAAATAGGTATCCCAGCTTTAAGACCCGCATTGATGCTGAGATAAGCAAATCCTATAGAAACCTATAGAAGTCTAGTCCATATTCTCCTGTCTATGTATTGGCATGGTTCCATGTTCAAAACAAAAATATGGATGTTTTATTGCTACAGAAATATATTTCAAAGAACGATAATGTTGAAACTACACCTGAAGCCACACAGGTGAAGTGCACATAGGTAAAAAACTGAGAATGAACAGAGGAGAGGAGAGATTTGTGCCAAGAATGGTCGAAATTGTGCGAAATGCAGTGTCATTACCCTGATCGGATTTCAAAATTATACTTTTTATTTACATCCCGGTGTGAGGTTTGGCTCCAGCGTCCAGTCGTACAGCAGGGTCAATGGCTTTTGATTGCAGTATTAGTAGTAACATTTTTTACAACAGCGTTAAACAAATCCATAAAAACAGTGGAAATAAACAGTGCATTCAGTAAAACTGTACAAGAGTGGGGCCTCGGCTTTGGCTTGTGTCTCGGATGTCTCTGTGGCGCCGTTTTCGTGGGACTTTCCAATTAATATGGAAAAATAAGCCTTACAAGATGAGATAATGCAGAGATATCTTCTTATGGACGATACGTCAGAGCGAGTTGATCGAAGGATTATGGCTGTTAGACTGAGGGCGGGATTAATAATTTAACCAAAAATGTTGTGTTCAATGTTTAGAATAAATGTATTATCATGTTCTTTTTCTTGAGAGTTACCTTTAATATCTTAAACAACAAGCCAAGATAAATTCTTCCCATCAACGCTTTAAGTTCAGAATATCTTGTGGGGCCACAAAAAGGGTGGGGGGATGTGTTTGTGATGATTTGAGCCAATACTGTGCTATATAAATAAAAGTTGATTGATACTTTGTGGTATTAGAGTGGATGAATGAGGACGCACCATGTCTGTTTTTCAAGAGGGACAATGTTGAAGGCTGAAAAAGAATGTGAAAAAGAAATGATTTTGCATAATTCCTTACATTCAGAAATGTAATTATGTTGTCTTATTCAAAACCAGTGCTTATTCTCTGACAGCTGGTTGATTTACAATGAACAGTAATTTTGATTTCTGCATTACAAAATGGAAACAGCAAAGAGGCAAAAGTAGGGCTGATCGTACTCACTCAAATTTCAAGTAAGACTCGCTGCCCGTAGTGTCTCGCCTTGAATGATAATATTCTGGTGACTTAAAAATGTTACTCATTATTGATTTAAATGATTTACTGAAATATAATGGGATCACAAGCGCCCGTTCCGATTGTTAGCGTCTGTTAGCGCCGCAGCCAAATGGCAAAGAAGTGTCTGAAACTATGCTTCTCTGAGTTAGCACTGCGTACGGAGCAAGACAGATAATTCTCTGCTTGATTAGGACATAATTATTTCGACCATGTTTTCTTGAGACTTTTTCCTTAACACAACCGCAAGATAGCCGCCACAATTTCCACAGAACCCGTGCTCTCTCTAGTCCCTCACACAGCTCTACATCTCTTTCCTTGGGTCCTTTGGTTGCCACGTGAGACGTCACTGCTGGCGCCCGTGATTCGCACTCCTCTCACACAGACCTGAAACCCTGTGTGGATGAACAGCTCGGGCCCAGCTCCCCGCCCCTGTGGCCACCCCTGCCTTAGGTCACCCAGGCGTCTATGCGCAGCCTCTTGACGGACGGGCTCTCACGGTCGCTGCCGTCGTACGAGCTGCAGGAGGAGCTCAGGCTGTCTGCCGGAGAGCGTCCCAGTGGCCCCACCTCCTGGTGCCTGCGAGCGTGGGGCTGGTGGTGCTGTTGAAGGGCAAATCCGGAGTTTGGGGTGTGGTGCTCTCGTGGTGGAGACACCGGCTCTGACTTGATGCACACGCCCTGGCTGGTGTTGACCGACAGGTTAGAGGGCTGAGGTAAGTGACCCCCGCCACTGTGAGGGGAGAAGGCTGTGTTAGTGTGTTTTATTGTCATATTGATATTTAACAGTTAAATAATGTCTTGCTGTCTTCAATATACAGTATATGTTATCCATTAAACACTCAACAATAAGGCATTTTACTTTACTTTATTTTACTTGGAAAAGCTTGTTCTTTATATCTTTACTAAATGAAACATTTTTTACTGGTCTAATATCTACACCTTTACTGAGAAGTTGCTCCTGTGCAAAATGCTTTCTGAACCCTCCCATACACACGGGGGGTACTCACACGAGAGAGCTGAGTGCCGCCTGGCCCAGAGGATGCTGTTGCCATGCCGACACGGAGCTCAGTGACAGCCCTGGGGAGCCGAAGCCCTGGAGGGAGGACAGGTCAGCACTGCTGAGGGAGTAGTCTGTGAAGGACACATATGAGGGGTCAGGGATGAGGGAGAAGTCTGTGAAGAACATAAGAGAGGTCAGGGATGAGAGAGCAGTCTGTGAAGGACACATGAGAGGGGTCAGGGATGAGGGAGCAGTCTGTGAAGAACATAAGAGAGGTCAGGGATGAGGGAGCAGTCTGTGAAGGACACATGAGAGGGGTCAGGGATGAGGGAGCAGTCTGTGAAGAACATAAGAGAGGTCAGGGATGAGAGAGCAGTCTGTGAAGGACACATGAGAGGGGTCAGGGATGAGGGAGCAGTCTGTGAAGAACAGAAGAGAGGTCAGGGATGAGGGAGCAGTCTGTGAAGGACACATGAGAGGGGTCAGGGATGAGGGAGCAGTCTGTGAAGAACATAAGAGAGGTCAGGGATGAGGGAGCAGTCTGTGAAGGACACATGAGAGGGGTCAGGGATGAGGGAGCAGTCTGTGAAGAACATAAGAGAGGTCAGGGATGAGAGAGCAGTCTGTGAAGGACACATGAGAGGGGTCAGGGATGAGGGAGCAGTCTGTGAAGAACATAAGAGAGGTCAGGAATGAGGGAGCAGTCTGTGAAGGACACATGAGAGGGGTCAGGAATGAGCGAGAAGCCTGTGAGGGACACATGAGAGTTCAGGGATGAGGGAGCAGTCTGTGACGGACACATGAGAGTTCAGGGATGAGGGAGTAGTCTGAGAAACACAAATGAGGAAGCAGTCTGTGAGGGACATATCCAGCTTTCATATTCTGTTTTTATATTGAATACTTTTGAAGATTACAAAATCAAACAACACATAATAAACCACCTAGAGGTTGGGTTCACCAATGTGCAAATTTAAACATCCAATTCGTGAAAAGAATGTTATTCGCTGTCGCTGGCATTCTGCCCTCGTCAGAATGTTTGCAGAGCACTCACCGGTGGGGTTGTAGGAGTTGGGCATGCCTGAGTAGAGCAGGCCCTGGGCGGGGAGGCTGGGTGTACTCACAGACACCACAGGGGTGGCCAGAGACTGGGACTGGGACTGGGACAGGGCCGAGCTGCTGGACCTCTGCGTGTTCTAAGGAGAAATTGGAACGCAGAATCAAGCAAATTAGTTTATGTCAGAGTCCAAGATCAAAATCATGTCTGGAATAGAGTCAAATAAAAGGTGAAAACAGTAATTGGTCAAAAAAGAGAGGCCATTGAATACAAGTCTCAACATTATAGCATGTTTGTAGGTCAAAATAAAGAGAAAAGACTCTCAAATCTATTTTTTATATTAACAAAAGTGTGTCCAAACCCTCTGGTGGACAAAGATCTCACTCCAGAATAACATTCACATCCTCTGCCTTGTTTTTGATGAATACTTAAGCTTACTACGCTACCTTATAGTGATGGTCATTTGTGGTGGTACTTGGAGAGGCAAGTATTCTCTGAGGTGGTACTTGGGGTAAACAGTTTGAGAACCACTGGCATAAAAGATAAAAAATACAATCTGCCTTAAAATCGTCAAATTCAGTCCATATTAACGAAGACAGGTCCCAAACCAGAAATAAAGTAAACAAGTGAATATACTGCCTTCATGCCCAATTACAGGTAAATACATAACTATTTTCCATTACATAACTTTTTTATATTCAATTACTTATATTTTTGTATTTTTATTTTTCTTTGAGCATGTGATCCTCCTCTAATGGGAAGAGAGTGATATAGAGGGGCATTTTGTTCATCAATATATGAAACAATAAAAAGAATGTTGAGTGTGTGTTGGTATTGGGTCCTGTGGTACAAGCTACAACCACAAGAGAGCGCTGTTGTGTAGTGAGAACACCTACCACTGCATCTTTGGCGTCTGCTTGTATTTTAGACTACGTAACTGTAAAGTGAAGGACTCAGTGAATGACTCCTGAACACCATGGAAGTCCATGCATCTTGAGTATTTATCATTTAAATTTACAAGACTGTTAATAATTTCGGAGAACAATTAAAAGCCACAATGTTTTGTCCTTTATAGGTCAGAAAAGAAAAACAGGAAAAGACATGAAACAAATAAAAATGTGGTTTCCAGTTTTAAAAAAAAATGTAAGAAAGGACGCTTGACATTTCAGATATTTTTGCATTCTCTCCACACAGTGATGACGAAGCAAGACACCAAACACACTGGAGCATCAAAGCCCCCGACCAACACCATCCACTTACTCATTACATTCAGGCCCCATTTAGAACATAGACTGTTTAGACAGAGACACTGTGGAGAAGCTGCAAAGCAATTAGCAAAAACAACCAGGCTCCTTATCCAAGTGCACAGCGTTTACCTGGCGACGGAAAACAATGTACGTAGTTCTACCACCCGGTCAGTACGACACAAGTGACCCCCAGCAGTAGAACCACTTCCTCAACAACATCCTCCTCAGGCAACAGCAAAGACGTGAAAGAATGCACCAATATCATTTAACAGTAGCTGCAAAAACGGAAACTGAAACTAGAGCTTTGCGTGGTTTCGTTTGGACGGACGAAGGAGTACAATGCTCCTCTGTGTAGCGCGCAAAGCACATGTTAGCATTGATTTACCCGCCGCCATTGTTGTTTAAGTTTGCCCTCGGCTAGTGCCAAATGTGCGTGCGAGGAAGTGGTGAGGTCATGGCAGCAGAGAATTCATATGGCTGTTAAACCCTTGCGTTTTCACCCTCCTCATGTCTTCATGTAAACAGGACGTCAAACCGATATCCTCTTCTACCGTTTTACCGTCTCTGTCTAAATGGGAAACCGGAGCACCATGAGGAAACCTACGCAGACACAGGGAGAACATGCAAACTCCACATAGAAAGGCCTGAGTGTGGAATCGAACCCAGGGCCTTCTTGCTGTGAAACACAAGCTCTAACTGCTATTCCACATTCTGCCCAAAATGTGTTTATCATTTTTCCATTTAAGAGTTGTGAGTCCATGATGGTAACAATAAAAGACCTCAAGATGACCACTTTGAAAACCACTAGAAGGATATTACATAGATTTGGTCGTTTTTAAGACCCCATTTGCCAATTACAGGACTAAAGGACCAGGATCTACTTGCCTAAAATGACAGCCAGTTTTTCCAACGCTCCTTGTATTGATGCACATTGTTCATAAGACGGTAATTGTCAGTTCTTACAAAAGTGTGACATCAGTTGGGTTTGACCATAAATGCTGAGCTCATTGCAGCAGCATGTCATTACATAAAGCCGGGTCACATGGAAGAACTTTGAAAACTGGAACAACACTGCTGCTTCGGCTGCGGAGAGGAGACCATTAAGACTTCCAACTCTGAGATAGATACATGTGGGGGGCCTTATCTTAAAGCTGGGGCGCCTAGTTGTCAAACCATAAACTAATGAAACTATAGCCGGGTTCACACTTTGACCAGGACCTAGTCTGGTTCATTCAACTTACCTTATGAAACAGATTTGTGAATTATTTTCACCATAAAACCCATGACACTAGTCGGGTCTAAAACAGTTTGGTTCCATTTAAGTTTTACTAGTTTCCTACTGTATGTTGGGCCTCTGTCACGTCTTTAGATCAGCTTTTTCCAACAGAACAGAGACCACCACCCTCACTTAGCCAATCAACTCTCAGCCCAAAGAGTCAAATAGAGACATTGGGTTTATTTTATACAAGTTGGAACAAGTTCATTGAAAAGATGTTTTCCAATAATAATAAGACAGCCAATTCAGCTGATTTGTTTTCCAACTGTGGTCTGAGGTCTTTTTATGAGTCGAGATATTGCTATCAGTTAAAGTCAATATTGCATGAGTATATATGTACTACATTTATCACAATGAGCCACAGGTCTCAGAAATGAGGCAGTTTTAATGAGGAAGTCAAATGCCGCTTTTCCATAGTCACGGTACGGCACGGTACCACATGGCACGGCCAAGTGTGGGTACTTTTCCATTAAAAATGGTACCTCCAGGTATCTCCTCAGTAGAGGCGTCCCGTGTCAACAGGCAAGGCAGGCAGCTGCCTGGGGCCCCCAAACTGGCAGGGGGCCCCCGAGGGCCGACTAGACACAAGCGGTCAACTTGTACAGGCTACAACAGCTACTGTACCTGCAGTCACGAGTTGGTGGATAAAAACTTTTCGTCTGATCTCAAACTTGCCACATCTTTTTGTCCATCCATCCATCCATCCATTTTCTTCCGCTTTATCCGTTGCCGGGTCGCGGGGGCAGCAGTCTAAGCAGAGACGCCCAGACTTCCCTATCCACACACACTTCCTCCAGCTCGTCCGGGGGGACCCCAAGGCGTTCCCAGGCCAGCTGAGAGACATAGTCCCTCCAGCGTGTCCTGGGTCTTCCGCGGGGCCTCCTCCCGGTGGGGCGTGCCCGGAACACCTCCCCAGGGAGGCGTCCAGGAAGCATCCGGAACAGATGCCCGAGCCACCTCAACTGGTTCCTCTCGACGCGGAGAAGCAGCGGTTCTACTCCGAGCTCCTCCCGTGTGACTGAGCTCCTTACCCTATCTCTAAGGGAGCGCCCAGCCACTCTGCGGAGGAAGCTCATTTCGACCGCTTGTATCCGCGATCTCGTTCTTTCGGTCATTACCCAAAGCTCACGACCATAGGTGAGGGAGGGAACGAAGATTGACCGGTAAATCGAGAGCTTTGCCTTTCGGCTCAGCTCCCTCTTCACCACAACGGTCCGATACAGCGACCGCATAACTGCGCACGCTGCACCGATCCGCCTGTCAATCTCACGCTCCATTCTTCCCTCACTCGTGAACAAGACCCCGAGATACTTGAACTCCTCCACTTGAGGAAGGACCTCTCCACCCACCTGCAGAGGGCAAGGCACCTTTTTCCGGTCGAGCACCATGGCCTCGGATTTGGAGGTGCTGATTCTCATTCCAGCCGCTTCACACTCGGCTGCAAACCGTCCCAGTGCATGCTGCAGGTCCTGGTTCGTTGGAGCCAACAGGACAACATCGTCCGCAAACAGCAGAGATGAAATCCTGTGGTCTCCGAACCGGACCCCCTCCGACCCTTGGCTGCGCCTAGATATTCTGTCCATAAATACAGTGAACAGAACCGGTGACAAAGGGCAGCCCTGTCGGAGGCCAACATTCACCGGGAACAGGTCTGACTTACTGCCGGCAATGCGAACACAGCTCTGGCTCCGGTCATACAGGGATCGGATGGCCCTCAGCAGAGGACCTCCGACCCCGTACTCCCGGAGAACCCCCCAAAGGACACCCCGGGGAACACAGTCGAACGCCTTCTCCAAATCCACAAAGCACATGTGGACAGGTTGGGCGAACTCCCATGAACCCTCGAGTATCCGATGGAGAGTATAGAGCTGGCCCAGTGTTCCGCGACCGGGACGAAAACCACACTGCTCCTCCTGGATCCGAGATTCGACCATCGGCCGTAACCTCCTCTCCAGTACCTTGGAGTAGACCTTACCGGGGAGGCTGAGGAGTGTGATCCCACGATAATTGGAACACACCCTCCGGTCCCCCTTCTTGTAGAGAGGGACCACCACCCCGGTCTGCCACTCCATTGGCACTGCCCCCGATCGCCACGCGATGTTGCAGAGACGTGTCAGCCAAGACAGTCCTACAACATCCAGAGACTTTAGATAATCAGGGCGGATCTCATCCACACCCGGAGCCTTGCCACCATGGAGGCTACCAACCACCTTGGTGACCTCAGCCAGGGAGATGGATGTACCCGCCCCAACATCCTCAGCCTCTGCCTCTGTAACAGAGGACGTGACGGGGGGATTGAGGAGAACCTCAAAGTATTCCTTCCACCGCCCGACAATATCCCCAGTCGAGGTCAGCAGCTCTCCACCCGCACCGTACATGGTGTTGGCAAAGAACTGCTTCCCCCTCCTGAGGCGCCGGATGGTTTGCCAGAATCTCTTCGAGGCCGACCGATAGTCATGCTCCATGGACTCTCCGAACTCCTCCCAGTCCCGGGTTTTTGCCTCTGCAACAGCCCGGGCCGCGGCACGCTTGGCCTGCCGGTACTGGACAGCTGCCTCAGGAGTCCCCCGAACCATCATGGCTCGATAGGACTCCTTCTTCAGCCTGACAGCATCCCTTACTGCCGGTGTCCACCACCGGGTTCGGGGGTTGCCGCCGGGACCAGCACCAGAGACCTTGCGACCACAGCTACGAGCCGCCGCATCGGCGATTGAGGCAGAGAACATGGCCCACTCCTCTCAAGGAGTTGGGTTCCAGAGCCCAAGCTGTGTGTGGAGGTGAGGCCGACTATCTCTAGTCGGTATCGCTCAACCTCCCCCACGAGCTCGGGCTCCTTCCCCCCCAGTGAGGTGACGTTCCACGTCCCAAGAGCCAGATGTTGTGTGTGCGGACTGGGTCGCCGAGGTCTCCGCCTTCGACTGCCGCCCAGTCCTCTCTGCACCGCTTCACCACGGACCCCTCTGCAGGTGGTGGGCCCACAGGAGGGACTGCCCACGTCATCCCTTCGGGCTGAGCCCGGCCGGGCCCCGTGGGCTAAAGCCCGGCCACCAGGCGCTCGCATACGGGCCCCGACCCCAGGCCTGGCTCCAGGGTGGGGCCCCGGCTGCGCCATGCCGGGCGACGTCACTGTTTTTGTGTTAGTGCTGTCCATGGTGTCTTCTGGACTGCTCTTTGTCTGACTTGTCACCTGAGACCTGTCTGCCATGGGAGGCCCTACCAGGGGCATGAAGCCCCAGACAGCATAGCTCCCAGGATCATCCGAGTACTCAAACTCCCCCACCACGTTAAGGTGGCAGTCCAGGGGGGAGCAATCTTTTTGTATTAACTGATATACGGTATAGTGGTTAAGTTACTGTGCTCAGGCGGGAACGGGATCGCAGTCTGAAATATTTCTATTATATTCAATGACAGACTGCTCAAGAACGGTAAAAGATAAAAAATAAGCCGTTTTTTGCAGATTACAGCTAAGAGCTAAGAATTTGTAGGATTAATACACTTTGATAGGTAGTTTTTGGAATTAATTATAACATGATGAGTGTAGTGAACAAGCTTTTAAAAAGACATGCTAAATTTTTGTTTCGAGTTCAATACATAACTACATAACAAATTTATTTTAAATAACTAAGTATCAACTCAAAAAAGGAGCACTATAAAAACAACAACTCAAAATTGTTCACCTTTCTAAGATTTTTGCATTCACTGACAATAAAATTGCCAGTTGGAACTTGAACTGTCTGTTGTGAGCCACTTGAACTCACTTTCAGAAGTTACTGATGAAAAGTTCTAACCTTGCCTGCAAGCTGAATTCTCGCGGTATTTGTGAGTTCACAAACACTCGAGAATACATCTTTCCCCGCTCCCGCCAACCCTTTTCGAGTAGAACATCTAGGTGTTCAAGCCAATCACGCGCCAGTCTGGGGGTTTAGGGCGGTATATCCGGGTTTGACGAAAGCAAGAAGTGCCGGGCCGAAGCAAAACAAACATGGCTACGCAGGAGGACGGACGCGTAGCTGAGGCTATCAAGTCAGTTTTAGCAGAATCTCCAATTTCTTTTTTGAAAGATGAACAGCGAGAGGCGCTTTGTGCATTTCTGGACGGCAACCTTGGTAGGCGGGCACACAGCGTCACTTCGCCCAATCAGCTTGAAGTATTCTGCTGCTTATCCCTCCTTTCCCCGAAAGGATTCTCCTGCAGAAGTCCCCGATTGATATTGTGGAGAACGCATTAGAGTTCTACACAATCATCAATCTGGCTCTTGCCAGGTTAGAAAAGTTCACCTTATTTGATAAATTAAGTTTGAAGTTGTAGTTAAAGTAAAATCAACTTAATCAACTTCTGAAAGTGAGTTCAAGTGGCCCACAACAGATTTTGTTGTGGGCCACTTGTTGTGGGCCCACAACAATTTTGTTGTCAGTGAATGCAAAAATCTTAGTAAGGTGAACCATTTTGAGTTGTCAATTTTACCGTGCACCGAGTGAGAGTGAGGTCAACTTATCTGTGCATGCTCATTTCAAATTTGTCATGGCAACCGGCTGCAACTAATTTGACCAAATAAATTATTGTATTTATTTTTACCAACCGTAATCGAGAGGGCCAAGCCAAAGTAGCCCTATATAGTCCCTGGGTCAACCACTCAGGATGTTCTAATTGTAATCAAAGGACACTGTGCCTGAATGCAGTTCTTGTTAGAAACTAAGCTCTAAATGAGTTGCATTATTACTTCTCAATCTGAGAGTTATAAGAGTTCATGACCTTAAGACTAATATGACTGTCTAATGAGCTTATATTCTTTAGTTCATGGCATTTATAAAACTAAAACGGATTAGTACAAACAATGTGTAAGTTAGTCTAGTGAGCTAATGAGTGTTAATAAAGACTGTGTTTAATGAACTTATATTGTTATGTTTATGGTATTCATAAAACTAATCTGTATTGAGGGAACGAGTTTCCTTAAGAAGCACTAGTTTCCCCACACTACAGTGTGTGTGGCACGGTGGCTGAGTGGATGGCACTCTTGCTATCCACTCAGGTCCTGGGTTTGAATCCTGGTCAGAACAGGGCCCTTATGAGTGGAATTTGCATGTTCTCTGTGTCTGCATAGGTGTCCTCCAGGTGCTCCGGTTTCCCCTACCCAAGTGACCTTGGTCTGTAAAAGCGCTATATAAATACACATGAGGATGAAACAGGATGATTTAATGTGGGGGGTAATGTAAACTCAAAATAGTAAGTTATTGCAGCGGACTGTAATCTGAACTTAAAAAAGTAAGTTTTTACAGACTTGAAAGTTCCTGTTACTTGAATTACAAAAACGTAGTTGCCAGAAAGAGAAACACTCAGCTGAAACAACTTAATGACTGTAGTTCTTCCAAACGTACAGAATCAATTTGATGCCTTCATCTCAAAAGTGGGGTGCAGCCAGTTACCTTGAAATTTTGAGTTGAACTAGAAGAAGTAAAAAAGTAATATGTAATTAAAATCATGTGCCTGAACATTTATTTTGCCCTTGTGTTTTGACAAAATAAAACCTTTTTGTATTTAGCAAATGTCTCCGTCCTTGTTCATAAATTTACCAATATTATACAGATTTACTGACAAATATAATGTATGTAATGTAAATAGAAGTAAAAGTATGTGGTAGGAAATCGTACGTTTTGAACCCCTTTATGCATGTGTACAGACCAATGAATGAAACAAAGTCTTAAGGCGCGTTCAGACCAAAAGCTTCAAAAAGCTTTTGACGCGCTTCAACTGACGCCGGGATAGTTTTGTCATTTTGGTGCTTGAAGCTTTTGACGCGAGTGACGCGCCTGACGCCGGTGGGAGGAGCTTCTCTGTTGTCTGTGGGAGGAGCTTCTCTGTTGCCTGTAGTCAGGGCAGCGGTGGATTTTTCAATGAGCAGCGAGCCTTTATTTGTTATATAAAGCAAAATAACGTTGTTGTAGGGCTTCAACAAAACATGTTCTGGGTTCACCACAGACTTGAGAGGCTGCAGTGTTTGCAGAGTTCCGTCATTTACTCCAGGAGCTGCGTACGGAGGAGTTTCGCTTTCAGCGGTACTTCCGCATGTCACTCGGCCAGTCTGAGTTCTCAAACCCCGGAGCTCGCCTCTCCCCGGCTCTCCCCGGCTCTCCCCGGCTCTCGCTCGCCTCTCCCTGCCTCTCCCCGGCTCTCACTCGCCTCTCCCCGGCTCTCACTCGCCTCCCCCTGCCTCTCCCTGCCTCTCCCTGCCTCTCCCTGCCTCTCCCCGGCTCTCACTCGCCTCTCCCTGCCTCTCCCCGGCTCTCGCCCGCCTGGAGCTGCCTTGCTCTGAGCCAGACTCATCGTCAGCCTGTTCTTATTTTAAATAAACTACGTTTACTACACAGCATGTGTACAATGATTTTGTTACTCAGAATGTTACTACTCATAAAAATAATATTACTAATAACAATAATGACAATAAAACAGCAGCAGCATGACTTCTCTTCATGACAGAGACAGACCCTCTGCTGCTGCTGCTCCTCGTCTCCTGATTGGTTGAAGCCCGCGTCAAAGCTTCAAAAGCTCAGCTTTGCTCAACTTCGGCGTCAGAGGGATTGTTTTGATACGCGAGCGTTTCGCGCGTCAAAAGCTTCAAGTGAGCGCGTAGTACGCGCGACTCTTGAAGCTTTTGACGCGCGTCAAGTGACGCCGGGGCTCTCGGCTTCACCTGACGCGCTTCACCATTCACTTTCAATGGAAACCTGACGCTTTTGACGCCGAAGTTAAGTCCGGTGTGAACGCCCCTTCAATACGATCACAGATTTATTAAAAACAAAAGTTAAGTGCAAAACCAACAATTTATAAAGTCCAAAGTACGCATGTCTCTTGAGACCAGGTGAGGGAACAAGTGGTCATTTATTGCTTGTTGGTAATCTCCTCACTTAAATTAAATATACGACAACTTACGTACAAGCACAAAACAGAATGGCAACACGCAAAAGAGCAAGATACAGCACACTAGCGCAGGAAGGAAGTTTTAACCAGTTATTTCCAGGATTACCACAGATTAGTCACAAATCAAGAACGATTGGCCCCTGAAAACCTTCTCGTTCCGTGTTTGAATTCTTTCTTTGGCCTAAAGAGAGTAACGGGTAGACCTCGTCGTCCGACCAGGACATTGACTTTTGGGGCTTTCTGTGCGATTCCATTTCTCTCAAAGAGGACGTGTTACTATTCATGGTTATAGCAGAGCTGCCGGTTTTAAAGATGGCGGGTTGGGTTGTTTTTACTAAAGGGTTGGACGTCGCTTTCAGTGTGGACACTCGTTGACCAATCAGTGTAAAGCAGTCGGCTAATGTCACGTTATGGTGTAGCTTTGGCACACTTAGAACCACTGTCGAGTGGTACACTTATCCCAAGCTCAACCCTAGTGGAAATGCAAAATAACCGTGCCACACCGTACCGTTACTGTGGAAAAGCGGCAAAAGAACATGCTTTTACTCAGAAAGGATGAGGAGAGAAGACAAACGGTGCAAGCTCCTCTTAATGAGCTACTGAAGAAAGATTGTGTTACTCATTGAAAAGTTGAGGTTGCTGATTGTGTTTGTCTCTGAATGTCATTTGAAAATTGTCCATTAAGATAAAAATGTAAAGTTCACTCAAAACCCCTTATTTGTTTAAGAACAGAAACGCATTGTGGCCTGTACAGCTCCACACATTGATGTGTACTCACCAGAGGAGGCCCCGGCCCTTTTCCGGCCGGGGGGATGAGCACCCTGAGCTCGGGCCTGCTTCTCCCCAGGGCCAGGCTTTGCGCTTGAGGCGGCGGAGGCGACTTGGCGTGGACTCCCTTCTGTCCCAGGCCGTTTCCTTGAGCCGTGCACAGCAGCCCCGGGGAGCTTCTGGGGTTCACAAAGCCATTTCCTGAACACACAAAACAACAACATCATCAGAGCCGAGGCGCTAACTGCTAACCGCTACCTCTACGCTGCATTAACCGTGTGCGCCTTCGGGAACTTTTAATAGACGATGTAATTAGCCCGCACCAACAGGCCCGCCGCAGAATTGATGAGGCTTTGGGTTTTATTGCGAGCGATTACACCGAAGTATGTTGTCGGCGACGTGGGCTGAGGAGCAGTTCACCCACAAATGGACTGTGACCGCTCAGGCAAACAGTAGGGGACTGTAAACAACTGCTCCGACTGCTGCATGTGTGCCAAGAGTTTGGAGTGTCTGATCAGGAGCAAATATGATGCGCTATTTGGGCTCAATTTGCCCTTAAACATTCAGGCTTTTTAAATATATAGAGAGACCCTTTATTTGTTCCACAGTGGAAATGTCAGTAGAAGCTAGATGTATGATAAAGCTGTAAACGCATTGAGGATCAGACCATTGTTATGTTATATTTATTCTGTAGCTGAACTGTGTGTGAAAGTACATACATTACTTTTTACAATTTTAGTGGTTTGATTCAATCTCTGAACGAGCACAGATCCGTTTGCTCTAACATTCATATATTTTTTCTAGTCTGTGACTTCCTGTTACTTACATGGCAATAAAAAGGATTCTGATTCTGACACACAAACACACCAGAATCAACCTCATGCGGCCACCGGATAACTTGAGTTTGAGACCCCTGTTGTTCATGTTTTAGCCTTGTGAGACTGTTTCTAACGATCAGCAAATAAAATATCTAGAAGAAGACAGAAGTCGGAAGCATTTTTATGCAAGGCTACATCTGATTGGAGTAGGAATAGGTTACCCACATCCATAAGATCCTTAACCTTTTGTAGCCGTGTATTTACAGTAAGTACATTTTAATTCTAGAGATTTTTAAAGTTTACAATTAGACATTCCTATTTTCATATCTCCATGTAGCAACCCGATATTGTAACATTTTGTAATGTACATTTTTAGGTTGTATTACTCTACCTGCTGCTGCATGTATGGACTGTATCTGATTATTATTATGTATACATTTTTTGGATGAAGTATTGGTGTGTGGAGTGGGATCTGGGGAAGCAAACCAGTCTTGTATGTGTAAAATGAGTAAATGTTAATTGCTTGTATTGTATTATATGTTTTGTGTTTGTTTTATGTCCTTGGGACCCTTTTGAAAATGAGATGCTGCATCTCAAGGGGCTTTCCCTGAATAAAATCAAATACAAGATCTAACAGTAACTATTCTGTGAGTATCCTGACTTTGCATACACACATTGTACTTCACCAATATTATCAAAACAACAGTACAACAACACTGTGCTTAAGATGATGCCGGTGGATTCCATCAGACTGAATAAAATCCCTGTATATTCCACTCCTGCACTCAATCTGAACACACTTTCCAAGAGCAGTGAAACGGAGCCGGGTGGGCCTGTGGAGAAGGGGCTGTTAGTGACACTCCACCACAGGGGCCCGAAGCGGCTCCTGGACCAGCACATAATAGAACAATAGAGGGACAAATAAACAGTGAGAGGCGTACAATGGATGTGACAGCTGAGTCAACACGCAGCTCTCAACACATCGTGAGGACTTATGCAAGAGCCAGGCGCACTCTGTCATAGAGCGAGGTAAGGATGCAGAGAGCAGGGTAAATGTGTTTTACTGGGACCATAGTATCAATCACATTATCAGAATTAGAAACCATAATTATTGTTTAATTTAGAATTATGGCATTCATCATTATTATTATTATGTCTCTTTTAATAGTAATAATAACGCAACAAAGATATAAAGCTTTCCTTTAAACAATTAAATATATATGCATCAATGACTTTTTTTTTTTTTCAAATGTGGCAGATTTAAAATAAGAGGCCAAAATAATTTATTTTTTACTGAACCGTTATATTTAGAAAATACTCTTGTTCACTGCTGCTCAGGTGAGGACACCTGAAGCAGACCACCATCAGCTCCAGGCTGTCTTCCCCGTGGTGAAAAGGCGACATGGGTCCAAACAACACGCCCTCAGCCAGGGTTTTGTGAATATAGCCATAGATAGTTGATAGACGTAGCAGTCATAGGTAGGATAGGTGAGGTCCAAGACCTTCTTATGTAAGCCAAGAGTGCTCCCAGAATAGAGCCGTACAGGAAAGTGATCAATAAGGCATGATAAACACACTAACGGAGGAGAGCACTGCTTTCACATGAACGGGTCTGAAAGGGCTTAAAGACAACACAAAACCGATGACAGAAATCATACACATCCAACAGTGATTAAATATTAATAAAAGTCCAGAAACGTCTTTAAATGACGAGTTTCCTGCATCATCACCACCGTTCTAAAAATCCAGTGGAAGAACAATGAGAGAGGGATCCGCTCGCACGGACGGACGGGCTATAGATCCAGGAACTAGTGACACAGTACTTTAATTTATCTTCAATAAATGAATTATACATGAATCACAAGTGTTGTATTTTTGTTAATCACATTGTTTAAAAAAAATGTATGCAGACAGTGACAGATACCCTCTCCAAGCTCATTATTTTTGGACCGACCAAGTTCTAAATTTTTTCTTGGCATCGAAAGACGATTTTTATTATCTTAAACTAGTATTTATCACAGTCATTAGAAGCCTTCAATCCTATTAAAAAGCTTTTAGAATAATTGTTAATATGAATTGTTTGTAGCCTATACAAACGATATGTAAATGACAGTAACTTGGTACACTGACCTGTGCCGTGGTGCCTCTGGGGGCCTGCACTGGGGCCCAGGCCGCGGTGCAGAGAACCAGCGGAGCCTTGGCTGAGCATGGCGCTGTCCGAGGCCCCTGGAGAGTACATGGATCCCGGGTTGGACACGGGAACGGCCACATGCATGGAGAAGTTCTGCTGGGGAAGACCGCCAGGCTGAGCACACACCACACACAGACACACAAAGACACACAACACACACACACACACACACACACACAACATCTCTATTAGGATTATTACAAGTATCACTCTGAGGTAGCGGAAAGTACTGTTCATAAAGTCAACGACAATATAGATTCAAAAGTTTTCACAAATGCAAAGTTTTGATTTTGAAAGTCCCTTAACATCCATCGGGTTGTGAGATCTTTTCCTTCTGTAGACAGGTGGGCGTAGGCTTTATCTGACCACACAGATAGGTGCAATGACGAATGAGTCTACTGTGGCTTTTTCTGCTATTTTCTCATGGTGCGGGGCATACACTGTGATTCCATGTAATTTTCAGACGGCTTGTGAGCGCTGCGGTTGTTAGTCCAGAGGAAGTACCGCAGTCTTCCTATAGTCTCCAGCGCAATGTGATTTTGGGCTGTACATAAATATATTGATTTGGTTTTGATTTGATGAACATCTTCCGCACTCCATTTCTTCTGCTTTATCGACACCCAGACTTTCTTCTCCACACACTTCTTCCAGATCATTTGGTTATTTATCCTAAATATTTGAGCATTGTGACCAGACATAGGCAAATTGTCTCACATTCGCTTTCATAATCATAAACAGTAGAAGACTGGACAGTTCAATACTGGGCGTTTTGAACAGTGACTAGTTGGAGCCGCATTCCTAATGTGTTACAACAGGATGACCTACGTGTGTTGCTAACAGGGTTTCTAAGGTAAGCTGGAATTTACCCATAGACTGTTCATGGATGGGCAATGCTAACCTGCTAGCTCAATGAAGCCCAATAAGAAAGTTATCTGGATCCATTTGTCTTACATTGAAAAGTAAACCCACAACTGGCCCTGTAACCAGTTGTGTGAGAAAGGAGTGGGAGATATTAGCCCTAACAACTGACCAATCGGGTGTCTTCTGTCCTTAAATTAGGCTTTAGCTATCGAGCAGTGCAAGCATGGACAGACTGGTACCACTCCTGATTAGTAACACAACCGTTGCTATCAAACACATTTGCAGATTCTCGCTCAAATAACCTGTTTGAGCTTGTTCTCACTGGCTTCTTCCACAATAAGGAGAGCACCCTGCCAGTCCACTCCTTCTACAGTTGAAGTGTTTAGCCCAGCCAAAGAAGGTGTCTGATTGGTCACACATCAAAAATTAAAACTCATATCTCGATTCACAAAGATAATCTGAAAGTAAATTCAGTTTATAGAATGCACTAAACTACAGATTTCTAAAACCCACAATGGTGAGTGAGAGACAAACAGTTACAGAACTGTTTTCAAGGTAAGTCACAAGAAGACAGAGCGAGATGGAGAAAAACTTCGCTCCATGAGCACTTCCCTATTGGGCTTCCTTGAGCTAGCAGGCTAGCATTGTCCATTTATTGGCGGTCTACGTTCACATTGTGGCGTATATTTGTGTTAAAGTGAGGTCCTGTTTTTGACACGTGTGACATCAACCTCCCATGGTAAAGGCACATGAACACACACAGGTTAGAACAGACTCACTCTCTTCACAGAAACCACAGATTATTTGCACGCAGCAGAAATATTAGCATCACTCCTGAGTTAGTTTTAGTTCAAGCGCTGTGGTTAAGCTGTGAAGGTGCCATGATGACATCACAACAAGGACTGTCATATAAAGGCAACTGTCAATGTCTGGTCAAACACAAAATGTGACCGAATCCACTTGTTGACAGCTTTTGCTTTGGCGCTCACCCTGGAGCTCTGAGGGTGGATCTAAGTGGACCTGTTCATGTGTGATGTCATCAGCGTGCGCCCAAGATTCCAGCAGCCTCATCCAGAGCAGAAAGCCACAGTACCACATCGGCGCAGAATATTGAGGATGCATTCTGATAACGAGTTTGCTATGCTTCTGTTATTGGATACAAAGATGATCTTGGTGTTTTATTTTCTATTCTCTCTTTGCGATAGTGAATATTGCTGTGCTTCTTATAAATGAAGATTACTATTGATGTGTGCAATATGTTATCACTGGGTTCACGTTGGGAGCAGTTGACTTGCTTGACTTTTTTATTACAGCCAAAATGATCAGATCTTTTTAAACCAATTCATGGTTTCCAAATGTGTTCATAACCTTTACGCTTTTAGGTCACGTTCGCACTAGTTCTGGTCTGGTTCACTTTAACTGGCCCAAGGATTGATCCATTTAAAGTGAACGCAGCCTTTGTGTTCATTACATGTTTTATACGGCCTGTATTGTACGGTCGAACTGCTCTTGATTGAAACTGCTCATTATTTGTTTAAAGCTGGGGTACCTAAAGATCAAATCTAAAAAAAAATCAACTGCAAAATTAAATCTGAATATAACGAATCCCTCGCTCTCTAAACAGTTTGCTGTCATCACCTTGAGAGAAGAGACAAATATCTGAACTGTCATCAATTGCAAAGATCTTTGGGTGACCTTGGTCTGTAAAATGCACTATATAAATAAAGATGACCCACTACTTACTACCAAAGGGTTAGTCAAAGAGTGACTCACAGGGATCTTGCTTATAAATCTAAATCTAAATCTTCTTGTTTTCTATTAAGATGAAGACAGCATTACTCTTTCGGTTGGGGCAATTCCAAATATTTAGATTATTTATTATTATTTAAGTGAGGTACCCCGGCTTTAAGGACCAAATTGATGTGTAATGCATTTTTAGCTATACAATTTATGAAAGGAAATGTACTGTAACTCGCCGCCGACAGCACGTCAACAGAATGCAAAAACCCTACACTGTGCCGATGTGGTCCCAAGAGTTGGGCCTGAGACCAGCTGCAGAAAGCCAAGCAGAAACAGCCTTCTCACCCCAGCGCTGTACTTACACTTTTATGACTGCGCATCATATTATCAAAGTCCTCATTTATTTGTTTATACTTTTCTTCAGTGTGCGGCGTGAGCACATAGGAGGCGTCGGGCTCGGGGCTATCGCAGCCTCTATGCTCCTTCTTGTTTAGCGCCTGCGTACGACACGGACAGAGACACAGTGTGAGAAGGTGAGTGGGGGAGGGGTACTTACGGCGCAGCGCTTGTAGAGTAAGTCTGAGTCCAAGTGATCGTCCGCGAATGGGTCGTCGGCCTCAGGGCTAGGACACTCGTGGTGGCCCTTGTTTCGTAATTTCTGTAGAGAGAGCGGAGAATCGTCACGTGTGCAGGTGAGGCTATGGAGGGGTGGAGGGCTATGGAGGGGTGGAGGGCTATGGCGGGGTGGAGGGCTATGGCGGGGTGGAGGGCTGTGGTGGGGGTTGAAGCAGGGATCAACCAATATGGTCTGGCAGATGGTTG
The DNA here is from genome assembly GCA_964034765.1 of Knipowitschia caucasica. Taxonomy (NCBI): domain Eukaryota; kingdom Metazoa; phylum Chordata; class Actinopteri; order Gobiiformes; family Gobiidae; genus Knipowitschia; species Knipowitschia caucasica. Next base: position 15,298,618 of record OZ035824.1, on the reverse strand, counting down.
GTCAATACATTGGCACATTTTTTTTTCTTTCTGTATGTATATGTAATTTTTTCTGTTCTCATTGTAGAAGAAAGCAGTAGTAGATATAATAATGCGGGATTAATATGGATTCCAGGTTATCAAAAAAAAAAAGGTTGAAACACAAAAATATGTTTTTCCCTCCGTCTCTTCTTTGAAATAAACAATAAATTATGAGAAAACTTTGAAAATCATCCTAATTGTTTACTAGTCCATTAGCATTAGCCTCTTCCTTAGGTTTATCTGCATCCTTCAAAAAAACTGTATATTGATAATCCGTTATTGGCCAGTTAAACTGGGAAAATCAGCCTTGGAAAACCCTTATTAGTCCATCTCTTGATGGGAGGGATGGCATACAGTATAATCAGGCAAATGGATTGAGTTGTCTAGAAAGCAAATATTAACCCTAAACATGTGGTGAAAGGCTTAGGTCAAGGGTTTGCAACTCTCAATGCTGGTATGGATATTGGTGCTGATCCAGGAGAAAGCTGGATCAAGACATTTCCATTGATGTATAAAAGGCATATGGGAGGATTTTCTTTTTCCAGGTGGATCATCTGTACTGCTGGTGCTCCTAAAAATCTATCATTCTGGTGAGATACAAGACAGGTTTAAATAGGCGTTCCCTCTGATGAGGGTGGTTCTTTCCAAAATACCGCCTATATATCAGAATGAGTAACTTTGCATCTTGCTTAGAATTCGAGTTTATAAGAAAGTGTATCCCTTGTTTCAAGCAAGGATTATTTGATTTATTGGTCAAAATGTGTCTTGAAAACACTGGAACATGGACCTCTTGAACCTCACAGCAGCTTGGAGCATGTCTGTGTAACCACGACAAACACAAAAGTCATTCCTCTTTCCCCACACACTGTCTCGCTCTCATCACACGTCTGCACTAACGAGACGTCTTCGGGGCGTGTGACAGCTCGGCTCTGCGGACGGTGCGCTTCTCTGTGATTTATGTGTGGCCCTCGGCGCTCAGGTCTAAGGGCCCCGCGGGTCAGCACCTCTCCCCACGGGTCAGCACCTCGCCGCCTACGCACAGGTGCTGTGAGGTGTAATGAGAGCTCCACGAACACGTTCAACAGATGTGTGTGAAGGAAGTGGTCCGCAGCTGATGTTTCCACGAGCACATGCAAAAAGAAGGTTTGTAAACCAGTATTGTACTGTATTCGATGTAAGGCAAGGCAAAGCAAGTTTATTTGGATAGCACCATTTGTACACAAGGAAACTCAAAGTGCTGAACCAAATAAGATAGAAACAATCACACAAAGCATTAAAATCCTAAACAATCAGTGTATCTAAAAGAGTGAAGATAATATCCCTCAGTTGTAGCACAGCTAAACAGAATTGCATTTGAATTTTGTCAGAGAAGAAGTCTGTCTCACATTATCAGGAAGACCCTCCAGATTATAGCTGCATGAATCTGATATGCAGCCTCCCCATTTTTAGTTCAGACTCTGGGCACCAGCAGCAGGTCAGTCCCTGTGCTCCTCAGAGTCAGTGTAGTGTGTACAGTTTTCACACAGAGTGAGTCAAATTGTTATTTTTAGCTCCATCAACGGCAACATTAGGAACTTCTGATGCATTGTTGCAGCTAACATACCCACTTACCTCCAATTACTCCGTTACTGTTTTGCTAATCTACCTCATATAGCCTTGTACTATGCACTCTATTGTTACGATGATTCTCAAAATGTAATTGTGTTGTTTTTGTGACAATAAATTATTTTATCTTGAAATTCTTTGTATTGCCATTGTAAGTAACAGGAAGTCACAAACTAAGTAATAGTAAAAATAAATAAAGGTATGGATTAAAGAAATCTTGAAATGACTACTACAAGTGCAGTTAAAGTTACAGTAGCATCAAGTGACAGTCATAAAGTGCAGTTACTGTAGAGTAGGGTTTTTCTCTGCTTTCAATCTTGGTATATTATAAAGAATGGTCAGACTATGATGTCATGGACGCCTCTAAATTAGTTTAGAATGTTGTCCCGATAGAAGGTGTACTATCAACCATAAGTTTCAATCCACCTTCCCATCAACTCTGACACTCCAGAGCAACCATTGGCCTTTTACTGCATCTCTGATCAGTGCTGTTCTTGTTCAAGAATTTAAGATTAAGATTAAGAGATCCTTTATTTGTCCCACAGTGGGGAAATTTCAGTGTTGCATCACAAGTTATAGAACAGTCTGGGCAGACGGCCGTGTCTTAGTAGGTTTACAGTTGTGCCATAGTTTTCCATCCCAAGATGATGGATTAAACAGTGCTCAGTGAAAAAATTGGAAAAGTCTGTACAACCAAAGCATGCTCTGTGATGCTGTATTATCATTGTCACAGAAAAGCAGTATAATAATGAAGTTAGATTACACTCATGCAGGTGGACTCTATGTATTAGTTAGGTTGACATTTGACGATACCCAATACACAATGTGATTCATATATAGATACAGCAGACTTTCAATTCGATTTGATTCAATATATTTCTTACACTATATACAGTGTATATATATACTGCATATATAAAATATATGTAATACATATCTAAAAATCTATATTGTGTCTAATAAAATATATTGATATTTGTCTTTTTTGCATAACCCTCATATAACCCCATATCTCATAAAGGAGCTCTTATCAGTTATCAGGACACTCTAAAGGCCTTTAGACTCAGAGACCTCTAAAATCAAAGACAAAGTTCGTACGCTAGCGTTTACATGTTTGCGGCACTACTTTCATCCATGAAGCACTGACAGCTCTGAACGTTCTCTTCACCCAGGGCCAGTGATGTAAAAGCAGTGTAAAGAAAAGAGTGTGCGTCAGCGCTGTTTTGTCCACAGCTCCTTGAAAGCCTCTGATTCAGTGTGTTAGCAGCGCGTCACTGGAGCCCCTCTCAAGGATCTCTCTGCTTTGTGTCTGCAGACATGTGGCCCATCTGCTGACCAGGAGGACACCGGACTTCTACGGCATCATTAGTTATTACCACATCTTTTTGTACATTCTATCACCGGCCAGCCAGGTGACCCAAAACAAATGATGATACAAATCGATGAGATTATTGACGCTTTGGGCACCAGAGAATTATCAGAAATTTTCTGTGAAGCAGACAAAAGGTAGAGCCCTAAAACTTTAAAAGAGATAGAAGTCTAGGAAATTGAATAACAGAAATAAATAAAAGAAAATATATTATGTAGTCACGCCACATTGCTGACGCCAGTTCTCTACATGGGAAGGCTTCAAGAGCTCATGCAAATTGATCCAGTGTGAGATCAATAAAGTCTATCTTATCTTAGCAATTCCCTCACAATCAGAATCTTTTATTGCCATTGCCAGTGAAGGGGAAAATTAAAACTAGGAATTTGCTTCCATCCACATGTGTATTTGATGTATATGTAAATTCTGGCAGGTAAAGGATTAGGTATATGCATCAGTATATTGTCTAAACAGGATGTTTATTGTCTAAACAGGACCTGAAACTATTGCGATCAGATATAGTCTTCCAGTATCTACAGTCCAAAGTTACTGTTTTGCAAACAAAGCATATTTAGTCCATTCAAAAGGAATCTAACACAAAAATGTCCCTACATGTTTTGACTATTAGGTATTAGGTATATGGTGAATTATCATAACATATATTTTCCTTCCTCCACTTTTCCCCATTAAAAGCAGAATTTTGCAAACAAATCAAATCACAACATGCTGTCTTCATCTTAATACCAAAAATCGTATCTTTCTAATACTTGGAAGAAAGAGCCCTGTGAGTCACCATTTGACCGTTTGAACTGATTGAATGAGTGAGGGTGGTTCTGTCTGAAAAAGCTGATCGAAACATGAGACAGAGACCAAAAAAACATCCATGTGAAATCTGTTTTGCATAGGTATATTCCTTGTGCTATGAATTAAGATTGAGAGATCCTTTATACATCCCACAGTGGGGAAATTTCAGTGTTGCATCACAAGTTACAGACAGTAATGAGGAGCACACAGCACAAGATAAATTAATAATAATAAGTAGAGTATAGAAATCTATATGCATGCGTACATGTTAGCAGCATGAGGGCATGGGACTAAGTGACTCAGTAGTACATTCTGACATTATTAAAGTTATTATTGCACAGATGAGTAAATTGGCAGGTGTGGTAACTCAGCTTGAATGTTAGGTAACCCAGCTTTAAATGTAGGTTTCTCAAATAAAAACAGGCACCTCCATTGACTAGACCAAATACTACTGCTATTAAATGATCTCCCAGGCCACTGTTAGGCTCACAGTCTTATACAATTTGGTGCCATCACCCCTGTTTGGGGCCGTTCCATGTAACGTGCTTATGCGGGCCAGTGGATCGCCTTTATCTGCAAGAGTACGGTCCTCTCTGCACATCTTTAAGCGCCCGCGTGATCTGTTTGTGTGCGCGGCGCAGGGCATATTGGGCACAAAGGCGGGTCCAGAGGAAAGGGCTTCTCTGGTGTGTTTGCTGATAAGGAGAATAGAGGGGAGTGTGGGTAAATCCCCGACTTCCACAGGCAGAGCACAGTGAGTACACTGAAGAGAGAGACTAAAACAGAGGTGGGTAATTCTTTTCCTCCGGGGGCCTCATTGGGATATCGGTACATTGTATTACTTTTTATTTCACTTTGGAAGAACTTATATGAGTGTTCTGTTCAAATGTAATAAAATGTGTATTTACAGTTTTAAGTATTTACAGAAGATAAGAGAGGGAAACGTGAGCAGATCTTATGTTACAGTACCTTTGTGTTTGTGTAAAAAGTGTGTTTTGTTCTTTGGTTTAACATATGACAATGTGGGACATAATATTTTGTCGTTAAATGTGAATTATATCTATTCATTTCTATTTTTGCTTGAATTGAACCAAAGCTGGACTAAAGCTAAAGAAGGCTGAGCACTGTTAACAGATGAATTTGCTTGATTCATTATCATGAGTTATAACATGCCATCGTAGAACCCATGAATTTGCAACAACAAAATAATAACAATAATGGATCGTTTTTATCCTCTTACCAGCCGCCTCACTTTGGTTTGTGCACAAAAGTCGGACATACCCAAATGTCTTTGTATATTTAAAATACATCTTAAATACATCACCTGCTTATGTGATGCATCATTTTATAGTGTAAATATACATTATAATAAGGTATGTCATTGCTATTTCACTCCCTTTAAGTTTAGGGAAAAAAACCTTTTTTTTAAGCTTCGCCTAAAATATAAAATTCATAAAGACCCTATCAAAGGCATACTTTATTGAAAGCTCACAATATGCCAGCCTATGGTTTGCAACAACTGTCCAAAGTTTCAGACATCTAGGTTTTATAGTTTTGATGCTGTGCCATTCGTAACTTATTTGGGGGGCTGGTGCTCTGTGTACTGGGTGCAGCTCTGAAAGCGAACCCCCGACCCAGAAATGGATTAAGGGGAAGAAAATGGAAGGATGGATGGCTATAGTGTAATTAGATGTGGTGTAAAATCGGCTTTGTTTCTTTCTGCGTTATGTCCAAGCCCCTGGGATCCAAGATTGCGGCCAATTCAAATTAATGGTTTGTGCTCAGTAGCACATGGTACCTGCATGGGCACTGAAAAATGTGCGTAACTCTGCTCGTTTCCTGCCCGCTCTGACTCTGCTCTACCGATGCTCTGACTGGTTAAAGCGCTGCCAAGCTCCTTTGTGCACGTGCATGAGAGCCACACACGCGTATTTGGCGCAACGCATCATGGGAGCTCGTCCACCGTGCAGAACCGGGAGGACCAGACGATGCCCAAATATAGGCGAGTTCCGCGTCCCCGTGTATGTCCCATGCGCTACCATTCATTTGAATAGGGTGCCATCTTGGATCAACGGGGCTTGGTGTGGTTCTCATACTCGTACACAGAGGGGCCGTGTTCTGACCAATCAGGCGCTGCTGATCAGAGAAGATAGATCAGGAGGACAACGATCAGAGTTTGCTGCACTGACCCCACAAATTCCGACCTTTATGAAAGTTGTCGGTTCTCTGTTAGCTGAGGTCGAGCTGATTTAGTTTACATTAAGTTCTATGGGGAAAATGTCTGGGTAGCCCTCATGAATTTTGTCTGCAGTACCGCGGGTGTCCCTTGTGCCTGTTAGTGGGATAGCTATAAGCTATTGATAACCTACCTTTTTATGCACTTTAAAAAATTCAAGGGTCTAATACCAAGTTATTTAGAAAGCTATCGTCATGGCTGTTTAGATCTGTTTAGAATAACCCACATTTCTAGATTATATCTCCATACTGGACTATATTTTGGAAATCACAAGTGGATATTGCTTTTCCAAGAACATTTACGAAATTAATGAGCCATAGCAAGCATGGATTACGTCAATATTATAGACGCAGCCAAGATAAACAGGTAAAAAATGCGATGAGCAATGTTTGTTTTTGTGCCCATATTATGCTTTATATCTTTTTAGTGTAAAGTCTGGTATTGCTTGCACTTATATATAAATGTAGATTCAAAATAATGTAAAGCTTGTATTATTTCCCCACTGGGACAAATAAAGGTTCTCTTATCTTAGTTTGGAAACAGAACATTTAGACAGATTCAGAGATAGATTCAAGATGGCGCCTCGTACGGTCGACATGGCTCTTTGCTGCTCTCTTTTTCTTTTGTTTTTACTTTTTAACTGTGCATCTGGCTGTTCCTACACCCGTGAGGAACTTATGAACATCCGACCCACCGTTCCCATGGACCTATTGCCTGTTTTCTTGGCATCTGCGGCTGATTTAGTTCATGTTCTAGCCAAAAAAGTGTGGGCCCGTAAAAGGGGAAAGCGAGGAGGCCTGCTCGTGCGTCTTAGGAGGAGAGGAGCGCGCACGGCTCTCCCCGGCATTTTTCTCTCCAACGTACGCTCACTGGGCAATAAGATGGACGAACTCAGCCTGCTCATGAGAAGAAACAAGGACTTCGCCACATCCTGTGTCCTCTGCTTCACTGAGACCTGGCTAAATGAGCGGATCCCGGACTGCGCTCTGGAGCTGCAGGGCTTTGGGCTGTTTCGCGCGGATCGCCATTGTGCGCTCTCAGGGAAGAGCAGAGGCGGAGGGCTCTGTTTCTACGTCAATACAAACTGGTGTAACGATGTGACAGTGATCTCCAAGCACTGCTCTCCTGCTCTGGAATATCTTTTCATTCATTGTAAACCATATTACTCCCCGCGGGAAATTGTTTCATTCATTCTTGCCTCTGTTTACATACCGCCATGCGCGGACGCGCGCGAGGCTCAGCGCGCACTCGCAGAGCAAGTACTGTGTATGGAACGCTTATACCCGGACTCTCTGATTATTATCCTGGGGGATTTTAATAAGGGAAACTTGAGCCAGGAATTACCCAAATACAGACAGTTTATCAAATGCCCGACCAGAGAGGAGAACACTCTGGATCACTGTTACACCACCGTGCGCGGAGCTTTTCGCGCTGTTCCCAAGCCAGCCCTCGGCTTCTCAGATCACTCCATGATACATCTGGTTCCTGCTTACAGACAGAGACTAAAGCTCTCGAAACCTGCAGTGAGGAGCTCCAAAGTGTGGTCTGATGAAGCTGTGGAAGAGCTGCGCGCATGCATGGAATCTACAGACTGGGACCTTTTCAGAGCTGCCACAGACAGTTTGGATGAATATACGGACACTGTGACGTCATACATCCACTTCTGTGAGGATAGCATCATTCCAACAAGGACCAGGGTCATCTATAACAACGACAAACCCTGGTTCACTGCTAAACTCCGGCAGCTCAGGAAAGCAAAGGAGTCTGCTTTCAGGGAGGGGGACCGCAGCGGCTACAAAGCAGCTAAATATCAGTTCAGGAAAGAACTGAAAGCAGCCAAGTCCCGGCACAGAGAACGACTACAGGAGCAGTTTGGTAACAACGATACTGCTTCTGTCTGGAGGGGCCTACGGGAGATCACCAACTACAAACCCAAAGCCCCCCCCTGTGCTGATGACCACAAGCTAGCTGACGATCTGAACTTATTTTTCAGTCGCTTTGATGCTGCCCCTGACACCTCTCCCTCCCCCACCCCCCACTACTCTAACGACCCACCCATCAGCCCTGCCCCCAGCCTAACAATAGCCGCTAAAGAGATTAAACAACTCTTCCTGAGGCTGCACCCCCGCAAAGCTCCTGGCCCGGACCACGTGTCTCCGGCCACTCTGAGACACTGCGCCAGTGAGCTTACTCCTGTGTTCACGGACATTTTCAACTCCTCTCTGCAGTCCTGCCATGTCCCGGCCTGCTTCAAATCCTCCATCATTGTCCCCGTCCCGAAGAAGCCCAGGATCACAGGACTCAATGACTACAGACCTGTAGCACTTACGTCTGTCGTCATGAAGTCATTTGAACGCCTGGTTCTCTCCCATCTCAAGTCCCTCACCTCCCCCCTCCTGGACCCCCTGCAGTTCGCCTACAGAGCCAACAGATCTGTAGACGACGCCATTAACCTGGCCCTCCACCACATCCTACAGCACCTGGACTCCCCGGGGACCTACGCCACGCCAGGGTCCTGTTCGTGGACTTCAGCTCTGCCTTCAACACAATCCTGCCATCCCTGCTCCAGGACAAGCTCTCCCAGCTCAACGTGCCCGATTCCACCTGCAGGTGGATCACTGACTTCCTGACGGACAGGAAGCAGCGAGTGCGTCTGGGGAAGAATGTCTCGGACTCTCGGATTATAAATACAGGAGCCCCACAGGGCTGTGTTCTTTCTCCCCTGCTCTTCTCCCTGTACACCAACCACTGCACCTCCAGCCACGACTCCGTGAAGCTGATCAAGTTCGCGGACGACACCACCCTCATTGGACTCATCTCCAACAACGATGAGTCCGCCTACAGGAGGGAGGTGGACCGGCTGGTGTCCTGGTGCAGTGGTAACAACCTGGAGCTGAACGCCCAGAAGACAGTGGAGATGATTGTGGACTTCAGGAAGAGCACTGTCCCCCCGCCCCCACCCTCCGTGATGGACTCCCCCATCACCTCTGTGGAGTCCTTCCGTTTCCTGGGCACCACCATCACCCAGGACCTCAAGTGGGAGCCGACCATCAGCTCCCTCATCAAGAAGGCCCAGCAGAGGATGTACTTCCTGCGGCAGCTCAGGAAAGCCAAGCTGCCTGCACAGATGTTGGTGCAGTTCTACACGGCCATCATCGAGTCCATCCTCACCTCCTCCATCACCGTGTGGTTCGCTGGAGCCACAGTCAGGGACAAACAGAGACTACAGCGCATTGTGCGCTCTGCAGAGGAAGTGATCGGCCGCAGCCTTCCATCGCTGCAGGACCTGTACGTCGCCCGAGCTCGAGGCCGGGCTGGTCGTATCACAGCCGACCCCTCTCACCCTGCACATGGACTATTCCAACCACTCCCCTCAGGCAGGAGGCTGCGGTCCATCAGGACTAGAACCTCCCGCCACAAGAACAGTTTCTTCCCCTCTGCTGTTGGACTCTTGAACACTTCTTAACCTGTCCCCCCGCCCTTTATAAAGTCACTTTACTGCCCATCATACGTCACTTTACTTCACTGTACTGCTGTCACCTTACATTGTGTGCACCATGTGCACTTGTATATTGTAAATAGTAACTGTAACTCTATTTTAAATTTAAATTTATTCTTTAGAAGTGTTTTTTATTCTTATTTTTTATTATCTCTTTTTGACTGTTGCACTGAGCCAAAGCAATTTCCAAGTCTGTGACCTCCCGTTACTTACGTTGGCAATAAAAATGATTCTGATTCTGATTCTGATTCTGATGTAGCGGGGGACGTTTCTATAGTATGGCTAGAGCTAAAAACAACAAGTCTGGTTAAAAGGTTTGAAAAGAATAAAATATTATGTGTCCCTTTTTCTATATTAACTTGAAGCTCCAAGATAAGATAAGATAAGAGTTCCTTTATTCGTGCCACAGTGGGGAAATTTCTATGTTGCAGCGCACACAGGGCACACAGGGAGCACACAAAATATAAAACAAAAGGGAGGGAGTGGTTCCGGAGGTCTGTCCTTCCTGCTGCTGTCAGACTGTACAATGAGAACTGCTGAGTCTGCAAATGTCATCCATCTGTAAATAAGTAAATACTAAATCATGTGCAATGTGCAATACTGCTCCTTCAGAATGTCACTGAACAATGTCACTTTACTTTATCTACTTCTTATCCTGCAGTAATATAGCAAGTAATATAGCTACTACTTAACTATCTGTAAAATGCTGTAAATGCTTCGATACCAGTCTTTCAAAATAAAAAATATAATATATGTAGTAGTGCAGAGTTATATACTGTACATATAGTGCAGGATAAGAAGTAGATAAAGTAAAGTGACATTGTTCAGTGACATTCTGAAGTAGCAGTATTGCACATTGCACATGATTTAGTATTTACTTATTTACAGATGGATGACATTTGCAGACTCAGCAGTTCTCATTGTACAGTCTGACAGCAGCAGGAAGGAAAGACCTCCGGAACCTCTCCTTCACACAGCGAGGGTGAAGGAATAACAGCAATATATAGAATTTCATAATGTTTTCAAAGATATTACAATAAAGACCTTTATTTGCACAGAAAAAATATCTAAAGTTTTCTTACATTTGTCCATTTATGTTAAAACTTGCATATTTTGGTAAGTATCTGAATCCCAAATGCAATTTAGTTTACTATGATATTTGTGTTAAGTGTGAAAAACGGCACAATGTTTCACTCCAAAGTCTAAACTCTTTTATTGGTGCTCATCTTGACTCCGATGTGCACTGTGAGGATATTAGTCTGGGGCATGTCCTTCCTGTGACGGGTTCTTTTGTCTAGGGGCCCCAGTGTCTGTTGGAAGAGACAGCGGGGCCCCAAGCTCCTCGCTGTCTGTGCTCTGTCCGTGCAGCTGTGTGTCTAGTAATAGATGAAGATGACATCAGGATCAGGAGTGACTGCACAGGCTCTGCAGGTGGATCCTGCCTACACTATTACAGGGGTTTACTGTATAATTAGCCTTTTTGAGTGTGTGTTATGATTATAAACTAGACATTTACACACTTCAGACTTCAGAAAACATGCCCACAAACAGCTTAAAGTTTGAGGCATTTAACCAGCCTTGCAACCTATTTTTTTGCTGATGTCATGACTGCAGAGCAAAGGGAGAAATGAAATGTAGGGATGCAAAATTACAAGATTTGGTGAAAAAAAATCCAGGATATAACAGAAAATCAAACCTGGAATACCCACGGGATACAACACAATGCACCTATACAAGAGGGTTACCATCTTACCATCAGACTTTGGGTTGTGGCATGTGCTGCTCTTTCCTTTATAAAGTTGTCCTTGTTAAAAAAAAAAAAAGAGTTCATTTTTATATTGCTGCTTGTGAATGATGACTTGTCATAGTGTAATATTATAAATTATAAAGCGATCCCCTCAGGGCTTTGGTGCAAAGACTGTGAGAAGACTGATTTTGAAAGTGGGATTTTTGTTTTTTGACTTCTGTCAGTCATTTGAGTTTGTCTCAAACCCAAATTACCTGGGGGCCACTGGATGCAGAGGCTGGGTTGCAGGAAAAGATTTCTTTAAAAAATCTTTTTAAATGTCTTTATTTTTGTTGGTATATATGTGCCTGCTTTAGCCATATTTCAGTACTTGACGCCTCAAGCACAAAGGCTCATGGGAGATCAAGTTGATGTGAACCATAAGTGAGGTGCATACAACTTCATTAATAAAGTCTGCCGCGCATAATTTGGTGATCACTGATAGACCACACATATAAAAGTAGTGATGCATACTGTGACCACCACCATGATAAATTAAAGCTGCATTACCTCACTTTATTTTTGTATTCATTACGAATATTCAATCCATATCCATGCAGTGCGGGGGCGAGAGTAGCTCAGTTGGTAGAGCACTGGCCTTTAGGCCTGAAGGTCGTGGGTTCGAGCCCACCATAAGACCTACTTAACGACTCCCACTGATGACTGCTGTCGTTGTGTCCTTGGGCAAGACACTTAACCACACTTTGCCTGAAGCCCCCGCTGAAAGATCTCTGCTCCTGTGGACTCACCACCTGCAGGAGGATCAGTGAGGGGCTGGTGCTCTGTGAACTGGGTGCAGCTCTGACTGCCACCCCCCCGACCCAGAAATGGATTAAGGGGAAGAAAATGGATGGATGGATGGATCCATGCAGTGCATTGGAATATACATCATTTTGAAGAAAAAGTAGCGCAGATTTGTGCTGGCGTGTCAGCACAAATCGGCGTGTCGTTTTAGTGCAACAAGGAAGAGAATTTGTTTCGGGACCAGATTGTGACCAATCACAGCGGACCACTGGCCCCCATTTTCTTGAGAAAAGCTGCAGGTCTCTAAGGTCTCTAAGGTCTGCACAGACAACTAAGGTTGTCTGTGCAGACAATGCAGCGGAGGCTAACCTGAGGCTTTCCGTGTCTTCGTTACTGCTCACACAGGGAAACAGCCATCCAAAAGAAAGTCTTGTCCTCTCCGCGCTTCCTGGTTCTATAATTCATGGTCACGCCATCCACGTTCAAATGTGCGATCCATATTGTGAGACGTGAGCTCCGTAAACACATAAGCACAGGCTGAGTGGGGGCCTCAAACCTATAAGATTAAGATGAAGAGATCCCTTATTACTAACAGTAGGGGAATTTCGGTGTTGCATCACCAGTTACAGAACAGTATGAATGAGGAGCACACAGCACAACATAAATGAACCAAGCTCATGTCACCAAGCTCATTTAGGGTTTTTCACACATTAGATGAAGCTGCTGGTGCAGTAGGCCCACTCTACAACAGCTACAACAGAGGACGCACATATTCTCCTCATCAAGCGAGTGCGAGCACTGCTTTTCCATGGCCAACATTACAGACAACAGGATGCGCAACAGGCTGCATGTAGACTATCGTCACTCATGTTTGTGGACATAAACTTCTGTTTGAGGACCTAAACTCCTCTCTGTGGAGATAAACTCCTGTTTGTGGACATAAACTCCTGTTTTTGGACATAAACTCCTGTTTGTGGACATACACAGACCCATTTGTACCCATATTAGGTCTATTTGGACTCAAGGTAAAGCGTCAAGGTAACACTCAGCTCAGTAAGGTCTCTGAACAAGCTCAAACTTAGCCTGGCCATAGCCATCCATACACTCCGCTCAATCATCATTTCACTGCATGTAACGGTCTGGGTCTGGTCCCTGTGTTAGCGAATATAATCGGTCGTATTTCGACCGGCTACTCAGAGAGTGCGTTGTAGGTCGGTGCCGGTGACGTCAAGAGTTTGCGCCGAACGGGCAGGTTGTAGTTTGGCAATGGCGAAGAACGCGATAGTAAAGTAATCTGGTCTGGTTCTATCAAGAAATTGAAGCAGGAGCAAGAGGAATGTTTAGCAAATGTAATCGCTGGTCAAGATTGTGGCACTACTCCCCACGGGCTCCGTTAGGGGCAAAGGAGATGGCTAGGCTAAATGCTAATGCTAACAACTCACTCGGGCGCAATACATACGTCACAGTAAACTCAGATCTAATCGTTTCAATCTGCAAAAGGAGTTAACCCCTTCCACCTGTTCACGGAGCTCAATGGAGCAAATCCAGACCTTAGTATGAGATGTAATTTGTACTAAGGTGTGGTACAACCAGGCTAGCTCAGACTAGCTTCAAACACTGAAAAATATTCAGGGACCCCCCTGAATATTGATGGGTGTTTCACACAGTGAATGCCATGATTTATTTGATTACTGCTCTGTTTCAAGTCTTTAAAATTGTATATCATTCATATGAAGTGAAGCATCAGAACATCAGTCACCGCCTGGCTGCTGGGCACTGTGCCAGGCGACCTGTGGGCTCCCAGCATGTGGCTCCTCTCTGTGCCCTCGCCCCTGGGCACTGGACTGCAGCATGAGGACCCCACACAAAGTCATGTCTGTACAAGCGGAATCTCAACTTTAAAAACACTTTTCAGGGTTTTACTTGAGATGTCGAAATTAGCAGATTAATTTACTTCTGAGACTGGTGACATAGAGCTCATTCATTTATTTTCATCCTCTTTATTACTCCATTTCTCGGTCGGGGGGTGGCAATGAGAGCTTCCACCCAATGCTCATAGCACCAGTCGATGATCCTCGTGCAGGTGGTGGCTCAACAGGAAGATGGCTGCTCCATCAGCGGTGACAGCGGTGGCCTTGATCTTTCACAGAGACTGCAGTGACTGTTTTTAAAGTACATTGGACTCCTTCTGTCTCAAATCAAATGTTCTTATTTCAAATCAAATTCTTACGAGATTACGTCATGGACAGAGCTGTTTTCTACCTTTTAAAACAGAAGCATTGCCTCCAAATTAGTTTTGGGAATGTCTCCAGTCCGAACACGGACTTTACAGCTGTGGCCTATTCCCTCATTCAAAATAATGGTCTGCCCCCCAAGAAAAAACTTTCTGGAATAACTTGATCACATAGCTGCATTGGGTTTGATCTGCTGTTGTTGTGGAAGACATGTGACCCTGCTCGTTCTGCTCTCGGCACAAAATGCCATTTGCACAAGCTATAAAAACACACAGTGGCTAAGCAAACCTGGTTCAAAGGTTAGTGTTGAGCCAATGCAAATCAGATCCTGTTGCATCAGGATCTGATTTGAAAGTAAATAGAGCAGAGTTGTCACCTCTTATCTCTTATTTCAGAAATATACAAGAGAAATATACAAGAGGACACTTTTGCCACAATGTGGAGGCCCTGTCAATCACAAAATTGTCTTATTTTCAAAATTCTGTAATTTCAAAGCATAAACGTACATTCACTGTAGTGTTTTCAGAAGTGACCTGGATTTTCACAATCAAAAACCTTCTGATTTATTTCTCCCACGTCACAAACACGTGTGCAGACGCAGATGTTGCCGTCACTGGTGATTCGCTTCTTTTCTCCTGCTTTTGTATGCCTGCTTAAACACTCCAGAAACACATCTTTGCAGGCCGGTAACCTGGTAACACGCCATAATTATCATAACTATTATTATGTAGAGCATTGAAGAGCATGGGGGGCCTCTGTGTCCACATCAAATCCAACTAGCGCTCAGCCAACTCCAGCTCTCTCATTTATTCAACTATGAATGCTGAGTTTGTGAGAGAAAAAAATCCAACATACTTAAATCTCACTTACTGTACTGTCCCCAAGGATGAGAAAGGGACAATTCAAAAAAGTATGAAATGTCATTAAAAGTGGAGGATAAGCTTTAAAGCTGGGGCACCAAACATCCAACTGCATGTCACTAGTCCCTCACTCTCTAAACAGTTTGATTCTATCACTAAATATCACATGCATGTATCTTTGGCCTCTGTCACATCCTTAGATCAACTTTTTCTGACAAAAAGGGGAAAAAGAGAAGACCACCCTCACTCGGGCAATCAGCAAATAGTGACTAACAGGGCGCTCTCTTAGAGTACTGTAACTCAATAAACAAATATGTGATACCTATAGCCTATAATTGTCTTTGTAGGGTAAGGATAAACAATTTTTATGCCATCTTATCAATCAGTAGCATTTTGCAAAGCAAACCTGTTTGTGTGTAGTATGGAAAGGTAAAATGGTCAAATATTAAGCCTCCCAGGCCACGGTCTATTCTAAGGATTTTTGTGTTATGTACACAGCTAAAACGGCTCTACTTGCACCTATCTCAAATGATGCAAGATATTTCTTCTTCATAAAGACTGTAATCATTCCAGTTAATATTATCTCTATAGAAGCAGGGCCGGCAATCCTCTTCCCCTGGGGAGCTTCAGTTTCAGGTCTAAAATGGCTTACACAGTGAGCTACATTACAACTAAATGAACAATATAACAATATAAAGTCATAAGGTGAAGACATTCTTGTCATCTTAGTGTGCTTATATTTTCTCATGTATGTGTGAAAAAGACAAGTGATTTGTGTCTTCACTTGAAGGTACAGTATATAGGAGGATATCCTTCCTCCGGGTGGATCCTCAAGACTATTGTCTAGACTATGGACCAGAGTGTTTTTGGGAAAATCTTTCACACAAATGGGTGTGCGGAAAAGCCAGGTTGGGCTTCCCACTGACGCAAGAGCAGCGACTGTATACACACTGGCAGAGCGAGCAGGGATGTGGCTGCTGTTGCTTGAAGGCTTATGAAAAAAATAACATTTGGAGAATACAGTAAGTGTAATGTCTAAATCCTTTGGAGAGTTTAGCACTGGTCGGAGATGAACACCCGCTTTGCGCGGTGGCTGAGCGGATACCACTCTCTCTTCTCAGCCGGTTGGAACAGGGCCTTTCTGAGGGGAGTTTGCATATTCTCCCTGTGTCTGTGTAGGTGCTCTCTGGGTGCTCTGGTTTCCCCTACCACTAAAAACATGCCCAATATGTATGAATGTAAATGAGAGAGTGAATGTATAGTGTGTTCGGCAACTCGCGTCCGTCATCATTGTGTGTGGAGTGATTGGAATGATATCTGAACATTGTAAAGCGTTTTGGAACAGACCTTGGTCTGTAAAAATGTGCTATATAAATAAACGTTACTTACTTACTTTAAACAATGACTATACTACGCCTGTTAAAACAAAAACAAATTCTCCCTCTTCCAAAAGTCTTTGTATCCCGCTGACCTCCACGCCGCGCTGTTGCCATGGGATATTCCTCCAGTGTGAGAGAGAAAGGCGATGTGCTGTCGGACAATGGTTTCATTACGGAGCAGCCGCACGCGCAGCAGTGGAGGATTGGTGACCTTCTTTCACTAAAAGCCCACAGGAAAATGAGTCCTTGTCCTACAAAAGAGGCTCTGAACGGGGCCAGTCCACTCCAGTGCGGGGAGCGTGGGCCGAGAGGAGAACTCCACACACTTCTGTCTCATCCAGCCTCCTCTATAGACGGTTTGTGTTGTAGTCATGATAATATCCCCCTGTTAAAGCGGGAGTACCCAACTTTGAAGCCACAAAACTATGTCTAGTGCCGCACTATCAAAACACCTTGGTTCTAATCACTAGTTTTCACATCATGTATTTCTGGCCTCTGTCACATCTTTAGATCAGCTTTTGCAGACAGAAAAGTGAAGAAAAGGATCATTTTCACTCAGCTTCCGATCAGCTTTCAGACCAAAGAGTCAATTAAGGACTTTGTAAGCAAAAGATTACATGTTTTCTTATAAGATGAAAACAACATTTTGTGGTCTGATTTGTTCACACCATTTCACTTTTACTTTTACACTTTTACAACAACCTAATCTGAGCTACCATTAGAAATTAAAGAATTTAAAAGTGAAACACCACAGAATGATTAACATGTGTTTTATTAGTGTCTGCCTCTGTCTGGATGCTTTAATTATAATGATAACAATCTGTGAAACCTCTAAAATGTGTTTGATAATTATACTGTATGTCTGTATGCTCTGAATCCAGCCTTTATCCAGTCCTCCATGACTTCTGTCCACTCCACTCTCATCTAAATGTAATAAAACTAGAGCCATATTCATCCCGGCTCATTCCCAAATACTTCCAACCAAAACCGACTTTAATACACATACATTTGATTTACAGAAATAGAAAATCATTTCAATATCAGTCCATTAAATCACAGGAGAACCAAAAGTGTGTGTTGTATTTCTGTAATATTAAAATAGTGGGGTTATTGGACAAACATGTGGATTATCTGAAGGGTGGTGCATATCGACCTCTCATCTGCTGATGGGGTCTGCTGGGACAGGGGCCAGTGGACCGGCCAGCCCTCGAATTGCACACTCTTTAATATTGCTTTATGCTTTCTCCTCAGGATTCCTGTCTCCTAATAAGACCGCTCCTGCTCTAGCCCTACAGCACAGGGCCATAGAGCCCATACTAATAGAGGGCCCCCAAAGGCCTCAAGGGAAACTGTCCAAAGGTCAAAATCTTGATAAAAACTATAGAAGAAAGTTCCTATCATGCACTTCTAAGTACTGGCTTAGACCTGTTAAAGTCCAGATGTCGTCCTTAGATACTTGACAGCACTATAGCATCCTACGATAACTCAATGACTCCAGGACTACTGGATATGGTTGAAAAAACTGGACTGCCACCTTAACGTGGTGGGGGAGTTTGAGTACTCGGATGATCCTGGGAGCTATGCTATCTGGGGCTTCATGCCCCTGGTAGGGTCTCCCATGGCAGACATGTCTCAGGTGATGAGTCAGACGAAGAGCGGTCCAAAAACCACCATGGACAGCACAATAAATAGACCAGTGACGTTGCCCGGCATGGCGCAGCCGGGGCCCCACCCTGGAGCCAGGCCTGGGGTCGGGGCTCGTATGCGAGCCGGGCCTTAGCCCACGGGGCCTGGCCGGGCTCAGCCCGAAGGGATGACGTGGGCAGTCCCTCCTGTGGGCCCACCACCTGCAGAGGGGTCCGTGGTGGCGCGGTGCTAAGAGGACTGGGCAGCAGTCGAAGGCGGAGACCTCGGCGACCCAGTCCGCACACACAACATCCGGCTCTTGGGACGTGGAACGTCACCTCACTGGGGGGGAAGGAGCCCGAGCTCGTGGGGGAGGTTGAGCGATACCGACTAGAGCTAGTCGGCCTAGGGAAGTCTGGGTGTCTCTGCTTAGACTGCTGCCCCCGCGACCCGGCAACGGTTAAAGAGGAAGAAAATTCTTATCAATCTTTTCAGCCAAATGGTTCAGACCTGGTTCATAGCAGCTCACATGCGGTGAGTGGGTCTGGTTTACGTAGAACTTGAATCAAGTCTCAAATTACTATTATTTATGAATGTTTTATCACACAACCAAACTATAATTTATTTCAGTAAAGAATACATGTATTTTAACAATCACACATGAAAACATCTTTGAGGCGCATATCCCCCGCCCCTCACGGCGCACAGGGAGTATTGTTGTGGTACCATGTGAACGATATGAGAGAGGCCCTTGGGAACCAGGGCCGCTCTCTGTGATCACACCGGGAGCCACACTGATCTCACCAAGAGCCACAGAAGTGTCCATGTCAGGGTCAGACTGGAAGCGAGGTCATTCCAGCACTTTTTCTCATTCTGTTCAAAAGCTGCTCAAAAGAAGACAGAGGGGGCTGCTGTCTGATCTTATATGTCATAAATATATATTTAATACAAAATGAAATACAATACTAAAACAGTTGGAAATTAAATTATTTAGACATATGCCTCTTTACATGACGTCAGCTGAAACGTGCTCACATCGCAAGTAATATACAAAGAAACAATTTGATGAAAATCATAAACCTATTTAGACAAAAGGTGTTACTCCCTCTGAGTTTATAAAGGCTCAAAATCGTTCTTAAGTTTTAAACAGACATTTATTCGTCCTGAGGAGAAATGCCAACATGACGAGAATGCCGTCAGAACTGAAAGGAACATAAAAAATGTACATTAACGCTTAAAGACGGCACTTACACATATAACACATAACACAGAGCAATGGAGACCCAGACATACCTCATTGGCCGCTTTACTCAACAGGGAAATAAAACACAAAAAAGGACTTTCAAAGGGTTTCTTTTCTGATACCCGACATCTTCCATGCGTGGACCGAGCGAAGCACCTCGTGGCTTGTGAGGAAAAGAAATACAACAACAAAAAGGGTGTGTCCAGATAACCATTCCCCAAAACATAGTTCCATAAAACAAAAGGTTCCTAGTGTCCAAAAATATGAAATAAATGTAAATAGCACTTTTAACTATTTATAATATTTGTAACTCTTAAGTAAAATTATTGAAACATTAAATAAAATAAATGAGAGTTGCCTCTGCAGCTACAAAAGGGGTGGGGCTATATGTTTGTGCCAAAAGAATAGACTGTAAATATTAACAGACGTAGTGACACCTATTTCCTCTGTTGATGTGTACGTGTGATCAACATGGACCTTTTCAAAATGGCCATGAGTAACCCCTCCTGCAGGAATATTGTGACAACATTCTTTCATTCCTTACACCAGTGGTTCCCAAACTGCGGCCCGCGGGCCGGACCCGGCCCCCCTCTACATTTGCTCCGGCCCCCCTGAACAATACTTGAGAGCATTTTCATATGGGCTTGTACACACTAAAGGGCACAAAAGTGTGACAAAAGGCAAAACATTTTATTTTAATAATCCAAAGATAATTCATGTTTTTCATGTTTCCAAGCACCTCCTCTGTCCATTAGAAGTTGCTAGAACAAAACTGTTTCATACATTAGACAAGTTTCCTATAGTGGCCCTGTTTAATTTATGTAACGGACGATGATTTGACGGAATGAGCTGCAGAAGTTTGTTACGTATTTTTAGATGTTCACATTTGATTCAGAGATTCTATATTTTTTTTACATAGAGTAGAAACAAAGTGATACTTTCATATAATCAACCAATTAACTCATTCACTGCCATTGACGTGTTTGTCTGAGACCGGTGATTTCTGTCAAACTTCCCTCTATTCGACCGGGGATTACAGAAGAACAAAATTAGTGAGAAACACACTTATTTTTTTCTGATGAAATCAGACAGTCCAGTCTTTCAGAATCTGGTTTTGTATTTCACATAGACATAGCATACAATATTTTGTGGGTCTTGAAAATCAGTGAAATCTTCAAAAATGGCTAACAGTCAATGAGTTAAATGTGAAACCAGACCAGATATTTTTTTTCTCAAGTTTAATTGTTAGAGAAAAATGGGCGGAAACAATCACGTCCGTTACACATTTTTCAAGGGTCATTTCTTTTTTTAACGATTCCTTTTAATATCAAGTTGAAGAAGATGACATAGTCTGGGATCGCGTCTTTCATTCAGACAGAAGACATGTTTTATTGTCGATGGTAGAGACAGCACGAACAACAGATACAACAGAATGCAAGTGTATTATACAGAGCGGAGACATGGAGTCCTCCAATCAGCAGCTTCCACGGTGCCATGTAGCTTGGCCTTCAGATAGACAAAACAAGGGAAAAGTACTGGCTTCTGCACATTGATAGAATGATGAGTTTAACTTTAACAAAAGTTGCTTAAAAGTGTTATGAAATCTCACAAAGTGATTAACTCATGTTGTGTTAACTATGTCACAGTAGAATGGTCCAATCAGAGGCTGATTTGGTTGTTTAAAATGTCGCCAAAAATATATTTGTCAATCTTTCCTTTGATTTTATTCACACTATCTCTGATTTGTCTGTGCTTGAAATCTTTTTTTCTAATCTATGATAGTAATTTTTGTTTTTGAGTTATAACCTTTTAAAATTCAGATTCTGTAATTGACACTTTACTGTGAACACACCCATGTGTGTATTTGATAATAAAGTTGGACTTTTGCAATAAAAAGTTCCTTAGTTATGAACTTTTTTCATAATTAACTATTAGTTAGTAACTATTTCAACGCTGCAATCATCACACTTTTTCTGTTACAAACTGACCCGGCCCCCATCGAGGAAGGGAAAAGTTATGTGGCCCTCACAAGAAAAAGTTTGGGGACCCCTGCCTTACACGGTGGAGATAAACTACTACTAAGCCACAGCTGCCCTGGGGCACACTGACAAAAGTAAGGCAATTAGTATGTGCCATTGGCCCCTCTGACCACCACCAGCCCTTCACACACACACCGGAATCATGCAAGTATGGCCACATGAGAGATGCATATTCCGTCGGTCCATTAGTGCAACTTCGTTGTCTTGCCGTCCCTCCCTGTTCTGTGATTGGTCCAAATCCTTGCAAACATTATGGCCTATGTTTCCAGGCTGTCGTGCAGTTCCACATGATTTAAGTGCACACATCAGCATGGATACTCCCAGGCTAATGTAAATGTAAATGCGCACTATATTTATCCCCATAGGGAACTTTTTCCTCTGCATCTGACTCATCCTGCAAATGCCACTAGGGTCTCTGTCAGGAGCAGTAGTCCAGATATCTATGCTCTGCTTGGTCAGGACTACAGGACCTGGAAGATTTACCTAGCATGTTTTTAGTGGTAGGGGAAGGAGGAGCACCTGGAGGAAACCTACCCAGACACGTGGAGAACCTGTAAACTCCACTCAAAAAGGCCCTCTTCAGACTGGAACTGGCATGTGTGGAAAAAGCTGAAATTCTATGGCAGCGTATCAGATTGGGAATGATGGTACGTGACTTGTCCAGGCTGTTCTGTCTGCCTCTTTAACTCCCACCTCTCTAAGATCCTAAATTGCTTTTATTGCTTAAAGGTTACAGTAAGAATCAATACAGCACTCCGGCCCTGACATTTCCACCAGCCCACATCTGCATATCTTATTGGATATTGGATGCTCATTCATGCAAACAACCGCAGCTTAACACAGATGGTCATTTTTTTCTGTTTGCACGGAAGCCTCTATCAAGAATGATTTATTTCCGAAACATCACAGCCCATCACAAGTTCATGGCATTTGACAAATTCAATTGAGCCTCATTCTGGATTTTACGCCACAACAATTAAAGGTCCGTTCCATGTCCTGGGGTTAATCTTGTTGCTTTTCTATACATCTGGATAATTCAAAGGCGAGAGCTTTATAGGAGTGGTTCGGTATTGGGCGCCCTATGAAACGTTTTGAGCATAAAGAGTGGTCTGTGAGTGTATGGAGAAATGAGGGAAATGCGATTAGCTCCCCCCGGTGGACTGCTTTTATTGGGTTAATGTAATGACCAACAGCAGAGCATTCATTTGAGTGTGAGACAAAATGTGCAGAGGAGTGGAGGCAGGTGAGCATGAAAGTATTCCTCAAAAACAAATGTATAAACCAAATAAACATTTTGTCAAGTTATATTTACCAATTTCGAACCAATTCTCCTTGAACATAATTGTAAAAATAATGTTCTCAAACCTGTCGTGGTTGAGTTTTGTTTCCTGTTTATATTCCTTCACTCCCTTTTCCGTCATTCTCAATTCCACGTCTTCTAGTTCTTGTCTTTTTCCCCAGTTTGTTTTTTGTATTTTACGCTGGATTTTGGTTTTGATTTGCTTTGATTAAATACTTATTTTTGGAGTCCTGCATTTTGGTTCATTTCATTTTGCGATCATGACAGAACGAATCAGATTCAGATTCAGATTCATTTATTTGCCATTTGCAGTAAAACCACATTGGAAAAACTGTGCAAGACTACCCCGGTGTGCACCAACGACACACACCAGAGCTCTTGCCACGGCGCCATCTTTACGGCGCCATGCGGATGAATGTGGAGACGAACTGGGAGCAGGTGTGGGAAAAAAAGGCTGGTAGCTGGTCCATTGGCTTTGTTTTCCTGGTTCCCGTGTTTCATTTGGATTTGGACTTTTATTTCATCATTAAATTCTTATTTTTGCATTTCTTTTTGGGTCCTCATCTCGTGTCCAAACCAGGGGCTGATTGAACGTGTTAGCAGCAGCAGTAGCACATGACCATTCGCTGTGAGCTCTAATGTACTGTAATGTGGAGTAATTGAAGCATATTTGTGATAAGTGTCCAGTGTAAGTGTGCTCATGTGAGCCGCATTCAGCAGCGGTGCAGTCAGAGGTGGCGGGGTCAGCGTGGGGGCCGCTGTGTTTTTATTTTTGTTAAGAATCAAGAAAACAGAGGTGTAACTTTTCTTTCTCTTTAGACCTAAAGCTAAACAGAAAGACTCTTGTTGTAAAATTATGTGATCAAATCATATCACAACATTTCTTTGTCTAATTAGAAAACATTTCAAGTTTTGCTTTCTGCGAGCTGATTGGTTGAGCAATGATGGTTCTCTCTTTCTTTTTTTCTGTCTGAAAAAGCTGATCTAAAGATGTGACTCTATTTTATGAGTATGTACCATAGACTGTAAATATTAATGGACGTAGTCAAGCCTATCTCCGCCGTTCTAACTAATGGGCAAAAAATTGGGCTTTCATGGAGTGATTCAAAATGGCCGCAGGGGCTGGAAAATGTGGAAGAACGCATCTGCGCATGTGTCAGATGGCACGAGCCCCATTCATTTAAAAGAGTGACTTCAAAAATTCACAGCGAGTAAACTAGACTGGTCCAAAAAAATTCACTCCCTTCAGCATTGACACACATGTGGAACGGAGCTTTGGGCCTAGAGCCAACTTTTGGACCATCTTGTAAAGGTGTTCTCAAGAGGTAAGAATATGCTATATGTTAGCATTGGCTAATTCTTATTCCGGGTCCACCCCCATTGGCCCGGGGTGGTATTGCAAGTACTGTATGTCAGCGCACGTCATTTTGGCCACTTTTGAGCCGGGACCCACCCGCACTGGTCTGGAAGCAACATGGGTCTCATGTTATAGTAAATTTTTTATGGTTTGAAAGTTATAGGTACGCAAAAAGAATTGTAGGCACTGTGAGAAATGACCTTCACAAAATGGACAAACACAGACATAACATTCAAGTGATCAGGTCATGGCGACTTGTCTCTGTTGTTTGGAATGGAACACTTGTGAGTTGGCGTCTTTACTGTGACGCAGATTGTCCAATAAAAATGCTTCTTCTCTTCAATCTCTCTGATACAACTCTGAAAGAACTCTCATAAACTGTAAGAACGACTGAAACGACTTGAGTAAAGGCCCACGGACATGTGTCCTTCGGAAACCGTCTCAACTCTCTGTCATTTGTCGACAGTACCCTACCTTTAATAAACACAATTTGTTCAGACCTAGTTCAAACCTAGAGTTCAATCTAGATTCAAACTTGAAATCATGACATCCAGAACACTCAACCTCCAAAAACATGTAAGGACATTTATCAACATATCAACAAGGACCAATTTCTCTATAATTGCATTTCTTGTGTTTGAACTGTTTGAATATCTGATCTGTGTTGGCAAATTCAACGGTTTTGTCCTCTGAGATAACTGTTGTGATTTAGGGCTATGCAAGAATACATTAAATTGAATTGAATTGGGTCATGAATCCCTGTAATGATAGTATGTTGAAATGGACATCCATATCGTTTGTTAAGCAGTGACTAATGAAAGCTGTGTGAGGCCAGAACCCTGTGTGTGAAGAGAGCGGTTACTTCTGCTCCGCTGGTCCACATCACAGTCCCAGCCCGAGCCACAGGGAGCTGGCTCTGCTTCTGGAGAGAGGAGCATGTGCGGTGGCCATGTTGTGTTTCCAGGTGAGCAGAACTCTCATACAAAACTAAACAAGGTCAGAAACTCAAACTCAAACTGCGCTGATTCTATATTTATATCCTAATAATGCCATTCATTTCAGTCAGGATATGGTTTTATTGTGAACTTGACATCAGTATCTGCAAATGTATTTAAAATGAACTACTGCCACTGTTTCAAAAGCCCAATCACGCTGGTTAAAATTACAAACTGAAAGGCTGCTGTACCTCCAAAACATGGGTGAGTGATACGATGTCCTTTCTCCAGCTTGAAAATATTAGATGCTCTGTTCAGAACCAAAAATCCAAGCAAGTGTTACAATCACTTTGTATTTGTGTATTCACTTTGTTAACGGGATTATGTCATTGCACAGTTACATTTGAAGATGTCTGGATATACTATCCCACAATGTCATGTGTTCGTCTTTTTGCCTTTAAAACAATAAAAACAAATTGAAATGAAATGAAATTAACAGTCCATAATATTTATGTGGACAGGGTTGGCACTGTATGTAACACAGAGGTCAGAGCATAACGATGTAGCAGCAGGAGGGGGCAGTGTCCTGGTACAGTGACCAGGTGGGCGCTCTCCTTCCTTGACTTTGTACATTCTATTGTCTGACTCCTGTTACAGAGGATGAGTTCAGCCCGCTTCATAAAAGTAACTTGGTTTTTATTTCTCCTTCATGGCACTAGGTAACTGCTGATATTTCCCATTCCAAAAATTGGTGCTGATGATTTTGTATAAGCTGGAGGGACAGGTGCAGGAGGGTGATATTGTATTGGCCGGAGGGATGAGCAGAGTAGTCTACATGCTGAGAAGGTATCGGCCGGAGCAACGGCGGCATGTGTCAGTGGGTGGGCTGGGGCTTGCAGTAAGTGGACGCTCCAGTGAGTCGGGACAACAGGGGCTTGTACTCCAGTGTACACCCGGGGGGGACACAGAGAGAGACCACCGTCTACTGTTCACTACAGGATTACATAAGGAGTGCCACATACGGGACAGTGTCATTTGTCAAGGAAGAACCAAAATTAGACTGAATGCTTCTCAACTATGTAATGCAATATGATAATTAACCAGTGGGGGAGGGTCCCAGTTCAAAAGTGGCCAAAATGACGTGCGCTGACATGCTTGCAATACCACTCCGGGTCATTGGGGGTGGACCCAGAAGAAGAATTAGCCAATGCTAACATATAGCGTTGGCAGACTTCTCAAAAACGTCTTTACAGGATGGACCAAAAGTTGGCTCTTGGCCCAAAGCTCCGTTCCACATGTGTTTCAATGCTGAGGGGGGTGGATTTTTTTGGTCCACTCTAGTTTACTCGCGGGGAATTTTTGAAGTCTCTCGTTCAAATGAATGGAGCTGCGCCGGCTGACGCATGCGCAGATGCGTTTTTTCACAATTTTCTTGTGGGCGGGACGACTCGCGGCCATCTTGGATTGCTCCATGAAAGCACTTTTCATGGCCCACTCCTATGAACGGCGGAGATAGGCGTGACTCTGTCCGTTAATTTATACAGTCTATGTAATTAACAAGTAAATTCAAACGTTGTTTGAAATTATACACATACAAAACAAAATCTGTTGATGCTGCTTGCAAGAACCAAAACTGCATCAAGTCTCATATTTACATGGTATGTGATTATGCAGAAAGAGAGGAAAAAGTACCATGCTGATGGGGAGGAGGAGGGGAGCCACCCGAACCGAGGAGTAGATGCTTGTCTAAAAGCAAGCTGTGGCCCTATACACAAACTCGGGTGTTTTATAAAATGCACATATTTGCACAATTTGACCTGTCATCCACACATAACCGGACAATTCTTCCACAAGGTAATGCAAAACAGGATCAAGCATTTAAATGCCATCCTGAAAAAGCTATGTCAATGGGATAATGCAAACTGGGGTTGTGGCAGCACATGTGAAAACATATAATGGATGGATCTATAGTACTACTACTGCACACATGTTAAATGTATCCTGTGGGACCAGATACAGAATGGCATCATGGTGACAGACAAAAGGTAAAGGAAAGCCATGGTGGTGGACGTGGCAATACCAATCGAACATCAGAAAAAAAAGATCACAAAAAGCTTGAAAAATATTAAGGGCTCAGAGACGAGTTGGAGACCGAAGAGGTGAAATTGATGGAAAAAGTGACAGTAGTGCCCGTGGTGATCGGTACACTCGATGCAGTGACCCCCTAACTGAAAGAGTGGTTACAGCAGACCAGAGGAACAACCTCAGAAATCTGGATCCAGAAATATGCAGTGCTAGATACTGCTCACTGGTTTCTGATAGAGGACCCAAGCTCAGAGAGATATAACAAAACAGAAATAAAAAAATTGGTTTATAATACGGATGACAATGTGAAAAAGGTGTTAAAATTTTAATTCTAACCTGAGGGGGTTCACTACAAGCGACTAGACGGGAAATGTAGCTAACAAATTCACAAAGTTAAACAACACTGTATCAGATTCTCCATGAACGTGAAAAATGATTTAAAAGGCAAAAATAATATTTTGTAAAAGTATCCTTTAATGTGCGACTAAGCATACACTGAAATCGTGTTTGAGCCAAGAGCCAGTTAAAGCCGAGTGTGAAATTCAGCAAACATTTGTACAATATTGCTCCTTTTCTGCGTTGTGTCTGGCAGAGGCTGAATTGCTAATCAGTCTAATTTGTGTGCGTTCTCTTTCCGAGTGCTGCTGCTTTCCGCTTCCTCCGCAGAAGACCACGACAGCTTGTTGACTTTGTGCAAGCTCCTGATCATTTCCTAAAAAGCTGAAATGTTGCGTTGCCATGAGATACAGCCATCCGGAGAACAGAAAGCAGCGGAGATAGTGTTCACAAGCCCACGAGGAAATCACTTCTGCTGCAAAGGGAAAGTGGACGTTCACAACAAGAGCTGTGCTACGTATGTGGAGGGTTTGAAAATGATAAATTTGTTCAGAATCAAATTGCAGCACTCCAGGCTCATCTTCTCACACATTCAACACATAATGAATTCACTGTGATGAGTTCATAAGCTCTCAAGATATCCAGATCCCACTGCTTTCTGGCACAAGAAACCATTTGAAATTATACTTTTTGTTATGTCACAAGTTTTAAAATGTGAAATATGAAACATGTGGCAAACAAGTTTTAAGGGTGAACATTGCTATCAGCCTGCCCAATCTCTATGTTACCACCAGTGGGAGGCACTGTGGTTTTTGAAAATTACCGCCTGCAAACACAGAATGCAATTGTAAAGAAGGTCATTTCACCTGAGAACTATTTGTTCTTATTCATTATAATAGGAAATCACGTTGAGTAGCTAATTTCAATTAATTTAATTGCGTGCAACTAATTAGGTCTGTTCTATATATCAAGAGTCTGAGGCCAATGGATGACAATGTTAGAGATGCTGACAAAGTGCAGATAACTGGGAAACATCTACGAGATGTCCATTCGAAGGAGGAAGCCAAAGAACATAATGCCCAGAGACAATATTGAGGTTGGATGTACTGTAGCTACCGATTTCAGTCAAGGCCGGTTGTGTCCCTCCTCTTGTACCGAGTGTATGCGGCCCCGGGTCTGTTGCCGTGTCCCTTCCCTGCATGCTCTGTTGTACTGAGGGTATGTGTTCTTTCTCTGCAATCACGTTCCTCTTCCACACGCTCTTGTGCAGAGTGTATGCGGGACCTCCCTATGGTCACATCCCTCCCAAGCATGTGGTTTGACATAAGGGAATACTGTGAAATATCTTAAGTATGAAACAAAATTTGGAATTTAACAAAATCACTTATCCAATTTATATCATTATTTAGTAATGGGTGGTGGCCATATGTAATTGTGTTATTTTCAACTATACACGGAACAGAACTGGTGGGCTTGTCTGTTTGTTTCAGAGGAAATGAGGCTCCAGAATTCCGAGTGTATGTGGGACTTTCCAGCGTCACATCTCTCCCCGGCTTGCTCTCTAGCACCGAGTGTATGTGGTACCTGCCCTCCCCTGCGCTCTGGGCTCACCTCCACAATGTCGGAGTTGGTGCGGCTCTCGTGCGGCTCGTTGTACTCCGTGTACTTGAGCAGTACTTTGTCCATGTCGGTGCTGGCGTACTGGAAGAGCTTGTTGGAGCTGTTGAAGATGATGAGGGCAATCTCACAGTCGCACAACACGCTCAGCTCGTAGGCCTTCTTCATCAGGCCAAACTTCCTCTTGGTGAATGTAACCTGCGCACACACACATAGGCAGAGTTTTTAATCATGCTGCAAGATTGTTCTTCATCAGGCCGGAGGTTGATTTGAGCTATATTGATACGCTTTAGATCGAGAGAGAGAGAGAGAGAGAGAGATCGAGAGAGAGAGAGATCGAGAGATCGAGAGATCGAGAGAGAGAGAGAGAGAGAGAGAGAGAGAGAGAGAGAGAGAGAGAGAGAGGATAAACTTTATATATCTCACAATGGAGAAATGTACATGTCACATTTGGCATATATAGGATCATTCAGGTTGTGCAAAAGACAGGAATTGTGCAAACAGGGAATGTGCAAACATATTAAAAAGTTGAATAGATATTATGTACGATTAAATTAAAAGTGACTATCACAGTGTGACATAGAGAGCATAGTTTTCACACCGGATTATCAAAAGCTTCAGGTTTAGCCCACATGCCAAATCTATGGAGAGGTGTGTTTGCACTAGTTACACTGCAGAACAGAAGCGGCAACAGTAGGGCTGCACTCAGAGGGCTTCCTTCACACGCTGTGGAGGAGGAACATGTCTGGGGGACCGACCTGGTCTGACAACAGAGAACCTTAACCTGAGCCGGGACCAAGCCCGGTGCTGCTTGGTGTGCCTCTCTTGGGCCGCGCCATATTAGATGAATAGAATAATGTAATTCCATACTTCTACTACTACAAGACTACATTTTCATGTTTCTGAAATGTTTTGATTGTGACGAATTCTTTCACACTTTGAAACAGGAAATGCCAAAGAAATGCCAAAGATCATGTTTAAACAATGCTGGGACATCAGCATAGAACCAGTACCGCGCATGGATTAGGTACTGGTCCCGAATATTGCAGTCAATATAGTTGGACCTTTCATCTGATCTAAAAGTCTATTTACAGAGCTGCGACTGAAGATGCACTTACAATTGATCAATATTTTGCCATCGATCGGCCCGCCATGGAAAGTACTCTGGCTTTATGTTGTAATAAATGTTTGATGTCAAATCTCAAGTTAACAAATACTCAGCATTGTTGGTGTTCACTTCGGACCCAAAACATGATCTTGAGAGTATAACTTTTGCGTTGTAGAGTGACAATTGTATTTTAATGTTTTAAAATACATAAAAACATATATCAACGTAGACAAATAAAATATATATATATATATTTTATGGACAGCACGACATTGAGAACCGTGACGTCGCCCGGCATGGCGCAGCCGGGGCCCCACCCTGGAGCCAGGCCTGGGGTCGGGGCTCGCAAGCGAGCGCCTGGTGGCCGGGCCTTAGCCCACGGGGCCCGGCCGGGCTCAGCCCGAAGGGATGACGTGGGCAGTCCCTCCTGTGGGCCCACCACCTGCAGAGGGGTCCGTGGTGGCGAGGTGCAGAGAGGACTGGGCAGCAGTCGAAGGCGGAGACCTCGACGACCCAGTCCACACACCCAACATCTGGCTCTTGGGACGTGGAACGTCACCTCACTGGGGGGGAAGGAGCCCGAGCTTGTGGGGGAGGTTGAGCGATACCGACTAGAGATAGTCGGCCTCACCTCCACACACAGCTTGGGCTCTGGAACCCAACTCCTTGAGAGGGGTTGGACGCTCCACTTTTCTGGTGTTTCCCGCGGGGAGAGGCGGCGAGCTGGGGTGGCCATACTCATTGCCCCCCATCTCAGCCGCCACGTGTTGGAGTTCTCCCCGGTGAATGAGAGGGTTGCGTCCCTCCGCCTCCGCAAGTCTCTCACTGTTGTGACGGCCTACGGGCCTAACGGTAGTGCAGAGTACCCGGCCTTCTTGGAGTCCTTGGGAGGGGTACTGGACAGTGCAACGCCCGGGGACTCCGTTATTCTCCTGGGGGACTTCAACGCCCATGTGGGAAATGCCAGTGACACTTGGAGAGGGGTGATCGGGAAGAACGGCCCCCCTGATCTGAACCCGAGCGGTGTTCAGTTGTTGGACTTCTGTGCCAGTCACGGCCTGTCCATCACGAACACCATGTTCGAGCACAAGGGTGTCCATCAGTGCACGTGGCACCAGGACACCCTAGGCCGGAGGTCGATGATCGACTTTGTAGTCGTATCATCTGACCTTCGACCGCGTGTCTCGGACACTCGGGTGAAGAGAGGGGCGGAGCTGTCAACCGATCATCACCTGGTCGTGAGTTGGATCCGCTGGCAGGGCAGGAGGCCGGTCAGACCTGGCAGGCCCAAGCGTGTAGTGAGGGTTTGCTGGGAACGTCTTGCTGAGCCCCCTGTCAGACGGACTTTCAACTCACACCTCCGGGAGAGCTTCTCCCAGGTCCCGGCAGAGGAGGGGGACATCGAGTCCGAGTGGACCATGTTCTCTTCCTCTATCGCCAATGCGGCGGCTCGTAGCTGTGGTCGCAAGGTCTCTGGTGCTGGTCCCGGCGGCAATCCCCGAACCCGGTGGTGGACACCGGCAGTAAGGGATGCCGTCAGGCTGAAGAAGGAGTCCTATCGAGCAATGATGGTTCGTGGGACTCCTGAGGCAGCTGTCCAGTACCGGCAGGCCAAACGTGCCGCGGCCCGGGCTGTTGCAGAGGCAAAAATCCGGGACTGGGAGGAGTTCGGAGAGTCCATGGAGCATGACTATCGGTCGGCCTCGAAGAGGTTCTGGAAAACCGTCCGGCGCCTCAGGAGGGGGAAGCAGTTCTTTGCCAACACCGTGTATGGTGCGGGTGGAGGGCTGCTGACCTCGACTGGGGATATTGTCGGGCGGTGGAAGGAATACTTCGAGGTTCTCCTCAATCCCCCCGTCACGTCCTCCGTCCAGGAGGCAGAGGCTGAGGATGTTGGGGCGGATACTTCCATCTCCCTGGCCGAGGTCACCAAGGTGGTTGGCAGCCTCCATGGTGGCAAGGCGCCGGGAGTGGATGAGATCCGTCCTGACTATCTAAAGTCTCTGGATGTTGTAGGACTGTCTTGGCTGACACGTCTCTGCAGCATTGCGTGGCGATCAGGGGCGGTGCCAATGGAGTGGCAGACCGGGGTGGTGGTCCCTCTCTACAAGAAGGGGGACCGGAGGGTGTGTTCCAATTATCGTGGGATCACACTCCTCAGCCTCCCCGGTAAGGTCTACTCCAAGGTACTGGAGAGGAGGCTACGTCCGATGGTCGAATCTCGGATTCAGGAGGAGCTGTGTGGTTTTCGTCCCGGTCGCGGAACACTGGACCAGCTCTATACTCTCCATCGGATACTCGAGGGTTCATGGGAGTTCGCCCAACCTGTCCACATGTGCTTTGTGGATTTGGAGAAGGCGTTCGACCGTGTTCCCCGGGGTGTCCTTTGAGGGGTCCTCCGGGAGTACGGGGTCCGGGGTCCTCTGCTGAGGGCCGTCCGGTCCCTGTATGACCGGAGTCAGAGCTGTGTTCGCATTGCCGGCAGTAAGTCAGACCTGTTCCCGGTACATGTTGGCCTCCGCCAAGGCTGCCCCTTTAGGTTCTGTTCACTGTATTTATGGACAGAATCTCTAGGCGCAGCCAGGGGCCGGAGGGGGTCCGGTTCGGGAACCACAGGATTTCATCTCTACTTTTTGCGGATGATGTCGTCCTGTTGGCTCCAACGAACCAGGACCTGCAACATGCACTGGGACGGTTTGCAGCCGAGTGTGAAGCGGCTGGGATGAGAATCAGCACCTCCAAATCTGAGGCCATGGTGCTCGACCGGAAAAAGGTGCCTTGCCCTCTTCAGGTGGGTGGAGAGGTCCTTCCTCAAGTGGAGGAGTTCAAGTATCTCGGGGTCTTGTTCACGAGTGAGGGGAGGATGGAGCGTGAGATTGACAGGCGGATCGGTGCAGCGTGCGCAGTGATGCGGTCTCTGTATCAGACCGTTGTGGTGAAGAGGGAGCTGAGCCGAAAGGCAAAGCTCTCGATTTACCGGTCAATCTTCGTTCCCTCCCTCACCTATGGTCATGAGCTGTGGGTAATGACCAAAAGAACGAGATCGCGGATACAAGCGGTCGAAATGAGCTTCCTCCGCAGAGTGGCTGGGCGCTCCCTTAGAGATAGGGTGAGGAGCTCAGTCACACGGGAGGAGCTCGGAGTAGAGCCGCTGCTTCTCCACGTCGAGAGGAACCAGTTGAGGTGGCTCGGGCATCTGTTCAGGATGCCTCCTGGACGCCTTCCTGGGGAGGTGTTCCGGGCACGTCCCACCGGGAGGAGGCCCAGGGGAAGACCCAGGACACGCTGGAGAGACTATGTCTCTCAGCTGGCCTGGGAACGCCTTGGGGTCCCCCCGGACGAGCTAGAGGAGGTGTGTGTGGATAGGGAAGTCTGGGCGTCTCTGCTTAGACTGCTGCCCCCGAGACCCGGCAACGGATAAAGCGGAAGAAAATGGATGGATATATATATTTGGAAGTGCAGTTACTATCTGCTTTCATAATAAACTGAATTTGACTTTCATGTGATCTTTTTGTCGAATCATGTTCATTGTGAGCAATTGAGCAAATATAGCAGTAATTTAGACAGAAATAAACTGTTTTAAACTCCTGCTTACATGTGGGCCGGCTGAAAAAAGTTATAAAACTACACATAAGTCACATGAGGGACAATACTTGATGATAATATTAACAGCCCACACAGACCCAAAATTGAAGATTGGATAAGACTGTTGACTAAGAAGGCTGCCTTTGAGACATTTATCTACAAACAACATAATGCCCAGAGCATTGATTTTAATTTATCAAGAAACAAGATTCTATTCTCATAAAGATAAGATCCTGTGTGTGCCTTAAGTTGTCTGTTTATATATTGTCTGTTTTTATATATATATAAATATATAGATATGGTCCATGCCTACTGGCTAAGGACACTCACATCACTCCATGAGCGCCTAGCAGCACAAATGAACCAGCTGCTGAGAGATGGGACTCACCCAGAATGGCTAACCGAAGGGCGAACGGTCCTGATCATGAAGGACCCTGTCAAGGGTGCAGTCCCCTCCAACTACCGGCCAATAACCTGTCTCTCCACAACATGGAAGCTCATGTCAGGCATCATTGCGGCTAAGATAAGTGGGCATATGGAACAATTCATGAGCACAGCACAGAAGGGCATTGGTAGAGACACCAGAGGAGCCAAACACCAGCTCCTGGTTGACAGAACAGTCGCCCAAGACTGCCAGCCAAGACATACCAACCTGTGCACAGCCTGGATTGATTACCAGAAAGCCTACGACTCAATGCCACACACATGGATCATAGAATGCTTGAAGTTGTACAATATCAACAGAGCTCTAAGGGACTTCGTTGCAAACTCGATGGGAATGTGGAAGACCACCCTTGAGGCAAATGGCAAGCCGCTCGCACAAGTGACCATCAAATGTGGTATCTACCAAGGAGATGCACTGTCCCCACTACTGTTCTGCATAGGCCTCAACCCTCTAAGCCAAGTAATTGACCAGACTGGCTATGGATACCGCCTCAGGAACGGAGCAAAGATCAGTCACCTCCTCTACATGGATGACATCAAGCTGTACGCCAAGAGCGAGAGAGACATCGACTCTCTGATCCAAACAACCAGGATCTACAGCCATGACATCAGGATGTCATTCGGGCTCGAGAAATGTAGCAGGATGGTGACTCGGAGAGGCAAGGTAGTCCACACAGAAGGGATCTCACTCCCAGAGGGAACCATAGCAGACGTTGAGGACAGTTACAAGTATCTCGGTATACCACAGGCAAATGGCAACCTCGAACAGGTGACGAGGAAAGCGGCAACTGCCAAATACCTCGAGCGAGTAAGGCAGGTCCTAAGAAGCCGGCTCAATGGCAAGAACAAAGACCGGGCAATTAACTCACTGACTGCCAGGCATTTTCAGATTTGAGAAGTGCATTCTGCCAGCAATTTCAGGTGATTTGACCCAACTTTGAAGTGCCACAGAATATTCATTTTTTAGACGATGTAAACACCAAGGGCACCAAATTAAAGATTCACCTCTCTGCTTTACTCTGAAAAAAACAGTTTGTTTCTACCTCTTACCGTTCTTGCGTTATTTGCCATAGAACAAAGCATACTTTCACCCATAACACCTGGTCTGAGCAAGAAAACAGAGAAAACGAGCTGTATGTAAACAGGAACATATCAAGCAGAAAAGAGACTTTAGATGCATTTTTGCTGCTTTAGTGACAACTCAAAACATCTTCACACTTGTTCCATTACAAAAATTATAAAAACATGACTCTGAAATAATACTTTTGATGGCAAATTGTTGGCAATTTATTCACAGATAGAAAATTTAACTTTCTTCTATACCATCAACCAAAACGTCAAACAACAACAACACAAAGATCAATAAAACTATAGATGTATAAAATAGAATGAAGCATGTGAATTTGAGTGTGTGTGTGTGAATGTCAGTGTGTGAGTGAGTGTCTGTGCGAGTGAGTGTCTGTGCGAGTGAGTGTCTGTGTGTGTGAGTGTCTGTGTGAGTGAATGTCAGTGTGCGAGTGAGTGTCTGTGTGCGTGAGTGAGTGAGTGAGTGCGTGTGAGTGTTTGTGAGTGTGTCCGATAAATCATGATCAGGTTTGCTGAACGAATCCGAGGCATCAGTAACAACAGCAGCTGATACGCTGCGAGAGGCGGAAGGTGTGTCCCTGCTCCGGGCTCTTGCTCTGCGCAAATGTGGCTGCAGAGACGGACCTCCACCCGGGTCTCCACTCTCTCCCCTCTCGACCTCACTCACTGATCCGCGAGTCAATCTCTGAAGCAGTGTATACTGCTTATAACTATTCTTTTTTGCCATCACTCTTGCTATACTATCGCTAAACTAGATCTGATCCGTCTCAATGCTACAGTACGCTATCATCGCTCTGCTACAGCAGCACAGCACGCTCTCCAAAGACCCCACACTCCTCCTCCTTCTCTCCACTGACTTATGACCTCTCCTGTGGTGCAATACTGCATCCTACTGGTGGTGATTTATCATTACAGGTACATTTGCACTATATATCAGTGTTGTGGGTCATTAACAAGGTGCGCCAGACATTACTGCAGCCTCCCGTGTAATAACACAAAAAAGTCGTCTAAGTCGTCTTGGGCAGTGAGCGTCACTATACAATAGAACGACTTTTGTCGTCATGGGCAGTGAATGAGTTAACAGCTACGCCCTGCCAGTGATCAGATACCCTCCAGGAATAATCAGGTGGCCAAAGGAAGAGATTCAGACCACGGATGTTAAAACTCGAAAGCTCCTTACCATGCATGGCGGGTTCCATCCCAAATCCAGCACCCTGAGACTGTACGTAAGCCGTAAAGAAGGAGGCCGAGGACTAGTGAGTGTGAGAGCCACTGTCCAGGACGAAACATCCAAACTCCATAACTACATCATGGAGAAGGCCAAAACGTATGACGTACTCAGTGAATGTCTCAGGCAGTGGCGAGATGAGGAGGTGCTGGAGGAGAGCCCATCATGGGAGAACAAGCCCCTACACGGCATGTACCACCGGAGCATAACAGAAGTGGCTGATCTCAAGAAGTCCTACCAATGGCTAGAAAGGGCTGGCCTACAGGACAGCACAGAGGCACTCATCATGGCTGCACAGGAACAGGCACTGAGCACCAGAGCGATAGAGGCCCAGATATACCACACCAGACAAGACCCAAGATGTCGGTTGTGCAAAGAGGCACCTGAGACGATCCAACACATAACTGCAGGGGGCAAGATGCTGGCAGGGAAGGCCTACATGGAACGCCATAACCAAGTGGCGGGCATAGTGTACAGAAACATCTGTGCAGAGTATGGGCTGGAAACCCCAAGGTCTAAGTGGGAAACTCCTCCAAAGGTGGTGGAGAATGAGCGTGCAAAGATCCTGTGGGACTTCCAGATACAGACCGACCGAATGGTAATGGCGAACCAACCTGACATCGTGGTGGTAGACAAAGGGCAGAGGACAGCCGTGGTGGTGGACGTGGCAATTCCAAGTGATGGTAACATCCGGAAAAAAGAACATGAAAAGCTTGAGAAATACCAAGGTCTCAGAGAGGAGCTGGAGAGGGCCTGGAGGGTAAAGGTGACAGTAGTGCCCGTGGTGATCGGTGCACTCGGGGCAGTGACCCCGAAGCTAGAAGAGTGGTTACAGCGGATCCCTGGAACAACCTCGGACATCTCGGTCCAGAAATGTGCAGTGCTAGGAACAGCAAAGATACTGCGCAGAACCCTCAAGCTCCCAGGCCTCTGGTAGAGGACCCGAGCTTAGAGAGGGATAACCGCCCGCGGAGGGCCAAAGGTGAGTGGACAATTTTTTTTTTTTTTATATATATACTGTATATATTGTGCGAAGAGGCACCTGAGACGATCCAACACATAACTGCAGGGGGCAAGATGCTGGCAGGGAAGGCCTACATGGAACGCCATAACCAAGTTGCTGGCATAGTGTACAGGAACATCTGTGCAGAGTATGGGCTGGAAACCCAAAGGTCTAAGTGGGAAACTCCTCCAAAGGTGGTGGAGAATGAACGTGCAGAGATCCTGTGGGACTTCCAGATACAGACCGACCGAATGGTAATGGCGAACCAACCTGACATCGTGGTGGTAGACAAAGGGCAGAGGACAGCCGTGGTGGTGGACGTGGCAATTTCAAGCGATGGTAACATCCGGAAAAAAGAACATGAAAATCTTGAGAAATACCAAGGTCTCAGAGAGGAGCTGGAGAGGGCCTGGAGGGTAAAGGTGACAGTAGTGTCCGTGGTGATCGGTGCACTCGGGGCAGTGACCCCGAAGCTAGAAGAGTGGTTACAGCGCAGCGGATCCCTGGAACAACCTCGGACATCTCGGTCCAGAAATGTGCAGTGCTAGGAACAGCAAAGATACTGCGCAGAACCCTCAAGCTCCCAGGCCTCTGGTAGAGGACCCGAGCTTAGAGAGGGATTTTTTTTTTTTAAATAAAAACATAAATGACAAAAAAAATATGAATAATAATAATCATCAAAATAATGCATAATGTGTAAAACTCTTGTCATTAGAGTTTAGGCTGTTTCTTGTGTTGTTCTTTCCTTTATGTTGTAACAAAATGTTTAAACATCCACTTAAACTTCCACTTCCTGTCTTCCTTTTGGTGAAACTCCGGCACGTCCAAACAACTATTGTCTCGATGTGTTCCTGATCTTGTGCGAAACTAAAACTCTGCTGCAGGTCTGGTGTTGAACAAGAGAAAAACTCAAACCAATATTGCTGTGTTCTTTATAATACAATAAAAAACATAAGTAGCAAACTGTAACGGCAGTACTTGTTTTTATGTGGCTGTTTTGCGGATTATATTACCAGGTTGCGTTCCTCGGACTGGTATACACCTCTTGGGGATCATACCCACAACCTTTGCCGCACACGGCTCGGCCCTAACCTAATAAATGTACCATTCAGTAATAACGTGATCTTCGTCTCTGCCCAGGCTCATATCTCCCCTTCTATTATGTCAAGTGCTTCTAATCCAAAACAATGGTCCAATTATAGCGCTTTTCACTGGGCTCCGCGGTGCCACTGTTGCCAAGGTGACAGATAACAGGATCAGCTGCTCCGGTGCAGTGGGCAGGACTCCAGCAGCTGAGTCATCGACACTCCACTCGCTGCTCCATCTGAATATATATGCTTTTGTGGAATAACATTATTGATTTATTGATTTTTATTAAGATAGTTATTAAACAGCAAGGTTTAAGACTAATTAAAGGTGACCTATGATGCATGATCCACTTAAGTTTACCTTCTCATTTACCCAAGTTATTTTTAAGAGTGATTCATACTTTGTGGGTGTGCAAAACATACGAACATGGGAGTAAACGGATCCTGTAGTTAACCACCTCGGTGAATATAACTCTGCATTTAAAACTGTATGAACGTCTCATTCTTTTCATTAAAACAGATGAGAAAGTGAGAAAGCTGTTAGAAAAAAGCGAGAGAGCTAAGACTTGACCAAAGAATTTTACCGATAATGAGTAGGAAATAATTTGTCTATCTATTTTTTGAACAACACATTGGACAACAACATTTTACTTTTACAACACAAAAGTTAGGGATCCCAGCATGAGGTTTGGACGAAAGGAAAAAAATGCATCAATGTGCAAGTGATGTCAGTTTTTTCATTTTTTTATTTGTCTAAATAGTCAAATTCTCTTGAACAATTATCCATTAAAGTTCTCAGGGCATTTACCGTAAAGTTCCAATCGCAGATACATTGTCTATACTCATTGACACTGGTGCTTTTAACTGTATGAATGTGTACAGGTCGGGTTACACTCATGGAAAAGAGCCTGTAAGAGTAAATCTGGCACATTTGGACTCATTTAGACATGACAAGTATTCTACACATGGACAGTAGTATTGTAACTTGCTCTGGTCCAGGGGTAGTGCTAGAGGTCAGGAGTATGCATGCTGAGTCAGGCCCCCTCACCCTGTCCC
This sequence comes from Knipowitschia caucasica, assembly GCA_964034765.1. Lineage (NCBI taxonomy): Eukaryota > Metazoa > Chordata > Actinopteri > Gobiiformes > Gobiidae > Knipowitschia > Knipowitschia caucasica. Next base: position 15,258,948 of record OZ035824.1, on the reverse strand, counting down.
ACACACAGATCTCCATGTATAAGCAGATAATGCCTGTAACATGAGCCGTGGTACGGGACAGGGGCATCCATCATTGCTCCTACTCTTTACCAAAGTCACTCCCTGTCCTGGATACGGACGCATGTGGTCAGCTCACTCCACAGTGCTGGACGTGGTGGTACGCTGCCTGTGTGGTTTGAAATCCTGTTTTCATTATCTGTTATATAGGATAGCATCAGTTTGAGAGGTAGCTATAAAATAACTCCTTTGTATTGTGGCCTGTTTTTTACTTTTTTTATGTGTTGTAATATTCTCCATTGCACGATCAATAAAGTTTATCGTATCGTTTCATAATAAAACATTGAAAAATAAATAGCTTCCACAGTAGAGAATAGATGTAATACAAGATGTGAGATGAAGCGCTATCAGATCTCCAACATCTATCATTGTTATGTTGACCAGTAGGCTCATAATTTGAGTAAAAGAGAAAAATTGGCTGATACTGATATATCAATAATGGCCAATATCCGCACCAATACTCAGTTGACCCTACAATCGACTGACAAGGAAGAAAGAATTAAGAAAAAGTGATAAATGTAATTTGTAGAAATATGCACTTTATCTTTTTGGTGTAATTTATATGTAATTTATCCCTGTAGGGAACTTTTTTTCTCTGCATTTGACCCATCCTGAAATGCCACTAGAGCCTCCATCAGTAGTACAGTACTGTAGTACAGCGCCCAGGAACCCATCTCCAGATGTTGACGCTCGGCTTGGTCAGGACCAGAGCTGGAGGATTTACAGTACTTATTATGAATGTTTTTTTAGTGGTAGATCACTTGGAGGAAACCTACGCAGACACAGGGAGAACATGCAAACTCCACTCAGAAAGCCCCTGTTCCTACTGAGATTTGAACCCCTCTTCTGTCTTTATCACACAGCCCACATCTGGTTTAAAAGGAATTGCTTCCTTTTATTGAATATTAATTATAAGTTCAATTCAACCGATTTATAAGAAAAAGCTGTATATTATAATTGATTTTCATGTTCTCATTTAAAAAAACACAAGCTATATTCATTTAGAAAGAAAACATTGTAACTATTGCAACTTGTAGGAAAACGCCCTGTTAATGTGGCGTTTGGGCTGAGAGCTGATTGGCTGAGGGACGCTATTTTTAATGTTTTTGTTCGAAAAAGCGTATCTAAAGCTGTCAAAGAATTAACAGAGATTTTACATAAAATTTTTTCGGTGCAATGTGGTGAATGGTCTATTGATTTGAGGTCATGAAGCGTTCCCGTGTTAAAGCAGCCACCTGAACCTCGTAACTGTCAGCGACAATAGCACCTCTCCCACTGCCCACTGACCCATTTACCTCCTCCCCTCCGCAGAGCTGATTTGTAAATGTGCGCTCTTAGGCAGATGATGGAGCGCTTAAGCCCTGGAGCCGTGTCACCGCAGCGGGCCCAGAGGAGAGGCCAGGGTGGGAGTGTGGGTGCTGACTGGGGGAGTGTTCCGGGTGGGTGCATCGGCCCGGAGCTGCTGACCCAGGTATGGTTGGACTGTAATCTCCACAAGGGCAAACGGTTGTGTGCTCTGCCCTTTGCCGGTCAGGGACGAGAGACTGCTCATGTGAGCAGTGGAACAGGAGCTTTGCCCGAGGCAAGAGGGGAAATGCTCAGGGGTGAAGTGCTCAGAGGTGTAGTGCTCACCCACCGAGCAGGGGCTAAGTCCACTTCAAACAAACAGGTTCTAGCTCAAGGCAAGTTTTCATTTGGAGTCCCAATCTACATGTTTATAGTGGTAGGGGAAACCGGAGCACCTGGAGGGAACTGGAGCACCTGCAGCGAACCGGAGCACCTGGAGGAAACCTGTATTTTTTTTCTTGGACTTTTCAACAGTACATTTAGAGAAATCAGTAGTAGTAGTAGTACTGGTAGCAGTAGCAGTAGCAGCAGCAGAAATAGCAGTAGTTGTAGCAGTAGAAGAATCAGTAACACTCCCATCTAGTGGTAGAAGTAGGAAATTAGAGCTTGCTTTTAATCCATCGAACATGGCACAATCTAGAGGGTAGAGGGAGAAATAATGTCATTTGACTGGAGATTTTGGAATGGCAATAGGTTTGTTTTAAAAGGCAGTCTCTGTGCAAGATGTCATAGTCTAAGCTAATATACAATGTACAAAAAACGTTCATGATTATGAAAACTGACAGATGCAAACAATGAGCCATGAACAAGGTTTCAACAAACGCTTTATAGTAGTAGTAGTAGTAATATTATACCATAGCATATTAATGAACATTTTTGTAAGTATGCCAGAATTAGCCAAGTGGCTATTTTTCATCCGCTTGATTCTTGGTTTTCCCGTTTCTGTGTACAAATGCTTTCTTTCTCTGCTAATGAAACATAAGTGTATATTTATCAATCAATGAGTGTGTAATTTTACTGGTTTCTACATCTGCATGCACATGATAAGTTTGCACACCCATATAGTTCGAGACCCACACTCCATTGTGTGCTGTACCCTCATGTTGGTTGGACATCTCTCGCTGCATGAACGTCTAAGCACTTGCACTTCGATATTTGCAAATATATTCTTGGTCAGCTTCATTCGTATTTGAGAGGTAGATGGAGCAAAGGGATGCTGTAGCCCACAATCTTGTTTTTGGAACGACGTCCTTTTAGTTTGGCCTTCATGGCCAACCAATAAATTCAAATGTAGTGGCCTCCGATGAACTCAAAAAGTATGATTTAGGGGCCGTTTTGGATAATAACGCAAGCTTTTTTTATACAATATGCACTCAAACATATAAATAAGACCAAGGATGTGTAGATACATTTAGACCCATTTTTACAGTTTATCTGTTTTTAAAAAGTTATATATTATATACATTCCAGGCCAATATTACATCCAAAATTAAAAAGGGAGCATGGGAGATGCTTTATGTTTACACGTTAAGCCTTATCTCCAGCGCGTTTGTTCCATATCTTGTAGGTTTTATCCTACTTTATACTGCAGCTCTGGTCCACAGTCACAGAATGAACTGTATGATGAGAGATGACCGAAATGCGCACACAGTCCATACACTGTGCATCCCCCACTTGTAAATGAAGTAATTCGAATAAATAAAACCATTTTTTGGATACAAGAGCAGAGCAGACCGCCTTGGCGGCACGGTGGCTGAGTGGATAGCACTCTCGCCTCTCAGCAAGAAGGTCCTGGGTTCGAATCCCGGCCGGACCAGGGCCTTTCTGAGTGGAGTTTGCATGTTCTCCCCGTGTCTGCGTAGGTTTCCTCCGGGTACTCCGGTTTCCCCTACCACTAAAAATATGTACAATATAGGTCTGGCATGCGCCTCCTGTTCGGCGACCCCGCTCCCATCTCTGTGTGGAGTGAGAGGACAAGTGCCCAAAAAATAACAATTGTAAACCGCTTTGTGACTCTGGTCTGTGAAAGGCGGTATATAAATAAAGCTTACTTACTACTACTACTTACTTGAGAGCTCTGCCCCTACATGCATGCTGCTTCCCTGTGCAGTTTGTGAAGCTGCATGCAAAAATATCTGGAAAAATACATTTACACAATGTAGCAATTGTATAAATGACTCAAAACCATGAACATGAAAAAGAGTCTTTAAAGAACACATCCTTGGTCAGAAGTGTGTGATATTACTGTGGATGGAGCTAACAACAACTGCAGGTCTGTTTTTGATGAGGGACAGTGTTGGAACATGGTTAAACACACATCCAACTGTCAATCAAATACTCAACACCACACTCCCTTGGGGCCCTTGCACTCCCAGACACTTGTGCGACAGAGGGGGGCACAGTGTGAAGCCTCCTAACCCCTGGGTGTGGCACCAGCTGCAGCATGACCCACCCCGGCCCCTGCACAAGCTCCGGGGCCACAGCACCGTCCGCTCGGATCAGCTCATCCCGACAGCCGGAGGGCCCATGGGGAGCGCTCTGCGGGACACCTTGGATCAGACGGTTCACTATGACTGGAATGTTTATCAGGCCACAGTAACGGAGGAAAAATTACTATTATTGCTTTGCTTGGAATGTAAAATGTTGTTTTATTTTACAATCGTAGCAACATTGGGCCTCGTTCACAAACCATTCTTAGGAACACATTTGTGCGTAAATCCTACTTACAAGGATTTTACGAAGATTGTGGCCTTCATGAATTTTTCTCGTATCTAGAATTTCTCTGAGGTAAGTACAAATCCTACGAGTGCTCAGGAGCACTCTTGAGCACTCTTTTGTGAAGTTTAATAAAACATAACAATACAGTGATATGTCTGTCATATTGATGTATGTATTTATTCATTTCATTTTTTGCGGTAATTTAGCCTATGTCGACTTTAAAGGTAAAATTGTATGACATTATTCTTAGTCGGACAAAAGAAGAAAAAAGGGTGACTCTTTTGCTCCGTGCTTTAGGCATGTTGCTGTTTCCTCTGGCGTCTGCACACGGCCCTGCAGTCCCTTTTATGGGCAATAATGGGCGGTTACCTATGCTATGTACCTATGCTAATGAATCACCTGGCACGCGCGCTCTACTTACGAGGAGTTGGCATTCATCAATCTAAGAGAACAGCTGCAAACAATTCAGCGGTTTACGAGCGCATTGATGAATCTTCTTACAAATCTACTTAAGAACAACTTGGAAGAAATGTAAGAAGATATTGGTGAATGAGGTCCATTGTCCCTTGTCAAAAACAGACCTAGAATTGAGTAAGCTAATTTGGTGATTTTTGTTATTGAATGTTATCACAATTATTCATATAAAATTGCTTGGTATTTGAGAAAATAGGAAATGCTTTGAAAATGCGTTACGTTAAATTTTTGATCATGACTATATTTCTAGTTCCTTTATTTATTTATTCCTTGAACAGAAACGGTACAGCCCTGTTCCCAAAGAGGAGTTCAATACCATTGTGTTAAATATTCCTGGCCCAAACATTATCTTTCAGAGAGAAACAAACTACTGGTAGAGATTTTTATCAAAAAATGTGCACATTTGAACTAAAAGAGCAGCATTTCTTCCAAAAATCGGAAAAAAGACTTTTCTGACAATTTCACTTTATTAGTTTATCTTAAATGTAATCCAGTAGTGTCTACATTCTTAAACTGGAGCTTATGAAATATGTTTCACTTATCCAAACCCAATTTACACTGTTTAACAGGAAATAAACCTGTTCCTATCAAAAAGAGATCCATATTTCTGGCTCATAATGAACAATATATACAATAATGAGCTATATGCGGTAGACTCCTTTAAAGTTTTTCCAGTCAAGTCTCAATCAACAAGCCGTTTAGCTGCCAACCAACTCCACTCGGCGCATCCTAATGGGTACAGCACGTTCCTCCCCAGAGACAGCGTGGCGCTGGGGCCCTGGGGCCACCAGTCCACCCAAAATGAGCCATCGCACACGAACCCAACCCTTCACCGTCCCACACAGCCAAAGCATCCAACTTTTAACGACTTGGGCAATTATCGCGGCTGAGTTGGCGTAATGGCATTGCTGTCCGCGCCACCAGACGCTCACTGGTGAGTGTGGTGCGTCAGGCTTCTTCTCTGTCTTCTCACACATACACGACGCAGACTAAAGTCTTCAAATCGAGGAATACTCTCACTACTGTTATGTGTGAAGATGTGTCTTTGCCTGAACCCAGACTAAAATCACCTTTCACATTGAGGAATACTCTCAGAATACTCTCTAAGAATGTATTACATTATCTGGATGGGGTATTGCTAGATTAAGCCTGGAACCTACACATTCAGATAGATCTCAATATTAACAAAAAACAGCTCGTCATAGAACCTACTGATTTTTCTAAGGTCAGGTGTAGTGGGAATGTCATCCCGAAATCCATTTTCCGTTTTCTAATAATAATTCTTGCAACAAACTCAGCTCACTCGACCACTATAATCTATGCGTGCACAGTTTTGTCGTCATTGTCTCCTTCCAAGCACTTGCAACCGGCTGTGCACCACCTCGGCCTGTGGAAATACCACAAATGGCGCACCTACTGCGCAAAACACAGAGGACCAGAGGTGACTGAATTGTGTCACTTCCGCTAGTATATCTGGTGAGACCACTTGCTGAGCACAAGCCATTGATTTGAATGTTGTCCTTGGATCACTTTCCTCAATTTACTTACCAATTTGGGCTAGAAACTCGAGATATGAACTTGGATTGAGTGAAAAACTGTTCCATAGAATAGTTTTATAGATGAGTCTCCAGGTGTCAATGTTAAGTCCCCAGGAAGCATAGAAACCCGTTGTATGTGTGTGCGTGTGTGTGTGTGTGTGTGTGTGTGTGTGTGTGTGTGTGTGTGTGTGTGTGTGTGTGTGTGTGTGTGTGTGTGTGTGTGTGTGTGTGTGTGTGTTAGTGTGTGTGTTAGTGTCAGTGGGTCATAATTAGACTGAATGCTCCAATCAGCACGTCTGGAACGTCTCGTGAGCCCATAGAGCTGTGCACTTATTATGACCCATTCATCTGCAATCATCTGTCTCGGAGCCTGTGATGAGACTGTGGGACCGTGCCAGACCGGGCCAGACCGTGTGCATCCAACCCGACCTCTAGCAACAGCGGCGTGTCACTATATTTAAACTGAATTATCCATCAAGTATCATTTTATCTCCTAAATGTACTTGTATTCCAACAACTAAAAGAGCCTCACTGTGTCAATAGTCAAATTTCATAAGTCATGAGTCTTTAAACTACGTTTTCTAAACAAATCAGACTATAACATAGTGTCTAATTAGATGTGATGTGATGCTGCTGTTGTGGCATTTGTGAAGGGGGGGATGAAGCAGAGTACAGGGAGGTGGTGGCTGCCTTCTCAGACTGGAGTGAGAGAAATGGTCTGATTCTCAATGCGTCCAAGACCAAGGTGATGATCATTGACTTTCACAGGAGCCCTTCCCATCAAAAGATCACAGTCAATGGACAAGACATCGAAGTGGTACAGTCCTACAAATATCTGGGAGTCCACCTGGATCACAGACTGGACTGGTCAGCTCAGGCCAATGCTCTCTATAAGAAAGGTCAGAGCAGACTCTTCTTCTTGAGAAGACTGAGGTCTTTTGATGTGAGCAGTCAGATGTTGCACATATTTTACCAGTCTGTGTTAGCTAGTACCGTGTTCTTCGGCGTGTTGGGGGCAGTCTGACCTCAAGAGACCGTAACCGGCTCGACAGGCTGATCAGGAAATGTGTCTCTGTGATGGGGAGAAGTGTGATCTCTGTGGGAGCTGTGCTGGAGAGAAGGATGAGGGCTCTAATGCAGTGCATTCTGGGTAACTCCAGACACCCTCTGCATGACACTATGGCCGCTCAGAGGAGTAATCGAAGGAACACGCTATTATCACTACACTGCTGAACGGAACGTTTCAAGAGATCCTTTGTTCCTTCAGCTATCAGACTGTACAACAAACCTGGATGAGTCTTCTGCTGCTGGACACCTGAATATCTCCCACGGGGGATCAATAAAGTATATATTTATCTATGTACAGCCCTACATCACATCAGCAGTCATCTCAGAGGACTTTACAATGTTGTTGATTCCTCTTGACAGATCATAGAATCAAACAGTTCAAACACAGGAAATACAATAATAACAAACACGTCAAGTGAGCCATTGTCCATAGGGGGCGGATGGCCAATGGCCATGAATGTTAATAGAGCCACAACATTTTGTGAAAACAATATGGCGGCACGGTGGCTGAGTGGATAGCACTCTCGCCTCTCAGCAAGAAGGTCCTGGGTTCGAATCCCGGTCGGACCAGGGCCTTTCTGAGTGGAGTTTGCATGTTCTCCCCGTGTCTGCGTAGGTTTCCTCCGGGTACTCCGGTTTCCCCTACCACTAAAAATATGTCCAATAGGCATGTCTGGCATGCGCCTCCTGTTCGGCGACCCCGCTCTCATCTCTGTGTGGAGTGAGAGATAAATGCCCATAATTAACAATTGTAAACCGCTTTGAGACTCAGATCTGCAGTGAAAAGGCGGTATATAAATAAAGATTACTACTACTACTACTACTAATATGGAACCATTTTACTGTTTTTACTGTTTACACCTTGCCTAGGAACTACAGTTGTAAACTAGCAGTATAGCTAATACTGACACATTTACAGTAATCTTGATTAAAGTGTATTGTCCCTATTCAAATAAAATAATAAATATATAAATAACCAAAGTGTTTTGAGAGCGATGAAGAAGTTACCCTGGGCTACTAGGTACCACAGCTTTAAACTTGACCCTGATCCACATTGGAGCCAGTGGAGTTAGTCTGGTGAGACCTGCCCAGTCTCCAGTGCTGTGTTTTCCATTTGCTGCAGCTGAAGCGGTGCTCTAAAGTCTTATGTTACGTCTAATATGATGTGGTCTGGTTACATCCAGCACAAGAACGAACAGCACAGTTTGGTGAAGCTGGCAAAGAAAAGTAAAGAATGAGTCTGTCTGCTTTTCTTGATAATCTATGCATTGTGTGGCTCATTATTATAAGTTTGGTGCATTTGGGCAAAAACAATGAGTTCACAAAGTACTTGTGAAAACCGGAGAATGTCAGAAGTGAAAAACCAGTCTGTAATGTAATTTAATAAGACAAGGCTACCAGGTCAATTGATTGTGAATAAATACATGCAGGCGCACCAAAGGCTCTTTGAAGATGATGTGAAGACTGTGCAGATTTGATCATGCTTTATCTGCAGCTCAGGCCCACAGCCACAGAATGTAATGGATGGATCATGTATGATGATCGAAACTATGTGGACTTCATGTTCTGCACTGTCCCTGATGTGTGCATGGTATGTACACTTTACATCGACTCCACCTATGAACTAAGTCACCAGAGCAAAGGAAAAAACATTTTGGATAAAAAGCAGACAGCGCAGGAGCCAAAGGTCCCGTGCTTTGAGAGCTCTGCCTTTACATGCAGGCTGCTTCCCTGTGCAGTTCGTGAAGCCCCAGTCACTGAATGTCCCTCTTTCTCTTCGTAATGAGAGCATTTAAACGTGAAAACGCCCAAAATACGAACAGAAGACGCTCTGAAGACATACAGAAGACGTACAGACGACGCTAAGTGTAATTTTTATTTTTTTAAAGCTATACAAATAAAGCTGACAATGACATTTTTAATCACCATTTTATTCTAAACTCCAGCCCACCTTCAATGCTTTCTGCAGTGAATTTGCATGTGCATATTTTGTGAACTAGCCACTTAAAACACCTAAATCTCTGTGATGTTTTCATGTTGTTGCTTTTCTCTGTGACACCCACCTGCCTGTTGCGCTCGTCCATGATGCGAGTGATTTGGATCTTCTTGCGCCCCATGGCTCCTGATGCGGGACAGTTTCAGTGGGATGACAGGGGCACAGCGGTGTGGTGGTCAGGGCTGCTACTGCATGGTCCTGGTGTCCTGCAAAGTATTTCACACATTCAGTCAATTAGATGTGAATCTCAATATGTTTAGTAGATTTTTTTAGCACAAAGTTAGTCCAGAAAGTTACGTACGGTTGTTTTAAAACTCTATTGAAAACAAAACTTATCATTGACGTGATATTAATTTTTTGCTGCATTAGGCAGGTTTAAGAGGTCTTGAACAACCTTGTGCAGTGGCATAAATACACACACATGCGCACACAAAAACATGGCTGCTGTCTGAAGCCTTATCTCCAGCACGTTTCCTGTCTGTAACTGCCTCCCTCCACTCTCAACACAAATATCTGTACCTCTGCACTTTCACATAAGAGCGTTGTTCACTTAAAGGCACACCGCGGACTTTGTGACCTAAAGAGTTGACACATATGAGTTATTTTATATGAATACTTGGGCCAATATACAGCGCTTGACACTTGCAATGCTCCGAGCGGGGCTGCCCTCTTGAAATACCGCCCATGTAACTTTAGAGCAGACGGACCGTCTGCCACCAGGTCACGTGACTTGGAAGAAAGATATGCTTTACGGCTACAGGCGCTGATATACTCATGGAGCTAAGGCTTTTGCTACTAATTTTTCACCTGCTCGACTCCTGGTCATGGCTGAGGCAAGGAAAAATTTTAAACCTTCGGAGGAGGCTAAAAAGAGGAAACGCGAAAGGGATCGTGCTGTAAGCTGCATGTCTGTATGAGCGCTGCTCTTCACCTGGTTCCTGGATGTCATCGACTGCAAAGATGTCATTCCACGCAGCACGAGCTAGACGCAGAACTCCCTCATCCAGGATATAGAAGTCCATGTGTGGTAGATTACTAATGCAGCGGTCTGGAGGCTGACCACAGCAGAGTCTCTCAATATCTGTAGGCATGTCTCTACAGTTTGAACACACACACCAGTGCATGCTGTCTGAATACACACTCAAAAGACACCGGCTGACTGTTTGTTGACTTTTGCGACAGTGCTGAGTTGCTTGTGGCCACTAGGGGCGCTAAACGTGAAAGTTGCAGGTCTAGCGCCCCTAGTGGCCAAGAGTTACACGGTGTGCCTTTAACATGTTGGTGATGCTACAAAATACTATAATACGTAACGTAAACTGGTTTTAATGATAATTTCAAAGATCATTTTTCAAAACATACACATTTCTTTATAAATAAGTAATGTTTATCTATATAGCGCAATTCTACAGACCAAGGTCACCCAAAGCACTTTACAATGTTCCAAGTTCAGATATTGTTCCAATGATTCCACACACGGTGATGACGGAAGCGAGTCGCCGAACACTGGCGCAACAAAGCCTCCAACCAACACCATCCATTCACTCTCTCATTTACATTCACACCTACTGTGCCTGTTTTTAGTGGTAGGGGAAACCGGAGCACCCGGAGGAAACCTACGCCGAAATCGGGAGAACACACAAACTCAGAAAGGCCCAGTTCCGACCGAGATTAGAACCCAGGACCTTCTTGGTGAGATGCGACAGTGCTATCCACTCAGCGCCCGTGCCGCCATGCTCAAGATTGAACCCAAAAATCTATTAGTAAAAAAGTCAAAACCAGATCAGTCAGTTAAACCTGTTATTAATGGTGTCAACACAAACCTATTTTAACGCCGTTCATTTAAATAAAATAAATTAAAAAAAATTAAAAAACAATTGCAAAAGCATGCAGATATTGCGTAGTCTATATTAGAAAATCCAAATACTTTCTTTTTGGAGGGGATTGGATTGGAATGTATAGAACAGGGAAAATGTATAATTACTGCGATTAATAGTGAGTTAATAATTTATTGTCTCTATAATCTCTTTGCAACACAATCATGTTATAGCAATAGAGGGTTGAAAAATCCATTGAATAGCTAAATATTGCTTTAGATCTACCATTTATTATATCTGCTCGGTTTTTTAATGAAATGGACATACAGTGCAGAAGAACTGATTCGGCTGCAATATCTAAATTTAAATGTTTGCATAAAAGTACAGTACAGACCAAAAGTTTGGACACACCTTCTCATTCAAAGAGTTTTCTATTTTCATGATTATGAAAATTGTAGATTCACACTGAAGGCATCAAATCTATGAATTAACTCATAACTCCTCATTAACTCCTTTTGCTCTGATTACTGCTTCGCACACTCTTGGCATTCTCTTGATGAGCTTCAAGAGGTAGTGATCTGAAATGGTCTGAGTTCCCACAGATGCTTAGCTCTTGTTGGCCCTTTCTCCTTCACTCTGTGGTCCAGCCCCAAAACCGTCCATCAGGATTGGGTTCAGGTCCAAAATCATATCGATTGGGTTCAAGTCTGGACTGTGGAGGCCAGGTCATCTGGCCCAGCACCCCACCACTCTCCTAATTGGTCAAATAGCCCTTACACAGCCTGGTGTGAATCTACAGTCAATAGTCATGAAAAGAAAGGACACTCATTGAATGAGAAAGTGTGTCCAAACTTATGGTCTGAACTGCAGTTACAATCTGACCATAGTTGAATAGTATATTCAATAGTTTTTGCTCATTTCTCCAATCAAATGATGTCCCGACAACAGCTCATTCTAAAGTGACTAAAGCACATTTTGACCACACACATTCCCGACACATACACACTTCAATTCAATTCAATTCAATGTATTCTTGTGTAGCCCTAAATCATAACAGTAGTTGTCACACAGACATACTTTAGTGGGATAAATAAATGTATATATCAATGTAGATTTAGGCGGTCTTCAAGGATAAACGTTAACACACAGGTAAATTAACGCTCTTCAGAATCAACTCGCCCAGAGCGGCTGTCAGGCGAAAGGCAAATATATTTGTGAAGCAACCTTGGGGGTGCCAGAAGAATCACTATGATCCTATGCTGATCCTTTCTACAGTCCATGATCCAAGTAAGAAAGGAGACAATGAGATAATTCTAGATCAATTAACATATATTAGTGTTATCTTTCATTGTTTTCTCATCAGTCACAGACCTGGATCTGCTTTTAGATCCATCCATGTGGAAACCGTCTAAATTAAGCTCCTGTCTCAGTCCTGTAGTAGTATGTCAATGTAAAACTATGACATCACACACTAAAACAAGTGTTGCTCATAAATAAGGTGATAATAGTGGTATGTATGTTTGTGGTAATCGCAAGTCTGTGTTTGCAGCTGGTCATTTTCAAACTCCAAACTCAAACAATTTCAACTCCTCCCTCTGGTGATAACACAGGGAGCAAGTTTTACCCATTAAGATATTGGTAAATAGTCCCATTATCATTATAACGGCCAAAAAAAATGACATGACATTTAAGACATCGTCATTTAAAAAACACAACTTCTATCATTAGTAGAAATATGCACTATCAGAGCAAGGCACATTTCAAATAGTCAAAGTGCAAACAACGGTATGATGACTTTCAATTTCATCATCTAAAAATACATCCTTAAAATATATATTTATAGTATTTTTTTATTTAAAGTAGCAAGGTTTTTTATGTTATACACAGATAATTAGACAAAAAACAGAAACTAGACTCTAACAAGGGACTATAGGGCGAGAAGACGGGGTAAAAGGGTGATGGGGGAGGAGTGGGTAAGGTGTGTGTAAAGTATACAGTTTGTGTGCTGCTTATTGATAAAAAGCAGCTTATTCACCAGTTGGTAACTGGAGTATTTCATGTCAACATTTGTACAAAATGCAAAACCACATAGAAATCACAATTGCACTTACTTATAAAAGAATACAAGACTTCATCTGAACATCCACAGTAATACATCAGTTTTACATAGCGCTTTTTTGGACACTCAAAGAAGCTTCACCTGTCAATATTCTTTCTCGGCAGACACAAGGTGATAATCTACAGTAGGTCATGAAGATATGGAGGTGAATCTGATTGTGATGAAGTCAGTGCCTCACCAATCATCAACCTCACTGAACACAACCTCCTCTCTCCTCCTCCTCCTCCTGGTCCCTGCTGTCCGCCCTCTCGCCGTTATCTGCGGCGACAAGCTGCAGATGCGCGGCGCGTCCCGGGACAGGGCGCACGTCGCTCGGTGGCAGCGCTGGTCCTTTCACAATCAATAAAACATGCTCTATTCCCTGTGTAATTACCCAATCTGGCAACGTGCTCTCCTCTGTGGAGGCAAACGTGAGGTATTGCTCCCCTAACTGTTGTCCTATATAAACTCTACGCTGAAGTAAGTTGACAGATGTACTACGAACGTGCGTCGTAGCGGCCTGCGATTCAGGCCACTGCAAGCACATGTGTCCAGAGGAACTGCTGCTGTGGAAACTGTTACTGGACCATTATTTAACCATGTTACCTCATTGTTCCTCGTCAAAATCAGACCTAGAGTTGTTTATACAGTAGCTCCACCTGCGCTGAAATCAGGGACAAGCACAAATTGGCAAAAGCACACCCCTCCATCCCTTCTCTCTAAAAGATCCCATTTTAAAGCAGTATGGGAAATTTTAGAATAGTTTCTTCCCCATGCAGGAGGGTCTGTAGTGAGGGTCTAACAAAAAGCACAGTGGTGATGCTCCAGGACACTCGACATTCAACATCACGTATGGACATTGGTCATCTGCCCCTCATGGACCAATGGCTCTGTGTGTTTTTTATCATTGCATTTCTTGAGCTTGAACAGTTTGAGGCAGTCCCGCCGGTCTCTCCCATAGACTGTAAGTCTCTTTATTAGAGAGGTTAATATGGGCTACTGCGGCATGTTTAAGTTTAGTATTATTTCATTCGTGCTTGCAGCTCAAAATGCTGACTTTAAGATTTTGCAAAAAGAAAAGACTCAGACAACAACCATTAACATTTTACATCAGTATTGTAGAATATGAATGCAGTATATAATGTTGGGAGTCTCTTTACAGGACACAACATTTTAAAATGTGTCTTTGTTTTTCAAATGTCTCAGGGAGCTTTGTCCTCTGATCACGGGGAGCAGGTTAGGTAGTGGCGTTCACCGTGACCCTACTAGGATCAGTCTGCCTCTGCTCTGCATGAGACATGTTCATTTTAAAGCTTATTCCATCAATTTAAAAAACAAATATAGAATTGCATTGAACCCAAAACACAACAATAAGAAAAGCCATATTTACTTTTGGTCCTGTTGCCTTCTCAAATTGTTTAGAAAAAAATATTCTCATTAACTTGACTTTCATAATGTAAAATGATCAACTAAACTAAAATAATCAAAAGATGGTATAAAAAGAAACTATGATATCACAGTCATATCAAATTGTTGAGAGCCAAGCCCAAAATGACAGCGACCCCAGTATGTGAACCTGCTTAAGAATTACCTACTCTAAATTGTGAAATATCAAAATAAATATTCTCAAGATCTTAATTTAAGGGACAAGATGTGGAATACCCCCCTTCCCCCAAACAGAACACAGTGCAGAATCGGACCAGAGGGGTCAGGGCTGTCCCCGCCTCCACTTCCTGTTATTTGGTGTCTGAGGGTTTGGGAGTGCAGGAAGTAGGTGACAAACAAGTGCTGGAAGGTACGCACCACATATTGTTTAGAGTATGTGTTGACTGTCTAAGTAAGTAAGTAAGTAATCTGTATTTATGTACCGCCTTTCACAGACCAGAGTCACAAAGCGGTTTACAATTGTTATTTTTTGGGCAAGAGCCATTTCTGCAAGAAGATTTCTCAAAGGAAGAAGCAAAAAAAGTCAATCCAAAGGGAAAGCATTGATATTGAATCAAGATAAAACACCGTGGACTGCGCTTTAGGACAGACGCTCAAATCACTTCATATGCAGTGAAGAAGCGAAAGCCCTGCAGATCACAGGGAGCAGGGGAAAAGGAGGTGTTTTATCGCACATTCGCCTAACCGCTATAGAGTTAGCCAAATAAATACACCGAGACCAAGGCATCTTCCGGGGCATAAACGCAGAGGTGCAGATTATGTCCAAAGTAGGTTTTCATTGTAATGAGCCTGACCATTTACAGCAGTAGTAAAATATGCATGGAGTTTAATTACATTGTAGACCGCTATGAATAGATAGATAGATAGATAGATAGAAAAAATTCAGCTGACACAGACATAACACCTGATAGACATAAGATAGAATAGTGAAATCTGATCTAAACATATAACCCAGGAAAACATAGTCTGCTGTTCTATGTTGATGACAAGAAAAAAATAAAATAGAATGACCACCTCTTTCAAATTTAAGGCCAATATATACCGTGTAGCTGAAACAAGCACCGGCGATCCAAGATGGCGCCGTATTCAAATGAATGGTTTGTGCTCGGTGGCGCATGTGCCGGCACGGTCGCTGGCATATTAGCAGAACTCGCCATATCACTCGCTATTTTTGGGCATCGTCTGGTCCTCTCGGTTCTGCGCAGTGGACGATCTCCCATGATGCGTTGTGCCAAATACTCGTGTGTGGCTCTCATGCACGCGCACAGAAGGGCTCAGCCGCACTCTGACCAATCAGAGCTGCTGATCAGAGCACTGGTAGAGCGGAAGTTAGAGCGATAGCCAGACGAGCAGAGTTTGTGGCACTAAAGTGTGGATTTAAAGATAACCGAAGGATTTAAGAAGAAAAAAGGGACAATAAAATCCCCACAAAATCCGACCTATATGAAAGCTGTAGGTTATCTGTCAGCTGAGGTCGAGTTGTATTAGTTTACATTGAGTTCTATGGGGAAAATTTCTGGGTAGCCCATGTGACTTTAGTCTGGTTTAGTCTGCAGTACCGCAAGAATCCCCCGAGCACATGGATCCTTCAGCTCCAAGCTAGTAATACCCTATCCAGTTATTATAATAGTAAGTAAGTAAGTAAGTAAAGTTTATTTGTATAGCGCCTTTCACAGACCAGGGTCACAAAGCGCTTCACACATTAAAATACAAAATACACATACAAGTCAGATAAAACAAACACAGAAAACACAATTTACATTCACAGAGGCCTATGAACAATGGTGCGAGAACGCCTGTCCAAACAAATGTGTCTTTAGTTGGGACTTAAAATCATCAACAGTCTCTACGATACGCAGAGACTGAGGAAGCTCATTCCAAAGGCGAGGAGCAACTGCCTGGGAGGATCTGTCTCCTCTGGTTTTGAAACGAGTCCGGGGGACCATCAACAGGTTCTGAGTAGAGGACCTCAGACTCCTGTTGGAGACATAAGGGTGGATCAGGCCCTGGATGTATTCAGTCGCCTGACCATGAAGGGCCCTAAAAGTCAACACCAGAATTTTAAAATGTATTCTGTGTGAGACAGGGAGCCAGTGTAAGGCAGTGTAATAGATCCATGAGCTGGAAAGGGTACACAAGGGGTCCCTCCATATCCTGTCTGCACAACTTTTTTTTAACTATCTATCACTTTGTCAATGGGTGACGGAGAACGCAAAGATTGTGAATGGTCCTGTAAAAGGGGGGACCAATAATGTAGGGGGCAGGTGCAAAAAGACCTCAGAGTAATATTCATGCAGAGTGTGAGAAAAAAAAAAGTATATTTTTTTCCTGAAATAACAGTGTTCCTCATCAAAACCAGACCTGTTGTTGTTTTTTGCTCCATCCACACTAAGATCAGGAACCTCTGGCACATATCACCATAAGTCATTTTGGATCTACTGGAAACAAAAAAACTCCTCCCTCTGGAGAAGCTCCATGTCTGCCGCCAAGGCCAGTGTCCCATGATGCTCCCCTGCTCCCCTTATCTCCGGCTGCAGCCCTGGGAGGCGCCTGGCGTGTGGCTACAGCGCTAATGTCTGATGATGCTGATCTGACACACGCGCACCACCCGTAACAAGGCCTTTCCCTCCGGTGCTTTTCGCTGCCGTCGCCGCCACAGACAGAGGAAGTGCATGGGTTGCCAAGGCAACTAATGAGAGGTAATTAATAAACGCGATGGACTGAACAAAAAGTGAGTGTGAAAAGACATGACGGGGATGAATGGGTGTACAGTGTGTAAAGAGTGGTACCGTGTCCTGGAGCATGTGAGTTGTGTGATTGGAAACGTTTAATGAGCCGTGCTTAAAAAGTAAATATGATCCGTGTTGTTTGTGTTCAATATAGCCTGCATCTATTGAACTTGTTTTAGAAATGTTTTATAATGTAATATCATTTCTTACATAGATGTGGACTGGACTGTCAAATAGTCAAAGTGCAAAAAACGCTATAATGACTTTCAATTTCATCATCTAAAAATACATCCTTAAAATATATGACAGAATGCACCAAAACTTCTCCGAATGGAAGAAGTGAAAAAAGCTATCTGCTAATAATTTGAGAGAAAACTTTTGTTTTCAAATGCAGAAAACTAATAAGTGTAATAAGTTTGAAAACAACAGAAGGGGCAGGTTTTATGTCAGAAGTTCCTCATATTAGTGTAGGGTGAGGTCTGTGATTGATGATGGACTATTTATCTTGAAATTTTGAAATCAAAACAACACGAATGAATATCTTGTATTAAGCAACTTTACAGGTTTTGTGTTTTCTTATCTGAATTACACACTCAAAAGTTCTTTATAGAGTGAATATTTATTATAGTTGTTAAGTATAGTCTTTAGGCATTTTCCTCTGTACATACTTCACAGTATTTGTGTAGCAGCATCATGGTGGGTATAGGGTCCTCACCTTTCTCACTTTAGGAGAACTCAAGTTCTTTACACACACGACAAGGCAGGATAAATGCTGATATCTTCCCCACATCTATGTATGTTTTATGAAAAAGGAAAAGGGAGACATAAGCATACAGTGGAGCACATAGACCTGCAGCTGGACCACAGGATCTGCTACTGGACCACAGGATCCTCAACAGGCCGATCTGGATCCTTCACACTGGATCTGGAAGGATTATGTCTGAGTGGTAAAAGTGTGTGTACAAACAGCCAGCGATACACAGGCATGTCTGTAAAGGTTCGAGACGTCATCCAAATTACATCACTCTACACCTGCAAATGTTTTGTCTAAGCTTAACTTGTGTTTCTTGTACAGTAACTATCGTTGTGTAAATGAAATGCATAAAACCAGGGAAATAATTCAAGCAAGAAAATCTGTCCTTGTGTTACAACATCCTACAATTTGAACACCTCTTCACCAAAGACTTCACCATTGTGAGACACGGACAAAGCAGTTGTACAACAATAATATCAACTTAACTGAGCCACAAGATCTACCCTGCTTAGAACATCACTAGGATTTTTTTTTATTTACTGTACAAAACTTGACCAAAACAAGAAACAAGATAAAAGAGAAATGCACATATAAAAACACAACTAAATCACCAAAATAAACTAATAATAATGTTAAATTGGACATAGAAAAAAAGTATACATAAATGAAATACTAATAATACATTTTCTCCTTCCATGTATGAAAGGAGTGCGAAGAAGTAGAAACTGTTTTTTCCCACCCCTTTTTTTCAACTGAAAATTTCACCTTCAGAGTAATTTGCTTCTAGATTATTAATTACAAATAAAACTTGAAAAAATATTCATGGTTGTCTAAAGATTGCATAATGTGGCTGCAAAGGCAACCAAAAGGAAAAATCAGAAAAGCTTTTCCTGAGAATGACTTTTTGTCATTTCTCCAGTCAGATTACATTCTTTACAATTGCATCACTTCAAATACATCAAGCCATGTTAGATGTTTAATACAGTCTGAATGTAAAATCCCCTTTCTACCACTAACGGACTCTATGGCAGCCCCTACTACTTTTATTTATCTTTCCATATTCCCATATCATTTAGATTTAGTAAAATATTCTGCATTCTAAAACTGGAGAGTCACTATTCTCAAGGGACATAATGGACAGAAATTATGGATTACACATAAGAATACAAATAAAAGTAGTGAGTAGTGAGCCCATATGGGAATAAACAAATATAGGGTAACATGAGTGGTCAGGTGCTCTTCAAGAATCCGTGGGAAAATCAAGTAGAAAACAAAAACGAAAAGGTCCGAGACACTCTGACTTAAATCAAAAATCCTTTGTTGTTGAAGGGACAATTGTTTTTTCTCTAATTGATCTTACTTTTTCTTATGATGCTAACGTTTGGTGAGCGATGTGGTGGGAGCATGGCAGACTGAGGCTCAGACAGAACGTGGCGTCGGGGGAGCGAGGGGACTACGGAGGACAAGGTGACTTTGAGCAGCCGCACGCCCGGGGCCTTCCTCACAGAGCGCACTGACAGGACATGAGTTCCATCCCTCGTCTGACTGACTGAGCGCTCGGACACAAGGGGAGAGGGGACAATAGAATACAGAGTAAACTAGACAAGGTTTTGTCCTGAAATCAGCTCAACCATTTACACAAAGTTACAGAAAATGAGCCAAAAATAGATTTAAAATGTGCAATTTAAAACAGTTGCAGAAGCATCAACTGTTGTAAGTGATTTGAAATTCTATAGAAATGTAAACATGGTCACGTAAACGATCAGTAGGTTTTTTCATCGATATGTATGCCAGATATTATACGTTTTTCTACCTTTTGGGCCTAAGCTACTGGTTTTTTTCACAATAGTTACATTCCAAACGTTACTTCTAAACTAGAAAAATAAATGAATATCAATCTGGATACCACAACAATAATTTATAAATGGCCTTTTTAGATAACACACGCTTTAATTAAAATGTTGATAATATAATGATTCCGACAACAACACAGAACACAGGCTTAAAAAAGAAAAACAAAAAAAAACTCTTTTTCACTTGCAATTGTGCAGTGAGTTCCACCATCTGAGAAATGTTTTCCAAGGTGCACCGCTTATAAATATTTCATTTCCATAAAAGAGTGTGGTCTCTAATAGGGTAAATAATAATACCATTTAAAAGGTTTTTTGGTATAGTTTTAAATGTGTGTACAAAATGCTCTAGAAGTGTCAACATTTATCCTGTTTTCACATGATTTGATTTAGTATTGATACTTGCTCAAATTAGTACTTTTGACGGTGCTATATGCTACCAGAGTATGTTATACAAGTAAATGTTTATTTGTTTTTTTTAACAAAATTAGATTAGTAATGATTGATACATAACTCTGTAAAGCAGTATTGTTCTTTCTGTTTAAATCTAAGCATAACTCTCCTCATTATTCAGAAACACTATTTAGTATGTATGTAAATTAGTGCTGTCCAAAATATTGCGTTATTAACGCGTTAACGCAAATCAATATTAACGGCGTCATTTTTTTTATCGCGCGATTAAAAAAACAAAAAAATATATATATTTTTTTTTTTTACTTTTTATTGCAGACAAACACATATACAGCAAAAAAAATAGAAACAAAGAAAAGGACTAGTTCAGATACATTGTAGACAGAGATTACAAACAATATGTAGTTGGAGATACAGGGGGCCAAAGAAGAAACCCAGAAGGGCACATAGGAGGGGGGGGGACATGAAGTGGGAGATGGGGGGTAGGGGTTAATAAAAAAAGGCAATACAAGCAAACAGTATACAGTCATAGATATACCGAAAGTAAACAGAGAAACAGCATAGAGTATTTACATGAACAAATTTACAAAATATTTAAAAAAGCAATTGCACACAGCACGCCTATTCACTTTTTAGTAGTATTAAAATGATAATTCAAGGGACATAAAGAATAGATACAAATGTGTGACTAATTTGCGATTAATCGTGAGTTAACTATGAAATTCATGCGATTAATCGCGATTAAATATTTTAATCGTTGGACAGCACTAATGTAAATACATAAAATAACATATTTTCCTATTCTTCCCTTCTTTAAAATAATTCTATTCATTTATTTCTCTGCACTGTTGGAAGGAACAGCGTTTAAATCTAACGCTAACAGTGAATGACTTTCCCCACTGTTACAGCGCTGTTATCGTTACTATTGTAGATGAACTGTTACTTGATCGCGCGTGTCTGTGTGCTGCACAGTGGACTGTCTGTGTCTGTTGGAATGACCGACTTACAAATTAAATAGCGTTTAACACAAAGAATCTATATTTGAGTCCAGTGGGGAAAACTGTTTTGTAAAGCTATATTATTCAGTTAGTTAACTTAATAACACAGTTATTAATTAAATGTATAATAAATTACAATATGCAACAAATCTTGAATTAGGAAAACCTCATCTCGATTTGAATACATTTGGTCTGTCTTAAAAGAAGATGTACCAATGCAACAGGCAACCTTAGTCTTACGTCAAGCACAGTGTCATATTTATCACACCATTAGGTGAACCTGTATATAAGGCATACTATCAAAGTGCGTCTTATTCATGAAAATAAATGCACTCCGAATCTTACCGGATCAAGACTGTAAGACTCGAAGCTTTGTAATGACTTGTATGAGGCGATTGGGCACATGTGCCTCATATTACCGAATAAAGGATCTCTTGATCTTAATCTTATTTGTGTTTCATTCATTCACAGGTGACGCTTCTGTGCCGGCTCTGACTTTTACAACTTGTTTACATTGGGTGTGTGCACAACACAAGATTAAGGGAGTTCTGGATTTGTGTTAAGTGGTGTCCATTTTTATTCTTCGGCAAGTGCAATAGAAAGTCCATAAACATGTATTTTTGTACTCCCGAAGTTTATCTGCGCCTAATAGTGCGAAAAATACTTTTATGTTGAGTGGCGTCGTATCTCTGCTACGCCCCTTTACACAACGTCAACATGGTCACACAAAAAGGCTGACGAATCCTTGCAGATTAATACAAGAAAATGGAGGAAGACAAAGGAGCCAGTTGAGGCTTCTGGGGTGTCATCGCTCTAAAAACCAATGTGAGTGTGTAAATGACAAGGAAAAACAAACTATAGCATGGGCTAAAGTGGAGTTCACATCAGGCCCAGCACCTGCATGGCATCAGTATGGAGTGGTTTCGCCTTCCTCTATTAGAGCGTTCATATTGACACTGGTGCTGTGTGAGCGCATGTTCAGTGTGTAGTGCGATGTCTGGAGTGCGCTGAGCACACCTCCCTCTGTGCGCTGCACTGTAACATAATTACTGCAGGGACCTGACTATTCCCACACATCCATTTGCGTCAGTCAGCCCGGTCCCGCTCAGCTAGCCCAGAGCATCTTCACTTTGTCAAGGATAAAGACGTGACCCTCCGCACATGCTCAGATCTCCAACACGCACATGTCGCAACAAAAGCCGAGAAATTATGTGAAAGTATAGAGTCTGACTCCAAAATGCATCGTTCCAGCTTCATCTGAGTGGGATAGATAATCCTGCCTAAGCAGCTAAAGCCACAAGCTTTTGCAGTAATTGTAGGCAGGGGTGAGTTAGGGTTAGGGTTGGGGATCGCTGCTGAACTCCTCCACATACTCATCATTACGGACCCGATACCATGGACCAATACCAGATTTATCAATCCCTAGTATCTGTCCATGGTAACTTCGTGGTTCCCACCACAAACCACTCAGCGCACGGTGGAACAAACGATATGAGTAGCCCCTGTGAAACGAAAGTGCAATTGTCACATCCTTTTTGTCCTTTATCAACCAATTAATTTCAAGATTGACCTGGAGAGCAGTCCAGCTCTCATGTACATTTATGTCAAGTTTAAGTCAAGTTCTAAGTCGATGACAATAATTCAAAAACATGGTGGTTTTAATTTGGAGCAACAATAGAAATTACACTTTTAAGTCAGAATTCATATTGACATGCTTGTTTGGACGCATTCTAACACCAAGTAACAATTAGAATCTGCTAAACTTTGCTTATGCCTGCATTGTGGCTTAGTAGAATCGAAAAACAAAGCTTTCATAAGATACAGTATAAAGATATATAGCATGGTTCTGATGTCTGTGTACAAAGTAAAACTAGGCAGCATTAGCCCTATTTGCTTTTACCCTTGTGCCCTAGAAGTGACGTCAAAGAAGTGGGACCGTAGACTTTGCTGAATGTGCATCCTAACGATGAACATAATTGAACATCAGAGCACAGTTATTGTGTGCCAGTTCACATGGCCCTCTTGGACTTTAGATTATAGAAAGTAGTGCTATGGGTTGTCACTTTGGGTGACAACCTAAAGTTCATTCATTCATTCATTTTCTGCCCCTTTATTAGTCCATTTCTGGGTCAGGAGGGTGACAATGAGAGCTGCCACCCATTGCTCATAGCACCAGTCCCTCGCTGATCCTCTGCAGGGGGTGAGCCCACAGGAAGATGGCTGATACATTAGAGGTGCCACAGCCTTAGTGAACAACCAAAAGTGTTTGGATTATTGCGGAAGAAGCTATTAAAAGCTAATTCAAACAGGCTCCTTTAGCAGGAACTGAAGTCAAATTCTGATATAAACAAGCTAGCAACCAATCAGAAGTGTTGCCGCTTTGTTTCCTCTAATGCTCGCCAGTAGAAATCAAATTCCGGGTCAGAAGGCATCTGTTGATCCATTATTAGAACCAAATATTTCCAAAGACTTTATCAAAACACTAAGATCACAGTGAGTGCTAAACCACTTTAAGCTCAAAACAGTGAGTGTGACACAAAATGTTACAAAGGAAAGGAATTTGCTGAATGGAGCCAAAGCAACATTTACCTTGAACACTTCACCTTTAGGCTTCATAGAGCTAGTACAGAAACTGGTGCTTCACAGCTGTAATAGCACATAATAACTGTAAACTTATGTTGTTAAGCATACATGTAATTTTTAGGCCTTAGCCAAAGTAAAAAAGTCCTGAAAGTGTATTGTAAATGCAGCTTTAAGACAAAAGAGTTTGACAGTTTCAATTTGTCTTCAAGTCGAACGAGAAAACCTTTTATCCCTTGAAAAGAGCCATATGAGTCACTATGCGACCATTTGAGCAGAGTGCTGATTAGCTGTACACTTTATACACAAAGGCAGTTGTGTGGTCAAATATTAAGATTAGAAATACATTTTCCTCTGTTCACAGTGAGACAATCTGTTTCAGCTTTAAAGTGGCCATGCTATGCAGTTAAAAATACAAAGCTCACATTTGTATTTGTAAATTAGAACTTTGAAAAATCTTCACACACAGAAAATCAGTGAGATGTCAGGCCATATGTACAGTACAGTAGTAACCTATTGTATGTGATTTATCTGAAGTATGGGCAGAGCGAGGTTTCACTGTTATGCCTAATATTGTGATGTAATAGATTACAAAAAGTCACAATGCAATGACTTGTAATGAAAAAAAATATATCTTACGATTAAGCAAAACATGGTTTTGACATCGTTGACCATGAGATCCTCATAAAGTGTAGGGCTGGGCGATAACTATTTATATCACGATACACGTGTTTGATATCAATATCGGCTATTCTTCCCTTTTTTTCTAACAAAGTGAAGTTAAACTTGACCCCATTTTATATTGATATCAAACACGTGTATCGTGATATAAATAGTGCGCGGCATTCTGACCCCATTTTATATTGATATCAAACACGTGTATCGTGATATAAATAGTGCGCGGCATTCTGGGGGACGTAGGCAGAGGCTTCTTGACCTATCACGGCCGAGCACGAACCGCAATACATTTTGGGAAATGCAAAAAATAACTGTACCATGCGTAGCGTCCATGGATCTATAGATCGTGTTTCAATGCCGTGTCAATGGTGATGCACATCCGTGCGAGGGATAGCATGTGCGGCGCGGCAGAGGCAGTGGGTACACAGACTCGATGCATGCGGCTAAAGCAAGAGATTAACTTTTTCCTCGGGAAGCCTAATACAGAGATATACAAACAAAGACATAGTTTCTAGAGATTAGAAACTGTGTCTCAGATAATATTGCCCTGAACTATGGAGTGCCACAGGGGTCAATCCTGGGACCTCTTATGTTCAATCTCTCCAAGCTGTTGTTAGGACAGTTAATACAAAATGACGTATCACAGCTACGCAGACGACACTCAGATCTGTCGCTCACTGACAGCAGGAGAACATGGACTCACCCCTTCACTGCATCGAACACATCAGTGACTGGATTCAAAATCACTTTCAAAACTGGAACAATTGTTCTTGGTCCCAGAACCAAAGAGAGAGCGTTATCTCTCATCTTGAGTATCTTTCCCTAAAACTCTCAAATCAGATAAAACATCTCTGGATAACAATATACTCAGACTTAAGTGCCAGAAAAAAGGAATAATTTCAGATTTATGCACTAAGATTTTTAACAGTTTTCCTGAAAATGTGAGACTGGCTTATTCTCTGACAATGTTCAAATCCAGGCTGTTTAGCTGTGCATAAAAATAAAAAAATAGCATCTTCACTCTTTTAATGCACTGTGATGATTTATGCTTTCAATGCCTTGTGTGTCATTAATGTTTCTTTTTTGTATTGTTAAGCACTTATGGGCAACACATAAACTTAAAATCAAATTGAATATTCAAATTTCTATTTTCTATTTTATTATCTTTATATCATATTCAAGTCCTTCTTTTTAAGTCCTTCTCCCAGTATATGACTACATGCTACTGCACTAAAAGGCCTAAATTAAGCATCTCCCCACGTAAACCCGGATTCCAGAAGGAGAAGAACTGGAAGGACTGAAGAAAATGTCCTGGTCTTATTGCGAGCGTGGCCTTGAGTTATAGCACATGAATAATCAAAGCTCCAGATGAGACAGAGGCTGGATCTGTGTCTGATGAAGGCTCACGTAATGGAACCTCCTTCATCATCATTGGACACAAGGAGACAGGACTTTCACCCACGTAAGATTACAACTATGACTTTGGGATCATGACTAAAACAGAACTTTCTCTTACATAGAACTACTCATATACACCAAAGAGAAAAATGCTTTTTGTCAATATATCTTCACCGAAGTCTCTCCCTGTGACTTGTTTTAATCATATGGTTTTAAAGAAAATTTCAGATTGAGAAAAAAAGAAGAAACAAATAGCGTACCTCCTCCTTCAGTGTCCTCCTCAACATAGAAACTTGAGATTAAACTATTATTTTGTGTCCTCTCAATCCTCCTCATATCATTGATTCAGAAACAAAAATGTACAAAGAAAGAAAGTAAACTCCAGGTGAGGGCGAGGTGTTGGTAGTCAGAGGACTGAGGGGAGAGCAATAGCGGCACATGCATGAGGATATAAGGAAATCAGCTGTGTGAGTAAATGACAAGGCAAAACAACTATACCATGGCCATGGCTGAGAAAAGACAATCTTTAGGTAATTTCCCCTTTAATTAACTCAATTTACAAGTTTTTTGTTGTCAGAGAAACAGATATTGCGTTGCTTTGTGAGATCAGCAGCAAACTGCCGATTGGATAACGGAAGCAAGTGTAGTAATTGTTGGCAATCCAGTGAGCCAGCTAGGCCGTTGGTTATTTGTTCAGATGTGGACTTAGTTAGCTTGATCCTAACGTAGTCTACGTCTGAACACGATTATAACAAATCAAGAATTATAATGTGCATTTGACACTGGAAGGTGCCTGTGTGTGTGTGCATGTGCGTGTTGAAAAACCTGAAAACCCTCTGGAAGCGCTCTGACTAAATATTTGATTTGGCCGTGGAGTGGTCCGCCCTCGTGGCTCTTCCCACAGTGTTCCGTTACATAAAAGCTGGGTGCAATGTGAGTGCCGGCTGCAGTCTCTGTGAGTGTCCCAGCGGCGGAGGGGCGAAGGCGCAGAGGAGCGGCTCGCGGCGTGCATTGATCTGCTCCACTGTCTGCAAAGGCTTTCACAGAGACACTATGCACCTCTGCGGCTCCAAGCATTTACAATGTACACCTACACAAACGAATTAGTATGAAGCGTAGATACTTTTGAATTAATTAACAACACTTTTTATACTTGCCAATACCCAAACTTTGTTATTTGGCAGATTTCTTTCAAACCTGCTCCAAAAATTCTAAGAACTCCAGTTCTCCTCCTCCTTACAGACTTGGAACTGTTTTTGCATTTTTCCCTAAAATAAATACAAATATGAGTACTCTCTATAGACTTGAGTATCAATACTGACAACAGACCTTTCCTATGGCCTGGACTATTTATGATGAATAAAACGTCATCTTTCCAGACATGTTGCTGGGGGGAAACGTTTAAAACACCACAGGTATTTTATACTCTTTTTATACTCAACACTTTTAAAATGCTTTATTCAGTCGCTAAATGGCGCACTGTGGGCTCAAGCTAAACAGCAGCACATTGTATTTATTTATTTGTTTGTAGGATAAGTCCTAGAGATGAACATTGACATAACATAATCCAGATTTTAACAATTGTGTAACAGAAGCTGATCTGGTGCATCTGTACTGGTTTAATGTGCCCAAAATACTGTACATGTATATAAGCATGTAGATTCCTCAATATTTCACAATACATTAAAGATGGACTATTTTTATAATCTTCCTCAGGTCAAGTCAGGAGGTCAGCAGATGTGAGAGGTGGAATAATGCCTGCAGATTTCACTGCGATACAGAGATGTGAAACTGCACTTAAGCGCTTGTCTACATGAGCTCATGGAGGAGCATGAATAGTCCCTTTGATGCGGCGCACAGTGAGGGGGATTTTGGCGTCGTGAATCAGATGATATGTTCTTTCTGTCACATGAACAGTGTGCAAAGACTAAACACAACCCTGTAGGCTCCCTTAACACAACAGCGTCACAATAACAGATTGAATAACTCAAAACAACTATATTCACTAATACTGTAGGCCTTCTTCAACTCAACATAATAATAATAACATGGCAAAAATCTTGAACACAAGATAAAAAGGCAAGGGTTTTCACAACAAAAATCATAAAAAACAAATTTAAAAAAGGGTGTGTGTAGATACGGAAGTCTGGGCAGCTCTGCTTATGGTGCTTTCAGACCGCCAACGCTGAAACGCGGAAGCCCAGCTCACCAGACGCGCATTCTCTAGTTTTCAGACGCAGGGACGTCCCCAGGAAAGGATGAGCAGAATCCATCTCCTGTGGGCGTTGATTTTTCGCTCCTGCTCCTCCCTTTTCACTGTCCCGCCAAGTCCGTGCGTCATTATTGAACAGTCCGTTCGTGCGTGCCGAGAAGTCTGTGCGTTGTGACGGTCGAACGTGCGCCACCATAGACTTTGCATTAAAACCCGACGCCACGCATGATCCGGTCTGAAAGCACCATTAGACTGCTGCTCCCGCAACCCGGCAACGGATAAAGCGGAAGAAAATTGAACGAAATGGGATGGATAGGTCACCAGTAGGTGGCACACTCTGACAGTTCCTAAGCTTTTTCAAAGAGAACGGAACACTTCACAGTACAACATTTCACAGTATTAGTTGTGTTTTCATCCCAGCTTGTTTTCTCAACATTATCGCACCACAAGAGGGCACAGGATGACTGTTACAGAACTTCATATAAGAAGATCTTTGTTTACATCCGCGTGCGCATGTGCCACTCACTGCGTGGCAAGAAGACAGAGCAGCACATACTGAAGCATGGATGCGACGAGTACTTTTAAAAGACAAAATGCACTATATATAAGAAGTTTAACATAAGAAGATCAGTGAAGATATAGAGATAAGCAAAAAATAAGTAAAGGAGACCGAATAGCCCACATGAGACCTGGGATGACCACAAACATTGGTCAGACTTGCCTTTGTCTTGGCACTGATCTGCTGGGAGACATTTAATTCTTACTTAATAGAAAACCTGCAAGACAAGTCTTTTTAGAAAGGTTGGGCCATTTTATACCGTGAAACAGAAGTCCATGACAGTGTTGAGAGCTGCAGTCAGACCAGGTGGAGTCCCTGCGGGATTCACATCTGTCGTGGGTGATTACAAAGGAGAAAAGATAAATCATCGCTCCATGTGAGAGTAAAACCGAGTACGTTTTACTTTCTGTAAATCCCGGAATCCAGGCTTTCTTCTGAGTGCTTATTCTCCTGATTGCTCGCAACCATTTTTTGGTTTTTCGCTGCTCTTTCGGAATTTGAAAAAAAATCTGGTTCCAGCGAGCTGTACAACCATAGACTGTATATATTAACGGACAGAGTCAAGCCTATCTCAGCCGTTCTAACTAATGGGCCAAAAAATGTGCTCTACTGGAGCAATCCAAAATGGCCGCGAGTGGTCTCGCCCACAAGAAAATTGTGAAAAAACGCATCTGCGCATGCGTCAGCCGGCGCAACTCCATTCATTTGAACGAGAGACTTAAAAAATTCACAGCAAGTAAACTAGAGTGGACCAAAAAAATCCACCCCCCTCAGCATTGACACACATGTGGAACGGAGCTTTGGGCCAAGAGCCAACTTTTGGTCCATCCTGTAAAGACGTTTTTGAGAGGTCTGGCTAATTCTACTGGGTCCACCCCCATCGGCCCGGGGTGGTATTGCAAGCATGTCAGCGCACGTCATTTTGGCCACTTTTGAGCTGGGACCCGCCCCCACTGCGTACAACCGACGACAAACACAACAGTGGATCATTTGATTTAGTCAAACCTCTCTCAAAATGTCTAAAAATCCTGGTAGCTTTCGCTGCGGTTTTGCACAACCAGTCACGTGACCAGCACGGAAAAACTATAAACAACGACATCACTCAGATATCCTCTTAAGAGTTCAAGCAAGCACATTTTTGGAGCCTATGAGATAAAATCACCAATCTAATACTGATCTGTGGGAGCTGTGTCTGTCTGACAGCACTAAAGAGAACAGAACACATTAGGGGCATAAAATGTAGTTGTAGTAATTATTTCAGATGTACATAATTATGAGCTATGACCTTACATTAATCATGTGCCCTCCTTTGCGATGTTCTTGCATTCTTCTGCCTTCTATCTTCTGCCAGATTTCGGCACGTTTCGAACTCTTCAACGCTTTCATCCATTTTCACAATTTATGCCTCGTTTTGTCTAGTTTTATCGTCCAATGGGGGCTATTATTTTTAGTGTATGTAGCTTTTGTAATTTTTTTACTAAAAAGTTAGATTTTTCTTTCTTTCATATGAGGATTTTTAACATCATATAAATGCCCATGACCCAATTACATTTTCACTTATTTGGTGTTTTTTAAGCCAAAAATGTCAGATAAATAATGTCTGTTCTCACAATTTGATAATAATCCAAGTCATACCTCGCAGCCATAGTTAGAATCAACAGCTGTGTGTAAAGTCAATTTGTCTCAAAACTTTATCTCTCTTTTAACTATGCTGCAACAGTTGTTGGATCCTTTCAGTCTAATATCATATTAGCTACTCCGCCCCTTCTGTCTAATAGCTCTGTCCTGCAATAGTATGATGTCATTGAACTACTATGATATCACACTCAGAGCAGAGCAAACAGAAGTACTGCCCATAAATAAGTTGGTAATTTCCCCAGGTGAAATTGCGTTTATTTATAATCACATGGAGCTGGTATTTTCTAAATTTGGGAAAAAAAACTATTTCAACTATTTCAAAAAACTATTTCAACTCCTCCCTCTGGTAACATAGGGAGTTAGAGACGGAAAGCATTTTTTTACCCTTCATACTTGTTTTTATCATAAAATTTCAACTGAACATATTATTTTACATTCTAAAACATGAAATGACATGAAGTAAATAGTCTCATTATGATGCATATATATATATATATTGCATGAGGATGCGATGTCATCTGGAGATAGGTATACTATCAGTACTATTGTTGGCATTAGTAACTATCTAAAATAATAATGTTGACATTTTGTTACTGGCTTTGTGGAGATCTGACTTAAAGTTATTGTAGTTGTATCAAAATTTCAAACTTTTTGATGAGTTCTGGTCTTTCTCTCTAGTCTCTCTCTGGCTAATCTCATTAAGGCATAGCTACATGTATGATCTATTCTTTATTCATTTTAAATTGTTAATTGTAAAAACATAAATAAAAAAATTCTAATTTAATTTTCAACATCAATAAAACCTTAAAGACCAATAACCAAAATAATGTCAACTTCTACTTGTATGCATAAAAATGTGGTGTTCATTTGCAACATTATGCGTTGGGGAAAAGCTGAATGCTGTGTGGTGCGTTGTCACCTAGTTCTGCAGCCCACAGCGCAGATGGAAGCGGACCAGGAGGAGCCAGGAGGAGCGAGGGACAGCGGGCCGACTCAACACCTTCCATTCACAGTCACACCAGAGCGTGAGCACCAAGACAAGCAAGACTCACCAATACTGGCCTGTGCTCA
The DNA here is from genome assembly GCA_964034765.1 of Knipowitschia caucasica. NCBI lineage: Eukaryota > Metazoa > Chordata > Actinopteri > Gobiiformes > Gobiidae > Knipowitschia > Knipowitschia caucasica. The sequence goes on along the minus strand of OZ035824.1, from coordinate 15,227,514 downwards.
GAGCGCGGATCCAAATACTGCTTTGTTTTACCGTCCTGGGGTTAAAGGAGACACAACATTATTTGTTCTGCTTTGCAATGATAATCTATGACTTCTGTGGAGAATTTTGATATAGGTTATATTTGAGAATTGTATTTTTCTATTTCAGGCCGGTGCCAAGACCCGCCATGATATTCTTATGTCTGGAAGTCAACAGCCTGTATATGTTACTCCACTCTGAACGGGGACTGTGAGCTGCCTGTTCTAGAGGTTTTGTATGAATCCAGAGTCTTAAATCGAGCTCTAGAATAATCAATGACTCTTCTGCCCCCTGGAAAAGCCTTTGTTTGTGTTGATTGATTTCACAGTGACAATTGTTGAACTTTTTTAGCTTATTTTGTTTTATATAGTTGTCTGGTTTTGCATGTGTATTCCAATGTGGTTTTACAACAAATGAGAAATATAATTAATCTGAATATTGGTAGCACTTCTAGACTCAAATCAATAGAGCATAATCGATTTGTACTGAACTTGTGAATATGTATTGATCTTGAAGAGTTTTTTGATTGGCCCAGGAAGTAGAGAACTTAGCTCTAAACTAGAATACTTTCTTCTAGACCATTCTAAACGACCTGTAATGTTGTCCATGTTCCTGTTTCACATGTGTATTATATTTGTATTTGTGTGTATTGAATTGTAGTAATTTCCTTCTTCTGTGTTACCAGTTACAAAGAAAGGTTTTTCTGCTGCCCTTCAAAAGAATGTTAAACTAATGTCTCTTTCGATTGTTGTGATGTCAGATGAACGCAACCTATATTTATATATTCCAACTGAACAATGTTACCGAATCAATCAAATTCTGGCTCTAAAACAGCACATATTTTTTTTGCCTATTTTCAGTTTTTGTTTGTTGTTTTTTTCAGAAAGAAAAGTGAAAAAGAGACCAACTCTCACTCAGCTGATCAGCTTTCAGACCAAAGAGTCAAATAGCGACTCATAGCATATCTTTTTTCACAAGTTGCAAAATATATGGTTTTCAAATAAGATGTTGTCTGATTGGTTCACTACATTTTACTTTTACAAGACTTTACGACAACTGTCATTTATGAAGGAAAAGGTTAGGTTCTCCAGCTTTACAGGCAAGCAAAAGGTCTGCTCCAATGTTAGCGATCATCTGTTTTATTTCCCTTCAAGCTAAAAGGCCAGAAAAACGCTGGACAATCATCTGCATATTTCGGATTCAGGAAAAAAATGATGAATAAAATAGATAGAAATTGAAATGATTGTTGCGCTGTCAGACTGTAGTAAGAGTAATTACACAGACTATACTAAGAATACTGTTCCACTATCAGAGTACTTTACACATAACAAAAATTATCATTTCAAGCATTATGAACGTCGAATAAGAGGAACTATGACACATTACAGTAAAGAAACTTTCCACTGTTCTTTGGTAAATAATCACAAAAACTGGTGTTTATTCTCACATTAATTGAAACTTTAACATCTGAACTCGTGACATCCCTGGGTGAGATGTCTGAGCCATCGAGTTTTGGGGAACCACATCCTGCAGGTGCTCACACGGCGGAATGGGGGATGGGCATAAGTCATATAACTTGCACTGACGTTATCATAGGCTTCAGAAAGATTAGACATTATGACCGTTTCCAAAGTGATTAACAAATATTGCTCAAAATGTGAATGAACCAAGAAGCTGACTATGGTTCATGCATGGATGTATTATAATATCTGTATACAGTATTGCAAGCTTAAGTGAGTGCGTACTCGTTACACACTCACGCAAAATCACTAGCATAAACATGAAATGAAACAATGAAACGCTGAATAAGGCCGATAGCAGAATCGCAAAGACTTTTCTTATCCGATAAAGGACTTTGATTTCCAGTAACAAGTGCCTCTGACTATTTTTAACTTCACTATTCACTGTTCTTTAACTTGCAGATCAGTATTATCTCTTTCTATGAAATAAATATGCAGATATTTAGCTGGGGTACCTAATTTCTTTAACCACAACAATGGATCTGTGTAATGTCGTCCCTGTCACTAGTTCCTCGCTCTCAGAACAGTTTGGTTCTATCACTGGTGGTCACATGCATGTACAGTATATTTGGCCTCTGTCACACCTTTAGATCCCTCTAATTTTTCTTGGGTCTGAGCAAAAACACAAATCCTCTGAGCGACCCCTTGGAGGCCTGTGAGCGAGAGATCTCTAATGAAATCCTTTCACATCTTGATGCACCTGCTGTGATCCCATTCATTTAATTTACTTCATCTTCAACCAACAATATTTCGGTTCAATATTCACCTAATTATGATGCATCCTGATTCAAACGCCTAGTCTTTTATTGACAGAGAATTAAAGTATTTTTAGGGTTATATATGCTGAGTTTCCCTAAAAAGTCTATATTAATAAATTGTATACATTGTTTTATTTTTTCTCATTTCTCATTTTCTCATTTGGATTATTAAAAACACACAGACCTATAATTATCTATTCTAAAGATAATAATAGTCATATTGCCACAAAACCAACATAACTTTGCAATAGGCAACTTTGTGCTGAACTGAAGGGGGGCTGGCCCGTGCGAGCGTGTCCACGCAACACGCCGTCACAGCAGCTGGTGCAGTGCTCTTTTCTATAAGACGCGGCCAGAGTCTGCGAGTGTTGTTCACAGTGTGCAGTGTGAGGTCGGTTCTGGTCCAGTTCTGGATCAAACACAGCTTCATACTTCTGTGTTGGGCAGGCGTTTCTCCTGCACTCACCGACACCATTCATCATTGTCAGAGAGACTCTGACTGCTTCTAGTCTCTAAATGAAGCTTGCGTGCACATGTATGAATCACATCATATCAGACTGGATTCTTATTTTGTGCGCAGAACAGAGTTTTCTGTGGGCTGAGGCCCCAAAAGCACTGTGCAATTGAGCACATGTGCAGCTTGGAGGGAAAAATGCTCACAGGGCCCTTACATATAGTATATAATGCTATTTTATATATGTATATATATATATGTATATATATATATGTATATATAGTATAATAATGCATCAGTTAAATATAGCGAACACCACTAGCATCATGGCTTTAACTTGTTATTTCTAAATTCGAATAAAAATGAATAGCCCAAAACCAGGTCACTCGCCGATACAGGGATATGGGGATATTATTTAAGCCTTATACAAAGACTTCTTCAAACACAAAAGGCATATTAACAGTTGCATCTCTAATTTTCTGTAAATAGACTTTCTCGCGCCTTCTGTGTCTTTGAAGAAACTTTCCTTTGCACACAGTGGCTCCGAGAGAGGGGCCCCTGCGCACCACGTTCCGTCCCCAGTGAGAAGCGAATTTTTCCGTGTACTGTAAAAAAACAAAAACATGCGATGAACCGCGGCCGACGGGGACTGTGTTTGATCTGCGTAATTAGATTGTAATATATTCTTTTGATACGTCTGATTAGGATTCAGCATAAATGCAATTCAGCAAAGGAACATTCTCCTAACTTGTGCCTCTTTGTACTTCTCTTCTGATTCCTCGTAAGGAGTTCCTTTTGATTTACTTGAAATATGACTTGTTGTGTAAAGTCTATCCTATTTGAGGGACTCATGGATTTTGAGGGATTCATATTCTCCTGCATCTGTGAGTCCAACAGTCCTGCATTTGCACCTCCAGCGGTTCATGCACTGCTTTTTTGAATAGTGTGATGGATATAAAGATTATTTTTAATACATTGTAAGACGTCCTTGGCTGTCATGAAAGGCGCCAATAAAATGTATTATTATTATTATTATTAATATTACTATGAATCATTATTGCATTTGAAAGCATGGTTGCATATTCTTGCCACCTCCATTGGAAAAAAAGAGCTTCATGGAATAGAAATAAGCACAAGTATGCGAAAGATTAAGATGTTTTCTAATGGAGGTAGCATGTTGTGGTCCTGATTTGTTCACAAGATTTTAATTTTTCTAAACTTTTACTGTTGCCTCAAACAATATAGTTTTTTGAAACAACAACATAGGTACCCCAGCTATGATGAATTCTTACATTATTCAGTTTAATAGATCGTTCACAGGTTGTATATTCACGGCTGTGTTGTGTTGTCAGACTTTGGATTGAGAAAAAAATATCTTATTCCTAATAAGAAGAAAGGTCCATTGGCAAATCTTCAGAATACAGTATCCTTAAATCAAGATCCATTCATCCATCCATTTTCTTCCCCTTGATCCATTTCTGGGTCGGGGGGGTGGCAGTCAGAGCTGCTCACAGTCCACAGAGCACCAGCCCCTCACTGATCCTCCTGCAGGTGGTGAGTCCACAGGAGCTGAGATCTTTCAGCGGGGGCTTCAGGCAAAGTGGGGTTAAGTGTCTTGACCAAGGACACAACGCCAGCAGTCATCAGTGGGAGTCGTGAAGTAGGTCTTATAGGTCTCCATAATTCAAACATGTTTTTCTTATTTTTATGTTTTCTCGCAAAAGGCCCCCGATGACAGTCTTTGCGATTTGCAAATTGCAAACACTAAATCTTGCAGCTCTCATCGACGACACAAAAATCTTTATTATTCACACTCATTTCGACACAACCGTCATCTCGGTAACTCGGGCGACAACGTTCTTTCAGAGCGCTCCTGAAAAATGACAAGAGGAAGGGCTGTTCATGTGCAAGTTTATTTGTATAGCAAAATCCATACCTTTCATGTTTTTCCTCTGCATCTGCTTCTGTTGCCTCTCCTGAAGCCAAAGTCTCAGGTTTTGCAGTGTTTTTAGGAACAAGTTGTTGCTGCTCTCCCCTTCACCTGAATCTATCGTGCAGCCATAGGAGTTTGTGCGCTCGCTCTGGTAGATGACAAAGGCACTTTCGGGGAGCCCGTTTAAGGTCGCGTGTGATTGGCCAATAAAAAATAATGTGTGAATGAAACGCATGATTCTTTACATATTATGAACTCAAAATTCACTAATTCACAATTTATAACTCATGTTATTTTAATAACATAACAACATAACAGGTTCATGAACTTAATTGCCTAATAGACATATTCGCCCATTATTATTCTGAAATATTGTGCAGCCCTCTCTGGTCTAAGATTACCTCCCACTCGCTCTGGGGCAAGATCCTCCACCACAACTTTTTTCCTAAAATAATCATAGCCCAAAATCCATCTGCGTATTTGGGATAGGTACTGTATCTTTCATTGCCAGCTGATAGGATACCTTATTTTATGGACATGAGACAATAAGTATCTAGATAAAGGGGACTTTAAATTTAATATTTTCCAATACGCCACCGTTCAGTAAAAAACACTTTTTGCTCTAAGCTTCTTTTACACCAAAACACTATAGATGCAGTTATAATTCACTTTTAGAACAATTATTTCTCAATAAATTATCTATAAAATAAAAATGTCCACTAAAATTGTGAAAAGAACTAAATATCGCAGTTTATATAAAAATCACACACCTTTTGTGTGTGTCCACGACTAATCGACGGCTTCTACCTCAATAACCATAGGAGCAAAGAGCCATTTCCCACTTGTATTTATCATAATCCAGTTGTACTAATCGATCAATGGTGTAAATGTGCTGTTGTTGCTTTGAGACATGGCTTTTGTCACTGCAGCAGCACTATCATGTTTAGTTTGGAACACTTCGGAGAGCCGCCCGAGAGCGTTCATCATCAGCAGCTAATAACACAGATTCAACACGGACATCCGAACGGAAACAGAGACCTCCGCATCCCGCCGCACCTGCCTGTGACCACAGATACACACATATTATGGACGTGAGCTGTTGGAGCGGCTGGTCTCCAAACACCGCGTCACTGAGTTCATGTTGTGTGGTGTAAACAGCAGCAGTGTGGATGTGCTACAGGGAGCGGAGCTGGAAATGGCAACTTCCTAAGTTACAATTGTCCATAATATACTGTATATGGGTGCTGTTCCATATATATATATATATATATATATATATATATATATATATATATATATATATATATATATACTGTATATATAGTTTGATATTTCACATACAGTATCTGTGTGCTGGAAAAATAGTCTTACTTCGTTCCCACCGGCATAGCTGCATGTTGGACATATGTTTATGCAACGTCGTATTGACCTGCAACGCCGCGTGAGGCCGCATGTGGCGGCGACGACTACATTGCAGCGTGGAAGTGGTGGGCGAGCTTTGATGCAGATGAGTTTGAGCTAGAAGCTTTTTGTGACTTACATAGGGTCACAAAAAGTAAGAGTGCAGCTTTGCGCCGTGTCTGTGTCTGAGATCCTCCAGAGACGTTTCAGTAGTCTCTACTCACGAAGCTGCACCAGAATGAATAAACTGGTAGTTCTTTATCAGCGATCATGTTAGTTACACATGTTTAATCCAGTCACTATAGAACGTGGCATAGGCCTATGTAGAGCCCTGCACGGGCCTATTATCTGGGCCCGAGCCCGGCCCTGGCCCGAGGGGGTGGCACCCCAGCCCGGCCCGGCGCGATATGGTTTCTGAATTTCCCAGGCCTTTTTTTTGTAACCTCCCATAACAATGTTTTAGCGTAGTATATAGTGCCGCGCACTGATATGAACGCAGACTTAGCTAGAGGGCGGAGTTATACATGGTAGTGATGTGTTGCAATGAGTTCTGTGTGTGCGGAGTGGTGCAGAGTGAACGGCCGCATCTGTATGATACACAGCTGTATGATACACAGCTGTATGATGCCCAGATGCTGCAACACACCTGTAAGTAACGCTATGTGCCGTCAATGACAACACTACACAGAACAACAAACTCTACAGCGTGATAGAACGCTATATTCAGTGGGTGCGTTCGTAAATGTATTCTGCCGCTCCGAAAATGTAGAGCCCGAGCCCGGCCCGTGTCCGAGGTCATTATGTGGTCATCGGCCCGAAGTCGGGGCCCTCGGGCCAAGGGCTCAAGTGCAGGGCTCTAGGCCTATGTCCTCGGCACTGCATTTCCCGTTGTCAGTCCTGGTGACGTCCTGGTTTAGCCTCTTGTTTTGGCTGTTTTCGAGTCCTTCTTCCTGCTCTGTCCGGCATGTGCCCCCAGCACCACTGTGCTGCTCTCTGATTGATTGTTGCATAAAAGTTGAGCAATTTCCAGCGTTTTTCCACATGCAATGACTCGCCGTACTCAACACTTCTCCCGAGCCGCAAAAACGCACTTGCCGCGCAAAAGAAACGTACATCCACAAAACACGAGTATTTGCACCAACGTTCGGCACCAATGATGACAGCAGGTGTGCGGAGATGTGCACGTTTCCTGTTTGCCCCCTGGTGGTACAAGTTTATAATTACAAACACATGTAAAAGGAAGTTAAACCCGTCACATCTATTACGAGTGTTTATAGACAGGATGTGTGTGTGTGTGTGTGTATGTATTTATGTGATATTTATTGAGCTTTTTAGCATGTAACTTGCAACTCTCTGTGCTTTTTAATTGCCCCTTGGGGATAAATAAAGTGATTGATCAGCATAATTGGTAAATCAGAACCATGATGTCCACTAGTTTTAAAATTTCATTTGAATGAAATAAATCTGCTTTCAGTGTGTTAAACTGAAAGTAAGACGTCATGTTTGTGTTGAAGAGCAGAGCACTGGCACACCGGGACAGGTCACAGCGAACAGGCCTCACTCACATTATCTGCTCAGCTCCACATTCTGCACAGACTCTCCAACACTCACACCAGCACGGGAATCTCCACACTCACCCTGTTGATGTACATAAACAATCACCATGGCAACACCACGCGCCTGACTGACGTGAGGACTCAAACAACAGCAGGATTGAAGTTATGTCACCCATGGCAACAAATCATTCCTCCTTCAAAATGTTTGACTTAAATATGCCCGATTTAAATGCAATGGCTATGTTTTTACTACTGCCTGTGAGAAAATATATGTCTAATTTCAAAAAGAAAAAAATAATCAAATTGAGAGTTTAGATCAATCAATATGAGTGGAAAAAATGCTGAAGTTGGCTGAATGACACTGTGATCTTGTGTTTATGATCTCAAAGACTACTTTGTGTAAGTGGCCTAGGGCCACCTAAAATTACACACAGGGCCGCATTTGGCCCACGGGCCACAGTTTGGACATACCTGCTCAGCAGGGACCTATTTATGAGAAAACTTCAAAAGACTGGGAGGGAGAAGCCCCTAAACACAAAGTCAGACAATGTGTATAACTGGCCCGGTCCAAGTATAGACCTCAATACAAATGAAAATAGGTGGAAAAACCTGTGAACTGTTGCAGTGTGATTTCATTATTTTCGTTAACAAAATTGATTTTTTGTTGTTGACTTTAAAAAATACAAAAATACAAAAAAGATCTTCATGTTTGTGGTTTTTAATATGACAAAATGTGCAGAAGTTAAACTTTTATTGAACTTTTTTTTCGCTGTCAGATGAAAGAGGCTTGAGAATAACGGCGTGTGTGTAAAAGAGTGTAGCTCTTTTACAATTTCTTTTACAGCCCCGTTTGCCAAAGTGTCCGCTGCATTTGACCCATGTTCAGATGTTGATGCTCGGCTTGGTCAGGACGACCAGTGATAGAACACAGAAATTCCTTCTACAAATATTCACGATGCAGGTGGTGATGGGCAGATGTCACTCGTGTCAAGTACTTATTATGAGAAAAAGATGTTAGGGCTGGGAAATATGGAGAACATTTTTTTATCTTAATCTTTTTCTCAATATGCAAATTATATCTTGATATTTTTACAGGATATAAAACGCCGCAAAAACTACTGCAAAAAATGTTTTCCCATTTTTTTTAATGAATCTCAAAGAGTAGTCAGTTCAAGTAGGAACAAAGTTCTTCTGTCACATTTGTTTTAATTACCTGTTTCCCAAAAGTATAATTTAATTGTAAAATAAATGAAGAAATTAAACATATTGCCCTCTCTTCATTCAAAAATAAAACAACTCAACTTAAGGCAGTGCATAGAGGCGCAAAGTGCTCCCGCAACATTTAATATTACTATGCCTGAGTAAGTAACCTGTTCAGCGACAAGCGGCTCTCTCTTTGTCGAGCACAGTTGCGGGAGTTCTTGCATCGCAAAGTTATACCTCGACTCTGTAATCTGTGTTTTGATTTTAGCTGCGTCTAAAGTTTACAGTCTCTGTTTTTTGTTTTTTTTTTGAAAGATGCGCTGGGAAACGGCTGCAAGTCCTAAGTAGCTCTGAAACAGTTGTTGTTTTGTGCTTTATTTTTTTCTACCTGAGATGTTGCTGCAGTACAGTGTGCATAGTTTTGCACTGGTCCAGACCAGAGCAGAGAGAACTCATGGTCTGAACCATGCGGATCAGCCGAAAATCCACTGGAGGAACGCTAACTTTTAGAAAAATGCTAATGAAGCATTTAGTATTTTACTTTGGACTAGAGCAGAGAAAATGATCCGAACCAAGCGACTACTCCACCTTTTGACCTGTCTTGCTCCAATCAGACTCTACTCCACCTCTCCTACGGAGATCAATGAAGTATCTATCACCGGACGCTACACCAGATCGCTCCATTGATTTGAATGTAATTTCAAAACGTTCTACCAGTCATTATTTTCTATAACGGACCTCTCAAAACAATAATGACCGCTGTCCATGGCAATGCACTTTCTGTTTGTATTTGAGATGTATGGATCACTCCGCAAGTAGTTCCGGCTACTCCGGAGCTAGCCACGCTCAATAAACTCAAATACCAATCAATCAACACACTTAAATGTTAATCGGAGAATACTTATACATATACATTCTTAATACACATGCACGGAGATTTTCAGAATTTTCTGGTCTTGTTTTCATGACAAAAATACTATTTATCTGCGTCAAAAAGGGATCGTGAACAACCCGGAAGTAGTTCCGGCCACTCCGGAGCTAGTCACGCTCAATAAACGCAAATGCCAATCAATCAACGCAATTAAATGATAATCGGAGAATACATGTCACATATACAGTCTTAATACAAGTGCACGGAAGTTTTCAGAATTTTCTATTTACGTTTTCATGACAAAAACACTGATGTAATTCGAGAAAAGGCGATCCCAAAAAACCCGGAAGTAGATACCAGCACATTTTCGGACACATTTGCAGAGGATGGAATTATGGATTTAGGTTAGATTTATGTTTGGGTCACTCACCGCTGATGTTCAGAATTCTTTGTTCAGTTTTCATGCAGTTCCAGGGAATTCTAGTTCAGGGCGGAAGCTTCGCCCTGTCGGTACTTATTTTCCGATAATGACCTGCCTAATATACGTTATCCCTTACATATCGTAAATATGAATGTACGCCAACCCCTTGCGGGCGGCACGGCGGCACGGTGGCTGAGTGGATAGCACTCTCGCCTCTCAGCAAGAAGGTCCTGGGTTCGAATCCCGGTTGGACCAGGGCCTTTCTGATTGGAGTTTGCATGTTCTCCCCGTGTCTGCGTAGGTTTCCTCCGGGTGCTCCGGTTTCCCCTACCACTAAAAATATGTACAATAGGTATGGCATGTGCCTCCTGTACTGGCACCCAACAATTGTAAACCGCTTTGAGACTCCGATGTGCAGTGAAAAGGCGGTATATAAATAAAGCTTACTAACTTACTTACTACTCACCCTAGTACATGTGCACACATTTTAAAATGTGGTTTTCTTTTCTTGGATAGGAAATGGGATATTGGAGGGAAGACAATATCAATGGGTCAAACATACTCCACATGAATTACCTTTCAAATAACTGAGGGGGTGTAAATGAAGATGGTCAACTAGAATTGGTGATTTGATGAATCAACTACCACTGTCATTAAAGCCGCAAGCAGCGATGAAAGCCCTCGCCACTCTCGCAGCCTCATAGGACCAGAATTGCGCACGGAAAAGCTCATTAATAGAATTCAGTGCGCCCCTAGTGGTCACCTATTGGACATGCACCCTCTGCATAATGTATTTTGCTCGTACGGATGTAAAGATTTGACTGTACGACTTTGCTGATCGGAAATGTTTAGGTCGGAAGCCTCTCATAGGTGGCGCTCTACAGTCATTTTAGGTGTGTATTTTCATACCATTAGAACAGGCCATTACCAACTGTTAGTGATGTGAGTTTCAGCTCTGTAGGTCTGAGCTTGTGGCCAAGATGGACAAATTCCCCACTACATCGCATGAAAACTGTTACGAATTTCCAACTTGTTCTTGAAATTTGTACATCTCCAATCCGTCCAGATGGGAAAACAACATGGTAGAAGTCTCTGCGATTAAAAACCTGGGCCTAGATTGAATTCAAAAACACAACACCTTGAACAGGCACCTAATGAGAAAGTAAGTCGTGCTGTTGAACTCACAGTTGTGTGTTGCATATTGTTCAGGGTCATACTCAGAAATGACTTCAGGGTAAAAAATCGAATGCAGTGTTAAGGGTCATACTCAGAAATGACTTCAGGGTCAAAAATTTAATTCTGTCGGTGGGAAAAAAATATGAAACCCACGAAGAACAATAGCCCTCTCTAATTATATTACGTGTTGGCCCAACCCGAGCCAATACGTAATATATTTGATCAATTTTTGATAAACAACATGGCCAGTTACCTTGACTTGGACTTACCTTGACTTAAAGTGATAGTCTGGAACTCTAAATGAATTACAAATCTTAAGGATTGTATTAAATTGACCTCCTGGCCTTAAATATTGATATGAAATAAGGCATTTTATGAATTCTAATATTACGGGTAAGTCCCGCCTTCCCTTCTCTTAGCTATAGCTCAGAATCCACGATGCCGCCCACGGTAACCAATCAAGTGATGCCAAGGGCTGTCAATCGTCGGCGCTGATGCTCGCAGCTGCGCGCATGCTCAGTTGTTTGTTTTTGCGGGCCCCCCGAATCAAGCCTTTATAGGCTCTGGAACTTCATGAAAACTTGACAAAGAATTCTGAACATCCGCGCTCAGTTACCCATTTATATACACCGAACCTATATCCATAATCATATCCTCTGCAGATGTGTCCTATAATGTTCACTCAACGTTAATAGCTACTTCCGGGTTTACCGCGATCGCTTTCCTCGTGCATTAAAACATTATTTTTGTCATGAAAACGTTAACAAATAATTCTGAAAACCTCTGTGCATGTGTATTAATAATGTAATAAGTATAATGTGTTCTCAGATTAACATTTAAATGTGTTACGGAAACGTAGACATAGACCAATCAGAAAGGAAGGGGGAGGGAGCTTGGGTCGTTTTTTTCAAATCCTGTACCTCTCTCTCTTTTTTCTGACAAACTCCAGACAATCACTTTAAAAATTAGGTCCATAACACACCCTACTACTTATGGGTGTGTACTTATTACCACATTACATTGAACAGAACTCTCTGGTCTTATTTGACGAGCATGTATCACCTGAATGATTGACAATTAGGAGGACCAATAGTCTTGATGATCCACCCGGAAGTAGAAAATCCTTCCATATACCTTTAAGATAGCTTTCCTTTTCTTTCAGTTTAAAACATTTCTGTCTCCAATAGATGACCATAAAGCTTTCATAAGTGCTCAAGTTGAGCATAAAAAGCAGTTGCACTTAGAGGTTATACAGGAGGTTTTTCTACTTCCGGGTGGATCATGAAGACCGTTGGTCCTCCCAATTGTTAATCCTTCTGGTGATACGTGCTCGTCAAATAAGACCAGAGTTGTGTTCAAAAAGTTGAGAGGGAGGTTCTTTCCTAAAATTAGAGAAAATCCTCCTAAACACCTTTACGTTAAATTCTAACGGTTAGGATCATGAGTGCCCCCTACCATGAGTGCAAGGAACTGCGTGCTACAATGTGCCTCTCTGTAGCCGTGCTCAGAGCATTGTTGTCAAAAACACAAAAGAGAATATATCTACTGAACTCTGGGTATTTTGTGTTTATGTTTGTAAAGCAAAATGGTTTAAAGACTATAATAGAGATATGCAGAGACAATAATACGCCTCTCTGCAGAGCATGGCAGCCCACTCATTGGTGTGGAGAGGCTATACGCTTCTCTTTTTAGTAATCCATCAATAAATGACAGCAAAATATGATATAAAAACTATAGCAATCTTAAAAGTAAAATATCTTAATCAATATACCTTTAAATAGTTTGTTTAGGTCTAATTTGTACAATATGTTGTGATTTCTTTCTTTTCAAAGTTAAGTTTCTCTACAATGATGTGGATAAAAGTGTACAATTTTGTTGAAGATTTCAGAATATATCTACCACCAGAGGGAGCGATTTTACCACTGTGCTTCGTTATGAAACCATTACATTTGTATGCATATAATTTCTACTTACAGTACATCATTTTGCAATTTAAAACATGAAATACCAATGGAACTATTGCCAATATCATGATTGATGCACAATTTTCCGCTGGTTTGAGGATCAAAATAAGACA